>JARGCU010000028.1:41027500-42400000 GCA_029227775.1 Morpho helenor | reverse complement strand
CCTGACCAAGCCATGACGTCACGTTTTAATTTATTTGTATGGAGACGAATCACGCGGCGGCCGCGTGAACACCACGTGACCGCCCCGTGCTCCGTCTTCTCCTTAAGTCGGTAGCGGTCGGTACCTGAGTTCCGACCCGACGCCGGGTCCGGACGTTCCGACCAAGTCGAGCATTCGGACCCGACATCGGGTCTCCCATCACCCCCTATGATCCCCCGGGGGTGCGACAAAAATGTCGCAATGTCGCGCGACAGATCCGCGACATGTACTTGTGACACCCCGCCCCCTCCTTTCCCCAATGTCAATATCCAAAACCACCTCCGGCGCCCACCCTCATCCTCAAAACATGCCCTACCTAGTCCCATAGAGAGTTAAATTCGAATTTCCCAAAAACTAATCCACCCACATCTCTTGCATCCCCCCATATTTTCAAAATTCAAAAACGGATCCCATAGCCCAAAGAGTCCCTCTAAACACCCCCACAAAAATTTTTTTGAGTTTCCGATTTCCCGACCCCGGGAAATAGCGGGAAATGCGCGACCCATGATAGCCCTAAGTAAGTTAAAATAGATTTTTCCAAATTTTAATCCGCCCATATCTTTGGCATCCTAGCATATTTTCAAAATTTAAAAACTGATTTAGTATCCTGAAAAGTCCTCCTAAAGGCATACATAAAAATTTTTTACTTAAAGTTACTCTATTACTTACTTTTTATTAAATTACTTTACTACCAATTTGCCAACCATTTGTTAGCAACTATGGTACAAATTCGAATTTAGCGCCGCTCTAAAGCGCGGCCCGACTCTGAACCACTACGAAATATGGGTGGACGTAGTGTTCGGAGTCCCGCCAACCAGTTACGCGTAGTACTTTGCCACCTAGTTTATAGATGGCGGTAAATGCGCGAACTGGGATGGTGCAAAATTTTATTTTCAAAATTAACTATCATGGCTCGCGCATTCCCCAAAAATCCACGGCATGTACCCTCCCTCCCCTCCCCCGACCGTCCGACCTCCCCTTTTTCGGAGTTTTCCTGCCCGACTCCGGCCTCACTCTCACTTAATGAGGTGAGTACTGTATTCCTATCGCGTTTTCAAAATTAAATTTTCCTCCAACTTATTTTATTTAGTTTAGACAACAAACATTACAAACTGACTGACTCAAGACATTCCAAATCGGGCCGCACGACCCCTTCTCCTGGGTGTGCAACACACGGAAATAAGCGTTGTGACGAACATTGACGGCCTATACACCGTACAAGCATATAAACTTTAGACATTGTGTGTGTATATAAACTCTAAAACTTTATACAAGACATTAGACGAGACAGTATTGTCTCTTTATTTTAGTGACAAGTGGCAGCCTTTACACTGTCCACTTATAGATAGCAGACTTGACAGTATCGTCTCTCTTATTTTAGTGACAAGTGGCAGCCTTTACACTGTCCACTCATACACATATTTGACCAGGCAGCCATATACACTGCCTAATTTCCTTTTATGTAGTTGACGAAACTCCTCTAACAATGTTCGGTATGAGAACTCCCGTCAAGAATCCCGCAAACCAAGAGCGGAGATCCTCTCAAGGATCAAGCGAAAATCAGGCTGGACCTTCTTCGTCTCAGAGGAAAAAAGAACCAGAAATGCCTGACCTCGGCTTCATTATAAGCTACGTTTCACCAAACACTAGGGAAAAAATAATAAAAACCCTTATAAATCGTATTCAAACCCAATTAAACATCTCTAGAAATCTGAAAAAAGAAATAAAGAGTGAAATAGAAGCCAATATGGGAGGTATTGAAAAATTATTTCTTGAATCAGAGCTGCAAATTAAAAAGGCAGACAAGGATAAGGATGATATAATAGACGAAAACAATAGCCTTATTGAACAAATTGAACAGTTGAGAGCAATGCAAAAAGTAGAGACGACCCCAGATGGAAAAATCGACGAATGCCTAATACAGGTATCTAGAAACGTAGGACTGACGACGGAGATAAAAGAAGATATTAACAAACAGACAGCATTGGTACAATTAAATAGCAGTCAGATAGCAGAAATAAAAGAAGAAATACAGAAGCTTAGAAAAGAACACATATCTTCTTCCTCAGAAAATGCAAGATATGCATCAGCAATACAAGAGGAAATGACGAAGCACAGAGAGGAACAAACATCTCTCATAAAGCAGAACTCGCAACAAACTCTCGAGCTTAAGGCCGAAATAGGAAGACAGCGAGAAGAGGGAGAAAAAGGAGTAACTCGAACGTATGCAGACGTCGCTGCAAAAGCAGCCACGAAGCAGAAAATACCTACACTCCACTCAGTAGCCATAACCTCCAAAGACGACACGAAGACAAGGGATGAGATCTTAACCGAACTGAGGGACGTCGTTAGAGCAAGAGAAGGGAACATAAAAGTAGAGAAAATAAGAAAAGCTAAAGACAATAAGATCATCTTGGGATGTAGTTCGAGCGAGGAAAGGAGTAAAATTGTAAATAAAATAAAAGCTGCCGACACAAACCTCCTCACGGAAAACATCTCCAACAAAGACCCTCTTATTGTCCTAAGAGAAGTTCTCTCGTACTATAAGGATAGCGAAATTATCGACGCAATAAAAAACCAGAACGACGAGGTATTTAAAGACATCCCAGAAGACGAAAACAGGGTGGAGGTAAAATTCAGAAGAAAAGCTAGAAACCCTCACACAAGTCACATTGTACTCAAAGTCTCGCCCTCCTTGTACAACCGCTTTGTGGGCATCGGGGTGGCTTATATTGACTTGCAAAGGGTCAAGGTAGAAGACCAGTCACCACTAGTGCAGTGCTCCAAGTGTCTCGGTTATGGCCACACTAGGAGGTACTGCACTGCGGAAAAGGAAGTCTGCAGCCACTGCGGTGGACCGCACAAGAGGCCAGAATGCGAAGAACTGCGAATGGGAGCGGCGCCGTCCTGTTGCAACTGCAAAAAGGCAAAACTTTCGGAAATCGACCATAATGCATTCAGCGGGGACTGTATCATCCGGCAAAAATGGGACAAGTTGGCCAGGGCGGCGGTGGCGTATTCCTGAAAGCGCCCTGGGCAACAAAAGCAAAATCTTGGCAGAAAATATAAGAGAAGAAAACCGAAATAGTGACACTCCGGCAAGTATTTGCTAGTGACACAAATACTGAGATTATTATTCTGGCAAATAAAACGCGGACAATGTCACAAAAGACTAAACAAAAAACTGTAAAATAATATTTGTAAAAATTAAGTAGAAAAATAAGACACAAATAAAAGTAAGAAAAGAGTAATCCACGGTATAATTGTATACTAGATTGGCATTACATCGAAATAGGGCATAAAAAGTAAAAATAAATAGGTAATTAACAAATAGGAAATAAGCATATAATAAGTAGCTTTAAGACACACACATATATATAAGACAACAGAACCCCGTAAAAAACAAACCGTAAAAATAAATAGAATTCTTGGAATAGAAGATAGAAATAAATAAAGATCTTAAATTGTAATGAAAACCTTTATAAAGTTAAAAACCTTAACTGTAATGAATACTTTTATATTGGTAAAACTTAAACTGCAATTAAGACTTTGTGTAAAACTGTATTAAAGACTCTTGTAAAATGTTTTAAAAATTAAACTGTAATTAAGACTTTGTATAAAACTGTAATAAAGACTCTTGTAAAATGTTAAAAACTTAAACTATAATAAAGACTTTTGTATAAAACTGTAATTAAGACTCTTGTATAATGTCAAAAACTTAAATTGTAATTACGACTTAGTATAACTTTAAATAACTGTATAATAAAATTAGCATTAAAATATTGTCGACAGCCCATTAGGGCAAAAAAATAAAATAATTGTAACAATGTTGTAAAAAGCATATAAGGGCTCTGATAACGTTAGAGGAAGTGTATTAAAAAAAAAAAAAAAAAAAAAAAAAAAAAAAAAAAAAAAAAAAAAACAACCTAACCTAACCTAACCTAACCTAACCTAACCTAACCTAACCTAACCTAACCTAACCTAACCTAACCTAACCTAACCTAACCTAACCTAACCTAACCTAACCTAACCTAACCTAACCTAACCTAACCTAACCTAACCTAACCTAACCTAACCTAACCTAACCTAACCTAACCTAACCTAACCTAACCTAACCTAACCTAACCTAACCTAACCGCCCAGATGCAATAATAAATCCACCCTCGTGCGTCAACTGTACGAGATCCAAAATAGATAAAAAAGAGCATAATGCGTTTAGCTCAGAGTGCCCCGTAAGAGCCAAATGGGATGCAATAGCGAGATCAACCATAGCCTATTGCTAAAGGCGCTCCGGGCGACAACAAATACTTGATGATACAAGCTAACTTGCAACGCTCAAACCTGGCCACTTATGAGTTATTACTGGAAGCCGAGAAAAGGAAAGCGGCAATTGCACTACTGCAGGAACCGTATGTGGGGGGGGGAAAGACAATGAGGAGCCACAAAGGAGCCAGGATCTTCCAAAACACTTCAGTAGGAGAAGGGAACATTAAGGCAGCAATCGCCGTCTTCGACGACGATCTAAGTGTCGTGCAGTTCCCAAAACTCACCACGAACAACATAGTCGTGGTGGGGATCCGAACATGGGATTGGGAGGTCGTGGTAGTGTCCTTTTACTTCGAGCCGGATGTACCCATAGAACGGTACCTGCAGAAGTTAAAAGACATAAAGCTAGCTATAGGCACCAGGAAAACCATTATCGGGGGCGACGCGAACGCTAAAAGTATATGGTGGGGAAGTCCAATTACTGACATAAGAGGAGAAGAACTAGCCGGAGTATTAAATGAGCTAGACCTACAACTCCTAAACACAGGTACAACCCCTACCTTTGACACCGTTAGAGGGGGAAAGAGGTACTCTAGTTTCGTGGATATAACGGTGTGCTCAACTGATATCCTGCACCTAATAGAAAACTGGGTAGTAGATCAAAGTCTCACTGGGTCGGACCACAACGGCATGGTATTCAAGGTCAATTTGCAAAAGTCCAAGGGAGTAGAAATCAAGAGAACAACACGCAAATACAATACTAAAAAAGCAAACTGGCAAACTTTTAATGAAAAATTCGGCAAACTAATATCAGAGTGTAAACTGACAAAAACAGAAATTTATAAAATTAAAACTAAAGAACAAATAGACGAAGTAATAAATAGATTCACAAAGATAATAGATCAGACATGCCTGGAAACTATGCCTAAAAAGAAAGCGAACCAGAAATTGAACATACCGTGGTGGTCCGAAGACCTCGCGAGGCTGAAGAAAGATGTCGCTACCAAGAAGCGCAGAATCAGGAATGCCGCCGAAATCCGAAGACCTGCAGTAGTCGACGAGTACCTGAAACAAAAAGAACATTATCAGTTAGAGGTCAAGAAAGCACAAACACAAAGCTGGAAAGAGTTCTGCGGGAAACAGGATAGGGAAGGGGTGTGGGAAGGGATTTACAGGGTGATTGGCAGGACGAAGCAAAGAAGCGAGGATCAGCTTCTAGAAAGTCAGGGAAGAGTACTTGATGCAAAGAACTCTGCTAAGCTATTGGCTGAAACCTTCTACCCGGGGGACCATGAACACGAAGATAATGCCAAACATCAGGAGACGAGAACCAAAGCATTAAATGTGAATGATGGTGAGCAAAATGAAGACTGGGATCCACCATTTACTATGGCGGAACTCGTCTCGGCGACTAAATCGTTTAATCCAAAAAAGGCCCCTGGACTAGATGGCTTCACAGCAGATATATGCCAAGCAGCCATAAGCGAAGATCCGGAACTTTTCCTTGCCATACTAAATAAATGTCTAGCCTGCTACCACTTCCCCAGAATATGGAAGGAGGCCACAGTTATTATACTTAGAAAACCTGATAAACCCGATTACGCCTCTCCAAAGTCATATAGACCAATTGGACTTCTGCCAATACTTGGGAAGATTTATGAAAAAATGTTAGTGGCCCGTCTCAAATATCACTTGCTCCCCAAAATGAGTACGCGCCAGTTTGGATTTATGCCACAAAGGAGCACCGAGGACTCCCTCTATAAACTACTGCAATATATAAGAAGCAAGTTAAAGGAAAAGAAAATAGTCACTATAATATCATTGGACATAGAGGGAGCCTTCGATAGCGCCTGGTGGCCAGCTATTCAGGTCCGACTATCGGAAGAAAAATGTCCTGTGAATTTGAGACGAGTCATTGACAGCTACCTAAGTGATAGGAGTGTCCGGGTCAGGTACGCAGGGGAAGAGCATGTCCGAGCAACAAGTAAGGGCTGCGTTCAAGGCTCAATCGGAGGTCCGATTCTGTGGAACCTCCTCTTGGACCCGCTATTGAAAGAACTCGTCGCTAAGGGCATCGAATGCCAAGCCTTCGCTGACGACGTCATTATGATGTTTGATGGTGATACCGCACTGGAAATCGAGAGGAAGGCAAACGCAGCACTTCAGCATGCCCAGGAGTGGGGTGTTGTAAATAAGCTGTGTTTTGCTGCGCACAAAACCAATGCAATAACTATTACAAAAAAGCTTAAATACGACACACCACGCCTGAGCATGGGCGGCATTAACGTCAAGCAAGTCGCCGAGATTAAGGTGCTGGGTGTCACCATCGACAACAAACTGACGTTCAACTCACATGTCATAAAGGTGTCAAGGAAAGCCATAAACATTTATAAGCAGTTGTCACGAGCAGCAAAAGTGAGCTGGGGATTAAATCCTGAAATAATAAAAATAATATACACCGCCGTCATCGAGCCGATCATTTTGTACGCTGCCAGTGTATGGGCTCCAGCCGCCAACAAAGTCGGGATACAAAAGATCTTAAACACTGTTCAGCGGGGGGTCGCGCAAAAGATCTGCAAAGCCTATCGAACGGTCTCCCTTAACTCAGCAATGATACTGGCGGGAATACTCCCGCTTGATCTTCGCGTTCGTGAGATGGCCGCGTTGTACGAGGCCAAGAGGGGCAAACCCCTACCGTTGCTGAGAGATAGGGAGGTCGAGCGAATGGCTTCAGCTTTGGAATCTCCACACCCTGCTAAGCAAATAAATGTCGACTTCTCGTGCCTGGTGGACCAAGACCAACAGTACAGCGGAGAACCCGCAGTTCGAATATTTACTGATGGGAGCAAGATTGATGGGGGTGTCGGTGCAGCCATCTCCATTTGGAATGGAAGCACCGAGACCAAAACTGTCAAGCTTGCTCTCTCAAATTACTGTACAGTCTACCAGGCCGAACTTTTGGCTATTTGCAGGGCTAGTGCTGAAGTAACCAAACATCGCGCTAATACTTTCGGTATACTGAGCGATTCCATGGCGGCCCTCCAAACAGTAAAAAATCCCAACTGCTTCCATCCCCTTGCTGTGGAAACGAGGCGAAATCTAACGCGAGCGCTCCAACAGGGTAAAGCTGTGACTTTATCCTGGATTAAAGCACACGTCGGGCTAGAAGGGAACGAAAGGGCGGATGTCCTGGCCAAAGAGGCGGCCAAGAACCTAAAGAAGCGGCCAGACTATAGTCTCTGCCCCGTTTCATTTGTCAAGCGTAGCATTCGAATGGCCACGCTTGACGAATGGAACGAGCGATATACAAACGGCGAAACGGCATCGGTAACAAGACTGTTTCTGCCCGACGCACTGACGGCGTACAAAATAGTTAAGAAAATTAAAACGAACAGCTATATAACCCAACTGATGACAGGGCACGGTGGGTTCTCCGGATACCTGGCACGTTTCAAGTGTAAGGAGAGCCCATCGTGCATCTGCGACAGCAACAACATAGAATCGATACAACATCTAATATGTGAATGTCCAATAAACAATAATGATCGGCATAACATTGAGCAGCTATTAAACATAAAAATTGAACCTAAGAATCTTAACGAAATAATTAAAAACAAACATTGTAACAAATTTTTAGACTATTGTATAAAAATAATAAAAATAGTTAATGCTAGAAACAAAATGTAATAAAATAATACTTAAACAATATAAAAGTATATTAGTCTATAAGTATTAAACAAATAAGTAAATAATAAGTCTAAATTAGTTACAAATAAGTTTATGTTTTTAAAATAATATACTATATGTAATAAACGCAAAGAAAAGTAGAAAAAACTGAGAAATGTAAATAGCTTAGAGTAGTGGCAATAGACCAAGTAGATATAAGAAAATAAACAAAAAACTGTAAAAATTATTTCCCATTAGTAATTAAAACTAGATGTAAGGTAGCTCTGGATAGACTAAGCAGGAGTCCCACCTGCATTGTATAAAAGAGATGAATGCAAGAAAGAATAAGTATGAAGTATGAACAATGAACAAATGCGAGAACTTGTATGACTGTGAACATAGGCACCGATTATGTTGGAGGTTATCTAAGTAAAAAAAAAAAAAAAAAAAAAAAAAAAAAAAAAAAAAAAAAAAAAAAAAAAAAAAAAAAAAAAAAAAAACCTAACCTAACCTAACCTAACCTAACCTAACCTAACCTAACCTAACCTAACCTAACCTAACCTAACCTAACCTAACCTAACCTAACCTAACCTAACCTAACCTAACCTAACCTAACCTAACCTAACCTAACCTAACCTAACCTAACCTAACCTAACCTAACCTAACCTAACCTAACCTAACCTAACCTAACCTAACCTAACCTAACCTAACCTAACCTAACCTAACCTAACCTAACCTAACCTAACCTAACCTAACCTAACCTAACCTAACCTAACCTAACCTAACCTAACCTAACCTAACCTAACCTAACCTAACCTTTTTTTTTTTTTTTATACAGGAAAAAACCCCTTATGGGTACCACCGACCGACGGGGACGATCGGTGGTTATGTCGGACTCGCACCGACTAAAACAACCTGTATGCTCCACCACGCTGCTGGTGGCGGGAGCAGGGTACCTTATTTGACCCCACTCCCGCCAGCAGCAACTCTGAACCCCAGAGTGCGCCACCTCTGGGTCGGGGCCTCTCTAAAAGTGGCCCCTCCCTCCGCTGGACGATGCATCGGGAGCACTAGATGCATCGACCGCCTCGGGGACCTTATAAGGAGGGCGTCCGATTAACCCCGTTCGGAACGCCCAGAAGGTCCCCGTTAGGGCGGCATGCGATGGTCTTGGACGAGTCGCCTGCGCCCGGCTCGCCTGCGGCGGATCGGATCCCGAGACTCGACTTCCCGGACCCGCTCCGCCGCCTCCTTCTGCGAAATGACGTGCTCGCAGAAAGAGGCCATCGCTGCCCACGAACTCCCCCTGTCCACCATGGCACGAACCACAGTGGGCAAGGAGAGGTCGCGCCCCACCTGTGCCACGAGCTCCGCCCGCTGAACCGCCCAAGCTGGACAGTCCGCGAGCGTGTGCAGCGCCGTGTCGGAATCGGCGCCGCACTCGTGGCACTCACCGGACGCTTCGCGCCCGGCCACCCGCCACAGATACCTCCCGAAGCAACCATGTCCGGAAAGCATCTGTGTCAGGCGGAAGGTGAGGACCCCATGCCTCCTGGCGACCCAGCCCTGGAGAATGGGCTGGATGGCCGAAACCTAACCTAACCTAACCTAACCTAACCTAACCTAACCTAACCTAACCTAACCTAACCTAACCTAACCTAACCTAACCTAACCTAACCTAACCTAACCTAACCTAACCTAACCTAACCTAACCTAACCTAACCTAACCTAACCTAACCTAACCTAACCTAACCTAACCTAACCTAACCTAACCTAACCTAACCTAACCTAACCTAACCTAACCTAACCTAACCTAACCTAACCTAACCTAACCTAACCTAACCTAACCTAACCTAACCTAACCTAACCTAACCTAACCTAACCTAACCTAACCTAACCTAACCTAACCTAACCGAGTCGCGCGCTAAGTCCCGTGGCGAACGCGCACCTCCAACACTAAGGAGCGCCTATACAAAGTTCGAAAAAATCGAAAAAGTGGCAAAATTTTGGACTGCAGTGAAGTGCTATACATCAAAGTGTGCGTAAAGTCAAGCGCTACACAATAGTGAAAACCGGGTGAAAATCGGACAAATACTTAAAAAGTTATCGGTATAAAACCCAAAACTTCTGCCGGATTTTCGTATAAACCCGCGTGCGGCGCGAGATTTCTCGCGAGAATTTTTAAAAGTGAAAGTGCCATCTTGTGTGTCGTTAGACAGAGCACACTTGTGCAAAATCTCAGATTTTTTGGACGTTATTTGGATTTTTGGTGACACATTTTCTTTAAAAATCTTCACAACAAAATCAGTTTTTGGTTAAAAAATAAGTCAAAAATTAGTCAAAATTTTTTTTCAAAAATACCATTGTGTTCTACTCCAAAAGGCGAACCAGGATTGGTGTTGAGCATATTTTTTACTCTATTGAGTAAAAAGATATAAGTGTTATAAAATTTATAAACATTGACGGACAACACTTTAGGGGTGTTTTTTAACCCCCTAACACCAGTGCTGGGCGGTGAGCTCGCCTTTATTTTAAAAGGCTGAGCCGCCTACTTGTTTTTCTTAAAGAAGCGATGCTGTCCAGGATGAGCTGCTAAATTTACAAGGGTAAGTGCGGTCCCGTGAAGGGATGTCTTGATTTTTACTTTTAATTTCCCCCCTTTTAATATAATTTCGCGGCAGAGATATGTATATTATTAGATTCCCTATCTATCCTAGTTGCCTTATGCAAAATTTCAGCCTCGGGAGTCTTTTAGTTTTTTATTAAATTCAAAAAATGTCGAGAGTCGTCCTTCTGACGAACTCCGATATAACGTTGTTTGGAGGTGTTTTTAATGGGAACTTTTTGTCCACCCGGGTTTTTGCATGTTCCCGGGGACCTAGGGGGATAAAAATTTGCATAGCCCTTTTTTAAAGCCTCCTCTTCCTGGATATAAAATTTTCCCGGTCCAAATCTGTCCAGGAAAAAACCTCGTGGCCGAAATGGGGTTATTTAACGTGTTTATAGGGCGCGGCCCCAAGGCGGTCACGTGGCCCATAGCGTGATATCGTCATCGGCTTGGTCAGGCGCGAGTCGGATTTCCTAATCCGACTCGCGCCTGACCAAGCCATGACGTCACGTTTTAATTTATTTGTATGGAGACGAAATCACGCGGCGGCCGCGTGAACACCACGTGACCACCCCGTGCTCCGTCTTCTCTCTAAGTCGGTAGCGGTCGGTACCTGAGTTCCGACCCGATGCCGGGTCCGGACGTTCCGACTAAGTCGAGCATTCGGACCCGACATCGGGTCTCCCATCACCCCCTATTACCCCCCGGGGGTGCGACAAAAATGTCGCAATGTCGCGCGACAGATCCGCGACATGTACTTGTGACACCCCGCCCCCTCCTTTCCCCAATGTCAATATCCAAAACCACCTCCCGTGCCCACCCTCTTCCTCAAAACATGCCCTACCTAGTCCCATAGAGAGTTAAATCCGAATTTCCCAAAAACTAATCCACCCACATCTCTTGCATCCCCCCATATTTTCAAAATTTAAAAACGGATCCCATAGCCCAAAGAGTCCCTCTAAACACCCCCACAAAAATTTTCCTAGTTTCTGTTTTCCCGACCCCGGGAAATGGCGGGAAATGCGCGACCTATGATAGCCCTAAGTAAGTTAAAATAGAATTTTCCAAATTTTAATCCGCCCATATCTTTGGCATCCTAACATATTTTCAAAATTTAAAAATTGGGTTAGTATCCCAAAAAGTCCTCCTAAAGGCATACATAAAAATTTCTTACTTTAAATTACTCTATTACTTACTTTTTATTAAATTACTTTAGTACCAAGTTGCCAACCTTTTGATAGCAACTATGGTAAAAATTCGGATTTAGCGCCGCCCTAAAGCGCGGACTGACTCTGAACTACTACGTAATATGGGTGGACGTGGTAGTCGGAGTCTCGCCACCCGGCTACGCGTAGTACTCTGCCATCTAGTTCATAGATGGCGGTAAATGCGCGAACCGGGTTGGTGCAAAATTTTATTTTCAAAATTTAACTATCATGGCTCGCGCATCCCCCAAAAATCCAAGGCATGTACCTTCCTTCCCCCCCCCCCCCCGAGCGACCGACCCCCCCTTTTTCGGAGTTTTCCTGCCCAACTCCGGACTCACCTCACCTAATGAGGCGAGTACTGTATTCCCATCGCGTTTTCTAAATTAAATTTCCCCCCAACTTATTAGCTTAATAAATAACAATAAACATGACAGACTGACAGACTCAAGACACCCCTATCGGGCCGCACGATTCCCTAATTTTGTATTGTGAGCATACGGAACTTGATAAGTGCGACAAACTTTATAGTGTTACTATTATACTATACTAATAAATTTTTCTTTTCTCTCTTGTTATCTAAATTAACACTAAAGTTTGAGTAAAATTGGTCAAACAGAGTAGATACATAATAGTAATAGAGGAAATCAAACTCCCAATTAATAAAAACAAGACAAGTTAATACTGTTATATAAAATTTGACAACGGACAGCATTCTACACTGTCTTATTGCTACTACACAGGATAATAATATTTGACGTATAAACAAATATTATATTGACAACTATATATAAATATATAAACATAGCTATTGTGTAATTTAATAAAAATCATAGACAAGATAGCTTTTACACTATCTAACTTATAAACTACGACGAGAGACAGCACTATACACTGTCCTAGCTATTTTTAGCAATTAATAAAACTATTGACGCATTGTTATTAATTATACGTAGACAAGATAGCTTTACACTATCTCCTCCATAAATCAGGACAAGCGACAGCACTTTACACTGCCGCCTGAAATTGTGACCAGTGACAATAAGTAATACTGTCATCGACAATACAGTAAATAACCTCCAACCAAAATGTTTGGAATAAGAACTCCCATGAAAAAACCCACCAGTCAAGGTGGGAAATCCCCCCAGGAACCTAATAAATCACCGGTAGCTGGACCATCTAAACCCAATATGGATACAACAAAAGTGCTTAGGGGTATTGGCGAAAAGGAGAGTGGCAGATTTGGACCAGAAAATAGCCCTCCCCCGGAACGGTGCTTAACATCCGTACAAAACCCACCAACTTCCCCAAGAACAAAGACATCAAAGGTAGAATCCCAAACAGGAACTCTTGACAACCAAGCTAAAGCACATGAAGCAAAAAGTGCAATCGAAAAAATTAAAAGATTACTTAACGTGTCAAGAAACCTAAAAAGGGAAATAAAAATGGATATAGAAAACGAACTAAATGTTATAGGGACGTTTATAAAAGCGACAGAAATCGGTACAAAGCGCACAGACTCAGAAAGAGAATTAAACAGGGAGACTATCGACCTAACCAAAGAAAAACTACAGGAACCCCAATGTCAGGCATATCCCCAAATAAAAGATATGATGGAGTACATGCGGAAGCACTCTGATATGATGGCAGCAAGCAACAAGCAAGTAGAAGAGCTACAGCTAGCCATGAAATCACACAAAGAAGTACTAGAAAGGGCAGTAACATACGCAAGTGTAGTGGCAGCGGTACCGGCAAGCGTAGGAAAACCGCAACAGAAACGAAATACGCTACACTCGGTAGTGGTAACGTCTGTTGACGAGTCGCACACGGGGGAAGAAGTGCTAGAGAAGTTACGAAAGACGATGGATGCTAAGGAAGGATGGGTGAAGGTTGAAAGGGTAAGGAAGGCGAAAGATAGAAAGGTCATCATGGCATTCAAATCAGAGACTGAAAGGGAAAAAGCAAAACAGAGAATCAGAATGAAAGGTACCGACCTCGTAGTCGAAGAAGTCAAAAATAAGGATCCGCTCTTAATAATCAAAGAGGTCATGTCAATTTACACTGATGAAGACCTCAAAAAGGCGTTGAGAAATCAGAATCCTAAAGTTTTTGGCTCCATCGAAAACGAGGACGACAGATTGGTAATAAAGTTTAGAAGGAAAGCGCGAAACCCGCTTACAAACCACGTAGTGGTTAGCGTAGCGCCCTGGGTGTGGCAGAGAGCAGTTGGTAAAGGTCATCTACGCATTGACCTAAAACACCTGAGAGTCGAAGACCAGTCTCCACTGGTTCAATGCTCGCGGTGTCTGGCGTACGGGCACGGTCGACGTTTCTGCAAAGAAACGATCGACCTGTGCACCCACTGCGGCGGACCACACCTAAAGAGAGAATGCCCGGATGCAATAATAAATCCACCCTCGTGCGTCAACTGTACGAGGTCCAAAATAGATAAAAAAGAGCATAATGCGTTTAGCTCAGAGTGCCCAGTAAGAGCCAAATGGGATGCAATAGCGAGATCAACCATAGCATATTGCTAAAGGCGCCCCGGGCGAAAACAAATACTTGATGATACAAGCCAACTTGCAACGCTCAAACCTGGCCACTTATGAGTTATTACTGGAAGCTGAGAAAAGGAAAGCGGCAATTGCACTACTGCAGGAACCGTATGTGGGGGGGGCAAAGACAATGAGGAGCCATAAAGGAGCCAGGATCTTCCAAAACACTTCAGTAGGAGAAGGGAACATTAAGGCAGCAATCGCCGTCTTCGACGACGATCTAAGTGTCGTGCAGTTCCCAAAACTCACCACGAACAACATAGTCGTGGTGGGGATCCGAACAAAGGATTGGGAGGTCGTGGTAGTGTCCTTTTATTTCGAGCCAGATGTACCCATAGAACGGTACCTGCAGAAGTTAAAAGACATAAAGCTAGCTATAGGCACCAGGAAAACCATTATCGGGGGCGACGCAAACGCTAAAAGTATATGGTGGGGAAGTCCAATTACCGATATAAGAGGAGAAGAACTAGCCGGAGTATTAAATGAGCTGGACCTACAACTCCTAAACACAGGTACAACCCCTACCTTTGACACCGTTAGAGGGGGAAAGAGGTACTCTAGTTTCGTGGATATAACGGCGTGCTCAACTGATATCCTGCACCTAATAGAAAACTGGGTAGTAGATCAAAGTCTCACTGGGTCGGACCACAACGGCATGGTATTCAAGGTCAATTTGCAAAAGTCCAAGGGAGTGGAAATCAAGAGAACAACACGTAAATACAATACTAAGAAAGCAAACTGGCAAACTTTTAACGAAAAATTCGGCAATCTAATATCAGAGTGTAAATTGACAAAAACAGAAATTTACAAAATTAAAACTAAAGAACAAATAGACGAAGTAATAAATAGATTTACAAAGATAATAGATCAGACATGCCTGGAAACTATGCCTAAAAAGAAAGCGAACCAGAAATTGAACATACCGTGGTGGTCCGAAGACCTCGCGAGGCTGAAGAAAGATGTCGCTACCAAGAAGCGCAGAATCAGGAATGCCGCCGAAATCCGAAGACCTGCAGTCGTCAACGAGTACCTGAAACAAAAAGAACATTACCAATCAGAGGTCAAGAAAGCACAAACACAGAGCTGGAAGGAGTTCTGCGGGAAACAGGATGGGGAAGGGGTGTGGGAAGGGATTTACAGGGTGATTGGTAGGACGAAGCAAAGAAGCGAAGATCAGCTTCTAGAAAGTCAAGGAAGAGTACTTGATGCAAAGAACTCCGCCAAACTATTGGCTGAAACTTTCTACCCGGGGGACCATGAACACGAAGATAATGCCAAACATCAGGAGACGAGAACCAAAGCATTAAATGTGAATGATGGTGAGCAAAATGAAGACTGGGATCCACCATTTACAATGGCGGAACTCGTCTCGGCGACTAAATCGTTCAATCCAAAAAAGGCCCCTGGAATAGATGGCTTCACAGCCGATATATGCCAAAGAGCCATAAGCGAAGATCCGGAGCTTTTCCTTGCCATATTAAATAAATGTCTAGCCTGCCACCACTTCCCCAGAACATGGAAGGAGGCCGCAGTCATTGTACTTAGAAAACCGGATAAACCCGATTACGCCTCTCCAAAGTCGTATAGACCAATTGGACTTCTGCCAATACTTGGAAAGATTTACGAAAAAATGTTAGTGGCCCGTCTCAAATATCACTTGCTCCCCAAAATGAGTACGCGACAGTTTGGATTTATGCCACAAAGGAGCACCGAAGACTCCCTCTATAAACTACTGCAATATATAAGAAGCAAGTTAAAGGAAAAGAAAATAGTCACTGTAATATCATTGGACATAGAGGGAGCCTTCGACAGCGCCTGGTGGCCAGCTATTCAGGTCCGACTATCGGAAGAAAAATGTCCTGTGAATTTGAGACGAGTCATTGACAGCTACCTAAGTGATAGGAGTGTCCGGGTCAGGTACGCAGGGGAAGAGCATGTCCGAGCAACAAGTAAGGGCTGCGTTCAAGGCTCAATCGGAGGTCCGATTTTGTGGAACCTCCTCTTGGACCCGCTATTAAAAGAACTCGTCGCTAAGGGCATCGAATGCCAAGCCTTCGCTGACGACGTCATTATGATGTTTGATGGTGATACCGCACTGGAAATCGAGAGGAAGGCAAACGCAGCACTTCAGCATGCCCAGGAGTGGGGTGTTGTAAATAAGCTGTGTTTTGCTGCGCACAAAACCAATGCAATAACTATTACAAAAAAGCTTAAATACGACACACCACGCCTGAGCATGGGCGGCATTAACGTCAAGCAAGTCGCCGAAATTAAGGTGCTAGGTGTCACCATCGACAGCAAACTGACGTTCAACTCACATGTCTTAAAGGTGTCAAGGAAAGCCATAAACGTTTATAAGCAGTTGTCACGAGCGGCAAAAGTGAGCTGGGGACTAAATCCTGAAATAATAAAAATAATATATACCGCCGTCATCGAGCCGATCATTTTGTACGCTGCCAGTGTATGGGCTCCAGCCGCCAACAAAGTCGGGATACAAAAGATCTTAAACACTGTTCAGCGGGGGGTCGCGCAAAAGATCTGCAAAGCCTATCGAACGGTCTCCCTTAACTCAGCAATGATATTGGCGGGTATACTCCCGCTTGATCTTCGCGTTCGCGAGATGGCCGCGTTGTATGAGGCCAAGAGGGGCAAACCCCTACCGTTGCTGAGGGATAGGGAGATCGAGCGAATGGCTTCAGCTTTGGAATCCCCACATCCTGCCAAGCAAATAAATGTCGACTTCTCGTGCCTGGTGGACCAAGACCAACGGTACAGCGGAGAACCCACAGTTCGGTTATTTACTGATGGGAGCAAGATTGATGGGGGTGTCGGTGCAGCCATCTCCATGTGGAATGGAAGCACCGAGACCAAAACTATCAAGCTTGCTCTCTCAAATTACTGTACAGTCTACCAGGCCGAACTGTTGGCTATTTGCAGGGCTAGTGCTGAAGTAACCAAACATCGCGCTAATACTTTCGGTATACTGAGCGATTCCATGGCGGCCCTCCAAACAGTTAAAAATCCCAACTGCTTCCATCCCCTTGCTGTGGAAACGAGGCGAAATTTAACGCGAGCGCTCCAACAGGGTAAAGCTGTGACTTTATCCTGGATTAAAGCACATGTCGGGCTAGAAGGGAACGAAAGGGCGGATGTCCTGGCCAAAGAGGCGGCCAAGAACCTAAAGAGGCGGCCAGACTATAGTCTCTGCCCCGTTTCATTTGTCAAGCGTAGCATTCGAATGGCCACGCTTGACGAATGGAACGAGCGATATACAAACGGCGAAACGGCATCGGTAACGAGACTGTTTCTGCCCGACGCACTGACGGCGTACAAAATAGTAAAGAAAATTAAAATGAACAGATATATAACCCAACTGATGACAGGGCACGGTGGGTTCTCCGGATACCTGGCACGTTTCAAGTGTAAGGAGAGCCCATCGTGCATCTGCGACAGTAACAACATAGAGTCGATACAACACCTAATATGTGAATGTCCAATAAACAACAACGATCGGCACAACATTGAACAGCTGTTAACCATAAAAATAGAACCTAAAAACCTTAACGAAATAATTAAAAACAAACACTGTAACAAATTTTTAGACTATTGTACAAAAATAATAAAAATAGTTAATCTAAGAAACAAAATGTAATAAAATAATACTTAAACAATATAAAAGTATATTAGTTCATAAGTATTAAACAAATAAGTAAATAATAAGTCTTAATTAGTTACAAATAAGTTAATGTTTTTAAAAAATAATATATTATATGTAATAAAAGCAAAGAAAAGTGGAAAACTAAGAAATGTAAATAGCTTAGATTAATAACAATAGACCAAGTAGCATAAGAAAATAAACAAAACCTGTATAAATTTATTTCCCATTAGCAAGTAAAACTAGAAGTAAGGTAGCTCTGGATAGACTAAGCAGGAGTCCCACCTGCATTGTATAAAAGAGATGAATGCAAGAAAGAATAAGTATGAAGTATGAACAATGAACAAATGCGAGAACTTGTATGACTGTGAACATAGGCACCGATTATGTTGGAGGTTATCTAGTATTATATAAAAAAAAAAAAAAAAAAAAAAAAAAAAAAAAAAAAAAAAAAAAAAAAAAAAAAAAAAAAAAAAAAAAAAAAAAACCTAACCTAACCTAACCTAACCTAACCTAACCTAACCATTAATTAAATAATATATACATATATAGTCATAAGTAAAAATGTAAACCAGTAACTTAGTTATAATACCGCTATTACCTTGTCAATTTGTCATCTTTAGATTGTAAGAATCATGTAAATTAGAAAACATAAGAAACCATTGTGAAGTTCAATAAAAGAAGTTGTAAATACGTTATTACCCGATAGACCTAAGAAAATAGGATAGAGTAGCTATAGGCGGGAGTCCCACCCGCAGGAACGAAAGTGATGAATGATAGAAAGAATAAGAATGCTGTATGAAAGTATGAACAAATGCGAGAACTAGTATGACTGAGATAAGAAAACACCTGTAAATAATAGGCTCCGATTACGTTGGAGGTAGACGAGATCAAAAAAAAAAAAAAAACCTAACCTAACCTAACCTAACCTAACCTAACCTAACCTAACCTAACCTAACCTAACCTAACCTAACCTAACCTAACCTAACCTAACCTAACCTAACCTAACCTAACCTAACCTAACCTAACCTAACCTAACCTAACCTAACCTAACCTAACCTAACCTAACCTAACCTAACCTAACCTAACCTAACCTAACCTAACCTAACCTAACCTAACCTAACCTAACCTAACCTAACCTAACCTAACCTAACCTAACCTAACCTAACCTAACCTAACCTAACCTAACCTAACCTAACCTAACCTAACCTAACCTAACCTAACCTAACCTAACCTAACCTAACCTAACCTAACCTAACCTTTTTTTTTTTTTTTATACAGGAAAAAACCCCTTATGGGTACCACCGACCGACGGGGACGATCGGTGGTTATGTCGGACTCGCACCGACTAAAACAACCTGTATGCTCCACCACGCTGCTGGTGGCGGGAGCAGGGTGCCTTATTTGACCCCACTCCCGCCAGCAGCAACTCTGAACCCCAGAGTGCGCCACCTCTGGGTCGGGGCCTCTCTAAAAGTGGCCCCTTCCTCCGCTGGACGATGCATCGGGAGCACCAGATGCATCGACCGCCTCGGGGACCTTATAAGGAGGGCGTCCGATTAACCCCGTTCGGAACGCCCAGAAGGTCCCCGTTAGGGCGGCATGCGATGGTCTTGGACGAACCGCCTGCGCCCGGCTCGCCTGCGGCGGATCGGATCCCGAGACTCGACTTCCCGGACCCGCTCCGCCGCCTCCTTCTGCGAAATGACGTGCTCGCAGAAGGAGGCCATCGCTGCCCACGACCTCTCCCTGTCCACCATGGCACGAACCACAGTGGGCAAGGAGAGGTCGCGCCCCACCTGTGCCACGAGCTCCGCCCGCTGAACCGCCCAAGCTGGACAGTCCGCGAGCGTGTGGGACGCCGTGTCGGAATCGGCGCCGCACTCGTGGCACTCACCGGACGCTTCGCGCCCGGCCACCCGCCACAGATACCTCCCGAAGCAACCATGTCCGGAAAGCATCTGTGTCAGGCGGAAGGTGAGGACCCCATGCCTCCTGGCGACCCAGCCCTGGAGAATGGGCTGGATGGCCGAAATCGTCCAGCCTCCTGCACTGGGCGATTCCAGCCGCCGCCTCCATTGGCGGAGGAGCTCCTCCTGAGCTTCCCTCTGCCAGTCCACCTCTACCACCGCCGAGTCTCCCCCCGATGAACGGGCTTCAACTCTGCGGCGGTAGGCCTGAGCGAGCACCTTGGCCTCCAGGTCCCAGGGAGGGGACCCAGCCAAGGCGCAGGCCGCCTCGCCGGAAATGGTCCGGTAGCCCCGCACGAGTCTGACCGCCATGATCCTCTGCGCTCCCCGCAGCAGAGGCAGGGACACAGCAGTCAGCCGCTCCGCCCACACGGGAGCGCCGTACAGGGCCATAGAGCGGACCACTCCGGCATAAAGGCGCCGGCAGCCTGCATTAGGCCCCCCCAGATTCGGGAGGAGCCTGCTCAGGGCTCCGGCGGTCGCCATTAGCTTTGGGGCGAGCCGCCGGAAGTGGGCCTCGAACGTCCATCGGCTGTCGAGGAGCAATCCCAGGTACCGTAGGGTACCCGAGATTACGATGGACGTCCCGCCCACCACCAACCGGGAGCCCACTGGGGGCGCCATCCGAGGCCTGTGGAAGCAAATGGCCTCGGATTTCTCCAAGGCCACCCCCAGTCCCAACCGGCGAATCCGGGCCACAACGTGAGCCGTGGCCGCGGTCGCCAGTACTCGGGCTTCCCGGTGGGTGCTCGCGCGGGCAGTCACGAGGGTGTCGTCTGCGTAACAGAACAGACGCACCCCCGGAAGCATTTGCCCACGCAGCACCCAGTCGTATCCGATGTTCCACAGGAGGGGGCCAAGAACCGACCCCTGTGGAACACCGCACGACATCCTCCGCTTCTTCCACGCACCCCCAGCCGTCGGGTACCTGACAGCGCGGTCAGCCAGATAGTCGCCGACCACACGCTGCAGGTACATGGGGATGCGGTGGAAGCGTAGGGCCTCCTTAATCACCCCCCAGGGCAAGGTGTTAAATGCGTTAGCGATGTCCAACGACACCGCCAACACCACCTCGCGCCGGGTTGTCGCCTCCTCCGCCAGAAGTCTCACACCCTCGATACAGTCGAGGGTGGACTTGCCCTGGCGGAATCCGCACTGGAGACGACTGAGGTCGGGCCCTACCTCCTGGAGGTGCTGGACTATGCGGGAAGCTATTATTCGTTCGAGCAGCTTCCCCGCCTCGTCCAGCAAAACGATAGGCCGATACGCGGAGGGTGTATCGGCCGGTCTACCCTCCTTCCTTAGCAGGACCAGTCTCCCCGTTCTCCACCTACGGGGAAAGAGGCCCTGCTCGAGGCAGGCACTGAACGTCGCCCTGAGTCCAGACTCCAACGGACCCAGGGCAAGTGACCAGGCGCGCCCAGGGATGCCGTCGGGGCCAGGGGCGGTATTTTTCGCCTTCATGCGACTCACCGCCCCGGCCAACTCCCACTCCGACACCACCGGCGCACCTGATACAGTGCCGTCCTCCTCCTCCGGAGGCGCCATACGAGGCGGAACCACCTCGGCCGCCTGCGGGAACAGGGTCTCCACCACGGATTCGAGGAAATCCGGCCGAAGGCTCTCGGTGAGGGGGGGAGCGCGGGCGCGAAGCTTCTTCCGCGCCGCTTTGTACGGCCTCCCCCACGGATCCCGATTGAGCTCCTCGGCCATCTCCTTGTGGGCCCTGTCCTTAGCCTCGGCGATGGCCGCCCGCAAAGTAGCGCGGGCAGCACTATAGGCCTCGTAACGGCGCCTCTCCTCTTCGACGTCGCGTCGCCTACGACGCCTGTAGCGGGATAACCGGTAGCGCACAGCTCTGCACTGGTCACGCAGCTGCGCCAGCTCCTCCGACCACCAGTATACCCCGCATGCCGGCCCTGTGCATCGCACCCTCGGCATGCTGGCGTCGCAAACGAGCGACATCCGCCGCTGCAGGTCCTCGACCTCCGCAGCTACGTCCCCCCCCGTGGGCCCTGCCACCCACGCCTGGACAATTGCA
Source organism: Morpho helenor (assembly GCA_029227775.1). Classification (NCBI taxonomy): domain Eukaryota; kingdom Metazoa; phylum Arthropoda; class Insecta; order Lepidoptera; family Nymphalidae; genus Morpho; species Morpho helenor. The sequence continues at coordinate 42,377,995 of JARGCU010000028.1, read as the reverse complement.
GCCTCGACCAAGAACTCGGGGTCCATTTTCTTTAAGGACCACCGAGGGCCCCCACTTCTATTAGACCGGGAAGAAGTGGGAGTGGGAGTGGGGCGCGTGGAGACCTCGAACCATATGTACCGATGGTCCGAGAGAGACTCCGCGCCCACCATTACCTCCCAATTACTGACACACGGTGACATGGCGGCGTCGACAAAGGTGACGTCGACTTTAGAGCCGCCATTCCATCGTACACATGTGTCAGCATTCCCCCGGTTCATAACGACGAGCCCGGTCGAGGCAAGCCAACTGTCCAGGAACCTCCCCCGGATACACGTAACTGGAGACCCCCACGCAGCGGATTTCGCATTGAGGTCTCCAGCCAGGATCACCTTCTCAGGGCGCAACCTTGCCACCAAAACGCCGATCTCAGCCATAAAAAGCTCAAAGCTCGAGAACGGCGCATTCGGTGAGAAGTAGACCCCAATCACGAACATGTCTCCGATTCTAGCAGAGACATATCCGTTACCCCTCACAACGCTCTCCAGGGCTGGGGAGCCAACTGCGGCCCTAGAGGCAATGGCCACATCCCCCAGACGATCTCCGACCCACTCCTCGCCGGACGGGACGAAGAGGGGCTCGGATACCACAGCTACATGTACCATGCGCTCTGCCATGGCCTGAAAGAACAAATCCTGGGCCCTGCCAGAGCGCATGATATTCGCCTGGAGAAATCTGTATTTCGTGAGGGCCATTACTGATTGACGTCCATATCCGTCTCCATTCCCCGGCTCGTGGTAGCTCGAGCCGGGCTGGTGGCAGGTTGTGAGGGGACCCTAGGGCCATCACCCCCCCTTCCTCTCCTCATCGGGACGGACGGTGCCTTGCACTGCCCGCCCCCCGCCCTATGGTCGGCCTTCAGCCCTGCCCGTTGGCAGCTCCCACAATGTGGGGCAGCCGAGCATGACTGGGCCTTGTGGCCGCTTTTGCCGCAGCGATAGCATTCATCGCTGCGGTCCACTGTCGAACGACATTCCGCCCGCAGGTGCCCCTTCTCTAGGCACCTGAAACAGCGGCGTGGGCGGGCCTCGAGCAAGTGGACGCGGGCCGATACCCAACCCACCAAGACCCTGCCCATCGTCACCACCTTTTTGGCCGCTGCAACTGGAACCCTGAGCCATATGGAGCCTAATCCTCCGTCTGCCCAGCGGATCGCCCCTGTGGTAATGTCCTGCTTAGAACATTCTGCTACCCGGGCGATAGCGACAGCCACGTCCTCCTCTGTGGTGGAGTCATCTAGACCCACGAGGCGCAGTTCCGCGCATTTCGTGGGCGTAGTGACCCTCACTGCAGGCTCATCCCTAAAAAGCTCCCGGATCCGGCCAGCGAGAACTCCTGCCTTCTCCTCCTTTGTGGGCCCGGAAATTTCAAACATCCGGGCCCCAGTGGCAGCCTTCTTCACCCTCATGCCACCGTCCAAGCCCAGGTCGTCAATCTTGACACTGTTTCGGGCCCGGGATAAAACCTCCGAGTACGAGAGGCCCCTATCTATAGCCTCCTGGTCCACAGTCACCACTACAGCCGCTGAGCGTGGGGTCTGGAGTTTCCTCCCCCCTTTCTTTGGCTGCGACTGAGCAGTGCTGGCAACGGGTTTATCTACCTTGGCAGATTGCTGCTTCGCTTTCGCCTTGGTACCCTTCCGTGCCACAACATTCCAGCCCTCACTCATAGAAGCGGGGGCTGGTGGTAGCGGTCGTGGCTCTGGAAGAGTCCGTTTCGCCTCTGCCAAGGGTTTCTTTTTCTTGGCCTTTCTCCTCTTTCCGGCCGTCGTTCCTGAGGGGGCCGATCCAATTGGAGCAGGATCAACCACCCTGATTTCAGGCCGCTTAGCTGTAGAAGGCCGGTTAGAGACTACCGCTGCTTCCTTTCTGGGAGCCTCTGTCACATTTTTGGCCGCCGCCTCCGCCCTTCTTTTGTCCGAGGCCAACGGCGGCCTAAGTCTCTCCTCAGGTGGTAGTCGGCACTCAAAACTGTCCAACCGCGCTGTTATTATATTCTGGAGTCTAACCATCTCCTCGTCGATGGTAAGACCCCTTGCGGTAGTTGTTCTCTTTTTGGGAGCTGCCTCCTCGTCTGACGCCTTTTTGGCACTGGTCATCATCTCTTTTATCGTTGCGATTTCTACGGTCAGATTGTTGATGACCTGTACCAACCTTGCATTTTCTTCTCTGAGGAGTCGATTTTCCTCGGACTCCGACCTCTCGGTTAAGACCTTAGCAGCTTCCTCAATGGTTTGGGCTACCTTGTTCAGAGCTCCTCGACGTGAACCATTGAGGTTTTTAGACTTGCTAACAGTCTCCCTCATCTTCGCCGCATTCTCGGCAAGGATGCCGCTTACACGGGACGTGTCAACCTCTGTAAGAGCCAATTGTGGCGGAACTACTTTTGAGCTGACCGACGCCGATCTCAATGAGCGACCACTCAGCACTTCACCCGACGCGTCCATGAAACAATCTTCGTCAGGCTCACCACACTCTAAAGCGTCACGAGCCTCACGAAGGCCGAATTTCGAGCCACTCGCACGGGATCTGGTGTCCGCTTTCTTCGCGTCCAGATCCTCATCTGAATCAGCGGGGCTCCCGCGATCCTTCCGGTCCCTTTTCTTTGAGCGGGCACGTTTAACCGTGCCGCTCATGTCCTCCAACGATAAACATTTCGTAAGGTCCCGCAGAGAAACTGACCTTTCTCCTAAGATCGGACTCCGAGACCCATATCCAGTCTTTTTGGAACTGCGCGCAGGATTGCGCCGCGTTCCCACACACGTATCCGCGGAAACACCAGCCAAGCCGGTTTCGATTCCGCCGACACCCCCTCCTATCTCCTCCGAAGCACTGGTTGCCCCCCCAGATACAATGGGGCGACCGAGGCCAGTATTGCACGGCACCCGCAAAATTACATTCGCGGACTGCGGTGAAACACTGGTCGCGGTGAGGGATTCCCCGGGTGAACCGGGACCCTCCTGGGTAGTCGATACCTTTAGTTTGTCCATTGCTTCATTTTAATTTGTGTTTGGTTACCCTAACGACCGAACTCCCATCGGCCATTCATCTTGTCGGCAGGTATGACCTTAAGATTGGGTGAGGCCCTCGCGACTGGATTCCCCCCCAGCCACTCATCCCCTCGGCGAGCCCCAAAACCTTGGGATTAGGGGTAATTTTTTAGAGAGGTTTTCTTCCTCGCGACCCGAAGGTCCCCGCTCCCATCGCTGGGTTTACGGGTTTGGCTGACGGAGGCCGAAGCCGTGTCCAGCAAGACTTGAACTAGCCAAAACCGAACGCGCCAACCAGTTGAAGACTCATACCCCCCCAGAGCCCCCAGCCTATCAGAATTGCCCTCTGCTAACAGAGGGACAATCAGAATCAGCAACCCTACCCCCCCTACCCCACGGTCCGTTCGCCAGGTCCAGGGAATACATATTTCATTATTCCGTAGGCCTGCCCAGGGTGTGCCACGAGGAGGCCAACCGCTAAAGCACCCCAACCTAACCTAACCTAACCTAACCTAACCTAACCTAACCTAACCTAACCTAACCTAACCTAACCTAACCTAACCTAACCTAACCTAACCTAACCTAACCTAACCTAACCTAACCTAACCTAACCTAACCTAACCTAACCTAACCTAACCTAACCTAACCTAACCTAACCTACCTACCTACCTACCTACCTACCTACCTACCTACCTAACTTCCACGATTTTTCCACGAAAAACCTTAATTAACCTAACCAAATCGTGGAAAAGTCGGAATTTTTAAGGCAAATTTCAATTTTCGCCGCATAACTTTTTTGTCTGCAGTTCGATTTTCCCGGTCCGGACGCCAATTTGTGGCGCTCGTCCGTGCGCACCCAGAGAGCCCTCGCTCGCCCGGATAGCGCCAGCGGTTCGCCCGGTATTCGGGAAAAACCGAATTCGCAGGCCCTCCCGCCCTCCTGTTTTTCTCAATTAGGTATATCAACTTTTCATATTAAAAAATTCCTAAAAAATTTTAAAATTCCATATTAATCTCCTTCATCTCAGCTCCCAAAATTTTATATTAAAACTTTTATATCTCTTCTAGTTCGCTTAATATAAATTCTTAAACTTTCCATTTTATTGTATATTACTTATATTTTCAATTATGCTCGGACTGCGAACGCCGCGTAAGAAGAGGCCGGTCAAGGGTGATGCTTCGCCGGAGAGGAGTGGGGAGAGTTCCTGCATGATGAGAACGCCGACAAAGAAAGACAAGCGCGCTGATGACGCGGTTATTGAAGGCACATCAGTCGTGCGGGAATCTCTCGACTCGTCTCTGGAGATTATCACGCCTTCTTTTAACGAGCCGGTGAAGGAAGCATGTTCGCAGAACGCGGCTACCGAATTAAAAACCCCTAGTAAATACCTATCTAGGTTCACCGAGGCAAAAGCTTGTGGCGCGAAAATAAGATTCCAACTAAATATACCGCGAAATTTAAACAAGGAGATTAAGGCAGAGGTTCTAGCGGCCGCGGACAGGCTTTTTAGAATGGTAACCGAGGGGGAAAAAACCCCTTTGGATAAATGGGTAGAAGTGAAGAGCAACAAGTCGGCCGACACCGGCACGCAGACAGACTCGCTGGGGACATCAGACACGGCTACGGCACACAACACGGACACGGCAGGAAACACCAAGAGGATGGAGAGTGAGGAAAGCACGGACCTAGCTAAGAAATTAGAAGAGCATGCCCTCCTGATAAAGGCAAATACAGCTGAAGTAATGAAGTTGCAAGAAGTTTTAGTAAAGCAAAGTGAAGAAATGTCGACGCGAGTATTCTCCTATGCTGATGTTGTGGCAGGACATAGTAAAAGCATGCCAGCTGCGCGCGAAGCATTGCACTCCGTCGTTATAGCATCCAAAGATGAAACGAATACTGGTGATGAGGTAATCCAAAAAATAAGATCGGCTGTGAATGCTAAAGAAGTAGGTATTCAAATAGACAGAGTAAGGAAAATCAAGGACAGGAAAGTCGTTCTAGGGTGTAGATCGGTAGAAGAGAGAGAAAAAGTAATTGGGAATATAAAAAGAGCGGGGGATCTAACCGTCGATGTTATACAGAATAAAGACCCACTGGTGATTTTAAAGGATGTACTGCTGTATAATAGCGACGAAGACGTTCTGACCGCGCTAAGAAACCAAAACAAGGATGTCTTTAAGGATCTCCCGAAAGAATTAGATAGAGTCGAAATTAAGTACAGGAAGAAGACGAGAAATCCCCATATGGGTCACCTCATATTAAAGGTATCGCCGGTAATATGGCGCAGGCTTACGACAGCAGGGGCAGTCCACGTCGACCTGCAAAGGGTCAGGGTAGAGGATCACTCTCCCCTTATCCAGTGCACAATGTGTCTGAATTACGGTCACAGTAGGAAGTTTTGCAAGGAGACGGTCGAAAAATGTAGCCACTGCGGCGGAGCTCATAAAAGGAATGAGTGCGATGAATGGCAGGCTGGATCGGTGCCGACTTGTTGCAATTGCACGACGGCCGGCCTGGAGGACGTCAAGCACAATGCCTTTAGCCCAGACTGCGTCGTTCGCAGAAAATGGGATACTATAGCGAGATCTGCAGTATCTTATTGCTAAGGTGGTGACACGGGACAATGCGTTAAAGATGAAACATACACAGAAGGAATTCCGAGCGGCTCGAGCAAACACTAGCAATATGAAAGACGGATCCTTCCACATCGTACAGGCCAATTTGCAACGCAGGGAACTCGCCACCCAGGAACTGCTTTTGGAATCTGGTAGAAGGGGTGTAGACATAGCGTTGATCCAGGAACCTTATGTGGGGGGGCAATGTAGAATGAGAGACCATAAAGGGGCGCGAATCTATCAGTTCATTAGCAGTGGTAATAGCGTAGTGAAAGCGGAAATTGTGGTGTTCAATAATGATTTGAGTGTCACTTTGGATACCAAATCAACTGAAAATATGGTCATAATCAAAATCAGAACAACTGCAGGGGAAATGGGATTTATTTCATTCTACTTTGAACCCACACAGGCCATCGGCCCATACCTGGATCACCTAGAGTCAGTCCTAAAAAACGCACCCCTGAAGCACTTCCTGCTGGGTGGCGACTCAAATGCGAAGAATTTGTGGTGGGGTAGCCAGGAAACGGACCGTCGCGGCGAAGAGTTGGCCGGCACCTTGGATGAGTTGGGGCTGCAGATCTTAAATCAGGGCGACACACCCACTTTCTTTGTTGTCAGAGGAGGTAAGGTCTACTCGAGCATCGTTGACGTCACTGCCTGTACAGCAGAGATGCTTGACATGGTGGATGAGTGGAAAGTCGACGAGAGTCTGACTAGTTCCGACCACAACGCAATATGTTTTAAAGTGAGATTACAAAGGGAAAAGGGTATTTTAATAAATAGGACCACACGTAAATTCAACACCAAGAAAGCCAATTGGGTGCTTTTTAGGGAAAAAATTGCACAATTAACGGAAGAAAATAAGTTAAACAGTAAGGAAATAGTAAAAATAAATGATCAACAGGCACTGGAAAAAATTATTCAAACATACACCAATATAATTAACGAAGCTTGTGAAGAATCTATTCCAAACAAAAAGTTAACGGAAACAATTAAAATACCGTGGTGGAATGCGGAACTAGTCAGACTGAAGAAGATAACGGCAACTAGAAAGAGGCGCATAAGATGTGCTGCCCCTATTAGAAGAGCGAAGGTTGTGGGGGAATACCTGCAGGCAAAGGAAGAATACGAGCTGGCAGCAAAAAGAGCTCAAATTGAAAGCTGGAAGAACTTCTGCGAGAAGCAAGATAAGGAAGGGATGTGGGACGGGGTCTACAGGGTTATACGGATGACGAACAGGAGGCAAGAGGATCTACCTTTGACTAAAGATGGCCTAACCTATAGCCCTGCAGACTCCGCCAAACTTCTTGCGGAGGTCTTCTATCCAGAACACTCGGAAAGTGGAGAAGATGCGGGCCACCAGAGGATACGAGACACTGCGGCCGCGGTCAATGTCCGTTTAACTTAGATGAGCTGGAGATGGTGTCCAAGACGTTCAACCCCAAGAAGGCACCAGGACTAGACGGGTTCACCGCGAACATCTGTGACTAGGTTATAGCCCAGAACCCAGACCTGTTCTTGACAATGGTCAACAAATGTCTGGAAATTCGTTACTTCCCGAAGATCTCGAAAATAGCTACGGTGGTCATCCTACGCAAGCAGGGGAGGGACGACTACACCAGCCCCAAATCCTATCGTCCAATAGGTCTGTTGCCTGTACTAGGGAAAATCCTGGAGAAGCTAGCCGTCAACAAAATTAAATGGCACATTCAACCAAAGTTCAGTACTCGCCAGTATGGATTCATGCCCCAGAAAGGCACCGAAGATGCCCTTTATGACCTGATGCAACATATTAAAGGTGGGTTAAAGCAGCAGGGGTCTTCTCACTCGCCCGAAGACGGGTGTGGTACGGGCTTCGAGGCGTACCTTCTTACCCGGGCCATTCCTCGCAGGCCTGAAAGCCTGGTTGTTTGTTTAGGCCTGTTGGCCTAGGCTCTGGCCAATGACTGAGCCTGAGGGGGATGTTTGGTTTTCATTATTGAACGAAGGAAGCGATCTGTCCTCTTCATTCTCGTCGTGGGTGTATTGTCCGTGGGTTGTCAAGTTCGGGGGACGTGTCAGTCCAGTAGGGGGGTCTAGTCCGGGTTCGCGTCGTCCTGCTCGTCGCTCAGTTCCGCGTCTAGCGGTGCGGGAGACCGCAGGAGCTCGCGAGGTAATGGACGTCCCTCAGGTGGACGGGCGTGCAGCGGGGCTATACCGTGGAGGTGTACATGTGCGCTGTGATCCGCTCGCGCGAACATTCGGCGCGCAAGCATTCGGACAAATGCCTCCACGGTTGGCGTCCTGGTGTCCCGGTGCAGAACGTCATTCCGCACGTACCTCGGAGCTCCTAGTATCAATCGTAGGCATCGATTCTGCTGGATCTGGAGTCTTCGCCTCTGGTACGCTGAACACAGCGCGTACCAGGCGGGTGCCGCATACGTCAAACGCGAGTGAACGTAGGCACCGTAGACTCTCAGCTTGGTGTTCGTTGACATGCGGGATGTGAATAAGGTGTGCAGCTTCGACCTGGCAGCCGCGGCTTGGCCTACCACACAGTTAACCGTGGAGACCATTCGCAGGCTGCGGTCGATGTCACACCCCAAGAACCGAACTGAGGTCTTCCACTCTACGTTCTGACCTCGTAGAGTGAGTTGACGTAGTGGCTTGGAGCGACTGGTCAGCAAGGCGGCAGTCTTTCCCACGTTGACGGCCATCCTCCACATGTCCAGCCACTCTGGCAACAGATCCAGCAGACGCTGCATACGGTTGGTTGCGACGATTTGATGATAGGACGACGCGAAATACGCACTGTCGTCAGCATACAGGGACAGCAGTACGTCTTCCTCCCCCTCACGCAAGCGGTCGCGGAGGGTAGGGATGTCGTTCGTGTACGCCGCGTATAAGCGCGGCGATATACAGCTGCCCTGTGGTACTCCGGCTCGGATGGGTCGTGTCCTGGAATTTGCTCCCTTGATCGATACGAAGAAACTCCGATCTTCTAAGAAGGACGCCAGCACTCGCACAAGCGCGGGCGGTATGGTAGTTTCCAGAAGCTTGGCCAGGAGTCCGGCGTGCCACACTCTATCGAAGGCCTTCTCCATATCGAGAAAGACCCCGACGGTGTAGTGCCCTCTGTTCCTCTCACTGGCCAAGTAGTTGATGACTCTCGCCAGCTGGAGCGTCGTGGAGTGGCTGCTGCGAAACCCGAACTGCTCCTCTCTGAGGGGCAGGTGAGGCGTGAGTCTGCGCAGCAGTAGGCGCTCAAACAACTTGGCGATGTGCGAGAGCAGGGTGATGGGTCGGTAGCTTGCTGGGTGCCGTCGGTCTTTACCCGGCTTGGGGAGCACAATAATCTTCCCGATCTTCCACACCTCGGGAAAGTGGCCTGTCCGGAGTACTCCATTGAAGAGCCTCGTGAGCGCTGCGAGACCCTCTTGTGGCAGCTGCATCAGTGCGGCGTTAGTGATGCCGTCTGGCCCTGGTGCCTTCCGTCTGTCAAGACGGGAGACAGCCGTCCGCAGCTCGAACGGGGAGATAAAGTTCTCGACCCGGAGGGGCGGTGTTGGGGCTGTCAGGAATGCTTCCAGTCTCGCCTGGATAGCCGCATGATGACGAACGACATTGGTATTGTTGATATTCGTCTCGTTCGAGATGAAAGTCTTTTCCAGGTATTCGGCGTGGATCTCGGCCCGATCCTTCGCCGCATAAATCCTTTTACCCGTTGGGTCCAGCAACGGGTAAAGGGGGGTGGCACTTCCAGTTAGTTTACGGCAAAGAGTGTAGAGGGTGGTGTCATGCTCAGATGCTCGATCGATGGTGTGCTCCCATCGCACCTCATCGAGAGCCACGAGCGCACTCGCCGTCTTCTCTGCTATCCTGTTCAACTCTCTCTTCACTCTAGGGCAGCGAGTACGGGCCCACAGGCGGCGCAGGGCATCGGAGCGAGCTCGGTAGGTCACGTTTGATGGCAGCTTGGGTTCTGTCACTGGTGGTGGTAGCTGACGTGTGGGCTTGCTGTATCCTTTGGGTGATGGTCGCGGCTGCCTCCTCGACCTCAGCTGGGGTCGATAGGGGACCCACTAGCTCTAGCCCAGCAAGTGCGGTGGTGTATCGCTCCCAGTTTAACCGGTTGCGAGGGGGGCGAGGCACCAGAAATCCCCCTTGTGTGGCGAGAGTGATCAGGATAGGCAGGTGCTGTGTGTCCATGTCATAACAAACTTCTACATCGAAGGGAAAGTCCAGTCCATGATGCAGCACTATGTCGAGTACATCCGGCTGGAGTCGGTGATCTGTCGGGATGTGGGTCGGCGCTCCGGGACCCACTACTCCGTACCCGACTCGCACGCTATCGTCAAGCAGCTGTCTTCCGACCAGAGAGATAACACGCGAGCCCCAGGCGTGGTGCTTCGCGTTAAAGTCCCCGACGATCAGTGTAGGACTGTGCTGCTCGAAGATTGACTCGACATCGGTGCTGCAGAAAGTTGATCCAGGTGGCTTGTAGGCGGCATACAGGTGAAGCTCGTCCTGCCCCACGCTGACCTGCACTCCTTGCGTACGCGTACTCACGAACGGTGTGTGTACCAGCTCTTCATGTATGACGTCTCTCCTCACCAGGGCGGCCGTACCCCTGTAAGGGTATCCCTGGGGAGAGATCTCGTCCCGCCGGTACACGAAGAAGTTGGGCACACGTAATTCCACGCTGTTCGTGAGTTTCGTTTCGCCCAGGAGGATGACATGAATATCCTGCGACTGGGCGAGCAGCGTGAGTTCGCGGACGCGGCCTCTTATGCCGCCTGGATTCCAATACATAATCTTAATAGTCGTCATTGGTAAGTTTGACCAATCCGGCTAATTGCTGCTGATATGGCGCTGACGAAGTCCTTGGTGCGCAGATATGTCGTCAACGCTGCCATCAGGGCTTCTATTATAGCTCGGATTATATTATTTGTATCCGAGTCATTTGAGGCGGCAAGTGGAGCGATGTTTGCTCCTGGTGCCAGAATTGGCTCCAGTGGGGTTTCTATGAGGCCGTGGCTTCTCGGCGCCGCGGCAGTTGTTAGCTGAGGTGCCAACGATGTCGCTGTTGGCTGCCTAGGATGTGGGGTGGACGCGGCGGTGGGCTCGACATTACCGGGCCTCGGTTGCCTGCGCCTGCGTCGGTTCCTTTTTCTCGTCTTCGACAGCGGATGGGTTAAAGTCCAAAAAAATAGTAACCGTTGTGTCACTGGACATAGAGGGCGCCTTTGACAGCGCCTGGTGGCCTATGATCAGAGTCCGACTAGCTGAGGAAGAGTGCCCGATAAACTTGAGAAGATTGATAGATAGTTATCTGCAGGAACGCGAGGTGCGGGTCAGATACGCTGGTTCTGAGTACTGCCGTAAAACGGAAAAAGGGTGTGTCCAGGACTCGATAGGCGGGCCGTTATTGTGGAACCTCCTACTAGACCCTCTTTTGAAAGGGCTACAGGAACGAGGCGATTACTGCCAAGCCTTTGCAGACGATATCGTCCTTGTGTTCCAGGGAGACACTGGGCTGGAAATCTCTGGACGTGCAAGCGCCACTCTCGCCTATGTTCGGGACTGGGGTGTCCGAAATAAACTACACTTTGCTCCTCATAAAACAAACGCGATAATCATTACGAGGAAGTTGAAGTATGACAACCCAGTTTTGAGTATGGGGGGGTCGATGTTTGCATCTCCAGCGATTTAAAAGTACTCGGGCTGACAATTGACAGTAAGCTTACTTTTAACAAGCACGTCGATAATACCTTTAAGCGAGCTTACAGTATATACAAGCAACTGTCGAAGGCCGCCAGAACAAGCTGGGGTCTCCATCCTCAAGTTATTAAAACCATCTACAGTGCCGTCATAGAGCCGATCGTGCTGTATGCGGCGAGTGCTTGGGCGCCAGCAACCAAAAAGCTGGGTGTGAAGAAGAGGTTGGATGGGCTTCAAAGGGCCTTCGCCCAAAAAATAATAAAATCGTACCGAACTGTCTCACTCAACGCGGCGCTAGCTCTGGCGGGGATACTCCCTCTCGACCTCAGAATACGAGAAGCTTCCTCTCTCTATGAGACAAAGAGAGGAGTGGCCCTGCCGGCGCTATGCGGAAGGGAGATAGAGAGGAGAGTAAGGCCATCTAAAGTTTCGCACCCGGCTAAATATAGAGCAATAGAATATACCAGCCTGGCCGACCGGGAGGCAATGGATAACTGTACTCAGGCAGTTCGAATCTATACAGACGGCAGCAAGATCGAGGACAAAGTGGGAGCTGCTCTGTCCGCATGGGTAGAAGCTGGTGAGATCCTCGCACGCAAATACAAATTAGATTCGTACTGTACTGTGTATCAGGCAGAGCTTCTGGCCTTGTGTCGGGCTACTGCTTTGGCTGCCACGAGAGGAGAAAGCTCCTTTGGGATATTTAGCGACTCCAGGACGGCCTTGGAATCGGCGAGCAGCGGTTGTTCCCATCATCCCTTAGTACAAGAAATTCACGACAACTTGAGAATCTGTCGGACCCAGAACAAAGAAGTGTCCCTGTTCTGGGTTAAAGCTCATATAGGTATTGAAGGGAACGAGCGAGCGGATGCGTTGGCCAAAGAAGCCGCCTTGGGTCTCAAACGTTAGTTATAGTTTTTAATTGTTAGTTATAGTTTTTAATTGTTAGTTATAGTTTTTAATTGTTAGTTATAGTTTTTTAATTGTTATTTATAGTTTTTAATTGTTAATGAGATATAAGAAATTGTTAATAGTTCTAAGAAATCGTAAATAATTGCAAGGCACCACTATAGAAATAAAGTAATAGGAATAAGTAGATACAAATGATTGTAAAGCCCATGTGAGTAATGAAACAAATGATTAATCGTAAAAATTAAAAAGAAATTAAAACTCTGATTACGTCAGAAACAAGAAAGTCAATAATAAAAAAAAACCTAACCTAACCTAACCTAACCCAACCTAACCGACCGACCGACCGACCGACCGACCGACCGACCGACCGACCGACTGACCGACCGACCGACCGACCGACCAACCAACCAAAAATTTGTCACTCAAATTCTAATTCAATCAAAATTATTACAAAAAAAAACACAATTATTTATTTTAATGATTTATTGAATTCCAGATACCAAGTTAGCTTAGCTCTCGGAAGAAACACAGTTCAAAAATAAAAGCATCGTTATTTTTATTACAGAAATTGTTTTCATTAGCTACCAATTGACATAGCTTTATTTTGATTTCGTTTTTGTCCAAATGACGGGTCTCATACCAATATATACTTGGAACAATTTTTTAAATAAATTTATTGTTTGCTCATAATAATTTTTGTAATCACTTAAATCCGCGCTATCTTGTCTTACACCATTGACAGTTGTCACAGTGAATTAAGCAGAGGGCAAAAATGTTTAACATTCATCGTGTAACGAAGTGGTGTATAGTGCTGGTGTATATAACAATATTCAAGGTATATAGTGCTTTTTGCTTTCAGTTTAAAACATTTCATTGAATAACAGAGGGATGTGCCTTTATGCTCCAAACTAAGGGGAGAGGTTTTCGAAGCTCCGTTCCTCTCAGGTTCACACGTAGTCCCTCAAATTGAACTGCCTCATCACAGCCGCCGCCGTCGTGTAGAAGCTCAGAAGCTGCAACACGAGTGGGAAGTTTATTTACACACTTTATTGAATCAATGAATGAATGATTTATTTGGTAAACACTGTACTAATTAAACTATTTACAAATAAATTAAAACAAACTGTTTATAACTATTAAAAACAGACAAACACTATTGGAGACTAGCAATCGCCAGCGGCTCCTTCCGTGTGGAAAGATTAAAACCACTTTCCAATATAGATCTAAGGACAGAATGATCGTACCACCAGTTCGGAACACTAATCCACTTGAGAAGAACTGGCAACAAACTCAGTGGTCGCTAACATCACGAACAGCGATTATTTGAGGTCAGATTCTAACACGAAATACAAAAGAGGTCTCCCAAACACGTCTACCTCCTAAAAATGCCAATGAATATAGGCCATTGGACCTTAAAAGATCTGGATTCCTTACTAGCGTCAGTGTCTTCTGATATATAAAAGTGTTCGAGCTTCATAATCGTTACACACGATCCAAGGAGCGTCCATAGATATTGGTGAACGGGAAATGCAAGCAGCGGCGAGGGCTCACCGCGACCATGAAGGGCCTGGAGAGAGTGCAGACGTCGAGCGGCGACAACCAGGCCGGGCCCAGCTCCAGGCTGTGCTGGAGGCCACCCAGCCGCTCGGCCAGCGCGCCGCGTGGGGCCGCCCGCTGCAGCAGGCCGCTGGTCGGAGGGCACAGCGAGGACATCTGGGGACGGGAGGGTCTTAGGGTTACAGAAAGCAGGGATGCCATAGCGGACCCGCGAGTGCGAGTGTCATAAATCATAACAGAGAGAAGACGATAGAGTTATATTCATGTCTGTTGTAATACAACGCCGTACGCCGAGCCAGCCACGACAGCTAGCGCGACAACCGTCAGCCAAAGCCGCTAGAACGTCAGCCGTGCCGCCGTACTGTCCCTCCCTACCACCGACTGTGGGATGGGTTCAATAAAAGCCGCCGCACAACCTGCGACCTCTTTAACACAATTTACACAAAACCATAATTTGCTGGTGACCTGAACCTTTTAGTTGAGTAAATTCTGTTTAAATCGATCACACACAGACAGACAACTTTTGGGGACTTTGTTTTGTAATAAAGATAGATTTTCCAACGTCCAATTTGATCCAACTAAATAAATTCATGCTTCAGATAATACGTAAAAAAAGCGTAACTCTGGTATAATGTTCTACGGTAACCCTTCAATCGAGAGTTAAATCCTCCGATATCCCCATATCCCGTCCCGCTGTCCCCGAGCACCCACCGCGGCGGCCACGCGGCCCCACATCTCCGTCAGTAGCACCATCAGTAGGACCTCGACCACGATCCAAGCGATTGCGTTACTCGCCAATATCGTCCTCAGGACCGGAGTCGCCTTGCTCTCTGTATCAGAAAATTGAAATAGTAAATCGAAAGTTTTCTATAAAACGCCTTCTCATCCCTTCGAGAATGAAGTAAAATAATATGTGGTTGGATATTTGCACTTTTATGGGTCTCACTATAGCCATTCTTATTTGGATATGCGATATTGGAAAGATATTAAAACGGATGCAATTTTAAATAGAGGGGAAGACAAAAACGAACCGAGCTCTATCAATGCGTGGTATTTCTGGTACAGAATAAATTAAATCATCTTTCAAACCCGCTGAGTCCACGCTGGATAGAACCAAGTAGATGCAGTGCAGGGTGCGGACCGCAGAGGCGGCCAGAAGCAGCAACACCAGCGGGCCCTCCTGCCTGCTCAGCCTCCTCACCAGCGAGCAGGCGGCGAGGTACGAGCGGTGCGCGCCCCGGACGGCCTCGTACGCCCGCCGGTAAGCCACGTTGTCGTACTCCTCTGGAACCAGTTGTGTCAATTCAAAAAACTATTATTCAGTCACAAATTACAAAACGAGGACCGGTCCGGGCAAAGAGGTTCGCCTCGAGGCCCGTACCTTGCCTACCTCTCAAGGGTATGCGAGATGACCAGGGGGGTCATTACAAAATTAAAAAATAATTCATCTCAGCTAAACTTCCGCGGCCTTACAAATAAACCCAGTATAAAATTTTATACTGAGAATAAAAGGAGAATAAGCCAGATGTCGACAAATAAATTCGGAATAAGTTATACCTAGCATAACGTCGGAATATCTTTTCATACTAGCACTATTCCTACCTTATTCTTACCCTTGCCCTTGTTTAACTAAGTAATAACCTCAAAAATCATTGACTTGTGTTTATTTTTAGCAAGCACAATAAGTTAATTTTTTAATTTAATTTATTATTCAAGATGTCATTAAGAGCAATATATGAAGTAGAGCTAGTTAATAATATTATTAATGAAATACAGACAGAAAGAAAAGTTAAAACATTCAAAAACAGAGAAAATCCCTTTGATTTGTATGGTGATGATGAATTTCGTATTAAATATAGATTTTCTAAAAGCGGTGTTATGTTTCTGGACCAATTATTTGGTGGATCTTTAAATATGGATAAACGTGGTGGAGGTTTACCTTCTACTCTCCAGATATTAATAGCATTGAGATACTGGGGTCGCAACCAGGTAAGTAACTTTAATATGTATCTACTGCAATTGTTAACGTCATATTGTTATGGTACAATGTACTGTTACCTTGTTTTAGGTAGATCAATATATGCAACTATCATTTTTTTGCTTTTTTTACAGATACAAGATGATGCTGCAGATATTCATGGGTTAACTCAGCAGAGTATAACCACAGTATGCCGTCGAGTAGCTAGAGCAATATTAGAAAAGAGATTTGACTATATTAAAATGCCAACTTCATTAAATGACCAGTTAAATGTTATGCAGCAATTTGAAGCTTTCAATATTATATTAATCGCAAAGGATATACTTCTTTGAATGTTCAGGTACCTACCTAACAATATATTAATTACCTAATATATTACTTCCCTTATATTTTATACTTACTTATACATTATATTTCAGGTGGTTTGTGACGCAAATTTAAAAATTAGAAACATTGTTGCTCATTGGCGTGGCAGTACACACGACTCTCGGATCTTTAATGAGAGTCAACTAAAACAATGTTTTGAAAGAGGACAGTTCCATGGTAGATTACTAGGAGACTCAGGCTATGCATGTACTTCATACTTGTTTACCCCAGTACTAAATCCAAGGATTCGGAAACAAGAATTGTTCAACAATTCCCACATAAGAACTCGTAACACTATAGAAAGATGTTTTGGTGTTTGGAAAAGTAGATTTATGTGTTTAACAGGATTCAGAACATCTCTAGAAAACACCAAAATGTATATAGTAGCATTGGCAGTGTTACATAATATAGCCATTGAGCTGAATGAAGAGCCTTTTAATAATGAAGCTGACAATGTACATACTCTGCCTCAACCACCTATGGTACCTTCACAACAAAATACATTGCGTGGGGCTGCAGTGAGAGCCACATTTATAGAAGAACATTTTTAAGATAAATAAAATTTCTTAATTGATTAAAAACATTTTTATAAATTATTTATTGTTTTTTTAATGACTCCAAAGTATGAAGTAATATTTCTTTTTGTAGTATTAAGTTTTCCATCACTTGATGATGTAACTCAGTGGCATTTTTCATCCTAAGTTCATGCTCCTTCTGCTGTCTCTCATTTTCTATTACTCTGAAGTTATGCATATCTTTGTATGAAGATTCCCCAAAATTGAAATCTTTCTCCTTTTTTAGCTGTAACAAAACAAGAACATGATGATTTTTTAGACAATAAATTGTTACATGTTTCAAATAAAACTTCTTTCAAATAGTTAGGTCAATAATACAAAAAACATTGTCAGAATCAATGAAACATTGTTAAAAAAGAATAAATGTTTTGTTTTTGAGAAAGTAGCTTCTTATTTATTTAATAAGTTTAAATGAAAATTATTGTTCTTATATTATATTATCAACGCTTACCAGTGTTTTATTTACAGATCGCTTTGGTGTAGTGAACGGCTTGTCCATTAATTTATTTTCTTCTATAATTTTTTCTTCATTTATATTTAATTTCATATCCTATAAAAATATGCAATTCTTTATTTATGCTAACAATATTATCAACAGCACATGTAGGTAATAATTAAAAAGTTATGGAAATAAAATCTATAAACAATGTTATCTTATAATAATATATTAGTACTAGATTTCAAATAATAATAGCAATAAGTTTTAAGTTGTAGTACTAAACATAAAAGCAATGTTACCTTATCATTTAAAACAGCATCACTATCAAAAACTTGTATAATTGATGAAGGCCCAATATCCTGAAATTAGAAACTATGTCAAGTGCGCAGTCACTTAATAGTGGTCTGTAGCATGTAAAAATGTCCCATATATAACCTTGATTGGGTGGTGTATAGCCTGTGTTAGGGATTGGTTATGTTTGACCTATATATTTACTGTACACTATTTATTGTAACCTTCACTCTGTCTGCCAACAGAGTAAGTATGTAATATAAACTTATTATAAGTTTTTTACCTGAACACCATCACAATCAAATTCGTTAGTATCTACTTCGAATTCCTGGGATATCAAATCTATTAGTTCTAAGGTTTCTGGTGAAGGAGATGGTGGTTTCGGCCCTCCCCCAGTTTTATTTAACTCTCGTCGATAGTCGGACATTTCTTTTTTGGAAGCGATTTTAAAGCATTTCCACTGGTTCATAAGTTGCTTTTTATCGCGTTTCCTTACGTTAGCTGTATTGAACCTTAAAAATAACATTTCATTTTATTATTGCAATGAAACAATTTTAAAGTAGACAGTAATATCCAGTTAAAAGTTTGTATACAAACTTCTCGGTTATTTCCTTCCACGCATTAAGCTTTGCCTTGTTTGTATTAGTAGACAAATCCTTGTGTGAGATAATATCCCTATACGGCTTTATAATATCTCTAAGTAGTTGCTGTAACAAACAAAAGCGTAGTAAACAAAAGCAACATACAAGACGAAAATACCACGCTAGGCGAATTTAATATTTTTATTATCGTTACCTTTTCATCTTGTTCCCAGTTAATAGAGCGTTCTCTTTTATTTGCCATCATTGTTGTTTAAGTAATATTAACAAAATTAATCTGTTTCTTTAATAAGTAGAATCACAAAAAAAATTAATAATCACAATCCAGTCACTACAATCACAATTCACAAATTCGTCTTCGCCCGCCAAATTACAAATAGAAATGTCAAAGTCATGTCAAAATGACAAAAAAACGGCAGCCATAAACAAAATTTTACTTTTTCTTACGTATGCATAGTATAACGAAGGAATAGTTATTACGAGGTTATACCGAATTTATTTGTAAGAATATATTTGTCTCCTTAAACTTAGGATATTCTAAGCATAACTATTCCTAGAATAACTCTTGCTTATGCGTGGTTTTATTTGTAAGGCCGCTTGTGATTAACGAACATCGCAGCAGCAGTGGCCAATTGAGAAGATCTCACTTGGCCGTGGGCGAGTGTAGTGCGGGCTTCGAGGCGACCCTCCTTACCTTAGCCGTTGCTTAAAGGCTTTTGCCTGGCATTACTTTAGACTAATGACCACATATACGTCTATAAAACACGAGTGTAGGTAGGACGGAGTATGATTCGAAATTCTTATTAGGTGATTCGAATACGATACGACCTCCATCGCCCAACTCTAGCACGGCCTCTTCCAGGCGGTCGCGCGCGGTCTCCAACGGCGAGTGCACCAGCACCGCCAGACACACGTAGTGCAGCACCAGCACGGGCTTGAAGATGTTGGGGAGGTTCATGCACGTGAAGGTCGCGATGGAGGTCACTGTAAAGGACAGAACGGACTATGGAAATCTGTTTTCAAGTTAGAGCTTAATTATAAGCAATCAAGTCAGGATCTTAGTCGCTGGTTGATAGGAAAAGTAGACTGCATGTATGTTCAGGGAGTGATCTGTTTTCTATTTTTGAGGGCAATACACAAATTATCACCGATAACTAGTTACAACACCTTTCGTGCTACGGAAAGTCTGAAGCGCTCGCTCCGGCGGATGGACGTTTCTTAGGTCGCCAGGTTTTACTTTCTGTTATTCTATTTTGATAAACACTGACTTTTGAACTTTGTTTTACAATTCTTACCGTTCCATGTGCAGTACACAACGGTAAACAGCGAGACCCCCTGCAGAGCGATATTCGCCGCGAGAGTGGCCCACACACAGCGCTTGCCGAACGGCTCCTTCGGTAGTATGTCGATCTTATTAACCACGTTAATCTGGAAATCATTTGCGCTATCATAGAATTGGATGTAAAATGATTAAATAGTGTTGAATTGGAGCAATTTGCGTGTACCGACCGACTTCGGGTGACTTTATTGTATTACAGAATAATCCGACGGTAAAGCGCAATCTATTTGGCAAACATCACCATCACCCCCCCCCCACATTGGCTTAACACAAGACACGTTTGCTTATTCTCGTCTGTGTCTCTGACAACTTATACCACTTTTTATACCTTATAAACTACAAGCGACCTTATCTATGGTATAGTAGAACGATAACATTTAGGTTCAGTTCCACACGGGGAATGGGGAGAGAAAGTTAAAAATGAAAGAGAATAGAAAGAATTGGGATAAAACAGAATAGAATGGAATAGAAAAGAATAGAATTTCTTTTCTACAATACATAATAGGTAGTACAGTAAAAAAGACAAAGGGGTATAAAGCCTTTTTTTATAGTTGCAGGCAAAAACGTTTTGTGTTTAGAACCCGCCATCAGAGTGCATGCGGAAAACTGACGTCCAACGATTACGTAAAAAAGAAAGGTATTACTAGCAACATACTAGAAATTTAATCAAAACCGATAAAAACCATGTAATGAGGCAGAACCGGCTGACTTATACCACCGAATGAAAAAATTCAATACGTCAACAAGAAGGTAAGTTACTTAGTTTGGAGATGTTACAATTTTTAATAACATTATAGTAAGTTACAAGCAAAATTACTACAAATTTTATCAAAGGGGGTCAGACGATGAGGCAGAAACGGTTGTCTTATTATATTCTGGAAGTGCGAAATCTAAGTTCTAGTCAATTCCAATAGCATACAATCCAACATCCGATTGAAAAAGGCGAACAGAACTGAGGACACTTCTAAATTAGAAAGGCGGCATCATGGGAATCTACTTTTCATTCAGAAGCTTTTATTTATTAAGAACAATTCTAAATTAAATAATACACTATTATTTATAAAACTTGATTTAGGCATCTTGTAAAGAATACAAGGAATTATTATTACGACGTCACACCGTTTGTATCTCGTTGACGAGACCGATCATGCGGGCCATCCGCCTCGAGCCGCGCGCGCCCGCCGCCAGCACCAGCAGTGCCGTGACCAGCACCTCCGCCAGCTGGGCCGCGTACCAGCTGTAGCTGCGAGGCCCCTTGCCCAGCACCAGTCCGTAGTACGTGGCCCAGCATGCACCCAGCACTGCCAGCGCCGCTGCGGGCCGGACACGTAAAGCTACAAACTGCCGACCTCGAACAAACTTTTTAAATATAAAAATAAAAACATAAAAAAGAATTATAAAACGATAGGTGAGGTATACAATAGACAAAGCAGGAACCGACATAAGCTTGCGGCTCCTGCTTTGACCAACAAAAGTACGTAAGTTGTTTGTGGGTTTGAGTATGAAATTTTATAATAAAATTGCGCAATCAATTTCAGCTTTGCCATTACAGCAGCTAAAAACACTGTTAAAAAGAGGCTGATACAGAAAGCCTACTATACTATTGAAGATTATTTAGAAGATAAGAATGTATGGATATAGCTAGCTCTCTTTGAACCTGTACAAGACAGTAACGACTTAATGAAGAAAGAAAGAAAGAAAGAAAGAACGTTTATTTCACCTTCCGCGATACACAATTATTAACTAAAACTAAACTTAAACACATAAAACAATAGAACAAAAATATAACAAGAACACAAAACAATATCATATAAACATACTGCATACCGCAAGAAGAAGAAAATGTAAATGTAATGTAATGTAAATAGTATTAAGAATTATATTTTTAAAAGAGCAACCGCCGAGTTTCTTGCTGGCTCTTCTCGGTAGGAACAGCTTTCCGAACCAGCAGTAGAGTTGACGATACAAAAGCACTTGTTTACATGTTTATTTGAATAAAGAATAATTTGTATTTGTATTGAAAAAACCAGTGAGCTCAAAGACACGACTCAAGTAAAACTTCTTTAGTTCGATAGTCTGCTGAGGGTTGTGATCCCAAAATCGAATATTGGATAGCGCCGAACGTTACTCTGGCTCTGACAAATCACTAATTCGTTGTATATCCATTATGTGGAGGGTTTCTTTGGAGCTGTTTAAATAGTGCCTCCTTGTGTCCTTCAACTCTCAGACTCAGAAGTCTTATCGGTTCCTGTAGCCGCTTCGTGCGCTAGCGAGCTACTTAGCTTTCAGGTAACTTGACCGCTGCCCGATGAGCTGCCTTGATGGTTTTACGGCTAGGTATAGTCTTCCTTGACCAACCTTACTAGTTTTAAATCCTGCTTTGGGATCGGCAATAGTGGAATTAAGCTGCGTAAGTGTATATATGTATATTTATCATTTAAGGGTTATTATTCACGATTTATTTATTATTATATCAAAAAAAAATATTGTATCGTACCACAAATCATCATTCACTTACCCTTATCACACTCTAAGTGGGGTCCGCGCAATATGTCTTCTTCTTCCATTCTCGTCTATCATTCGTCAATCTCCTCATTACCATTCTCATCTCAGTTGCATGAACATTTCTTTCATCCTTTTCTTTTATTGACCAACATTCTGATCCTACATAACGACATTGTATTGTACAGTATTGTACCACAAAATGATGATTAAAGCAATGTATGCAAAATTATCCCCAAACCAATCAAAAATCCATGAAGTGAATATGCAAGTTTTCACTTCTGCCGGCACTCTCGGAGTGCGACTTTTTGTTTTATTAACAGTATACTTGTTGTGTCTATATTTATCTCTGTAACTGTCTGTAAACAGACAGACTGCGTTCTCAGCAATATACTTGTTGCTGAGAACGCATCTTCACACCAGCCACACGGGCCGCGTCTCACCCACTGCTCCGGTGAGCACGAAGCCGTACGCGGCGCCGCACGCTGTCACTACCACGCAGTCGCCGTCCGCCGTCTGCACGATTCGTACCGGCGCGAGGCCCAGAACCCGCGCCGCCCGCAGCGCCGCCAGCAAACCGCCGCGAACAGGACACGAGCCCGCCATGCCACACTGAAGCCTCCTTACTGTGTATTAATTACGTAGGAATATAATATTATTACTATACTATTACGTGGTCGTAATTACCAATAGAAAATTACTGTCATATCAGGCTTTCAATCAGTGTATAAGCCCAGTATTATTGTACAACCTCGTCACTGCAATTATGACTAATAAATACCGATGATGCAATCCAATGCTGATTTTTAGTCACGTACGTGAATTTACTACTTTGCTTGTTCTCAAAAACATAGACTATTTTACCGCCTTCATTGTTATCCGTAGTTAATTAAATCAGTGCGAGACTATATTTATCGCCAATTAACGTTAAAATAAATTTTATTCAAAAGTAATGAGAATATTATTTTGCTATAATCCGCGATAAAAGAAAATATGTGTAATGCTAAATGTAGAGTGTACTATTCGTTCTCATACCTGATACATGTTATGTAATAACTCATGCACTACCCGACACCGATGGCACAACAATACACAAGCACTGCACACATTCACCACAATCTCAACAAATGTTTCGCCCCGTAACCGAAGCATCGTCAGGAGATAGACTCCACGACAAAATCGCAAAGCTTTGCGATTTTAGTACACTCTACATTTAGCATTACACATATTTTCTTTTATCGCGGATTATAGCAAAATAATATTCTCATTACTTTTGTATTATGGACCTCCGCAAAGTAACGCCTTATTCTATAAATTATAAATTTTATTTTCAAAATTTCCCGTAATGTGGTCCACGAAAAATTTTTTTTATAAGCGGTTTAAACAGAAATTTCTAAACAAATCTTATATTTCGTCCTAATATGTACGTTACGTTTTCATTTAAAATATCGAATAAATGCCTTCAACATTCACGCTCCATTAACAACGATTACTATCCATATTATCACTTGGTTAAACCATATACTTACTTTTGCATCTCACCAGTGACTCACCGATCAGTTTTGATAGCCCGAGCATTTATAGTGCTATCGATAAGTGTAAGTCTATTTTTATGCCTAAGAACTGGAATAAAAATGTGAAATTCTTCAAAAAAAATCATCTTCAGACCGGCCTAGTTTTCATAAAAATATTTGTACTACTCTTAGATATGGTAATATATGTAATCCAGTAAGTGAAATCGCTTCAGGAAAGGAGAAAAACTGATAAAATGCAAGTACCAGCATCATAGTATTTGACCTTTCAACTTAAAATTAACGTATCTTTTTTATTTGCTGACTGATTGAAATAAAACAAACCCTATATGTTAAGTGAAGTTTTCTACTACATATTAGTGAAAACCGCGTCTAAATCGGAACAGCGGTTTTTAAGATTAGCGGAAACAAACGCACAGACATACAGACAAACAGATAAACAGACAAAAACTTTAAAAACTATTGCTTCATGTTTAGAAGACTGTTTTGAGACGACAACACTATTTTTTTCTTAAAAATATCAAATGTACAGAATCGACATGTCTACGATTTTATATGTATAGATTTTAGGACAAATCAATGAAACAAAAGAATCGAGAATAACTATATATTTTATGATACTGTATTTGTTTTGTTTAATTACATTAATAGATTATTTATAAACACACATAAATGACAAAATATAATATAACTATTAATTTATCGTTAGCTTTCCAAACAATTTCGGTGCAATAATACAAATATTAGTTGTACAAATATTAGTTGTACAAATATTAGTTGTACAAATATTAATTTTACAAATATTAGTTGTACAAATATTAGTTGTACAAATATTAGTTGTACAAATATTAGTTGTACAAATATTAATTTTACAAATATTAGTTGTACAAATATTAGTTGTACAAATATTAGTTGTACAAATATTAGTTGTACAAATATTAGTTGTACAAATATTAATTTTACAAATATTAGTTGTACAAATATTAGTTGTACAAATATTAGTTGTACAAATATTAGTTGTACAAATATTAGTTGTACAAATATTAGTTGTACAAATATTAATTTTACAAATATTAGTTGTACAAATATTAGTTGTACAAATATTAGTTGTACAAATATTAGTTGTACAAATATTAGTTGTACAAATATTAGTTGTACAAATATTAGTTGTACAAATATTAATTTTACAAATATTAGTTGTACAAATATTAGTTGTACAAATATTAGTTGTACAAATATTAGTTGTACAAATATTAGTTGTACAAATATTAATTTTACAAATATTAGTTGTACAAATATTAGTTGTACAAATATTTTCTTTAGGTATAAAGGTGAATAAACAGCAATTCAGCAAGTGCAATCGATAGTAGAACTTTCTCTAAATCATAGTTTTTCCATAATTTTCACAGTCTATACATTATTTATGACATTTATATTATTGCGTATACAATATTACTTCATTCTTATCTTTAATATTTAAATGAGTTAATCTTGTATGTATATATATTTTCGGAATCTCGGAAACGTCTGCAACGAGTTTCCTGAAATTTAGCATGTAAGGGGTTTTGAGGGGAAAAAATCGATCTAGATAGGTTTTATTTAAAAAAAAATCATTCTATCACTGTTTTTGGGCATTAAAAAATTTATATTGATTTGAATTTTTGCCATTAACTGTCAAGTCAGCGTAGCTTACTCGGGGACCGGGTTATCGCGAGAAATGTAAATACCTAGGATCGAGCCCCACCTACGCTATTATTTTTTTCTTTTTACTTTGAAGTTTCTTTTTTTTTATTTTGTAAAAAATTACCGAGTCGGCAACACTTTGCTCAAAACATTGTATGCGATAAGCTTCCAAACGGTTTCTATGAAATCTATATAAAGGGGGTAACCCTAGATGTAATTACCACTCCCCCCCCCCCCCTTGGTCCAAAACCCCTCATAGCTGATCCTCTCCAATTTTATTTCAATTTTTGAAGATATTTTGTGTCGGCAACAGTTTGCTATGGTAACTTCAAAACATTGTATGCGATAAGCTTTTCAAACGGTTTCTATGAAATCTATATAAAGGGGGTAACCCTAGATATAATTACCAACCCCCCCTTGGTCCAAAACCCCTCATAGCTGCTCCTCTCCAATTTAACTCCAATTTGAGAATATATTTTGTGTCGGCAACACTTTGCTCAAAACATTGTATGCGATAAGCTTTTCAAACGGTTTCTATCAAATCTATATAAAAGGGGGTAACTCTAGATATAATTACACCCCCCCCCTCCCCGGTCCGAAACCCCTCATAGCTGCTCCTCTCCAATTTGACTCAATTTGAGAGTATGTTTTGTGTCGGCAACACTTTGCTATGATAAATTCAAACATTGTATGTGATAAGCTTTTCAAACGGTTTCTATCAAATCTACATAAAGGGGGGTAACCCTAGATATAATAATCCCCCCCCCTTTTTGGTTCAAACCCCTCATAGCTGCCCCAGGCTCACACGACGTCCTTCAAATTGAACTGCCTCATCACAGCTCCTGCTGTGTAATAGAAACTGAGGAGCTAGAATAGAAAAGGAAAGTATATACTTTATTGGAATCATCATCCTCCTGCCCTTATCTCACTCTAAGTGTGGTCGGCACAACATGTTGTAAACATGCTGTCACATGATTTGGCTGCGTTTTTACGACCGGCCGCCTGCCTGACGTCAACTTACCTCAGTCGTATTTTACGACACCTCGGTAAGAAATCAGGTTGGTCTATTTTACTCGGCCGGATACCACGCGATGGATCAACTTACCTTAGTCGCCTTTTACGACACCTCGACGCCTTTTACCACACGATCTTTACGAGGGGTGTTGGTAAATGGCTCTCGATTACTTTGGCGTATTAAAATACATGAATTGGTTTAAAATTTTAGGATATACCTTGTTGCGGCCATACGATAAGGGCCAATCATTGACGTGTGGGCGAAACATCTGCAGCTATCCGTCAACTACGATCGTTATAAATTTAATTCTCATATTGTCATATTCGCATTCAAAATTTTGTAACGTTACGCATAGTACTCCTTGTAACTTGCTATCAATATAATAGTTCACAGTATTGTCCAGTCTTTTAATCAACCAAACGAAGCCTCCTTCCTATAAAGGCTATTTTTTTTATGGGTACCGACATAACCGCCGCCCGGCGGGGACAGGCGGCGGTTATGTCGGACTCGCACCGACTGAAAAGACCTGTGTGCTCCACCACGCTGCCGATGGCAAGGACAGGGTATCATTGTACACATTGCCCCCATCCCCGCCGACAGCTCTGATCCCAGAGAACAAACATCTTCTCCGGGTAGGGACCCCTCGAAAGGGAAGCCCCCCTCCGCTAACCGGTGAATCGGGAGCATCAGATGCACCGACCGCCTCGGGGACCTGTAAGCCAGACGTCCGATATACCCCGTTCGGAACGTCCGAACCATAACCAATTAAGCGAGCACTCACCGCGATCGTGAAGGACCTGGAGAAGGTACAGATGTCGAGAGGTGTCAGCCAGACCGCGCCCAGCTCTAGGCTGCCCGCCAGCCCCCCCAGCTGGCCGGCCAGCGCGCCGCCCGGGGCCGCCAGCTGCAGCAGGGACCCCGCCAGGGGGGGGAGCGAGGACATCTGGAGGGAGGAGGGCTCATAAAGCATCATACAGAGAGCAGGTTAGCCGTGGCATTTGATTAGCAATCATTAAGGTGGTCGCGCAATTAATTGTCATCATATTAAATTGTAATCAATTTTTTACTCGTTAGCGGCGCGGCTCTCCCTACGGTATAGCCCGAGTTTTAAAGACCCGTTAGGGTGCGGCTCTCCCTACGGTATAGCCCGAATTTTAAAGACCCGTTAGGATGCGGCTCTCCCTACGGTATGACCGGAATCATAAAGACCCCCGTAATTATAGGGAGAGAAAGTTGTATAAATACAAATTTCAATAAATAGTCAGTCTACATTCGGCGTGATGGCCCAGCGGTGCGACCGTGTGAATCTCTAGAGACGATCATGGGTTCAAACCGGGGCAGACACCAATGAGTTTTTCTATTAAAACTTATGTGTCTAATTGATAATTGCAATTTATCACACGCTTTTCGGTAAAGGAAAACATCGTGAGGAAACCTGCATATCTCTAGAGAATCCTAGGGATATGTGTAACCTACCAATTCGCATTGGAGCAGCGTGGTAGGTTTTAGCTCCAAACCTTCTCTCCAGAGAGAAGAGGCCTATTCTCAGCAGTGGGATGGTAACAGGCCGTTACTTACTACTACATTCGGCGGCCGACAGAAGCGGTAATAAATAGTAAGCCTGAAGAAAATTGTAAGTGTTTTTAAGTTTAATTATTTTATAGTAGACAATAGTGATTTATTTGTATTTAGACTATAGTGAAGTGTGTGTAAATGTGCACAAGTACTCAGTACTATAATGCCGCTAATCAATATATGTACAGAATAATAATTCGTAATAAATTCCAGTGTTCCGTTAAATTAACATTATTGTTAAACTCAAATTCAAAATTTTATTAATTTAATAGACATTAAGAAGTGCTATCTGGCTGAATAGAATAGACCATCAAATTCAAATTCAAAATATCCTTTATTCAAATATACTTGTGAACAAGTGCTTTTAAATCAACTCTACTGCTGGTTCGGAAAGCTGTTCCTACCGAGAAAAGCCAGCAAGAAACTCGGCGGTTGCTCTCGATTCGTAATACTAGTTACATTTAATCGTTTCGCAGTGGATTCCCCGAGGAAGATTAATCTGGAATAAAGGTGAGTTACACTTTATCTTCCTTTAAAAGATTCATTATTAGATCAATTTAATCACACTCCCCGTGTACTCACGGTGTCGGCCACGCGGCTCCATGCTTCTGTTATCATGACGAGCAGCAGGATCTCGAACAGGATCCAGGCCACTGCGACGGCGGCGAACATCGCTCTCACTAACGGAATGGATGTAGTGCCTAAATGAGAATGAAACTATAAATCTATAGTTTTTATTTAAAACTCTGCCTAGTCCCTTCGACATAAAGCGAACCCATATATCTTTGGTTGAACGAAAACTTTTATAAGTCTACAGAAAAGATTCCGGTGGCGTTTTTTTAAAATATAAAATAAATATATGGGACACTTACACACGGTCGTCCGTCCCCAAAGTAAGTAATTTAATACTTGTGTTATGACAGACAACTGGTGAATATATACTTACATATTTTTTAAATACATACTTAAATACAAATATACACCCAGGCTCAAAGACCAACAAATTCATTTATAGAAAATGTTGGCCCTCGGCGGGAATCGAACCCGCGACCCGCGGAGCTGAAGGCAGGCAACACTGCGCCAATGGGCCAGTCTAATATGACTTAATAATTTTTTAACGTTTTTAAACCGATGCAATTCATCCTTATCAAGTCAACTTGGAACGTAAGAGTTTATGATGCACTTGAACTTCTGCTATATAATTAGCAAAATTAAAAACTAATGGAACCCAAAATATAAAGAAAGGGGAGGACGGAAACAAACTGTTGTCGCCAATGACTTCCGCTTTGTATTTTATAGCAAAACAGTCATGAAACAAGAGTATCGCGACCTTTTTGATTAAAATGGTGGCAACACTGTGCCATTGTTGTTTTCGGTGGAGTCTTCCTATTGCTAAAACGTTTCAGTGACAGTCAGTCTTTGTTCGTCATTCAAGAGAAGTGCATCTCGGAACGGGAATTGTGGTATAACTATTATATCGTGTTATTGTATATAGTGTGCGTTAACAAAACTAAGTACCAACGTTAGGTCGTATCTACTAGGGAGTAATTTGAAGAATCCTTCAAACCTGGCGCATACAAGGTGGACATGATCAAGTAGATGGAGCGCAGGATCCTGACCGCGGCGGCCGCCAGCAGTAGCAGCACCAGCGGCCCCTCCTGGCTGCTCAGCCTCCTCACCAGGCTGCAGGCCACCAGGTACGAGCGGTTGGCGCACCGGACTGCTTCGTACGCTTTCTTGTACGCCGCGTTGTCGTATTCCTCTGGAACAAGTAGAATCATTTCGGGCTATTATTCTGTCCCCTTTACTTGGACGCCCACCCTTTGAGGTCCCCGAGGCGGTCGATGCATCTGGTGCTCCCAATGCATCGATTAGCGGAGGGAGGGGCCACTGTTTAGAGAGGCCCCGACCCAATGGTGACGCACTTCTGGGGTACAGAGTTGCTGCTGGTGGGAATGGGGGGCATGTCTTCATAGGTATCCTGTCCCCGCCACCAGCAGCGTGGTGGAGGACACAGGTAATTTTTGTCGGTGCGAGTCCGACATAACCGCCGCCTGTCCCCGTCGGGCGGTACCCATAAGGGGTTTTTCCTGTTTAAAAAAAAAAGTTTTGTCAATATAAAATTCAACACAATTTAAATATCTAGGTCACTGTCTTGCGGAGGATCTCAAGGATCATGTAGACATAGAGCGTGAGAGAAGGGCACTAGCGGCTAGATGCAATATGTTGGCCCACAGGTTTTACCGTTGTAGCATTCAAGTAAAAATACATCTGTTTAAAGCATATTGCCAAACACTGTACACGGGGAGCCTGTGGACAAGATATTCGCAGAAAGCTCTAGATACCCTAAGGGTGCAATATAATAACGGCTTTAGAATACTGTTGGGGTTGCCGCGGTTTTGTTCCGCGTCAAATATGTTTGTTCACTCGCATACAAATGGTTTTCACGCCGTAATGAGGAACAAGACCGCATCGTTATTAACAAGACTGCGGTCCAGTTCCAACAGTATTCTTAAGACGCTAATAGGTAAGATGGACTCGCCTGTGCTGCATCACTTTACTAAGGTGCTTGTGAGGCAGTCCTAAATCTATTCACCCATTCTTTATAAAATATTTTTTATTTGATTTTAATTTTATTTTTAATTTTTTATTGTATTTTTATTTTGATTTTAATTTTTTATAAGTTTATTTTATTTATTTTTTTTCGTGTAAATTTGTTGGGCCATAGATGTCTTAAATAAAGAATTTATTATTATTATAAAACCTACATTTTCAATAACTAAAGTGTAAGGGCGAAGGAAGTTTAGCGTTTCTCCAGATCGCTGCCAAGTAATAAAAGGTAAAACTAAAACATAAAAAACGTGTTTTCTTAGGGCATGCAGGAAACAACAATGCATAACTAAAGATTTAAGTTGACGCGAGCTAACTTGGGAGTACGAGTTGTTTGTTATTAGAGGTTAATATTAGGCGATTTCGTTCACCTTTGATTTGATTTCCTTTTTTTTTTACGTAAGTTTGTTTGTATAAATGATGTTGATATGTATAAATCTTGACATCCTCCGTGACCCCGTATCTGTAAAGGTGCTTACTGAAATCCAGCGCTACAACTGCTGTAGCATATGACCTGAATAGGGCACCTTATTTGGTCACAATATTTGGATAGGTGAAAAATGTATTTTTTGACGTGACAACGTGTTAAATTAGGTTGCGGCTTAGGTTCCGTAAAACCGACTCTACAGGCAACGTTTTTTTTTCTTTCTTTTTGTTAGAATTGTGTCTAAATAAATTTCTTTCTGTCTTTCTTTCTTTTTCTCTCTCTCTTTCTTTCTTTCACGGATATTTCCTCCTCACAAGAAAAAAAAAGGAAAAATAGGTGATTCAAATATAATCGCGACCTCCCGTCCCCAACTCGAGTTCGGCCTCCTCCAGGCGGTCGCGCGCGGCCTCCAGCGACGAGCGCAGCAGAGTCGCCAAGCACACGAGGTACAACACCAGCACAGGTTTGAACACGTTTGGCAAGTTCGTGCACGCGTAGAACAGCACGGACGACGCTGGAACAGACAGAACGGGCGACAATTATTATATATAATGCAGAAATCTATTTGAAGTTCCTCTCGCTTAATAATTTAGGACGCATAATCTTCATTTTGTAAATAATTTATAGAATTAGGCGTTACTTTGCGGAGATCCATAATACAAAAGTAATAATAAAATTATTTTGCTATAATCCGCGATGAAGTAAAATAGAAAATATATATAATGCTAAATGTAGAGTGGACAATCGGTTATCATACCTGATACATGCAGGATTCGTAAAAACACATGCACAAACCTCCACCACCGCCACCACGATACACAAGCACTATATACGTTCACTATCACAAACTCAACAATCGTTTCGCCCCGCAACCGAAGCATCATCAGGAGATAGACTCCGCGACCAAAATCGCAAAGCCATGCTTTAGTAAAAGCCATATTTTCTATTTTAGTTCCTCACGGGTTATAGCAAAATAATTTTATTATTACTTTTGCATACCAGCTTAGTCTCGCACTTCTCTTTTCTGTAATGGGCGTAACTTTCCGACTTCCACTGATATATAAATACAAGTAGTGTAGTATAATAAAAACTCACTTGTGAAGTATTTGTAACAATATTTACCATCATATCGTGTGAAGTAGGCCACAGAAGCCAGCGAGACCCCCTGCACGGCGACCCCCGCGGCGACAGTCGTCCACACCCAGCACTGGCCGCACCACTCCTTGGGTAACCGGTCAATCTTATTGACCGTGTTTAACTAGAAGACAATTGCATAAAATTGTAGCTAAATTATTGAATCATATACATATACAAATATTTAAAACAATGCGCGGATATTGAAAAAAAATTTTGTTTTACAAAAAAGGGCTATACGTGGCATTTATAATTTAAGACCGCGTGATTCCCTGCGAGAGAAGTTTAAGGAAACAGGTATTCTTACATTTGCTTCACAGTATATTTTAAGCAATTTAATTTATGTACATAAAAAAGCTGTGATGGCCTAGCGGTGCGACCGTGTGAATCTCTAGAGACGATCATGGGTTCAAACCCGGGCAGACACCAATGAGTTTTTCTATTTAAAAAAAAAACTTGTGTCTAATTGATAATTGCAATTTATCACACGCTTTTCGGTGAAGGAAAACATCGTGAGGAAACCTGCATATCGCTATTTAATTCTGGTGATATGTGTAACCAATCCCCACTGGAGCAGCGTGGTAGGTCTTAGCTCCAATCCTTCTCTCTTATAACGGAGAGAAGAGGCCTACTCCCAGCAGTGGGATAATAACAAGCCGCTACTTTACTTTTACATAAAAATATAAAGAATTATAAAACGATAGGCGATGTATACAATAGACAAAGCAGGAATCGACATAAGCTTGCGGCTCCTGCTTTGCGCCGCGCAAAAGTGCGTAACTCGTTTGTGGGTTTTGGTATAAGATTCTAGATATTCTACTCTGTATAATTATATCGTCAAACTGTAAATAATATGACAATGTTGAACCGTTTGTATCTCGTTAACAAAGCTGATCAGGCGAGCCACGCGCCGCGCGCCGCCCGCGCCCGCCGCCGCCAGCAGCAGCGCCGCGGCCAGCGCCTCCAGCAGCAGCGCCGCCTGCCACCTGTAGTTGCGCTGCCCGCTGGCCAGGCTGCGGTAGGTGGAGAAGACGGAGACCAGCGTCGCCAGCAACGCTATGGGACACGCATGTTAGAAATAGAAACAGTCAAAAATCAACACTTTAGCTATTTGATATCGAAAACACAATAATCACGTGGCCAGTAGCATAAATTTAGACCTCGTTTTTAAGTGAGAATTGTTAATAATGTTAGCGCACACTATATACAATAACACGATATAATGGAAATACCACAATTCCCGTTCCGAGATGCACTTCTGTTGAATGACGAACAAAAACTGACTGAAACGTTTTATCACTAGGAAGACTCCACCGGAAACAACAACGGCACAGTGTTGCCACCATTTTAATCAAAAGGGCGCGATAATCTTGTTTCATGACTGTGTTGCTATAAAATACAAAGCGGAAGTCAGTGGCGACAACAGTTTTTTCTTTGTTTTTTGAGCATAAAAAACACTATAATTTACATTGAATTTTATAAAACACTTTTTTGCCGTTATTTGTCAGTGTAGCTTATTCGGGGAACGAATAAGGTCATTATTATTAAATTACTAGCGGCTTGCCCCTGCTTCGCACGGGTAAAAAATATATATCCCATGTCAGTCAGTGTAAAAAAATTATTAAAATCGATCCAGTTGTTTTGATTTATTCATTACTGCCCGTGGCCCGCAAGCGTTAAATTTGGAGAAAAACAATTTCCTTTCCCTATACCAAGAAGATTTCCTGCTATCTTTGGAATATCTAAATTCATTTAGTACATTATTACTTATTTACTTTTACATTTTCCCTATGTATTTTATTTTTACAATTAATTACAGAATGTCTTTAAACAAACTCTTGAAAGAGCGACATCGCTGCTAAAGTCGAAGTGTTATAGGGCGAAGCGCGGCGTCCTCACGGCATTTTAAATCTGTAATATCTCCGAAAATGTTCACTTAAATTACATACTGTAAACAGCCATATTGATCTATATTAAATCAACTATTTATTTAAGGTACTTAATTGGATAAGGATTAATGCTGTATTGTATAAAAATTGCTTCAAAAATATGGCATTATTTTTCGTAAAAAGTAAATGACAAAA
Organism: Morpho helenor; assembly: GCA_029227775.1. NCBI lineage: Eukaryota > Metazoa > Arthropoda > Insecta > Lepidoptera > Nymphalidae > Morpho > Morpho helenor. Next base: position 42,344,033 of record JARGCU010000028.1, on the reverse strand, counting down.
AATGCTATAGTGGGTTATCCATAAGAGATAGACATATACCATCGCGGACTTTTCTGTAGACCTTTTCAAGGTGTACAAATACTTAGTACATTATTTTGATAAATCTCGTAGGGTTTAGCCTGCGTTTGCAATGTAAGCGGAAAAAAATGTAATTATTTACAGAAACCTCAAAAATTATAGTATTTCTCTACTCCATATTGAATGTTATTATACGTACGAACCTTTCTTTGGAATCACTCTATCTATTAAAAAAAACCGGATGAAAATCTGTTGCGTAGTTTTAAAGTTTTATGCGTACATAGGGATATAGGGACTTTGTTTTATAATATGTAGTGATTATTGAAATCTGTTTTGAAGTTCGACTCTTAATAATTTAGGACGCATTAATTTTAATTCTGTGATTACTTTTAATGCAATGACTTCTTTAGTTGGAAGTTATCGGTGACAACAGATTGATGAGAATAGAGACAACAAGTATATCTTTAGCAAAATACTTCTTGTCTCTATTTTCATCTTTATACTAGCCACACGGGCGTCTCACCCACTGCTCCGGTCACGGCCCGGCCGTACGCGGCGCCGCACGCGGTCACTACCACACGGTCGTCACCCGTCCGAACCACGATTCGTACCGGCGCGAGGCCCAGAACCCGCGCTGCCCGCAGCGCCGCCAGCAGCCCGCCGCGAACAGGACACGAGCCCGCCATGCCACACACTGTCTCCACGGACGGCTGTGTATCGATTGTGGCCAGGCGGGTATCACGTGCACGTAATGACCAATAAACACACGGTGCTTTATCACGCTTTGAATCAGTGTATCGATCGGATATTACTATAGTCTCGCGAGCACCTGTAATTATGTCCGTACGAGGTTCAAGGTGATAATATACAAATATGATATAAAGTAATTTTATAAAATTCTTGATCTGTTTCAGCTTCAAACACTTCAAGCGCCAAACCATCTCCGCGTCTTTTTAGAACTCACTAAATGGAGCCAATTCCGGCACCAGGAGCAAACATCGCTCCACTTGCCGCCTCATATGACTCGGATACAAACAATATTATCCGAGCTATAATAGAAGCCCTGATGGCAGCGTTGACGACATATCTACGCACCAAGGACTTCGTCAGCGCCATATCAGCAGCAATTAGCCGGCTTGGTCAAACTTACCAATGACGACTATTAAAATCATGTATTGGAATCCAGGCGGCATAAGAGGCCGCGTCCGCGAACTCACGCTGCTCGCCCAGTCGCAGGATATTCATGTCATCCTCCTGGGCGAAACGAAACTCACAGACAGCGTGGAATTACGTGTGCCCAACTTCTTCGTGTACCGGCGGGACGAGATCTCTCCCCAGGGATACCCTTACAGGGGTACGGCCGCCCTGGTGAGGAGAGACGTCATACACGAAGAGTTGGTACACACACCGTACGTGAGTACACGTACGCAAGGAGTGCGGATCAGCGTGGGGCAGGACGAACTTCACCTGTATGCCGCCTACAAGCCACCTGGATCAACTTTCTGCGGCACCGATGTCGAGTCAATCTTCGAGCAGCACCGTCCTACACTGATCGTCGGGGACTTTAACGCGAAGCACCACGCTTGGGGCTCGCGTGTTATCTCCCCAGTCGGAAGACAGCTGCTTGACGATAGCGTGCGCGTCGGGTACGGAGTGGTGGGTCCCGGAGCGCCGACCCACATCCCGTCAGATCACCGACTCCAGCCGGATGTACTCGACATAGTGCTGCATCATGGACTGGACTTTCCCTTCGATGTAGAAGTTTGTTACGACATGGACACACAGCACCTGCCTGTTCTGATTACTCTCGCCACACAAGGAGGATTTCTGGTGCCTCGCCCCCCACGCACCCGGTTAAACTGGGAGCGATACACCGCCGCACTTGCTGGGCTAGAGCTAGTGGGTCCCCTATCGACTCCAGCTGAAGTCGAAGAGGCAGCCGCGACCATCACCCAAAGGATACAGCAAGCCCACGCGTCAGCTACCACCACCAGTGACAGAACCGAAGCTGCCACGAAACGTGACCTACCTAGCTCGCTCCGATGCATGTTGCGGCGAAAACGTGCCCTGCGCCGCCTGTGGGCCCGTACTCGCTGCCCTAGGGTGCAGAAAGAGTTGAACAGGATAGCAGAGAAGACGGCGAATGCGCTCGTGGCTCTCGATGAGGTGCGATGGGAGCACACCATTGATCGAGCAACCGAGCATGACACCACCCTCTACACCCTCTGTCGTAAACTTACTGGAAGTGTCACCCCCCTTTACCCGTTGCTGGACCCAACGGGTAAAAGGATTTATGCGGCGAAGGATCGGGCCGAAATCCACGCAGACTACCTGGAAAAGACTTTTATCCCGAACGAGACGAATATCACGAATACCAATGTCGTTCGTCATCATGCGGCTATCCAGGCGAGACTGGAAGCATTCCTGACGGCCCCAACACCGCCGCTCCGGGTCGAGAACCTTATCTCCCCGTTCGAGCTGCGGACGGCTGTCTCCCGTCTTGTAAGACGGAAGGCACCAGGGCCAGACGGCATCACTAACGCCGCATTGATGCAGTTGCCACAAGAGGGTCTCGCAGCGCTCGCGAGGCTCTTCAATGGAGTACTCTGGACCGGCCACTTCCCCGAGGTGTGGAAGATCGGGAAGATTATTGTGCTTCCCAAGCCGGGTAAAGACCGACGGCACCCAGCAAGCTACCGACCCATCACCCTGCTCTCGCACATCGCCAAGTTGTTTGAGCGTCTTCTGCTGCGCAGACTCGCGCCTCACCTGCCCCTCAGAGAGGAGCAATTCGGGTTTCGCGACAGCCACTCCACGACGCTCCAGCTGGCGAGAGTCATCAACCACTTGGCCAGTGAGAGGAACAGAGGGCACTACACCGTCGGGGTCTTTCTTGATATGGAGAAGGCCTTTGATAGAGTGTGGCACGCCGGACTCCTGGCCAAGCTTCTGGAAACCACCATGCCGCCCGCGCTTGTGCGAGTGCTGGCGTCCTTCTTAGAAGATCGGAGTTTCTTCGTATCGATCGAGGGAGCAAATTCTAGGACACGACCCATCCGAGCCGGAGTACCACAAGGCAGCTGTATATCGCCGCGCTTATACGCGGCGTATACGAACGACATCCCTACCCTCCGCGACCACTTGCGTGAGGGGGAGGAAGACGTACTGCTGTCCCTCTATGCTGACGACAGTGCGTACTTCGCGTCGTCCTTTCATCAAATCGTTGCAACCAACCGTATGCAGCGTCTGCTGGATCTACTGCCAGAGTGGCTGGACATGTGGAGGATGGCCGTCAACGTGGGAAAGACTGCCGCCCTGCTGACCAGTCGCTCCAAGCCGCTACGTCAACTCACTCTACGAGGTCAGAACGTAGAGTGGAAGACCTCAGTTCGGTTCTTGGGGTGTGACATCGACCGCAGCCTGCGAATGGTCTCCACGGTTAACCGTGTGGTAGGCCAGGCCGCGGCTGCGAGGTCGAAGCTTCACACCTTATTCACATCCCGTATGTCAACGAAGACCAAGCTAAGAGTCTACGGTGCCTACGTTCGCTCGCGTTTGACTTATGCGGCACCCGCCTGGTACGCGCTGTGTTCAGCGTACCAGAGGCGACGACTCCAGATCCAGCAGAATCGATGCCTACGATTGATACTAGGAGCTCCGAGGTACGTGCGGAATGACGTTCTGCACCGGGACACCAAGACGCCGACCGTGGAGGAATTCGTCCGAATGCTTGCGCGCCGAATGTTCGCGCGAGCGGATCACAGCGCCCATGTACACCTCCACGGTATAGCCCCGCTGCACGCCCGTCCACCTGAGGGACGTCCATTACCTCGCGAGCTTCTGCGGTCTCCCGCACCGCTAGACGCGGAACTGAGCGACGAGCAGGACGACGCGAACCCGGACTAGACCCCCACTGGACTGACAACACCCCCGAACCTGACAACCCACGGAAAATACACCCACGACAAGAACGAAGAGGACACATCGCTTCCTTCGTTTAAAGAAAGAAAACGACATTTCCCCCTCAGGCTCAGCCATTGGCCAGAGCCTAGGCCAACAGGCCTAAACAAATAACCAGGCTTTAAGGCCTGCGAGGAATGGCCCGGGTAAGGAGGTACGCCTCGAAGCCCGTACCACACCCGTCTTCGGGCGAGTGAGAAGACCCCTGCCAGAACTCACTCATATTCTCATAAATTCAAATTCAAATTCAAAATATTCTTTATTCAAATAAACTTGTAAATAAGTGCTTTTGAATCGTCAACTCTACTGCTGGTTCGGAAAGCTGTTCCTACCGAGAAGAGCCAGCAAGAAACTCGGCGGTTGCTCTTTTTAAAAAATACAATTCTTAATGCTAGTTACATTTAATTGTTTCTATCTTGTACAGGGTCGAACATACATCTAGGATATCGGTTGACTTTTTAGATTTTATTTTTTATTTATTTATTTATTCCTTAGAACTACCAACAGAATTACATGTGTCACTAAAGTAACATGGTTATATATCCTAGGGTTGCTAATGACATATAAATCTAATTAAAGGTAGTCACAGCGTGCTTAAAAGGTAACAAACATATTACAATAACTATTATAACTAACATTAAAAGAAAAAAAAAAGAAAATTGTAAGAATATTAATAGTTTTATTCTAATAACTAGCGGCCTACCCTGCTTCGCACGGGTATAAAATATATAGCCTATGTCACTCAGTGAAAAAAAATATTAAAATCGATGCAGTAGTTTTAATTTATTCATTACTGCCCGTGGCCCGCACGCGTTAAATTTGAAGAAAAACAATTCCACTCTCTATATCTAACATCAAAGTAATTATTAATTACTAGCGGCCTACCCTGCTTCGCACGGGTATAAAATATATAGCCTATGTCACTCAGTGAAAAAAATTATTAAAATCGATCCAGTAGTTTTAATTTATTCATTACTGCCCGTGGCCCGCACGCGTTAAATTTGAAGAAAAACAATTCCCCTCTCCCTATACCAAGAAGATTTTCTGCTATATCTAACATCAAAGTAATTATTAATTATAAAGAAAAAAAAGTAATTATTTACATCACATTAGAAACATTACAGTATTTCTCTACTCCATATTGAATGTTATTATACATTCCTCTTGAATCACTCTATCTATTAAAAAAACCGCATCAAAATCTGTTGCGTAGTTTTAAATATTTAAGCAGTCATAGGGACATAGGGACAAACAAAGAATGTGACTTTGTTTTATACTATGTAGTGATAATCCCTATAGCATGATTCAGTATTCACGCGCGATGGCTTATTATTAGCGTATTTCATGTATAACTTTGGTGTTTCTATACCGATTTCAATGATTCTTTTTTTATACAATGGTTAATACTATTCACTTTTTTATTTAGGGATGACTGAGAGTAATATAAACGTAGGTGTAGACAAATATAACCAGAAAGCTTCGAACTGCTAAACTATCGGGAGTTACACGTCTTATTGTGAGTCAACCATAAAAGATAGACATATGCTGTCGTGGGATATTTTTTATATAATTTTAAGGAGAACATTTCCGTCATACATGATTTCTGTGTAGCTTTAACCATCAAGGTTGCACACGCGACAAAAGCTTAAAAAATGGAGTAACTTCTCCCGTTTTCCCGACATTTCCCTTCACTGCTCTGCTCCTATTGATTGTAGCGTGATGAAAAGTATACTATAACCAGCCCAGGAGTATGAAAAATAATTGTACCGAGTTTCGTTAAAATCCGTCGAGTAGTTTTTGTTTCTATAACGGTTATACAGACAGACAGACAGACAGACAGACAGACAGACAGACAGACAGACAGACAGACAGACAGACAAAATTTTTACTGATTGCATTTTTGGCATCAGTATCGATCCCTAATCACCCCCTGATAGTTATTTTGGAAATATATTCCAGTTACAGAATTGACCTCTCTACAGATTTATTATAAGTATAGATAAAGAAAAAAAAGTAATTATTTACGACATCACATTAGAAACATTACAGTATTTCTCTACTCCATATTGAATGTTATTATACATTCCTCTTGAATCACTCTATCTATTAAAAAAACCGCATCAAAATCTGTTGCGTAGTTTTAAAGATTTAAGCAGTCATAGGGATATAGGGACAAACAAAGAATGTGACTTTGTTTTATACTTTGTAGTGATAATCCCTATAGCATGATTCACGCGCGATGGCTTATTATTAGCGTATTTCATGTATAACTTTGGTGTTTCTATACCGATTTCAATGATTCTTTTTTTTGTACAATGCTTAATACTATTCACTTTTTTATTTAGGGATGACTGAGAGTGATATAAACGTAGGAGTAGACAAATATAACCAGAAAGCATCGAACTGCTAAGCTATCGGAAGTTACACGTGTTATTTTCAGTTAACCATAAGAGATAGACATATACTGTCGTGGGATATTTTTTATATAATTTTAAGGAGAACATTTCCGTCATACATGATTTCTGTGTAGCTTTAACCATCAAGGTTGCACACGCGACGGAAGCTTAAAAAATGGAGTAACTTCTCCCGTTTTCCCGACATTTCCCTTCACTGCTCTGCTCCTATTGATTGTAGCGTGATGAAAAGTATACTATAACCAGCTCAGGAGTATGAAAAAAAATTGTACCGAGTTTCGTTAAAATCCGTCGAGTAGTTTTTGTTTCTATAACGGTTATACAGACAGACAGACAGACAGACAGACAGACAGACAGACAGACAGACAGACAGACAGACAGACAGACAGACAGACAGACAAAATTTTTACTGATTGCATTTTTGGCATCAGTATCGATCCCTAATCACCCCCTGATAGTTATTTTGGAAATATATTCCAGTTACAGAATTGACCTCTCTACAGATTTATTATAAGTATAGATTTTCTTATATTAAATAAAAATTTTAAGAGCAATGTATCCTCCGGCTGTAGCCTTTATAACTTGTAAGCTGTTATCGGAAGCGGTATATTGTTCCAGCATTTAGAAGTTGCTAAACAAAACCTAATTATTAACGCACGAGTAAGGAATACGTCACATCCAGAAATGTATAGTAATTAATTATCAAATTGTAATTAATTGTGGCGATTGACGTTAGCGATTGTGGCAAGGTGTCCTAAAATACGACTAAGGTAATATCAGGCAAGCGGCTGGTCGTAAAATAACTAGCCAAATCATATGACAAAATGTATATAACACATTGTGCCGACCCTACTTAGAGTGGGATAAGGGAAGGAGAATAATGAATTTTATATATTTTTTTTGACTGGCCCGTTGGAGCAGTGGGTAGTAACCCTGCCTTCAGCTCCGCGGGTCGCGGGTTCGATTCCCGCCGAGGGCCAACATTTTCTATAAATGAATTTGTTGGTCTTTGAGCCTGGGTGTATATTTGTATTTAAGTATGTATTTAAAATTATGTAAGTATATATTCACCAGTTGCCTGTCACCCATAACACAAGTATTAAGTTACTTTGGAGACGGACGACCGTGTATGTAAGTGTCCCATATATTTATTTATTTATTATTTATTTATTTTTTATAATTTTTTCGGTGAAAATAATACATGTACCAATTTTTATAAAGATTTAATAAATTTTAAAATATATATAATTTTGAATAAATTTAATTTTAAATCCGTCCATAGATCTTTAGTTTGTAGCAGAGATCCTAGAAATAGCGATAGGGCTACCATTCGTGGTGCTACCATCAGGGTTGATGGCGACAGGACTCTTAACACCACCAATATCTGCGTAGTTGATGGAAACGGAAACGGCACGGCCATTTTTACTTTGATCGATGTTAATTTTACTTTGACTGACGCTGTTAACATTAAAGCAGATTTTAGACCCTCTGTACCCCGGGAAGTTTATATGGGGTCCTCGCAACATGGTGACAGTCGTGTTACCGCTGTTGGTGGTGTTCGCAGAACCCTGGTCAATGGAGATGTTAACTGGCCTGTTGTCAATGCTATTAGTGGAGTTATCAGTGAAGGAAATGATAAGGTCGCCAGTGGTGACAGCGAGGTTGAAAAATCCGCAAATAGTAATATCGAAATTACCGTCATTGGTGGCAGGGTTATTTGAATCACTACCACCGCTGCTACCACCTTCATTGCTGTTGGTAGAGTTATTTGACCCAGTGCTACCGCCTTCATTGCTGTTGGTAGAGTTATTTGACCCAGTGCTACCGCCTTCATTGCTGTTGGTAGAGTTATTTGACCCAGTGCTACCGCCTTCATTGCTGTTGGTAGAGTTATTTGACCCAGTGCTACCGCCTTCATTGCTGTTGGTAGAGTTATTTGACCCAGTGCTACCGCCTTCATTGCTGTTGGTAGAGTTATTTGACCCAGTGCTACCGCCTTCATTGCTGTTGGTAGAGTTATTTGACCCAGTGCTACCGCCTTCATTGCTGTTGGTAGAGTTATTTGACCCAGTGCCACCGCTGCTACCGCCTTCATTGCTGTTGGTAGAGTTATTTGACCCAGTGTCAGCGCTACTACCACCTTCATTGCTGTTGGTAGAGTTGGTGTTACCATTGGTGCTGCCATCATTTATATTAGTGTCATTAGTATTTATGTTGGAGACGTCACCTGTAATTTAAAACAATATTTTCTATATCAAAGTTTGTCTTTACTGTCAGAACACTACTAATTGAACGAATTAGAAACGACTGTCAGAACACTATTAATTTGAGATTTAAGAGATTAGTGACATCTCAAAGATGCCATCGATTTGGTTTCAATGTGTTGGCGAGTGTTATAGTAAAGTAAATATTCATCACCTTCTTCTTTAATGACTTCTGTCCTAGTTCTCGTCACCCATCCCACAGAGTCTAAAGACTAAATTATTCAACCAGTGTGTCCTACCTGTCATGACTTACGGTGCCGAAACGTGGACACTAACAGTTAAGGCGGTCCACAAGCTGAAAGTCGCTCAGCGAGCTATGGAAAGAGCTATGCTTGGGGTTTCTCTGAGGGATCGTATTCGCAACGAAGTAATCCGTCAGAAACTAGAGTCACAGACATAGCTCAGCGCATAAGCAAGCTGAAGTGGCAATGGGCCATATCTGTCGCAGAACCGATGACCGTTGGGGTAGACGTGTTCTGGAGTGGAGACGAATCGGGAAACGTAGTGTAGGACACCCTGAGACTCGATGGAGTGACGATATACGTAAGGCAGTGGATGGAAGCAGAAAGCCCAGGATCGGGCTAAGTGGCGAAAAATTGGAGAGGCCTATGTCCAGCAGTGGACTAAAGTGGGCTGATAATGATGTCCTAGTTAATAAAAATAAATATATTTTACTATAAGAATTTCTAAATTAATGATACCTTTTTGATATTTAAAGTGAAAGAAAACGCTGATGACTCCGATAAAATAAGCAGACCCTTTTTATCCTTTTTACAAGCCTTGTGGTATCCGGCTGAATAGAATAGACCAACCTCATTTCTTACCGAGGTATCGTAAAAGGCGACTAAGGTAAGTTGACCCACCGTGTGGTATCCGGTTTAGTAGAATAGACCACCATCTTTCTTACCGAGGTGTCGTAAAATACGATAGAGGTAAGTTGACGTCAGCCAGGCGGCCGGTCGTAAAAACGCAGCTAAATCATGTGACAGCATGTTTATAACATGTTGTGCCGACCCCACTTAGAGTGGGATAAGGGCAGGAAGATGATGAATATTATTTTACATGAAAACCAATATAACTGACGGCCAAACGTCGTCGTCGATTTTCTAGTCTGTAACTTAAAGGGAAAAGGACTTGCGGATTGATACTGGTAAATCATTCCACAGCTTAACACCATGAAAGCTTTTTTTTTTCGACAGGAAAAAACTTCTTATGGGTACCGCCGCCCGATGGGGACAGGCGGCGGTTATGTTGGACTCGCACCGACTAAAATAACCTGTGTGCTCCACTACGCTGCTGGTGGCGGGGATAGGGTACCCATGAAGACATTGCCCCCCATCCCCGCCAGCAGCAACTCTGTAGCCCAGAGTGCGCCACCTCTGGGTCGGGGCCTCTCTGAAAGTGGCCCCTCCCTCCCCTGGACGATGCATCGGAAGCACCGGATGCATCGAACGCCTCGGGGACCTAACTCCAGCGAGCGTCCGATAAACCCCGTTCGGATCGCTCGCAGGTCCCCGTTAGGGCGGCATGCGACGGACTTCTGGAGTCGCCTTCGCCCCGCTCGCCTGCGGCGGATCGGATCCAAGGACTCGACTACCCGGATCCGCCCCGCCGCCTCCTTCCACGAGATAACATCCTCGCAGAAGGAGGCCATCGCTGCCCACGATCGCTCCCTGTCCACCATGGCGCGGACCACAGTGGGCAGGGAGCGATCGTGCCCCACCTGTGCCACGAGTTTCGCCCGCTGAACCGCCCAAGCTGGACAGTCTACGAGCGTGTGCAGCGCAGTGTCAAAGTCGGCGCCGCACTCGTGGCACTCACCAGTCGCCTCCCGCTGGGCCACCTTCCACAGATACTTAAGATACCTAAGTGGTAGATTATTTAATGAATACATTGGGTAATTTAGATCTTGAATGAATTTAGTGATCACTTACTTGGTTCCGCGTCGAGCGACAGCATGCCCTGCGAAAAGAACAGATTTTTAAACGTATCTGTTTAAGTTTAAGTTTGCTATACTCTCGATGTTAATGTCTTGATTCAAATAAACTTGTAAACAAGTGCTTTTGAATCAACTCTACTGCTGGTTCGGAAAGCTGTTCCTACCGAGAAGAGCCAGCAAGAAACTCGGCGGTTGCTCTTTTAAAATATAATTCTTACAACTAGTTACATTTAGTAATTGCTGTCTTGTACGTCTAAGCGAGCTATATCCACACATTCTTATCTTCTAAGTAATCCTCAACAGTATAGTAGGCTTTCCGTATCAGCCACTCTTTAACAGTATTTTTAAACTGCTGTAATGGCAAAGCTGAAATTGATTGCGGAATGTTATTATAGAATCTCATGCCCAAACCCACAAACGACTTACGTACTTTTGTTCAAAGCAGCCGCAAGCTTATGTCGGTTCCCACTTTATCTATTATACACATCACCTATCGTTTTATAATTCTTTATATCATCGTCATCTTCTTCCTGCCCTTATCCCACTCTAAGTGAGGTCGTCACAACATGTTATAAACATGCCGTCACATGATTTAACTGCGTTTTTACAGCCGGCCGGTCGTAAAATACGTAGCCAAATCATGTAACAACATGTTTATAACATGTGTCGACCCCACTTAGAGTGGCATAAGGGCAGGAAGATGATATAGAGACTACAGTGTTTAAGGGAACAGCCTTCCACTCACCGATAGCGCGAGACACGTCACCAGTAAGAACTTCATAGTGCTGCGAAATTGTCCCACTGCCTACTTCTACTGGTATATATACACCGGAGGAATGTAAATACGCTCGAGCTGTACAAACATCACGAACAACCTGTGCATATATGATAGTAAATTGTCCGTAACGAACAAATATTCTTCACTAGTCAGGACATCCGGTGGCGTCTTTATTTATTGATTTACAAAGACCAACAACAATATAAACATACATAGCTACAAATACACAATATACAAGGATTATTAAATTAAGTGCTAAATTCTAAGTTCGAAGGCACCAGAAACTTGGTCTAGTGTTAATATTTATTCTATTATCTGTACAAAAAGGAATGCATTTAATTCTAATGGCCACACTAAATTAAGTGTATAAAAGCATGCCATATTTAGTTCTCTTACTTCGTTCACCGCTGTGTTAGGAGAAGAACACGAAATCTTAAGGTATAATAAATTTTGAATATACTTTTGTTTCTTCGACCTTATAATTTAAATATGTGTTTTATTTTATTGCGTTAGCTCTGCATATTCCAACGTATATCTAGATTTTGTGAATACTTTTATGTTATTCAAAATTGAGATGAGTTCAGAACGCCACGTGGACGTGGCGGAGGCTTTCGATACAGTTTGTATTTCAAAGCTTAGAAATATTTAAGAAGTGTAGTTTAATTTTGCAGAGGTTATCTGATTGTGTATCCGAATTGGTTATTAAATTAATGTTCAAGTTGGGCTTCCACGAGATAAACGCAATACACACACTGTGTACATTGAAGATCAAATCAACTCACAACCTAATCTAGTACAACTCACATCCATGCTTTCTTAACGTTTCGATACGTTAGAAAGCATGGATGTGAGTTGCACTAGATTAGGTTGTGAGTTGATTTGATTTGTAAAATCTTATTCTGTATCTTTAAAAATATTATTTTTGAAATCGTTAATAATATAAATAAGAACATTGGTGACATTAGCATTACATGGGATTTGGTTACTTCATTATAATTTAACGATTGAATAATCATTTTATAGAATTAGGCGTTACTTTGCGGAGATCCATAATACAAAAGTAATAATAGAATTATTTTGCTATAATCCGCGATGAAGTAAAATAGAAAATATATATAATGCTAAATGTAGAGTGGAGAATCGGTTATCATACCTGATACATGCAGGATTCAGGAAGCAATTTTTGCAAGCAAGCTTTGCGATTTTTGGCGGTGGTGGAGGTTTGTGCATGTGTTTTTACGAATCCGGATTGTCCACTCTACATTATGCATTATATATATTTTCTATTTTAGCTCATTGCGGATTATAGCAAAATAATTTTATTATTACTTGTCGATTGAAAAGTCAGTTTGAACAAATATTTTAAATTTGCATTTGAATCATAAAACCTTGGAGTTCTGAAATCCTTAAGTTATGACATTGTTAATTAAGTCACTTTAAAGTTTTGGTTAGAATTTGGAAAATTTATTATAAATAACCGCGAAACGTTGCGACATAAACATCTGTTCAAATAAAGCTCCGCCGTGAAACGAAATTCAATAAAACCAGAAAAATGGTACTTCATTTATTTGTGATGAAATATTAAATTCTGTGGATTATAATTAAATGAAACATTTGTGACAGTTTTAAGGAATTTATTAATTAATAAAATAAATTCTGAAGTATATACTGACATATATACATTTTTATAATAAAAATTCCCAATCTATTTTGGACTTGCCTTTACACAAGTTCAAAAAAGCAATTAAAAAGACACTGATTCATAAAGCTTTTTATACTGTTGAGGATTATGTTAAAGATAAGAAAGTTTGGATTTAAGCGACCGACTTCGACTAGATTATATTGTTTTTTTTAAATTTGTTATTAATTAAAAATACATTATAAATTTTGAAAAGAGTGACCGCCGAGTTTCTTGCTGGTTCTTCTCGGTAAGAGCTTTCCGAACCAGTGGTAGCTTCATTGTAATTTGACGATTCGAAAGAGTTTGTACAAGGCAAATTGAATAAAGAATTTATCTACTCTGATACTATAATATAAAGGCTATAAAACTGAAACCAAAATTCTTATGACAAACATTACGTACAGGACAAAAATAAAAATTAAAAAGTTTTATTACGATACAGGTCTTATATGGACACCTGTATCATAATATAACTTGTTAATCATAACGATACACCTATACAACCTCCAGCTGGACCGAGGAGGGTGAACCTCTACCTTAAAACAAAAGGTTTCAATGAACGAGTCCGCGGCGACGCAACACGCATGCGCAATCGATGTTTGCGCCTTGGCGCTAACATTTGACATTTAAAAAATCTTTTCAATATTTAAACAAAGTTTGGTTTTTATTAATATTCTTTAACATATTATTGTTAGCCGTGTAGTATCGGGCTAAGTAGAATAGACCACCCTCATTTCTTACCGAGATGTCGTAAAAGGCGACTAAGGTAATTTGACCTACCGTGTGGTATCCGGTTTAGTAGAAGAGACCACCCTCTTCTTACCGAGGTGTCGTACAATGCGAGTAAGGTAAGTTGACGTCAGGCAGGCAAATCATGTGACAGCATGTTTATAACATGTCGTGCCGACCCCACTTAGAGTGGGATAGAGATATATATATGTTTTACGTATTATAGTATGAGAGTAGATAAAGTAGTGTATGACACTGTTCATAACCTGGTCTTATAACCCTTTTTATGCAACAGTATCATAAAATAAATTTGAATTTGAATTAAGGGTTCTATTAGATTTCGATTGTAGAAATAAAATTAGTATAGCTTCAGCGTTAACTGCGAAGCTATATCCCGTGGAAGTGCCGTGCCGTGCCGTTGTTGCGTCTGTTGGAGACGTTGACGATGACGTGACGTCTACTGCCGTCGGTCGGCTCGGGAGAGTTCACAGAGAAGCAGATAACAACAGTGTCGTTGTTGTTATCAGTGATTGTACTGTTGCTGACAGAGATCAGCACAGACCGGCCGCCATCAGTGCTGTTCGCCGACTTGCTGTCGACTGTAATGTCGACAGGCCTGTCGCTGACGTCAGTGGAGTTATCGGAAACAGATATGATGAGAGGTGTAGCAGCACTGTCGCTGGTGTCGGGAGGGTCGATAGAAATACAGACAACGACAGGGTCGATACCACTGTCAGTCGAATTGGTAGAGTTGCTGTTATGACTTTCAGTATTGTTGTTGTTAGAACCAGTGTCTGTGCTGGTGTTGTTACCATTGCCAGTTGCATTGTTGTTGTTAGATCCGGTATCAGTGCTAGTACCATTGCCAGTTGCATTGTTATTGTTGGAGCCGGTGTCAGTGCTGGTGTTGTTACCATTGCCAGTGGCGTTGTTGTTTTTAGAACCGGTATCAGTGCTAGTACCATTGCCAGTTGCGTTGTTGTTGTTAGAACCGGTGTCAGTGCTGGTGTTGTTACCATTGCCAGTTGCATTGTTGTTAGAGCCGGTGTCAGTGCTCGTGTTGTTACCATTGCCAGTGACGTTGTTGTTGTTAGAGCCGGTATCAGTGCTAGTACCATTGCCAGTTGCATTGTTGTTGTTAGAGCCGGTATCAGTGCTAGTACCATTGCCAGTTGCATTGTTGTTGTTAGATCCGGTATCTGTGCTAGTACCATTGCCAGTTGCATTGTTGTTGTTAGAGCCGGTATCAGTGCTAGTACCATTGCCAGTTGCATTGTTGTTGTTAGAACCGGTATCGGTGCTAGTACCATTGCCAGTTGCATTGTTGTTGTTAGAACCGGTATCAGTGCTAGTACCATTGCCAGTTGCATTGTTATTGTTGGAGCCGGTATCAGTGCTGGTGTTGTTACCATTGCCAGTAGCATTGTTATTGTTGGAGCCGGTATCAGTGCTGGTGTTGTTACCATTGCCAGTTGCATTGTTGTTGGAGCCAGTGTCAGTGCTCGTGTTGTTACCATTGCCAGTTGCATTGTTGTTGTTAGAACCGGTATCAGTGCTAGTACCATTGCCAGTTGCATTGTTGTTGTTGGAGCCGGTATCAGTACTGGTGTTATTACCATTGCCAGTTGCATTGTTGTTGGAGCCAGTGTCAGTGCTAGTGTTGTTACCATTGCCAGTTGCATTGTTGTTAGAGCCGGTGTCATTGCTCGTGTTGTTACCATTGCCAGTTGCATTGTTGTTGGAGCCGGTATCAGTGCTCGTGTTGTTACCATTACCAGTGGCGTTGTTGTTGTTAGAACCGTTGTCAGTGCTCGTGTTGTTACCATTGCCAGTGGAATTAATGTTGGAGCCGGTGTCAGTGCCAGTGTTGTTACCATTGCCAGTGGCGTTGTTGTTGTTAGAACCGGTATCAGTGCCAGTACCATTACCAGTTGCATTGTTGTTGTTAGAACCTGTATCAGTGCTCGTATTATTACCATTGCCAGTTGCATTATTGTTGTTAGAACTGGCATCAGTGCTAGTACCATTGCCAGTGGCGTTGTTGTTGTTAGAACCGGTATCAGCGGTAGTGTTGTTACCATTGCCAGTTGCATTGCTGTTGGAGCCGGTGTCAGTGCTGGTGTTGTTACCATTGCCAGTGGCATTATTGTTGGAACCGGTATCAGTGCTGGTGCTGTTCCCACCGTCTGTATTATTGCCATAACACTTGTCCCCGTGCCCGCTGTCAGTGGTGTTGTTGTTCCTCACGTCATTGTTGTATTTGTTGTATGAAGAGGAGTTAGTGGTTGATCCATTAGTATTCGTTTCACCTGTAAATAAAGGTGATTTTTTTTTATTTCTTTATATACATATATTTGGAAAAGAGAAAGAAAAATTAAAAAACCACATGTATAAAGGCGGACTTATCCCTAAAAGGGATCTCCTCCAGACAAACTTTGAGTAACAGAAGAAAGGACAAGAATTGAAGAAGAAAGAGAGTACGGTTATACAGAAAAAAAGAAAAAGTTTATGTAAATTTAACTATTAATTAATTTTGGTAAAATAAATACATTTTTTAGGTTTATAAATCATTATTGTAACTTTGTATTGTTGGTTTTTTTGATTTTTTGATTTTAATATCATTAACTAACCGTAATATAGTATTTTGATAACCATAAAAATGGTTAAAGTGGGTTAACTTTAAGAGTTAGGCATATGTGGCGGACTTTTATTTAGAACTTTTTGAAACAATTTTGTAATACATGATTAGTTTATAAACACTACATAAATAATTACAGCCTTCTCTTTGATAGAAGTAAATAATAAATGCGATACTCACTCGGTCCCGCGCACAGCGACAGGAGTCCCTGCGGATATAACACGTGTGTTAATCTTTAAATGTGTTAATATCCTGCATGTATCAGGTATGAAAACGGATTGTCCACTCTACATTTAGCATTATATATATTTTCTATTTTACTTCATCGCGGATTATAGCAAAATAATTTTATTATTACTTTTGTATTATGGATCTCCGCAAAGTAACGCCTAATTCTATAAATTATTTAAAAACAGTAATGACTTAATGTAACTAGTTAAAAGTATTATATTGAAAAGAGCAACCGCCGAGTTTAAATTATTAAAATAGAATTGCAATTAAATTATCCAAAAGTTCATGGTAGCTCGGTCACTACTAGACCAGTGTTTCCCGACCTTTGTTGGTCCATTCCCTACGTTAACAATTATTCCCCCCTAAGTAACAAACATAAATTTTAATATTAAAAATTAAATTGCCCTCTCAATGAACATAAATCATAGGTTTTAGGAAGTAGAAATTGATTTTTTTTTGTTTAATTTGACACCGAAATCTAGCATAGCACTTAAATGACCCAGAACGAAAGGCTTAAACGCGTGTCGAGTTGTCTCCCCCCCTTTAACCATCAAATTGCCCCTCTTTAGGTCTTGGGCCCTACGTTGGGAAACTGTATTAGAGTATTAGGGAGGATTGAGGAGCTACCCTCCACTAATTACTCATCAGATTAATATCGCTCAGTTATAAGGACATAGCGTGTATATATTATATCTGACGCGCTCGAGTATTCCCATGTAACTGTTTTCTTTTTACATTTGTGAAAATTTGTACACGCTTTCGTCCCCACTAAAATGGAAAACTGAACATAAACTTGTCGCCAATAACTTTCGCTTTGTATTTTATAGCAACACCCTCGTGAAACGAGTATCACCCCTTTTTGACTGAAATGGCGGCAACACTGTGCCGTTGTTGTTTCCGGTGGAGTCTTCGTATTGATGAAACGTTTCAGTGGCGTTAAATCTTTGTTCGTCATACAAGAGAAGTGCATCTCGGAACGGGAATTGTGGTATTCCTTATATCGTGTTATTGTATATAGTGGGCGTTAACAAACTTTTCTTCCTTTCAGGACTTAATCCACACAATCATATAGGTCCCCATTGTGGCGTACAGCCACAAATAATTCACAAGCAAAACCATAGCTCACATGTTGTATAGTTTTAAATAACTAGTATGTGAGCTATGGATTAATAAAAATGTTATGCGAAATAGGCATATAGGAAATATAATGTACGTGACAATATATTTCCTGTATTTCGCTCCCCCCGTTAAAATTCGTATTATATAAGGTATTTTTCTTTGTATTCACTCTCACTTACTTTAACCTGTTGTTATCATGTAGTCAAATATACATTTGTTATTCATCACGTCATATCATTGAACACCTTCGGTTCCATTGCGTACCGTACATCCCACAAACGCAATACCCATGACGCTTTAGTCACTGCAAATTTAACATCCCGGGCTCCCCTACTATTACTTTGAACGTCATTGCATTGAAATCTAAAAGTTCATGGCAGGTCAACGCTCGGCCACCCAGCTACTAGAATAATATAAGGTTTCATCATCTCACCGACAGCGCCAAGCAGGATATCAGCAGAAGCTTCATGTCGGCTCTTGTCTAGATCGTCTCTGAACCATATCTCCTCGCCTCGCTCTTTATATTCGAACAAACGCAGCTGAACAAACAAATGTATCGACTCAATTATGTGTAATAGCCTACTGTTTTCGTTTTATTTGGCGAAGTGCCTATCAGATTGTACCCATCTTAAGCATAAAAATCCTTCTTTCCTGTTCGTAACTTCGTTATGTCACTAACGTTGACTAAAACAATCAACAGGAAGACTCATCCGGAAACAAAAACGGCACAGTGTTGCCACCATTTTAATAAAAATGGGCGCGATACTCTTATTTTATGACGGTGTTGCTATAAAATACAAAGTGGAAATCATTGGCGACAACAATATTTTTAGGTACAAAAAATTGTTTTCTCTATGAACAAGACGTAACTGCGTGTGTTAACTAGTTACGGACAGGTATATACTTATCGTTATGGTTAATTTATAATGTATTTATAAGTATACACAGGTTTTAGAGGTGTATTTGTTCAGCTGGATTATATTAGTGCTGTCGACGTATATAGGTCTGAGGTGGGCCTATAGCAGCCACAGCTCTCCCAAGCGCTCGGCGACATGAAATTTCTTCTGATATCTTTAGTTCTCTCGGTGAGTTAATATCGTTTTAACAAAAAAACTCTTCAACATTTGTTTTATTTATTTTTTATATAAAAGTAACAATCGCCAGCGGCTTCGCGTGGAAAAAGATTAAAACCGTAATAGTATTTTGATAACCAAATGGTTAAAGTGGGTTAACTTTAAAAGACATATGCTGCCGCGGACTTTTATTTAGAACTTTTAGAAGGGAATGATTTTGTAATACATGATTTTGAAACACTTTCACTGTTTACTCAACGCACGTGTTGTCGCCAATGCTTTGTATTTTATAGCAACACTGTCATGAAACGGGTATCGCGCCCTTTTTAATTAAAATGTTGGCAACATTGTGCCATTGTTGTTTCCGGTGGTGTCTTCCTATTGATAAAACGTTTCAGTGGCATTCAGTCTTTGTTCGTCATTCAAGAGAAGTGCATCTCGGAACGGGAATTGCGGTATTTCTGTTATATAGTGTTATTGTATAGTGTGTACGTTAACGCACGTAACAAAAGCTTTAAATTTTGCCGTTTTCGTAATATTTTTTATTGCTGCTCCTCTCATATTCATCTTAGCGTGATGTTATATAGCTTATAGCCTTCCTCAATAAATGGACTATCATACACTTAAAGAATATATCAAATCGGTCCAGTAGTTCCTGAGATTACTGGACTGATTTGAAAAATAACTGGATACTACTGGCTACTGATTTGAAAGATAACTACTAAATAACTACTGGAGTGATTTAAAAAATTCTTTAAGTGTAAGATAGTCCATTTATAGAAGGCTATAGGCTATATAACATCACGCTAAGATGAATAGGAGAGGAGCAGCAATAAAAATAGTACGAAAATAAAATTGAAAGCTTTCCTTGCGTGCGCTGAGTAAACGGTAAAAGTTATTCAAAAAATATATAGTACAAAGCTGTTCCCCTCTAAAAATCCGCAACAGCATATGTCTAGCTTGTAAGGTTAAACCCAATTTTATGGTTATCAAAATTCTATATTAAAGTTTTAATCTTTGGTAGCTGGCGAAAGCTAGGAGTATATATGTTTAATGATAAAATATATACATTATATTCCCAGGGTCTCCTGTCGCTTCAACCAGGATCAAGTGAGTATCGCGCCACGTTATTTTATTAGCATTTTGACATAGTTTGGAATAGTTATTAAAAGGAGGCTGATGCAGAAAGCCTACCGAAAATGCCTAAAGCATATCGTTGATTAATTATGCCGTGTGGTATCCGGCTGAGTAGAATAGACCGCCGTCATTTCTTACAAAGGTGTCTTAAAAGGTGACTAAGATAAGTCTACCCGACGTGTGGTATCTGGCTGAGTACAATAGACTACCTTGTTTCTTACTGAGGTGTCGTAAAATACGACTAACGTAAGTTGACGACAGGCAGGCGGCCGGTCGTAAAAACGCAGCCAAATCGGGTGACAGTATGTTTATAATATGTTGTGGCGACCCCACTTAGAGTGGGATAAGGGTAAGAGGATGATTATCACTACATATTATAAAACAAAGTCGTATTCTTTGTCCATATATCCCTATATATGCATAAAACTTTAAAACTACGCAACAGATTTTGATGCGGTTTTTTTTAATAGGTAGAGTGATTCCAGAGGAAGGTTTGTACGTATAATAACATTCAATATGGAGTAGAGAAATACTGTAATTTTTGAGGTTTCTGTAAATAATTACATTTTTTTCCGCTTACATTGCAAACGCAGGCTAAACCCTACGAGATTTATCAAAATAATGTACTTTGTATTTGTATACCTTGAAAAGGTCTACAGAAAAGTCCGCGATGGTATATGTCTATCTCTTATGGATAATCCACAATAGCATATTTTGTCATTTACTTTTTACGAAAAATAATGCCATATTTTTTAAGCAATTTTTATACAATACAGCATTAATCCTTATCCAATTAAGTACCTTAAATAAATTGTTGATTTAATATAGATCAATATGACCGTTTACAGCATGTAATTTAAGTGAACATTTTCGGAGATATTACAGATTTAAAATGCCGTGAGGACGCCGCGCTTCGCCCTATAACACTTCGACTTTAGCAGCTATGTCGCTCTTTCAAGAGTTTGTTTAAAGACATTCTGTAATTAATTGTAAAAATAAAATACATAGGGAAAATGTAAAAGTAAATAAGTAAAAATGTACTATATGAATTTAGATATTCCAAAGATAGCAGGAAATCTTCATGGTATAGGGAGAGGAAATTGTTTTTCTCCAAATTTAACGCTTGCGGGCCACGGGCAGTAATGAATAAATCAAATTTACTGGATCGATTTTAATCATTTTTTTTACACTGACTGACATGGAATATATATTTTATACCCGTGCGAAGCAGGGGCAGGCCGCTAGTTGTTGATATTTCCGAATTCGGAGAGAGGTTATATAAAAATGTTACAGACAAAAAATACTACCAACTCACAACATATAAGGTTGCGTTCCTAATTACAAACATATATGTTACAGGTGAGGTCCCTCCTACCGGAAACTCAAGCAATGACGGAAGTAACAAGTTAACCAACAGTACTGAGAGACGCAAGAGCACAGTAGGAAACAATGGTTCTAATAATTCCACTTATTCCACTGGTGGCAATAGCACTTACGTCGATAAAGGCTCAAATAATTCCACTTATTCCACTGGTGGCAATAGCACTTACGTCGATAAAGGCTCAAATAATTCCACTTATTCCACTGGTGGCAATAGCACTTACGTCGATAAAGGCTCAAATAATTCCACTTATTCCACTGGTGGCAATAGCACTTACGTCGATAAAGGCTCAAATAATTCCACATATTCCGCTGGCAGTGGTAATAGCACCAGTTCTGGCGATGGTTCAAACAACTCCAACAGCACTAACGGAAGTGGCAACAGCACTAGTAGCGGCGATAGTTCGAACAACTCCAACAGCACTAACGGAAGTGGCAACAGCACCAGTAGCGGCGATGGTTCCAACAACTCCAACAGCACTACAGGAAGTGGCAACAGCACCAGTGCTGGCGATGGTTCAAACAACTCCAACAGCTCTATCGGAAGTGGCAACAGCACTAGTAGCGGCGATGGTTCGAACAACTCCAACAGCACTACCGGAAGTGGCAACAGCACCAGTGCTGGCGATGGTTCCAACAACTCCAACAGCACTACAGGAAGTGGCAACAGTACTAGTGCTGGCGATGGTTCCAACAGCTCCAACAGCACTACAGGAAGTGGCAACAGCACTAGTGCTGGCGATGGTTCCAACAGCTCCAACAGCACTACTGGAAGTGGCAACAGCACCAGTGCTGGCGATGGTTCCAACAGCTCTACCGGAAGTGGCAACAGCACCAGTGCTGGCGATGGTTCGAACAACAACAGCACGAACGTAAGTGGCAACAGCACCAGTAGCGACAATGGCTCCAACAACTCCAACAGCACTAACGGAAGTGGCAACAGCACCAGTAGTGGCGATGGTTCGAATAGCAACAGCACTACAGGAAGTGGCAACAGCACTAGTAGCGGCGATGGTTCAAACAACTCCAACAGCACTAACGGAAGTGGCAACAGCACCAGTGCTGGCGATGGTTCGAATAGCAACAGCACTACAGGAAGTGGCAACAGCACTAGTAGCGGCGATGGTTCAAACAACTCCAACAGCACTAACGGAAGTGGCAACAGCACCAGTGCTGGTGATGGTTCAAACAACTCCAACAGCACTAACGGAAGTGGCAACAGCACCAGTGCTGGCGATGGTTCGAACAACAACAGCACTAACGGAAGTGACAACAGCACTAGTAGCGGCGATGGTTCGAACAACAACAGCACTAACGGAAGTGGCAACAGCACTAGTAGCGGCGATGGTTCGAACAACAACAGCACTAACGGAAGTGGCAACAGCACCAGTAGCGGCGATGGTTCCAACAACAACAGCACTAACGGAAGTGGCAACAGCACCAGTAGCGGCGATGGTTCCAACAACAACAGCACTAACGGAAGTGGCAACAGCACTAGTAGCGGTGATGGTTCCAACAACAACAGCACTACAGGAAGTGGCAACTCCAGTACCGCCAACAATACCACTGACGCTTTCATCCCTGTAACCTTTTGCGTCTCCATCGATTCCATTCAAACAACTGACAGCTCTCTCGCCATCGCCGTTACTGACAACTCCACCACCACCGCCGACGGCAGGACGCGGCCGATGCTCATGTCTATTGACAAAGGCTCCGATAATACTACTGACAGCAGTAACCAGAATGTTCTCATATCATTGCGTAGAGCGCCCAGAACATTAGGGCGAACTCAAAGCAGGGGCGGGCGGGCGGCCATCTGCGTCGGTCTAAGCGTCCTCACTGAAAGCAAAAGCAGTCATATCCTCGTCTCCGTGACTAACAACTCCACTGACACCAGTCTGACCAGTCCTGGGTCTGATAGACTGTAGGCAACTCTAGCAATTAATACAGTCCACTCAGCAGTATAAAGTCGCCAACAGCAAGTCAACCACAAGTGACGTTATTTTTATATTAAATGGTTTGGAAAAAAATTTTTGTAATGTTTTATTTTATGAACCACAAATGAAATTAGTAATGACGCTCTCAATTTTACCGCCGTGTGGTATCTGGCTGAGTAGAATAAACCACCCTTATTTCTTACCGAGGTGTCGTAAAAGGCGACTAAGATAAATCGACCCGCCGTGTGGTATCCGGCTGAGTAGAATAGACCAACTTCATTTCTTACCGTGGTGTCGTAAAAGGCGACTAAGGTAAGTCGACCCGCCGTGTGGTTTCCGGCTAAGTAGAATAGACTAACCTCATTTCTTACCGAGGTCGTAAAATACGACAGAGGTAAGTTGATATCAGGCTGGCGGCCGGTCGTAAAAACGCAGCCAAATCATGTGACAGCATGTTTATAACATGTTGCGCCGACCCCACTTAGAGTGGGATAAGGGCAGGAAGATGATGATTTTACTTTATTAACACAACATTAGTTACCAATGATGTTTAATTCCAAGACAGCCGTTTTTACTGATTTTCTTACTGACAATCTATACAAATATGGTCAAGTAGACGCCATATACCGACTATAGCAAAGCATTCGACCGACTTTACCATATCAATCTTTTGAATAAAATAGACCTGAACTTCTTTCCAAATTGAATTTGATTGTGCCATCGCGTTTATCGGCACACTCATATAGATATAAAATTTTATATACTCCTATTTCAAAATTAATTACAGATCCAACTCAGTTATTATTCGCGCTTCCCGTAATTTTAATGCAAAATATAAAGAACCTAAAATTGATCTTTTTTAACGGTAGTTTAAACAGTGTACGCGAAGATTTGACTGTTAAGCTTTGAAATGAAATCCTTTTCATTTGGACGAAAAAGCAGTCAAATTTCGACGTTAATACTACTTACATGTACCTGCAACTTTTAGTAATATTTACTGTTATCTAAATTTTAATTTGTTTACCAATCTATGGAAGCTTGTAATTAGCTTGTAGCTAACTATAATTTAGACTTAAATTTTTGTAAATAGCTGTAAGCTTTCTTTATGAATAAAATAAAATGTTCCAGAGGTCATGAAAAGCTTTTGATTCCTGCATCGCGACTCAGCAAAGTTCGGTACTCGCTTTTACAACACAATTCCGCAATCCATATGTATTGAATACTCTGTGCTAATCGTCTAACTTAAGTTAATTTGTCTATATCATTCCTTCTCTTCCTTTATCTTGTCAAGTAATGTTGTAGTGTTAAGCTTAATTACACGAAATACCGAAAATACCAGCGACTTTCTATTCTCTCTCCACCATATTTTTGGTCCTTCGAGCCGGATTATTTCTGAAAAATACGACAAAAATTGACAGCGGCGCACGCGTCGACATATTTCGTATAATTTGAAGAGATTATTGATTATTGATGGTTATTGTCTCAGAGCCAGTCTCAGCTAGGCAGAAAGTTTGTGAGTATTGATGTATGTTTGAACTTGGCAATGAAAGCTTTAAATTTCGTAGTTTTCTTCCTATTTTTTATTTTTACTCGTCTTCCATTCATCTTAGCGTGATGTTATATAGCCTATAGCCTTCCTCGATAAATGGACTATCTTACACTTAAAGAATGTTTCAATTCGGTCCAGTAGTTCCTGAGATTAGTGCGTTCAAACAATCAAACAAACTCTTCAGCTTTATATATTAATATAGATGATTCTAAGATGGCCCCGCTGAATACAAAGACGAACTCTATAACCGGTTTTACTGTATAGTTGATTTCACAAGTGTTTGAATAATTAGTTGAATAAAATTTTCAATTCCCAGAAATTTTACGAAGACAATAACATTATTAACTCTTGCCATTTGTCACGCAAACAGAGTTTTATTTGCTCATGAAAAGCCTTGTTGGTACAGATGGTCGCGTAAGGCCTGATGGATATTACCGAAAATATCCGGCGTAATAGGTAATGAGTAATGTATTTAGTGAAGTAATGAAATATTTAAAGCTTTAGGTGTATATATATTATATAGAGAAGTGGTCTTTATAATCACCTTGTGGAACACCATGTGAAATAGGTGTATTGACACACATTGTCAAAAAGCATTTATTTAACTTGTACTCAACATCATCTAGACTTTTTTTTTTTTTTTTTATGTCAGGAAAACCCATTATGGGTCGTCACCGCCCGACGGGGACGAGCGGCGGGTATGTCGGAGTCTCACCGACTAAAAACCTGACAGTGCTCCACCACGCTGCTGGTGGCGGGGACAGGGTACCGTTGTACACATTACCCCCATCCCCGCCAGCAGCAACTCTGAACCTCAGAGTGCGCCACCTCTGGGTCGGGGCCTCTCTAGACTAGGCCCTCACTCCGCTAGACGATGCATCGGAAGCACCAGATGCATCGACCGCCTCGGGGAACTAACTTAAGCGAGCGTCCGATGAACCCGTTCGGACCACTCGCAGGTCCCCGTTAGGGCGTCATGCGACGGACTTCGGCGAGTCGCCTGCGCCCCACTCGCCTGCGACGGATTGGATCCAAGGACTCGACTTCCCGGTTCCGCTCCGCCGCCTCCTTCCGCGAGATAACGTCCTCGCAGAAGGAAGCCATCGCTGCCCACGATCGCTCCCTGTCCACCATGGCACGAACCACGGTGGGCAGGGAGAGATCGTGCCCCACCTGTGCCACAAGTTCCGCTCGCTGAACCACCCAAGCTGGGCAGTCTGCGAGCGTGTGCAGCGCCGTATCAAACTCGGCGCCGCACTCGTGGCACTCACCGGTCGCTTCGCGCCGGGCCACCCTCCACAGATACCTCCCGAAACAGCCATGTCCGGAAAGGATCTGAGTCAGGCGGTAGGTGAGGACCCCATGCCTCCTGGCGACCCAGCCCTGGAGAATAGGCTGGATGGCTGAAATCGTCCAGAATCCCGCACTGGGCGATTCCAACCGCCGCCTCCATTGGCGGAGGAGCTCTACCTGAGCTGCTCTCCGCCAATCCACATCTACCGCCGCAGAGTTTGCCCCCGATGAACGGGCTTCAACTCTGCGGCGGTAGAACATCATCTAGACTTGCCTTTACACAAGTTTAGAAATCTTTAATATTTAAATAAGTTAATCTTGTATATATATAATTTTCAGAATATCAGAAACGGCTCCAATTTTCCTGAAATTCAGCATGTAGGGGGTTTTGGGGGAGAAAATCGATCTAGATAAGTTTTATTTTAAAAAAAATGTCTGTTTTATCTCTGTTTTCGGCTCTAAATTTTTTTTAAATTCACGTTGAATACAATCACAATTTTTCGCTGTCAAACGTAAAGTCATGGTAGTTTATTTGGAAATTAAAATAAACGTAAATATAGATATTATTTATTGAAAATAAATGAGATATTATAAGATTTATGAATCGCCTTATTATTTCTCAAACAATTTGTTTTATTTCTTGCATCGCTTTCTTCCGGCTTCTCTGTTATAGCTTTCCGTTGATCAAATACTAATTTACTTTCAAGTTCACTACTAATATCTGAATCTATTTCATTTGAATAATCACTATTAAATGTAGAAACATTAAAATCCAAATCTCTCCCATAGTTATCTACCGGGTTGCCAGTATCCCACTGATTTGTTTTAAAGATATCATCGCTATATTTAATCTCATTAAAAATCTTTTTAATTTTCCCTACATTTTCTTTATCAAATTTACTCATATCTTTCGTAACACCACTATCTGTAGTTACTACAGTACTTTTTAAATCATTTATATCTTTGTTATAACGAATTAAATTATCATTTGTTTTTGTATATTTATCTTTGTCTGTTATATTTTTAGTTAAATTCGTTCCAGGTTTATTAACCATATTATCAATATTGGAAGTTGAGTCAGTATTCGTTATATTTGATTTAATATGTTTATTTATAGCATTTACGTCTTTGACATCTTTTATTTTATCTTCTTTATTGATTGTATTTGGATGACTTATGTTTGAATTTTTATCAACAACTTGCGTTTTCAAAACTGGTTCATTTATAAGTTTCTTCATCATATGTTTAATATCAGTTTCTGTATTACTAATGTTAGTATTATTTTTAATGTTTTCTGCATTTTGAATTAATGGTTTTTTTATTTGTTTTAGATTCTTATTCTTATTCAAATTTGATGATGCAACTATGATTGCGATTGGTATATCGGTGTCTTCATTTTGCGGTTGTCCTTTTGCCCAGATATCGTCTGGTTTGTAGGGCATCAGTTTTAGAATTCTCCCAAATTTATCAGGTTTCCCATCGTCAGTTGACTCAAGTACCAACCGTTCGGCAACTTTTGATACTGTTATCTCTGTATCGTTTGAGAGTGTGCTTTGCAGCTGTGAGAGTGTGCGACACGAGTGGGAAGTCACTAGTAACGAGGTTTGAACGAGTACTGTGAAATAGTTAAATTTGTAAATTAGATTAAAAGACCGGTTTAATAATGTAAAATTGAAAATGAATTTGAATTTAATTGACCGCCGGGATTTCTTTCTGGTTCTCGGTAAGAGCAACATTCCGAACCAGTTGTAGCTTCATTAATATTGATTGACGATTCAAAAGTGCTTGAATAAAGATTTGATTTGATTTAATTCATCGAAAGCATGCAAGTTTTCTTATGAAGAGCTCTGAAATGAATTTACATCTGTGTGTTTAATGTTTAATTTCGCAAATCTTCGCATCACATTTTTTGCAATGAAGAAATTTGATGTTTAATGTTTTTATCGAAAATTATGAAAACTCTAAGGCAACTGAATACGCAAAAAATCTGTCAACTGAAAATGTCGGTGCTCCGCGGGAAACGAACTCGAGTTAAAGGATTAAGTCCTGTCCCAATGAACTATTCAATGAAGAATTTTTTGAATCAGATAAAGTCCTTTGATATCCCAAATATTAGAATAGACAATCTAAGTCTCAAACAAATTCAAATTCAATATATTCTTTATTCAAGTTAACTTGTAAAGTGCTGAATCAACTCTACTGCTGGTTCGGAAAGCTGTTCCTACCGAGAAGAGCCTAAGAGAAACTCGGCGGTTGCTATTTTAAAAATATTCTGAATACTAATTACACTAAGTCATTACTATCTTGTACAGGTTTCAAGAGAGCTATATCCACACATTCTTATCATCTAAGTAATCCTCAACAGTATAGTAGGCTTTCTGTATCAGCCTCTCTTTAACAGTGTTTTTAAACTGCTGTAATGGCAAAGCTAAAATTGATAGCGGACATAAACTTGAAGCAGCGATAGCCAAGGTTAGATTGACGGACTTACGATCGAGGAGTCGTGGGTTCGAATCCTGGTCATTAAACTACCGACGTGAATCCACTCCTAACAAGCATTTAGCTTAGCTGGAGGAATTAATAAGTTAACTAGTAATTTGTAATCTACATTGTTAGTAACATTTTTTAATTAAACAAAACTTTAATTTTCTAATAGTAAGTAAAGTAAGTAAGTAGCGGCCTGTTACTATCCCACGGCTGAGAATAGGCCTCTTCTCTTTTTGTAGAGAAGGATTGGAGCTAAGACCTACCACGCTGCTCCAATGATTGGTAGGTTACACATATCACCAGAATTCTCTAGAGATATGCAGGTTTCCTTCACCGATAGCGTGTGATAAATTGCAATTATAATTTCGACACATAGGTAAGTTTTAACAGAAAAACTCATTGATGTCTGCCCGGGTTTGAACCCGTGAACTCCTCGAAAGAGTCGCACGATGTTTTGGCTAGGCTACTATAGCTTCTAATTAATTTTCTAATAGTACATTGAAGATTTCTGTCCAACAGTGGGCTAGTCTAGTGGCTTCCCACTGCTGGGATAGTGGGTGTACTCACCGAGCACGAACTCCATGGCTAATGAACGCTGAGTTACCGCCATAAAACCATTTATACCACATTAACTTGATTACTAACTGAAGATAATTTAGTTAATTAACTTGTTATCACAAAGTGGTTCGGCCGCGCTGCGCCAAGTTCTACACCTGTTTTACAAGTTACTGATAAACTGTCAAATATTTAACCCTATATATATATATATATATAGATTTTAATTACGCCGTGTGGTATCCGGCTGAATAGAATAGTACCACCCTCTTTTCTTACCGAAGTGTCGTAAAAGGCGACTAAGGTAAGTCGACCCGCCGTGTGGTATCCGGCTGAGTAGAATAGACCACCCTCATGTCTTACCGAGGTGTTGTAAAAGGCGACTAAGGTAAGTTGACTCACCGTGTGGTATCCGGTTAAATAGAATAGACCACCCCCTTTCTTATCGAGGTGTCCTAAATATGACTAAGATAAGTTGACGTCAGGCAGGCGGCCGGTCGTAAAATACGTAGCCAAATCATGTGACAGCATGTTTACGATATGTTGTGCTGACCCCACTTAGAGTGGGATAAGGGCAGGAAGATGATAATATAGATTTTAAAAGAAACTTTTGTTAGTTACACTATTTATAACTCAAGAACGGATGAACCAATTCGGCTGAAAATTGGTGGAGAGGTTGCTTAGAACCAGGAGACGGACATAGGACTTTTTGTCCCGTTCGGCCGCATTTATTTTATCCCGTCAAGTCACTATAAAACGTGGTATAACAAAAACGACTATGACATGAAATAGCAAAACATAAATGACAGCTATACGTAATTTTGTCTTTGGCTAAGTATGGTAAAAAATTTGACAATTGTCAAAATAATAGTTAAAGTTCACTACATACTATAAAATAAGTAGCTTTCTCTGTCTGTCCCTATATCCCTATGTATGCTTTAATCTTTAAAACTACGCAACAGATTTGGATTCGGTTTTTTAATAGATAGAGTGATTCAGGAGGAACGTTTGTATGTATAATAACATTCAATACCGATGAGAGAAATACTGTAATTTTTCAGGTTTCAAATGTGATGTCGTAAATAATTACATTTTTTTCCGTTTACATTGCAAACGCAGGTTAAACCCTACGAGATTTATCCAAATGATGTCCTATGCTATATTTAATACTAGCGGCCTGCCCCTGCTTCGCACGGGTATAAGATATATATCCCATGTCAGTCAGTGGAAAAAAAATGATTAAAATCGATCCAGTAGTTTTGATTTATTCATTTTCGCCCGCAAGCGTTAAATTTGGAGAAAAACAATTTCCTCTCCCTATACCAAGAAGATTTCCTGCTATCTATGGAATATCTAAATTCATATAGTACATTTTTACTTAAATCAAGCTGATCAAATACACACCTGTGTATATTTATAAATTAACCATAACGATAAGTATATACCTGTAGTTAGCTCGTTAACGCCCGTGGTAACGTCCTGTTTATAGAGAAGATTTTTTGTACAAAAATATTTAAAGAATCATAAAACAATAGATGACAGACAAGGAAACGGTTCCTGCTTTTTGATGAACAAAAGTACTTAAGTAGTTTGTGAGTTTGGATATAGCTGACAATTGATTACACCGCAATCAATGGGCAGCTTTTCCATTACAGCAGTTTAAAAACACTTATTAACGCACACTATATACAATAACACGATATAATAGGAATACCACAATTTGCGTTCCGAGATGCACTTCTCTTGAATGACGAACAAAGACTGACTGTCACTGTAACGTTTTATCAATAGAAAGACTCCACCGGAAACTATTACGGCACAGTGTTGCCAACATTTCAATAAAAAGGGGCGCGATACTCTTGTTTCATGACTATGTTGCTATAAAATATAAAGCGGAAGTCAATGGCGACAACATACTGTTGAGGATTACTTCTTCTTCTTCTTCAACCGATGGAGGTCCACTACTGGACATAGGCCTCTTCATGGGATCTCCAGAACACACGATTTTGTGCCGCTTGTATCCAGCGGCTCCCCGCGACCCTTTTGAGGTCGTCTGTCCATCTAGTAGGGGGTCTTCCGACACTGCGCTTTCCGTTGCGGGGTCGCCATTCCAACACATTCCAACAGTGTTGGAATGGCGAGGATTACTTAGATGATAAGAATGTGGATATAGCTCTATGACACTGCACAAGATAGTAATGAATGTAACTAGTAATAAGTATTATTTTGAAAGGAGCGACCGTCAAGTTTTTTGCTGATTCTTCTCGGTAGGAACAAACTTTGGAATCAGTGGTAGCTTCATTAAAACATTTGACGTGTTGTCGCCAATGACTTTCGCTTTGTATTTTATAGCAACACCGTCATGAAACGAGTATCATATTTCAGCATGTTTATAACCCTACTTTAAAAGGAATAAGAGCAGGATTATTAACAGTATTAGTAAAATAAAATATATCATACTTAGATAATTTAATATATGGAATTATAATTCTAAATCAAGATGGTGGAAAGTAGTATTGCTGAGAGAACAAAAGTTTTCTTTCAATTTGTAGCGGAGCTACTGGAGGTGTTGTTGGGAGGGTCGAGGCCGTCCTGACCACTACCACCATCACCGACGTCCGTGGAGTTGTTGGTGACGAGGACGGAGACGCGGCTGATCCCGTTCACTTTGAGAGACGTGAAAGATATGCAGGGTCTACTTTTCCTAGCTGACTTGCTGCCGAGATCTCTGCGTTTGCTGTCGAACAGAAGATTGTCGCCAGTCCTGTTAGTGCTGTTATCATCGTAGGATATAAGGACGGGCCGGGCTCTACCACTGGTGGTACTAGTGGAGTTGTCGGTAACGGACACGACAAGATTGCTGGCGGCGTTGTTGAGAGTGTCGTAATGTTGGCAGAGGATAACAACGAATGTGTCGGTATTGTTGTTGGTGATGGGATCGATGACGACGGTAGTGCTGTTGCCGCTGTTAGTAGAGTTGGTGGAGTTGTCAGAGCCGACAGCAGTGCCGCCGCCGCTTACAGTGGAGTTGGTAGAGTTGCCTGAGCCAGTGCCGACAGCAGTGCCACTGCCGCTGCTTGTGGAGTTGGTGGAGTTGTTAGAGCCAGTGCCGACGCCAGTGCTGTTATCACATTTCTTCTTATGGCCAGAGTAACTATAACTGGAGCTTACGGCGTCGTTTTTACTACTATCCGCTGTGGTTTCGGCCGTGACGTCACCTGTTATGTAACATATCTATTTTATTAGTTCTTAAAAACTTCTCCTTCCTGCCCTTATCCCACTCTAAGTGGGGTCGGCCCCACATGCTATAAACATGTTGTCACATGATTTGGCTGCATATCTTGCGAAGGGCCGCCTGAGATGATAACTTACCTAAGTCGCCTTTTACGACACCTCGGTAAGAAATGAGGGTGATCTATTCAGCCGGATACCACACGGCGGTTTATTAGTTCTTAAAAACTTATGATAAATTTATAGAATGTACAAATATATGTACATTCAATGAATTGAATATTCGTACCACTGTATATAAAAACAAAACGCTATTCGCTTTCGTTAATGCATTCGTAGATATGGAACAATTTGGTTATATTTTTTTTATGGTAGTGATTGACAGTTTTTTCATAAAAATTAATATAAATCAAACGTTAACACTTCCGCAGCGGAAGTAAAAATTTGAATATTAAAGTAGTGCATTTTTGATATTTTGGAATGGTTGGGGAATTAATTTAGCATAAGTAGCGGCCTGTTACTATCCCACTGCTGAGAATAGGCCTTTTCTCTCCGTTTTTGGAGCTAATTGGAGCTAAGACCTACCACGCTGGTCCAATGATTGGTTACACATATCTCCAGAATTATATAGATATACAGGTTTCCTCACGATGTTTTCCTTCACCGAAAAGCGTGTGATAAATTGCAATTATCAATTAGACACATAAGTTTTAACGGAAAAACTCATTGATGTCTGCCGTGAGCTCCTCGAAAGAGTCGCCCGGTGTTACCGCTGGGCTACCACAGCAGAATTTAGCACGTATTGCTTTAAATATAACAATAAAAGTACTATAATTTATTGGTTAAATACTATATTCTTATTGCTCTATTGTTCTTGGTAAAACCTGTATACAATGTACTGACCTGGACCTGCGTGCAGAAACAGGACGCCCTGCGAACAAAATGCAAATCTGTAATTTTAAGAAGTTTGTATATCACGTCAGTGAACTGCTGTTCCACATCATCATCCCCCTGCCCTTATCCCACTCTAAGTGGGGTCGGCACAACACGTTATAAACATGCTGTCACATGATTTGGCTGCGTTTTAACGGCCGGCCGCCTGCCTGACGTCAACTTATCTTTGTCGTATTTTACGGTACTTCGGTAAGAAAGAGGGTGATCTATTCTACTTAACCGGATACCACACGGTGAGTCAACTTATCTTAGTCGCCTTTTACGACACCTCGGTAAGAAATGAGGGTGGTACTATTCTATTCAGCCGGATACCACACGGCTAAGTGAACTATTGTTCTACATCCTCTCTTTTTATAATTTTTACATTTATATCTGTGGGCAAGTCCGAAACAGATCCGAATATTCTTATAGAATAAATGAGCTTAGTATTTTCAAATTTATAAAAGCAGGCGTTACTCCGCGGAATTCCATAGCACAGAAGTTATTGACAATGTTTCGTGGAGTTCGATGGAGACAAAGTTCGTAGATCGTTTGTGGGCTTCGGTATATATGTTTATTATAAAATTCCACAATCTATTTTGGACTTGCCTTTACACAAGTTCAATAAAGCAATTAAAAAGACACTGATTCATAAAGATTACTTTACTATTGAGGACTATGTTGATGATAAGAGAGCTTGGATTTAAATTGCGACCAGCTACGATTATATTGTAAAAAAATATATTTGTTCTTAATTAATTAAGACATTATTGTAAAACTCAATTTTGAAGAGAGTGACCGCCGAGTTTCTTGCTGGTTCTTCTCGGTAAGAGCTTTCCGAACCAGTCGTAGCTTCATTGTAATTTGACGATTCGAAAGTGCTTGTAAAAGCCAATTTGAATAAAGAGTTATTTGAATTTGAGTACATCCTGATGATGCTTGTACGGGGTAAAACGATCGTAGATATTGTCGTAATGTGTGGTGTGGCATGTATATTATATGTGAACGTTGTCTGCCTACATTTTTTTTTGTGTCAGGAAAACGACACCATTATGGGTCGTCGCCGGACAGGGACGAGCGGCGGTTATGTCGGACTCGCACCGACTAAAATAACCTGTGTGCTCCACTACGCTGCTGGTGGCGGGGATAGGGTACCCATGAAGACATTACCCCCCATCCCCGCCAGCAGCAACTCTGAACCCCAGAGCGACACCTCTGAGTGGGGGCCTCTTTAATAGCCCCTCCCTCCATTGGACGATGCATCGGGAGCACTAGATAGATTTAACGCCTCGAGGACTTTTTCAGATGGACGTCCAATAAAAATCAGAAACGCTCGGCTTCAGCGTGTCGCCTGCAGAGGATCGGATCCAAGGACTCGACTTCCCGGATCCGCCCCGCCGCCTCCTTCCGCGAGATAACGTCCTCGCAGAAGGAGGCCATCGCTGCCCACGATCGCTCCCTGTCCACCATGGCGCGAACCACAGTGGGCAGGGAGAGATCGTGCCCCACCTGTGCCACGAGTTCCGCCCGCTGAACCACCCATTCGCTGGAAAAGCTCGCCAAAGCTGGACAGTCTGCGACCGTGTCAAACTCGGCGGCGCACTCGTGGCACTTACCGGACGCTTGGTCCGGGCTACCTTCCACAGACACCTCCCGAAACAAACATGTCCAGAAAGCACCTGTGTAAGGTGGAGGACCCCATGCCTCCTCCCAACCTAGATCTAGAGAATGGACTCGATGGCTGAAATCGTCCAGTGGCCAGCACTGGACGATTCCATCGCCTTTAGCTTTGCCATTACAGCAGTTAAAAAACACTATTAAGGAGAGGCTGATATAGAAAGCCTACTATACTGTTGAGGATTATTTAGACGATAAGAATGCATGGATATAGTTATTTTTCGACCCTGTACAAGATAGAAACGATTAAATGTTGTATTTTTTAAAAAGAGCAACCGCCGAGTTTCTTTTAGGCTCTTCTTGGTAGGAACAGCTTTCCGAACCAGCAGTAGAGTTGACTCAAAAGCACTTGTTTACAAGTTTACTTGAATAAATAATATTTTGAAATTTTAATTTATTAGCAGAGGAGCTATCTGGCTTTCCTCCACCAATATCCCCACACTTAGCATTACATAAATTTCCTGACAAACTCAGTTTATAGAAAATAGGTATCGTAACTTGCTACCTCCGCCACACTCACCGAGAGGCACAGACAGATCGTCAGCAGGAACTTCATGGTACTCGTGCTCTTTGACAGTCTGGCCACACCCTCGCGGCCCCTCTATATATACCACGTCACAAGCAGGCCTCCGCGCTGAGCAAATATATCAAACTTGCGCAAATATAATTATAAATTAACCGTAACATACTCTTTGGCACTAGTCAAATCATACGGCAGTGCTCGACTACAAGAGATAGTCACTCTTTTATGGTTGCTCTTCACTATCGATGATTCTGAACGTGATTTTATTATCATTACGATCATCCCAAGTGGACTCTGGATCGTCTGTGATATTGGAACCGAAAACTTTCAAATCAAATCAAATCAAAATATCTTTATTCAAATAAGCTCTTTCAAGCACTTTTGAATCGTCAATCAATATTAATGAAGCTACAACTGGTTCGGAATGTTGCTCTTACCGAGAGACAGAAACTCGGCGGTCAATTAAACATATTCAATTTTACATTATTAAACCGCTTGTATGAAGCTGAAAGGATTTTCAAATCCAGGATTTTTATCATTCAAATAATCTTCAATTGTGTAATATGCTTTACGTATAAGCATCTCTTATACTTAATTTAAACTTCTTGAGTGGCGTTGTGCACTTTTTGTGACTGTATTTGGTATTATATAATATATAGTAGCAGGTTGACAGATCCTTGCTCGGTAATTTCTTACAAAATAAACAAAAGAAACTTGAAAAACAAGAAAAAATAATAGGGTTGGTAATCCTAGGTAATTCCATCCTTCCTTCTCGAGACCATTTCCTGAATAAGTTACGCTGACTTTACGGCAAAAATTCAATTCAATATAAATTAAAGTATTTTTTAATTCCCAAAAACAGGTATAAAATGATTTTTTTAAAATAAAACCTAGCTAGATCGATTTTTTTTCCCCCAAAACCCCCTACATGCTGAATTTCAAGAAAATCTTTGGAGCCGTTTCCGAGCTTCCGAAAAAAAAAAAAAAATATATATATATATATATATATATATATATATATATATATATATATATATATGTGTAGACTCATCAGTATCTCGGGCATTATTCTTAGACATTGGTGGGCGTAATAAGGGTATCGTGCATATGGAAAAGTACAACGCTTATCTTCAACTTTATATTCTTCTTAACAATTTTCACAACTGCGCCATAACACGGATCTGTCTTTATCTCTCACATGCGCCGTCTGCATTCTGTCACCGCTGCGCCTTCTATTTTCAATGTATTTTCAATATATTTTTAATGATGGAACACGTTGGTTGCCAGGATGCGACACGGCCATCCTGCGAGACACACGTCCCCGTGTGTTGATCTGTAACAAATAAACGAACCCAGAAATTCCGTTCGGCCTATCCTACAACATCTGGGTCATTGGGGTCTAGATCTTTTTAATAAACGAACAAAACAAGGAAAATTATATCTCGTCATAAGTGATAAGTGATAGTGATAAGATCATTGAACTATGAAACCCAACAAATAACATGTAAGGCCATGCCAAACCCATAATGCATACGAAAAGTACTGAGGCAGAGTACCATTGACTGACACTCACCATGACATTATAAAAATAAACAGAAAACCTAACAGAATTTACTTCAAAAACAACCTAGGTATCTTGTTCGTGGTCTACCGCTTCTGTCTCAGCAGAAGGGTCTTCCCTCAGGGATAACGAGTCCACATGACTCACGGCCATCGCTACACAGCTAGACCCGACTATACCACCCAGAGCTATCGCTCCCTGCGTACCCACGGACTACTCAGAGCAGATAGCGATTTCTACCGGGCTACAGACGATACCCTGGTGTCATCGACCCCCAGAGCTATCGCTCACTGCGTACCCACGGACCACCCTGAGCAGATGCCGATTTCTACTGGGCTACAGACGATACTCTGGTACAGTCACCGACCCACCGAACCAAGAACCCGTCTGTATAAACATCAACACAAATTACGTTACCACAAATCTTGTCATTGTCAATAGGTACTTGACTCTCAGGTATTTTTGTAAGACAATAAGACACATTATGTTTTTGACTAAAAGAGCTGAATTGGCAAAAGGTTAACAGTTCACCCCCTTCTTATAATTTCAGTTGTAAAACCGTTTACTTTATTTGACAATCATTTGCAAGGTACTATAAACATTCTTGTTAGCCATCCCTATTAATGACAACATTATTAATTATTACCCAACTAAATTTATAAGCTATATATAGTCTCTTTTATGAGAGAACATCCAGGCCCAGAAACAAATCAAAGTAATAACACCTACCAAATGATGTGAAAGCTCCTGATGGCGGTTTGACCAGACTTTGGTCTACAGTCTACTCGTCGGTGTACTGGTACCTCAAAGAGCAGGTCCATTGGCCATGCAGCGACTCGCGACGTGACCCAGCCTGCTACACCTGTAGCACACAAATAATTTGTAATCTGCTTGTCATCGTTGTCCAGAGCTTACCACAGTACCACAGACAATAGTCTTTTGGTTCTAAAATCCGTTTGCGACACTCCATTTTTCTGTGCACTGCTGATCGCAACTAAGACCCTTGAATTGGGATCGCGTTGAATCTGCGATCCTCTATAAATAACTTTCGTTTCGTCAAATAGGAGTATACTTGTAGTTCCTGGTGCAGCTTTTGACGCGAAGATATCTCCGTTATGAATGCAAGCCATTGCAGTCATATATCAATTTTGTACCAAATGCGTAATCACCGTTCATGATGCAATTTGCACTATATTTAAATTCTTCCAACAATTCATCAAATACGTAACACGAAAACAGGCATATACAGAATGATTTTTAATTATCCATTGATTTATCATTGTTGAAATTAATAAGTGCAGCCGCAGAAATTTCCAGAAAACGTATCTTCTTTTGTTTTTCCGTCCAAGTATAACTCTGTATTACACCACAATTTTACGTAAAATCATCATTTATCGGGTTTAAACTTCGGCCGATTGATATTATTCGTCTCACTTGGATTTTTTTTTCTTTTTGTTTTTGGTGTTTGAATTGTTTTATTTCGTAACTCTTATAGTATCCGCCATTGTGAGTCATCATAGTCCCTTCATACTATCCATCCATTTGCACGATTGAATCCCACGACTGATGAAGACTCATCAGTATCTCGGGCATTATTCTTAGACATTGGTGGGCGTAATAAGGGTATCGTGCATATGGAAAAGTACAACGCTTATCTTCAACTTTATATTCTTCTTAACAATTTTCACAACTGCGCCATAACACGGATCTGTCTTTATCTCTCACATGCGCCGTCTGCATTCTGTCACCGCTGCGCCTTCTATTTTCAATGTATTTTCAATATATTTTTAATGATGGAACACGTTGGTTGCCAGGATGCGACATATATATATATATATATATATATATATATATATACAAGATTTAAATATTAAAATTTTTCTATTTAATTGCCGCGAATTTATGGCAAAATTGCTTTTGTATTATGGACTAACTAATGTCTATAAATACTAATATTATAAATGCGAAATGTGAGTATGTTTGTTACTCTTTCACGGCGACACCGCTGAACCGATATCGATGAAATTTAGCCCAATTATTCATTATACATCAGGCTATTGAAATCCTGTGAATTCTACAGGAATAGGATGACATTGAAAAATCCCATCTACTATCAATATATAACGCAACAACAATCCACGCAAACGGAGTTGCAGGTGTAAGCTAGTACTACATAACTGAGGGTACTTTAAACACTAAATTGCAGGTGTGGCGAAACGAATCGAGCAAACACAGCTGGCCTATGATATTCAGTATATATTGTTTACTTGAATAACATTAATTTGTGTAACAATTGAAATGTTAATCTATAATTGCCGATAGTATGATGTTTTATATTTTAAAACGATATAATACACGTGTATCTCAAGGTTATTAATATTTAGGCGCAATTTTGTTTAAGGCCATATTCACTACATATTATAAAACAAAGTCACATTCTTTGTCCATATATCCCTATGTATGATTAAATCTTTTAAACTACGCAACAGATTTTGATGCGGATTAAATAGATAGAGTGATTCAAGAGGAAGGTTTATATGTATAACATTCAATATGGAGTAGAGAAATACTGTAATTTTTGAAGTTTCTAATGTGATGTCGTAAATAATTACATTTTTTTCCGCTTACATTGCAAACGCAGGCTGAACCCTGCGAGATTTATCAAAATGATGTACTAAGTGTTTGTACACCTTGAAAAGGTCTACAGAAAAGTCCGCGATGGTATATGTCTATCTCTTATGGATGACCCACAATAGCATTTTTTGTCATTTACTTTTTACGAAAAATAATGTCTTATGTTCAAAGCAATTTTTATACAAAACAGCATTAATTCTTATCCAATTAAGTACCTTAAAAACATTGTTGATTTAATATAGATTAATATGACCGTTTACAGCATGTTATTTAAGTGAACATTTTCGGAGATATTACAGATTTAAAATGCCGTGTGGACGCCGCGCTTCACCCTATAGCACTTCGAATCTAGCAGCTATATGTTGCTCTTTCAAGAGTTTGTTTAACGGTAAGGAAGATGTGAATGTTGTAGATATTCCAAAGATAGCAGGAAATCTTCTTGGTATAGGGAGAGGGGAATTGTTTTTCTCCAAATTTAACGCTTGCGGGCCACAGGCAGTAATGAATAAATCAAAACTACTAGATCGATTTAAATCATTTTTTTTTTACACTGACTGACATGGGATATATATTTTATACCCGTGCGAAGCAGGGGCAGGCCGCTAGTATATATATAAACGATTTCACTGAAATTCAGCATGTAGGGAGTTTTGGGGGAGAAAAATCGATTTAGCTAGGTTTTTCGGTAAAATGCTAAAATGTTGAATTCAAAAGATAATTATCGCTATCAAATGTCAAGTCAGCTCATTTGGGGAACGGGCGGTCTTGAGAGGTGAAAATACCTAGAATCGAGCCCAACCTTTGTCAACTATTTTTAATATTTTTTCAAATTTAATTTTTTTTATATATTTTAAAAATACCAAGCAAATCTTGGTCACCCAGGTAATATATATACAATTAACTAATTTAAATATGAAATATACTTCGTTATGGATAATCATAAGTATATATACACATGTGGCAAACAAGTTTGTTTGTACAGCTCGTGTGTATTTGCTTAGCCCCAGCTATATAGAGGGCGCGGTCTCGGACCAGACCAGACCAGACCAGACCAGAATCGACACAGCATCATGAAGTACCTGCTGGTAACCTTGGCGCTCTCGGTGAGTGATCTACTGCCCTTATCCCACTCTAAGAGGGGTCGGCATAATCTATATATATAAAAGAAAGTTGGTCTTAGTTACACTATTTATAACTCAAGAACGGATGAACCAATTCGGCTGAAAATTGGTGGAGAGGTTGCTTAGAACCAGGAGACGGACATAGGATGCCTTTTATCACGTTCGACCGCATTTATTTTATCCCGTCAAGTCACTATAAAACGTGGTATAGCAAAAACGACTATGACATGGAAAAACAAAACATAAATGACAGCTAAACGTAATTTAGTCTTTGGATAAGTATGGTAAAAATATGACAATTATCAAAATAGTAGTAGCTATAAATGTTACTACATAGTATAAAACAAAGTCATTTTTCTGTCTGTCCTTATATCTCTATGTTTGCTTAAATCTTTAAAACTACGCAAAAGATTTTGATGCGGTTTTTTTAAGTATATAGAGTGATTAAAGAGGAAGGTTTATATGTATAATAAAATTCAATATGGAGTAAAGAAATACTGAGTGACATAGGCTATATGCTTTATACCCGTGCGAAGCTGGGGCGGGACTCCTAGTATGTTATAAACATGTTACATGATTTGTCATATCACGACCGGCTACGTGACGTTAATTTATATTTAATCACCTTTTAAGACACTTCAGTAAGAAATGAGGGTGGTCTATTCTACTCAACCATACGGCGGTTTTTCCTTACAGCTATCACACTAAATTAAACCAAATGAACAAATTATAATTTTATATATCTAATTCGTTTTAAAGGGTTT
Source organism: Morpho helenor (assembly GCA_029227775.1). NCBI lineage: Eukaryota > Metazoa > Arthropoda > Insecta > Lepidoptera > Nymphalidae > Morpho > Morpho helenor. The sequence continues at coordinate 42,302,407 of JARGCU010000028.1, read as the reverse complement.
AAGTTGACGGAAGTTGACCTTATTCGGTAATTTTTTCAAAAAAAAATTTTTTAAAAAATCAAAAAATGATTAGGTAGTTGGAGCTCAATTTTTCATTTATTTTCATTTCTCGCGACGGCCAGTTCTAATAAACTACGCTGACTTGACAGTTTATGGCAATTCAATATAAATTTTAGTATTTTTTTTTAATGTCCAAAAACAGGGCAATAAAAAAACTTTTTTTAAAAATAAAACCTTGCCAGATCGATTTTTCTCCCCCAAAACCCCCTAATTGCTGAATTTCAGGAAAATCGTTGGAGCCGTTTCTGAGATTCAGAAAATATCTTTATATTTAAATGAGTTAATCTTGTATATATATATATATTTTCCGAATCTCGGAAACGGCTCCAACGATTTTCCTGAAATTCAACATGTAGGAGGTTTTGGGGGAGAAAAATTGATCTCGCTAGGTTTTATGTAAAAAAAAAATTGTTTTATCCCTGTTTTTGGGCATTAAAAAACACTAACATTTATATTAAATTGAATTTTCGCCATTAACTGTCAAGTCGACGTAGCTTATTCGGGTAACGGGCAGACTCGAGAAATGTGAATGCCAAGGATCGATCCCAACTAAATAATTGTTTTTTTTTATAAGTTTTTTTTTTAGAAAAAAATTACCCAGATATTATATATATACAAGATTAACTCATTTAAATATTAAAGATAAATATCTTGTAATCTTTTTATTTCTAGGGCCTTCTGTCTGTTCACGCTATGCCAAGTGAGTATTACATTCCTATATACGATAAACATGTTTGTAACATCATCATTTCATCATCTTCCTGCCCTTATCCCACTCTAAATGGGGTCGGCACAACATGTTATAAACATGCTGTCACATGATTTGGCTGCATTTTTACGACCGGCCAAATGTCTAACGTCAACTTACCTCAGTCGTATTTCACGACACCTCGGTAAGAAATGAGGTTGGTCTATTCTACTCAGCCGGATACCACACGGCGGGTCGACTTACCTTAGTCGCCTTTTACGACGCCTCGGTAAGAAATGAGGGTAGTACTATTCTATTCAGCCGGATACCACACGGCGTTGTAGCATCATCATTTCATCTGTTAATATTATAAAAGAAGGAAACCTAAGTTAACTGCCTGTTTCTATCCCACTGCTGGGCATAGACCTCTCTCCGTTTTAAAGAGGATTGGAGCTAAGACCTGCCACGCTGCTCCAATGATTGGTAGGTTACACATATCAGGATTCTCTAGAGATATGCAGGTTTCCTCACGATGTTTTTATTCATCAAATAGTGTATAATAAATTGCTACTATAAATTCGACAAAAATTTTTAACAGAAAAATCCAATTGTCAAACTCTTCGAAAGAGTCGCACGATCTCACTATTGAGCTATCACAGCTTATGAGTATACTATTCTCTTGTTAAACAACAGTTTTCTTGCACGATACAGCGAATGGATTTTTCAACTAATTTTATCTGTAGAAAAAGCTGTGATAACCCAGCGGTAACACCGTGCGACTCTTTCGAGGAGGTCACGGGTTCAGACCCGGGCCACCAATGAGTTTTTCTGTTAAATCTTATGTGTCTAATTGATAATTGCAATTTATCACACGCTTTTCGGTGAATGAAAACATCGTGAGGGAACCTGCATATCTCTAGAGAATTCTGGTGATATGTGTAACCTACCAATCATTGGAGCAGCGTTGCAATCATTGGAACATTATGGTAGGTCTTAGCTTCAATCCTTCTCTCCTAAAACTGAGATAGGAGGCTTATTCTCAGCAGTGGGATAGCAACAGGCCGTTACATTACATTACATATTTGTAGATAAAATTGAAATTGAAACAATACATGACGTTGCAGGTGACGTCACTGATACCACCAACTCCACTTCCAATACAACTGACAGTGGTAGCGCCGGTTCTGATAACTCCAGCAATTCCACTGGCAATGGTAACAGCAATGTAGACACTGGCGCTAACAACTCTACTAATTCTACTGGCAACGATAACTCCAGTGTCGATAATTCAAACAACAACGCGAATTCGACAGGAAATAACAATGTTGGCTCTAATAACTCTAACAATTCCACTGGCGATAACAATACAGTTGGAGCCAGCTCTAATAGCTCTAATGATGACGATATCCCGGTCGTCGTCTGCATGTACATGGAGATGCCCGGCTCTACCGACAACCCAGACAGTCCCATGTATATAACCATTTCCGACAACAGCACTGAGCCCAGCGACGGGACCTCCCGGCCTGTTGATATCACCATCGACCAGGACTCAGCTAACGCCAGCGACAGCGGGAACATGACTTTAGAAATGTCCGTCAACAGCAGACCCAATGTTACCTACCATAATAAACCTGTCACCGTTTGCATGAGCATCAAATCCCTGATACCTCCCAATGGAGATAACAGTCTCCCTGTCATTGTCTCCATCTCTAACAACTCTACAGATATTATTAGTAATAACAGTGATTCTCAGCCTGATTCTGATGATAGTTCTAGCAGTCCAACCAGCACTACGTTAGCTAATTGACCAGATCATCATCAGCCAGCGATATCTTCGCAGCAGTTTCTCATCTCCGCACAATGAACCAGATATTCAAGTTTCAAAATATTTACTCAAATTAAATCTTTTCAAACAATATCAGATGTTTTATTTTATTGACAAAAACGTTGTCGGCAATGACTTCTGTTTTGTATTTTATAGCAACACAGTCATGAAACTAATGTCGCGTTTTTTTTTATTAAAATTATGGCAAAACTGTGCTGTTGCCATTATTTTGATCAAAAAGGGCTGTATTTCCTGTAGAGTCTTCCTATTGATAAAACGTATCACTGACATTTATTCGGTGTACGTTATTCAAGAGAAGTGTATAAGTGTGCACTTCGACCAGCACTACGTTAAGCTAATCGACTGATCAGACAATATCAGCCAGCGATATCTTCACAGCAGTTCCTCATCTCCGCACAATTAACCAGATATTCAAGTTTTGAAATATTTACTCAAATAAAATCTTTTCAAACAATAAGAGATGTTTCATTTTATTGACAAAAACGTTGTCGCCAATATTCCGTTTTGTATTTTATAGCAACACAGTCATGAAACTAGTATTTATTTATTTATTTATTTATTTATTTATTTATTTATTTTAAAAGGCCATCAACAATATACACACCAAGTAGTGCTAAAAATACAAATGTTGAAAACTTAAACTAAGTGCTATATCAATTATAGATGGCAACGGCATGCACAATTTGACAACAGTTATTTTGCCATTTCATACAAATACTCGTTTGCTTTATGTATGTATGTATGATAAAGAATACATTTTTTAATTTTTTTTAAAACAAATTTATAATATACTTAAAAGAAAAGATAAAAATAAAATAGATCAGTGGAAGGAATTAGGCTGGCGTTTTATAAACTTTAAGGCGACTTTTTTGAAATCTGCAGCTGAACTATAAAATATGTCCAAGTCACCATAACTGCAGAGCAAGTCATGGGTTCTCATGAATCTATTCATTGGCGAATTGTACCCCAGATTCGTTTTCGATATTTTACAAGCAAACAACTTGCGTTTGTTTGCTCTAGGAGTGCGCGTAGGTATTGCGAAATTTAGCATGCGCAGAGTCATCGGCGAATCTATGGCACCCCTCGCCAACATGACATCTGCTAGGTGTCTTCGGCTATACAAAGACTCCATTTTAAAATACGAAAGTATTGAATAATAACTTCGTAATTTTTTCCGCGCCCTCGCATCGTATCGCGCCCTTTTTGATTAAAATGGTTAAATTAAAATCGACTGCCAGCCAGCGGTAGTCATATATTATCTTCACAGTAGTTTCTCATCTCCACTCAATTAACCAGATAATCAAGTCAAGTTCTAAATATTTACTCAAAACTATTAAATCTTTTCAAATAATAGATGTTTCGTTTTATTGTGAAAAATTGATTGGATGGTTTGAAATACTTCTTTCTTGTTGCTTCTGCCCTTCCACTCTAAGTAAGTAACGGCCTGTTGCTATCCCACAGCTGGGCATAGGCTTCTTCTCTCCGTTTTTTTTTGGAGAGAAGGATTGGAGCTAAGACCTACCACGCTGCTCCAATGATTGGTAGGTTACACATATCCCCAGAATTCTCTAGAGATATGCAGGTTTCCTCACGATGTTTTCCTTCACCGAAAAGCGTGTGATAAATTGCAATTATCAATTAGACACAAGTTTTACTAGAAAACTCATTGGTGCCTGCCCGGGATTTGAACCCTGGACCTTCTCGAAAGAGGCGCACGGTGATACCGCTGGGCTACCACAGCTGACTCTAAATGGTATAAGTATGTTTTAAATATGTTGTTACGTGATTTGGATTAACTAAGGGAAGGTTTAAAAGGTGATAAAATGTGATAAAAATGCTAGGAATTTGATAATAACAATTTTGTTTTTCACTAGAGACAGGGATGGTCCATTTTAATTAATTTTCGATGGTCATCGATAGTAGGACATCGATGTTTTAAAATCGATTTTTCATAATTTAAAACATCGTTATATCTATCCTTACTAATATTATAAATGCGAAATATTGTATGCCTATAATAAGGTAGCGTAATTCTTCAGAAAGGTTTAAGTTAATTACGATTCTATGTAGATTGTGTTCTAGAGGTTGCGCGCAGTACAAAAACTTGCTCAGAGTTTTAGTCGCGTGTGCTGCGTTAATCAACAGAGATAGACTAAAGTAAGAGAATTGTAGATCTACAAAATTACTACTTTACATGGTGTTCCACAAGGTGATCATAAAGACCACTTCTCTATATAATATATATACATCTAAAGCTTTAAATATTCCATTACTTCACTAAATACATTACTCATTACCTATTACGCCGGATATTTTCGGTAATATCCATCAGGCCTTACGCGAACATCTGTACCAACAAGGCTTTTCATGAGCAAATAAAACTCTGTTCGCGTGACAAATGGCAAGAGTTAATAATGTTATTGTCTTCGTAAAATTTCTGGGAACTGAAAATTTTATTGAACTCAATTATTCAAACACTTTGTAAATCATCGATACAATAGAGTTTAATAACACTGTTAAAAAGAGGCTGATACAGAAAGCCTACTATACTCTTGAAGATTATTTAGAAGATAACAATGTGTGGATATAGCTCTCTTTGAGCCTGTACAAGACAGTAACGACTTATGTAAATAGTATTAAATATATTTTTAAAAGAGCAACCGCCGAGTTTCTTGCTGGCTCTTCTCGGTAGGAACAGCTTTCCGAACCAGCAGTAGAGTTGATTCAAAATCACTTGTTTACAAGTGCTTTTGAATAAAGAATATTTTGAATTTGAATTTGAATAAAACCGGTTATAGAGTTCGTCTTTGTATTCAGCGGCGCCATCTATATTTATTATAAAACAAAGTCCGCAATAGCACCACCTTCTTTTCTTACCGAGGTGTCGTGAAAGGTGACTAAGGTAAGTTGATGTCAGGCAGGCGGCCGGTCGTAAAATACGCAGCCAAATCATGTGATAACATGTTGTGGCGACCCCACTTAGAGTGGGATAAGGGCAGGAAGATGATGATGAAATCTATAGTCCGACTTAGTAGAATTTCCACTGCCATGAGATCAGTATGTACGTGGGCGAAACCAAGGGATATTACTGGTTACATAATAAAAAACAATATTAATTTTCGCAACGAAAATTGGCGCATGTTTCCGCATGTTAATAACGCGTTAAACCTATTTGATTAATTTACTTCATTAACGCGTTTCGCGAACCGCAGAAACTCAGTGGTGATTTTGAAAAGGATTTAGATTTAAATCAGAGTTAGGTTAAATCAGAGTTAGGTTAAATCAGAGTTAGGTTAAATCGAGTTGTTATGATTATTTTTTATATCAGAAAAACATTTTATTTTAATTACATTTTCCTCTTCCCCCCGGACCTCTGCTGAGAGTAGACGTACAACAACGTGTATTAATTTTTGTTATAAAATAGTAATTGTTACTAATTAAAAAACAAATATTTTATAATTGTGATAAAAATTCCAAACATAAAATTAGGAGTGCATAACTGCGTAGGAGTTACTCAACGGGTGAGAAGCCATCTTAATTTATTAATCACCACCTCCGACGCCCTGTCCAGAGAACCCGTAGCTTAACAGCACCAATCAACAGCTCGTGGGTGGGTACACTGCGCTTACGCCCCTGATTACTCACACCCCGTTGGCCCGTTGGTACTTTTAACCTACTTTGTTATTCTACTCGCCTGGTACCTGTGAAACGAAGCGATTATATGATGATGTCACGAACGCCTGAAAAATCAAATTCTGAGTCCAATCTACGTCGCCTCGAAAGCAATACGGAATTCTCATCGACATCAGTTAAGAATACGCGCATAAAGCGAAAGCGCTCGGAAGAGATGCTGTCTGACCTTGCTGATTTCAAGAATGAAATTAAGGATATGCTCAACTTGTGGATGACTCAACAAAGTAGTGAAAGGACACAGATTACATCTTCTTTAAAAACTATAGAATCGTCATTATCATTTTTGTCTACACAATATGAGGATATGAAGAAAAAAATGGACGGTATGGAACAAGAAAGACTCAAAGATAGACAATACATAATTATCTTAGAAAATAAAATCGAGGACTATCAAAAATTACAACGAAAATGCTCATTTGAGATAAAAAATGTTCCGAAAATGGAAAATGAGTCTAAAACATCCCTTTTAAATATGGTCACGCAGCTATCTACATCGATAAAGGGTGAAATTCAGACTAATGACATCAAAGACATTTATAGATCGTCAAACAAGGGAGACAACAGACCTATAGTTGTAGAATTGTCTTCTTATATACAGAAGACGAATATAATGAGTGCCGCCAAAAAATATAACGCACAAAACAAAACCAATAAGTTAAACTCTCGAAATTTGGGATTAAAAGGTAACAATACTCCAATTTTTTTATCGGACCATTTGACTCAAAAAGGTAACAGGTTGTTCTACCTAGCAAGAGAACTGACTAGGGCACAAAAATATAAGTTTTGTTGGACTTCTCTTGGAGACGTTTTGGTGAGAAAGGATGAAAACTCCCCTATTATTAAAATTACGAACGAACCTCAAGTCAAAAGTTTGTATGATAGTAACAAATGACTATTTTTACTTTTGGATGAAATATCTTTAGATCGAAAAAATTTTGTTAGCTTTATTTTTTGTTCTAATTTAAATTTTAAACTATTTATAATATACTCTCCATACATTCTATATATGCACTTACACTATATTACCAGTTATTCAAATAAAAATATTAATTTCATATCCTTATATATGCAACTTAAACTCAATATATTGCTCTCTAACCTCAACATTATATTAAATTTTAATTCTTATTATTGTAGTTGTTTAACAATAAATTTATTTTGCTTTAATCCGAGAAGCAGATTGACAGTGATTTGTAAACAGACTTTTATGTATGACACACCATCACCTCTTATTTTTTATGGATAGTGCACTACAAACGAATACAGACATAGACAACACTCAAGTTGCTCAGGCACTCACGTGTAACCCTGAGGACTGCTATTCTCACATCGTAACGTCGAACCATCTTACTATTCTGACCCAAAACATAAGAAGTATATATAAAAATATAGATACTTTTCAGGTAATGTTGGCATTACTTAAGGTCAAATGCGACGTACTTGTTATGACCGAATGTCATATATCTAAATATAAACCTATTCCAAATCTTAATACTAATTATAACACATACTTTACAAAAACCATTTTAAACCGATGCGACGGCGTAATTTTTTACGTAAACAAAGACCTTCAATACAAAATATCTGAACCTTGCATTAAAAACGCATCTTGTCTTGTTTTGACGCTTGTAGACACTGTTATAATCGGCATATATCGGACTCCCTCTATAAGAAAAACAGATGACTTTATCTCTTCGCTTCAAACATTACTCCTTCGATACAAAAAATATGATAATATAATTATAACGGGCGATATAAATATAGATATAAAAAATGAATCCATAGACTCAAATTGTAACAATTATTTAACCATGTTATCTTATCATGGGCTACTCCCAGCTCATAGACTGCCTACTCGTGAAAAGATGTGTTATGATCACATGATGCTAAAAACGGTTCGACCGACAAAGGCTCTTGTACTAAGAAATGCCCCTACTGACCATTCCAGTGTTCTCTTAAACATTATGTACAAGCCTTTGAAACATAGAACTTCTAAAACTAAGAGAATTGTCAATTACGTTTCAACTCTTGACAATATTAAGACCGACCTCACAGAAATACTACAAATAAATGATCCAACCATTGCTGCTGAGACCTTGGTAAATAGAATTGTCACTGCAATGAATAATAACCAAACGACAATGATAATCCCTTGTAGAAAACGTCGCATTCAACCATGGATAACAACAGGTGTACTACGTTGTCTCCGTAATCGTGATAAACTTCATCTTAAAGTGAAAAAGAACCCCAACGACCAAATTTTAAAGTTAACTTATACTCGCTATAGAAATTACTGCCATAAACTTGTTCAAAGGCTCAGAAATAACTATGAAAGAAGTAAATTAGAAAATTCAAATAACTCAAAAACGCTTTGGAAAAATATAAAATCAATCTGCAATATAAACAAACATAAAAATGATGATGGAAATAAACTTATAACTCTGAAAAGCTCCCCTCTAGAATCTGCTAACATTGTAAACAATCATTTCTCTAACCTCGGTAAAAATTTAGCTGAAAAACTGCAAAACTTACCACCTCCTTTAATGAATAATAACGTTAAGACCCCAACATGTGTCGACTCCTTTGTTCTTTTGAAAACCGATCCCTCTGAAATAAATTTAATTATTAACAGTCTTGCTAATGACGCTGCCCCTGGATGCGATAACATATCTACATCATTTATCAAAATGGCTAGACATACTCTTATACCAATTATGTGTCATATTTATAACTTATGTTTTGAAAATGGTCGTTTTCCTGCAATTTTTAAACGCACCTTAGTAACGCCTATACATAAGGGTGGAAACAGAGATGATGTCGACAACTACAGACCAATTTCTGTGATTACTGTACTAGCCAAAATCCTTGAAAAGCTCATTAATATTCGTCTTAAACATTATCTTATAGATAAAAAATTGCTGTCAAAGAACCAGTTTGGTTTTCGTACCGGGATCTCCACAGAAGACGCCGTCTTAGCTTTAACAGGTGAAATTAGTAAGCAATTGGATTCTGGCAATAAATGTGTTGGAGTTTTCTTGGATCTGGCTAAAGCGTTCGACACCGTTTCTGTTGCTATACTACTTGATAAGTTGTATCAATATGGTATAAGAGGTCTCCCGCACGCGCTTTTATCAGATTATCTTACTGATCGTCAACAACAGCTTAAGCTTGGTGAATGCGTAAGTTATCCTACAAAAATCACGTACGGTGTTCCACAAGGTAGTGTCCTTGGTCCTACCTTATTTCTTATATATGTAAATGACCTTTGCAACTTAAATCTACAAAATTGTAAAATATACACTTACGCTGATGATACTGCACTAATTTTTAATGCTAAATCTTGGGAAAGTTTACGATCCATTGCTGAAACTGGAATTCACCACGTTTATAACTGGCTGGTATATAATTTGTTGACGCTAAATGTAACAAAAACGAAATACGTACCATTTTCAATCCGTAAAAGCTCTCAGCCAGCTGCTACCTTTAGTTTGACAGTACATAAGTGTCGACGTCCATCCTTAAATAACTGCTCGTGTGAAAAAATAATAAGAGAGAATAGCGTAAAATATCTTGGTGTTATTATCGATCAACACCTCACCTGGCGTCAACATATAGATAGTATTGCTGACAGAACAAGGAAACTCATATGGGTGTTTAAAAAACTCAGACATGTTGCAAATGTAAAGACGCTTATCACCACTTACAAGGCTCTTGCACAGTCAGTATTTAGTTACTGCATACCAGTCTGGGGCGGTGCTGCAAAGACACATTTAATAACTTTGGAAAGAGCTCAAAGATTGCTGCTAAAGTTGATGTTTTTCAAACCAATCCGCTACTCAACATTTGAATTGTATACTTCTCAAAAATTATTGACCATTCGCCAAATATACATACTAAATTGTACTTTAAGATCTCACCGACACTTACCCTTTACTTCTAAACAAACAAATCGCCGAGGCACCAGTATTTGTCAACTCCCACCGTGTAGAACAAAATTTAAACAAATACAGTATGATTTCTTATCATCATTAATATATAGGAAATTTAACCAAAAGAATAATATTTACCCCCTAAAATTGAATGAAGTAAAACGTACAATTACAGATTATCTGCTAACATTAAACTATGATGAAACGGAGCAAATATTAACTATCTACATAATATGATAAATTTAAATATAATAAACATTAAAATCAACGATGCATACACACACACACACACACACACACACACAAGCACTTACACGCAACATACATTCACACAAACAAACACATGCACGAACATTAATATAAGTGTATAGAATATATTTAAAGTATAAAAAAGAAAACAATGTAATTTAATGTTAAGTTTAATTGTTCATTTGTTTTGTTTATTGATGAATTACTTGTCTTGGTGGATGAGCGGGGCACCCAGCAATACGGGTTACCACCTAGTGTAGGGGCCCTTGCTATTAGTGTATAATGAAATTTTGTATCAATAAATTATTTTCATTTTCATTTTTCATTTCAATCTGTAAAAACAGTCAATGACTATTTTTTTACAATGTCAATTTTTAACTGTAATCCTGCCCTTATCCCACTCTAAGTGGGGTCGACACAACATGTTGTCACAAGATTTGGTCACGTATTTTACGACTGGCCTTCTGCCTATCATCTAATTACCTCCGTAGTATTTTACGATACCCCGGTAAGAAATGAGGGTGGTCTATTCTACTCAGCTGGATACCACACGGTGTCAAATAAAACAATATCATCCTCCTGCCCTTATCCCGCTCTAAATGGGTACAACATGTTATGAACATGCTGTCACATGATTTGGCTGCATTTTTACGACCGGTCGCCTGTCTAACGTCAACTTACCTCAGTCGTATTTTACGACACCTCGGTAAGAAAGAGAGTGGTCTATTCTACTAAACCGGATACCACACGTTGTGTCAACTTACCTTAGTCGCCTTTTACGACCTCAGTAAGAAATGAGGGTGGTACTATTCTATTCAGCCGGATACCACGAGGCGTAGAAAATAAAACAATATATCAACTGGAAATAGATTTATTGAAGTCAATAGAATTTATAGTAAATTTCATTAGCACTTAAAGTAAATTATATCTACGTTTAAATTAGAGGATCATCAGAAAGAGATTAGTTATTATTTCATGGTATATTTGATAACAAGATTTCGTGACAATACAGTGAATATTTTTGGTAATTATTTCGGCAATAATTTCGAAAAATAAGCATATAGTGTAATAAATTATTGAATAATTTATATAATTAGGCGTTACTTTGCGGAGATCCATACAAAAGTAATAATAAAATTATCTTCCTATAATCCGCGATGAAGTAAAATAGAAAATATATATAATGCTAAATGTAGAGTGGACAATCGGTTTTTATAAACGCATTCGTTCATTCTAAATTGATTTTAGACTTAATTTCTAACAATATATAAATTCATTTTTATTGTTAATTTTATTATAAATATTATGTCAAAGCTATTAAAAGTTTAAATAAAGTGCAAGTGAAGTGGAAAAGTTTTTGGAAATTGCACATTAATAAAGTTATCAATTTTTGTACAATTTAGAGATGTGACATGAAGTAGAAAAAATCGATTAATTAATAATCGATTTTTTCTTCCTCTTATAATAAATCGTTTTTTAAAAAATCGATTATTTTGATACGAAATAATCGATTTTTTTTAATCGATTTTTTTCTGATTTTTAAAAAAGTTGCCTTTTTTAATATTTATAATTTATTACAATAAAGTGGACAACTATCAATGTTATGTATCGATGTTTGTGAAATTGGATTAAAATGTGTAGTTTGGCTAAATTGGTTTCATCCAACAATGTATATCTAATCTCAAAAAACAAGAACAAGAGGATAATTAAAATAATCGATTTTTCTGTCAAAATAATCGATTATTAAAAATCGATTATTTTTAACATTCCTAGTACAATTGTGCATAGTCCTGTACTCGCCTATAATCGCCTACGATCGCCAACAAGTCAATATATCGGCCAAGCGAAAGGAACAGCTGGATGATTCCTATAAAACGAAAATATGATACGAAAATAATTTATTATATTTTGTAGATATTACGGAATTTTTGATTCCTAAGTTACTAAGTTTAAGTATTTTGGACCAAAATTTATCAAGTTATAATCTACTTAAGAGTTAATTTGGAAGCTTTTGGAAGCCATCTACCACTAGAAAAGGCGTTAAAGTGAGTTAGTAAGTTATTATTCAATACAACATTACAAAATGTAATATATTGTAACGTACATGCAAAAAGAGTACATAATTAATTTATAGAATTAGGCGTTACTTTGCGGAGGTCCATAATACAAAGTTATGAGAATATTATTTTGCTATAATCCGTGATAAAAGAATATATATGTAATGCTAAATGTACTATTTGTTCTCATTGATTCATGCAGGATTTGTACTACCCGACACCGATGACACATTGCACAAGCACTGCACACATTCATCACCACAATCTCAACAATTGTTTCGCCCCGTAACCGAAGCATCGTCAGGAGATAGACTCCACGACAAAATCGCGATTTTGTCGTGGATTATAGCAAAATAATATTCTCATTACTTTTGGAGTACCTAATTAATATGTAACAGAGTTCAAAGTTCACTTGACGCTAATCATTTGGAACATCCCCACCACGACTCGAAAGGAGAACATTCTCGAGTGACGCGTTCACTATATAAGCGGTCGTATCGCGCTCGTGGATTCAGTTTGCGGACAGAGCTCGACAACGAATCAAGGAGAAAAAGTTAAAGTAAAATAATAGTGACTTCGGCTTTGACTTTTATAAATGAATTTGTTGGTCTTTAACCCTGGGTGTATATTTGTATTTAAGTATGCATTTAATAATATATAAGTATATATTCACCAGTTGTCTGTCATAACACAAGTATTAAGTTACTTACTTTGGGGACGGACGACCGTGTGTGTAAGTGTCCCATATGTTAGGCTTTGTTATTGGACAACGGACTATATAATGTATATATATTAGTTTTGTAGTGAAAAGCTGAATAAAATGTTCTTTAACGAGTCACTAGATATTTTTATTTAAGACCACGAATCCCTTTACGTAATAATAAATTTGTTTTACATCTACCATTGCAGTTTTATAATAACTGTTAAAAGGAGAAAGTGTTTTGAGAAGAGAAGTGTTTAAGAGATAAAAGGAAAAAGATCGAATTATATCTACAGATAGAGAAGAAGAGAGAAGAAGTTTAATATTATAATTGAGTGTGTTGAAGTTATTTTTCATTTTAATAAAAAAAAAATTATTAACAAAGTTTTCAAATTAGCAAGAAACTTCAAATTCCAATAAATGCTATTAAAAAAACGAAACAAAGCTTAATATAGTCTTTATAAGGCTACATTAATTCTTAATAATATCATATATTTATATACCTATATCATCACAGACAAGTTAAAGAAATTACACATAAATTAGGAAAGAAATCAAAGAAATTCTAAAAGTTATTTAAAAATAACATGAGATTAATAATTTAATTAAATGAAATAAATTGTAAATACCTAATCAATTACATAACTGATAAGTTTGAAATTACAAATGAATTATAATAGAAATTACGGATTAATTATTGATATTACACAAATAATGAGAAACAATTACAGATCAATAATTATATAAATTGCGTATAAATATTTTTGAAATGCCAGAGAAATAGCTATAGAAATTCAGGTAAATAGCAATATGAATTACACATAAATAATCATAGAAATGATATATAAACAATGAACGAAATTACAGAGAAATAATAATATAAATTACAGATAAATAATTATAAATATTATAAATAAATAATCATAAAAATTACGAATAAATAATAATATAAATTACAGACAAATAATTATAGAAATTACGGAAATATAATTATAGAAATTACAAATGAGTTATTAAAGGAATTATTGATAAAATAATTGGTAATTTAATTACAAAAATATTTCCCCCCCCACATCGATTAACTGTTGAGGGACAATCTACTGAGAGCCCACAAGTGGATAATGATTAATACAAATATATTTAAATGTGATTTCTATATATATAGAAAAGAAATTGGTTATGTTCTTTATAGATTCTGAAACTGCTGGACCGAGTTTAATGAAATGTTCACTACTTAGATTGACGCAGATGATTATATAAACTTTGGTGAAAGTTGGAACATGTTTTTGGAACTGTAAATGACAGTTTTATTTTGATGTGTGTGTGTGTGATATTGTAATTTTTGAATTTTGAACGCAGTTTTGTAATATATATTGTAAAATTTGTATTTTGAACGCAGTTTTGTAATATATGTTGTAATATTTGTATTTTTAACGCAGTTTTGTAATATATATTGTAATATTTGTATTTTCAACGCAGTTTTGTAATATATATTGTAATATTTGTATTTTCAACGTAATTTTGTAATATATATTGTAATATTTGAATTTTAGACGCAGTTTTGTAAATCGAACCCGTGAAGATGCGTTTTTATCACTGCATTATAGGTGTAGATTTGCTTGGTATCGGCGAAGGTTTAAAGCAATTTCATCTTTAATCCCAATTTTAGGTTATCTTGGTTGTTGGAGTTGGTTGTCAGCGTGGTGGGGGGTGTAGGGGGTGCGGTTGAGATGCTCTTGGGAGGCGCTTCTTGGTGTTTAGCGATGCTGCCTCCTCCGCCACCTGTAAACAGAGTTGCACTTTTAGACAATGAAAATAACGTATATAGTTAAATATCTTTCGTTCCATCTATATATGTAACTTATGTCAAAGATATCTATACTAATATATAAAGCTGCGAAGTTTGTATGTTTGTACGCGCTAATCTCAGGAAGTAATGGACCGATTTGAAAAATTCTTTCAATGTAAGATAGTCCATTTATTGAAGAAGGCTATAGGATATAGAACATCACGCTAAGATGAATAGAAGTGGAGCAATAAATAATATTACCATCACCATAATATCACAACCACAACTTGATAGACCAGCTTTTTAATAGTCCTTAGAGTGATCTCATAAATAGCGTTTAAATATCTAACTAAAGCTGTGATAGCCCGGCGGTAACACCGTGGGACACTTTTGAGGTCACGGGTTCAAACCGGGCAGACACCAATGATTCTGTTTAAACTTATGTGTCTAATTCCACTCTAAGTGGGGTCGGCACAACATGTTATAATGTCACATGATTTAGCTACGTATTTTACGACCGGCCGCCTGCCTGACGTCAACTTACCTTAGTCGTATTATACGACAGTTCGGTAAGAAAGAGGATGGTCTATTCTACTTAACAGGATACCACACGGTTTGTCAACTTACCTTAGTCGCCTTTTACGACACCTCGGTAAGATATGAGGGTGGTCTATTCTACTCAGCTGGATACCACACGGCGTACTTATGTGTCTAATTGATAATTGCAATTTATCACACGATACCTGCATATCTCTATATAATGCTGGTGATATGTGTAACCTATCATTGGAGCAGCGTGGTAGGTCATAGCTCCAATCCTTCTCACCAAAACGGAGAGAAGAGACCTATTCCCAGCAGTGGGATAGCAACAGGCCGCTACTTTTAAGACTTATTTTGAATTAGGTCTCTTTAATACTAAATGTGCGTTATGATTTCGAACTCGAAGAATATCTCGGCGGGAATCAAACCTGTGACCCTCGGAGCCGAAGGCCACATGTTTTTGTGGTATAACTGAACTGTGAGCTGCTGGAACTTACCACCTTTGACGTGGTCTGCGAAGAACAGGATGGTACCTCACCGCTTCTGCGGAAACGGAAACTATACGTCAGTAATGTTTAATGTTCAGGACACGGTGAAGATAGAATAGACCACCTTCATTTCTTACCGTAGGTTAGACCTAAGATGTCGTAAAAGGTAACTAAGTTAAGTTGACGTCACGCAGGCATTCGGTCGTAAAATAACTAGCATGAGTTAACCATAAGAGATAGAGACATGCTGTCCCGGACTTTTTTGTAGTGTTTTTGTAGATCTACAATTCTCTAGTACATTACTGTAGTGTATCTCTGCTGGTTTACGGCGTACGCGAGTTATTTTACGACGCGACCTCTTCTACACAATTCATATTAAACCGTAATGTAGTATTAACTTAAACCTTCCAGAATAATTACAACTTTTAGTAAAAACCGTATAAAAATCTGTTCAGTATTTTGAGAAAATCTATCAAAAATAGACAGCTTTTGGAGACTTTGTTTTATAATAATTATTAATTAAAAACTTTCATTTAATGTATGTATGTGAAGGGATATTGTAAATTAAATTTGCCCCACCTCCCAGTGTCCGATTGAGATGATACATACTGGTCCAGTCCCGATGACAATGTTTATGATAAGCATGACCTGATAACAGGATTGGCTCCAAACGAGGGAACTCAACGGTTAACAGTAAGGACATGGAATTCTATTAAAAGCTTTTTGGCTGATACAGAAAGCCTATTATACTGTTGAGGATTACTTAGATGATAAGAATGTGATTGTAAAAAAAATCTAAGGCGACACATCACTGACCTTTTCCCGTGTCTGGGCGGCGGTGGCGGTGGGGTTCTCACGGCTGGTGGTATTACTACACCCTTGGGTGACGGTCGGATGTTGGCCACCAGCCTGCCGCTCGTGGAGCTGGCCAGAGATACAGAGCTGGTACCACTAGGTCTGAAGGCTGGTCGCTCTGGAGTAGATTCCTCGAGATCAGTCGAAGAGTGGTCGCGCCTTGATTGGACGCTATCAGATCTGTTGGTAACAGATAGTCAAAGAAGAAGAGTTCTAGACTATTCTATTGCGACTTCAGTAGCAGGGTCGTCTCGCTGACTCCCCGGGTGGGGGTAGGCGGGGTACGGGCCTCGAGGCGTACCTCTTTGCCCGGGCAGTTCCTCGCGGGCACTTAAGCCTCGCTTGTTTTTCGGCCATGGTCTTGTTCGGTGGGGAGGTCTGGGAATGGTAGCTCCCACACCTCAAAGTCGTCATCAGGTGGTGTCGGATCAGGTAGTGTCATAGTCCGTGGTGTTTCCCTCCCGCTTGCAACTTAGTACTCGTGGACTGTTGTCGAATAATAGGGTAATAGATGCCGCTTTTCAATGTCATCCTATTCCTGTAGAATTAACAGGATTTCTATAGCCTATATACCCCGGAGTATAAAGAATAATTGTGCCAAATTTCATCGATATTGATTCAGTGGATTCGCCGTGAAACATACATATCGGGTCTGTTTCTAAGAAGAGACGAATTTCAAAAAATAAAATCGCGGCCATTTTGAAATAGATATTTGCCATCCAGAAGATAAACAAAGCCAGCTTATTCGGAACATATCTGACGCATATCTAGGAATTTTCAATCAATCAAGGCAATCGAGCCTTCCAATTGATTTCTTTTACTTTTTTTATTTGTCGGTTAAATATCCGACACTTTATCATTTGTGAAACAGGCCTTTAATGTAGTAAATTTAAATTCCAAAATATTTGAGATTTTCACGTGGACGAAGTCGCCAACAATTTACACAGGTCGGACGTTCAAGATCGGGCAAAGTGGAGGCAACTAAGTAGAAAAGCGGACACCGGGTCTTAGCCGGGATAACGACTTTTTTTGACTCCATGGCCCTAGGGTCTCGACTGCAAACGGCACAAATATATAACTCTCGATGAGAGATGCATACTTCCGCCGTTTGCCGGATTTGGCCATTTCCGCCGCAGCTCCAGGTCTTGACGCTGTTTCCCTGATATGGGACGAGGCTAACGTATCAACGCATGTTGCGTTCCACAAACAAAATAATAATTTAAACGAAATAATAAGATTAAATCAGTAACGTTTTCGTGTTAAAGGTAATAATAAAATTTGAAAGAATAGCTTTATACAACCGTTTAGGCAGTTTTTTGAAGATCCAGTAAGTGTAATTTGAATTTGATTCTGACCTGTCGAGAGTCTCCGTGGAGTGCAGGGCTGATGCTGGGTCTATCCTGGAGTGTGGTGAGGGCTCGTCGAGTACGGTGGAACATGTCCGGGCGCGGTCACTGGCCGTGCTGGTGGCTGTGGGGCTTGGGCTGGTTGGTCCAGGGGGGGCGCCGGATCACAACACAGTGTCCAGGGTGTCCAGGGAGTGCAGCAGAGCGGGGTCCCGGGAACACCACCGGGCTAGCTCGTCCGGGGTCACAACTCCATCAGCATTAGTGTCCATCAGCTGAGGACATGGGAATGGTTATTGCTGATAAACCGATGATGAACTGTTATATCCTAAGTCCCCAGGCAAATAGACAAGGGACGCCATGACGTCCAAGTGTCCAACATCCCGGAGGATTAATTAGTTGTGAATCACCAGTTTTTTAATTTGACGACGCTGTTTTTATTGTTAATAAGAATTGGTAGAAAAATATTATACCCCACCGATTCTAGTAATGGACAATTTTGTGGTCACGATATCCGAAATATGCGGGATGGATTATATAGAGAATGTATTGTTACTTTTGGCTTAAATAGCTTTTATAAAGTCACTGGTAAGATGGCAACATTTTCGTACCATTTGGACCGCGGCTTAGGACGTGTAGTGGAGGGCTGGTGGTATGACTGTGACTAGTCATCACGCTGTTGTATGAAGCTCTACTAGCTATGGGGAACGTCGTCCTAAGGGTGCCTCCTGTGAGGCCGGACCGCGGCTTAGGGCGACGTGTAGTGGAGGGCTGGTGGTGTGACTGTGACTAGTCATCACGCTGTTGTATGAAGCTCTACTAGCTATGGGGAACGTCGTCCTAAGGGTGCCTCCTGTGAGGCCGGACCGCGGCTTAGGGAGACGTGTAGTGGAGGGCTGGTGGTGTGACTGTGACTAGTCATCACGCTGTTGTATGAAGCTCTACTAGCTATGGGGAACGTCGTCCTAAGGGTGCCTCCTGTGAGGCCGGACCGCGGCTTAGGGCGACGTGTAGTGGAGGGCTGGTGGTGTGACTGTGACTAGTCATCACGCTGTTGTATGAAGCTCTACTAGCTATGGGGAACGTCGTCCTAAGGGTGCCTCCTGTGAGGCCGGATCGCGGCTTAGGGCGACGTGTAGTGGAGGGCTGGTGGTGTGACTGTGACTAGTCATCACGCTGTTGTATGAAGCTTTACTAGCTATGGGGAACGTCGTCCTAAGGCTGCCTCCTGTGACAGATCGCGGCTTAGGACCTATAGGGAAGAGCTGGTGGTATGCGACTGGTCAGAACGCTGTTGTATGTTCTAGCTACTCTACTCTCTACTCACGTGGAAGATCCTATCCACGTGGTCCTCAGCTGCTGTCCGTGGTACCGGCGGTGCTGCTCCTCGGCCCAGCAGCTCGTACACTGCTTGAACCACTCGCAACAAGTCGGAACGTGAGATGCGGCCGTCGCCGTCGGCGTCGTATAACGCGAATACCCATTGCAGCTTCTCTTGACGAGAGCCGCGCGCTGCTAGCGATAGCGTATGGAGGAACTCCTGTAAATAACGACAGTTACCATGATATTGGGCCTTATTGAATACTGTTATGAGGTAAATGCACGATTTATCTAAATCAATCTTAGCGACCAAACGCATTCGCCATTGCTGGCATGCGACATTATATTGAAGTAGAACTTCAAACAAGTAAAGTTGAGTTCCCTCGTCTGGAGCGAATCCTGTCATCAGGTCATGCTTATCATAAACATTGTCATCGGGACTGGACCAGTATGTATCACCTCAATCGGACACCGGGAAGTGGAGCATCAACTCGCAAGATTCCACCTTCACATACATACGTTGCAAGTTAAATAAAAGCTTTTAATAAAATAGAATATATCATTCGACGATGATGAACTAAAATCCACAAGCTCCACAGAGACCGATAATAAAAAAAATCAATACATACTGGAAGCAAATAAAATATCACTTGTTTTAATATGTCAAAAACACCGGTATCCGATAAAACTAATAAATCAACTGACACTTCGAAAAACGCAATAACTATCATTGAGATTGGAACAGAACATTCCCGAATCAATCTGATATTTGGGTATAAGATAAGTAATAAAATTCCACAATCAATTTTAACTTTGCCATTACAGCAATTTAAAAACACTATTAAGGAGAGGCTGATACAGAAAGCCGACTATACTGTTGAGGATTATTTGGACGATAAAAATGCGTGGATATAGATATTGTTCGACCCTGTACAAAATAGAAACGATTAAATGTAACTAGCCTTAAGAATTGTATTTTTAAAAAAGAGCAACCGCTGAGTTTCTCTTAGGCTCTTCTCGGTAGGAATAGCTTTCCGAACCAGCAGTAGAGTTGACGATTCAAAAGCACTTGTTTACAAGTTTGTTTGAATAAAGAATATTTTTAATTGAATTAAATTGATTTTGTGATGGAGATATTTACAGGGTTGGAGAGTGACAGAAGCTGATATTAATTAAGGGACTACAATCAACGCAAACGAAGTTGTAGGTAAAAGCTAGTTTCAAAATAATACATTGATTTCCACGCGATGCCGTGTGATATCAGGCTGAGTAGAATAGACCAACCTGTTTCTTACCGAGGTATTGTACAAGGCTACTAAGCTAAGTTGACGTCAGGTAAGCGCACGAAATACAGTGACTGCAAATAAAACCAAAGGCGCAGCTAGTAAATTATTAAATCAAAAAATACGTTTTTGGAATATAACAATATATCATTCTCTATTCACATGTAAATCTGTGGAGAGATTTACAGACCGTAATGGATTTCTGATGTAGCCATAAATATTATACGAAGGACGGATATAGACGTATTGGTGCCGTTATACAAAGCATTACTGATATAAATACGATCTGTCTGTATCACTTTGGTACAATATATATAGATTTTGACACAATTGAAAGTTATGTTTACTAGCTTTAATACTTAAACGAGTTAAATGAGTTATCTTTAATATTTAAACGAGTTAAATGAGTTACCTTTAATTTTAAATGAGTTATCTTTAATATTTAAATGAGTTCTCTTTAATATTTAAATGAGTTAAATGAGTTATCTTTAATATTTAAACGAGTTAAATGAGTTACCTTTAATTTTAAATGAGTTATCTTTAATATTTAAATGAGTTCTCTTTAATATTTAAATGAGTTAAATGAGTTATCTTTAATATTTAAACGAGTTAAATGAGTTACCTTTAATTTTAAATGAGTTATCTTTAATATTTAAATGAGTTCTCTTTAATATTTAAATGAGTTAAATGAGTTCTCTTTAATATTTAAATGAGTTAAATGAGTTATCTTTAATATTTAAACGAGTTAAATGAGTTACCTTTAATTTTAAATGAGTTATCTTTAATATTTAAATGAGTTCTCTTTAATATTTAAATGAGTTAAATGAGTTATCTTTAATATTTAAACGAGTTAAATGAGTTACCTTTAATTTTAAATGAGTTATCTTTAATATTTAAATGAGTTCTCTTTAATATTTAAATGAGTTAAATGAGTTATCTTTAATATTTAAACGAGTTAAATGAGTTACCTTTAATTTTAAATGAGTTATCTTTAATATTTAAATGAGTTCTCTTTAATATTTAAATGAGTTAAATGAGTTATCTTTAATATTTAAACGAGTTAAATGAGTTACCTTTAATTTTAAATGAGTTATCTTTAATATTTAAATGAGTTCTCTTTAATATTTAAATGAGTTAAATGAGTTATCTTTAATATTTAAACGAGTTAAATGAGTTACCTTTAATTTTAAATGAGTTATCTTTAATATTTAAATGAGTTCTCTTTAATATTTAAATGAGTTAAATGAGTTATCTTTAATATTTAAACGAGTTAAATGAGTTATCTTTAATATTTAAATGAGTTCTCTTTAATATTTAAATGAGTTAAATGAGTTCTCTTTAATATTTAAATGAGTTAAATGAGTTATCTTTAATATTTAAACGAGTTAAATGAGTTACCTTTAATTTTAAATGAGTTATCTTTAATATTTAAATGAGTTCTCTTTAATATTTAAATGAGTTAAATGAGTTATCTTTAATATTTAAACGAGTTAAATGAGTTACCTTTAATTTTAAATGAGTTATCTTTAATATTTAAATGAGTTCTCTTTAATATTTAAATGAGTTAAATGAGTTATCTTTAATATTTAAACGAGTTAAATGAGTTACCTTTAATTTTAAATGAGTTATCTTTAATATTTAAATGAGTTCTCTTTAATATTTAAATGAGTTAAATGAGTTATCTTTAATATTTAAACGAGTTAAATGAGTTACCTTTAATTTTAAATGAGTTATCTTTAATATTTAAATGAGTTCTCTTTAATATTTAAATGAGTTAAATGAGTTATCTTTAATATTTAAACGAGTTAAATGAGTTACCTTTAATTTTAAATGAGTTATCTTTAATATTTAAATGAGTTCTCTTTAATATTTAAATGAGTTAAATGAGTTATCTTTAATATTTAAACGAGTTAAATGAGTTACCTTTAATTTTAAATGAGTTATCTTTAATATTTAAATGAGTTCTCTTTAATATTTAAATGAGTTAAATGAGTTATCTTTAATATTTAAACGAGTTAAATGAGTTACCTTTAATTTTAAATGAGTTATCTTTAATATTTAAATGAGTTCTCTTTAATATTTAAATGAGTTAAATGAGTTATCTTTAATATTTAAACGAGTTAAATGAGTTACCTTTAATTTTAAATGAGTTATCTTTAATATTTAAATGAGTTCTCTTTAATATTTAAATGAGTTAAATGAGTTATCTTTAATATTTAAATGAGTTACCTTTAATATTTAAATGAGTTATCTTAAATATTTAAATGAGTTAAATGAGTTATCTTTAATATTTAAATGAGTTATCTTAAATATTTAAATGAGTTAAATGAGTTATCTTTAATATTTAAATGAGTTAATCTTGTATGTATATATACACATATGCATATTTTCTAAATCTCGGAACTGTCCAAACGATTTTTCTGTGAATTCAGCATGCGGGAAGTTTTGGGGGAGAAAAATCGAAAATTAAAAAAATGCTATTTTATTACTGTTTTCGGCGATTGAAAAAATGTTAAAATGTTGATTTTGACTATCAAACGTAATGTTGTGATAGCACAATGGTAACGGGAGGGCCAAAGAAATTCAAAACCCGGGATCGAATCCCACATATCACCGACGCTTTTTTTTTTATTGCATTTTTTTAATCTTTTTCAAAATTACCGAGCAAGGCTATGATATGATCAGTTAAATCCCCCAGTGTTGCTCACCTCAAAATTCAGTTTCCCGCGCTGCTTGTGCTTGACGGAGTTGAACACGAAGTGGGCGTACTGCGACGCGTCTGGAAACGACAAGTAATTGGTAACTGATTGGAGAAAAACAGCTCAATTTAATTTATATTTTCAATTTTAATTCAAGGTTATTAAGTTGTGTAGGTAACATAACTTAGCAACCTACTTATAAAATGTTAATTAAGCCATAGTTTTTTTTACGTTTTGAATTAAAGGTGATGTGGAGTGAATGACCGCACTTCATCCAATTTCATTTCGTATTTAATGCATTGACCTTGACCGAGAGACTACAAACAAGTGCGAGAGAGACAGAACTATAATGTTATTATTTTTTCCATTTTTTGAACAAGCGCGCCGCACTAGGTCAATGAACCATTACTTATTAACCAGATCTCAGTTAAATTATATTGATTTGGTTCAAAAATACATTACTTTTAAACGATATTTAAGCAAATTGAACTATGCCAGAGTTATCTTACACGTTTAAGTGACCATTGGACTCATTTAATGACGTATCGGTACCACCCGGTATAAACTTTGTTTATTTATGTACCATAAAAAATGTTGGAAAAACATTATTGGTAAAAAAATTGTACAAAGGTCAACTTATCAACGTAAAAATTAGCAACTTTAAGTGCAGTCAACAAACAATATAAAGTCTAAAATATTAACACACAATTATAGTTTTTATCGTAATACAATAAGACATATATTCCTTTGTTAGAATATACATTTATTTAAACTTTTGCCTTTGTATCGCTCCCCAATGATATAACTTCAGTGCTTTGTATTAAAGTTTGGTTAATGTTCGGAATTTATACATTTATTTTGTTATATTTAAACTTTATTAATGTTAGTTAATCTAATATCTTTAATTCCGCCGTGTGGTATCCGGCTGAATAGAATAGTACCACTCTCATTTCTTACCGAGGTATCGTAAAAGGTGACTAAGGTAAGTGGACCCATCGTCTGGTATCCGGCTGAGTAGAATAGACCAACCTCTTTCTTACCGAGGTGTCGTAAAATACGATTAAGGTATGTTGACGTCAGGCAGGTGGCCGGTCGTAAAAACGCAGCCAAATCTCGCGGAAGGAGGCGGCGGGGCGGATCCGGGAAGTCGAGTCCTTGGATCCGATCCGCCGCAGGCGAGCGGGGCGCAGACGACTCGCCGAAGTCCTTCGCATGCCGCCCTAACGGGGACCTCCGAGCGGCCCGAACGGGGTATCGGACGCTCGCTGGAGTTAGGTCCCTGAGGCGGTCGATGCATCTGGTGCTCCCGATGCATCGATTAACGGAGGGAGGGGCCACTGTTTAGAGAGGCCCCGACCCGGAGGTGGCGCTCTCCGGGGTACAGAGCTGCTGCTGGCGGGGATGGGGACAATGTCTTCATAGGTACCCTGTCCCCGCCACCAGCAGCGTGGAGCACTGTCAGGTTTTTAGTCGGTGCGAGTCGGACATACCTGCCGTTCGCCCCCGTCGGGCGGTGATGACCCATAATGGGTTTTCCTGACATAAAAAAAAAACTATTCTGTTGAGGATTATTTAGAAGATAAGAATGCGTGGATATAGATATTCTTCGACAATGTACAAGATAGTAATAACTTAATGTATAAGTATTATGTTGAAAAGAGCAACCGCCGAGTTTGTTGCTGGCTCTTCTCGGTAGGAACAGCTTTCCGAACCAGCAGTAGAGATGATTCAAAAGCACTTGTTTACAAGTTTATTTGAATAAATAGTATTTTGAATTTTAATTATGTTGTCGCCATTGACTTTCGCTTTGTATTTTATAGCAACACTGTCATGAAACAAGAGTTTCGCGCCATTTTGACTGAAATGTTGGCAACATTGCGTCGTGTTGTTTCCGGTGGAGTCTGCCTATTGATAAAATGTTTCAGTGACATTCAGTCTTTGTTCGTTATTCAAGAGAAGTGCATCTCGGAACGGGAATTGTGGTATTCCTATTATATCGTGTTATTGTATATAGTGTGCTCTAACAATTATATTCACATGTACTCACCTCCGAGAGGAAAGAACTGCGAGAAGATGTTCTTGAAAGCCTCCTCGTCCACCACTCCCGTGGGACACTCCTGGAACACGGGAGACAATCATCATCCTCCTGCCCTCATCCCACTCTAAGTGGGGTCGGCACAACATGTTATAAACATGCTGTCATATGATTTGGCTGCGTTTTTACGACCGACCGCCTGCCTGACGTCGACTTACCTTAGTCTTATTTTACGACACCTCGTTAAGAAATGAGGGTAGTCTATTCTACTTAACCGGATACCACACGGCGGGTCAACTTACCTTAATCGTATTTTACGACACCTCGGTAAGAAATGAGGGTGGTACTATTCTATTCAGCCGGATATCACACGGCGGGTCAACTAACCTTAGTCACTTATTACGACACCTCGGTAAGAATTGAGGTTGGTCTATTCTACTAAACCGGGATACCACACGGCGGGTCAACTAACCTTAATCGTATTTTACGACAGCTCGGTAAGAAATGAGGGTGGTCTATCCTATTAAACCGATACCACACGGCGGGTCGACTTACCTTAATCGCCTTTTACGACACCTCGGTAAGAAATGAGGGTGGTACTATTCTATTCAGCCGGATATCACACGGTGGGTCAACTAACCTTAGTCATTTATTACGATACCTCGGTAAGAACTGAGGTTGGTCTATTCTACTAAACCGAATACCACTCGGTGGGTCGACTTACCTTAGTCGCCTTTTACGACACCTCGGTAAGAATTGAGGTTGGTCTATTCTACTAAACCGGATACCACACGGCGGGTCGACTTACCTTAGTCGCCTTTTACGACACCTCGGTAAGAATTGACGATGGTCTATTCTACTCAGCCGGATACCACGTCTTTCTCTTATCTAAATATATGTATAAAAAGAAATAAATAAATAAGTTACTGGACAAACGCGTGTGTATAATTGTCCTATATATTTTTGTATCAAATACGAAGTTAATATACCAATTATTCTCTACAGAGTAAGTAAGTAACGGCCTGTTACTATCCCACTGCTGGGCATAGGCCTCCTCTCTCCATTTTTGGAGAGAAGGGTTGGAGCTAAGACCTACCACACTGCTCCAATGCGGATTGGTAGGTTACACATATCCCTAGGATTCTCTAGAGATATGCAGGTTTCCTCACGATGTTTTCCTTCACCGAAAAGCGTGTGATAAATTGCAATTATCAATTAGACACATAAGTTTTAATAGAAAAACTCATTGGTGTCTGCCCGGGTTTGAACCCATGATCGTCTCTAGAGATTCACACGGTCGCACCGCTAGGCCATCACAGCTTACTCTACAGAGTAAAGTATCCAATTTGTGGTCCTCGAGGAGTTGGAGTATGTGGAGAGCCTCTCCATCATCACGGCAGTTAACCTCACTTAGTCAGAGCATCGTTAAAATTAACTGTGTAAGCGAAGTGCAATTTGTACGTTAAAAATTGCAAGTGTAACTGTAAAGGGCTGGCGAACTTTTAAGTCATATTAATAAAACAAATGCGAATGTCTGTCTGTAATTATTACTTACATTTACATATAATATTATGGAACATATATACGCCGTTTGGTATCCGGCTGAATAGAATAGTACCACCCTCATTTCTTACCGAGGTGTCGTAAAAGGCGACTAAGGTAAGTTGACCCACCGTGTGGTATCCGGTTTAGTAGAATAGACTGCCCTCTCTCTTACCGAGGTGTCGTAAAAGGCGACTAAGGTAAGTTGACCCACCTTGTGGTATCCGGCTGAGTAAAATAGACCAACCTCATTTCTTACCGAGGTGTTGTAAAAGGCGACTAAGGTAAGTTGACCCACCGTGTGGTATCCGGTTAAGTAGAATAGACCAACCTCTTTCTTACCGAGGTGCCGTAAAAGGCGACTAAGGTAAGTTGACCCACCTTGTGGTATCCGGCTGAGTAAAATAGACCAACCTCATTTCTTACCGAGGTGTTGTAAAAGGCGACTAAGGTAAGTTGACCCACCGTGTGGTATCCGGTTAAGTAGAATAGACCAACCTCTTTCTTACCGAGGTGCCGTAAAAGGCGACTAAGGTAAGTCGACCCATCGTGTGATATCCGGCTGAGTAAAATAGACCAACCTCATTTCTTACCGAGGTGCCGTAAAAGGCGACTAAGGTAAGTCGACCCATCGTGTGATATCCGGCTGAATAGATTAGTACCTACCACCCTCATTTCTTACCGAGGTTTCGTAAAATACGACTAAGTTACGAGGTAAGTTGACGTCAGGCAGGCGGCCGGTCGCAAAACGCAGCCAAATCATGTTGTGCTGACCCCACTTAGAGTGGGATAAGGGCAGAAAGATGATGATGATTATGGTACATACATACAAATGCGAACGTCTGTCTGTCACACTTATTTCTTAATAGCTAATATTATGGACCGATATTGATGGAATTTTGCACAATTTACCACTATACTGGGCTTGCAAAGATTGAAAGATTAAAATCTTAATATAGTCTTTTGATAACCATAAAAATGGTTAAAGTAGGTTAACCTTAAAAGATAGACATATGCTGTCGCGGACTTTTATTTGGAACGTTTAGAGGGTAATTTCGTTTTCGTAATATTTTTTATTGCTGCTCCTCTCCAATTCATCAGAGCGTGTTATATAGCCTATAGCCTTCGATAAATGGACTATCTTACACTGAAAGAATTTTTCAAATCGGTCCAGTAGTTCCTGAGATTAGCGTGTTCAAACAAACTCTTCAGCTTTATATATTAGAATAGTAATCCTGAACTCAAGTATATTAAATTAGACAATTTATTCCTACATATATTACTCACAACGGTCTAGAGCAGTGTTTCCCGACCTTTATTGGTCCATGCCTACGTTAAAAATTGTTTTGCACCCCCTAACAAACATAAATTTTAATATTAAAAATTAAATTGTCCACTTAAAGAACATAAATATTAGGTTTTAGGAAGAAAAATTGCTTTTTTTTGTTTAATTTGGCACTGAAATCTAACATTGCACTTAAATGGCACAGAGCGAAAGGCTAAAGGCTAAAGGGAAACACTTGTCGAGTTGCCCCCCCTTAACCATCAAATTGCCCCCCTGTGGGTCGTGGGCCCCATGTTGGGAAACACTGGTCTAGAGTTTGGTTAAACAGTTAAAGGAATAAATATAATGTAATTTATCCAAATAATTTATAGAATTAGGCGTTACTTTGCGGAGATCCATAATACAAAAGTAATAATAAAATTATTTTGCTCGGATTATAGCAAAATAATTTTATTATTACTTTTGTAATTTATCCATTTATCTAAGACATAAAGTCCTGAATCGTTTGCGAGGGAACTCTGATCTGTCTTATATAAGCTGTTACAGCTTGGAGATCTGGATTCCTAACAATATAGTCTGTTGGTACCTGCTTGAACCCCCGGTACATTAGCTTGATCTCGTGCTGGGTGAAGTGAGAGTCTCGGGCCAGTGCTTCTGGCGGTTCAGGCCGGTAGCGCGCGCCCGGCCACCACACGTTGGAACCACTGTCTTCGAAGTCCTCGTCTGCAACACAATATTCCATGTAACATCATCTTCCTGCCCTTATCCCGCTCTAAGTGGGATAATTAAATTAAAAAAAAATTAAAATTCATATTCGAAATATACTTTACTAGCTTTACTCCCGCGTGGAATTCATTGTCACAAAGTTTTACCTATTATATTTCAATTTATAGTGCCTAATTGACCGAGCCGACCGATTGACCGATTGTTTTTTTTTGTTGATATTGCGATAGTGAATGTGTGCGTACTTTCACTGTCACACCGATCACACTTTACACGACGTTCACGTTAATCATTTACTAACCAAGTCGAGCGAATATAAAAAAAGTACTTCAAAATTACTCTTTTACCTTTAATATTTAAATGAGTCAATCTCTTATACTTGTATATATATATATATATATATATATAATATATATATATATATATATATATATATATATATATATATATATATATATATTATATATATATATATATATATATATATATTATTATTTATATTATTATATTATTATATTATTTATATTATATATATATATATATATATATATATATATATTATATATATATATATATATATATATATATATATATATATATATATATATATACAAGTAACGGAAACGAACCGCCCCATAACCAAAGCATCGTCAGAAGATAGACTCCATGACAAAATCGCAAACAATTGTTGAGATTGTGGTGGTGAATGCAGTGCTTGTTTACTGTTGTGTCATCGGTGTCGAGCAGTGCATAAGTTCTTACAAATTCTTGTATCAGTGATGAGAACGAATAGTACACTCTACATTTAGCATGACATATATTTTTTTATTGCGGATTATAGCAAAATAATATTCTTATTACTTTTGTATTATGGACCTCCGCAAAGTAACGCCTAATTCTATAGAATATCTTATTTTACACTTATTCCCACAGTACAGCTAGTGAATAAATAAAAATAAACGCAATTTACATTTCGCACCGTTAATAATCGTTACGCCGCTTGGCTCGGCCGCCGTATTGCAGTCGGCCCGCACTTCGGCGGCAGGTGGGAGGCGGCGCTTTATTCACTGTATGCACTGTTCGTGGGAGCGTGATAAAAATACAGCCCCCAGCTGTGGGTGGGGAGTAAGTCATGAGAGCGAGCGGTATGGTTGTATCATACTTACCCATAATTACTTTTTAATCCCTTAATTCCAATCACTATCACTACATATTATAAAACAAAGTCCCTATATCCCTATGTACGCATAAAGCTTTAAAACTACGCAACAGATTTTGATGCGGTTTTTTTTTTTAATAGATAGAGTGATTCCAGAGGAAGGTTTGTACGTATAATAACAATCAATACAGAGTAGAGAAATACTGTAATGTTTTGAGGTTTCTGTAAATAATTACATTTTTTCCGCTTACATTGCAAACGCAGGCTAAACCCTACGAGATTTATCAAAATAATGTACTAAGTATTTGTACATCTTGAAAAGGTCTACAGAAAAGTCCGCGATGGTATATGTCTATCTCTTATGGATAACCCACTATAGCATTTTTTGTCATTTACTTTTTACGAAAAATAATGCCATATTTTTGAAACAATTTTTATACAATACAGCATTAATCCTTATCCAATTAAGTACCTTAAATAAATAGTTGATTTAATATAGATCAATATGGCCGTTTACAGTATGTAATTTAAGTGAACATTTTCGGAGATATTACAGATTTAAAATGCCGTGAGGACGCCGCGCGTGTTATAGGGCGAACCCTATAACACTTCGACTTTAGCAGCTATGTCCCTCTTTCAAGAGTTTGTTTAAAGACATTCTGTAATTAATTGTAAAAATAAAATACATAGGGAAAATGTAAAAGTAAATAAGTAAAAATGTACTATATGAATTTAGATATTCCAAAGATAGCAGGAAATCTTCTTGGTATAGGGAAAGGAAATTGTTTTTCTCCAAATTTAATGCTTGCGGGCCACGGGCAGTACTGAATAAATCAAAACTACTGGATCGATTTTAATCATTTATTTACACTGACTGACATGGGATATATATTTTATACCCGTGCGAAGCAGGGGCAGGCCGCTAGTATATCTTAAAGAGCGTTTCACCGTCTTGTCGGGTGTATGATGTGGCTAAGATCTATAAATACCTTAGATCTTGCCTTCCCTAAATGCTCCTCACTGACTTACTCGAGATCATTTAGCTTTCATGGTGCTAAGCTGTGGAATGATTTACCAGTATCAATCTCATCATCAAATCTCCTTCCCTTTCAGCATTTAAGTTACAGATTAGAAAATATTTATCATAGGTTTATTATATATATTATTAATTATATATTAATAGCATCTCACTTTTATCTATTTATTTTAACAAAATTATTTAATAGATTAAATAGTTCAATTTTTATAAACTTTTTCTTTTTCTCTATATGACCCGTACTCTCTTTCTTCTTCAATTCTTGTCCTTTTCCTTCTGTTACTCAAAGGTTGACTGGAAGAGATCCCTTTTAGGGATAAGTCCGCCTTTATACATGTGGTTTTTTTTTTAATTCTTCTATCTTTTCTAAATATATGTGTAAAAAGAAAAATAAATAAATAATTTATATTATCTTTATTCAATTCATTTATATATCCTTGATAAATATATAAATAAATAAAAATATATGGGCTGGCCGTGTGGTATCCGGCTGAATAGAATAGTATCACCCTCAATTCTTACCGAGGTGTCGTAAAAGGTGACTAAGGCAAGTTGACCCACTGTGTGTTATCCGGTTTAGTAAAATAGACCACCCTCTTTCCTTCCGAGGTGTCGTAAAATACGACTAAGGTAAGTTGCCGTCAGGCAGGCGGCCGGTCATAAAAACGCAGCCAAATAATGTGACAGCATGTTTATAATATGTTGTGCTGTATGACCCCACTTAGAGTGGGATAAGGGCAGGAGGATGATGAAATAAAATATATGGGGCACTTACACAAATGGTCGTACGTCGGTCACGGATTATATGCAAAGGTTAAATTAATTGCGGAATTTTATTATTGAATCTTTCGATAGGTTACCTCCCCAACCATACCAGGCAATACTTTCCTTCATTTACTTTTAAGACCCTGCAAACGCACTATGAGGATTATTTTGAATGGTTATATTAACTAGTATAACGAGACCATTAATTTATCAAGGCGCCGCTCGCCTATTCCTTAATTATACCGTTGCCTTTGAGTTTACTGTCGACCATTCCGCGAAATCTTATCGCCGCTGTCTAGCCCGCCATCTGCTCCACTGTGTATTCTTATCTCTACCTTTGTACCGCCTAGACACCTTTCATAGAAGCCGAAGAATGGGGATAGACCGCCGACGCATTACTTGACAGTGCGCCGCGAACCGCTATAGAACGAGGTCCACACTATTTTACTTTCCGCGCTTATAACTATTGTTACCAATTTACATTGTGAATAAAGTCGTTTTCAACACAGACCCGAACATTTCTTTGTAAGTGTATCATTGTACATATTGCCCCCATCCCGCCGACAGCTCTGATCCCAGAGAACAAACAACTTCTTCGGGTAGGGGCCCTTCGAAAGAGAAGCCCCCCTCCACTAACCGGTGCATCGGGAGCATCAGATGCACCGACCGCCTTGGGGACCTGTAAGCCAGACGTCCGTTCGGAACGCCCGAAGGTCCCCTGACAGGGCGGCAGACGATGAGCTTAGGCAAGTCGCTACCACCTGGACTCGCCAGCAGCAGATTGGATCCAGAACAAAAGTTCTCGGAACCGCTTCACCTCCTCCCTCCGCAGAGCAGAAGGAGGCCACCGCTGCCCGCGATCGTTCCCTGCACACTGTGTTTGCTATATCACGGTCGACACGGAAAGACTGCGCCCCAAATAGGGACCCCTACGCCATGGTAGGCGTTACCGCCCTCACCGAGTAATTTTTTTTAGAGGTTTTCTTCCTCAACTCATAGGTCCCCGTTCCCATTGCTGGGCTTCCGGGCTTGAGCGACGGTGGCCGTAACCATGTCTGGCCAGACTTAGAGTAACTGAACCCGTCGCTCATTAGGGACTTCACCCCACCCCCCCAGAGTCCCCGGCCCGTCCAGATTGCCCTCTGCTAATCAGAGGGTCAACTGGATTGGCCACCCCACACTGGTCCGTTCGCCAAGACTAAGCTTGCCCAGGGTGCGCCACGAGGAGGCCGACCACTTTGGCACCCCCCCCCCCCCTTATAAGTGGTGCCTTATGACGTTAGACCCCTTACAAGTGGCGTCCCGACGTGGAGCTCCCTTACAATAGTACTTTAACACCCGCTGCCGCTCGTCACTCGCACACCCCTGTTAGCGATACAAACGGACACATGTAATTATATCGCGGAAGCTGAACACTTTCCCGCTTGTGTCGGCATTGTTTGTCACTTGCTGGATGCCTTTATGTGCATAAATCGGTCTAAAAAAACGGTTGCCTGTAAGGTTTTATGGGCAAAGAGTTTACGTGACAACGTCTTTTTAAATGTGATGGATTGGAGTGGGAGAGAGACGCAAGGCATTCGCCAGTCCGGCGGGCCTCTCTTTCGTTCGGTGAGTCATCGTAACAGACGTGAGCGGGCGTTACACTTTTTCATGAGTGACTCCAAGCCGCAACCTAATTTAAGACGTTGTCACGTCAAAATGTTACTTTGCCTTAGGTGAATACAACAAGATTCTAACTAAAGAGAGAAATGCCGTGTGGTATCCGGCTGAGTAGAATAAACCTCATTTCTTACCGAGGCGTCGTAAAATATGACTAAGGCAAGTTGACCCGCCGTGTGATATCCGGTTGAGTAGAATAGACAATATTTTTCTTATCGAGATGTCGTAAAATACAACTAAGGTAAGTTGGCGTTAGGCGGAGGTTTGTTGCATGTGTTTACGAATCCTGCATGTATCAGGTATGAAAACGGATTGTCCATTCTACATTTATTACATATTTTCTATTTCACTTCATCGCGGATTATAGTAAAAAAAGTAAGTAGCGGCCTGTTACTATCCCACTGCTGGGCATAGGCCTCTTCTCTCCAATAACGGAGAGAAGGATTGGAGCTAAGACCTACCACGCTGCTCCAATGCGGATTGGTAGGTTACACATATCCCTAGGATTCTCTAGAGATATGCAGGTTTCCTCACGATGTTTTCCTTCACCGAAAAGCGTGTGATAAATTGCAATTATCAATTAGACACATAAGTTTTAACAGGAAAACTCATTGGTGTCTGCCCGGGTTTGAACTCATGATCGTCTCTAGAGATTCACACGGTCGCACCGCTAGGCCATCACAGCTTATATTATATAATTTATTATTATTAATATTATTATAGCAAAATAATTTTATTATTACTTTTGCATTATAGATACAAGAATTCGCAAAGTAACGCCTAATTTTATAAATAAAATGGTCACCAGTTTTTACTTTTTACTATTTATACATGCTTTTACCACGTGAATTTGGATGTTTTTTATTATTAATATAACATAAAATTAAATTTGCTTGGTAATTTTTTACAAAAAAAAATTTAATAAAGCAACGTCCAAAAAAAGAAAAAAAAATTAGAAAGTTGGTGATCGACCCTAGGTATTTATATTTCTCGAGATTCCTCGTTCACCGAATAAACTACGCTAACTTGACAGTTTATAGCAAAAATTCAATTTAATATAAATTTAAGTATTTTTAATGTCCAAAAACAGGTATAAAGATTCTTTTTTACATAAAACCTAGCTAGATCGATTATTCTCCCCCAAAACCCCCTACATGCTGAATTTCAGGAAAATCGTTAGAGCCGTTTCCGAGATTCCTATATATATATACAAGATTAACTCATTTAAATATTAAAGATGAATTATTAAAGACTAATGTATATATTGTTGATGCCCTAATATAATAAATAAATAAACCAGTTAACCCCAAGCGTATAAAAGTTTTACTTCAAAAATTTCCAGTCTTCTAGCAACGGGAACGAGCTATAATTGGGTGTATTTTAACGATCAATTTGACGTGAACTTCGTACAGCTTCTCGTCGATATTTACCTGTAATTTCAACGCTTATTTCCTACCATTAAATTGCAATCATTGCGAATTTTGTAAGATCGCTAGACTGTTGTAAATTACCTCGCTGTATGTATATCGGGGCAAGGGGGGAGGGGGGAGTCTTAACAAAGCATGACGTAGAATATTTTGCGAGATCACGTATCTGTGTCACGAGTAATGACACAGCACTACACATATTCACTATTACAGTATCTACATACGTTTCATTTGTAAAAATGAATATATTAGCAGAATAGAATAGTACCACCCTCATTTCTTACCGAGGTGTCGTAAAAGGTGACTGAGGTAAGTCGACCCACTGTTTGGTATCCGATTAAGTAGAATAGACCATCCCCACTGTTTGGTATCCGATTAAGTAGAATAGACCATCCTCATTTCTTACCGAAGAGTCGTTAAATACGACAAAGGTAAATTAACGTCAGGCAGGCGGCCGGTCGTAAAATACGTAACCAAATCATGTGACAACATGTTTGTAACATGTTGTGCCGACCCCACTTAGAGTGGGATAAGGGCAGGAAGATGATGATGAATACATTTAAATTAAAATAAATTATTTATTATTTAAATGAGTTGGTTTGAACCTTGGTTATGAATATTTTATGAATTTAGGAAACGGCTTCAACAATTTTAATGAATAATAATAATTAAATTATTTTGCTTTAAACCGCGATGAAGTAAAATATAAAATATATTTAAATAAGTTAATCTTGTATGTAAATATATATATTTTCAGAATCTCGGAAATGGCTCCAACAATTTTAATGAAATTCGGCATGTAAAGGGTTTAAAAAGAGAAAAATCGATCTAGGTATTTTTCATTTTAAAAAAAACGTCTTATCCCTGTTTTTGGCGACGTTAGTACGTACGGCGGTTTCCTGTTTTTGGAAAATCGTTGGAGTTAAATACTAAAATTCTGAAAATTATACGAGTATTTACAAAATTAACTCATTTAAATTTTAAAGATATTAGTATAGGTATAAAATTTAATACAATGAAAAAACCCCCGGGTCACGTGAAGGAATCAAACCTAAATCGAACCGTTTTTGATCCGCGTACCATTAGGCGATCACAGCTTTGCATTTGATAGCTCAAATTATGATTTGGTATCTATTAGCAGTTTTAATAGTGCCCAAACAACAAAGATAAAACGAGATTTTTTTTAAAATAAGACCTAGCTAGATTTTTCTCCCCCAAAACTCCCTAAATGGTGAATTTCAGGAAAATCGTTAGAGCCAATTCCGAAATATATATCTCTAATATTGAAACGCGTTAATCTTGTATGTATATATATTTTCGGAATTTCGGAAAAGGCTCCAACGATTTTCCTGAAATTCAGTAAAAGTAAGTAAGTAAGTAGCGGCCTGTTACTATCCCACTGCTGAGAATAGGCCTCTTCTCTCCGTTTTTGGAGAGAAGGTTTGGAGCTAAGACCTACCACGCTGCTCCAATGCGGATTGGTAGGTTACACATATCCCCGGAATTCTCTAGAGATATGCAGGTTTCCTCACGATGTTTTCCTTCACCGAATAGCGTGTGATAAATTGCAATTATCAATTAGACACATAAGTTTTACCAGAAAACTCATTGGTGCCTGCCCGGGTTTGAACCCTAGACCTCCTCGAAAGAGGCGCACGGTGTCACCACTGGGCTACCACAGCTTAAAAAGTGAATATACTTAAATTAAAATAAATTATTTAATATTTAAATGAGTTTACCTTGGTTATGTGTTTATTATGAATTAAGGAAACGGCTACAAAGGGGAAAAGGCAACAATTTTAAAAACAAATAATAATAAAATTATTTTGCTATAATCCGCGATGAAGTAAAATATAAAATATATCTTTAATATTTAAATGAGTTAATATTGTATATATAAATATATATATATATATATATATATTTTTTTTTTTTTTTTTCGGAATCTCGGAAAAGGCTCCAACGATTTTCATGAAATTCGGCATGTAAAGGGTTTAGAAAGAGAAAATTTGATCTAAGTAGGTTTCATTTTAAAAAAATATAGTTTTATCCCCGTTTTCGGGCATTGAACAAATGTTATTCAATGCAATATAAACCTTCCTCTTCAATCACTCTATATATTAAACCGCATCAAAATCTGTTGCGTAGTTTTAAACATTTAAGCATACATAGGGATATAGGGACAAACAAAGAATGCGACTTTGTTTTATACTATGTAGTGATATTAAAGATTTCGTTCTCCCAATGAAAAGCCTGTCCGCGCATAATCAACGATATTACTATAAAAATGTTAATTTAATAAAAATTCATCTCAATATCGTAAAATGCGAGATAAACCTATCCTTGAACCGCTCAGTTTGATTAAAGTTAACCGTTACTGTATTTTAATAGCGGTCGGTTATAGTCATTGTTTCAATACCGGAGTAACAATATAGTAGATTATACATAAATAATCATAGAAATGACATATAAATAATGAAATAAATTACAGAGAAATTATAAAAGAAATTACGGAAATATAATTATAGAAATTACAAATGAGCTATTATAGCAGATTATGATACTGTTGTATAATAAGTTCAAATTCAAAATATGCTTTATTCAAATAAACTTGTAACAAGTGCTTTTGAATCGTCAACTCTGGTTCGGAAAGCTGTTCCTACCGAGAAGAGCCAGCAAGAAACTCGGCGGTTGCTCTTTTAAAAATATAATTCTTAATACTATTTACATTAAGTCGTTACTGTCTTGTACAGGTTCAAAGAGAGCTATATCCACACATTTTTATCTTCTAAGTAATCTTCAAGAGTATAGTAGGCTTTCTGTATCAGGCTCTTTTTAACAGTGTTTTTAAACTGCTGTAATGGCAAAGCTGAGATTGATTGCGGAATTTTATTATAGAATCTTATACCAAAACCCACAAACGAGTTACGCACTTTTGCAAGGCGCAAAGCAGGAACCGCAAGCTTATGTCGGTTCCTGCTTTGTCTATTGTATACATCACCTATCGTTTTATTTCAATGTCAAATGTTAGCGCCGAGGCGCAAACATCGATTGCGCATGCGTGTTGCGTCGCCGCGGACTCGTTCATTGAAACCTTTTGTTTTTAAGGTAGAGGTTCACCCTCCTCGGTCCAGCTGGAGGTTGTATAGGTGTATCGTTATAATTAAAAAGTTATATTATGATACAGGTGTCCATACAAGACCTGTATCGTAATAAAACTTTTTAATTTTTTATTTTTGTCCTGTACGTAATGTTTGTCATAAGAATTTTGGTTTCAGTTTTATAATCTTTGTATTATAGCATCAGAGTAGATAAAAATTATTACATAACAAATTTCTCCAAATTCTCCTGCCCTTTTCCCATTCCAAGTGGGGTTAGCACATGTTATAAACAGATGTCAGATGATTTGACTGCATTTTACGACCGTCTGCCTTCCTGACATCAACTTATCTAAGACGTATTTTACGACGCCTCGGTAAGAAATGTGGTCTGTTTTACTCAGCCGGATACCACACGACTAAAATCGTATACTTATTGGCTATATATATGTGGGAATTTGTTCGAAGTAAAAACACAATTATTAATTCACTGATTTTATTAAATTAATATCTCGTCTTAGCCAAATCGTGTTGCCTTCGTATATCCGTCCTTTCTATATCTTACTTCTCTCTCGCACACTTTCATCCTTCTCCCTTACACGCCTTCCGTTCCTTTCCATGCTTCACACATAACGTTCCATTCCCACATTCGGCCGTCCTGACATTATGGCTGTCCTCAGACATACTTACAAATCAGCTTAATATAATACAATAGGTACGCTTATTTCTGTCAGCTTCTATACAAACATAAAAACATCTTATTTTTTATGCTTCTATATAAAAGTAAAAAAAAATTTTGAAAATTTCTCATTCTTTTATAATTTTCCAATACCTTTTACCATAACATAGCAATAATATAACAATAGCAATAACTCCTGTAACATGTCATAATACAATTCAATAATCATAATAATCAATTTTACATTCATAATTTAATTAATGATAAGCATAACAATTGGACAAAATTATAATCATTCATCTCTAAAAAAAAAAAATAAACTCTGAAAAAAAAATAAACCCTGAAAAAAACAACAACAACGCCCTAATATCACAGTTTAATGAATTTGAAAGAATTTTAAATATGTGGCCATGGCTTCATGAAGTCAGCCGATGTAGAGGTCTTGTTTGGACCTTCTGCATTGGGGTCAGCTTTTACCACATCATACCTATCATTCCGCTTTACTTTGCTTATCCGGTATGGGCCTAGAAACTTCGGCTTTAATTTCATGCAAACTCCATATTGAGTACGCTTAATAGCGACTAAGTCATTAAGATTATATTTTATACTTTCTTTCCTTCCTTTATTGAAATTTTTACTATTCTCCTCTTGTACTTTTAGAATTTGCTCCTTAGCTTTCTTCCTCAGCTCCTCTCTCTGAGATGTAAAACAATCTATTTCTTCTTGCTGTATCAAATCATAAAGTTCTTTATTGACATTTTTCATGCTCACACCAAGTAAGAGCTCAAAGGGAGTGGTATTCACACTTCTGTGGTAAGTACTGTTGAGTGCACGCTGCACAGCACTGACATGCTTATACCATAAGGATGGTGTTTCTATACACAATTTAGTAAGTACAGCAATAACTGTCCGATGCACCCTCTCAACCTGTCCATTTGATCGTGGCACTCCAGTAGTGATCTTAATGTGTTCGATGCCTTGCTCTTTGCAGTACTCATTGAATTCCTGACTCGTGTAGGCCGTACCTCTATCTGTAATAAATCTTCCTGGGTTACCAAAATTTTGCTGGTGCAGTTTCAGTTTATCAATAACTTCCTTCGTAGACAAACCTTTTGTTGGAAATAACCATACAAATTTTGTAAAGCCATCTACAGCTGTGAGGATGTAGTTATATTGCTTCTTAGTTTCACACATTGGTCCAATATGATCTAGGTGTATGGTATGGAGAGGCATATCACCCTTGTCAATAACATGTAAGAATCCTTCCTTCTTTCCGGCTTTATTAACTGCTAAAAGGCAGGGTATGCATGCTGAAATATATTCTTGCACCTTCTTCTCAACATTCCTAATGTGATAATTTTTACTAATAGATTCTATAGTCTTTTTTACTGAAAAATGGCCATTTGAGTGGGCATTTTCAATAATACTCAATTCCATGCTCTGAGGGACTACTAATATTTTGTCATTACCCTTATACAGCAAACCATTATCAATCCAATAATCCTGATAGGGCTTTTCTCTGACAATTGTTGTAATAGCTCTCAAGGCTTCATCATTTTCTTGAGCTGTCCGTAAATTATCATGTATCGTTGTCACCACTCCAGCGTAAGGGTAGCGAGTCAATGCATCAACATGCCGCATCTGAGTCCCTGCTCTATGCTCGATCACAAAATTAAATTCTTGCAACATCATAGCCCATCGTGCAACTTTAGGCGTCAAATCTTTTTTCTTTAGTGTTAACTCAAATGCTTTGCAATCTGTAACAATCTTAAATGGTAAGCCGAACAAATAATGTCTAAATTTTTTCACTCCTAGTATAACTGCCATAGCTTCTAACTCATAGCTTGAATACTTTTCTTCGGATGTATTAGTTTTTCGACTCATGAAGTAAACAGGATGTAGATCACCCTTTTCATCTCTTTGCATAAGTATTGCAGCTAGTGCATGGCATGATGCATCAGTATGCAGTTCGGTTTGTAACCTCGGATTAAATATTTTTAGTACTGGGCTTTTAGTCAACTTCTGTTTCAATATATAAAAGGCTTCTCTTTCTTTCTGGTCAAAGACAAACGGAACATCTTTTTTCAATAAGGTTGTTAACGGACTGGCAATAAGTGCAAAATTCTGTATATACTTTCTGAAATATGAAGCTAAGCCAATGAAACTCTGTATCTGTTTAACTGTACGAGGCTCAGGAAACTTCATGACTGCTTCAATCTTCTCAGCCGAGGGCTGTACTTCACCATTTTCAATTCTATGTCCTAAGAATGTAATACTCTTTTTTATCAATTCAGCTTTTTTCCATTTAATCTGGAGCCCATACTCGGATGCAACTGTCATAACTTCTTTTAGTCTGTCCAATGCTTGGTTTTCATTTTCTGCTGTAATTAAAATGTCATCAATAAATATCATTAACCAACCCTTAGCCATTATTTCACGGAAGATGATGGTGATAAACCTCATAAAATAATTGGGACAAATTGACAATCCAAACGGAGCTCGCAAAAATTCAAATTGCCCGTGATGAGTGACAAAAGCAGTGTACTTTATGCTTTCTTCACATACTCGCAAATGAAAAAATCCATCCTTCAGGTCCAACAAACTAAAAACTCGGGCATCACACAACTTATCTATGTAATCTTCAATGAGTGGAAGTGGGAATTCATCTTTTAATATTTTGTTATTTAATTTCCTATAATCTATGCAAATCCTTAAAGAACCACATTTTTTACGAACAAGCACTAGAGGGCTACAGTATTCAGAATAACTTACTCGTATTATTTTCTTGTCCAGCCACTCTTCCACTTGTTTTTCCACTTGCGATTGCTCTATAAGCGAAATCCGCCTCGGGTTGAACCTCACCGGTATATCATCTTTGACAACAATCTTCATTTGGACCGGGGCCTCTCTAATTTGTTGGGGATAATAATTGCTTACCAAATGTCGCACAGCTTGTCTTATCATAGGATTCTTTAAGTGACCTAAACAAGGAAAATCAATGACATCTTCACAATTAGACATTAGACATCCCAACCATTCTTCATCTTTAGGCATGAACCATACAGAACTATCTTTCATAAACATTACAGTTTTACATAAAAAGTCATTACCTAAAATAACTTTGAATGGCATAGTGTCTTTTGAGATTACATAAAACTTAACTCCAGCATATTCACAATTATCGATAACTATATTCAAAGTAATTGCGCCATACGATTTCACTTTAGTAAAACCTAAACCTGTCAAAATTATATTCGTATTTACGTCGTATTTATTTAAGCAAAGTTCGTTTAGAAACTCGTCAGAAATTAAATTTACATCACAGCCCGAATCTACAAGAGCACTTGCCTTTTTACCGCAGAAAATTACATTTTTTAATGGTTTAACCGGTCGCACTAAATGTTTAGAGTTCTTATTTACATTGTAAACACCAAAATCGCCAATAGATCCGCCATCATTATTTTTATTCTGAGGCGTCATCTCAATACTTCGACCAATTGCCTGCCCGTCAATGCTACCAACATTACAGAATGATTCTCTTTGCGCTGACTTCATGTCGTTGACCGACGCAACGTAAACTTCACTATGGTTGCCGGTGGCGCCGTCTTGAGCCGAGTTGTAGTAAACTTGCCTCGATGTACTCGTGCCCTCGTTCGGAAGTTTCCGTTGTTGCTCGGCAATACTGCCAACCTTATGATGTCTTCCGCCGATCGATGACGCATGGCCGGAGAACGCCTTCTTATCGCTACGATTACGAAATCCGCCATCTTGAGTACATTGTCGACCAATATGACCGAACTGATTACATCGAAAACATTTCACTCCACTAGTACACGCAGCGGCTACGTGATTATAATCACCACAGTTATAACAACTCTTGCTTGTGCTGGCGGTTTTATGCGATATGAATGATCTTGATGTTTTATCCATAGACGCCTGCGCCTTTTTCATTTCTTCATATAGGTTTAATTTCTCTTTCAATGCCGCGTATGTTGTCACACCTAATAAAATTGTCTTATTGACAGGGGTATCCACTATTCCATCAATAATATACTGAATGGCTATATAATCTGGGAACTTCGCGCGTTTGCCCAACTCTTTCATTGTAAGCATATATTGATAGTACGTTTCGTCACGCCTTTTTTTTCTGCATGTCATGATTTCGTGCATTTCTTTCGAGTTAACTAATTCTGGAAATTCTTTAATCACCGCGGCTTTTAACTCTTCGTATGTTTTATGAATTTTTTCCGTCCGTAGCCACAGAGCTGCCGTTCCAGTTAATGATCTACGCGCCATTATAAGTCGCTGTTGTTCCGTCCAACCAAAAATGGCGGCATTTTCTTCTATGTCGAGCGCCCATTGTAATGATGATCGTGTTTTATCATCGCCGCTAAACTTGGGGATGCTTCCTTCCACTAGCCCAAATATTGCTCCAACGTTCTTTTCTTCCATCGTGGCGTCGTATTTGTACAAGCGTGTATGCACGCCGGCCGTCTTGAACACGCGTTAGCGTCGTCTTAAAATTTTGCGA
This sequence comes from Morpho helenor, assembly GCA_029227775.1. Classification (NCBI taxonomy): domain Eukaryota; kingdom Metazoa; phylum Arthropoda; class Insecta; order Lepidoptera; family Nymphalidae; genus Morpho; species Morpho helenor. The sequence goes on along the minus strand of JARGCU010000028.1, from coordinate 42,258,926 downwards.
TTTCGTCGTCCGTCTTTGATGTTTATTACCTCGAACAATCCCGGACGAGCCCCCAATTGTGGGAATTTGTTCGAAGTAAAAACACAATTATTAATTCACTGATTTTATTAAATTAATATCTCGTCTTAGCCAAATCGTGTTGCCTTCGTATATCCGTCCTTTCTATATCTTACTTCTCTCTCGCACACTTTCATCCTTCTCCCTTACACGCCTTCCGTTCCTTTCCATGCTTCACACATAACGTTCCATTCCCACATATATCACATATAAATAAGAGACAGATAGACCACCGTCATTTTCTTTCTGTTTACTGTAAAATGGCATATTTTATGCTAAATCCTCTACTACTATAATAACTCTATAATAGTTTATAGAATTAAGCGTTACTTTGCGGAGATCCATAATACAAAAGTAATAATAAAATTATTTTGCTATAATCCGCGATGAAGTAAAATAGAAAATATATATAATGCTAAATGTAGAGTGGACAATCGGTTATCATACCTGATACATGCAGGATTTGTAAGAACTCATGCACTACCCGACACCGATGACACAATACACAAGCACTGCACACATTCACCACTACATTCTCAACAATTGTTTCGCCCCGTAACCGAAGCATCGTCAGGAGATGACTCCACGACAAAATCGTAAAGCGATCGCTTTATGTGTGCAGTGCTAGTGTATTGTTATGTTATAGGTGTCGGGTAGTGAGTTCTTACAAATTCTGCATGTATCAGGTATGAGAACGAATAGTACACTCTACATTTAGCATTACATATATTTTCTTTTATCGCGGATTATAGCAATATAATATTCTCATTACTTTTCTTTTAGCTCTATAATACCAAATCCCCGCGCCGTATCTTGATATCGCACCCAATACATTAAATACAGAGTAACTGCACAAATACTAATATTAAAAATGTAACAGTCTGTTTGTCTATATTACACTTTCACGGACCGATATGAATAAAACTTAGAATGATTAATGTTTAAATTATTTTGCTATAAACCGCAATGAAGTATAAAGTAAATATATATAATGAATGGACAAAATCGCAATGCCTTTGCAGTATCAGATATGAGAACAAATAGTACACTCTACATTTAGCATTACATATATTTCCTTTTACCGCGTATTATAACAAAATAATATTTTCATTAGTTTTGTATTATGGACCTCCGCAAAATAATTCTATAAATTAATATGTAATCAATTAAATTCAAATTCAAAATATTCTTTATTCAAATAAACTTGTAAACAAGTGCTTTTGAATCGTCAACTCTACTGCTGGTTCGGAAAGCTGTTCCTACCGAGAAGAGCCAGCAAGAAACTCGGCGGTTGCTCTTTTAAAATATAGTTCTTATGACTAGTTACATTTAGTCATTACTGTCTTATACAGGGTTGTAGAGCTATTTGCACACATTCTTATCATCTAAGTAATCCTCAACAGCATAGTAGGCTTTCTGTATCAGCCTCTCTTTAACAGTGTTTTTAAACGCTTAGACCCTGTACAAGACAGTAATGACTAAATGTAACTAGTCATAAAAATTATATTTTCAAAAGAGCAGCCGCCGAGTTTCTTGCTGGCTCTTCTCGGTAGGAGCGGCTTTCCGAACCAGCAGTAGAGTTGACGATTCAAAAGCACTTGTTTATTTGAATAAAAAATATTTTGAATTTGAATTTGAATTCGAATACACAAGCACTACATACATATGTCTTGTATGTCTTTGTTGTCTTGTATGTCTTGTATATGACTTGTATATAAGTAATTTAAGATAGACATAACTGTTTACGTTGTGAATAAATAATTTATGATTAAATTTTAATTATTTTTGTTTACGTTGTGAATAAATAATTTATGATTAAATTTTAATTATTTTTGTTTACGTTGTGAATAAATAATTTATGATTAAATTTTAATTATTTTTGTTTACGTTGTGAATAAATAATTTATGATTAAATTTTAATTATTTTTGTTTACGTTGTGAATAAATAGTTTATGATTAAATTTTAATTATTTTTGTTTACGTTGTGAATAAATAATTTATGATTAAATTTTAATTATTTTTGTTTACGTTGTGAATAAATAGTTTATGATTAAATTTTAATTATTTTTGTTTACGTTGTGAATAAATAATTTATGATTAAATTTTAATTATTTTTGTTTACGTTGTGAATAAATAATTTATGATTAAATTTTAATTATTTTTGTTTACGTTGTGAATAAATAATTTATGATTAAATTTTAATTATTTTTGTTTACGTTGTGAATAAATAATTTGTCGTTAAATTTTAATTATTTTTGTGTACGTTGTGAATAAATAATTTAACATTAAATTTTAATTATTTTTGTTTACGTTGTGAGTAAATAATTTGTCATTAAATTTTAATTATTTTTGTTTATTTAGAATATATCGCTCCTTCTGTCCGTAGCCGCTCTGTGCTCTATATATTATGTACCAGCGGTAATCTTTTAGCTGTTACTGCGATTATATCGACGGTGACGGCGGACCCTCGCGACGACTGACTAAGCTTTATGTAGAAACTTTATTGGACAAGTCTATTTTGGGATTTATATTACTTGTATTATTAGTGTGGTATCCAGCTGATATACTATACCACCGTAACTGAAGCATAGTCAGGAGAAAGACTCCAAGACAAAATCATAAAGCATTACGACGCGGCGAAACAATTGTTGAGATTGTAGTGAATGTGTGCAGTGCTTGTATATTGTAGTGTTATCGGTGTCAGGTATGAGAACAAATAGTACACTGTACATTTAGCATTACATATATTTTCTTTTATCGCGGATTATTGCAAAATAATATTCTCATTAGTTTTGTACATTAGTAAAGTTTTAATGGAAAAAATGTAAAAAGTAAATAAGTAAAAATGTAGTATATGAATTTAGATATTCCAAAGATAGCAGGAAATCTTCTTGGTATAGGGAGAGGGGAATTATTTTTCTCCAAATTTAATGCTTGCGGACCACGGGCAGTAATGAATAAATCAAAACTACTGGATCGATTTTAATCATTTTTTTTACACTGACTGACATGGGATATATATTTTATACCCGTGCGAAGCCGGAGCGGGCCACTAGTACAATTATAAAGTCAAAGCGAACCTGTAGTGTGATGCAAAGTGCCACAGATGTCCAGGGACGCTCCAGAAATGACGTAGATCTGTCTCCCCCGGGATAAAGGACAGATTTATTGCGGGACGAGACAAAGTTATTGATGAATCCGGGACAAGACACGGTAATCCAATTGTCTTATATCACAATGAACATAAATCTTTGTTTCACGAATAAGACATGAAACGTTTTTAAAAGCTTCTATTCAAATAATTTATAGAATTAGGCGTTACTTTGCGGAGATCCATACTACAAAAGTAATAATAAAATTATTTTGCTATAAGCGTTGAAGTAAAATAGAAAATATATATAATGCTAAATGTAGAGTGGACAATCGGTTATCATACCTGATACATGCAGGATTCGTAAAAACACATGCACAAACCTCCACCACCGCCATCACGATACACAAGCAATATATACGTTCACTATCAAAAACTTTCACTAGCTTCTATTCAATGCAATGTATGTGAAGGTGGAATCTTGCAAAATGTCCCACTTCCCGTTGTCCGATTGAGATGATCTATCTAATTTCGCGGATGTCTGTCGGTGCAGAGCAGTTCTCAGCTCCTATTCCGGACTATTCCACCAATTACCCCATGTTGGGACAAATTCACTGCTGTCCCGACAATGTCACCTCTAATCTACCCGTAGCTTTTACGAACCTGATAATATCCCTGAAGGAGATATTTGTCAGATCCTCAACTTCATTTTCATCCTTACCTAGTATCTCCCATCTTACCAGCGAGTACATAGGGCACTCAGCCATAAGGTGAAGACTCGTTTCTTCCCACACTCTGGGCACGCAGCATCTTCTGATTGAGATGATACATACTGGTCCAGTCCCGATGACTATGTTTATGATAAGCATGACCTGATGGCAGGATTGGCTCCAGACGAGGGGACTCAACGGTTAACAGTAGGACATTAAATTTTGTTAAAAGTATTTTTAACTTGTTATGGATAATTTCTAGAATTAGTTAATTTACGGAGATCCATAATACAAAAGTCATTATCCTTCTGTCCGTATTCAACTCTAAGTGGGGTCGGCACAACATGTTATAAACATGACACATGATTTGGCTACATATTTTACAACCAGCCGCCTGTTTAACGTCAACTTACCTTAGTCGCCTTTTACGAAATCTCGATAAGAAAGAAGTTGTTCACTTCTATTTAGCCGGATACCACACTGTGAGTCAACTTACCTTAGTTGCATTTTACGACACCTCGGTAAGGAATAAGGATGGTCTATTCTACTAAGTCGGTTACCGCACGCAGGATCAACTTACCTTAGTCGCGAACGACACCATGTTTATAACATGCTGTGCCGACCCCACTTAGAGTGGGATAGTGGCAGGAAGATGATGATGATGATGAATGTATTTAAGGTACTGAATTGGATAAAGATTAATGCTGTATTGTATAAAAATTGCTTTGAACATAAGGCATTATTTTTCGTAAAAAATAAATGAAAAAAAATGCTATTGTGGGTTATCCATAAGAGATAGACATATACCATCGCGGACTTTTCTGTAGACCTTTTCAAGGTGTACAAATACTTAGTACATCATTTTCATAAACCTCGTAGGGTTCAGCCTACGTTTGCAAAATAAGCGGAAAAAAATGTAATTATTTACGACAGCACATTAGAAACCTTAAAAATTACAATATTTCTCTACTCCGTATTGAATGTTATTATATAAACCTTCCTCTTAAATCATTTTATCTATTTAAAAAAAACTGCATCAAACTCTGTCGTGTAATTTTAAAGATTTAAGCATACATAGGGATATATGGACAAACAAAGAATGTGACTTTGTTTTATACTATGTAGTGATTCTTTCTCAACTATAAAATGTACAAATTAACTTAAGTAATGTATATACCTAATTTAAATTAAATCACATTTGCAACGTGTGCGGACACGCGGCAATCAATTATTCACGAGCGGTAATTATTTCCCTAATTACTGGGAAATTGGATTTCTAGTTTTAGGGGATTAAATTTGAAATCTAAAGCATTGTGAGTAACGTTTGACAATATTATATCAGCCGGTCGACAGAGTCTCGTTAATTGATTTGCAGGTATGATTGAAATTTTTGGAATGACTGGGATTAGCTTACCTACAACCTATTTATTGGGATAGTGTTACCAATTAATGTATTATTAGTTTTAGTGTACGCTTCGAAGTTCGAACAGCAAAAGAGGCGGGAAACATTTATGACAGCTGACGTTCCGGGCGTGTTAAAAGTTAGTTTTTGTATGACCGTGGAAGAAGAAACAGTGAATACAGTCTTTATAAACTTATTATCTTATTATTTCTCGCAAGCTAATACTATCAGTGAGGTATTCAATTCAAAATCTAAATCAAAGTATATAGCAAGATTTTAGATTATAACTTGCCGGTCGCTGGAGTCACGTTGGTTTATTTGAAATTATGTTTTTAATATGATCAAAATTACTGCGATGAGTTTTCTCCCTTATACTCCACTAATGGCAAACGTTATGCTTTATAAATTATTGCTGCTCCTCTCTTATGCATCTTAGCGTCATGTTATATAGCCTATAGCCTTCCTCGATAAATGTAACTAAACTAATTTATAGAATTAGGCGTTACTTTGCGGAGATCCATAATACAAAAGTAATATTAAAATTATTTTGCTATAAGCGTTGAAGTAAAATAGAAAATATATATAATGCTAAATGTAAGTGGACAATCGGTTATCATACCTGATACATGCAGGATTCGTAAAAACACATGCACAAACCTCCACCACCGCCACCACAATGCACAAGCCTATATACGTTCACTATCACAAACTCAACACCGAAGCATCATCAGGAACACAATCAACAAGCGAAACGATTGTTGAGTTTGTAATAGTGAGCGTATATAGTGCTTGTGTAATTTTATTATTAGTTTTGTGTAACTAAACTATCTTACACTGAAATAATTTTTTAAATCGGTCCAGTAGTTTTTGAGATTAGCGCGTTAAAACAAACAAACTCTTCAGCTTTATATATTAGTATAGAGATATTGGCGATTCAAAAATACTTAAAGATTATTATAATAAAGATTATTTTGATTTATGTGCTGAAAACGGCAGACCTACGTTATTATAGATACATACTCATATAGATGCCATAACATTAAATATCTAAGTAATTCTCAATTAATAACTTACCCAAGCTCATGTTTGAGTTGGTGAAATCCGGACAGCTTCCGGTGTTCACAGAAAGCACTTTACAATTCACTACAGAATAAATATGAAGGCAATGAAATAACGAAATAAATCAATAGAATAAATATGAAGGCAATGAAATAAAGAAATAAATCAATAGGAAACAAATAATGAAATAGTGTGCTTCAGGGCTCGACTCTGGGTCCTGCATTGTTATCATTGTATATAAATGACTCAACAATTCGTTATTATATTGAGGCGTTTTCAATTGATTATGAAAAAGGTCGCTTTCATTGAAACGTTTTCTTTTATTAGAAAGTTGTATAGACGTTAAGAGGGTGCGTGAAATTCCTTTACAGATAAAAAAGATTTTGAATTTTCAACTTTTTATTTATTTTTGGGAAAAATGAATATCATTACAGACAAAACCATGTTTTTCTCTAAGTCTTTTACAGTCCTTGCATCCCGTCTTTGGAACTCACTACCAGATAGCATTTTTAAAGACTCTCCTTCCTTGCACACTTTCAAATTTAGGCTAAAGCAATACTATCTTTCCACGCTGTCATAACCTATATCTATGTAAGTTTATTTCACTTCATAGTAGTATTAGTATTAGTATATATGTATTTTATATTAGAATGTAAGTTTATCAATATATAGTTTATTATTTTGTTTATAGTGTTTTGTTGTATTTTAATTTTTTAATGTACCTATACTACGTTTCTTTTAGTTATCCAACCACCAAGGGTCGCTGGCAGGGATCTCTTATAGAGATAAGTTATCCTTTGTACTTGTTTTCCATCTAACTGCATTTTTGTATATTTTCTTTTTTGGTACATAAATAAATAAATAAATAAAACATAGTCCCTTGCTGCCTCTGGCTGTCTCTGTTCGCAATTATTTCAAAAACTACTGAACGAATTTTCATGCTGTTTTTACTAATAGACAAAGTCAGTCATAAGAAAGAGTTGAGCGTAGAGTTTAGTAAAGTATTGTATGAATTGTTTGTAATATAGAAAATTGTTAAAAAGTGGAAAATAGTATAAGTTACCTGAGATAACTGTACACGCAAAAATGCGCGGAATAGTTAGTAATTCAATATTTGAATCTGTTTCAATATTTAGCAAATCGGTCCAGCGTGCCGCGGGATGCTGTGATCTCTGCAAGTCCCATCAATAAATCTCCGCACGAACAATCTGGTATCGTTTTATTTTATTAGAGGCAAGCTGGATGCTGGCCGCTTGGCACTGAGCCAGACCATTGTTACTTTTATCACAAAACGAATATTTTTTCCGTATTTATAAAGGACTTTATTTATTTACTTTCGGCTTATGTTTATACTAACAACCTTCATCGTCCTCGTGCCCTTATCCCACTCTAAGTGGGGTCGGTACAACATGTTATAAGCATGTTGTCACATGATTTGGCTACGTATTTTACGACCGGCCGCCTGCCTGACGTCAACTTATTTTAGTCGTATTCTACGACACCTCGATAAGAAAGATGGTCTATTCTATTCAGCCGGATACCACACGGGTCGTCTTACCTTAGTCGCCTTTTACGACACCTCGGTAAGAAATGAGGTTGGTCTATCTAAGAAGAAATTTCAAAATTATTCTAATACTTAAGTTGAGGCGAAATTTGCGCCTACAATTATACAAACTTAAAGCGACACTCTCAAAATGTGTACACGTGCAGCACAGCGTGTGTAATTGCGAGTTTTAATTGCAAGAACCAGCTGTGTACAATTAAAAATTTCTGTCGCAGCATCTCTTTATAAGAGCGTCATTACACTGGAGCGAGTCGCGGTGAAATTAGATCTCATTAAATAGTAATTGAATAAGTGAATTTAAAAATTTCATTCAATATATTCTTTACTAGCAATCGCGCAATAGATTAAAACCCTAATATAGTATTTGGATAACGATAAAAATGATTAAAGTAAAACCTTAAAAGCTAGACATATGCTGTCGCGGACATTTATTAAGAACTTTAAGAGGGGAACAATTTTGTAATACATGATTTTTGAATAACTATCACCGTTTACTCAGCGCACGCAAGGAAAGCTTTAAATTTTGCCGTTTTCGTACTATATTTTATTGCTGCTCTTCTCTTATTCATCTTAGCGTGTTATATAGCCTATAGCCTTCCTCGATAAATGGACTATCTTACACTGAAAGAATTTTTCAAATCGGTCCAGTAGTTCCTGAGATTAGCGCGTTCAAACAAACAAACTCTTCAGCTTTATATAATTAAATATTAAATAGTAATATTAAATAGTATTAAAAAGTACTGAAATATTTAATATTAAATATTAAATACTTCAGTACTTCAAAAATCGTTTATCCCTGTTTTTGGCCATTAAAAAAATACTAAAATTTACATTAAATATATAAATAATTTTTACCATAAATTATCAAATCAGCGTAGCTTATTCGGGGAAGAAGCTGTGGTAGCCCAGTGGTAACACCGTGCGCCTCTTTCGAGGAGATCTAGGGTTCAAACCCCGGGCAGGCACCAATGAGTTTTCTAGTAAAACTTATGTGTCTAATTGATAATTGCAATTTATCACACACTTTTCGGTGAAGGAAAACATCGTGAGGAAACCTGCATATCTCTAGAGAATCCTAGGGATATGTGTAACCTACCAATCCGCACTGGAGCAGCGTGGTAGGTCTTAGCTCCAATCCTTCTCTCCAAAAAAAAAAAAAAAACGGAGAGAAGAGGCCTATGCCCAGCAGTGGGATAGTAACAGGCCGTTACTATTCGGGGTACGGGCGGTCGCGAGAAATGTAAATACCTAGGAACGAGCCTCACAAGTTTCTTTTTTATGTAAAACATTACAGTTTAAGTCTTGATCAAGTAGGTACTATGTTTAAACCAACAAAGTATAATTTATGGTAAGCTGTTAATTAAATACTCGGCGAGATATACTGTGTATTACAACAGTGTGGTGGAGAAGTCCGCTCTCGCGGCGGCTTGGCAGCGAACCAAACCGAAGCACAGAGGAACAGAATTCCAAAAAGCTGGCCAAAATTTCCAAAATTAACGTTTTATTCGGATTCCTTGTTTCATAACGTAAAGTTGGGGAACAGGCTTACTTAACACTAAATTAAGAGTTCTCTACCAGTCAACCTTAGGGTCAAAAAGAAAACTTAAATAGGTGCAGCAAGCAAACAAACAGAAGAAGAAAATTAGTTGATACGGACTTCAATACAAATAAAACCAGCAAGGATTTTAAACGGGCTTTGATCAGTGCGTCGTAGAAGATTTGAACGATTTTAAGAATATATATCTAGAGGCTTTTTGAATCTTTTTTGAGGTTGACGTATGTGTTAAATTTAAAAAGACCGTTTGCTGACTGACATACGACGCACGTTCCTTTCTACCATTATTTATTGAATTATATTTTTATATATATACAATTATAATATATTTTTATAATAAGTTAATATTAATTGCGTCGCTTACAGTAGTAATAGGCCTAAATAATTAAGAAATGAAAGACTGTCGCGACGTGCCTAAGCAAATGAGAAATAAATGAATTTATAACAATAAACATAAAATAATACATAAAAAAGATGGTATTACAAATGGGTAGTTGGGGATCGATCCTAGGTATTTACATTTCTCGAGACTGCCCGTTCTCCGAAGCTACGCAAACTTGACAGTTTATGGCAAAAATAGTGTTTTATATTCAATATGAATTTTAGTATTTTTTAATGCCCAAAAACAGGGATAAAACGATTTTTTTTACATAAAACCTAGCTAGATTTATTTTTCTCCTCCAAAACCCCCTACATGCTGAATTTCAGGAAAATCGTTGGACCCGTTTCCGAGATTCCGAAAATATACAAGATTAACTCATTTAAATATTAAAGATGTTGCATTAACATATTTACCGCTAGAATAGACCAACCTCATTTCTTACAGAGGTGTCGTAAAATACGACAGAGGTAAGTTGACGTTTACAGGCAGACAGTCGTAAAAACGCAACCAAATCACATCACATGTGACAGCATATTTATAACATGTTGTGCCGACCCCACTTAGAGTGAGATAAGGGCAGAAAGATGATGTTGTATTAACATGTTTACTTTTTGATAAAAATAAAAATAGACACAAGGAAATCATCCCCGAATTGTCGTTGAGAGCTCACTTCCGCCGGAAGCCGGGCTGTATCGCTCCGGTATTTATAACCAATCGATAGCGGACAACCTTTGTCAACCATAATATATATATTTCATTGCCCATTGCCGACTCGCTCTTTACTGCTTTCTATTCTCAATTAAGTTAAATCTAGTCTCTTAGTTAAAAAAATAGGTTCCAAAAGTAATAATAAAATTATTTTGCTATAATCCGCGATGAAGTAAAATAGAATATCTTTATATTTAAATGAGTTAATCTTGTATATATATATTTTCGGAATCTCGGAAACGGCTCCAACGATTTTCCTGAAATTCAGCATGTAGGGGGTTTTGGGGGAGAAAAATCGATCTAGATAAGTTTTTAAAAAAAAAACTTGTTTTATCCCTATTTTCGCTATTACTATTCGCTATATAAAGCTATTTTATAAAGCAAAGCTTTGCGATTTCGGTCGTGGAGCCTATCTCCTGATGATGCTTCGGTTGCGGGGCGAAACGATTGTTGAGTTTGTGATAGTGAACGTATGTAGTGCTTGTGTATTGTGGTGGCGGTGGTGGAGGTTTGTGCATGTTTTTACGAATCCTACATGTATCTGATGAAAACGGATTGTCCACTCTACATTTAGCATTTCTATTTCAACGCCGTATGGTATCCGGCTGAACAGAATAGTACCACCCTCATTTCTTAGCGAGGTGTCGTAAAAAGCGATTAAGGTAAGTCGACTCTCCGTGTGGTATCCGGCTGAGTAGAATAGACCACCCTCTTTCTTACCGTAACATACGATAGAGGTAAGATGACGTGAGGCAGGCGGCCGGTCGTAAAAACACAGCCAAATCATGTGACAGCATGTTTATAACATGTTGTGCCGACCCCACTTAAAGTGGGATAAGGGCAGGAAGATGATGATGATGATATACTTTCTATTTCACTTCATCGAGGATTATAGTAAAATAATTTTATTATTACTTTTATATGGATCTCCACAAAGTAACGCCTAATTCTATAGAATTATATATTAATTTGTTTATGTTTAAAATAGCGTAAATTAAATCATAGTTAGCATTAACACCAGTTAAAATAAAACATCAGATTTAACTGCTGTTAACTACTATTACTACCACAAGAAGCTGTGGTAGCCCAGCGGTAACACCGTGCGACTCTTTCGAGGAAGTCACGGGTTTTAACTCGGGCAGACACCAATGAGTTTTTCTGTTAAATCTTATGTGTCTAATTGATAATTGCAATTTATCACACGCTTTTCGGTGAAGGAAAACATCGTGAGAAAACCTGCATATCTCTAAAGAACTCTGGTGATATGTGTAACCAATCATTGGAGCAGCGTGGTAGGTCTTAGCTCCAACCCTTCTCTTCAAAAACGGAGAGAAGAGGCCTATTCTCAGCCGTGGGATAGTAACAGGCCGTTACTTAGCACTACCACCAGTTAAAATAAAATTCGATTTAACTGCGGTTAGGTTAATTACAGACCGGGACGTCACAGTTACTAGCACTACCTCAAGTTAAAATAAAATATCCGATTTAACTGAGGTTAACTTAGCTTCAGACCGGGACAAACCTCCCCCCTTAACTTATAAATGGCCGCTAATCGATATTCAAGAGACTTCATTGAAATTCTGCTAACTTTAAGTGTCACTTCAATTTTATCGGATTGCGGCTATTTTTAAGGTTCCGCAATTTAAATAATATTTTGCTATAATCCGTGATAATAAAATAGTAGTGTGTATCGCTCTTTCAAGAGTAACCTCTAAAGAAAACATGTTTGTATTGTCTAATGACAAGAAAGCTGTGAATGTTATATATAAAGACATTCTGTAATTGTAAAAATAAAATACATAGGGAAAATGTAAAAGTAAATAAGTAAAAATGTACTATATGAATTGAGATATTCCAAAGATGGCAGGAAATCTTCTTGGTATAGGGAAAGGAAATTGTTTTTCTCCAAATTTAACGCTTGCGGGCCACGGGCAGTAATGAATAAATCAAAACTACTGGATCGATTTTAATCATTTTTTACACTGACTCACATGGGATATATATTTTATACCCGTGCGAAGCAGGGGCAGTCCACTAGTTTATAATATAAGAATGATTTCTTTACTATAGATAGTTGACTGGCCCGTTGGCGTAGTGGGTAGTGATCCTGCCTTCAGCTCCGCGGGTCGCGGGTTCGATTCCCGCCGAGGGCCAACATTTTCAATAAATGAATTTGTTGGCCTTTGAGCCTGGGTGTATATTTGTATTTAAGTATGTATTTAAAAAATATATAAGTATATATTCACCAGTTTTCTGTCTACCATAACACAAGTATTAAGTTACTTACTTTGGGGACGGATGACCGTGTGTGTAAGTGTCCCATACATTTATTTATTTATTATTTATTTATTAAAAAAAAAAAAAAATGCGTGGTATGCGGCTGAGTAGAATAAACCAACCTCATTTCTTGCCGAGGTGTCGTAAAATACGACTGAGGTAAGGTTGAGACAGGCAAGTGGCCGGTCGTAAAACGCAGCCAAATCATGTGACAGCATGTTTATTTGTTGTCCCGACCCCACTTAGAGTGGGACAAGGGCAGGAAGATGATGACTATAGATAGAATTACATAAAATTAAAATATAAAATAAAGCAAACAAATTAACAGCAAAATTAACACTTTCGCTGTTTATAAATTAGTATTATTAAACACCGGCTCGCACTTGACCAATTGTAGCAAAAGTTTCACTATTGACTTGACTGTAAGCTTTGAGCAGGTAAGTTGGCAACTGGAAAGGTAAAACTTTGGAAATGCGGGTATATTGAAACGTTCGAGATAAGCGCGCTTTCCTTTATAAAGCAGATAAATGTATAACAGGAAAAGTATATTTTGATAAAGTCAGTGTTAACAACGATTCTTTAGTGTTTACTATTTAATAAGATATAAGAGTTAGATTTAATTAAATTCAAATTCAAATTCAAAATATTCTTTATTCAAATAAACTTGTAAACAAGTGCTTTTGAATCAACTCTACTGCTGGTTCGGAAAGCTGTTCCTACCGAGAAGAGCCAGCAAGAAACTCGGCGGTTGCTCTTTTAAAAATATAATTCTTAATACTATTTACATTAAGTCGTTACTGTCTTGTACAGGTTCAAAGAGAGCTATATCCACACATTCTTATCTTCTAAATAATCTTCAAGTGTATAGTAGGCTTTCTGTATCAGCCTCTTTTTAACAGTGTTTTTAAACTGCTGTAATTAAGAATAGAATAATATTGATATCAATAAAGGTTATTATTTAGTGTCTTTTAGTTGTTAAACTTAGATTTAAGATATAAACTAAATAAACTAAATATACTAAGAGTGCTATATTTGTTCAAAGCAGCCGCAAGCTTATGTCGGTTCCTACTTTATATATTATATACATCATGGGTGTTATAACTCTTTATATTTTAATACGAAGTCTCTCTCAATGCCGTGTGGTATCCGGCTGAGTAGAATAGACCACCCTCATTTCTTTCCGAGGTGTCGTAAAAGGCGACTAAGGTAAGTTGACGTCAAGCCGGCGACCGCTCGTAAAAACGCAGCTAAATCATGTTACAGCATGTTTATAACATATGATGCTGACCCCACTTAGAGTGGGATAAGGGCAGGAGGATGATGATTTTATTCACAGTTAGTCAGTCAAAATATACTGTAAAGTTAATCTAAGTAAAGCTCCCTAATAAAGCCAGTTTAATCTCCCAAAAGTGATTGTTAAAACAACGTTTTAACAAGTCATATTAAAGGTTTTGTTTTACCGTTCATATTAACTGAGTTTAACTAATTAAGGTTCTCAGTTAACGAGGATTAATGAGGTAGGTTCATTTTCAACTGAGGGTTCGTTCTGAACATTGTATTGTTATTTGTGTAACACATAGCTTTATGTTTAATATAAAAAAAGTAAGTAACGGCCTGTTACTATCCCACTGCTGGGCATAGGCCTCCTCTCTCCGTTTATTGGAGAGAAGGGTTGGAGCTAAGACCTACCACGCTGCTCCAATGATTGGTAGGTTACACATATCCCCCGAATTGTCTAGAGATATGCAGGTTTCCTCACGATGTTTTCCTTAACCGAAAAGCGTGTGATAAATTGCAATTATCAATTAGACACATAAGTTTTACTAGAAAACTCATTGGTGCCTGCCTTTGAACCCTAGACCTTCTCGAAAGAGGCGCACGGTGTGACCGCTGGGCACAGCTTATGTTTAATGTGCTTTGTTTGAAATAAAATTAACTTTATCTTATTTATAGAATTAGGCGTTACTTTGCGGAGATCCATAATGCAAAAGTAATAATATATATTGGAGGTTTGTGCATGTGTTTTTACGACTCCTGCATGTATCAAGTATGATAACCGATTGTCCACTCTACATTTAGCATTATATATATTTTCTATTTCACTTCATTGCGGATTATAGCAGAATATTTTTATTATTACTTTTGTATTATGGATCTCCGCAAAGTAACGCCTAATTCTATAAATTAATTACGTTTTTATATATCTTTAAAGCTGTGGTAGCCCAGCGGTAACACCGTGCGCCTCTTTCGAGGAGGTCTAGGGTTCAAACCCCGGGCACCAATGAGTTTTCTAGTAAAACTTATGTGTCTAATTGATAATTGCAATTTATCACACGCTTTTAAGTGAAGGAAAACATCGTGACGAAACCTGCATATCTCTAGAGACTTCTGGGGATATGTGTAACCTACCAATCCACATTGGAGCAGCGTGGTAGGTCTTAGCTCCAATCCTTCTCTCCAAAAACAGAGAGAAGAGGCCTATTCCCAGCAGTGGGATAGTAACAGGCCGTTACTTACTTATATCTTTAAAACAAAATTACCACCTTACCCTGATACTAAAAACCTAATAAGCTATCACGCAACCATCTGTCACTTTACCATAAATCTTCGTAAATAACCATAAATCTTCATAAATAGCCATAATTTTCCATAAATATCTGCCAGCACTTTCCCGTCATGTCAGGGTATTTTAATCCGCCCGCTATCGCAATTTGCAATCAAAATAAATTCACCGCGAAATTTTCACCGAAAATTTATAATTGAATATCATTCTTAACTAGCTTGGATCTGCGGCGTCGCTTATCTTACTAAACTACTAATATTCATCATCATCTTCCTGCCCTTATCCCACTCTAAGTGGGGTCGGCACAACATGTCATTATCATGTTGTTACACGATTTGGCTACATATTTTACGACTGACGTTAACGTATCTTAGTCGTATTTTAAGACACCTCGATAAGAAAGAGGGTGGTTTATTCTACTTAACCGGATACCACACGGTGATGTCAACTTACCTTAGTCGCGTTTTACGACACCTCGATAAGAAAGAGGGTGGTCTATTCTACTCAGCCGGATACCACACGGTGATTCAACTTACCTCAGTCGCCTTTTACGACACCTCGGTAAGACATGAGGGGGGTCTATTCTACTTAACCGGATACCAAACGACGAGTCGACTTACCTTAGTTTTACGACACCT
Source organism: Morpho helenor (assembly GCA_029227775.1). NCBI lineage: Eukaryota > Metazoa > Arthropoda > Insecta > Lepidoptera > Nymphalidae > Morpho > Morpho helenor. The sequence continues at coordinate 42,242,920 of JARGCU010000028.1, read as the reverse complement.
CGGTAAGAAAAGAGGGTGGTGCCATTCTATTCAGCCGGATACCACGGTGTACTAATAATCTACGAATATTATAAATGCGAAAGTTTGTGAGTATGTTTGTTACTCTTTCACGGCGAATCCGCTGAACCAATATCGATGAAATTTGACATAATTACTCCTTATACACCAGAATAATATATAGGCCATAGAAATCCTGTTAATTCTACAGGAATGACATTGAAAAGCGCAATTATTAATCTATCACGCAACAAAACTCCGCGGAAACGAAGTTGCAGATAAAAGCTAGTAAAATATAATTTGGTTTTCTTTAGTTAATGTTCAAATTGAAAATATTCTTTATTCAAATAAACTTGTAAACAAGTGCTTTTGAATCGTCAACTCTACTGCTGGTTCGGAAAGCTGTTCCTACCGAGAAGAGCCTATAAAGAAACTCGGCGGTTGCTCTTTTAAAAATATAATTCTTAATACTAGTTACATTTCATTACTATCTTATACATTGTCGAACAATATCTATATCCACGCATTCTTATCATCTAAGTAATCCTCAACAGTAAAGTAGGCTTTCTGTATCAGCCTCTCCTTAACAGTGTTTTCAAACTGATGTAATGGCAAAGCTAAAATTGATTGCGGAATGTTATTATATAATATACCCAAACCCACAAACGACTTACGTACTTTTGTTCAAAGCAGCCGCAAGCTTATATCGGTTCCTACTTTGTCTATTATATGTTATAGGCACTACACTATTTATTGCAAATTCTAACAAATATTTTTGAATTAAGTCACTTTAATACTAAGAGTGCTATATTTGTTACTATTTACGTGAAAACATTGTGAGGAAACCTGCATATCTCTAGAGAATTCTGGGTATATGTATATTCTAATCCATTGGGATGTGGTGGGTTTTAGCTCCAACCCTTACCCAAAGTCATATGCCCAGCAGTGGGATAGTAACACGCCGTTACTTTAGTATAAAGCTGTTAAATGTATGCTACGGTTATGCTACGCAAGCTCTACGTTTAGCTACGTTACCTCTACGTACAGCTACGTAACTGCTACGCCAACTCTACGCAACCTCTACGTACTTTTATGTCTTTTGTCCAAAAGTTATAAAATGATTTAATTATTACTTTATGTCCAAAAAATACTGTACTTTTATGTCCCAATAAAAATATAAATATGTACTTTTATGACCAAAAGTAATAAAATAATTTTATTATTACTTTTGTATTATGGATCTCCGCAAATTAACGCTTAATTCTATAAATTATCTATGTAATTATTAACAGTATATGTAGGAGACTTTATTAGTCTCTTTTTAACAGTGTTAAACTGCTGTAATGGCAAAGCTAAAATTGATTGCGGAATGTTATTATAGAATCTTATACCCAAACCCACAAACGACTTACGTACTTTTGTTCAAAACAGGAGCAATTTCAATCGTCAACTCTACTGCTGGTTCGGTAAGCTGTTCCTACCGAGAAGAGCCTAAAAACTCGGCGGTTGCTCTTTTAAAAATATTTGTTATTACTAGTTACATTTAGTTTTTACTGTCTTGTACAGGGTCGAAGAGTAGCTAACTCCACGCATCTTATCATCTAAGTAATCCTTAATAGTATAGTAGGCTTTCTGTATCAGCCTCTCTTTAACAGTGTTTTTAAACTGCTGTAATGGCAAAGCTAAAATTGTATTTTATTATACAATCTCATACCCAGACCCACAAACGATTTACGTACTTTTGTTCAAAGCAGGAGCCGCAAGCTTATGTCGGTTCCTACTTTCTTTTATTTGCTAATTATAGCAAAATAATATTCTCATTAGTTTTGGATTATGGACCTCTGCAAAGTAACGCTTAATTATATAATAAATATAATAATAAGGATATTTTTTGCAAAACTGTTTACATACATCTCTTATACTTCTGTTAAATTTCGCAATTAAATTATTTAAACCAATTCATACACGCATTTTACTTGAGAATGACTAAAGCTAAATATAATAATAAAACAATCTGTTTGAATTAACTTAAAAACCTTTTAAAAGGACTTTTCATACTGTTTTCATTAATAGATAGAATGATTTTCGAGAAAGATTTAAATGTAATTTATTAAGGTTTTATGTAATTATGCTAAAATATTAGGATAATTGTCGAAAATGTTGTAAAAAGTCAATACACCTGGGAGTTTTCTTCATAAACTTCCATAATAACGAATTTCTTTTATAAACCTAAGTATATTAGCAAGGCAAATGTAACAGGCAGACAGACAAATGCGGCAGGGGACTTTCGTCGTATAATTGTAAAGATTTTCAGTAAAAAAAAGCTATCAAAATTGAAATTTTTTAAAGTGTTTCGCTTACAAAAATATGATCTTAATAAAAAAATCATTCAAATAAACTTTTAAACAGATAATAAAGTAAGTTTTGAAATATTAGAAAAAATAACATTTTTATTTATCCAAAGTATTTTTCTTTAGGAGTTGAAATAAATACATTAAATATTTATTTGGTTTATATGCAATAACTTAAGTACACGAAAATATTGCTTTAAAAACTCAGTTATAAATTATTTATTAGTATATATATATCAAAATCTATATTATGTCTATTAAAAGAAATCGTAAATAATAATCGATAGACGCCATCTTTAAAACAATTTACCTTATCCGAGTGAAACCCTCGCAGGAATGTAATGTGAGTGAAAATAAAGAAAAGTTGATAAGTGAAAAGAAAATTGCGAATATGTTGCGAAAATAGAGGGAAAAGTTTATATATGATGAACAGGTGGTTGCGCGGGAGAGCGCACCGACGCGACCGTTCGCCACCGCAGCGCGAACCGGACTGAGGTTACCAACTGGATAAAGTTGAAAAACGCGCTTGCGTGGTACAATAATAAAATTTATACCCAAACAAAATTCAACCTTATTTCTGAGACCACAAAGACAAATTTTGCATGTACACTCTTCAAAATATCTGCATACTATGTTGTTCATTGAATTTTCTTTAAACGAATTTATATCATATTATGATTACTGTACAGTTTATTTTTAAGTGACCAATACTAATAGTTAAAAATTTCAACATTAGAAACTTTATAGTGCAGTTAATTTTGAAGTTTAATAAGTTTGTAAGAAAGTTGAATTTTCATTGCAGTTGGGATTATAGAATAATGAAGTCCCTTTTCTAAAGTGCTTAAGTTTACTCAAATTACACCTTTAATACATTGTTCCTAAAGTTGATTTTAGCATAACATTGTGTCAGTTTGCGCCATTTTCAATTGCAAATGGCCGGCGTTAAGAACTATTTCTTTGGCAATCGTACATTACTTAATTAGTGTTCAAACAATATAAATATACAAATAACCTTCGTAGCTCAAAGGTTAAAAGGTTGAACATACCTGGGTGCTCGAGCCTTGCTCGGTAATTTTTAAAATGATATAAAAAAAATTGAAAATAAAAATTAAAAAATAATAGGGCAGGTGGGGCTCAATCCTAGGTATTTTCACCTCTCTAGACCGCCCGTTCCCCAAATGAACTACCATGACTTTACGTTTGACATCGAAAAATTGTGATTGTATTCAACGTAAATTTAAAAAAATTTTAGAGCCCGAAAACAGGGGTAAAACGTCATTTTTTTAAATAATAGATCGATTTTTCTCCCCCATAACCCCTTACATGCTGAATTTCAGGAAAATCGTTGGAGCTATTTCCGACATCCCGAAAATATATCTATATATATACATACAAGATTAACTCATTTAAATATTAAAGATACAAAGTTCTAATATTATCTAGCTATAAAAGACATAAAATGTTCAAAAAAATTGATTTTATATGTAACAAAATATTTTCGGATATTTCTGTTTGCAATATTAGAAAATTAGTATATAAACTGATTTAATATTATATTAGGTTCTTTCTGAATTTCCAACCTCTTACATGATAGCAATAACGGAATATAACTAATTATAAGAATAATATTTTGAAAATCAACCGCCGAGTTTCTTTTAGGGTCTTCTCGGTAGGAACAGTTAGCTTATAGTATTTCCTATTGTTTTTTATGTATTTATTATCGCTGTAAGTTTTCCTGACAAAATAAAATAAACAGCTTTCCGAACCAGCAGTAAACTTGATTCAATAGCACTTGTTCACAAGTTTACTTCAATAAAGAATATTTTGAATTTTAATTTTAATTTTAATTTTGTTTTTCATATTCGTCTTTGTAAAAATATTGGGATTATCTCTAGGAACCTTTGTCTATTAAAAATTTAAGGTATTCAATAAAGAATTAGAGGGATATATAGTTTAGTATTAATTCAAAATTAGTTCGTTGACGTCAACTTACCTTAGTCGCCTTTTACGACACCACGGTAAGAAATGACCGTAATCTTTCTATTCAGCCGGATACCACGTTATTATCGAATATTTAAATGTACAAAAAAGGTATATCTTCAATATTTAAATGAGTTAATCTTGTATGTATATTTTTCTAAATTTTGGAAACGGCCCCAACGATGTTCACGAAATACAGCATGTACGGGGTTTTAAGAAGAATCGATCCAGCTAGGTTTTATTTAATAATAATTTAAAAATCGTTTTATCCCTGTTTTTGGATATTAAAAAAAATACTTAAATTTACATTGAATATTAAACACTATTCTTGCCGAAAACTGTCAAGTCAGCGTAGCTTATTCGGGCAACGGTTGTATATATATATATATATATATATATATATATATATATATATATATATATATATATATATATATATATATATATATATATATATTATTTGTATTTAAGTATGTATTTAAAAATATATAAGTATATATTCACCAGTTGTCTGTCATAACACAAGTATTAAGTTACTTACTTTGGGGACGGAAAACCGTGTGTGTAAGTGACCCATATATTTATATATATATATATATATATATATATATATATATATATATATATATATATATATATATATATATATATATATATATATATATATATATATATATATATATATATATATTTGTTAAATCAAGTTATTGCTCATATATATTTATATTTTTATTCATCCAGATACTATTAACGACTCAGCCACTGCGGTTTTTGATTCGCGGTGTTCATTACCTCGCCGCTGATGAAAGCTTTTCATTTCGGAAAAAACTGAATAGCACTCCCGGAGAGTGAAAACAAGAAATAACTATAGAGTGCAGAGTGCAGAGTGCGGAGTGGAGAGTGTATAGAGTGCGGAGTGCCTTTGCAATTTAACTTACCGCGGTATAATTAAGAAATTGCGCCGGCATTTTTATAAAATGCGAACTCTTTTTATGCTAGCTTAAATAAACTTGACGCGTGTTTTTAATACTGTAATGAAATTTAATATTTTTAATTGCATTAGCACTGAAATATATTAATCTATACTAATATATAAAGCTGAAGAGTTTGTTTGTTTGAACGCGCTTATCTCAGGAACTACTGGACTGATTTGAAAAATTTTTCAGTGTAAGATAGTCCATTTATCGAAGAATATAGGCTATATAACACGCTAAGATGAATAGAAGAGGAGCAGCAATAAAAAATAGTACAAAAACGGCAAAATTTAAAGCTTTCCTAGCGTTTGCGTGTACATTTATTACAAAAAAAATTCCCTCTAAAAATTCTAAATCAAAAATCAAAGTCTATATATGTCTAGCTTTTAAGGTTAACCATTTTAACCACTTTAACCATTTGATGGTTATCAAAACACTATATTACGGTTGCTAGTAATATAAACTGAGATGACATAGGTGACCCAATATTGTTTTTTCACCAAAAACTAAAAACTAAAAAAAAGTCCGCCATTGTAAATTATGTTGTTTTTTATTATTATTATTTGAATTAATGCTATAAAGAGATTACAAACAAACGAACAAACTATATAACATTCACGCTAAGATGAATAGGAAAGGAGCAGCAATAAAACATTACGAAAACGGCAAAATTTTAAGTTTTCCTTGCGTGCGCTGTGTAAACGGTGATAGTTATTCAAAAATCATGTACTACGAAATTGTTTTCCTCTAAAAGTTCTAGATAAAAGTCCGTGACAGCATATGTCTAGCTTTTGAGGTTAACCCACTTTAACCATTTTTATGGTTATCAAAATACTATATTACGGTTTTAATCTTTCCACGCGGAGCCGCTGGCGATTGCTAGTACATATTATAAAACGATATCTCAACTGTTTGCAATACACTCAAAAAGCTTTTAATTTTATTGGTTTTTAGTAATAGAATATATTGGCGAGCTTTCCTCGGTAATTATTTAAGAGATATAAAAGAGAAAGATAACGCTTTTTTTTATTAAAACCTAGCTAGATCGATTTTTTTCCCCCAAAACCTCCTGCATGCTGAATTTCATGAAAATCGTTTGAGCCGTTTTTGAGATTCAGAAATTTATGCATACAAAATTAACTCATTTTTAATTATATATTCTCCTGCCCTTATCCCACTCTAAGTGGGGTCGGTACAACATGTTGTAACATGATTTGGCTGCGTTTTTACGAACGGCCGCCTGCCTGACGTCAACTTACTTTAGTCGTATTTTACGACACCTCGGTAAGAAATGAGGGTGGTACTATTCTACTAAACCGGATACAACTAGGCGGGTCGACTTACCTTAGTCGCCTTTTACGACACCTCGGTAAGAAATGAGGGTGGTCTATTCTACTAAACCGGATACCACACGGTGGGTTAACTTACCTTAGTCGCCTTTTACGACACCACGGTAAGAAATGAGGGTGGTACTATTCTACTAAACCGGATACAACACGGCGGGTCGACTTACCTTAGTCGCCTTTTACGACACCTCGGTAACAAATGTGGGTGGTCCATTTTACTAAACCGGATACCACACGGCGGGTCGACTTACCTTAGTCGCCTTTTATGAAACCTCGGTAAGAAATGAGGGTGGTCTATTCTACTAAACCGGATACAACACGGCGGGTCGACTTACCTTAGTCGCCTTTTACGACACCTCGGTAAGAAATGAGGGTGATACTATTCTACTTAGCCGGATACCACACGGCTAACAAAATTAACTCATTTTTAATATTAAAGTTAAATTAGTATTTTATTTGTAGTGTTATTAAAGTTAACTGAGTTTTCTAACCTGAATATAATATTATACAGACCATCTCAGACCAACTTTACCTTCAAATATTTAAGTTATATCAAAGTTTAAAGCTAGCAATCAGTTAAATGTATTTTACTTGGAAACTCTGTCGTTTTATTGTGAACTTTTGAACTCTGTTTATAAATATTAAATGCACGTTATATTTTACGGTCTCTAGAGTAGAATATGCTCTAGAGTAGAACTTGTCTCTAGAGTAGAACTTGTTTACTCGCTCATAGATATCGCAATTAGTATTAAAGTGGCATAATCCAAAAAGTTGTTTTGTGTCGAAATGCAATGCGTAATTAGTAATTTATTATATTAACTAGCGGCCTGCCCCTGCTTCGCACGGGTATAAAATATATATCCCATGTCAGTCAGTGTAAAAACAACGATTAAAATCGATCCAGTAGTTTTGATTTATTCATTACAGCCCGTGGCCCGCACGCGTTAAATTTGGAGAAAAACAATTTCCTTTCCCTATACCAAGAAGATTTCCTGCTATCTTTGAAATATCTAAATTCATATAGTACATTTTTACTTATTTACTTTTACATTTTACCTATGTATTTTATTTTTACAATTAATTACAGAATGTCTTTAAACAAACTCTTGAAAGAGCGACATAGCTGCTAAAGTCAAAGTGTTATAGGGCGAAGCGCGGCGTCCTCACGGCATTTTAAATCTGTAATATCTCCGAAAATGTTCACTTAAATTACATGCTGTAAACGGCCATATTGATCTATATTAAATCAACAATTTATTTAAGGTACTCAATTGGATAAGGATTAATGCTGTATTGTATAAAAATTGCTTTGAACATAAGGCATTATTTTTCGTAAAAAGTAAATGACAAAAAATGCTATTGTGGTTTATCCATAAGAGATAGACATATACCATCGCGGACTTTTCTGTAGACCTTTTTAAGGTGTACAAACACTGAGTACATCATTTTGATAAATCTCGTAAGGTTTAGCCAGAGTTTGCAATGTAAGCGGAAAAAATGTAATTATTTACAGAAACCTCAAAAATTACTGTATTTCTCTACTCCGTATTGAATGTTATTATACGTACAAACCTTCCTCTAGAATCACTCTATCTATTAAAAAAAAACCGCATCAAAATCTGCATGTATCAGGTATGATAACCGATTGTCCACTCTACATTTAGCATTATATATATTTTCTATTTTACTTCATCGCGGATTATAGCAAAATAATTTTATTATTACTTTTGTATTATGGATCTCCGCAAAGTAACGCCTTGTTTTATAAAATATAAACTTAATTAAGAATTAGATGACAAAGGTGACCAAATATTGTTTTTTCACCAAAAAACTTGAAAAATTCGCAAACCACAGTCTTTAATAGCGAAAGCGCCGAATCTCTCCCAAAAGCTCTATTCGAAAGCACAAAAAGTTTTCTCAAAGCTTCTGAAGGCCGGAATTGCTCTCTTATGTAACAGCTTTCAATTTAAGCGGGTAGAACACAAATTTGCGATGTCATTTGAAAATAAACTCTATGTTTTAGATATAAGGTCTATATTACAATGAAATACAATCCAATCTCTGTAGATGCATTTCTAGTTATGAACGTCTGAACATGTTTCGGTTTGAGTCACTACCATTGGTCTGAGAGTTTACGAACTCGACTCGACTTCACTTCTTAATTTATTTATTTTTACAAAGTATTTATTTATTTTGTACATACAGCCAATAACTGATTTTAATTTTTATAAATAAATATATGGGACACTTACACACACGGTCGTCCGTCCCCAAAGTAAGTAACTTAATACTTGTGTTATGACAGACAACTGGTGAATATATACTTATATATTTGTTCCGCGCAAACGTGCGGACGGATGAAACAACTTCCGGGACCTGGGCCCGACGCCCCGGCGTTTCAACCTACCTTACGCGGCCGTTAGCTGTAGGCGGTCCGGCCTCTTGAGTCACTGCGTGTATATGTGTACGTGTGTGTGTGCTTGTATGTACTTGGCCGATTCCCAAAACCGTTGGTTTGCCTCTGCACTCTTCCACGGACACGTAATGTCTGTTTCTCCCTGAGTATACACTTCACTATATCGGCTGAATAACACCCGGTGTGCACACAACCATCGTAAGGTCACACGTTATTGAGTCGTCCCTATATCGGGGAATAGTACCCAACGCGCACCAAAACCGTGGACGGTCGCGTCTTATTAAACGCTTCACTGGTTAAACGCGGCACTAAATCGGAGAATAACACCCGGAACGCAAAATTACACGTGTGCGTAAGAAAGGAATGCCGTGTTCCGGCGCACGCGGCTGCTCCCTATCGTGTTTGAAGGGTAACTGTCGGACGGACGCTCGCGTCCCTCGCCCCTCTGGCCGGCGAGTCATTTTATTCAAAACAATATTTTTTAAATACATACTTAAATACAAATATACACCCAGGTTCGATGACCAACAAATTCATTTATAGAAAATGTTGGCCCTCGGCGGATATCGAACCCGCGGCCCGAGGAGCCGAAGGCAGGGTCACTACCCACTGCGCCAACGAGCGAGTCATGCTAGGCCAGTTAGTCATTTTGCTAACATTATTCTTTTCAATGCCATTAATTCTATTTAATGCCATTTCAAAACTAATGAATATTATTTTGCTATAATCAGCGATAAATAGCAAAATAATATTTTCATTAGTTTTCTATTATGGATCTCTGCAAAGTAACACCTAATTCTATAAATTATTTAATGTTTATGATTAACTTATTGTTGTTAATGTTTATAATTTTTATATACTTAACCTGATAATAAAAACTAACCGTAATATTATATCTTCTAAAGTATTTATTTAATACATATGGGTCGATTTTGATCTATATTAAATGTTGAAGCTAACGGAATGTTAGATCGTTGAATTTGGTTTATTAAATAAAAAAACCAACTGAACTTATTCATTTTTAAAAAAATACTTTTTTTTATTTTATTGTCCCATATATTTAACTGGCAATTGCGTGGAAAGATTAAAACCGTAATATAGTCTTTTGATAACCATAAAAATAGTTACAGTCGATTACCCTTAAAAGCTAGAGATATGCTGTCGCAAACTTTTTTTTTAGAAGGGGAACAATTTTGTGATTCATGATTTTTTAATACACTGTTTACTCAGCGCAAGCAAGGAAAGCTTTAAATTTTGCAATTTTCGTAATTTTTTTTCCTCTCCTATTCATCTTAACGTGATGTTATATAGCCAATAGCCTTCCTCGATAAATTTACTATCTAAAAATTAAATAATTTTTCATATCTATCCAGTAAATCCTGACATTAAAACATTCAAAGAAACAAACTCTTTAACTTTATATATTAGCATTGTTAAAGACATAAAAAATTACTCTATGTTATAGTTAATCTATGATAACTGTCATGTTTGACAGCCCTTTTTCGCATACCGGCTTTCAACTAGCGATACGTGTTCCCTTATAATAAAACTAAATTTATCAAGTATTTATTCCTTTAGTTCTTCAGTTTATTAAAATTAACGCTAAGTGCAGACTTAACAGCATAGATTTTTATTATCTATTAATTTCACCCCACTGGTGGTAGGGGCCGCGGCCGCAGTCCCCATCTCTCACAAAGCTTTTCTTTCACTTTCACAAAGCGGACATTTCTCTTTTTATGGAAATTAGTCTTTATAGACCTAAAGGAAACTTAATATTTCCTAATTGTATTGAATATAAGCTTTACACGCAACTTGGGTTCAATTAAATATACCTTCATGTATTCAAATATAAAATGTCAAATAATTTATAGAATTAGGCGTTACTTTGCGGCGGTCCATAATACAAAAGTAATAATAAAATTATTTTGCTATAATCCGCGATGAAGTAAAATAGAAAATATATATAATGCTAAATGTAGAGTGGACAATCGGTTATCATACCTGATACATGCAGGATTTGTAAGAACTCATGCACTACCCGACACCTACCCTACATAATAAACCTACATAATAAAATAAATTTATATAAAAGATTCACCGCCGAATTTCTTTCTGGTTCTTCTCGGTAAGAACAACATTCCGAACCAGTTGTAAATTCATTAATCATATTGATCCTTGACGATTCAAAAGTGCTTGTAAGAGCTTATTTCAGCAAAGATGATTTTGAATTTGATTTTGATTTTGATTGTTTAGTTATGTCCGTGTACAAACATGAGTTATGGTCGTTTCCTACGCATCATTAAAGAACGAACAAACGGACCGAAAATAATACAAAAATGATACACCGGATGTTCTGACTCCAGAAAAGCAATATCCGGTAAACAGAAATATACTTCGGCAATGAGCCGAGCCAATATGATGTGATTATTTATGGTATTGACAGGGGAAATTATAGCTAGCCAAAATAAAATAATACAAGTAAAAAAGCTTTTAGAAAAGCTTTTAACAATATTTAATGTCCCTACTGTTAACCGTTGAGTTCCCTCGTCTGGAGCCAATCCTGTCATCAGGTCATGCTTATCATAAACATTGTCATCGGGACTGGACCAGTGTGTATCATCTCAATCGGACAGAAAGTGGGTCAAATTGCAATATTCCACCTTCATATACATACAGGCCTTTTACATCACGGTAAGAAATAAGGTTAGTCGATTCTACTCAGTCAGATACCGCACGGCATGAGTGTTAAATGAGTGTTAAAACAAAATTAAAAAAGTAACTAAAAAAAAGACAAAATAACAGGATAGGTAGGGCTCGATCCTTGATATTTTCATTTCTCGCGACCGCCCATTCCCCGAATTAGCTATACTACTTGACAATTAAGGGTAACAATATTTTTTTAGTATTTTTTAATACCCAAAAACAGGAATAAATTGAATGTTTTTTACATAAAACCTAGCTAGATCTAGCTGGTCGATTTTTCTGTCCCAAAACCCCCTACATGCTGAATTTCAGGAAAAGTGTTGCAGCCGTTTCCGAGAAACATATATATACATGCAAAGGTACGAAATTCGTTTGTGGGTTTGGGTATGAAATTCTATAATAAAAATCCACAATCAATATAGCTTTGCCATTACAGCAGTTTAAAAACACTATTAAAGAGAGAAATACAAAAAGCCTACTATACTGTTGAGGATTATTTAGACGATAAGAATGCGTGGATATAGCTACTGTCCGACCCTGTACAAGATAGTAATGACTTAATATAACTAGTTCTAAGCATTTTATTGTAACTAGTATTAGGAATTATATTTATAAAAAGAGCAACCGCTGAGTTTCTTGCTGGCTCTTCTCGGTAAGAACAGCTTTCCGAACCAGCAGTAGAATTAACGATTCAAAAGCACTGTTACAAGTTTATTTGAATTTTAAAAAAATGTTTTTCGAAATTGAATATATACACATACAAGATTAACTCAATTTAATTAAAGAAGATGTGGAGGGATATGGGACTAGAGGGAGGCTGAGAGATGGTTGTATTGTGTGCAGTATGACATATAACAGGAGCAGCGACAGAGTTGGATGATAGGAGAGAATGTGGAGGGATATGTGACTAGAGGGAGGCTGAGAGATGGTTGTATTGTGTGCAGTATGACATATAACAGGAGCAGCGACAGAGTTAAAATAGACGGTGGGTTAAGGACAAAAATGATTTATTTACCATCCAAAAACATAGTAGCTTTTAACGGCTCGTTAAAATGTAGCTTTAGGCGACCTAAAACAACTTATACGAGCATCTTTTCTTTCATACAACAGCTTCCAATTTAGTCGCAGCTCGTTTTAAAGTCGAGTGGCTTTAAGAGCGCTTAAAGCTCGCGAAACTGTCGTTTTTTAATAAGTAAACGGGGTTTTCAAAAACAGGGCATTTAAAGTTAATGGCGTAAATATTATACAGCAATTTATTTTAAGTTTTCTTCTTTTTTTACAGCAAAAATGTACAAGTTATATCTATCTTAAATTACTTACACGCTAGCACTATACAAATCATGCCCACGTGGAATGGTACCAAGAATGCTGGCAGCGTTTCCGCGTAGAATCGCTAAGCTGATTCTTTGTGCGAAAAATTTTTTGTTGCGGATGACGACGGCGACGAAGAGGACGACGCGACGGGCGAAAGGGCGAATACACCGGACATGACACACCTACCCGATCAGGACACCACCGGACGAGACACCACCGAAATTGACCCCGAGGTCTGGGAGCTACCATACCCAGACCTCCCCATCGAACAAGACATCCATTAGGTCACCTAGGTGACCTGGACTTACGGCCCAAATACCGACACCTTTGGGTCACCTAGGTGACCTCGGCCTACGGCCGGAACACATACCGGGCTTAAGTGCCCGCGAGGAGATGCCCGGGTAAAGAGGAATTCCTCGAGGCCCGCACCCCGTTTACCCCCACCCGGGGAGTAAACGAGAAGACCCTGCTGATGTGCGAAAAAGCCAGCCCTCTTGTCACCTGAAGAGGCAATTAACCGAGGTTAAAACGGATAAAAATTTGCACTTTGACTGCATGGCTTTAGAGTATTTATTCTTTACTAGGAGTCCCGCCCCAGCTTCGCACGGGTATAAAGCTTATAGCCTATGTCACTCAGTGAAAATCACAGTATTTCTCTACTCCATATTGAATGTTATTATACATATAAACCTTACTCATCAATCACTCTATCTATTAAAAAAACCCCATCAAAATTTGTTGCTTAGTTTTAAAGATTAAAGCATACATAGGGATATAGGGACGCAGACAGAGAAAGCGACTCATTTTATACTATGTAGTGAAGTTTAGCTGTTATTTTGATAATTGTCAAATTTTTTACCATACTCACCCAAAGACAAAATTACGTATAGCTGTCATTTATGTTTTGTCATTCCATGTCATAGTCGTTTTTGTTACACTACGTTTTATAGTGACTTGACGGGATAAAATAAATGCGGTCGAACGGGATAAATAGTATCCTATGTCCGTCTCCTGGTTCTAAGCAACCTCTCCACCAATTTTCAGCCGAATTGGTTCATCCGTTCTTGAGTTATAAATAGTGTAACCAAGACCAACTTTCTTTTATATATATAGATATAACTCGCATAGATTATTTGTAAATAAATAACTTTTCACTTGGATTAAATGAAAAAGTTAGTTGAACACTAAACTTATGTCCATATTAAACCCTACCAGCCGCACTTTATAGGCTGTTAAAAATCGAATTATCCCAACGATAAAACAGGAGTCGATGTAGTAACAGTGTTCCCGAGGGAATATTCACGATCAGGGTTCCCTCGCAAACGATTGACGACTTTATGTCTTAGTGACAATGGATAAATTACATTGGATTTATTAATTTAACTGTTTAACCTTACACTAGTCCCTTGTGAGTAATGTATGCAGGAATAAATTGTGGAACTTAATATACTTGAGTTCAGGATTACTATACTAATATATAAAGCTGAAGAGTTTGTTTGTTTGTACGCGCTAATCTCAGGAACTACTGGACCGATTTGAAAAATTCTTTCAGTGTAAGATAGTCCATTTATCTTAGAATGCTATAGGCTAAATAACATCACGCTAAGATGAATAGGAGAGGAGCAGCAATATATTGTACGAAATCCGCAAAATTGAAAGCTTTCCTTATGCGGTAAGTAAACGGTAAAAGTTATTAAAAAATCATGTATTACAAAATTGTTCCCCTCTAAAAGATGTAAATAAAAGTCCAAGACAGCATATGTCTAGCTTTTAAGGTTAACCCACTTTAACCATTATAAATAAATAAATAAATAAATATATGGGACACTTACACACACGGTCGTCCGTCCCCAAAGTAAGTAACTTAATACTTGTGTTATGACAGACAACTGGTGAATATATATACTTATATATTTTTAAATACATACTTAAATACAAATATACACCCAGGCTCAAAGACCAACAAATTCATTTATTGAAAATGTTGGCCCTCGGCGGGAATCGAACCCGCGACCCGTGGTGCCGAAGGCAGGGTCACTACCCACTGCGCCAACGAGCCAGTCAAATTGAAATTCAAATTGAAATTCAAAATATTCTTTATTCAATTGCTTTTGAATAGTCAACTCTACTGCTGGTTCGGAAAGCTGTTCCTACCGAGAAGAGCCAGCAAGAAACTCGGCGGTTGCTCTTTTAAAAATACAATTCTTAATACTAGTTACATTAAGTTATTACTGTCTTGTACAGGTTCAAAGAGAGCTATATCCACACATTCTTCTCTTCTAAGTAATCCTCGACAGTATAGTAGGCTTTCTGTATCAGCCTCTTTTTAACAGTTTTTAAACAGCTGTAATTTTTATGATAATCAAAATACTATATTACGGTTTTAATCTTTCACGCGAGCGGAGTCGCTGGCGATTGCTATTTGGTTATAAAAACGATGCCATTTTCAAAAACCTCTATCCAATTTGCAATTCGACAGAAATGTAAACAAAAGTCTTTTATTAAACCGCGGGATATGAAAGGGGATTGCTTCAATATCATCCGAATTTTTCATCTCCGCGAAAACTAGATATTCGAAATGAGATTTTGTATTTTTGCATCAACTTAAAAGCGAGTTCGGCAAATTGGGATGGGATGAAGTTTCAGGTTATATTTACATCGCGATATTTCAAATACAAAATATAAATGACTAGGAGTCCCGCCCCAGCTTCGCACTGGTATAAAGCATATAGCCTATGTCACTCAGTGATAATCACAGTATTTCGCTACTCCATATTGAATTATATTATACATAAAAACCTTCCTCTTCAATCACTCTATATAATTAAATCGCATCAAAATCTGTTGCGTAGTTTAAAGATTAAAGCAAACATAGAGATATAAGGACAGACAGAGAAAGTGACTTTGTTTTATACTATGTAGTAACGTTTATAGCTACTACTATTTTGATAATTGTCATATTTTTACCATACTTATACAAAGACTAAATTACGTTTAGCTGTCATTTATGTTTTGTTTTTCCATGTCATAGTCGTTTTTGCTATACCACGTTTTATAGTGACTTGACGGGATAAAATAAATGCGGTCGAACGGGATAAAAAGTATCCTATGTCCGTCTCCTGGTTCTAAGCAACCTCTACACCAATTTTCAGCCGAATTGGTTCATCCGTTCTTGAGTTATAAATAGTGTAACTTAGACCAACTTTCTTTTATATATATAGATATAGCATTTTTAAGAGGTCACTATGATCATCATCCTCCTGCCCTTATCCCACTCTAAGTGGGGTCGGCACAACATGTTACAAACATGTTGTCATATGATTTAGCCACGTATTTTACGACCGGCCGCCTGCCTGACGTCAACATACCTTAGTCGTATTTTACGACTCCACGGTAAGAAAGATGGTGGTCTATTTTACTCAACCATATACCACACGGTGGGTCAACTTACATTAGTCGCCTTTTACGACACCTCAGTAAAAAATGAGGGTGGTCTATTCTACTCAGCCGGATACCACACGGCAGGTCGACTTACCTTAGTCGCCTTTTACGACACCTCGGTAAGAAATGAGAGTGGTCTATTCTACTCACCTGACGTTAATTTTAATTTCACGTACCTGCAGTGTATTTACAAATGCATTGACCTTGACCGTATGACTAAATATAAGTGCGAGGGAGACAAAACTATAATGTCATTGTTATCTTCTGTATTACGAACAAGCGGGCCACGATAGGTCGGTTAGCCATTACTAACAAAGCCAGTTCTTAATTAAATTATATTAATTTTGTTCAAAAACACTTTTTTCTTTTAAAACAATATTATTTTAAGATTCTATAATAAAATTCTGCATTCAATTTTGGTAGAATTGACGATTCAAAAGCATGCGCTTACAAGTTTATTTGAATAATGAAAATTTTGAATTTGAATTTAATTTTATAAAATTGAATTATGCCAAAGTTACGTTATACGTTTAAGTTATAAGTTAATTAATTTAATGCCGGATCATCGTTGTTACTATAACTTTAAGTTTTCTAACACGTTCCCATTAAAAGTTAAGCCATTGGCGGTGCCCTCTTATAAAACAATCTTTTACTCTAAATCTTTTACAGTCATTGCATCCCGTCTTTGGAACTCTCTACCAAAAAGCATTTTTAAAGACTCTCCTTCCTTGCACACCTTCAAACACAGGTTAAAGCAATACTATCTTTCCTCGCTGTCATAACTTATATCTATGTAAGTTTATTACACTTTGTATCAGTATTAGTATATTATCTTGTATTATATATATTTATTTTATTTTATGATTATTAGAATGTAAGTTTATTTATATATTTATCAACATATAGTTTATTGTTTTGTTTAATAGTGTTTTGTTGTTGTTATTTATTAATTTTAATGTACCTATACTACGTTTCTTTTAGTTTTCCAACCACCAAGGGTCGCTGGCAGAGATCTCTTATAGAGATAAGTTATCCTTTGTACTTGTTTTTCCATTTTACTGTATTTTTTGTGTTTTCTTTTATGGTACATAAATAAATAAATAAATAAATAATATTTATAGAGATATACATACATTAATACATTAAAAACATTATGATTTTTTTTATGTATATAAAGTTTTTGTACTCCTTTTACTGAGCTATTTTAATATATATATCATGTAAGTACGGGGTATTTACTAAAATTGTCAAATTATGCTCTTGATAAAACTATAAATCCCTCCGATTCTTCCCGGATCGATCGGATTTTTGTGATGGAGATATTAGCAGGGTTGGAGAGTGACAGAAGCTACTCTTAATTTCAAGACTACAAGTACTCTTAATTTCAAGTTAGTTATACTATAAGTAAGTAGCGGCCTGTTACTATCCCACTGCTGAGAATAGGCCTCTTATCTCCGTTATTGGAGAGAAGGATTGGAGCTAAGACCTACCACGCTGCTCCAATGATTGGTTACACATATCACCAGAGTTCTTTAGAGATATGCAGGTTTCCTCACGATGTTTTCCTTCACCGAAAAGCATGTGATAAATTGCAATATCAATTAGACACATAAGTTTTAACAGAAAAACTCATTGGTGTCTGCCCGGGTTCGAACCCATAAACTCCTCGACAAAGTCGCACGGTGTTACCGCTGGGCTACCACAGCTTTTTAGTTACACTATATATAAGTTTAAATAATTTAAATATTGAAGTAAAAAAGATTATTTTCGCTTGACATACATTCTTAGTACTAAGAACTCTTTTCTCCTTTTCTATTCACTCCTCGTTAGTATAAACCGTCAATTCAATCTCCGTACTAATGACCAAGCTATTAGTACGACTGCTGACCGGAAGGTGTCAAAAAGCAAGCCTTTAGTTCGCTTGCTTAACTCTACAGCGATAGTGATGGGACATCCGGTCTCCATAACTTTAGAAACCATCTTATAAACCTTCTGACTTTATCCATCCGAATAGATTAATATGGTATGGATATGTAATGAAGGATGAAAATGACCAAACGAGTGTTAAATATGTATGGATATGTGACTAGAGGCTGAGAGATCAAATCAAATCAAAATAATCTTTATTCAAGTAACCTCTTTCACGCACTTTTGAATCGTCAAATATAAATGAAGCTACAACTGGTTCGGAATGTTGCTCTTACCGAGAAGAACCAGAAACTCGGCGGTCAATTAAACATTTTTAATGTTACATTATTAAACCGCTTGTATGAAGCTGAAAGGATTTTCAAATCCAGGCTTTTCTATCATTCAAATAATCCATATCTCTTATGTAAATAATTACATTTTTTTCCACTTACATTGCAAACGCAGGCTGAACCCTACGAGATTTATCAAAATGATGTACTAAGTATTTGTACACCTTGAAAAGGTCTACAGAAAAGTCCGCGATGGTATATATCTATCTCTTATGGATAACCCACAATGGCATTTCTTTTGTCTTTACCAAAAAAATTATGCCTTATTTTCGAAGTAATTTTAAACAATACAGCGTTAATCATTATGCAATTAAATACCTTAATTACATTGTTGATTTAATATAGATCAATATGGCCGTTTACATGTAATATAAATGAACATTTTCGGAGATATTACAGATTTAAAATGCCGTGAGGACGCCGCGTTTCGCCCTATAACACTTCGACTTTAGAAGCTATGTCGCTCTTTCAAGAGTTTGTTTAAAGACATTCTGTAATTAATTGTAAAAATAAAATACATAGGGAAAATGTAAAAGTAAATAAGTAAAAAAAGTACTATATGAATTTAGATATTCCAAAGATAGCAGGAAATCTTCTTGGAATAGGGAGAGGGGAATTGTTTTTCTCCAAATTTAACGCTTGCGGGCCACTGAATGAATAAATCAAAACTACTGGGTCGATTTTAATCATTTTTTTCACTGAGTGACATGGGATATACATTTTATACCCGTGCGAAGCAGGGGCAGGCCGCTAGTTACTAATATAAATTAAAACGTTTGTTCTAAAAATCTTTTAAAATTATTAAACCTTACAATAATTAAGTTAAGGTAGGCTATATACCGCGGTTGTCCCCTCCCTAAGCCAGGTCAAATGGTTCGCTGAATATTTAACTCGTAGTTCTAACGTCTCACGGACTCGTTAAGGAAGTGAACTCACGGTTAAACAAACGTTCGACTAACTAAAGACAAATGGACTGTACTAAAGATTCAGTTAAGTGTTTACTGTACCCAAATGAACCGATGTCGTAAAGGTAACTAAAGAAAGTTGACTCGTGTGGTATCCGGCTGAGAAGAATAGACCACCCTTATTTCTTACTAAAGTGTCGAAAAAGGCAACTAAGGTAAGTTAACCCGCCGTGCGGTATCCGGTTGATTGGGATAGACCGCCCTCTTTCTTAAAAGGTGACTATGGTAAGTTGACTAGTTGTGTGGTATCCGCCTGAGTAGAATAGACTAACCTCATTTCTTACCGAGGTGTCGTAAAAGGCGACTAAGGTAAGTTGACTCGTCGTGTGGTATCCGGCTGAGTAGAATAGACCACTCTCTTTCTTACCGACGTGTCGTTAAAGGCGACTAAGGTAAGTTAGCCTGCCGTGCGGTATCCGGTTGATTGGAATAGACCACCCTCATTTCTTACCGAGGTGTCGTAAAAGGCGACTACGGTAAGTTGACCCGCCGTGCGGTATCCGGCTAAGTAGAATAGACCACCCTCATTTCTTACCGAGGTGTCGTAAAAGGCGACTAAGGTAAGTTGACCCGTCGTGTGGTATCCGGCTAAGTAGAATAGTACCACCCTTATTTCTTACCGAGGTGTCGTAAAAAGCGACTAAGTTAAGTTAACCCGCCGTGCGGTATCCGGCTAAGTAGAATAGACCACCCTCATTTCTTACCGAGGTGTCGTAAAAGGCGACTAAGGTAAGTTGACCCGCCGTGCGGTATCCGGCTAAGTAGAATAGACCACCCTCATTTCTTTCCGACGTGTCGTTAAAGGCGACTAAGTTAAGTTAACGTCATGCAGGCGGCCGGACTTAATATAACTATCCAAATCATGTTACAACATGTTTATAACATGTGTAAGAACAAATAAAGTTTTTTCTTTTCTATTCTATATAGATAAGGGTAGGACAAATGCACGGCGAGTTAAATAAAACCTTTTAAAAATGATTCATTTTTCACTTAATTTTCCTCTATCTTGGCTTTTCTTGTATCCGAGGTGGAGGCTCTTGGGTTAGCAACTTGCTGCATTAAACGAGTGTCGAGGGAGGTCACTTTATACATTTGTCAATACAGCTTTCGAATTAACTTTAACTTGTATAAATTCAAAATTCAAATTCAAAATATTCTTTATTCAAATAAACTTGTTAACAAGTGCTTTTGAATCGTCAACTCTACTGCTGGTTCGGAAAGCTGTTCCTAGCGAGAAGAGCCAGCAAGAAACTCGGCGGTTGCTCTTTTTAACATTATACTTATAACTTACATTAAGTCATTACTGTCTTGTACATTGTCGAACAGTAGCTATATCCACGCATTCTTATCATCTAAGTAATCCTCAACAGTATAGTAGGCTATCTGTATCAGCCTCTCTTTAACAGTGGTTTTAAACTGCTGTAATGGCAAAGCTGAAATTGATTGCGGAATTTTATTATAGAATCTTATACCCAGACCCACAAACGATTTACGTACTTTTGCACAGCGCAAAGCTCTACTTTGCCTATTATAAACATCACTTATCGTTTTATAATTCTTCATATTTTTATGTACGAAAATTAAATTGCTTAAAATATACTGTGAAGCAAATGTAAGAATACCTATTTCCTAAAACTTCTCTCGCAGGGAATCACGCGGGTTTAATTTGTAAATACCACGTATGGCTCTTTTTTGTAATGCAATTTTTTTTTAATTATCCGCGCATTTACCCCATAGCAATATACCATACGTCATAATGCTATGAAAGTAAGCAAAATAAACAAGTTTATAGTTATTTATAACTAGTAAGTAAAGTAAGTAAGTAACCGCCTGTTACTATCCCACTACTGAGAATAGGCCTCTTCTCTCCGTTTTTGGAGAGAAGGGTTGGAGCTAAGACCTACCACGCTGCTCCAATGCGGATTGGTAGGTTACACATATCACCAGAATTAAATAGAGATATGCAGGTTTCCTCACGATGTTTTCCTTCACCGAAAAGCGTGTGATAAATTGCAATTATCAATTAGACACATAAGTTTTAACAGAAAAACTCATTGGTGTCTGCCCGCGACCTTTTCGAAAGAGTCGAACGGTATTTATAACTAAGTTTTACTTTTTTTTCTGAATTTCTAAGCAACTTGTACTTCTAGTTAATATATAAAGCTTGATTATTTGAACACGCTAATTTCATAAACGATTACGATTGGTACAATTTGAAAATTTCAATGTAAGGTAGTCCATTTATCGAAGGCTATAGGCTATATAACATCACGCTAAATAGGAGAGGAACAGCAATAAAAAATAGTACGAAAACGGCATTTAAAGCTTTCCTTGAGTACTTAGCAAAGTAAACGGTAATAGTTCAAACAAACAAACTTCAGCTTTATATATTAGTATAGTGTGAGTATGGATGTATGTTTGTTACTCTTTCACGGCGAATCCACTGAACCGATATTGATGAAATTTGGCACAATTATTCCTCATACACTGGAATAACATATAGTCTATATATAAAAGAAAGTTGGTCTTAGTTACACTATTTATAACTAAAGAACAGATGAACAAATTCGGCTGAAAATTGGTGGAGAGTTTGCTTAGAACCAGGAGACGGACATAGGATACTTTTTATCCCGTTCAATCGCATTTATTTTATCCCGTCAAGTCAATAAAACGTGGTATAGCAAAAACGACTATGACATGGAAAAACAAAACATAAATGACAGCTAAACGTAATTTAGTCTTTGGATAAGTATGGTAAAAATATGACAATTATCAAAATAGTAGTAGCTATAAACGTTACTACATAGTATAAACCAAAGTCACTTTCTCTGTCTGTCCTTATATCTCTATGTTTGCTTAAATCTTTAAAACTACGCAAAAGATTTTGATGCGGTTTTTTTAAGTATATAGAGTGATTGAAGAGGAAGGTTTTATATGTATAATAAAATTCAATATGGAGTAGCGAAATACTGTGATTATCACTGAGTGACATAGGCTATATGCTTTATACCCGTGCGAAGCTGGGGCGGGACTCCTAGTAGTCTATAGATATCCTGTTAATTCTACAGGAATAGGATGACATTAAAAAGTCATTTATTATCAACCTATCAAAGTTTTTTATTCACGATGTGTTAAAGTCAAAACAGTAATTTAAAGAAGGTTCTTTTCACGGTGTATAGCTTCCTTCGTAATAGTTATTTTAAGAAAGTTTATCTCTTAATATTTAAATGAGTTAATCTTGTATATATATATATTTTCCGAATCTCGGAAACGGCTCCAACGATTTCCCTGAAATTCAGCATGTAGGAGGTTTTGGGGGAGAAAAATTGATCTAGCTAGGTTTTATGTACAAAAATATTGTTTTATCCCTGTTTTTGGGCATTAAAAAACACTAACATTTATATTGAATTGAATTTTCGCCATTAGCTGTCAAGTCGACGTAGCTTATTCGGGTAACGGGCAGCCTCGAGAAATGTGAATGCCAAGGATCGATCCCCAACTAAACAATTGTTTTTCTTTTACTTTTACTTTGTAAAAAATTCCTGAGCGAAGCTCGGTCACCCAGATATTATATATTATAGTTTTTGTTTACTGTATAAATTTAACTGAGCTATTTTAATATTTAATGTTATATAAGTCATACGGGTGATTTACTAAAATAATTGAACTACGCTCTCGAGAAAATAATAAACCTCTCTCAGTATTCCCGGATCGATCTGATTTTTGTGATGGAGATATTTACAGGGTTTGCGAGTGACAGAAACTACTGTTAATTCCAAAACTACAGTCCACGTGAATGCAGTTACGGGTAAAAGCTAGTATCATATAACAAACGAATTCACTATTACATATTGTTTATGATAGTATTTATTAATGTAACGAAAGAATAAAACCGACGTCGTCCATTAATTATATGTTAATGTTTTGATACAAAAGCTAGAGAGCTTTTGGTATGACGTCAATGAATCAAATAAAGCTACGGTTACAGGAAAGCTTTGTATTTCAGACTAGCAATCCGCCCGCGTTGTAAAGATTAAAACCGTAAAATAGTCTTTTGATAACCATAAAAATGGTTAAAGTTTGTTAACCTTAAAAGCTAGACATATGCTGTTGCGGACTTTTATTTAGAACTTTTAGATGGGAACAATTTTGTGATACATGATTTTTGCATAACTACTACCGTTTACACAGCGCACGCAAGGAAAGCTTTAAATTTTGCTGTTTTCGTACAATTTATTGCTGCTCCTCTCCTATTCATCTTAGCGTGATGTTATATAGCCTATAACCTTTCTCAATAAATGGACTATCTTACACTGAAATAATTTTTCAAATCGGTTCAGTAGTTCCTGAGATTAGCGCATACAAACAAACAAACTCTTCCGCTTTATATATTAAGTATAGATATACTCAGAGACTTTGTATATTTTACTTAGCAATTCAATTCAAATTCAACATATATTTAATTCAAATCTTTAATATTTAAATTAGTTTATCTTCTATGTATATTGTATCTGGGCTAATAAATTAAAATGAAAAAATAATAGGGCAGGTGGGGCTTGATCCTAGATAGTTTTCACCTTTCTAGACCTCCCTTCCCCAAATGAACCACCATGACTTTAACTTTGACAGTGAAAATTGTTTTGTATTGAACGTTTATTGTTAAAAATTTTAAGAAAGTTTTTATATATTTCGGTTTTTGTTTACTGTATAAATTTAAGTGAGCTATTTCAATATTTAATATCATGTATGGGACCCAGATGATTTACTACAATAATTAAACTATGCTTTCGAGAAAACGATAAACCTCTCTCACTTTTGCCGGATCGATCTGATATTTGTGATGGATATATCAGCAAATTCAAATTCAAATCCAAAATATTCTTTATTCAAATAAACTTGTAAACAAGTGCTTTTGAATCGTCAACTCTACTGCTGGTTCGGAAAGCTGTTCCTACCGAGAAGAGTCTAAGAGAAACTCGGCGGTTGCTCTTTTCAAAATATAATACTAATTTATACAGGGCTATATCCACACATTCTTATCTTCCAAGTAATCCTCAACAGTTTAATAGTGTTTTTAAACTGCTGTAATGGCAAAGCTAAAATTGATTGCGGAATGTTATTATATAATCTCATACCCAAACCCACAAACGACTTACGTACTTTTGTTCAAAGCAGCCGCAAACTTATGTCGGTTCCTTTGTCTATTATATACATCACCTATCGTTATAATTCTTAATATTTAGCAGCAGGGTTGGAGAGTGACAGAAGCTACTGTTTATTCCAAGACTACAGTCTACGCGAACGAAGTTGTGGGTAAAAGCTAGTTTCATATAATAATAGTAACACAATATGGTCTGTGCTTTACTAACGCAGTCAATCCCAGCCCGGCGGGCTCCATTCTACCGAATTATTCCCTCATTCCGAACCTAATTATTCCTTGTTACAATACATCGTGCACAGACGGACTGACCTCCATTTTATGTATTCATTGGATCCCAAAAGTTACCCTGTTAATGTTATTTATTACAAACTATCTGCTTACTGCGATACTGCCCGCAAACAAGTGATTCCCTGCGAGAGAAGTTTGAAGAAATAGGTATTCTTATATTTGCATCATAGTATATTTATAGCAATTTAATTTATATAAAGAATTTTATAACGACTAGCGGTCTGCCCTTGCTTCGCACGGGTATAAAATATATGTTACTCAGTGATAGAAAATGATTAAAATCGATCCAGTAGTTTTGATTTATTCATTACTGCCCGTGGCCCGCAAGCGTTACATTTGGAGAAAAACAATTCCCCTCTCCCTATACCAAGAAGATTTCCTGCTATATATAATATCTAAATTCATATACTACATTTTAATTATCGTATAGACACATGGTGCGCTGCCGCAACCGCTATGCCTCTGCATTTTAAATATGTAATATCTTTAAAAATGTTCATTTAAATTATCTATAGTAAACAGCTATATTGATATTTATTAAATCAAAAATGTATTTAAGGTACTTAATTGGATAAGGATTAATGCTGTATTATATAAAAATTGCTTTGAACATAAGGCATTATTTTTCGTAAAAAGTAAATGACAAAAAATGCTATAGTGGGTTATCCATAAGAGATAGACATATACCATCGCGGAGTTTTCTGTAGAACTTTTCAAGGTGTACAAATACTTATTACATTATTTTAATAATCTCGTAGGGTTCTCCATTATTTTATTTTTTTTATTTCAACGCGGATTATAGCAAAATGCATTTTATTATTACTTTTGTACATTGCAATCCTTATTTATATACCATTTATGACGTCACGCTAGAAACTATTAAAAAACTCATCTTGGTCTTTGAAGTTATGGGTCACTTAAACATGAGCTTTGTAGGCCTACGGTTTATTGTAATTTGACACAAAATAACTTTATTTCAATTCGGTCACTTTAATACTTAGCTGGAATTATATATCCATGTTAGCACAGAGCCATCTATTGAACGCATAACAAACTATTTGATTTTCAACATAGTTACGTATCTGTTACAAAGATGGCGCTAATATCTGTTTTTAAATTTATAAACTAGTAAAAGTTATTTTTATATAAGAGTGTATTTAAAAAGGAGTTTTATAATTTTATGTCTGTCTTTTATCTTTGTGTCTGTCCGTAGCATCATAATGTTATTATACTAGAGTAGTGATTTAGGTCTGTAAGTAATAGTGTCATAATAAATACTGAGAGTTGTTAGAGTGTTGTTAAATACGTCTGAGTTAAGTTGCCGTCAGGCAGGCGGCCGGTCGTAAAAACGCAGCCAAATCATGTGACAGCATGTTTATAACATGTTGTGCCGACCCCAATTAGAGTGGGATAAGGGCATGAGGATGATGATTGCATCTTTAAAAGACTACTTCTAAAGATGCAACTTCTTCTACACGAAGTTTAAGTTGATATTTTTTAGCAAGCAAAGCGCGATCACCTAATACTATTAAATTATTTATCACATACCATCAGTGCGCTCGTCTTGTCGTCGGAAACAGCGCAGTAATCTCTCTCCAAAACCTCTCTTTATTTCTGGTTTGTCCTCGACCTAGAACAATATATATATTAGCAACAAACGTATTAAAATCATCATCTTCCTGCCCTTATCCTACTCTAAGTGGGGTCGGCGCAACATGTTATAAACATGTCACATGATTTGGCTACGTATTTTATGACCGGCCGCCTGCCTGACGTCAACTTACCTGAGTCATATTTTACGACACCTCGGTTCTCGGTGGTCTATTCTACTTAACCGGATAACACACGGTGGGTCAACTTACCTTACTCGCCTTTTACGTCACCTCGGTAAGAAATGAGGATGGTCTATTCTACTCAGGCGGATACCACACGATGGGTTGACGTACCTTAGTCGCCTTTTACGACACCTCGGTAAGAAAGAGGGTGGTCTATTCTACTCAGGCGGATACCACACGATGGGTTGATGTACCTTAGTCGCCTTTTACGACACCTCGGTAAAAAATGAGGGTGGTACTATTCTACTAAACCGGATACCACACGGCGGGTCGACTTACCTTAGTCGCCTTTTACGACACCTCGGTAAGAAATGAGGTTGGTCTATTCTACTCAGCCGGATACCACACGACGGGTCGACTTACCTTAGCCGCCTTTTACGACACCTCGGTAAGAGATGAGGTTGGTACTATTCTATACAGCCGGATACCACACAGCGGGTCGACTTACCTTAGTCGCCTTTTACGACACCTCGGTAAGTAAGAGGGTGGTCTATTCTATTCAACCGGATACCACACGGTATTGAGGGAGACTTCGTATTAAAATATAAAGAATTATAAAACTGATGATGTATATAATAGACAAAGGAACCGACATAAGCTTGCGGCTCCTGCTTTGAACAAAAGTACGTAAGTCGTTTGTGGGTTTGGGTATGAGATTATATAATAACATTCCGCAATCAATTTCAGCTTTGCCATTGCAGCAGTTTAAAAACACTGTTAAAAAGAGGCTGATACAGAAAGCCTACTATACTATTGAGGATTATTTAGAAGATAAGAATGCGTGGATATAGCTACTGTTCGACAATGTACAAGACAGTAATGACTTAATGTAAGTTATAAGTATAATGTTAAAAAGAGCAACCGCCGAGTTTCTTGCTGGCTCTTCTCGGTAGGAACAGCTTTCCGAACCAGCAGTAGAGTTGATTCAAAAGCACTTGTTTACAAGTTTATTTTAATAAAGAATATTTTGAATTTATTATAGACTAAATTTTAGCCGCAACTTCGTTCACGTGGACTGTATTCTTGTAATAAACAGTAGCTTCTGTCACTCACCAACCCTGCAAATATTATCATCGGTTGATATTAGATGGCGCTTTTCAATGTCATCCTATTCCTGTAGAATTAACAGGATTTCTATAGCCTATATGTTTGACGGTCTATAAAGAATAATGGTGCTAAATTTCATCGATATTGTTTCAGCGGATTCGCCGTGAAAGAGACAAACATACATCCATACTCATAAACTTTCGCATTTATAATATTAGTAAGAATAACGATATATATACTCAACGCCGTGTGGTATCCGGCTGAGTAGAATAGACCACCCTCATTTCTTACCGAGGTGTCGTAAAAGGCGACTAAGGTAAGTTGACCCACCGTGTGGTATCCGATTTAGTAGAATAGACCACCCTCTTCCTTATCGAGGTGTCGTAAAATACGACAGAGGTAAGTTGATCGTAAAAACGCAGCCATATCATGTGACAGCATGTTTATAACATGTTGTACCGACCCCACGTAGAGTGGGATAAGGGCAGGAAGATGATGAACGATATATATACTCACTTCGTCCTTCTGTTCCAACTCGCGGCTCTGCTTGTGTGAGGCCACTATACCGTACATATTTGTACTTTATCACAAATATAAAACACTGAGCAAATTTATTAAATTTATTGTAGAAAGCCTAAAAACTTTCGTTTGTTTATAATTATGTTTTCCCTATAATTCCACTGGATTACAATCTCTACTCATATTTTTCCATTAAAGTAGCGGCCTGTTACTATCCCACTGCTGGGCATAGGCCTCTTCTCTCCGTTTTTGGATATAATTGGAGCTAAGACCTACCACGCTGCTCCAATGATTGGTAGGTTACACATATCACCAGAATTCTCTAGAGATATGCAGGTTTCCTCACGATGTTTTCCTTCACCGAATAGCGTGTGATAAATTGCAATTATCAATTAGACACATAAGTTTTAACAGAAAACCCATTGAAGTCTGCCCGGGACCTCCTCGAAAGAGTCGCACGGTGTTACCACTGGGCTACCACAGTTTATTTTCCATTTATTAAAAAACATTTTATTGCAACTTGAAGTCATTAACAATGGCACCCTTATTAACGATCAGATAAATGTTTCTTCAAGCTTGTTACATTTGTTCGCAGGCAATATAAAATAAATGCTGGAGTTTAACCTCTTTATACTAATATATAAAGCTGAAGAGTTTGTTTGAACGCGCTAATCTCAGGAACTACTGGACCGATTTGAAAAATTCTTTAAGTGTAAGATAGTCCATTTATCGAAGGCTATATGCTATATAACACGCTAAGATGAATAGGAGAGGAGCAATGAGAAATACTACGAAAACGGCAAAATTTAAAGCTTTCATTGCGCTGAGTAAACGGTGATAGTTATTCAAAAATCATATATCACAAAATTGTTTTAAATAAAATTCCGCGACAACATATATCTAGCTTTTCAAGATTAACTCACTTTAACCATTTTTATGGTTATCAAAAGACTATATTACGGTTTTTATCTTTCCACGCGGGCGGAGCCGTTATTATAAATATTGGTCCAGTAAAATAGCCGTGTAAATGTAACAGAAACACAAAATTTCGCATTCAGAAATTGTTTAAATTTTACTTTAAATAATATATCAGTTCTAAAATTACTATAACACGGACTAGTTAACTATTAAACTTCAACTATTATTATTCACGAAATTATTTAAATTTTATTTAAAATTAACTACTATAACACAAGAAGCTGTGATGGCCTAGCAAGCTGTAATAGCCTAGCGGTGCGACCGTTTGAATCTCTAGAGACGATCATGGGTTCAAACCCGGGCAGACACCAATGAGTTTTTCTATTAAAACTTATGTGTCTAATTGATAATTGCAATTTATCACACGCTTTTCGGTGAAGGAAAACATCGTGAGGAAACCTGCGTATCTCTAGAGAATTCTGGAGATATGTGTAACCTACCAATCCGCATTGGAGCAGCGTGGTAGGTCTTAGCTCCAATCCTTCTCTCCAAACGGAGAGAAGAGGCCTATGCCCAGCAGTGGGATAGTAACAGGCCGCTACTTACTTACTTACTATAACACAAATTAACTATTAAAATTAGTTAATGTAATGTATATTTATTATCTGTGACACCGCAAGTGTTGCCACATTAAACATTTAACTCCACACGTGGTCGTGCGTCGGACGAGCTCGCACCGCAAACACCGCACCGATACTGTAACCGCCTGTGTATTTAGGGTTGACTCACTGTGAGAAATAGTTTAAATTACAAAATTAAATATTTAAATTAGGTTAACAGACTTGTGAGCTGTGATGGCCTAGCGGTGCGACCGTGTGAATCTCTAGAGACGATCATGGGTTCAAACCCGGGCAGACACCAATGAGTTTTTCTATTAAAACTTATGTGTCTAATTGATAATTGCAATTTATCACACGCTTTTCGGTGAAGGAAAACATCGTGAGGAAACCTGCATATCTCTAGAGAATCCTAGGGATATGTGTAACCTACCAATCCGCATTGGAGCAGCGTGGTAGGTCTTAGCTCCAACCCTTCTCTCCAAAAATGGAAAGAGGAGGCCTATGCCCAGCAGTGGGATAGTAACTGGCCGTTACTTACTTTACTTACTTACTTAACAGACTTGCGATCGAATCCTGGCTATTATGCTACTGTTATCAAACATTTTCTACATAGTATAAAACAAAGTCGCTTTCCCTGTTGGTCCTTACGTCCCTATATCCCTATATACGCTTAAATCTTTAAAACTAAAACATATTTTGATGCGGTTGACTCACTGTGGGAAATAGTTTAAATTACATAATTAAATATTTAGGTTAGGTTAACGGACTTCTATGAAGAAACAGAATCACTACATAGTATATCTATCCCTATGTATGCTTCAATGTTTAAAACTACGCAACAGATTTTGATGCGGTGTTTTCAATAGATAGAGTGATTGAAGAGGAAGATTTATATGTATAATAACATTCAATATGGATTAGAGAAATATCACAATTTTTGAGGTTTCTTACGTGATGTCGTAAATAATTCTTACATTGCAAACGCAAGCCGAACCCTACGAGATTTATAAAAATAATGTACTAAGTATTTGTACGCCTTGAAAAGGTCTACGGAAAACTCCGCGATGGTATATGTCTATCTCTTATGGATAACCCCATATGCCTTATTATCAAAGCAATTTTAAACAATACAGCATTAATCCTTATCTAATTAAGTACCTTAAATATATTGTTGATTTGATATAGATCAATATGGCCGTTTACAGCATGTAATTTCAATGAAAATTTAAAAGATATTAAGATTTAAAATGCAGGGGCATAGCGATTGCGGCAGCGTGCCGCGTGCCTTTACATAGCGCATCGCTGCCCTTCGCAGTAATTGCTATGTATTTAATGTTAGCATTTATGCTTTATTTGTTACAAAAATCATTACATTTTATTTTATAAACTGGCCACCCTTAATTAATTGTATAAAATCAGCATCCGCCATGTTCGCCTACTTACTTCTTAAAATACGTCAGTAATCGGACATATTGCCTTCCAGTGTAGAACAGTGAATAAACGTTAATTATTACATTAGATTCATTGATTCATTTATATCCTTGGCCTGTTCTCCTACATTTAATACCCGTGCGAAGCCGCAGCGGGCCGCTAGTTATAATATGTTGTCGCCATTGACTTCCGCTTTGTATTTTATAGCAACACAGTCATGAAACAAGAGTATTGCGCCCTTTTTGATTAAAATGGTACCGACACTGTGACGTGTTGTTTCCGGTTGAGTCTTCCTATTGATAAAACGTTTCAGTGACAGTCAGTCTTTGTTCGTCATTCAAGAGAAGTGCATCTCGGAACGGGAATTGCGGTATTCCTAATATATCGTGTTATTGTATATAGTGTGCGTTAACAAATATTTGTAGGATTAGCAGTATAATCAGTTTAAAAGGCGCCTTCCTCTCTAATCTGATTTGTTTTAATGAGATTAACAAAAACTTAACGGGCTAGTTTAAACTAACCCTGTTTTCGGGCATTATATATTACTGGCAGCCCTGGATTGAGATTACAATGCAGCATCCCAAGTGAAAACTAATTTAACTTTACACTTAAACTATCAATTATAACTCTTATTGCAATATAATAGAGGTTAATTTACTTAAAATTATAAGCAAATGTAAAATAGTTGTATAAAATTTAAATTTTCGCATGCAACAGTTTCGCGACAGACGATAGCGGCCTTATAAATTTATTAGCAGCTAAGTTTACATAATTTTGGTATAACTAAGTATATATATATCCTCCAGCCCTTATCCCACTTGAGGTGGGGTCGGCACATGTTATAAACATGCTGTAAAATGATTTGGCTGCCTGACGTCAACTTACCTCAGTCGTATTTTACGACACCTCGGTAATAAAGAGGGTGGTCTATTCTACTAAACCGGATACCACACGGTGGGTCAACTTACCTTAGTCGCCTTTTACGACACCTCGTCAACCAGGTATTATAAGTAATTAAACTATGCTCATGTCAGACGATGACAAATCTCTCTGAGTCTTCCCGGGTTAACCTGATTTTTGTGATGGAGATATTTGCAAGGTTAGAGAGTGACAGAAGCTACTTTTATTCCAAGAGAGCCCACGACCAAGTTGCGGGTAAAAGGTAGTCTAACTACAAAATAATACGATAAGAAACATGCATAGCCTAGAGCAGTGTTTCCCAACGTGGGGCCCACGACCCACAGGGGGGCAATTTGATGGTTAAGAGGGGGCAACTCGACACGAGTGTAAGCCTTTCGCCCTGGGCTATTTAAGTGCAATGCTAGATTTCGATGCCAAATTTAGCAAAAAAAAAGCAATTTCTTCTGTCTAAAACCTATTATTTAATAATATTTATTTAATAATATTTATATAATATTATTTCTTAAGTGAACAATTCAATTTTTAATATTAAAATTATGTATGTTACTTAGGGGGACAAAATAATTTTAAACGTGGGGCATGGGCCAAAAAAGTTGGGAAACACTGGCCTAGAGCAATTGCTTGTTATATCGCGCATTGACAAACTCAACAATATTTTACAATGAATGTAGGAAAGTAATACATTAAGTTTATAATAAGTTCATTCAAGCACAATAATATATTTGCGACTTGCAACTTTCAATTAACTTAGTGCCTATTCATTGCAGTTTTTCATTGTTAGTATTCTTTCCTTTACTAACTAGAAAACTCTACATTTTATTTAGGGGACGTTCAAGTATTAAGGTTATTTATTTACGTAGATTTACTTACCTCCCCCCATACCCCTTGTCAGCAAAAGTAAGCAAAGCAAACCCCCTCCCCCCATGCTTAATTAATCATTTGTTAATAAATGGATTGGTTTATTTTAATATTATAATTAAATCTTTGTAATTATAATTTATTAGAATAGAAGTTATGATAGAATTATTTTGCCATAATCCGCATTTGTTATGAAATTTTATGAAACGGTAAGTATATGAAGCAGAGACAACAATTATAAAAAAAAAATGTTTTGAAAAATCATGCTTTATTTATATCCCACTTTTGAAGCTTAAAATATTGTATTAAATTTACAATATATTTAAGGAAATGACAATTTTACGATTTTATCAGCACTAAGGGAAAATATTAAAAATCAAAAAACTAGATTCCACATCGATAGAAAGAGAATAACAATTATAATAGGTATCTAACATGCAGTAGAAAAAAAATTGATTAATAAATAATCGATTTTTTCCCTTTTAAATAAATCGATTTTTTAAAGCCGATACGTAATAATCGATATAATATTTTTTTTATATTATATCGATTTATTTATTTTTTTATAGTTTGAAAGTTTATAAAGTTGTTTTTTTATTATTAATAATTAATTACAATAAAGTCTAATTAAAGTGGACAACTACCAAGAAAATACAACAGATGCGCTGTTTGTGAAATTTTATTAAAATGTTTAAATTGGCTACATTGGTTTCATCCAACAATGCATATCTAATCTTAAAAAGCAAGAAAAAAGTAAGATTTTTTATAATCGATTTTTTTTTTATTATTGAAAAAAATAATCGATTATTCTAAAAATCGATTATTTTATGACATCCTTAATAACAATATTATCAAAGTCAAATCAAAATATTTCGAAATTCCATGAAGTATTGAAATATTATAATTTCTTGCCATTATCTTGCCAATGTAAATTTATTCAGCAAAATGGCTTTCCCAAAGATCGAAGGATATATAGTGACAGAAAAACTTGGTTCTGGGAGCTATTCGACGGTGTATAAAGCTTATACTAAGGTGAAAAAAGCAATTTATATATTTTTTAATGTCTACAGCTGTTTAAAATTTCCTTTTATACTAAATAACTTACTTATAGTGAGTCTATTATAATTATTATATAGCCAATAAGAGCTTTACTATTAATTTAGTTTGTGAATGTATTTTTTAACTTTTTAATAAATTTTGTGAAGTTTGAATCGATTTCAATAAACAAAACAAATCCAAATCATAATAAAATCGATCTGTCCAGTGGATTTAATTTAGTGTTTTATTATACGTTCTAAAATATTTTATTTTTATAATGCATACTCTAAAAAATAATAATGTATAATACTAAAATACACCAGCAACCTGTAAATATTTCAAAGCAACAAAAGCTTTACTTCTTAATTGAAAAAGGTTTAATTCATGTACAGAATCAGGTGATTTTGTAACAGTAAGTTTTCACAAAAGTAACAATAATATTATTTTATTATATTCTGTGATTAGTGAAAATCTATTTAATTTTAAATGTAGATTGCATTTAACTCTTGCATATTGCATTTGTAAAATTTAAGCATGCAGAATTCAAAACACATTAAAAACAATAATTTTAATAATAGTGGAAACATTATCAGGAAAGTCACAGTCCATGAAAAAAACTACTTTGCTATTTTGACTTTAAGATACAGTGTATTTAATTTATATATAAATTATAAATATATAAAGGTGTTACTTTCCAGAATTCCATAGTACAAAAGTTATGACAGAAATATTTTGCTGTAATAACAAAATAATTATATCATAACTTTTGTTAAGGTATCTGGAATATTGATAAATTAGTTGTTTAATAAAGATATCTAACCTAAAAGTGAATAGGATTATTTAATTTATATATAATATGATAAGTAAGTAGTAAGTAACGGCCTGTTACTATCCCACTGCTGGGCATAGGCCTCCTCTCTCCATTTTTGGAGAGAAAGATTGGAGCTAAGACCTACCACGCTGCTCCAATGCGGATTGCTAGGTTACACATATCTCCAGAATTCTCTAGAGATATGCAGATTTCCTCACGATGTTGTCCTTCACCGAAAAGCGTGTGATAAATTGCAATTATCAATTAGACACATAAGTTTTAATAAAAAACTCATTGGTGTCTGCCCGGGTTTGAACCCATGATCTTCTCTGGAGATTCACACGGTTGCACCGCTAGGCCATCACAGTTTATCTACTAATTATGAAGAAAATTTACAATTATATGACCCATGTATGTATTAATTGTAGAATTAATTAAATTGTACCTTATGGTAATCTGTGATAAAGTAAATAGAAAATTATATAATGGTAAATGTAGAGTGGACTACTCATTTTTCATACCTGATACATGCAGAATTCGTAAAAACACATGCACAAACCTCTTTATATATATTTTCTATTTACTTCATTGTGGATTACAAAATGTTTTTATCAAACGTTTTGAAGGATTATTTAGCCAAAATTGTGAATGAATTGTTACAGGTGGGCGCACGGACAACAGTGGCCATCAAATGTGTGGACAAATCCCGTGTTAAACACTCTGGAGCGGCCATAGACAACCTGGTGACGGAGATCCGCCTGCTGAAGTCACTGTCACATCCCCATATTGTCCAAATGAAGGAATTCACTTGGGATAACAGGTGATACAAACAAAAGTAATAAAATTATTTTGCTATAATCCACGATGAAGTAAAATAGAAAATATATATAATGCTAAATGCAGAGTGAACAGTCCATTGTCATACCTGATACATGTAGGATTCGTTAAAACACATGCACAAACCTCCACTACAATACACAAGCACTACACATGTTCGCTATCACACTCAACAATTGTTTCGCCCCGCAACCAAAGCATCATCAGGAGATAGACTCTTAGTTATGTACTAATCTTTTTTTTATTTTTTACAAAATTACCACGTGTTACTGGCGTGTCTTTCTTTTTTTTTTTACAAAATTACCACGTGTTACTGGCGTGTCTTTCTTTTTTTTTTTACAAAATTACCACGTGTTACTGGCGTGTCTTTCTTTTTTTTTTTACAAAATTACCACGTGTTACTGGCGTGTCTTTCTTTTTTTTTTTACAAAATTACCACGTGTTACTGGCGTGTCTTTCTTTTTTTTTTTTACAAAATTACCACGTGTTACTGGCGTGTCTTTCTTTTTTATTTTTTTTATTTTTTACAAAATTACCACATGTTACTGGCGTGTCTTTCTTTTTTATTTTTTACAAAATTACCACGTGTTACTGGCGTGTCTTTCTTTTTTTATTTTTTACTGATACTTTTTTTTACTGGTACTGATATTTATATTTCCAGAAATATTTACATAATAATGGAATATTGTTGCGGAGGTGATCTCTCTAAATACATACGCAAGTATGGCAGAGTGGCAGAGAAACAGGTGAGTTGGATAATATTACAAAAAATTACTATAGTAGCAGTCTAATTGTCCCACTGTTGGGAAAAGGTGTTGGTAATTAGGAACGCAACCTTATATGTTGTGAGTTCGTAATACTTTTTTCTGTAACATGTTATATTGGCTACATTTTTATATAACCTCTTTCTTCTTGTCATCATTGTAAAACGCCATAGTCGAATTAAAATTTATCCGCATTCTAAACAGTTTGTTTTATTATAAAACACGCAAATATCAACAAAAGGTAGCCTTTTGTTGATTACTTTGCGGAGGTCCATAATACAAAAGTAATGAGAATATTATTTTGCTATAATTATTATCGATTATAGCAAAATAATATTCTCATTACTTTTGAATCTCAAATCTCTCTCTCCAGGTGCTGTATTTCCTGCAACAGTTGGCTTCTGCGTTGAAATTTTTAAGGGAAAAAGGTTGTTATAATAATTTTTTTATATTGCTACAATTTTTTATGAGGGTACAAAATATAAATACAAATTGGTTTAGCTTGTGGCTTAGGTATAAGCAGTGTAGGTTGTGTAGAGAATGTGTTTACTTGTATTAATATAGACTGGTGTTATATGAATATATTGTTAGAAATTAAATCAAAATTCAATTTAAAATAAATACTTAAAACATAAACAAATGCGTTTAGAGAATCACTTGGGACACCTTACTGTGCACCAACACTTTTCAGTACGAAATCCAACGACAGAATGATTCTACCACCAGTTGGGAACACTGATCCACTTGAGAAGAACTGGCAACAAACTCAGTGCTCGCTAACATCACCAATAGCGATTATTTGAGGGTAGATTCTAATAAAGAAATACAAAAGAGGTCCCCAAACACGTCTACCTCCTACGAATGACGCGCGTCAAAAGAGAGCGAATGACGTCGCCGTTGTCTTATATAGGCTGTCACAGCTTAGAGATCTGGATTAATTACAATTAAATTGGTATTATGTGTCCGCTATAGCCTAAACTATAGCCTAACTAAACCTAAACTATAGCCTAGCGTTTCCTATAAACAACGAGCCACCAGTTTGTGTTGTACCCTCATTTTAAACTGGTACCAATATAACGTGGTGGTGGTCAGGAGTGGTGCACATGGACCTCAAACCCCACAACCTGCTGCTGCACAAAGGCTCCGACGGGAAATACATGCTGAAGGTGGCCGATTTCGGGTGAGTGGATATTGATATCCTAGACGTAACATCTATTTAAGTGTTAAAGTAAATCGATTCAAATCATCCTTATTTGCAGAATACGGTACATAACAAGGTTTTAAAAATAATTAAATACATCCATAAACTGCCATAAGTGACGCCGTGTGGTATCCGGCTGAATAGAATAGTACCACCCTCATTTCTTACCGAGGTGTCATAAAAGGCGACTACGGTAAGTCGACCCGCCGTGTGGTATCCGATTGAGTAAAATAGACCATCCTCTTTCTTACCGAGGTGTCGTAAAATACGACTAAGGTAAGTTAACGTCAGGCAGACGACCGGTCGTAAAATACGTAGCCAAATCATATGACAACATGTTTGTAACATGTGCCGACCCCACTTAGAATGTGTTAAGGGCAGGAGAATGAATGATGAAACTGCCATAAGTGGCATTCGAATGTCAAACAAATTAAAAAAAAAATTAGTTATAGTTTTTTTTGCTTATCACAAGGCGCCTGAAAAACTGTAAATGTCAAATAAGTACAAAAGTGTCTAGAGAAGCTCATTGGAACATGTCTGAGGCTTAAACCCACTGCCATTCCCGTAAGTATTTTAAAAAAATACATGAGTGTAGCACAAGGGTCGTCTACAGTTCCACATCTATATTTTATGCATGTTGATGACCTAACGAATTATACTGACTTTATAACGTCCATTAATGATGTAGTGGCATTAGAAGAACCCCTTGTTTACTCTAATATATCCAGTTAATGTTGCCATGATTGTGTACGTACAATAAATGAATGGAAAGCTTGTATAGGGAGTATTAATTCAGCACTTTCTTTTGTGGGCAGTTTTAAATCGTGAAACATTTCAATTTAGTGATATATCTATTTTACCATACTACTGATTTTAAACATTGATGCTTTCTGGATAAATCTGGCTGATATCCGTTGATTAATCATCATCATCATCTTCTTCCTGCCCTTATCCCACTCTAAGTGGGGTCGGCACAATATGTTATAAACATGCTGTCACATGATTTGGCGTTTTTACGACCGGCCGTCTGCCTGACGTCAACTTACCTCAGTCATATTTTACGACACCTCGGTAAGAAAAAGGGTGGTCTATTCTACTAAGCCGGATACCACACGGTGGGTCAACTTACCTTAGTCGCCTATTACGACACATCGGTAAGAAAAGAGGGCGGTACTATTCTATTCAGCCGGATACGGCGTAGATCCGTTGATTAATCAATTACTAAATTCAATGTATTCTTATTGTCTTCAACTATTAGAATACAGTTGGACATAGACCTCTTCTAAGTGAATTTCACAACAAAAGATCCTGTACCTCTTGAATGAACTAGTACTGCTGATTCCGATTTTGGGGTTACGGTAAAGAGATGAGCGGGTATGGTAGTGGTATCGTGGGTGTTTTATGGTGTTGGTATGGCGGTGGTATCGCAGGTTCGCGCAGCACATGTCCTCGCCGGGCCGACATGTGCGCGGCTCGCCGCTGTACATGGCGCCCGAGATGCTGCTGGGGGACTACGACGCACGCGTCGACCTCTGGAGCGTGGGTGAGTGATGGTAGTGGTGATGGGAGGGTGATGAACGGAAGCCAGGTGATGAGGGAACAGTGGGTGATGTAAAATGTTGTTGCAATACAAATTTTAATGAAAGAAGTGTAATTGAAAAGGGGAGGGTAAATGTTGAGGAATGTAAGGACGATGAGAAGAGTTTTGAAGATGTTGGGTGTTGGATGATTGATTGGGGGGGGATGGGAGTGAAAGGAGGAAAAGAGATGAACGGAGGACAGGAAATGGGAGGAGTGTATGTGATAAAGGCTGTGAGATAGAGGAAGGAAAGTGCGGATGGTGATGGGAATACGGGTGATAAATGTAGCGTAGATGGTAAGGGAAGTGTGTTTGATGGTGGAGGTGGGGGTGTTGATACAGAGGAATATGCTGGCAATAAGAAGTGTGTGGACGATAGGAAATGAGCAGACGATGTTGAAAATGTGGCCTATGTGGTTTCCAGGGGCTATGCAAAGTGCCAGTCAATATAATATCTTCGTACCGCTGTTCCTTTACCAACCCCCAACCCCTCGGTTGCAGGGGTCATCATGTACGAGTGCCTGTTCGGACGAGCGCCGTACTCTTCCAACACCTTCAAAGAGCTGATCGACAAGATCGAACGCCGCGCGCGAATCGAGGTGAGGTTGTGTAAGAACAACCGCACGAGGTGATATAAATATATGTTACAACATGTTTTTAATACAACCTCCTTCATAGAGTTGGTCATTAATATGAAAAAACATTGTGGCTGTCATATTTTTATGTGTCATTCATTGAGTTGTTGCGAAAGAGTAAATAGGTTGACTCTGGGAAAACTATTTTTTATTTATTGAATAAGTATAAAGGAGAAATATCGTTGCTTTATTATACAACTTTATGTTGTCGCCATTGATTTCCGCTTTGTATTTTAAAGCAACACAGTCATGACACAAGAGTATCGCGAGTATTATTCAAATGTTGGCAACACTGTGTCATTATTGTTTCCGATAGAATCTTCCTATTGATAAAACGTTTCAGTGACAGTCTTTGTTCGTTGTTCAAGAA
Organism: Morpho helenor; assembly: GCA_029227775.1. NCBI lineage: Eukaryota > Metazoa > Arthropoda > Insecta > Lepidoptera > Nymphalidae > Morpho > Morpho helenor. The sequence continues at coordinate 42,202,342 of JARGCU010000028.1, read as the reverse complement.
AAGTGCATCTCGGAACGGGAATTGTGGTATTCCTATTATATCGTGTTATTGTTTAAAGATAACGTCAAGAAAAGCAAATTAGAAAAATTTAATTAGATTAAGTCATAATCATTAATATGTAATGGTCCTTCGAGCCGGATATTGCCTATGACTTTCGCTTTGTATTTAATAGAGTATCGCGCCTTTTTGACTGAAACAGTGGCAACACTGTGTACCATACTCATTTCTTACCGAGGTGTCGAAAAAGGCGACTAAGGTAAGTTAACCGATCGTGTGGTATCCCGCTGAGTAGAATAGACCACCCTCTTTACAGAGGTGTCGTAAAATACGACAGAGGTAAGTTGAAGTCAGGCAGGCGGCCGGTCGTAAAACCGCAGCCAAATCATGTTTATAACATGTGCCGACCCCACTTAGAGTGAGATAAGGGCAGAAAGATGATGGTATAAGTATGGAATACCCTGCTGGAGGGAACACGTGATGGAGGGATACCCTTGCTCCCCAACCTCAGATCCCGGTGAACTCCTCCATCACCCCTGGATGTCGGGAGCTGCTGGGCCAGCTGCTGCAGCACGACCCTGACCAGCGTATCTCCTACGAGGAGTTCTTCGACCACGAATACCTGGACCTAGAGCACATACCGTCCAAGGAGAACTACGATAAGGTAATAAAATAACATAACATCAATACACTTTATTCTACAATATAGATTATCTAATAGCTAAAACTAGCTTTTACCCGCGACTTTTACTATAGACTGTTGTCATGTTAATGTGTGATATTGATAATAGATGGCGCTTTTCAACGTCATCCTATTCCAGTAGAATTAACAGGATTTCTATAGCCTATGTTAACATTACGTAATGGTGGCGGCAGGTTATTCCAACAATTGATGTCGTTTTGTTTGAAGCGCCCCGAAACCAGGTCTGGTAGCTGGTTTCTGGGTACGTGTAGCAGAAGTGACTAGCTAAGCTACCAGACGTTTATACACGTTTGAAAAAATTTATGCTGCTGTGCGATTGACCCGTATACACGTCACAACAAACCTATACTGTAACGCACTCGACGTGTATAGACGTCATATCATGCATATTGACGCGAATACACGTCGCAACACTCATTGCGGTACGTTTGACGTGTATACACGTCTGACTAATCTTATTGCGGTGTGTTTGTCATATATACACGTCGCACCGAACCACGTATATAGACGTTACACTCTACTGACGTGCAATTGACGTGTAAACACGTCGTCTGTGTCTATCGGAACTAAATTCCTCCGTTAACAGCTAAAGTAAATAACTATGATGCCCATTCTTCGTCGTTAGGCCGTGGCGATGATCAAGCACGCCATAGAGCTGGACTGCTCCGGCCGCCTGCCCGAAGCCCTGGAGGCCTACGGGAACAGCCTGCGGTACCTGGTGAGTGGAACCACCGCCTGGTTACCGGGCTACCACCAGGGACATGTTCTACAGATACCTTAGAGCAGTGTTTCCCAACGTGGGGCCCGTGACCCACAGGGGGGGGGCAATTTGGTGGCTAAGGGGAGGGGGGGGGCAACTCGACCCGAGTTTAACCCGCAGGGGACAATTTGGGGCTAAGGGAGAGGGGTCAACTCCACTCTAGTTTACCCGTAGGGGGCAATTTGGGGGCTAAGGGGGAAGGGTCAACTCGACACGAGCTTAAACCTTACGCTCTGGGCCATTTAAGTGCAATGGTAGATTTCGGTGCCGAATTTACAAAAAAAAGCAATTTTTATTTCTAAAACCTACTTACTCAGTCACTTTAATACTAAATATACGAGGTGTGTTCAAAAAGTATCGCGAATTTTGAATTTTCGCGAGTTACGTATATTCCAATTTCGATTATTTTGTGGCGTTATGTTGGTACATATGTCTCTCACTTATGCTGACAAGTTGGGCCATTTTGAATGTTCGGTTAATTGTTGACAGCTGCTTTGCTTGCACGTGTTTTGGTTCGTCTTCGATTTTTACCTATTCAAAAAGTGGAACAAGGAACCTGTATCGATTTTTATGTGAAAAACGAAAATAAGTGCGCGGATGCATTCCGAATGTGGACTGTGGCATATGGAGAAGCTACTTTCGACAAAAGCAACGTTTATCGGTGGTACAAAATGTTTTTAAAAGGCCGAGAAGATGTGAATGACGAAGAGCGTGCCGGACGCCCGAGCACTTCAACAACAGACGAAAAAATTGATGAATTGAAGAAAATGGTATTGGCCATTCTTCGAATCATCGATAGAGAAATTTCCGAGGACCTAGGCATATTGATTGACTCGTGCCATTCGATTTTAATCGATAATTTGTGGAAAAACAAAAATTGGCTTTTGCACCTCGATAACGCCCCTGTTCACACATCGCTACTTGTACGCGATTTCTTGGCCAAAAACAACAGACTAATGATATCGCAGCCACCGTATTCCCCAGATCTGGCCCCCTGTGACTTTTTCTTGTTCCCGAAACTGAAGAGGCCCATAAAAGTACGACACTACGCCACGATTGACGATATAAAGACGGCATCGAAGGAGGAGCTGAACAAGATACAAAAAATGATTTTTTGAAGTGCTTCGAAGATTTGTAAAAACGTTGGCACAAGTGTATAATATCCCAGAGGGATTACTTTGAAGGGGACAACATAGATATTTACGAATAAATAAATAATTTTTGAAAATACACAAAATTCGCGATACTTTTTGAACACACCTCGTATACGGAAAAGACGGCTTAAGGCCTGACGCGGTAGGATTCGAAGTTACTTAGTAGAAAGGAACAGTAACCCACCATGTCGTCAGGTGCCGGCCGTGGGCATGGAGAGCGACCCCATGAGGCGCAGCGCGCTGGCCGCCAAGCTGACACGGTGAGTGACACCTGAAGTGACACACACTGCACATTGTCTACATACACACTGCACATTGACTACACACACACTGCACATTGTCTACACACACACTGCACATTGTCTACACACACACTGCACATTGTCTACATACACACTGCACATTGTCTACATACACACTGCACATTGACTACACACACACTGCACATTGACTACACACACACTGCACATTGTCTACACACACACTGCACATTGTCTACATACACACTGCACATTGTCTACATACACACACTGCACATTGTCTACATACACACTGCACATTGTCTACATACACACACTGCACATTGTCTACATACACACTGTACATTGTCTACACACACACTGCACATTGTCTACACACACACTGCTCATTGTCTACATACACACTGCACATTGTCTACACACACACTGCACATTGTCTACACACACACACTGCACATTGTCTACATACACACACTGCACATTGTCTACATACACACTGCACATTGTCTACATACACACACTGCACATTGTCTACATACACACTGCACATTGTCTACACACACACTGCACATTGTCTACATACACACTGCACATTGTCTACATACACACACTGCACATTGTCTACATACACACACTGCACATTGTCTACATACACACTGCACATTGTCTACACACACACACTGCACATTGTTTAAACACACACTACACATTGTCTACATACAATTGTCTACACACACATTGTCTACATACACACACACACATGCACATTGTCTACATACACACACTGCTCATTGTCTACATACACACTGCACATTGTCTACACACACACACTGCACATTGTTTAAACACACACTGCACATTGTCTACACACACACTGCACATTGTCTACATACACACTGCACATTGTCTACATACACACACTGCACATTGTCTACACACACACTGCACATTGTCTACACACACACTGCTCATTGTCTACATACACACTGCACATTGTCTACACACACACTGCACATTGTCTACACACACACACTGCACATTGTTTAAACACACACTACACATTGTCTACATACAATTGTCTACACACACATTGTCTACATACACACACACACATGCACATTGTCTACATACACACACTGCACATTGTCTACACACACACACTGCACATTGTTTAAACACACACTGCACATTGTCTACACACACACACTGCTCATTGTCTATACACACACTGCTCATTGTCTACATACACACTGCACATTGTCTACACACACACACTGATCATTGTCTACATACACACTGCACATTGTCTACACACACACTGCACATTGTCTACACACACACACTGCACATTGTTTAAACACACACTACACATTGTCTACATACAATTGTCTACACACACATTGTCTACATACACACACACACATGCACTTTGTCTACATACACACACTGCACATTGTCTACACACACACACTGCACATTGTTTAAACACACACTGCACATTGTCTACACACACACACTGCTCATTGTCTTTACACACACTGCTCATTGTCTACATACACACTGCACATTGTCTACACACACACACTGCTCATTGTCTATACACACACTGCTCATTGTCTACACACACACTGCACATTGTCTACACACACACACTGCTCATTGTCTATACACACACTGCTCATTGTCTACACACACACTGCACATTGTCTACACACACACTGCACATTGTCTACATACACACTGCTCATTGTCTACATACACACTGCACATTGTCTACACACACACACTGCTCATTGTCTATACACACACTGCTCATTGTCTACATACATACTGCACACTGTCTACACACACTGCACATTGTCTACACACACTGCACATTGTCTACACACACTATGGCTGCTCTGGTATAAGTCTATGCTCCTCTCAGGTACTTGGACCGGGCTGAGGACATCAAGAGGATGTTGAAGGACAAAGGCACACCGCGAGCCCCTCGTGGTAAGTATGGTGATAACACTTAGTGGCTAACAGCCAACTTCACTCTAGTGTGTCTTGTATTACAATATATGCAGGACATACGTATCACTACATATTATAAAACAAAGTCGCAATCTTTGTTTGTCCATATAATCTATGTATGCATAAAACTTTAAAACTACGCAACAGATTTTGATACAGTTTTTTAATAGATAGAGTGATTCCAGAGGAAGGTTTGTATGTATAATAACATTCAATACGGAGTAGAGAAATACTGTAATTTTTGAGGTTTCTGTAAATAATTACATTTTTTTCCGCTTACATTGCAAACGCAGGCTAAACCCTACGAGATTTATCAAAATGATGTACTAAGTATTTGTACACCTTGAAAATGTCTATAGAAAAGTCCGCGATGGTGTATGTCTATCTCTTATGCCTAAACCACAATAGCATTTTTTGTCATTTACTTTTTACGAAAAATAATGCCTTATGTTCAAAGCAATTTTTATACAATACAGCATTAATCCTTATCCAATTAAGTACCTTAAATAAATTGTTGAACGACGAATTACACACAAAGGTCTCAAGCGCACTACGTCAGTTATAGCAGAGCCGCGGGCGAGAGTGGTCGTGTACTTACATATTGTTGATAGTTTGCGTGATTTTCTAAATGCATTCGTTTATTTTTTTATTATTCATATTTCATTCATAAATTGAATTTCGACTTGATTTCTAACTATATGATAATAGCGACCGAACTGTCCTGTCGGTAGACGAGGGTCAGTCAAAGGACGCCCCCATAGAACCCTTCAGCGATGACAGCGATGCGGCTGGAGAGGCATGCGATAGCGAGTTTAATGAGGTGAGTCATAATATTAGAATTTAAGTTTTAAGTTCCAACTTTAGAATTTAGTGAAGTACATAACAATTATTATTAGCAATTATTTTTAACACGAAACACTATTTATAGAGATCAATGACCTAACCTAACCTTGGCTAAAAACTACGGTATTACTAAACAGGTGCGAGGTAGACAAAACTATAATGTCAGTGTTTTCTCTTGTTTTTTAAAAAGCGCGTCGCGCCATGTTTTTCTACTATACTAATAAAGCCAGATCTCAGTTAAATTATGTTTATTTTGGTCAAATACCCATTATTTTTAACTATACTATTTATTTATTTACAGCAAAAATATACAAGTTATATATTAAATTACTTACACGCTAGGACTATACAAATCGTGCCCACGTGGAATGGTCCCAAGAATGCTGGCAGCGTTTCCGCGCTGAATCGCTAAACTGATTCTTTGTGCGAAAAAGGAGCCAGCCCTCTTGTCACCTGAAGAGGCAAACTGGTGTTACAATTAAATTAATAAGTGGGACTTAATTTTCATATTGCATTTTGAATTTAGTCCGTTGTTTTATTCCGCAGATGCAAGCGACTTCCAAAGTGAAAGGCAAAAAGCGCGGCGAAACGGCTGACAACTGCAAAATTGCATAAAAATATACGTCTTAAATAATAATTAATGTATAGAAACCGGCTATACTCACGTCTTGTTTTATCGGATGAGCCCGACTAGTTAAAACAATTCGTGAGTATAACGAGTTTCTATACATTAATTATGAATGCCACTCACGATAGTTTAAATTAAAAAATTAAATAATAATATTCAAATATATCTCTAATATCTATTTTAATGGTTAAAAACCTTAATAGGTAAGATTTTTGTGGTATGTTGGCAATTAAAACTGGTTTAGAATCGAATTCAAAATCAAAGTTATAGGTAAAAGATCAAGTGAAATGGTCCTTTAAGCCGGATCAATTTCACGTTATACGCACGAGAATTCATTTTAACAACTATACCAAACTTGATGTAGAAAAGCACGAAGAAGATTCTTTGTGCCCTTATCCCACTTTAAGTGGGGTCAGCACAACATGTTATAAACATGTTGTCACATGATTTGGCTACGTATTTTAAGACCGGTCACCTCGGTAAGAAAGATTGTGGTCTGTTCTACGTAACCGGATACCACACGGCAGGTCGACTTACCGTAGTCGCCTTTTACGACACCTCGGTAAGAAATGAGGGTGATACTATTCTATTCAGCCGGATACCACACGGCGTAAAACTTGATGTAGAAAACCATATATTATAATAAAGACTGCCATAGTTTTATTTCGACACCTGATTTTCATATAAAATATATTTTGTACAAGTAAATAAAAAAAATCTATTTTAATTATATGAATTTACGTTATTGAAGTTAACTTGAAGGTTTTAATTTTTTAGTAATTTGATTTTGAAATGAGCTGTTGTTCGCTCGAGTTATTTCACTTTGAGCTCTTGAGGCTCGAGTTATGTAACTTTGAGCTGTTGTTCGCTCGAGTTATTCCACTTTGAACTCTTAAGGCTCGAGTTATGTAACTTTGAGCTGTTAAAGCTCGAGTTGTATGAATGAGATATTGACGCTCGATTTGTTTGACTTTGAGCTGTTCAAGTTAGTCAAATTTGTGACGTTAAAGCTCGAGTTTGAGATGCTCAGTCTCGAGTTGCATGACTTTGAGCTATGTAGGCTCGAGTTCTTCAAATTTGCGACGTTAAAGCTCGAGTTAAAAGTGCTTAGGCTCGAGTTACATGACTTTAAGCTGTGTAGGCTCGAGTTATTCAAATTTGCGATGTTGAAGCTCGAGTTAAAGGTACTAAGACTTGAGTTACATGACTTTTAGCTTTGTAGGCTTGATTTAGTCAAATTTGCGACGTTAAAGCTCGAGTTAAAGGTGCTTAGGCTCGAGTTACATGACTTTGAGCTTTGTAGGCTCAAATTATTCAAAATTTGCGACGTTAAAGCTCGAGTTATGCAACTTGGAGGTATTGAGGCTCGAGTTTATCAACTTTGACGTTATAAAATTCAAGTTAATTGACTTAATATAAGGGTAAGTTAAATTATTTTAGTGAGATTACATTTTTTTGTTACATTTATGTGCCTCTGTTTTTATTCGTTATGATGAGATGATTGAATTTTCAGTTATATACAGGTGATATAGTTTTTATTTCAATTTTTTTTTAATTTTTATATAAATTTTAGATTAATTTAAAGTACAAATCACTATTACTAGTGGTTACGACCTAGTCGTGATAGTATATAGGATGCATTAGGCTTATATCAGTTATTTGTTTTAACAGTGACAGTATTAGGATGTGTGACCTAAATTTGGCAGATCTGTTTAACAATAATTAGACCATCAAACTCCTCTCCGTGCTTAAGAAAGCATGCAATTGTTTAATGCTAGTTTCATATACAGGAATGCTATATTTTAAAGCCTCAAGTGTTAAAAACATTATCTACGTTATTCCTCTTAAAAATCATCATCTTCCTGCCCTTATCCCACTCTACAAACATGCTGTCACATGATTTGGCAGCGTTTTACGACCGGCCGCCTGCCTGACGTCAACTTACCGTCTTATTTTACACCTCGGTAAGAAAGAGAGGTCTATTCTACTAAACCGGATACCACACGGTGGGTTAACTTACCTTAGTCGCCTTTTACGACACCTCGGTAAGAAAGAAGGTGGTAATATTCTATTCAGCCGGATACCACACGGTAGATCCCTCTTAAAATGCACCATAGATTTATCTACAATATCAAAAGATTTACTCTGCTGTAAGAACTTTTAAATCTAGTCATAGTATTAGCCTCTAAACCCAAAATATTCTTTATTCTAGTAAAATAGTAAACAAGTGCTTTTGAAATAGTAAACTCTACTTTTAACTTTTTTCACTTATCCGGCTCGCAGGACCATAAAATCAATGTTAGCCGACCTGGATATAAAGCAGTGATTTATTGTAACTGTTTCTAGAGGATGTTTTTCAGATGTCAACTTCACCAAAACCAAATTTACTTTCACCTTTTTTCATTTATCCGGCTCGGAGGACCATAAAACCAATGTTAGCCGACCTAAATATAAAGCAGTGATTTATTGTAACTGTTTCTAGAGGTTGTTTTCCAGATATCTTCTTCACTATAAATTTACTAAAACTCTGTGTAAATCTTTTTTTATATAAAAAAAAATCTACATTAAATATCTGCGTGTGGTAATACATATATTGCATTTGTCGTGGAGATAGACTCCAACTTACGACAAAATGGTAAAGCTCTACGATTTTGCCGTGGAGTCTATCTCCTTTCGATGCTTTGATTACAGGGCGAAACAATTGTTGAGATTGTGGTGAATGTGTGCAGTGCTTGTGTATTGTGTTATCGGTGTCGGGTAGTGCACGAGTTCTTACAAATTCTGCATGTATCAGGTATGAGAACGAATAGTAAACTCGTTTACCATTACATATTTTTTCTTTTATCGCGGATTATAGCAAAATAATATTCTCATTAGTTTTGATAAATAGTAGCATTGGTCGATTAACAAAGAACATAAGGTAAAAAGCTATTAAAGAAAACATTAATGCAGTTTCACATACAAATGGTCCTTCAAGCCGGATACTAACTACCGACCAACTAAATTTACAGATCTAAATTTTACAGTAATTATCATGCAGACATATATTCAAATTCAATATATTCATAATTCAAATAAATTTGTAAACAAGTGCTTTTGAATCGTCAACTCTACTGCTGGTTCGGAAAGCTGTTCCTACCGAGAAGAGTCAGCAAGAAACTCGGCGGTTGCTCTTTTAAAAATATAATTCTTAATACTATTTACATTAAGTCGTTACTGTCTTGTACATGTTCAAAGAGAGCTATATCCACACATTCTTATCTTCTAAATAATCTTCAATAGTATAGTAGGCTTTCTGTATCAGCCTCTTTTTAACAGTGATTTTAAACTGCTGTAATGGCAGTGCTGAAATTGATTGCGGAATTTTATTATAGAAATATATATAATCTCCTTATTAAAAAAACCTACTTAGTACTTTTACAACTACAAAAATTTATACTGTCTTTATAACTTTGTATATATTACTCTGTGGAAATGCATAATAAAATTTTAATGATTTTTAATAGTTTTATTTATTAGTAATTCAATTTTTAATGAATGGCTTTCAGGAGCGCATTATTTGCACAATATATTTATTGCTGAATACTCGCCGTGTGGTATCCGGCTGAATAGAATAGTACCAACCTCATTTCTTACCGAGGTGTCGCAAAAGGCGACTAAAGTGAGTCGACCCGCCGTGTGGTATCCGGTTTAGTAGAATAGACCACCCTCTTTCTTACCGAGGTGTCGCAAGAGGCGACTAAAGTAAGTCGACCCGCCGTGGTATCCGGTTTAGTAGAATAGACCACCCTCTTTCTTACCGAGGTGTCGTAAAATGTGACTGAAGTAAGTTGACGTCAGGCAGGCGGCCGTTTGTAATGCAGCCAAATCATGTCACAACATGTTTATAACATGTTTTGCCGACCCCACTTAGAGTGGGATAAGAGCAAGAAGATGATGTCGGGGTTTTGTTATCTTTACTTTAATTTGATAAATATTCATAAATTTTGTACGTAAAGCCAATTTCGTAGCGATTTTTTGTGTTTATTGTTATAATAAATTTGCATTTTTTAAAAATGCACTAGAGATAATTAGATAATAAATAAAAAATTACAGTTAATATTATTTCAAATTTAGTTTCATTATTATCTATAATGTTTTGACATTAATGACAACTACGTCAATAAACAAATCAGTTATTTATTGTCACTCATAAAAATCTTTTAAATTATGTAAAATTACAAATGTTTGAATTAAAACAATTATCCATGACTGAAATCCAGAATAACGGCCATTGTGCGTAAGTATTAATATATATTTTATCAATATTCGCTAACATATATATATTTACATAAATTCAATGTTTAAATGATGAAATAATTGTATTAAAATGGTTTTTAAAATTACCGCGTAAAGGTTTACACTACCATAAACAATTTGTTGGGTTTGGATTCCTGCTTTTTTGTTTTTTTTATGGAAAACTTAAATATTCATAATTTATTTTTAGGACAGTAGTAAAGGATCAGTGTTGTACAATTTGTAAGTATAAGGTCTAATTAAATATTAATAAATTAATATTCAGACTCCTCCTCCTCCTCCTTTTGAAATTATTCAGCACTTAAAGTCGCTAATAAGTTAACAGGTAGATCATGTGGCTGTTATTTTGTTTATCTGCTGGATAGCAAATACCTATTTTAAAATGGCCGCGATTTTATTATTTTTTAATTTTCCACTTTTTAGTCTCTTTTTAGAGACATTTATCTGCTACTTAGTTTATTTGTCTGTTAACTATCCGACACTTTATCAGTAACTTGTGAAACAGGCCCTTAGAAGTATAAAATGAAATTGAATTATAGATGTAATAAGAGAAACCCAAACAACACCTATACACCAACAATTTCGGGACCCCAGACCAATAACTATAACAAATGGAGTTAAATGGCTAATTTTAATCGGACTAGGCGGTACAGTATTGGCTTTTACTGTGTTAATTGTCAAATTTTTGCACCAAGCGAATTCTCATGTAAGTTTCCTGATATATTCGGCACCAATTTGGAATTTTTGAAATGTCTATAACTTTGACACGCTAACGATGTGCTAGTGATGTATTATATTCAAAAAATGTACTCAAATATTTAAAGAAACCGTTCATCTGAGATCAACAGTAATGGAAAAACAAACCTGTGTCGCGACTCAGCAGAGTTAGCAACTTATTTGATGGTCTCGGTATTCCGCAATCCATAGACCAGTTTACAGAAAGGTTTAAATAAAGTGTAAGAGATATTCTTATACGTAAAGCATATTACACAATTGAAGATCATTTGGATGATAAAAAAACCTGAAAATCCTTTCAGCTTCATAGTTCATACAAGCGGTTTAATAATGTACAATTGAAAATGTTTAATTGACCGCCGAGTTTCTTTCTGGTTCTCGGTAAGAGCAACATTCCGAACCAGTTGTAGCTTCATTAATATTGATCGACGATTCAAAATTGCTTGACAGAGCTTATTTGAATAAAGATTAATTTGATTTGACACATTAATTTTTATACAGACATTATTTCATCATTCACAACATTTTTAGTATTAAGGTATTAAAATTGTAAGAATTGTAAAAAGTTAAAGTAATGGCCTGCTACTATCCCACTTCTGGACATAGGCCTCCTCCATTTTTGTACAGAAAGGTTGTAGCTAAGACCTACCACGCTGCTTCAATGATTGGTAGGTTACACAAGTCCCCCATAATTCTCCAGACATATGCAGGTTTCTTCACGATGTTTTCCTTCACTGATAAGAGTTGTGATTAATTGACATTATCAATTAGACACAAATTTTACCAGAAAAACTCAGTTTGAACCCGTGACTCCCTGGAAATAGTCACATGATTTCACTGCTGGGCTATCACAGCTCAGTAATAGTGATATTCTTCACATAAAACGTTGGACTAATCACACCTGTGTTAACAATATATGTTTGCTGTTCTTGTGGTATCCGGCTATGTATAGACCACCCTCATTTATTATCGAGCCGTCTAAAAGGTGACTAATGTTAGTAAATCCGCCGTGTGGTATCCGGCTGAGTAGAACAGATTACCCTCTTTCTTACCGAGGTGTCGCAAAAGGCGACTAAGTTAAGTTAATACTGGGAGGCGGCTGGTCGCAAAATACCTAGCTAAATCATGTGACAACATTTTCAGAACATGTTGTGCCGATCCAACTTAGAGTGGGATAAGGGCAGGGGAATAATGAATATATGTTATATAAGTTTTGTCCCATCCAATTTATTTATTTTGTTGGATTCATTCAATCATATTTATATTATTCTCCTGCCCTTATCCCACTCTAAGTGGGGCGATCACAACATGTTCTCACATGATTTGGCTAGGTATTTTACAAGCGACCGCCTGCCCGACGTCAACTTACTTTATATATATATAATATTATAATTTAGTCGCATTTTACAACACCACAGTAAGAAATGAGGCTGGTCTATTCTACCCAGCCGGTTACCACACGGCGGGGCGACTTACCTAAGTCGCCTATTACGACACCTCGGTAAGAAATGAAGGCGGCCATTCTACTCAGCCGGATACCACACGGAGCATCGACTTACCTTAGTTGCCTTTTACGACACCTTGCTAAGAAAGAGGTTGGCCTATTCTACTCAGAATCATATTAATATTACTTTATTATATTTCCAGCACACCATATAAATGTGTGTATGTAACGAACACAATCCAATCAAATACCCAAAAAATAAACGACCAAAGACCGGCTAGAAATCCTCTGCTTCAAATAAGAGGCCCAATACATGGCGAGAATACTTGGTTCGGTCGGAATTTCATGTGTATTATTGTGACTGGAGCTGTCTTATCCATTCTCAGCTTGCTTGTAACGATAGGTGTTGTTTTGTATCATGAATTGATTTAATAAAATAATTGTTGCGTACACTTTTTCTGTGTGTGTGTACACAAAAAAGCTGTGATGGCCTAGCGGTGCGACCGTGTGAATCTCTAAAGACGATCATGGGTTCAAACCCGGGCAGACACCAATGAGGTTTTCTATTAAAAATTATGTGTCTAATTGATAATTGCAATTTATCACACGCTTTTCGGTGAAGGAAAACATCGTGAGGAAACCTGCAGATCTCTAGAGAACTCTGGAGATATGTGTAACCTACCAATCCGCATTGGAGCAGCGTGGTAGGTCTTAGCTCCAACCCTTCTCTCCAATAACGGAGAGAAGAGGCCTATTCCCAGCAGTGGGATAATAACAGGCCGCTACTTTACTTTACTTTACTACACTTTTTCTATAACTATATGTTGTAAATAATTCAATGAATATTTCATAGCAAAAGTAATGAGAATATTATTTTGCTATAATCCGTTAAACGAAAATATGTGTAATGCTAAATGTAGAGTGTACTATCCGTTCTCATACCTGATACATGCAGAATTTGTAAGAACTCATGCACTACCCGACACCGATGGCACAACAATATACAAGCCCAAGACAAAATCGCAAAGCTTTGCGATTTTGTCGTGGAGTCTATCTCCTGACGATGCTTCGGTTACGGGGCGAAACAATTGTTGAGATTGTGGTGGTGAATGAGTGCAGTGCATGATTTCTTACAAATTCTGCGTGTATCAGGTATGAGAACGAATAGTACACTACATTTAGCATTACACATATTTTTGTTTATCGCACATAGCAAAATAATATTCTCGTTACTTTTGTATTATGGACCTCCGCAAAGTAACGCCTAATTCTATAAATTATAGAATATTTCATAGCAAAATATGACAAAACGATGCCTACTTTTGTGATGAAGTATTGGACCGATAATAATGGGAAGTTGTATCAGGAAATAAGGGAATATACTCAAGGAATATAAGGGAATTGTAAGTGCCTGATATTCACTTGGACCGTGTAGTGTTTATAAACTAATCCTGTATGAGTATAGTACAGGCTCAAACACGCACTAACAAGTAACAACATGTCACTTCACGACCACTCTCACCAAAGGCTCTCGTGTTACTGTTGTGGTCCATCCTGAGACCGTGTATGTACATTTGTACTAGTGTGTTAGTGTGACTATGTTCATGTATGTGTTACATATACGAGGTGTGTTCAAAAAGTATCGCGAATTTTGTGTATTTTCAAAAACTATTTATTTATTCGTGAATATTTATTTTGTCCCCTTCAAAGTAATCCCCCAGGGATATTATACACTTGTGCCAACGTTTTTTCCAAACTTCGAAGCACTTCAAAAAATCATTATTTTGTATCTTGTTCCTCCTCCTTCGATGCCGTCTTTATCTCGTCAGTCGTGGCGTAGCGTCGTCCTTTCATAGGCCTTTTCAGTTTCGGGAACAAGAAAAAGTCACAGGGGGCCAGATCTGGGGAATAAGGTGGCTGCGGTATCATTAGTGTGTTGTTTTTGGCCAAGAAGTCGCGTACAAGCAGCGTTGTGTGAGCAGGGGCGTTATCGGGGTCCATTGTTTTGAATAAGGAAAAATCGAAGACGAACCAAAACACGTGCAAGCAAAGCAGCTGTCAACAATTAACTGAAAATTCAAAATGGCCAAACTTGTCAGCATAAGTGAGGGACAAATGTACCAACATAACACCACAAAAAAAACTAAATTCGAATATACGTAACCCGAGAAAATTCAAAATTCTACGATACTTTTTGAACACACCTCGTATGTGTCTTGTATATAAATGTACATAGTACGTTACACACGTCAATCCGCATATACCTTGACCCTATGAAAGCTTTGTTATGACTGATCAGATATGACGACTACCTGTTTGGTTGTATAATCCAAAAATTGGATTTGCAAAATGAATTCTATAGAATTCGTTAGTTTGAGAGATAACTCTCAAAGGAATAGATCACGTAAAATTATTTATAATATTAACGAGTTTTCTGACCAAGTAATTCGTGTAAGTTTTTTAAAATCATAGTGAATTTTTAACTATTGTATAAATCATTGGATGAACAGACTTTAAAGAACTGGATTCCACGCTGTGAATATTTAAAAAACATTTGTGCATAGACTATAGACTACATATTCTAATAATTTGTCTACAAAAAAAATCACTGAATAGGGATGTCACTTAGAGTAGAAAAAATCGATTAATAAATAATAGTTTTTTTCCATTAAAATTAATCGATTTTGAAAAAATTGATTGAAAGAAAGTTTGTCTCTTTTAATATTAATAATTAATCAGAATAAAGGCTAATTAAAGTGGACAATTACCGATAAATAACAACAGATGCGCTGTATGTGAAATCTTAATATTTAAATGAGTTAATCTTGTATATATATATATATTTTCCGAATCTCGGAAACGGCTCCAACGATTTTCCTGAAATTCAGCATGTAGGAGGTTTTGGGGGAGAAAAATTGATCTAGCTAGGTTTTATGTAAAAAAAATATTGTTTTATCCCTATTTTTGGGCATTAAAAAACACTAACATTTATATTGAATTGAATTTTCGCCGTTAACTTTCAAGTCGACTTAGCTTATTCGGTTAGCGGGCAGCCTCGAGAAATGTGAGTGCCAAGGATCGATCCCAACTAAATAATTGTTTTTTTCTTTTTTTAAAGTTTTTTTTTGTAAAAAATTACCGAGCGAAGCTCGGTCACCCAGATATTTCTATTTAAATGTGTAGTTTAGCTACATTGTTTTCATTTGACAATGCATATATAATCTTAAGATAAGACATTTAGTTGCGCGTCCGATCGCTGCTAAAGTCGAAGTGCTCTAGGGCGAGGCGCGGCCCCCTGGCGGGATTTTAAATCTGTGATAGCTCCGAAAATGTTCATTTAGACCAGGGCTTCTTAAACTTTTTTTATATAGCGACCCCCTTCAAGCTTAGGAAATTTTAAACGACCCCCTCCTCCATATAATGAAATATATATTAACCGTAGATGTAATATCGCACTATTTTACAATGTAAATAACAGTTTTGCATTGCCACTTTTATCAAAAAATAGTTATAATAAAAATACAGTAGTATTTTGTATGATTTTTATTTGTATTTATATTTGTACGTAGTGTGTATACTAATTTTAAAATTTTATTTATAATTGTTGTAAACCAATCATAAATTTAATAAAATCTATTTAATTAAATTTAATGAAAAGGGGTAATGAAGGAACTTAGGAGGAGAAATATCAATAAATGTTTGTTAGAAAAGTTCTTTAAAGGACAGCTGCAGCCATGTAGTTGTATCAATAATGATTGAAAAGTATCAGATCTTTGCGACGCCCCTTTCAGTAGTCTCGCGACCCCCCTGGGGGTCACGACCCACAGTTTAAGAAGCCCTGCAACAGACTATAGAATATCTGAAATAAAAATTTTATTTATTATTTATTTATTTAATTTTTAAATCAGA
Organism: Morpho helenor; assembly: GCA_029227775.1. NCBI lineage: Eukaryota > Metazoa > Arthropoda > Insecta > Lepidoptera > Nymphalidae > Morpho > Morpho helenor. Next base: position 42,185,597 of record JARGCU010000028.1, on the reverse strand, counting down.
TACAATATTCAGTTACTTATTTGTTAGTAACAATATTTCTTAAATCTATGTTAGTAATAAAAAAAACATAATTTAACTAAACTAAACTATGTATCTAAACTATTTACAAAAACTATAACTATAACTTAGTTATTTAATTCTTCAGTATCGTATTAAACAAATCCAACAATTTGATATAATTGAAATATTATTTTTCATTCATCGTTGCCTCTTTATCTTTGTCTTTCTTATGTTTCTTTTTCTTTTTTCTATTCAGATCTTTCTTTTTGTTCATATCATTATATTTGAGCAGTCGCTTATACATTTTCAATAACTGCTTCGCATCTTTACCCATTTCCTTCGTAACTTCTACCGGATCGACATATTTGGTCGAACCTTCCAATGTATTAAAATGGTCTATAGAACCTTCAACGAATTTACTTTCATCTGTAACTGGTGCTTTATCTTCAATTACTTCAGTTTTATTAGTTTCTTCTAGTTTCTTCTTTAATTCTTTATTCTTCTTTCTTAAAGCATTAAGTATGTTCGCTGTTGTTAGAACTCGTTTTACTTTAGTGCTATCTAAATAACGATCTCGCCATGATATATTTTCTTCTTTGCCTTCCAATATTACTTCATTTTGTTCTTCATTTATCACAATAACATCATCTGTATGCAATTCGTCTATTTTAGCAGATAAAGCTTCTATTTCAGAAGCAGTAGGTTCTTTGGATACAGATAGACCTTCGACTTCGTAGCATGAAGAGTCATCAGAAATTTCTAAAATTTCATAAATATCATCGTCAATATCCAAATTTAATTGTTTTTCATCGTTTTTTGCTTCTTGTGTGAAAAAGTTTTGATCGGAACCATCATGAAAATCCGATTTGGATTTTTTCGATTTTTTCTCCTTTTTCGATTTCTTCTCCTTCTTTTTCTTTTTCTTCCGCCTATCGCCTTCTTCGTCTGAAATACACACAACGTCTTCACCTGTTTTAGTTACTATTTCACCTTCGCGTTCTGTTATCTCTCCTTCAGATAAATCTTTGCTTTTATCTAAATTACTCTCTATTTCACCTTCTTCTATAGATTCTTTACTAACATTTCCATCTGCGGGTAAAAGTTTAATCTCTTCAATATTTTCAACATTAGATTCATTATTCTTATTTAAATTATTAGATTCAGGTTCCTTTTCAACTTCATTTTGTACTTTGTCACTTTCACTTTGTATCTGTGATTTTTCTCGATCGCCTAATGCAGTTTCTTCATGCGCTTTACAAGTGTTTATTTCTATATTTGAGCCTTCATTTGTGATTGGTGTGATTTTACTCCTGTTCTCAGCTATTTCTGCTACTTTATCATCTTTATCTGTTGTTTCTTTTTTATTTTCTTCTGCAGTAACGTTTGTATCGCTAGATATACAAGTATCTTTTTCAGAAGTGTTATTTTCTTTGTCATTCAATGCTATTTTGTCATTAATAGCATTTTCTTTCTTTCCTACAATAGTTTTGGACTCTTTAGAGGTATCTGAATCAGTATCCGAGCTACTTTCAGAATCTTCACTGGAGCTAGTAAAATTTTCATAGTTTTTTCTATCTAAATCTTCTAGAAGATCCATTTTCTCCGTGTCCGACAACTGTAGAGTTATTTCATCATGATCACTGCCTTCCTTGTCTGATTTTTTTCTTGTCTTTGTTTCGTCTTTTGTTTTGTCTTTCTTCTTTTGTTTTTTCTTCTGTTTTGTTTTATTGTTACTCGATTGCGTTTGTTTATTGGTATCAACAGTTGAAACATTTGTAGGTTTTGCAGGATTATTATTAGCTGTTTCAACTTTGCTGCTTTCTTTAGCTAACTCAACATTATTACTGGCTACAACTGGTTTGTTGCGTTTCAGTTTAATTTTTTTCTGCGTTGTCTGGGGAACTGTGATAGTTAGTTCATTCACTTTTTTTGTAACTGTTGTAGAGTTTTGAGTTTCAACTTCTTTACTTTCAGGTGGTTTGACTGCAATAAAATTATGCTAATTTTATTAAGTATTCTACAAAATAAATGTTCAAAGTCTACATTAATTTGATCATGTACAGCTAAAATATACATTTAATTTTCTAATTATTGATAAAACGTTAAATATTTGTTTTAGAATAGTACCACCCTCATTTCTTACCGAGGTGTCGTAAAAGGCGACTAAGGTAAGTCGACCCACCGTGTGGTATCCGGCTGAGTAGAATAGACCAACCTCATTTCTTACCGAGGTGTCGTAAAAGGCGACTAAAGTAAGTTGACCCGCCGTGTGGTATCCGGCTGAGTAGAATAGACCAACCTCATTTCTTACCGAGGTGTCGCAAAAGGCGACTAAGATAAGTCGACCCGCCGTGTGGTATCCGGTTTAGTAGAATAGACCAACCTCATTTCTTACCGAGGTGTCGTAAAATACGATTGAGGTAAATTCATGTCGGGCAGGCGGCCGCTCGTAAAATACGTAGCCAAATCATGTGACATGTTTGTAACATGTTGTGCCGACCCCACTTAGAGTGGGATAAGGGCAGGAGGATGATGTTAAATCGTCCTCACCAGGTAAATCTTCAATTTTAGGCTTCTCATCCTCGCTACTGATTTCAACAACATCCGCTGGCTCTTCCTTTATCTCCACTTCATCAGAAGAGTCACAGTTGTGCGTCACTTGACCTGATCCAGTTTCTTTTGGCACTGGAAAAGCATTATATATGCGTGTAAAGATTAGAACTGCAATATTATAGTTTTTTTTATATCTATAAAAATGGTTAAAGTGGGTGAACCTTAAAAGCTAGACATATGCTGTCGCGGACTTTTATTTAGAACTTTTAGAGGTCAACAATTTTGTAATACACGATTTTTGAATAAATATCACAGTTTACTCAGCGCAAGGAAAGCTTTAAATTTAGCCGTTTTCGTCATATATTATATTGCTGCTCCTCTCCTATTTATCTTATCGTGATGTTATATAGCCTATAGCCTTCCTCGATAAATGGACTATCTAACACTGAAATAAGTTTTCAAATCGGTTTAGTAGTTCCTGAGATTAGCGCGTTCAAACATACAAACAAACAAATTCTTCATTTTTATATATCAGTATACATAACAACGATATTTTTCCTTTTACATTTATCCAATAAATAAAAAAACCGTGTGGTACCCGGCTGAGTAGAATAGACCACCCTCTTTCTTACCGAGGTGTCGTAAAATACGATTGAGGTAAGTTGACGTCAGGCAGGCGGCCGGTCGTAAAGACGCAGCCAAATCATGTGACAGCATGTTTATAACATGTCGTGCCGACCCCACTTAGAGTGGGATAAGGGCAGGAAGATGATGATGATATAATATAAATGCGATAGTTTGTAAGTATGGATGTATTTTTGTTACTCATTCACGGCGAATCCGCTGAATCAATATCGATGAAATTTGTCACAATTATTCCTTATACACCGGGGTAACATATAGGCTATAGAAATCCTGTTAATTCAACAGGAATACATTGGAAAGTTGAGGAATACAGGATACAGGAATACATCACAAACTCAACAATCGTTTCGCCCCACAACCGAAGCATCATCAGGAGATTCAGAGACTCCACGACCAAAATCGCAAAGATGCAATGAGTTTGTGATAGTGAACGTATGTAGTGCTTGTGTATTGTGGCGGTGGTGGAGGTTTGTGCATGTGTTTACGAATCCTGCATGTATCAGGTATGATAACCGATTGTCCACTCTACATTTAGCATTATATATATTTTCTATTTTACTTCATCGCGGATTATAGCAAAATAATTTTATTATTACTTTAGTTCCTAGTACGTTGTCTAGTATAACTTTAGCTGATAGTCCACTCACTGTTGGCATTGTCCTGCTGCAGCTGGGCCCGTATCGCCCTGGCCCTGGCCTGGAGCTCCAGAAGCTCCAGCACGGTCAACCCAGCTCGGGATGCTTTGGATCTGTCCACATCTTCCTCGCTGTCTTTGGAGTTCTTACATTTGTGTTTGCTCCTCGATTTGTGCTTCTTGTGTTTGTGCTGGAAATAGAATTAAAATTCTATATATTCAAATTTTAAAATAACTACTGCTGGTTCAGGAAAATATTTTACTTTAGAAGAGGTAATATGAAATTGAAGTAATAGTTTTTCTACCCTATTAAACAGTATTAAAGTTGATGTTAATCTGGGGCAAATAATTTCCTTTCATGACCAAATGCCACAGGAAATTGATAGACGAGTAACAAATGCATGGAAGAGATATTGGGGGTTTAAAGACATCATGAAGAATAAAAAGTACAAAATCAATATTAAGAGAAAGCTTTTTGATACCTGCCTGCTACCCATTCTGACATACGGCTGCCAAACTTGGGCTCTGACACAAAAACTCCATTTCAAGCTAAGAACTTGTCAGAGAAGCATGGAAAGGAGCATCCTCGGATACAAAAGAAAAGACAAGATGCGTGCATCTGACATACGCAAAATCACCAAATTCGAGGATGTCACCATGAAATGCAAAACACTAAAGTGGAGATGGACTGGTCATATGATGAGGCAACCAGTGGATAGGTGGGCTAGAAATATTACAGAATGGGTACCACGGTATCATATTAAAAGGAAAAGAGGTCGACAGCTTAAAAGATGGGCTGACGACCTCCGCGGAATTGCTGGCGCTCTGTGGATGAAACGGCGAGAGACAGGGACGAGTGGAAGAGGTTAGAGGAGGCCTATGTGTCTACGACACACTGATGTGCGACTAAAAAAAAATCATAGATTTATATTGTACAGAGCAACATTAGTCAGTAATAAAGGCTTTATTATTATTATTAAAGTTGATGTTTACCTTCTTTTTTGTTGGCTGACTTAATATTTCATCGTCTGAGGAAATGCTGTCCAGGGAGATGGTCTCAAGGTGCTCCGAACTAGATGACTCTGTGTCAGTTGGGGGCTCCGCTCCGTCCAGGATAGCGCAGAGCCGTTTAGAGCTGATACCCAGGAGCTGGTGGTAAAAGTTAAATCCAAATTCAAAACATTGTTTATTCAAATAAACTTGTAAACAAGTGCTTTTGAATCGTCAACTCTACTGCTGGTTCGAAAAGCTGTTCCTACCGAGAAGAGCCAGCAACAAACTCGGCGGTTGCTCTTTTAAAAATATAATTCTTATTACTAGTTACATTTAGTTATTACTGTCTTGTACAGGGTCGTAGAGCTATATCCACACATTCTTATCATCTCAGTAATCCTCAACAGTATAGTAGGCTTTCTGTATCATCCTCTCTTTAACAGTGTTGTTAAACTGCTGTTATGGCAAAGCTAAAATTGATTGCGGAATGTTATTATAGAATCTTATACCAAAACCCACAAAATTCATTAAAAATTCAACGCAGATGGTTCACAAACGATTTACGTACTTTTGCAAGGCCCAAAGCAAGTCCGTTCCTACTTTGTCTTTTATATACATCATCTATCGTTTTATAATTCTTTATATTCCTATGTGCATAAATTAAAATAAGTTAGTATTTAATTTTAAGTTAGTAGTTGTTCATTATGTTTTTCAAACAATAAAATAAAATTGAAACATACCACATGTGTATATTAAAGTGACATAATTCGGAGTTTTGCTGCAAATTTCAATAATGAGTTATTTTGTGGTAAATTGCAAGAGTAATGTAATGCCTACAAATCTCGTGTGTAGGGAGCCATGACTTTGATAAGCAAAACTAGTTTTTAATAATTATATATTACATACAAAAGCTGTAGATTTATCGATAGACTAGCGGCCTGCCCCTGCTTCGCACGGGTATAAAATATATATCCCATGTCAGTCAGTGTAAAAAAAATGATTAAAATTGATCCAGTTGTTTTGATTTATTCATTACTGCCCGTGGCCGCAGCATTAAATTTGGAGAAAAACAATTTCCTTTCCCTATACCAAGAAGATTTCCTGCTATCTTTGGAATATCTAAATTCATATAGTACATTATTACTTATTTACTTTTACATTTTACCTATGTATTTTATTTTTACAATTAATTACAGAATGTCTTTAAACAAACTCTTGAAAGAGCGACATCGCTGCTAAAGTCGAAGTGTTATAGGGCGAAGCGCAGCCTCCTCACGGCATTTTAAATCTGTAATATCTCCGAAAATGTTCACTTAAATTACATGCTGTAAACGGCCATATTGATTTATATTAAATCAACTATTTATTTATTAATAATTATTTTAATTATTTACAGAAACCTCAAAAATTACATTATTTCTCTACTTCGTATTGAATGTTATTATACGTACAAACCTTCCCCTGGAATCACTCTATCTATTAAAAAAAACCGCATCAAAATCGGTTGCGTAGTTTTAAAGTTTTATGCGTACATACGGAAATATGGACTTTGTTTTATAATATGTAGTGATATATATTTTATCTAATGATCTAAACTATGACTATATAAGGGGTAGTCTGAAAGATGGGTCCATTGTACAAAACATGGACAACATGCATGCATGTTGGCATGCATGATATGTAATGAAGAGGGATGAAATCATGTGACGAATGGCATATTGTGGCGACCACACTTAGAGTGGGATGAGGGCAGGAAGAAGACTTGGAGAACCAAAAAATTGTTTTTTACACTACCCAACATCCAAAGCTGAAGGCAGGGTCACTGCCAACAGCGCCAAAGGGCAAGTCAAGTATATAGTAATTTATTATTAGACTGAAGTTACAATAAAATTATTTTGCTGTCTGAAGTAACGTCAAACCTCACAAGAGGTTGTGGTAGTGAGTGTGTGTAGTGCTTGTATGGAGTGTTGGTGATGACTGTGTCTTGTGATATGTGTGGCGGCTTGAATTAGAATTAGAATTAGAATTCTTTATTTGCGGAATATGAGTACAAAGTTCTTAAAATATAGCGTGTCTTACATATTCTGCCTTGCAGGCGTGCAAACAGTAAATTATTATCAAATTAATACATTACAACAAATTAAATTATATAAAAAAAGAAAGTCAAATTAAGTTAATTTAAATTTAAAAAATAGTCAGATTAGTTATATAAAAAATGTCATATCATAAATTACAATCTGTCAGAAATTCATCGATGTTATAATAAAGTTTATCCAATAAGTAATTAAATAGAGTTTTCTTAAAATTAAGAACTGTCATATTTTTTACGTTGTCAGATAGTTTGTTATATATTATTACAGCCATACAATAAGAATTTTTTTGAAATAAAGTGAGTCTTTGAAACGGTAGGTTTAATTTAATTTTTTGCCGCCTGTTACGATTTTCTGGTTTCATTTGGAATATATCAATATTCTTTTTTACAAAAACACAAATTTCAAAAATGTATAAACACGGTAAAGGTAAAATCTTTTTCTTTTTAAATAAAGGTCGGCATGGAGCAATTAAATCTGAGCCACATAGGGATCTGATACACTTTTTTTGAGCTTTAAATGCTTGTACAACATGTATGAGGTATGCATTACATGTATTCTAACAAAGGCGGATTACAGTAAAATAATTCTATTGTAAGTTCTGTACTTAGAGAGTTTATTAAGATTTCTTTGCGATTTTGTCGTGGAGTCTATCTCCTGACGATGCTTCGGTTATGGGGCGAAACAATTGTTGAGATTGTGGTGGTGGATGTGTGCAGTGCTTGTGTATTGTTGTGTCATCAGTGTCGGGTAGTTCATGAGTTCTTACAAATTCTGCATGTATCAGGTATGAGAATGAATAGTACACTCTACATTTAGCATTACATATATTTTGTTTTATCGCGGATTATAGCAAAATAACATTCTTATTACTTTTGTACTATGGAGTTCCGCAAAGAAATGCCTGCCTATATAAATTATTATTACACTGACTAACCTCCTCTGTACATAATTCTTTTAAATCATCCATAGAAATGTGCTGAACACATTCCGGTATCATTGCTTTCAAGTCTTTAAGTTTTATTGCGGAAAACACTTGGTGCATCAGTTCGACCCGATCATGAATGTAATAGGCGAGATCGTGCTCTTCGTCCTCGTGATGCACATATGTTGAAGTTTGCGGCGTTTCCTTCTTAACTTTATGCCTCGTACGTTTCATTTTGAAACAAAAAGCACATGAAAATCACTAACTAATGTTTACGAAAATATTCTTATATGATTATTCTTATACGAACAATTTTAATAGCCATCTAAGTGAACGTCAAAGATTACAGTGTACATAATGAAATAGATGGGTAACTCGCAGTCGTTTTTTGTGATCCGTAATAGCGCCATCTAGAGATCAGTTTCTGTACTAAAAAGGTCAAAAGGGTCATATATATCTATATATACTATATATATATAATATTTTTCAGTAGAGCGGGGTATAAATACAAAAGAAATGAAAAAACAAAATTATTGAATAGTTATCTATTTTGTATAAATAATACAGTCGTTTTAACAATAAATTACTTTTGATTTGAATATAACGAAAATTACAATTACTTTAGTATTGCAGGCTTATAAATATATATGCGAAAAGCTAACTTTATAATATAAAGCTCATTATATTATTTATATACAAAATAAACAAGTAATATCTACAAATTATAAATTTAAGTTATAAATACAAATCAAGCCATTATAAATATAAATAAATATATGGGACACTTACACACACGGTCGTCCGTCCCCAATGTAAGTAAACTTAATTTTAATACTTGTGTTATGGGTGACAGACAACTGATGAATATATGCTTATATAATTTTAAATACAAATATACACCCAGGCTCAAATACCAACAACTTCATTAATAGAAAATGTTTGCCCTCGGCGGAAATCGAACCTGCGACCCACGGAGACAACGGGCCAGTCCAGTTAATAATAAAGTATGTACTTTAAACATTAACAATAGAACGTCATACGTAAATTATCTGATATTATATCGTTTATTACACCTAGAAGCAATGATGCATATAGAAAAGTCTTGGCTTTACTACTTGCCTTGTGTATTAAATAACTCACCAAAACAACATTAACAAATCGAACAAATTAAAATGAAATGGAAAATTTTTAAGGAAATAAAAACGGATATATGTAAACATGTTTGCGCCAAAACACGTCGGTTTCTGAACACGTAATCTGCTTCCAAATTATTATATTTAGCGGACCTCCAATCCTCCGTACCCAAGTTTGGAATAAATCCATATTCTTAGAGGATCTGCAACAATTATTTTAAGCAGATATAAATTAATACTATTCGATAATCTAAGTATAAACGTCATTGCCATAGACGCGGCAGGAGTTTTGATTAATTTAATAATAAGCACTCACCTTTACCAAAGACTGTTGGACAAAAAACATTTTGCGACATTTTTTTCTACGTAACATACAAAAACTAATAATATTCAAATCAAAGTCCATATATTACATATATTCATCGTAATTTTTCAAATTTAACAGATATCTGTCAAGCACTCATTATAGTGTATTATCTATGGTCAAAGACAAGTTTAGCTATAGTTTTTTTATGTAGAAAAATTATTCTATTTAAATTATATAAAATATTACTTATTCTTGTTAAATTATTTAATGAAAACAACATAACATTAAAAAAATAATTATAAATATAAAATTTATAAATTTTTATTTTTTTAATATGTTAACACTACACTCTTTAATTCCAAATAGTTTCAAAAACTGAACTCTTGATGTCGCTGAAAACCGAATCAGGACCTTTAGTTCTAAGATAACATACCATGGTGAACGTAAATACGAATTTGGTATGTATCTTCTATTTTTGTAGGGTTATATTCATATATTTGTTATTCTAACCACAGATGAGAAATGTTATATTTTCTAACATCTATTAGGGATGAAACAATCGATTTTCAAAGTAATCGATTATTTTATCACAATTTTTTTTCAAGATTTTACATTTAAAAAAATCGTTTATATCTATACATTTATATTTAGAACAAAAATGCACAAGTTATATATATCTTAAATTACTTATACGCTAGGACTATACAAATCATGTCCACGTGGAATGGTCCCAAGAATGCTGGCAGCGTTTCCGCGCTGAATCGCTAAGCTGATTCTTTGTGCGAAAAAGGAGCCAGCCCTCTTGTCCGCCTGAAGAGGCAATTGGTGTGTTAACCGAGGTGGCAACCGAGGTGTTAAAACGAATCGAAGTTTTTTTGCACTTCGACTCCGTGGCCCTAGGGTCTTAAATGCAAGCGGTATAAATATATGTATAACTCTCTATGAGATGCATACTTCCGATTTATTTTAAACGGAGAAAATCGATTATTTATTATTTGAATGTTTTCACGTGTACATCCCTAGCATCTATGCTACTAATTTAAACATTTAATTAATTGACTATAAAAACATTAAAAGAAAGATTTTCTGTCAGAAAAATGACAATATAATAAAAGGGAAAAACCTTAACCATGTGAAATTGTAATTTAAAATAAAATTTTGTCCCAAGATATCAACATTGGTTTGGTTAAAAATTTAAAGGAAAGTTACTCTATCGTCGATGAAAGCAAATAATTTTCGTACTTTTGTGAACGCATTCTAAATTTTCGCGGTTTTATTGACAAAATGGTTATCGAAAAATTATACGAAAGCGATGATTTTATAATTGTTAACAAACCATATGATATGTATATTAATTCCGATAATGAAAATGAAAAAGTGAGTATTGATTATTTTGCATTTTTTGTTGTATTTTTATACCTGTGTACAATAATTACATTATTTATTTATTTACCTCTCAATTGTTTTTTTAAAAATAATTTTATGTATAGCGTGGAATCTAGTCTTTTAAGACAAACTCGTTTGTGGACAAATAACATAATTTATTAATGAAAATATAGATTAAAAATTTTAGCATATACATTTTTTTGGCCAGTTTGTAAAAATATTGTTATATATTTTGGTTTATTTTAGAATACCGTTACTTGCCACATCGCATCACACGATTCTCATTTGTCAACTTCATCGAACCCACTTTATTTCGTACAACGTCTTGACTACTCAACTAGTGGTATTCTTTGCATAGCGAAAAATAAGACTGCGGCGGCTCGAGCAGGAAAATTGTTTGAGAAACGACTTACTAAGAAATACTATTTAGCCATAGTTAGGGGCCATGTCAAATTTGAATTGGCCGATATACACTATGCTGTTGGTGAGTGGATATTTATTAAATAAAACTATCAAAAACAATCCAATTAAATTCATAACACTATTAATAAAAATCATTATCCCCCTGCCCTTATCCCACTAAGTGGGGTCGTCACAACATGTTACAAACATGTTGTCACATGATTTGGCTACGTATATTACGACCGGTCGCCTGCCTGACGTCAACTTACCTTAGTTGTATTTTACGACGCCTCGGTAAGAAGGAGGGTGGTACTATTCTATTCAGCCGGATATCACACGGCGTCTATTATATCGTGTTATTGTATAGTGTGTGCGCTAACAAAACCGAGGCACAAATATTAATCCGCATTCATTACGTACATAAGATTAAATAGAAAAATATTGGTGTTTGCATAGTGTTATAACCCATGACTCCATCAATAGACCCGAGATCTGACCTTTTAGCTAACACAGCGTCTGTTATGAGTTTTTCTATACATCAGGCGTTGACCAATCACCGGAAAATAGTCACAAGATGTCGCCAGTGGTGAGTGCAGCGAGTATTTCCGGGGAGCCCCGGGCGGCTCACACGAGGCTGCTAGTGTTGGAGACTGGGACCTACTGTGGAGACCCAGTTACCGTTGTTCTACTGAAACCTATTACAGGTCTGTTTTGATGATAAACAAATCTCAAAACATTTAAATTGATTAAGAAAATTATGCATTATTCTTTATTGAAGAACTTGTAAACAAGTGCTTTTGAATCGTCTATTCTACTGCTGGTTCGGAAAGCTGTTCCTACCGAACTTCTTTTAAAAATATAATTCTTATTACTAGTTGCATTAGTTATTACTGTCTTATACAGGGTCGGACAGTAGCTACATCCACGCATTTTTATCATCCAAGTATTCCTCAATAGTATAGTAGGCTTTCTGTATTAGCCTTTTATTAATAGTGTTTTTAAACTGCTGAGTAGGAACCGACATAACGGTTTCTACTCGGCAGTTTACTACTCTATTATATACATCTCCAAACTTTTTATAATTCTTTATATTCTTATGCACAAAAATTAAATTGCTAATATACTGTGAAGTCAATGTAAGAATACCTATTTCCTTAAATTTCTCTCAGGGAATCACGTGGACTTAAATCCTCGCATTTACCCCATAACTATATTCCATAAGACATAATGCTATGAAAGTAAGCAAACTAAAATAAGTTACTGTAGAGGCGAATATAGACCACCGAACGAGTTTATAACTCTACTGAGTCATTGGCTCCTGTAAAAGAGTCGGTTTCACCCCTTATTAAAGCTTAATTAACGCCTAATACAAAAGTAATAATAAAATTATTTTGCTATACTCCGCGATGAAGTAAAATAGAAAATATTTATAATGCTAAATGTAGGGTGTACAATCGGTTATCATACCTGATACATGCAGGATTCGTAAAAACACACGCACAAACCTCCACCACCGCCACCACAACAAGCATTACATACGTTCACTATCACAAACTCTACAATCGTTTCGCCCCGCAACCGAAGCATCTTCAGGAGATAGACTCCACGACCAAAATCGCAAAGCTGGCTTTGGATTATAGCAAAATAATTTTATTATTACTTTTGTATTATGGATCTCCGCAAAGTAACGCCTAATTCTATAAATTATTTAACGCCTAATACTATATATTTTGTAATCAATAATGATTCACTTGGACTCTATCCGTGGTCAGGCCGTCGCCACCAACTCAGGGTCCATTGTTGCGCGGTCGGCCACACTATTCTCGGGGACTATACATACACCAACACTCTGGACAGTACACCGCATAGGATGTTCTTACATGCTATCAGGTACGTCTCTCATAGAGTTGGAGAGCCGCATGTTAGTTATAATTAGTAATAAATTGTTAGGAATCCAGATCTCTAAACCGTGACAGCCTATATAAGACAAATACTGACATCATTTTTCCTTTTGTCGTGCGGGATTCGTAGGAGGTAGACGTGTTTGAGAGACTGTATTTCGTGTTATTAGAATCTACCCTCAAATAATCGCTATTCGTGATGTTAGCGAGCACTGAGTTTGTTGCCAGTTCTTATCAAGTGGATTAGTGATGAACTGGTGGTAGGATCATTCTGTCGTTGGATTTTGTAGTGAAAAGTGTTGGTGCACAGTAAGGTGCCCGACGTGATTCCCTAAACACATTTATCGAGGTAGGCACAACATGCTATAAACACGTTGTTACATGATTTGGCGAATTTTTCACAACCGGCCGCCTGCGTGACGTCAACATACCTTAGTCACCTTATACGACACCTCGGTAAGAAGGAGGGTGGTCTATTCTACTCAGCCGAATATCACACAGCGGGTCGACTTACCTTAGTCGTATTCTACAACTTCTGGGTAAGAAATGAGAGTGGTCTATTCTTCTCAGCCATTTACCACACGGCGGGTTGACTTACCTCAGTCGCCTTTTACGACGCTTCGGTAAGAAATGAGGTTGGACTATTCTACTCAGCCGGATACCACATGGCGGGTTGACTTACCTTAGTTGCCTTTTACGAGACCTCGGTAAGGAAGAGGGTGGTCTATTCTACTCAACCGAATACTACACGGCTTATATTTTCTTTTACATTTTCTATGCAAGAAAAAGTAAAACCAATACCCCAGAATCCAGAATCCTAATAAAAATAATTATTTTTTGGTATCACAGATTGGTATTGCCATTCCAAAATAATCCTTTAGACATACAAACAGCTGAACCGTTCTTTATCGACCCGGAGTTTGGTTCCAAATGGAAACCAGGACAAATCTTCTACAAGTACAGATGTCCAGAAGAATGTGCGGCCGCGTGTGCTGTTATTGACAAGAGTTATACTGTTGGAATCAAATATGAGGAGTTTTGTTTCAGTAAATAAAAAATTATACGCTCAAAAATTATTTTTCTTCTTGACCTAATTTAAAAATCATTTATTACAGCATATTTCAAATATGACCTACTTCAAATAGCTCAATAATATAACATTGTCGCTATAAATATGTGACAAATTGTGGAAAAAGAAAATTGGTTGACTTTTTAAATAATTGTTTATTTATTGTATAAGTGTAAAGGAAAATATCGTTGTTATACATTTGTAAAGTAACGCCTAATGCGTTACTTTACACAATAAATAATAAAATATTTTGCTATTATTGTTCAATTCTCAGCAGCATACTTGTCCTCTATCGTCATTCTCTTACCCTTATCCCACTCTAAGTAGGGTCGGCACAATATGTCGTCTTCTTGCATTCTCCTCTATCATTCGGCAACTCTGATCCCATTTCTTTAACATGCATATCATATTTCACACAATCCATCCATACTTGTTCTCTATATCAGCTTTTATATCCCCCTTCTGATTTATATATTCTAAGATACAAGCTAGATCAACTAGTTTCTAGACCTTCACCAATTGCCAAAAAATATTAGTATTATTGTGTAATCTTAAATGATTTCAACGTAAACGAAATAGACGAATATATTTTTAATATTCGGTCGCTTTGAAACCGGCTGGATCTAAAACTTTATATCAAATAAAGGAACCATAAAGTATTAACTAAAAGGAACAACACAAGAATTGCATAAATTACTGTTACGCAATTTATGGTTACCTGAGAGAAAAAATTGATTAAACCTTGAAAGACTCGATTCCAGGCCGTTAAGCTTAAAAAAGATTTGATAATTGACAACATAGATTACTTAAATAATTGACAAGGCGTCGTTAGGGATGTGACTTCGAGTAGAAAAAATTAATTAATAAATAATAGATTTTTATACTTTTAAAAATAATCGATTTTAAAAATTCTATTATTTTGTTACGAAATAATCGATTTTTTCTGACTATTTCTAAAGTTGTATTTTTTAATATTAATAATTAATTACAATAAAGGCTAATTAAAGTGGACAACTACCAAGAAATAATATCAGATGTGCTGTTTGTGAAATTTGATTAAAATGTGTAGTTTGGCTACATTGGTTTCATCCAACAATGCATATCTAATCTTAAAAAACAAAAAAAGAGTAAAAATAAAAAGGGATACCTAAAATAATCGATCATCATAAAAATCGATTATTTTTCACATCGCTAGGCGTTATTGTCAACAAGGTCAACGACCTTAACGGGTTACACGGCGAATGAAATTGTCTACAATATTTTTTTTTTCTCTATGGTAATAATAATATTTTTTTCTCTGTATTAAATTGTTACATTTTTCAAATAGTTAGGTCAATGATATAGAATTAAACAATGTCGCCGTCTATATTATAATAAACAACGATATTTCTCCTTAATTCTGATTCAATAATAAAAAACAATTTCTCCAAAGTAAACTCATTTACTCTTTTGAGTTTTACAACAACTCAATGACGACCAAATGTTTTTTCATATTAATGACCAACTCTATGAAGGAGGTTGTATTTGAAACATGTAACAATATATAAGTTGTTGAAATAGAATAAATTGGTTCTTTGAGTAAATTACTTCTCCTTATTGAAGTGTGAAGGAAAAATATCCTTGTTTTAAAATTGATTTTATACTTAACTAGCGGCCTGCCCATGCTTCGCACGGGTATAAAATATATATCCCATGTCACTCAGTGTAAAAAAATGATTAAAATCGATCCAGTAGTTTTGATTTATTCATTACTGCCCGTGGCCCGCAAGCGTTAAATTTGGAGAAAAACAATTTCCTCTCCCTATACCAAGAAGATTTCCTGCTATCTTTGGAATATCTAAACTCATATAGTACATTTTTACTTATTTACTTTTACATTTTACCTATGTATTTTATTTTTACAATTAATTACAGAATGTCTTCAAACAAACTCTTGAAAGAGGGACATAGCTGCTAAAGTCGAAGTGTTATAGGGCGAAGCGCGGCGTCCTCACGGCATTTTAAATCTGTAATATCTCGGAAAAGGTTCACTTAAATTACATGCTGTAAACGGCAATATTGACCTATATTAAATCAACAATTTATTTAAGGTACTTAATTGCATAAGGATTAATGTTGTATTGTATAAAAATTGCTTTAAACATAAGGCATTATTTTTCGTAAAAAGTATATGACAAAAAATGCTTTTGTGGGTTATCCATAAGAGATAGACATATACCATCGCGGACTTTTCTGTAGACATTTTCAAGGCGTACAAATACTTAGTACATCATTTTGATAAATCTCGTAGGGTTTAGCCTGCGTTTGCAATGTAAGCGGACAAAAATGTAATTATTTACAGAAACCTCAAAAATTACAGTATTTCTCTACTCCGTATTGAATGTTATTATACGTACAAACCTTCCTTTTGAATCACTCTATCTATTAAAAAAACCGCATCAAAATCGGTTGCGTAGTTTTAAAGTTTTATGCGTACATACGGAAATATGGACTTTGTTTTATAATATGTAGTGATAGTAATAAATTAGAAAAAGAACCGATAAAAAACTCAAAAAACATCTTTAACAAAATTCCAGCCTGGCTTATATTTCCACTTTCAAATTATATATTGATGGTTTCCATTACATATTGGCTTTGCTTTGATATTTCCATCACAAATTGTTTTAAATATCAAACACATTTAGCAGCTTTTTGTAGGATCCCCCAGGCATATTTTTTTCGAAATTTTCAACAATATTTCAAATTACTTCCATTAAAACCACTCACTATTGGTAAAAAGCGCATGAAAATTTGATCAGTAGTTTTAGAGTTTACAAAAAGACTTATTATACAGCTATAAGGATAAATGAGAAAATAAAACCACTCAAATTAAAATATTTAATTATAATTATAATCTAATACAGGATATATACATATATAGTAAAGCACATGTTGCTGTGTCTATAAATTTTGTATAATTTATAACTACCCTTATGTAAAAATAATACTATTATTAGGTTTTCAAAAAGCCGTGACCACCTAACTATCCAAGCTAGGGTTACCACCCGTACTATATTATATAGTATCGTACTATATTTTAGTCAATTGTACTATATATTATAGAAAAATAATATGGGACGAAAAATACTATATTTTTATCGCTAATTCAATTATCGCTTTTTTTAATCAACGGTGAGTGTAACGCACCCGCAGCACTGCATAGGGAATGTTTGAACGAAACTCATTCATGTATTTACGGGGCTTAGTTAGTTAGTAACTCCAACTCCTTTGTCCAGCGGAAAGTAATAATAAATAATCATTGAAAAATAAATAATGATTGAAAATAGATGTGCACTATTTATTTCCCGAATTTCCTGAAAGTACTATATTTTTTGATTTAAAAAGAAAAATACTATTTTTCAAAAAAAAGGTGACAACCCTAATCCAAGCCCCCACATTGTGTAATTTATAAAATTTGGTGTTACTTTTGTGTTACATAATATAATAAAAATATAAATATTTTGCTATAATCTGTTATTGAAACAAATATACTACTTAATAGTGAATTATAGTAAAATTATTGTTTGTACCTAATTATATATTAAAACTAATATCATTAGCTAATACGTTCAGAGAATTGCAGAAATGGTAACCCGCCATGCCAAAATTAGAACGCCTGTTGGGTCTAACCTCTGTATTCAAAGAGCTAGTAGGCTTTTGTTATGTAAAATAGCAACTGATTTATTTTAAAATAGGAATATAGATAAAATTTATTAACTACCCTCAATAGATGGGGTAAATATTTAAAGTAAATTTACTTACCGATGATTTCACTATAACATAATATAAACTTTATAGTTAATATTTTATTTGCAACTTTGTTAACTTTGCTACTATTTATATATATTATTTGTTTGAGAAATTGAATAATGAATAATGAGTGAAGGAAGATAAAGCGTAACTCACCTTTATTATTCCAGAATTATCTTCCTCGGGGATCCCCTCTTTTATATGTATATTTCCATAGGCTTTTAGTGATTTTAAGCTTTGTGCTGAATTATCGAATATTGCTTTATGTAAAATGCGTGCGCGTCCGCCTGGTAGCACTTCCCTCTAGAGAGATCGGAGGCAACTGGTGTTGCGCGCTAGATGGCACTTGGTGATCGTAGGGAGCTACGCTTTATATATTATATTATATTGCAAATGAAAAGAAAAGTAGTTTGTGCTAATTCTACGGAACATTATTAATAATTTTTTTATTGCTCGGTGTTTTATTACTTCCTGGTTTTTTCAGAAGTGGGATGGTAACAGGCTGTTTGTCACTACATATATATAATTAATGTTAAGATTCCGGCTATACTCACGTCTTATTTTATCGGATGAGCCCGACTAGTTTCAAGCCCATACGGGGCTCTTATTCATGAATAAGAACCCCGTATGGGCTTGAAACTAGTCGGGCTCATCCGATAAAATAAGACGTGAGTATAGCCGGAATCTTAACATTAATTATGAATACCACTCACGATAGTTTAAATTCAAAAATTACATATATATATCCTGTGGCAGGCGTCGACTCACATTTGTAATGAGATATAGGGTTAAATTCAGTTACTTTATGTACATATCCTGTGGCATATGTCAGCTAACTTCAGAAGTGGGATGGTAACAAGTCTGTGTCTCACTATATGTACATATCCTGTGGCTGGTGTTGGTTCAGTAGTTATAGTCATCCCCGTTGGCCTCCTCGGGGTTGTACTTGTTCTCATCCTCCGTGGGCTCCTGTTTGATCTGCACGTCCAGAGGGGCGATATTGAAGTCCGGATAGTCTGGAATAATTGTCAGAATGTTTATATATAAAAGCGATAGTGTTATGTTCCTTATATACCTTATGAACCTTCAAAAGGAAGAAACATGGATACTTCTTTAAATCTATACTAATATTATAAAGAGGAAATGTATGTCTGTAATGTTTTCCCACAAAAACTACTGGACCGATTTCAAAAATTCTTTCTCCATTGGAAAGCTGCATCTTTTCTGAGCGACATAGGATATATAAAAAATAGGGATCCGTGATAAAAATGTAATAAGGTGTAAAAAAAATGTGATAAAAATCTGTCATCGCATGCGCTGCGGAAACTATTGATGATATATTTAACAGTAATAAATCTATAGTCCGACTTAGTAGACTTTCTACCGCCATGATATCGGTATGTACGCGGGTGAAACCAAGGGATATCACTCGTCGTGAATAAAACAACTTTGATATTTTAATAATAGATGGCGTTTTTCATATTATTCCTGTTGAATTTACATTTCTATATATGTTACTCTGGTGTATAAGAATTAAATTATCCGTTGTAGTAGCTCAGTTAAATGTATCCAGTAAACAGAAATAAATATAAAAACTCTCTAAACATAACTCTTTTGACGTAAAACTTGGAATCAACTTCTGTAAATACTGTTTTGACTTGACTTTGACACGTGAATAAGAAAGCTTTCATAGGTTTATAATTTATAGAATTAGGCGTTACTTTGCGGAGATCCATAATATATAATACCAAAATCGCAAAGCTTTGCAATTTTGATCGTGGAGTCTATCTCCTGACGATGCTTCGGTTGCGGGGCGCAACGATTGTTGAGTTTGTGATAGTGAACGTATATAGTGCTTATGTATTGTGGTGGCGGTGGTGGAGGTTTGTGCATGTGTTTTTACGACTCCTGCATGTATCAGGTATGATAACCGATTGTCCACTCTACATTTAGCATTATATATATTTTCTATTTTACTTCTTCGCGGATTATAGCAAAATAATTTTATTATTACTTTTGTCTTTCATAGGTTGATAACAGATGGCGTTTTTCAATGTCATGTTATTGCTGTTGACTTTCCAGGATTTCTATAGACATAGTAACACACACACACACTATACATTCCCGCCGCGATAACGCTGCGTAAAGCGTAAAAAAAGCTCATAAATAAGAGACCAGCATGGGCTTGAACCTAGTCGGGCTCATCCGATAAAATAACACGTGAGTATAGCCGGTTTCTGTACATTAATTATGAATAACACTCAATATTATATATGTGGTACGCCGTGTGGTATCCGGCCGAGTAGAATAGTACCACCCTCATTTCTAATCGAGGTGTCGTAAAATACGATAGAGGTAAGTTGACGTCCGGCAGGCGGCCGGTCGTAAAAACGCAGCCAAATCATGTGACAGCATGTTTATAACATGTCGTGCCGACCCCACTTAGAGTGGGATAAGGGCAGGAAGATGTATATACACCTAGCATCACAGAACTAACAAAATGTTGGCAAATGAAGGCAGAGTTATTGCCAACTGCGCCAACGGGCCAGTCAGGTAAGTCCCAGTGCCCCCTCACCCCCCCACACCGTCCTGGGGGTGAGTGGGGGGTGAGGGGTCTTCCTTGTGTGTGTGTGTTACTCTGGCGTATGAGTTAATTGTGCCAAATTTTATCAATTTTGTAATGTAACAAATTCAAATTATTCTTTATTCAAATAAACTTGTAAACAAGTGCATTTCCTACCGAGAAGAGCCAGCAAGATACTCGGTTGCTCTTTAATAAATACTAGTGGCTCGCTCCGGCTTCGCACGGGTATAAAATATATGGCCTACCTATGTCACTCAGTGAAAAAAATGATTAAAATCTATCCAGTAGTTTTGTTTTATTCTTTACAGCCCGTGGCCCGCTCGCGTTAAATTAGGAGTAAAACAATCGCCTCTCCCTATACCATGAAGATTTCCTGCTATTTTTGGAATATCTAAATTCATATACTACATTTTTACTTATTTACTTTTACATTTTCCCTAAGTATTTTATTTTTACAAATTATCAATATAATTGTCAAATTTTTTACCATACTTCACCAAAGACGAAATAACGTTTAACTGTCATCTATGTTTTGTATTCCACTGACATTTGCTTTTTGTTATTCAATGTCATAGTCGTTCTTATTATACCACGTTTTATAGTGACTTGACGGGATAAAATAAATGCGGTCGAACGGGATAAAAAGTATCCTATCCTATGTCCGTCTCCTGGTTCTAAGCAACCTCTACGCCAATTTTCAGGCGAATTGGTTTATCCGTTCTTGATTTATAAATAGTGTAACTAAGACCAATTTTCTTTTATATATATAGATAACTCTTATGACTAGTTACATTTAGTCATTACTATCTCGTACAGGGTCTAAGCGAGCTATAGCTAACAGACATACAGACTTTTGCGTTAGTAATATCAGTATTTATGCAAAGCGCACTCACCGTCCTGCGGCTCCTCCTTGATCTTGATGTCCTCGGGCTTGACCTTGGGCTCCTTCCGGTCCCTGTCCCGGCGGCGCCGCTTGTCCCGGTCCTTGTCCCGGTCCTTATCCCGCTCCTTGTCCCGGTCGCGGCGCTCGCGGCGGCGCTCCGAGCGCGAGCGGGACCGGCGCCGGCGTCTGCTGGGATAGGGGACGTTAGACCTGGACCTTCTGACCTTGGAATTAGACCTGGACCTTGGCAAGGATACGGTCGTAAAGCATCAATAAATATCTAGACCCTGAAGCATGCTGGAGGAGTTTTAAATCATCGGTGCTCATCTCCAAAATGGGCCCCAGTCGTTAGACCTTTACCTTCACCTGACCTTGGAATCAGACCTTGGTCTCATTAAGACTTGACAACTGCTGAGGGATCATGAATCAATGATATTGATGAAGAATAAAGGCGGATACGGCGTAGATATTCAGCTGACCTTGGAATCTTAAGGTAAGGACCTACCATAGGTCTTAGTAACGCAAGTGTGTAACACATCACTAAATACTTATACCCTTACGCTTGCTGAGGGACGAGTGGTGTCACCTTGACTTTGGGCTCAAAAGGTCATGGTCGTAAGTGTCATAAGGCGTCCCTTAATATCTAGACCCTGAAGCCTGCTGGAGGAGTATAAATCATTGGTGCTCATCACCAAAATGGGCCCCAGTCGTGACCTGACCGAGGAATCAGACCTGGACCTTGGAAAGGTTATGGCCTGACGCCAGCTGAGGGACGAGTGATGGCGAATTGGTGGTACAACATGATGGTCCCTTGAACTTGGACCTCCAAGGTAATATCCGCCACAAACATAGCACGACTAAACAGTAGAAGATTAACATAGATCGCCATCTATCGTCAACTTTAACTTACAATATGTCATAGACACAACGTAAATTCCGCATTGCAGAACGCACTCTCTATGGGCATTCAGCTTATGTATGTAAAACAAGGAAGTCATTAAAGAAACTTTCCCTACATATTTGGCCTTTCTTTTGCTAAACAAATGTTACTGAAACATAACAAATAATATTGAACATGGTCGCATATGAAATAAAGCATCCCTTAATATCTAGACCCTGAAGTCTGGAGGAGCATAAATCATTGATGATCATCACCAAAATGGGCCCGAATCGTATGACCTTGACCTTCACCTGACCTTGGAATCTCAAGGTGATGGTAATACAAATAGTGCATTATTTAATATCAAGATATCTGCTCAGGGATCATCGGTCAATGATATTGATGAAGAATAATGGTGAATACGGGATAGATCTTCAGCTGACCTTGGAATTTTAAGGTTATGGTAGGTCTAAGTAATAAATAAATAAATATATGGGACACTCACACACACATCCGTCCCCAAAGTAAGTAACTTAATACTTGTGTTATGACAGACAACTGGTGAATATATACTTATATATTTTTTAAATACATACTTAAATACAAATATACGCCCAGGCTCAAGGACAAACAAATTCATTTATAGAAAATGTTGGCCCTCGGCGGGAATCGAACCCGCGACCCGCGGAGCTGAAGGCAGGGTCACTACCCACTGCTCCAACGGGCCAGTCAAGTAATGTGTGTAAAGCATCACTAAATATGTACACCTGACGCTTGCTGATGGACAAGTGGTGTCACCTTGACCTTAACCTCTCAAGGTTACGGTTGTAGAAACCCCTTTCCATAAACTAATTTTCTAAGCTTTGAATTGCATACATTAAACGCTTATCCTTTATATATTTTAATAATATGCAGGGAGTTATGTAAAGTTTTTTGCTTTTAAAACAGTTTTTGCACTAAAATAATGATCGAAAATCCCCGTGACTAACTATAATTGGACTTTCCCACCTCTCGGTATCCTCCGCATCCCTCTTCTCCTTGTCCCCCCTCTCGCCACGTTCCCGTTCCCTCTCGCCGCGTTCCCGCCGCCTCGAGCGGGACGCGGAACGTTTCCGGGACCGGGAGCGGCTGCGGCGGCGGCCTCCTGGAAAAGGCAGTTATTGCAGGTTATAACAGCCCACGATATATAGCCCACTGTTGGGCAAAATTATACTAGGAGAATGGGATTTGGATAATATCAACTTAAACCAAATTATGGTTAAATATTTTGACTGGCTCGTTGGCGCAGTGGGTAGTGCCCCTGCCTTCAGCTCCGCGGATCGCGGGTTCGATTCCTGCCGAGGGCCAACATTTTCTTTAAATGAATTTGTTGGTCTTCGAGTCTGGGTGTATATTTGTATTTAAGTATGTATTTAAAAATATATAAGTATATATTCACCAGTTGTGTCATAACACAAGTATTAAGTTACTTACTTTAGGGACGACCGTGTGTGTAAGTGTCCCATATATATATTTATTTATTATATTTATATTTAAATATGCACGAGTTATCGTATCCGGCTTGAAGGACCAATTTTGTATGACGTAAAAAATCTTCAGGTTCAACTTTTAGCTTACCCTTGTACCGCTTAAAACACTATATCCTCCATTATTTGGTTACGCCGTGTGGTATCCGGCTGAACAGAATAGTACCACCCTTATGTCTTACTGAAGTATAGTAAAATACTACTAAGGCACGTCGACTCACCGCGTGGTATCCGATTAAGAAGAATAGACCACCCTCTTTCTTGCCGAGGTTGTCATAAAATACGATTAAGGTAAGTTGACGTCAGGCAGGCGGCCGGTCGTAAAATACGCAGCCAAATCATGTGACATGTTTATAACATGTTGTGCCGACCCCACTTAGAGTGGGATAAGGACGGGATTGATCCTCCATTGTTTGACTACCAAAAACGTCTCTGGTCCCCTTATTATCCCCTCCTCCCGTATCGCTTGTACTCATCTCCAGTGGCCTTAAAACCCCTTAAAATCTACTCTACTCGTTTTCCCAAAATCTCTATCCCATGTCTTGGATCGTCTTCAGTTGTATTATGATTCCCTTTCAAAACACTCTTGTCTTGTCTGATCGTATTGTTACCTCCAAGACCCCTCCTCCCGCCATTATCTCACCAGTATCGTAAACCCCCCCCCCCCTGGTTACCAATACTGGTTTTGTTACCCCCGGTTTCGACCATTGTGTTCGTCACCAGAACGCGTATCAAACCCCCCATTTATCCCCTCCAGCACCCCTTTTGTTCCCCTAGCATACCATTCGTCCCCCTCAGCACACCATTCGTCCCCTTGCCTTGAAGAGCTCACAAACAATACTCCTCCCGTAACTAACTCACCAGTGTCCTTTATGTTCTGTTCCCTTGTGGTGCCAGTTTTTTTACAATACCCCCTGGTTACCAACACTGCTTTTGTTTCCACCGGTTTCGACCATTGAGTTTGTCACCAGAACCCCCCAAACATCCATTTAACCCCTCCAGCACCCCTTTTGTCCCCCTAGCATCCCTTTCATCCCCCTCAGTACCCCATTTGTCCCCCCTAACACCCCATTTGTCCCCCTTAGCATCTTAACCATCCCCCTAGCACCCCATTTGTCCCTCTTAGCATCTTAACCATCCCCCTAGCACCCCATTTGTCCCCCTTAGCATCTTAACCATCCCCCTAGCACCCCATTTGTCCCCCTTAGCATCTTCTCCCCCTATCGTCCCACTCACGGTCCCGGCGCTCGTCCCGGTCCCGCTCGCGCTGCTCCAGGCGGTAGCGCTCCCGCTCGCGCTCGTTGTCCTCGCGACCCGAATGTTTGATGTTGACGTCGGCTCCTCCGCGCCGCGTGCCGCCCAGCCCGCCGCCTGCAACACACACACACACATTACAAACCACACCTGCTTCTGGTCATTTGGGGTCTTCGATAACAGGTATTTATTACAAAATAACCCTGGATCTTAGTACGGATATGAGACAAAATTTAACATACATCGCAAGTAGCAAACGGATAGTACCGTAATCCGCACAAGGTTTAGGTTTAAATCATTTATTCTCAAAAAAAAGCCAATGGCCACTTACATGAGAACATAAACTCTTAACTAAATTAGGCGGTCACCAAAAGACCTGCTCGTTAAACGGTTTTAATTATCGTTTGACTGTAAATTATTTTAGTTATACTAGATTTTTCATTATTCTTAAACTTTTATTATGTGTAATTTTCAAATATGTATTTTGCGAGAAGTGATTTAAAACAGTTTAACGAGCTTACATGTTTGATATTAGTAGGTATTTTAGTAAACGGTACGGTACGGTTACAAGACGGTGACCAATAGTATAATTGAAATACAGTAAAAATCTTACACTGTCTTCAAGTAAAAGGCGTAATTGAGTGGTTTAAACTTTAATTTGCGTATTTGTACAATAGTATCGCAATAGTATATACAATGTATTGCGAAAATTTAGCGCATCTGTCAGATTCAAATTTGAATGTTTTACCAAACGGCGGGTTGACGTTCCGTTTTAACTTAGGATGCAGAATTGCTTGAACACACTGAAAGAATGTTTCAAATCGGTCCAGTAGTTCCTGAGATTAGCGCGTTCAAACATACACACTCTTCAAATCAAACCCCACTCACCCAGCCTCCGCGGCAGCCAGCCCTTGACGGTGCGCGCGCGCTCCACGTCCACCAGCACGCGCTTGCCGTCGATCTTCTTGCCGTCGGCGTGCTTGTACGCGGCTGCAACCACCACCCCGCTCAGACCGGGCACGGCGGGCCCCACGCGCACGTCACACCGACAGAACCGCCGACTAACTGACCCCCCCTACCCCCCTGCCCAATGTACACGGGCTCCACATCTTGGGGGAGCTTTAACAACTAACCCCCCTACACCCCCTGCCCAATGTACACGGGCTCCACATCTTGGGGGAGCTTTAACAACTAACCCCCCTACACCCCCTGCCAAATGTACACGAGCTCCACATTTTGGGGGAGCTTCAATAAACTAAACCTTCTACCCCCTTTTTTACTGTATCCCCTTACCCCTTATTGAGGGGTAGCTTGATAAACTACTATCGAAATATTATCAGAGTTGTTTAATAAGTCCCCCCCCCCCAAATCTTGAAGGGTAGTTTAATAAATATGCTTCTAAATAACCTAAATTTGGAGTTGATGATGGCAAGACTTACAGTTATTTATTCTCTTTTGTAAAAAAAATATGGTGAAGGTAGTTCAAAAAACTTCCAAAATATCCTTTAGTTGCTTGAATGTAATACCCACAACATATTTTGAAGCTAGTTCGGTAACTATCCAAGAATTCCTACAAATTATTTATTAAACTACCACCCAAAACGTCCTAAAATTCATTTAAATAAACCCCTAAAAAAACTACTATCAATTACACGAAGACTTCCATGGCCCGCAATCCCATTCTGCCCCCACGTTGAAGGTAGTTTAACAAACAACCCCCCCTCCAATATTCTAACAATGTTTCCACAACTACCCCCAAAACATCGAAAAGGGCGTGACTTTAATAAACTGCGAATCGAAATGCGTTTACTATTAGCCTTATTTAGAAAAACATTTCATTTTTTAAATGTAACGTCTTTAGAATTGTTTCTAAATTTAAAACTAATGTTTCATTTTAACCAAACCGCCCCCCCACTTATGAAACAGTTGAGTGTTACTGGACACTCTCTACTTAATTTTAACTACCCGCATTTAAAATTTCAATAAAACAAGGCTATGTAAACGCAAACTTTGTTAGCAGTTTCATTAAAACCTACCCTCATTTTATATTAAAGACGTGCGCGTGGAACTTTGCCAAAAACAATTTGTATCTAATGGACTTTATTATAAATATTATTTAAAATTCGATAAAGTTATAATTTTTTTTAAATTTTCGTTCAGAAATCCGTCCATTCGATTCAAATTTTCCAAACCATATTTATGTTTATCATCAAGATATACAAAATACGGCGTATCTATATAAAACAACATTGATTAAAATGCATTTTTTAATGTTTTTTTTTAAATATTAACATAAAAAAACGCATTGAATACACATTTATATAAAATAAAACACTATACCTACTGTGATACCTACCGACCAAGCCGAGAGACGCCATTTTGGATTTAGAGGTCATTTAAAAGACAAAAAGATACCTACCGTCGAATTTACTTACTTTTTTTACATTTTACCCACAAAAATTCCTTTAGCTCCTTTTACTTACGCTCAAAACAATATCGCCGCTAAGTTACCTTCGCTTACCCACCGAATGCGATGCTATAT
This sequence comes from Morpho helenor, assembly GCA_029227775.1. Lineage (NCBI taxonomy): Eukaryota > Metazoa > Arthropoda > Insecta > Lepidoptera > Nymphalidae > Morpho > Morpho helenor. The sequence goes on along the minus strand of JARGCU010000028.1, from coordinate 42,158,101 downwards.
TTTTTTTTTACATACCGTCAATTTAATTGATTTCCAGTTTGAAACGTCCAAATACCAACTTTACCTGGTGCGCTTTACTTACGTTTCCATATTGCGCAAAATTAAAAAAAATAACGATAACCAAAAATTACTTTAAAAAAAATTGTTACGACGGAATAGATTATAGATTGATTCGTGTCTATTCCATGTATAGATAGAAATATTAAAAAAAAATATACTTATCTTTAATAATTACGTAACAATTTCCTCATTTTTTTAAAACATAAACATTTACCTAATACCAACAATTTATTTAATAATATATCTAATCAAATTTTGAAAAAAAAAAAAAAACTCATGCATTAGAAATTTTGAAAGTTTCGCACAAAATCCCGATTTTTTACGATAGCAAATACTAATAATATTAAGAAAAAATTAATCCTTACTTTATCCTTTAAAAAATTATCTTAAAAAAACAAAACCTAAATAGTAAGAACGAAACTTCAAGGAATTTAAGTTTTCTTTTTCTACCCTCTTTTAGATAATATAAAGAAATGTTACAAAAATCCCATTTATAGTGAAACTTGGCTCACTTTTGCAAAAAACCCGATTTTTTATTATTAAAAAAATTAATTCTTTACGTTATCCCTAAAAAAATTATCATAAAAAAATCAAAACCTCAACAGTAGGAACGAAACTTCAAGGAATTTAAGTTTTCTTTTTCTACCCTCTTTTAGATAATAAAGAGAATGTTACTAAAAATCGCATGCAGGTGAAACTTGGATCACTTTTGCACCATACCCCAAATTTGACAATAGCAAATGATAATTTACGTTACTGAAACAAATTAATTTACTTTTTCCCTCAAAAAATTACTTTTAAAATGTATAAACGAATTTCAAAGAACTTATTTTTTCTTTTTCTACCTTCTTTTAGATAATATAGAGAAATATTTAAAAAAATCCCACGTATAGTGAGACCCGATTTTTTTTTTCCAAATATTAATATAATTTAATACCAAATATTAATATAATTGAAACTAATTAATTGTCTAACTTTTTCCCTCCAAAAATTATCATTAAAATTGTATGAACGAAAATTTCAAGGAGCTCAAGTTTTTTTCTTTTACTACCCTCATTTATTATAGAGAAATGGTTGATTGTTTTTTCTTTGACTACCTTCATTTACTATGGAGAAATATTGGAATATTTTACTCTTACTACCCTCATTTATTATAGAGAAATTTTAGATTGTTTTTTTCTTTTACTACCCTCATTTAATATGGAGAAATGTAACAATGTTTTTATTTAAACTTGTATGTTGGCATCTTACCACATACAAACCTATTAAAATACGCCGCATTTCTCGTTTGTGTGGGTCTTAACGGCTGGGTCTGTGGTCTGAATAGAAAAAACCACGCATTAATCATATTATACCGGAACCGGACGTGGGCGCTCATGGATGACCTTTCTGGAGGGTTTCGGGTGTTATCAAAACTACCTTACAATTCAAAGTAATAACAAAAGTAATTTCTATAATCCGCGAATATAACCGGAAACGGGGTTCTCGAACTGTCAATATCGAGTTTAGGGACTTTCATGTGATGGGAAATAAGTGGTAATTGATCTACAATTCCATCTTACATTTCCTAGATTATTTATTTTGCCGCAATTAATTTTTTTAAATTTTCACTAAAATAAATTCTAAATTTGTTGCAAGTAAAAGTGAATTTAAGTTGGATATTTCTCTGCCGTGCACCAATTAAGTAGAAATCGATAATTATACAAAATTAAAACTAATATTAATTTTGAAATTAATTAATAAATATCTCAGCACGTTAAATGACTTGAAACTAAATCTGTGAAGTTAAATATCTAAAAAACAAAAAAAATATAGCGATTTAAATTCCCTAAAAAAACACATAATTGCTATTTGAAACATACAAATAATTTAGAATAGATATATGTATATTATCGTTGTATGAAAAATTAACAAAAAACACAGCCAAGAGTAATAAAAAAACCTCGAATGCCTCCAAAAAGGTCATATTCCCAGACTTAATTCGATGTCTGATCATAATATATTTCAAATGTTGACTCATATAACAAAACAGTATATTTTTAACTATAAATAGAAATACATTATGACAAATATCAAATATTTTTTAAATTCACATATTTGTGAGAGAAACTTGGCCCAATATATCTGACACTGCCGTGCACTTTTCATGGTAATATTTTCACAATTTTTTCTATCGTGTCAGTGTATTACAGCCACGTGTCTCGTGTTATTCCACAGTGTGTACAGTGTATCAACTTACAGTGCATATCCCGTTCGTGTTCATATTCAATGAATGCATATCCCCGTGGTTTTCCGTTCTCTTTATTATATACCATATATATCTGGAAAATAATTATTGTTATATCACTACATAGTATAAAACAACTGTCCCTATGTCCATATATCCCTATGTATGCTTAAATCTTTAAAACTACAATACAGATTTTGATAGTTTTTTTTTAATAGAAGAGGAAGGTTATATATATATATATATATATATATATTCTGGGGGTTCGGGTTCTGGACAAACTCAGTTGCAACGAACTCCGAGCAAAAACAGGAGTCAGAGATATCATTTCCCACATTGACATACAAAAATGGAGATGGGCGGGTCACACAATTTATTTATTTTATTTATTTATTTATGACAAGCCAATAGTATTTTACACATACTTATTAAAACACATTTTCATACGGTTAGTTCTAGGTAAAACACTTTTTAAGGCGAGTACAGCGTTATCGTAGGTACAAAAGGTATTTATATTTATATAACTAAACGGAGTTAAATTAAGTTATACGTTAAGGAAAATTTTGATAAAAACTAATACTACAATACGCTGCTCACTCAATAAATGGAGTCAAAAGGTTACTCTCTGGTACCCCAGGGATGGAAAAAGAGCTAGAGGGCGGCCAGTGAGAAGATGGGAGGACGACCTTATATTAACTGCTGGTCCCCTCTGGACGAGAGTGGCACAAGATAGGGGTCAATGGAAAGTGTTGGAGGAGGCCTATGCCAAAAGGCACACCGAACTAAGAGATTTCATATAACTAAAAAAACCGATCAAATTCTTGTAGTTCGGAATAAAAGGCTTATTATATTATATATTATATTATATATATATATAAAAGAAAGTTGGTCTTAGTTACACTATTTATAACTCAAGAACGGATGAACCTATTCGGCTGAAAATTGGTGGAGAGGTTGCTTAGAACCAGGAGACGGACATAGGATACTTTTTATCCCGTTCGACCGCATTTATTTTATCCCGTCAAGTCACTATAAAACGTGGTATAACAAAAACGACTATGACATGGAAAAACAAAACATAAATGACAGCTATACGTAATTTTGTCTTTGGTTAAGTACGGTAAAAAATTTGACAATTATCAAAATAATAGCTAAACTTCACTACATAGTATAAAATTAGTCACTTTCTCTGTTTGTTCCCTATATCCCTATGTATGCTTAAATCTTTAAAACTACGCAACAGATTTTGATACAGTTTTTTTAATAGATAGAGTGATTCAAGAGGAAGGTTTATATGTATAATAACATTCAATACGGAGTAGAGAAATACTGTAATTTTTGAGGTTTCTGTAAATAATTACATTTTTGTCCGCTTACATTGCAAATGCAGGCTAAACCCTACGAGATTTATCAAAATGATGTACTAAGTATTTGTACGCCTTGAAAAGGTCTACAGAAAAGTCCGCGATGGTATATGTCTATCTCTTATGGATAACCCACAAAAGCATTTTTTGTCATATACTTTTTATGAAAAATAATGCCTTATGTTCAAAGCAATTTTTATACAATACAACATTAATCCTTATGCAATTAAGTACCTTAAATAAATTGTTGATTTAATATAGGTCAATATGGCCGTTTACAGTATGTAATTTAAGTGAACATTTTCCGAGATATTACAGATTTAAAATGCCGTGAGGACGCCGCGCTTCACCCTATAGCACTTCGAATCTTTTAAGAGTTTGTTTAAAGACATTCTGTAATTAATTGTAAAAATAAAATACATAGGTAAAATGTAAAAGTAAATAAGTAAAAATGTACTATATGAGTTTAGATATTCCAAAGATAGCAGGAAATCATCTTGGTATAGGGAGAGGAAATTGTTTTTCTCCAAATTTAACGCTTGCGGGCCATGGGCAGTAATGAATAAATCAAAACTACTGGATCGATTTCAATCATTTTTTTACACTGAGTGACATGGGATATATATTTTATACTTGTGCGAAGCAGGGGCAGGCCGCTAGTATATATATAAAAGAAAGTTGGTCTTAGTTACACTATTTATAACTCGGATGATAAAACGGATGAACCAATTCGGCTGAAAATTGGTGGAGAGGTTGCTTAGAACCAGGAGACAGACATAGGATACTTTTTATCCCGTTCGACCGCATTTATTTTATCCCGTCAAGTCACTATAAAACGTGGTATAACAAAAACAACTATGACATGGAAAAACAAAACATAAATATATACGTAATTTTGTCTTTGGTTAAGTATGGTAAAAAATTTGACAATTATCAAAATAATAGCTAAACTTCACTACATAGTATAAAATTAGTCACTTTCTCTGTTTGTTCCCTATATCCCTATGTATGCTTAAATCTTTAAAACTACGCAACAGATTTTGATACAGTTTTTTTTAAAAGATAGAGTGATTCAAGAGGAAGGTTTATATGTATAATAACATTCAATATGGAGTAGGGAAATACTGTAATTTTTGAAGCTTGTAATGTGATGTAAATAATTAAATTTTTTCCCGCTTACATTGCAAACGCAGGAACCCTACGAGATTTATTAAAATGATGTACTAACTATTTGTACACCTTGAAAAGGTCTACAGAAAAGTCCGCGATGGTGTATGTCTATCTCTTATGGATAACCCATAATAGCATAATAGGTTTTGGGGGAGAAAAATTGATCTAACGAGATCGACTTTTCTACTATTTTTTTGTTTTTGTGCATTAAAAAAATACTAAAATTTACATTGAATATAAAACACTATTTTTGCTATAAATTGTCAAGTCAGCGTAGTAGTTCGGGGAACAGGTGGTCTCGAGAAATGAAAATACCTAGGATCGAACCCTACCTACCCTATTTTTTTTTTTTTTTTTTTTTTTTTTTTTTTTTTTTTTTTTTTTTTTTTTTTTTTTTTTTTTTTTTTTTTTTTTTTTTTTTTTTTTTTTTTTTAATTACTGGAGCAAGACTTGGTCAAACAGGTGCTTTTAATTAAAAAAGCTAAGGCGAATAATATCTCCACACAATAAATAAAACTGTTATAAGTTAGAAGTACCCCTTCTCTGGTACCCCAGGGATGGGAAAAGAGCTAGAGGGCGGCCAGTGAGAACATGGGAGGACGACCTCATACTAACTGCTGGGCCCTGCTGGACGAGAGTAGCACAAAATAGGGGTCAATGGAAAGAGTTGGAGGAGGCCTATGCCAAAAGGCACACCGAACCAAGAGATTTCATATAAAAATAATAATAATATATATATTTAGTTTGGAATAAAAAGGCTTATTATATTATATCATAAGTTAGAAGTAATATGTGTTATTTACATATTAAAAGAAACAAATTATTATTTGTCTACCTACCTTTTTAATGGGGCCATATGTTTCAAACTCTCTTCTGAGTTTAGACTCAGAGGTGTCATAATTCTGTAACAAACAAAAGAAATAACGGTTTCAAATGATTTAGACGGATTGAGACTATAGAACTTTATAGCAAAAAAGTAATGTTAAAATTGTTCTGTTATGAAAATGAGAATGAAGACTGGTTTTTTTTATTGTAGTTAGTTAGTATAATATTGTGAAATATTGTGGTAGCCCAGCGGTAGCACCGTGCGCCTCTTTCGAGGAGGTCTAGGGTTCAAACCCCGGGCAGGCACCAATGAGTTTTCTAGTAAAATTTATGTGTCTAATTGATAATTTCAATTTATCACACGCTTTTCGGTGAAGGAAAACGTCGTGAGGATACCTGCATATCTCTAGAGAATTCTGGGGATATGTGTAACCTACCAATCCACATTGGAGCAGCGTGGTAGGTCTTAGCTCCATTCCTTCTCTCCGAAAAAAAAAAAAACGGAGAGAAGAGGCCTATGCCCAGCAGTGGGATAGTAACAGGCCGTTACTATTGTGAAACTGTATTGTGAAAATATGTCTCAAATATTTATTTTTGTTTGTTTTATTTTTTATTTATTTCACAAAAGTTTTCAAGTTAAGTGTTACCGCAAACAAACTCATAAAAAAATTTCCGTACGCCCGAGCCAGTGACGTAACATACATGCTACAATTATAATATATATAATAAATATAAATATATGGGACACTTACACACACGGTCGTCCGTCCCCAAAGTAACTTAATACTTGTGTTATGGTAGACAGACAACTGGTGAATATATATAGTTATATATTTTTTAAATACATACTTAAATACAAATATACACCCAGGCTCAAAGACCAACAAATTCATTTATTGAAAATGTTGGCCCTCGGCGGGAATCGAACCCGCGACTCGTGGTGCCGAAGGCAGGGTCACTACCCACTGCACCAACGAGCCAGTCACGTAATACTTTTTTTTGTTGTTGAATGAAGTCATCTATAGTACCTATAAATTAAAGTGCAATTATATTTTACATAGCATATTGCTATTTTTTTAAATATCTCTTTTAATGGTGATTCCAAACGTATTAATGAATACTCACAAAAGAAATAATAAAATTATTTTGCTATAATCCACAATGAAGTAAATAGAAAATATATGTAATGCTTAATGTGGAGTGGACAATCAGTTTTCATACCTGATACATACAGGATTTGGACATGCACAAACCTCCACCGCCACCGCAACACACAAGCACTACATACGTTCACTATCACAATCAACAATTGTTTCGCACCGCAACCGAAGCATCATCAGGAGATAGACTCCACGACAAAATGGCAAAGAAAATTATCAAATATTTGATGGATATTATAACTTTTGTTAGTGATTTCAAACATTTTATTGAATACTCACAACTCTAGCAACAAACAGTGTCTTGAAGGGATCACCAGTGACTGGTATGTTGGTGGTGGGATCCCACAGCGCTATCTCCTGTTCAAGCTTGTACGCTGTCTGCTCCGCACGCTCTCTTCTTCTCCTCTCCAAGCGTTCTTCTCTAGTCTCCACTCGCGTGGGTGGAGGAGTTTCTGAGGGATGCTGGATAAGCAGAGGTGATTTAAGAGGAGTTTCCAAGTATATAAGATTTTCTGTTTAGACTAAGCAATCAGTGAGTATAGCATTACAAAGACTCAGGTTCAATTACCATAAAATAGTTAAACAAATCAAATCAATAGACAAACAAACATTCCCAATATAATATTAAACTAGCAGTTTGCTCCGGTTTTGCATGGATATAAAATAGATAGACCATGTCACTCAGTCACTCAATGCATGGAATTTTAAATCTGTAATATCTCTGAAAATGTTCATTTAAATTACACTCTGTATACAGCCATATTGATCTATATTAAATCAACAATTTATTTAAGGTACTTAATTAGATAAGGATTAATACTGTATTGTATAAAAATTGATTTGAACATAAGGCATTATTTTACGTAAAAAGTAAATGACAAAGAATGCTATTGTGGGCTCATGCATAAGAGATAGACATATATCATCGCGGACTTTTCTGTAGACCTTTTCAATGTGTACAATTACTTATAATAATAATAATAAATACACTTTACTTAGTACATTATTTCGATAAATCTCGTAGTGTTTAGCCTGCGTTTGCAAAGTAAGCGGAAAATGTAATTATTTACATCACATTAGAAACCTCAAAAATTACAGTATTTCTCTACTGCATATTGAATGTTATCATCACTACATATTATAAAACAAAGTCACATATTTCGTATGTACGCATAAAACTTTAAAACTACGCAGCAGATTTTGATGCGGTTTTTTTTAATAGATAGAGTGATTCAAGAAGAAGTTTTATATGTATAATAACATTCAATACGGAGTAGAGAAATACTGTAATTTTTGAGGTTTCTGTAAATAATTACATTTTTTTCCACTTACATTGCAAACGGAGGCTAAACCCTACGAGATTTAACAAAATGATGTACTAAGTATTTGTACACCTTGAAAAGGTCTACAGAAAAGTCCGTGATGGTATATGTCTATCTCTTATGGATAACCCACTATAGCATTTTTTGTCATTTACTTTTTACGAAAAATAATACCTTATTTTTGAAGCAATTTTTATACAATACAGCATTAATCCTTATCCAATTAAGTACCTTAAATAAATAGTTGATTTAATATAGATCAATATGGCCGTTTACAGCATGTAATTTAAGTGAACATTTACGGAGATATTACAGATTTAAAATGCCGTGAGGAGGCCGCGCTTCGCCCTATAGCACTTCGCATTTAACAGCTATATGTCGTTGTTTCAAGAGTTTGTTTAATGACAAGAAAGCTGTGAATGTAGTATATAAGGACATTCTGTAATTAATTTTAAAAATAAAATACATAGGGGAAAAATGAAAATATGTAGTATATGAATTTAGATATTAGATATAGCAGGAAATCTTCTTGGTATAGGGAAAGGAAATTGTTTTTCTCCAAATTTAACGCTTGCGGGCCACGGGCTGTAATGAATAAATGAAAACTACTGGATCGATTTTAATCATTTTTTTTTACACTGACTGACATGGGATATATATTTTATACCCGTGCGAAGCAGGGGCAGGCCGCTAGTTATACATATAAACCTTCCTCTTCAATCACTATCTATTTAAAAAAAACCGCATCAAAATCTGTTGCGTAGTTTTAAAGATTTAAGCATACATAGGGATATAGGGACAAACAAAGAATGTGAATTTGTTTTATACTATGTAGTGATTAGTATTTATAGCTATACATTAGTAGATATAGCGGCGTCACCAACTAACCTCAAAAATATTAAGAAAGGCCCCGACGCCATCGTAACCTTTTTGCTTCTTCTCGTGAGGGAGTTTAGCAGCCGGCGGCAGATACGGGATCGGGTCCCGAGCCGCGAATAAAGCGAGAAGATTCGGAGGTAGAAACTGCGTCATTTTTCACCACGCTTTAAATACATTTATGATAAAATTCATCAACGTTTACCTAAATATTTGCTAGTTATAACTATTTATAAGTAATTATTATATGTTAACTGTTCACTTTTTTCTATATATTTCTATTGTAGACACGAATTCACAACAATATTTCACATTTCATTTCATTTTCATTTAACGACGCTTCAACGCCATTTTGAATACCACGATTTTCAAGAACTTATTGTCTTTGGTTTTTCTGGTAAGCAATCTGTGATAGGGATGTGATATAATAATCGATCAAAATCGATTATTTAAAAAAATCGTTTATATTAATCATTTATTCTTTTTCACTGCTTTTTTGTTTTGTTTTTTAAAAAACAGGAAAAAGAGTAGGTAAAAAAGAAAAAGGAATACCTAAAATAATCGATTATTAAAAAATCGAGTTTTGATGAAAAAATAATCGATTATAAAAAATCGATTACTTTAAAAAAATAGTCGATTATTTTTCACATCGCTATTTGTCCGTGATTTTTTGACAAACAAAGGGATAAGGGAAAGGACGCTTAGCTATTTGAAAATCTAGAAAAAAATCGATATGAGTTAACAATATACAGGAATTGATTACTTTAAAAGCATCTTTTGATGTTGAAAATTTTAAACATGAACGAATTATGTACTGCCTGCTTGTGTTCAGGAAGAAATTTATTTTATATAAACGGCAGCGACGTTTACCAACTTTACACTCAAATTTTGAATGAAATATCTGTAAGTGTAAATAAAACTAATCTCTCGAATAATCTGTGATGGTTTTTGTGTTTAATTACTTGGCTTTGGACAAGTTTTAGGCAAAATTTTAGTGTTTTAAGTAAAGTTTATGTATAGGTAGACTCGTTAATTTCGAGATAAAGTTCGATGTATTTTTGTATTAATAGTTCTTATAATAGCTTGCTGATATGATACAGAAGTCGTTTTAAGTAAAAATTAAGTATAGTTTTCAATGTATATGCCATATTAATTAGCAGACTGATTATATATAGCTTATTGTTGATAATATTCGAACTTTGCGTAAATTAACTAATATTTTATCCAGATTTCAGCCGAAATGTTGTCCGCTTGTGTACAAGTGTGCTGGGAGTGTCATGCGCTTTTGCGACGTTTTCAGAGATTCAAGAAACAAGTTCAAAACTGTTACACTGAACTTATAGAGGCCATGGATCAGGTATTTTGCCATTACAGCAGTTTAAAAACACTTGCGATTTTGTCGTGGAGTCTATCTCCTGACGATGCTTCGGTTACGGGGCGAAACAATTGTTGAGATTGTGGTGGTGAATGTGTGCAGTGCTTGTGTATTGTTGTGCCATCGGTGTCGGGTAGTGCATGAGTTCTTACAAATTCTGCATATTACATATATTTCCTTTTATCGCTGAAAATAATATAATCAAAAATAATATGAGCAAAATAATATTCTCATTAGTTTTGTTTAATAATACTGTTAAAGAGAGGCTGATACAGAATGCCTACTACACTGTTGAGGATTACTTAGATGATAAGAATGTGTGGATATAGCTACTGACCGACCCTGTACAAGACAGTAATAACTTAATGTAATTAGTATTGAGAATTATATTTTTAAAAATAGCAACCGCCGAATTTCTCTTAGGCTCTTCTCGGTAGATACATCTTTCCGAACCAGCAGTAGAGTTGATTCAAAAGCACTGGTTAACAAGTTTATTTGAATAAAGAATATTTTGAATTTCAATATGGTATTTTAAAACTTTTGTCAAGTACAGTATATACTTATTAATAGAATGAGGCATTACTTTTACATGATACAAAAAATTATTAATTATTCTGCTATAATTTGTTATTAAAGGCCACTAGCATTGCACATGTGTACTATAATAATATCAGCCTTATAATAAGCTATTACTATAACAAAATAAACTATTGAATTGAATATAATGGTAACTTCATCAGGAGATAAACTCCAAGACTAATAATATACTTAAGATAATTTTGTAATACATGATTTTTGAACAATTTTCACCTTTTACTTAGGGTATGCAAGGAAAGCTTTAAATTTGCCAATTTTGGTAATATTTTTTATTGCTGCTCCTATTCATATTAGCGTGATGTAATACAGCCTATAGCCTTCTTCGATAAATGGACTATCTGTCCAGTAGTTCTAGAGATTACCGTGTTCAAACAATCAAACAAACTCTTCAGCTTTATATATTAGTATCGATGAAATTTATACATGCTTACTACTAGAATCTAAGTTGGTGTTTATGAGTTTATGAGATTCATATTATAGTTATAAGAATAAAGTTCATTCAATTTTGTTTTAACATTTTAAAAAATTTCTGTAGTACTTTGTTTATTATTATTATTATATTTTTTACTTTTCAGTTTTAGTTCCCAAATATTTTAAAATTTTACTTTTTTACTTTTACTCTGTACTTTAACCAATGTTTATTTTTATTTTTACTATTTTTAAATGTTGTATATGCCTATAATAGTATTTTAAATAGATTAAAGTAAAAAACTAAAAATTTATGTCAATAATACTGTTGGCATGTCTTACTAAATAAATAAATAAAATAAAATGAGTTCTATGTGTTGGTTAATATGGTTTTCAGAACACAACATATAAAGAGCACAAGTCGCACTTGGACAGGAGTCAGTTATACAGCTTCAGTTATCCCGAACCGAATGTCAAAGTGGAAGTTGATGTAGATGTCAAGTGTGAGCTGGATGGAGAAGATACTCACTGTGAGCCAGAGACATTTGTGAATGATATAGAGTGGGACGAAGAGAGGCCAAAGGGTGGTAAGGAGGGCAAGGACAAGAAGGTAAGTAATCTACAGAACACTTACACATGGTCGTCCGTCCCCAAAGTAACTTAATGCTTGTGTTATGAGAGACAACTGGTGAATATATATATGGTGGATATATATATGGTGGATATATATATATGGTGAATTTATATATATATGGTGAATATATATATATATGGTGAATATATATATGGTGGATATATATATATGGTGAATTTATATATATATGGTGAATATATATATATATGGTGAATATATATATATGGTGAATATATATATATGGTGAATATATATGGTGAATATAACTGGTCAATATATATATATATATATATATATATATATATATATATATATATATATATATATATATATATATATATATATATATATATATATATTTCGTTCGCGTGGATTATTGTCGCGTGATAGGTCGATAATAGATGGCGCTGTTCAATGTCCTATTCCTGTAGAATTGACAGGATTTATATCCTATATATTATCCCGGTGTCTAAGTAATAATTGTGCCAAATTTCATCGATATCAATTCAGCTGATTCGCCGTGAAGAGTAACAAACATATATGCATACATACAAACTTTCGCATTTACAATATAAGTAGGATATAGTTTTAAATACATACTTAAATACAAAAATGTACCCAGATTGGAAGAACCAAAAAATTTTTGTTAGAAAATGTTGGCCCTCGGTGGGACTCGAACCTACGACCCGCGGAGCTGAAGATAAGATCACTACTCAATACGCCAACAAGCCAGACAAAGTCAAAGGATCTACAATTTTTTTTATTTATTTATTTTATTTATCACTATTAAGCAGTGTGGTATCCAGCTTAGTAGAATAGACCACCCTCATTTCTTACCGAGGTGTCGTAAAAGGCGACTAAGGTAAGTCGAACGACCGTACGGTATCCTGTTGAGTAGAATAGACCACCCTCTTTCTTATCGAGGTGTCGTAAAAGGCGACTAAGGTAAATCGAACGACCGTGTGGTATCCGGCTGAGTAGAATAGACCAACCTCATTTCTACCGAGGTGTCGTAAAATACGACTAAGGTAAGTTGACGTCAGGCAGGCGGTCGGTCGTAAAAACGCAGCCAAATCATGTGACAGCATGTTTTTAACATGTTGTGCCGACCCCACTTAGAGTGGGATAAGGGCAGGAAGATGATGAATATAAGTATGTGATTTCAGAGTATAAAAAAGAAATCTAAACAGAAGGTGAAATTAAAAAAGAAGAAAGTGATCAAAAACAAAGAGAGCTCGGACGGAAGTGACACAGAGTATCATGAGGCAGCTAATCTGGAGAAGTTCAGCTGCGAGCGCTGCGGAGACACCTTCGAGGATGAACTGGATCTGGAGGGTCACCTTGAGATACAGCATCCGGAGAAGGTAAACCGTTTTACTTCCACAGCATTATGTCTTATGCAATAGCGTTATGTGGTAAATACATGGATATTTGAAATATTCTTGTATTACAAAATGAGCCTCACAATACAGTTCTGATTCTTTTAATTCAATTCAATTCAATTCAAAATCTTTAATATTTAAATGACTTAATCTTGTATATATATATATATATTTTTTTTTCGGAATCTCGGCAACGGCTCCAACGATTTTCCTCTAATTCAGCATGTAGGGGTTTTGGGGAAGAAAAATCGATTTAGATAAGTTCTAAAATCATAATTTTTCTTCATAATTTGTCTTGTACAGGTTCAAAGAGAGCTATATCCACACATTCTTATCTTCTAAATCTTCAAGCTTGCTTGGCAAAGCTGTATTTTTTTGGGGAATTTTATTTTTCTGAGAGAAGTTTAGGGAAATAAATGTTCTTACGTTAATTTAACAGTATAATTTTAGTAATATATTTTAGCTTTCTTATTACATTTGAAAACAAATATTAAAATCAGGCTGCGATAGAAACTAACTACGGACTAATAGAAAAAAAAATAGAACTTTTAAAGATTATATTGATGATAAGAATGTGTAGATATAGCTTTTTGGCTTTGTACAAGTTGGCAATGACTAAATGTAGCTAGTAATAAGAATTTAAATTTTTACTGGTTCTTCTCGGTAGGAGCTGTTTCTCGAACCAGCAGTAGAGCTTATATTGGGAGATGTCTTAATTTAAGCTAGGGGAGAGGCTCTAGTTTTAGATGATGCTCTGGTCAGATGGTTGGTCAATCTATTCAGGTCAATCCCCCCCTCCATAAGCAGTCCCTAATTCCGGGATATACTCCAGGTGGAGACAAAGCCTAACGGCGTGAGCCGCCGCAGTAAGGAGCCTCTACCTGAGAAGCCGCAGTGTGTCGAGTGCGGGAAGATGTTCAGCTCTAGGAAGACATATCGGTATCACTTGAAGTGAGTGCACTTTTACATAAATAGACTAGTCTGCACGAAGACTAAGGTTATCAGTATCTGAAGACCTTAGTTTTTGACGCTAACATAGAGATATTGCTTGAAGTGTGCACACTTTTTCATAAATATACCACTTGCTGGAAGACTAAGGTTATTAAAGTCAGAAGGACTTAGTCTTCGATAATGACACATAGGTATCACTTGAAGTGTGTGCACTTTCACATAAACTGACTAGTCTGCTCCAATAGTAAGGTCTCCTGAGCCTGACCTTAATTTTTCGAGACTAGCATAGAAATATCGCTTGAAGTGAATTGTATACAACATTAACATACCACTTGTTTGAAGACTAAGGTTATTGGAGTTGGTAAGGTTAGTCTTCAAGACTGAGAGACATTTAATTTAAGTGAATGCACTTTTACATAAACAGTCCAGTTTGTTCCAAGAGTAAGGTCTTCAGTCTGAAGACCTTTTTGACACTAACATACAAATATCGCTCGAAGTGCATACACTTTTTCATAAACAGACTTGCTCGAATACTAAGGTTATCAAAATCAGAAAGCCCTAGTCTTTAATACTGATATAGAGTTATACCTTGAAGTGTATACACTTTTACGTAAATAGACAAGTTTTCAGCGTTTGAAAATTCGTCTAGTATATAAATATTATGATTTGATGTAAACTGTTTGTCTGTCCGTTGCAGCGTTCTGCACCGCGGCCAGAACAGGTACCCGTGTCCGCGCTGCGGGAAGGTGTATCAGTGGAAATCGAACCTGGGACGGCACATGAGGAGTCATAAGGTAGGAGATATCAATTGTAACACAGCAGACATGATACATAATCGCATAATGTCAATATTGAATCTTTTCTTTAATATTTAAATGAGTTAATCTTGTATGTATATATTTTCGGAATCTCGGAAACGGCTCCAACGATTTTCCTAAAATTCAGCATGTAGGGGGCTTTGGGGGAGAAATATCGATCTAGCTAGGTTTTTTTGTAAAAAAATTTAAATAAAAGTTAAATGAAAGTCAACTATATATGACGTGTACTTTGATACACTAACCGTTAGTCAATGACAATCAATACACTGCGAGTTATTGGATACATTAGTTATAGTTCCAATGAAACTCAGTAAAATTACTTTCGTCTTTAGATACACATATGACTATCTTTGATGCACTAGACGAAGGTTAAACTAAAATCAGTGATGTATATGGCGCGTTGTTGGATTCACTATCCGTGGGTCAATCGAAAGTAGGCCTTATTTGTGTTGTTCTTTGATACACTAGTCGTAGGTGAAATGAAAGTCATCGACATTCGTCTCCTTTTTTACACTTTTTTTACACTTAAGGTATATCAAACTATATTCAGTGATATAAGGCGCTCTATTGGATACACAAATCAAAGGTTAAATGAAAGTCATCGACACATACCACCGTATCGGATACACCAGTCCTAAGTCAGTGATACACGTCATTCTATCCGATACACCAGTCCCAAGGCAGTCTCACAAGTTACGGTATCCGATACACCAGTCCCAAGGCAGTTATACAAGTCACGGTATCCGATACACCAATCCCAAGGCAGCAATACATGAGTGCCAAGGCAGTGACACATACCACGGTATCCGATACAACAATCCAATGGCAGTGATACACGAGTCCCAAGGCAGTGATACACGTCACGGTATCCGATACACCAGTCCCAAAGCAGTGACACATACCACGGTATTCGATACATCAATCCCATGGCAGTGATACACTAGTCCCAAGGTAGTGATACACGTCGCGGTATCTGATACACCAGTTCCAAGTCAGTGACACACGTCTCACTGTCGGCAGGCCCGCGACAACGGCGAGCTGCACTGCGCCAAGTGCGACAAGCGGTTCGCGTCCGTGGCCACCTACCGCCAGCACCTGCGGGTGTCGCGGCGACACGTCTCCGAGAACGACTTCACGTGAGCACCGCACTACACTACACTATACAATACACTGGACACTAACACTACACACTGTCACTAACATAACACTACATACACTATACACTGAAACTAACACTACACACTGGCACTAACACTACACACTTTACACTACGCTACATACTACACTACACACTGATACTACACTCTGATACTAACACTACACTACACTACACACTACAAACTGACACTAACGCTACTACATAATAATATTACACATTGACACTACACGCTATACTACACACTGACACTAAAACTTTACACTCACACTAACATTGCACTACACTACACTATAACTACACAAACACTATACACTGCACCTTGAAATTAACACTACACGCTGACACTACTTACTGACACTAACACTATACACTGACTGACATTTACACTGCACTACACACTAATACTAACAATACACTCATTACACTCACTACATTAATTTTTTGATACAAAATGATTAATTTTATTCCATATCCCGAAGGTTCATGTGCAACGAGTGCGGCAAGAAGTTCGTGAACAAGACTCGCCTGCGCGACCACATCGACTGGGAGCACCTCAACAACATCAAGTTCCGCTGCCAGCTCTGCGACAAGGTGACGGCCGCTTGCTATTGACGGGGGGGGGGGGGGGCTCGAGTTGAATAATTGAGTGGGGGGGAGTCAGAATGAGCATTTAATTGAGTGGGGGGAGTCAGAATGAGCATTTAATTGAGTGGGGGGAGTCAAAATAAGCATTTAATTAATGGGGGAGGGTCAGAATGAGCATTTCATTGGTGGGACTTTTAAGAATGAGAATTTTAATGGTGGGGACATTAGGGGCGGGGCGTTGAATTGAGCATTTAATGATGAGGTATATGCGAGTTATTATGAACATTTTATTGATGGGGGCATTGGGGGATGCTTATGCAATACTTGCTGAGGTGTAGGGGAAATGTTTTATGAAAGAAATGGAAAATTATAGAAGGATTTGGTCATTTAAGGGGATTGAATGCTCAAAGTGGGGGGTGGAATATTACACTGGATGGAAAGGAGTTTTAGTACTGAGGGGCTCTTAAGATCCTGACGGAGGGGAGAGGGAGAGGTTTCATAAAAGTGTCAGCATTTCATTCAGAAAGGAAGGCGATCAGAGATCAGGGACAAATTCAAATAATTCATTATTCCAATTTGCCTTTACAAGCACTTCCGAATTGTGGTGAAAACCCCTTGGTTTTCACATTGAAGGTAGAAGGCTATCTTCTGGAAGAGAATTTTATGAGTGGATAGAGACACGGTTGGTTCGGTGCTGAAGGTGCTATGTACAACCCCCCCTTTATGGTAACATAACACTCCATCCCACTTCTGAACGTCTATTGCCCTCCCTCAGCCGTTCAAGTGCCACACGTCTCTGTACGTGCACCTGCAGAACGTGCACCGCGACAAGGAGAAGAAGGAAAACCTGTGCCACGTGTGCGGGAAGTCCTACCCGGTGAGATACACACACACACAACAACACAGTCGATATATTGTACAGTGGAACCTCGATAATTTAAAAACCCCTGTAACTTATAAAAAATAATCTGCTCCTTTCCCTTACACCAGAAAACCTTTATAACTTTTAATACGCAACGTCTATACCTTAAATTAATAATTTACATACGATTACATACGGTACCTACAGATTGCCTACTGTATATAATGTATTCCCTTCCATATATAATAAATATTCCTAACTGTATATAATGTATTACCAACTGTATATAATGATTACCAACTGTATATAATGATTGCCTACTGTATATAATGATACTCTACTGTATATAATGATACCCAACTGTATATAATGATTACCAACTGTATATAATGATTGCCTACTGTATATAATGATACTCTACTGTATATAATGATACCCAACTGTATATAATGATTACCAACTGTATATAATGATTGCCTACTGTATATAATGATACTCTACTGTATATAATGATACCCAACTGTATATAATAATTCCCTACTGAACATAATGTGTTCCCAACTGTATGTAATGTATTCCTAACTGTATATAATAATACCATACCGTATATAAAGAGTCTTATAGTATATAATAATTACCTACTCTATATAATAGTCCCAACTGTATATAATGCATTCCCTACCACATATAATGTATTCCCAACTGTATATAATGTATTCCCAACTGTATACAATGTATTCCCAACTGTATACAATGTATTCCCAACTGTATATAATGTACTCGCAACCGTATATAATGATACCCAACTGTAAGTAATGTATTCCCTACTGTATATAATGACTACCCTCCTGTACATAATGCATTCCCTACCATATGTAATGCATTCCCTCCTGTTTTAAATGCATTCCCTCCTGTATATAATGCATTCCCTCCTGTATATTATGAATTCCCTCCTTTATATAATGCATTCCCAACTGTATATAATGGATTCCCCATATATAATGTAATCCCAACCGTATATAATGTATTCCCAACTGTATATATTAAATTCCCTCCTGTATAATAATGCATTCCCAACTGTATATATTGAATTCCCGACTCTATACTAATGCACTCCGTGTCCAGAACGCGGCCAAGCTGAAGTACCACATAGTGGCGATGCACACGAGCGAGACCCCGTACCGCTGCGCGCAGTGCGGCGCCGCCTTCGGCTGGTACTCCTCGCTCTACCGGCACGTCCGGGAGGTGCACTACAAGGTAGGGGGAGGGGGGTAGTGGGGGGGTACACAATCATATGACGCTGCAAAGGTAGGGGGGAGAACTATCATATAACACTGCAAAGGTAGGGGGGAGGGGGGTGCACTATCATATAACGCTGCAAAGGTAGGTGGCAGGGGGGAGTGGGGGTACACTATCATATAACGCCGCAAAGGTAGGTGGGAGGGGGAATAGTGGGGGGGTACACAATCATATGACGCTGCAATGGTAGGTGGGAGGGGGCAGAGGTTCGTACTTCGGCTGGTACTCCTCGCTATACCGACACGTCAGGGAGGTGCACTACAAGGTAAGGGGAGGGGGAGGGGGAGTGTGAGAGGAGTAATTTATTAAGTTTACCAACAGCTTTAACACTTACGTCATTCAAACACGTATTCTATACTATTACACTAAGTCTAAATGTTAAACTACTTTAAGGTAAACACCACATGCAAATGTGACAAACAATACAATAATAAAATTATTTTGCTATAATCCGCGATGAAGTAAAATAGGAAATATATATAATGCTAAATGTAGAGTGGACAATCGGTTATCATACCTGACACATGCAGGATTCGTAAAAACACACGCACAAACCTCCACCACCGCCACCACAATACACAAGCACTACATACGTTCACTATCACAAACTCAACAATCGTTTCGCCCCACAACCGAAGCATCATCAGGAGATAGACTCCACGACCAAAATCGCAAAGATCGCAATTCACTCTAAATTTAGCATTATATTTTATTATACAGCGTTTATTGTGGCGGTGGTGGGGTTTTGTGGATGTATTTTTACGAATTCTGCAAGTATCAAGTATGAAAACATATAGCGTAAAAACTTCATGATAAACAAATTCATCATCCTAATGCCCATGCTTCGCTTTCGACCTCCGTCGCGTACGGATGTCTCGACAAGCGAATTTCGATTTGATCACCCAATTAGTGGTTGCGCTCTGTTTAGTTACGATCGTTTCCGATCCAATCTTTTATTTGTATAAATAAGCTTTCTATTTGTAAAGTTTCGTGCCTAAGTGCCCCCTTGTGTTGTGTTGTGTCGTGTTTTCGTAGCGTGTCGCTCGCAGTGCAGTGCGGCTAGCGTTTTCATCTTTGCTCGATTAGATTGGTGCAGTGCTTTTGTGTACAGTGCCTGTTGTAACCGGTCCGTAAGTACACTAGTTTATAAATTAGGTACACACCTCTGTCCCCCGAAGGGCAAAGACTCATTAGGGGCACACCGCAGGTACACACCTCCCTGCCCTTGCCGGCAGGGAGGACCTATTCTTCTGGGACCCATTCTACTATGGACCCCCAACGAAATTACTTGGGCGACCCGCGAATGGAGGGACTCTTAGAGTACCTCCAGACGCGCCACCCAGCCGTCCATCGCGACGTATTGAAGGGATATCTTCGACCGCAACCTGCCGTCAAAGATAGCCCTCCAGTCACTATTACTGCTTGCTCTGTGTCGACAGGCATGGACTCTGAGCATTACCAGGTCAAAGAAATTCCTTCTGAGACCTCTATCTCGTCTTTGGACGCAGAAAACGACAACGACGGTTTCGAGACCGTCGTTAGCAAGAGCCAAAAGCGAAAGCTAAAGGCTCCCAAGACCATCCCTTCTAAGAGGCCCGTCACTACCGCGGCTAAGCCTCCTGTCCGACATGCTCAAAGTGAGGCCAGCGAGGAGCCACAAGACTCCCCGATGACCGAACGGCGAGAAAAAGTTCCACCCCTTTATATCAGGGAAAAAGCTGCATGGCAGCGCCTTTTACCTAAGATCGAAGCCCAATCGATCTCATTCGGGAGCGCACGCTCCACTAATGTCGGCATTAGGGTTTCTCCACCTACCTCGAATGACCACCGCCGACTTACAGCGCTACTGAGAGAGGATAATATTGAGTATCACTCATACGCGCTAGAAGATGAACGCGAACTTCGCGTTGTCATCCGCGGTCTGCCTGTAGAGATAGACACGGAATTTATTAAAGAGGACCTTAAGTCCCAAGATCTTCCCGTCAGAGAGGTACATCGTATGTACCATTCGCGGACCAAAGTCCCCTACGAACTTTGCCTTGTTGTGCTTGATTTGTCACCTCAGGGCAAAAATGTCTTTAACGTGACATCTATATGTAGATTGTCTGGGCTTCGTATCGAAGTCCCACGTAACCGAGGCGCGATCGGCCAATGCCATCGCTGCCAGCTCTACGGGCACTCAGCACGTAATTGTCACGCACGACCCCGATGCGTGAAATGCTTAGGTGACCATGGCACGTCAGATTGCTCTCGTACGGTTCCGACTGAGGAACCACCGAGCTGCGTACTTTGTAGGACCAAAGGGCATCCTGCAAACTATCGCGGTTGCCCAAAAGCTCCGCGAAAGGTGAAACGCACCCAAAAAATATCAGTCCGTAAAAACAATGCACGTGGGGGTCATAAAACACCTGTGGCGGACAGGTACATACCGGCTCCATTGCCCGCTACTAATCCCTGGCATAAAAAGCAGCAAGCAGCTGCTGTCTCCCTCCCCGTCCCCCAGCCCCCTCCGGCGATTAAAACAAAGCCAATACAGGTGGCACAGGTGGCTGCCAATTCAGTAAACAATACTGCTAATAGTTTCGTGGAAGACATGAAGCTTATTAGCTCTATTGTTGCGCTTATCGACGTAAACGAACTGTCGATACTAGCAAACAAACTGAGGAATAATCCTCAAGATCGTCTGTCGGCACTTCTCGAGCACCATCGGCTCATTGAAGTAATTCAAAAAATAAATACCTAATATGGATAGTACACCAAAAGGCAGAATTAAACCGAACCGACTCTCCATAGGTCTGTTCAACGCAGACGGTCTTTGGGATAAAATATACGAAGTGCGCGAATTTATGGCTGCGTACCCGATCGACATCCTCTTAGTGCAAGAGACATTCCTGAAGCCTTTCCATCGCGATCCTAAGATAGCAAACTTTGTCTTAATCAGAAATGACCGACTCACAGGCCCTCTTGGAGGCACAGCAATTTACTACAGGAAGTCTCTTCACTGTACTCCTCTAGATCCCCCTCGACTTACTAATATCGAGGCCTCAGTATGTCAGTTAGGGATGACCGGCCATCAGCCGATCACATTAGCATCAATCTATCTCAGTCCTTCAAAAACTCTCTTGGAAAGCGACATTAGGACTTTGTTAGGACTTGGAGACGCCGTCTTACTAGGCGGTGACTTCAATTCAAAACATAGTCAATGGAATCGATCGTCTCCAAATGCCAATGGCAATCTTTTACATAGGCTCAGCAACTCTGCGTTCCTGAACTTTGATATTCTGGCTCCAGACGAGCCCACGCGATACTCCCGGCCTACCCATCCCATTCCGACTGCCAGTACCATCGACATGGCACTAATCCAAAATATTACCCTTCAGCTACATAGCATACAAGTCATTCATGACCTAGACTCGGACCACCGCCCAGTCTTACTTCAGCTAGGACCCCCTCCAACCGCGGTTTCTCGAAACAAAACCATTATCGAATGGAAAAAACTTAGCGAGCGTCTCCAATTTCTTGATTCAGACCACCTCAAAAAGATTCCTGACCGTATAGATTCAGTGGAAACTGCAAAAACAGCGACCACTCATCTCACAGCTCACTTATGTGATACTCTCAAGGATTGCTCTAGGGAAATTCCCGATAACTTTCGTTGTCGAGAACTACCAGATGATCTGCGAGAATTAATTGCTAAAAAACGTGCTGCCACTAGGGCACGCGACAGATACCCGACCCGAGAAAACCGGAGTGCGCTCAATAGATTGCAGAAAGAGGTTAAAGAAAAATTAACCTCTTTCCACAACGATTCCTGGAATAGAAAGCTCTCGGAGATCAAGCCAGGACACCAGGCCTACTGGTGCTTGGCAAAATCTCTAAAAGCCGATGGGTACGCAGCCACCCCACCACTACTTCGCCCGAATCTCCCACCTGCGTTTGATGACGCTGAAAAGGCCGAATGCTTGGCAGACAGCCTGGAAAACCAATGCTCTCCCAACCCTAGTGTACCCGAATTCACCGAATTCCACTCCAGAGTGGAAAAGGTGGCAGACAATCTTTCCGCAACGACTCCCGAAAGCGAGCCGTTACTTCCCACTACCGGAGAAGAAGTCCGAACCATAATTAAAAACCTCCACTCCAAAAAAGCTCCCGGTCCTGATTCCATCTCTAACAGGGCACTGAAGTGCCTTCCCGACCAAATCATCCACCTACTGGTACTGATTTTTAATGCCCTCCTTGTCGGATGCTCCTTTCCTGACGAGTGGAAAGAAGCTACAGTGATAGGTATCCCCAAACCGGGAAAGCCTCGAAATCTCCCGACTAGCTATCGTCCCATTAGTTTGTTAAACAGCCTAGGAAAAATATACGAGCGAATTATCCTTGCCCGATTAAAATCCGTAGTCGATACTTATAATCTCCTTCCCAACGAACAGTTCGGATTTCGTCCAAAACACACCTGTGTTCAACAAGTGCACCGCCTCACGGAGCACATATTGCAAGGTTTGCAAACCAAGCAGTTTACAGGTGTCATATTCTTCGATGTCGCCAAAGCCTTCGATAAGGTCTGGCATGCAGGCTTAATCCACAAGTTGCTCCTATTAAATATACCTGACAGACTCGTACTTATCATACGAAACTACCTCACTAATCGTACATTTCGGTACCGCGTAGACGGCACTCTGTCGTCTCGCCGCCCTATCCGTGCCGGTGTCCCTCAAGGATCTGTGCTGGCACCCTTATTGTACTCGCTCTACACGAGTGACATTCCACGGGCGCCTATTAAAGAGCGCACTCATCTTGCTCTTTTCGCGGATGACACCGCTGTATTTACCACATCTCGCCAACCTCAAGTTATCACTAGACGTCTCCAGAAAGCGGTAAACAGCCTCGGACGCTGGTTCCGCCGATGGAGAATCGAAATAAACCCTGATAAAAGTGCAGCTATGCACTTTATCGGTAATCGTTTCCGATCTCACATAGACACACCTACGGAAATTTCCCTTTACGATACACCAATTCACTGGCAACAGAAAGTCAAGTACCTAGGTGTCACCTTCCAACCTTCCATGACCTTCCACGAGCACATACGCACAGTCTGCAATAAGGCTGCGTATGTCATGGGACGACTTTATCCGATGTTATGCAAGAAAAGTAAAATGTCACTCCGCAACAAAGTGACACTGTACAAAACTTGCATAAGACCAATAATGTCCTATGCGAGCGTTGCGTTCGCGCACGTTTCAAAGGTCAGATTGCTCACGCTCCAAAGAATGCAGAACCGATTTATGCGTACAGCCACTGGTTGTCCGTGGTTCATGCGGAACGTTGACCTCCATAGAGACCTCGACCTCCCTACCATTACTCACCTCTTTAAACGTTTTTCGAAGTCTTACTTCGAGAAATCCGAGGTACACCCGAACCCTCTAATCTCAGTTGCTTCCACCTACATCCCAGTTAGGTCTGACCATCGAAAATATAGGCGTCCAAAAAGCGTCCTATATGACCCTGACGATCAAATAACGATCGCAAACACAAAAACACGTAATACACACACACAGCGTCTTCGCCGGCGAAGACGAGGTCCCAGATTTCTCATATCGGTTGGTCGTGGCTTCTTGCCACCCTTCCGTCGTCGTATTGACTAATCAAAGTCATACTATCAGCCCTCCACTACACGTCGCCCTAAGCCGTGGTCCGGCCTCACAGGAGGCACCCTTAGGACGACGTTCCCCGACGCTAGTAGAGCTTCTGCGCTCTACTCTACGCATTTCGCAACCTCGGCGATGCTTCTGCGCTCGCCCGTCCCGCCCGGTGACGCTGTAAAAGCCGTTAGGGCTAACAGCATATTGTCAATTCGAAAAAAAAAAAAAAAAAAAAAATCCTAATGCCCTTATCCCACTCTAAGTGGTGTCGGCACAACATAAACATGCTATCACATCACGACCGGCCGCCTGCCTGACGTCAACTTACCTTAGTCGCCTTACGACACCTCGGAAGAAATGAGTTTGGTCTATTCTACACAGCCAGATACCCACGGCAAGTCGTCTTACCTTAGTCGCCTTTTACGACACCTCGGTAAGAAATGAGGGTGGTCTATTCTACTCAACCGGCTACCACACGGTGGGTCAACTTACCTTAGTCGCCTTTTACGACACCTCGGTAAGAAATGAGGGTGGTCAATTCTACTCAGCCGGATACCACACGGCTATTCATACTAAACAAATTATTGTAAAAAATATAATATAAAAAAATATAAATACAAAGATTCAAAAATACATTAAAAATAATTTCATTTTTAATGTAACTCCGCTATATAGAAAATTGTATTAAAATAAAAATTAAATCTCATCTCGTTCCAGATGAAGCTCCAGCCCAACAAGATACGGAAGCAGAAGATGAAAAAGTCCTCCGACCTGACCAACGCGGCGCCGACACAATAAAACATTAAAACAAACAATACCGTTTTGTATTATTGCTTACTTGAGAGAACCTCCGTTGTTGTCCAAACCCAATTTGTATGCGGATTATAACAAAATAATTTCATTATTAATTTTTATGCGGATTATAGCAAAATAAGTTTATTATTAATTTTTATGCGGATTATAGCAAAATAATTTCATTATTAATTTTTATGCGGATTATAGCAAAATAAGTTTATTATTAATTTTTATGCGGATTATAGCAAAATAATTTCATTATTAATTTTTATGCGGATTATAGCAAAATAAGTTTATTATTAATTTTTATGCGGATTATAGCAAAATAATTTCATTATTAATTTTTATGCGGATTATAGCAAAATAATTTCATTATTAATTTTTATGCGCATTATAGCAAAATAATTTCATTATTAATTTTTATGCGCATTATAGCAAAATAATTTCATTATTAATTTTTATGCGCATTATAGCAAAATAATTTCATTATTAATTTTTATGCGGATTATAGCAAAATAATTTCATTATTAATTTTTATGCGCATTATAGCAAAATAATTTCATTATTAATTTTTATGCGCA
Source organism: Morpho helenor (assembly GCA_029227775.1). Lineage (NCBI taxonomy): Eukaryota > Metazoa > Arthropoda > Insecta > Lepidoptera > Nymphalidae > Morpho > Morpho helenor. The sequence continues at coordinate 42,132,009 of JARGCU010000028.1, read as the reverse complement.
TTATAGCAAAATAATTTCATTATTAATTTTTATGCGGATTATAGCAAAATAATTTCATTATTAATTTTTATGCGCATTATAGCAAAATAATTTCATTATTAATTTTTATGCGGATTATAGCAAAATAATTTCATTATTAATTTTTATGCGCATTATAGCAAAATAATTTCATTATTAATTTTTATGCGGATTATAGCAAAATAATTTCATTATTAATTTTTATGCGCATTATAGCAAAATAATTTCATTATTAATTTTTATGCGCATTATAGCAAAATAATTTTACTATTAATTTTTATGCGGATTATAGCAAAATAATTTCATTATTAATTTTTATGCGCATTATAGCAAAATAATTTCATTATTAATTTTTATGCGCATTATAGCAAAATAATTTTACTATTAATTTTTATGCGACATAAAACAGACAGATTTTAGCACATTTTAGTAAGGATAACAGTTTTTGGTGGTTATTTTGAAGGAATACGAATAATGGAATATATTATAATTTTCAATAATTTATTTATTATTAAGAAATTGCTTAGACATATATAATAGTATTATCCAATCACAGATTCACGTCATCTTTATCATACATAACCCGTATAACCCTGAGGAATTCTGCCAAATTGAACCCAGTTTTAGCCGATACCCCTATCACCTTCATCCTCCTGGCGAGGTCAGCGCAGGCCTCCCTCCCTTCCACCAGGTCGGCCTTATTCACCACCACGCACCGTGGTCTCCGCGCCAGATCCTGGCTGTACTTCTCCAACTCCTCGTCCAGAACTCTGTACTGGTCTAACGGACTGGCCGTACCGTCTAGTAGGAAGACCAGACCCTTGCATCTTTCAACGTGCTGGAGGAATTGTATACCTGTGTAGTGATACTGGTGTGAGATTTACAGTATACTGTCCACAGTCTACTGACACATAACTCAAGAATATTATATTTAACATATTAAATGAGTTAATCGTGTATGTATATATATATACTCCAACGATTTTCCTGAAATTCAGCATTCAGGTTTTGGGAGAGAAAAAAACGATATAGCTAGGTTTTATTTAAAAAAAATCGTTTTATTCCTGTTTTTGGTCATTAAAAAAATACAAAAATTTACATTGAATATATAAAACACTATTTTGCCGTGAATTATCAATTCAGCGTAGCTTATTCGGGAAACAAGTGGTCTCGAGAAACGAAAATACCTATCAATCCCCACCTACCCAACTATTTTTTGTTTTTTAAGTTTTTTTTATTTTGTAAAAAATTACAAAAACATGTTATAAACATGCTGTCACATGATTTGGCTACGTATTTTACGACCGGCCGCCTGCCTGATGTCAACTTATCTCAGTCGTATTTTACGACACCTCGGTAAGAAAGAGAGTGGTCTATTCTACTTAAACGGATACCACATGGCGGGTCAACTTACCTTAGTCGCTTTTTACGACACCTCGGTAAGAAATGAGGGTGGTCTATTCTATTCCGCCGAATACCACACGGCGTACAAATAGACTATAATCATCTATGTTTTGTACCTGTTATTTTTAATATGATTTTATAGACTAACCATAAAATATAAAACTGTCTTCAGTCTGTAATAATGAGCACTGATATCGATGGATATCAGAGATATGCAGACTGCCCTCAGCCTACCGTTCGTGGTAATGACATTCATAACCATCAAAATAACAGACTGCCATCAGTCTAATAATAAGTACCGACATCGATGGATTAATAAGCATCGATATGTAAACTGTGTCCAGTATACCGTCAGTGGACTTGAAATTTTTAGTTAACATATATATGTACATATTGTGTTCAGTCTGCATTTACTATAATATTATCGGCATTGAAATCGAAATAATGTTATCATCAATACGCAGACTGTTTGCAGTCTGTTATAATATCTCCGGTATGGAAATTAACAGAGTGGAAGTACTTATTGATATTTTGGCACTAAAATTTTTAAAATTAGCCTTAACTTTTGATACTTTTTTAGATGTTAGGATTTAATAACACAACAGAGTTTTAAAAAAATTACCCAGTCCGTAGTTTTTGTGCGAGCCGGGAATCAAACCGGGCAGGTCCGCTATCGCCACTTGCTCGTAGTCGTCGTACTGGACCATACCTGGGGGGTGTTTTTGATTTATTTTACCTTTTATTTAAAACACACTCAAATTAACACGAAAACGATTTAATTTAATGTCCATAATAGATATTTGTTGAATTTAATTTTGGATATTAGTCGAGTGAATTTTAGTTCAGTGAGGGGTAATTTTAGATATTTGTCTTGGGTAATTATAGAATTTAATCATGGGTAATATTATATATTTGTCCGGGATAAATTTACATATGTGTCTTGGGTTATTATAGAATATAAAAATGGGTAATTATAGAATATAAACATGGGTAATAATAGATATTTGTCAGATATTTTTCAGGAATAAATATAGATTACAGTCAGGAGTAATAATAGATATTTGTTAGGAGGTAATTATAGATATTTGTCAAGGAAAATATTAGATATTTTCAGGGATAAATATAGATTAGAGTCAGGGTAATAATCGATATTTGTCAGGGGGGTAATTATAGATATTTATCAGGGGTAATTTTAGATATTTTACTGAGATAATTATAGATTATATTCAGGGATAATTATGGATAAATGTCAAGGATAATTTGAGATATTTTTCAGGGTTAAATATAGATTATAGTCAGGGTTAGGAAAAAATATCTAAAATTTATCAAGGTTAAATTTGGATATTTGTGGAATTATTTATTATTGATATTTGTCAAAGTTTATTTCCGATATTTATCAGAATTATTAGATCATAATAGGCAGTTTTTCCGTTGATTATTTGTCACATTATCAATGTCCTCTCACCGATGTGGGGTCGCAGCGTGGTGAAGGGGTAAGGGGCGACAGTGGGCCGCGCGCGGGACACGGCTCTAAGCAGCGTGCTCTTCCCAGCGTTGGGGAACCCAATGAGCCCCAGGTGGGCCATGGACCGCACCTCCAAAGTGTAGTGGTGGGTTTCGCCCACAGCCCCGTATTCCGCCACCATAGGCGCCTGTGTAATTACATATAACGCCAAGTCATCATGACTATCGAATCGAATGATGGTAGATCGTGTGAATCTTAGTATTATTTAATTTGTGCATGTATGGGAGTCAACTTATAGGTGAAGATTCCTTATCTTTTTGCTCAAAACAGTTAGTCAGAATAAATTAATTACTATTAATAACGTCAAGTCATGATGACTCTATTGGTAGATCGCGTTAATCTTAGTATTTTTTTTTTACTGTATCCATGTATAGGAGTTAATTCATAGGTGAAGATTTTTGATATTATTGCTCAAAACAGTTTGGGAACCGCTTGTCTGAATAAATTAATTATTGTTAGTTTACTAGAATCTTAGTATTATTTAATTTTCTACTGTATCCATTTATTCATATCAATTCATAGGTGAAGATTTTTGATACTATTGCTCTAAACAGTTTGGGAATCACTTGTCTGAATAAATTAATTACTATTAATTTACAAAATGTTTAGTACGACTATATGAACTGTCAGCTACTAACCCCGTTAAGGGGAAGTAACCCTTATAAGAGGTAAGTATGTGGAAGTTCAAAATACTTTTGAACTATCTATCTCTCATAAATTTTTTGAATCCCTGGATGAGTTCTTTATGAGAATAATTAATATTTACGTTATTTAGTAATCATATTGAGATTTTAATATCTGTGGAGAGTTTCTGGTATTTGTAATCTGTCAGTCCACATTGCAGTAGTATGGTGTTTTTAACCTCAAATTCTTCTCGTCAGGTTTTTTGGCTTAGGGTGACGTGTAGTGGAGGGCTGGTGGTATGACTGTGACTAGTCATCACGCTGTTGTATGAAGCTCTACTAGCTATGGGGAACGTCGTCCTAAGGGTGCCTCCTGTGAGGCCGGACCGCGGCTTAGGGCGACGTGTAGTGGAGGGCTGGTGGTATGACTGTGACTAGTCATCACGCTGTTGTATGAAGCTCTACTAGCTATGGGGAACGTCGTCCTAAGGGTGCCTCCTGTGAGGCCGGACCGCGGCTTAGGGCGACGTGTAGTGGAGGGCTGGTGGTATGACTGTGACTAGTCATCACGCTGTTGTATGAAGCTCTACTAGCTATGGGGAACGTCGTCCTAAGGGTGCCTCCTGTGACAGACCGCAGCTTAGGACGTGTTGTGGAGGGCTGGTGGTATGACTGACTGGAAGTGGATTGTGTGTGTATTCACGCACCTGTTGTGTATCTGTCAGGAAGAACTTGTTCCCCCTTCCACCAGCCCCGCCACGGGCTGCCACGAACATCGTACCCTCGTCCTGAAGGTCTCCCACCACGCGGCCTGAACCGTCGCGGACTATTGTACCTGCGGAGGGAGATCCCTATTACTATGGATAATGCAGTGCCCAGTTGTAACAGGCATTACAACTGGGCACCACCTGTTAAACAGACACCTGTCAATAATGAGAATAACAGAAGATGCTGCGTGCCCAGAGTGTGGAGAGGAAGAAACGAATCTTCACCTTATGGCTGAGTGCCCTATGTACTCGCTGGTAAGATGGGAGATACTAGGTAAGGATGAAATTGAAGTTGAGGATCTGACAAATATCTCCTTCAGGGATATTATCAGGTTCGTAAAAGCTACAGGTAGATTAGAGCAGGTGACACTGTCGGGACAGCAGTGAAACCCTTGTTCCAACATGGGGAAATGGGTGGAATAGTCCAGTATAGGAGCTGATCACCCGCCCTGCACCGACAGGCGTCCCCGAAATTAGATAGATAGATAGATATCGACCTCAACCTCTCCACCCTTACTCACCTCTTTAAACGTTTTTCGAAGTCTTACTTCGAAAAATCCGACGACGTTCCCCATAGCTAGTAGAGCTTCATACAACAGCGTGATGACTAGTCACAGTCATACCACCAGCCCTCCACTACACGTCGCCCTAAGCCGCGGTCCGGCCTCACAGGAGGCACCCTTAGGACGACGTTCCCCATAGCTAGTAGAGCTTCTGCGCTTTACTCTTCGCATTTACTCAAGGGCTAACAGCATATAGTAAATTCGAAAATAAAAGGACTAAGTGTGGAAATAGTCTGCAAGAAGGACATACCTAAAGGGACCGGAATGACGACATGCTCTGCATTCTTCCCGGTGCAGTCCTTGTGTGTGCCCTTGCCCCCATGCTTTGCTTGCACCACAGAGTGGCAGTGGTTCAGACTCTTCTTACTGTGGGACGCCTGAGGGAATTTAAATCTATACTAATATAAAGCTGAAGAGTTTGTTTGTTTGATTGAACACACTAATCTCAGAAACTACAGGACCGATTTGAGTTCTTGTAGTGTAAGATAGTCTATTTATCGAGGAAGGCTATAGGCTATATGACGCGCTAAGATGAATAGGAGAGGAGAAGCAATAAAAAATATTGAAAACGGCAAAGTTTATAGGTTTCCTTGCGTGCGCTGAGTAAACGGTGAAAGTTATTCAAAAATCATGTATAACAAAATTGTTCCCCTCTAAAAGTTCTAAATAAAAGTCCGCAACAGTATATGTCTATCTTTTAAGGTTAACCCACTTTAACCATTTTTATGGTTATCAAAAGACTGATTATAGTTTTAATCTTTCCACACAGCAGCACGCAGAGCCGCTGGCAATTGCTAGTCATATATAAAAATATATCATTTTTACATACATTTATATAAAAGAAATAAGGGAATCTAATTAATATCTCAGTTATATAAATAAATATCATAAATTACAATCTGCACAAAAATTTATAAGTGATATAATAAAGTTTGTCCAATAAATAATTGAACAGCATTTTAAAATTAGTAACTGTCATACTTTTGATATTGTCAGTTTGTTGAACAATTTTATAGCCATAGTGGGTCACCTTACCTTGGTAAGAAATGAGGATGGTCCATTCTACTCAGCTAAACCAAACGGCAGGTCAACTTACTTTAGTCGCCTTTTACAAGCCATATATCAAGATTCCATTTGAAGTAACTGAGTTTCCGTAAATTTTTCCCACTTATTGTGATTTATTGGTTTCTTTAGCAAAATATCAGCCGTTAATTATTATAATAAAGCACTAAAAGGTCGAGATTCAAATTTAATCAAATTTAAGAAACACCTGGAGACAACCTGGAGAGGTTGGTGATCACTGATCGCTTTCTTTAAAAGTCCACGACGCTCTACAAGTAGCAGAAGATCGCAAGACTTGGAGATCAATTATCCATAAAAAAGTGATCCGTGAAAAGGGCACAACCCTCAGCATTGAGGAGATAGACACAAGGAGGAATGTAAGAAAAAAAATATATATTTCGATATAAGTAATAAAGCTTGATTTAGCGGAATAATATCGTTTATATAAAGGGTGGGTTAATCGACATTATCTCGGCAGAGATTAACTACTCCAGAGATACAGTGACCAGGAAAATAACGAATCTAAACGAAGTTGTTACCTGAAAAATTACATGTCCGCCATGGCCGCCATCGCCGCCGTCCGGCCCCGCCTGGTCCTTACACCAGACACTAAGGAAGGACACACACCCATCACCTCCATTGCCAGCCACAGCCCGCACTCTGCACGAATCCACATAATATTGCACTGTGTTCCGAGTTGACTTGCCTTTTAAGCTTCTTAAAGCTTTTGGCGCATATTCAGAGTAGTTGCGGAGGATTTGTGGTGGAGAAACCGATTTAGGTATCCGTAATAATAACGCCAGTCTCATTTTGGCTATTTTTTCAAATATTTTGGTGTATTTTGAGGTTATTTCATTGTTTTTACAAAATGACAGCTCAATCTTGGACTAATAATTCAAAAAAACGTGAAACACTACATAATATTTGTCTGATATTCAAGGATTTTTTCAAAATCATTTATTAGTTATTACATACAGTTGATTTCAGGTCGTTAATAAATATAATAATAAAAAATTGTTTAAGTTAAAGATAATAATGAAATTTTTAACAGAATACAGAATACTGTTTATGCGGTTCAAACTTGAAAATTCCCCAACTACAGAGGGTAAAGTACTCGTTAAATTTAATTTTAACTATGCGTAATGGTGATATTATAAATTAGTCTATGCTTACAACCATAAACCATAGTTATTACTATATGTAATACTTGTAACGCCATCTCTTTACATTTGTGATCGACGATAAAAAAAAAATTATTTTATTAATTATTTGTCAAACTCTGCCTGTTCGCGATAAACTCAAAAATTACTGAATGAATATTTAGCTATTTAATTTGATTTAATTTTGTGTCAATTGGTTTAAAAAAATACAAAAATGTTATGTAAAATATATTTAATCTGTTTAGTGGTTCTATGTCTAGTTGGAGGAAGTGACGTCAGCGAGCGGCGGCGCGGGCACTGACAGCGACCAGTCAGGTATCGCCGCGCGACTCCGCCCGCACTGTAGACAAGCATATGATATATATCGCACGTTTAATATTAAACTGACCGAATTCCAAATTGTGCTTGAGTTAGATACATTTTAACGCCATCCATCAAATAACACATTAAAAAAGCTAGTCTTGCCCTTTCAAGTTACGGGTCTCTTTAACACTCGTGTTTTGTAGCCGCTATGTTATGCTTTATTACATTGTACCATAACTATTTATTACTTTAGGTCACTTTAATACTGAGTGTGGTAAGTTACTACTTTCTTTAAACGATGAATATTTTATTTTATTCAAGATTTTATAACATTGTTATGATAAATTTTAATTTTATGAACCCCCCTTTACCAACTTTGAAATGGGGGACAATAGGAGATTGATACTTCCTACGTATATCGTACCCCTCTTCACATATATCATACCCCCTTCACATATATACCTACTTCATGTATATAATAACCCCCACCCCGTACCCCTTCCACATATATTATCATGGCTCATTACCCCTTGCGTATTACATGTCTCCCCCCAGTACCCCTTTCACATTAGCATGGCTCACACGTATATAATACCTTCTTTATATATACCATACCCCCCACGTATTACTCGTCTCCCCCAAGTTAAATAAAACCCCCCTCCCCACACGCCAAGTGTATTACCCTATCTTCCGAAGTACATTGAGCCTTCATCATACCCCCCACGTATTACACGTCCCCCCCAAGTCAAATATTACCCCCCCCGTGTATTACCCTCTCTTCCAAAGTACATCAAGCCCCCACCAAACGCATACTATATCTAACAACTCCTCTTTTTTAAATAGGTTAATAAGTTGCATATACGGTCTAGTGCGATACCCCCCTAACCCCCCCTCCCCCTTACCTTGGTCTTGAGATGCACCAGCTTGTTGTGGTTGTAGAGCGCGGCCTCGTAGCCGAAGGAGGCCGGACATGCTCCACAGCGGAACGGCCTCTCGCCGCTGTGCGAGCGAAGATGTCCTTCCAGACTCTTTTTAGTCTGCACACCGGAAATAGGACTTAATGTAGTCACATAACTATAGTAATTCCTCAATGCCTTTAATTATGATTGAGTCACGAGAGACTCATCTTAGTCTGCTATGGAAACGGGACATAGTACCGTCATATTACTATGTTAATTGGATAGTCACGGGAGACTCATCTTAGTCTGCCAGCAGGAAGCGGGACATAGTGTCGTTACATGACTATGTCAATTACTTAGAGTCACGAGAGACCGAAACCTAGCATTGCATTAAAATGGTTCAAGGCGAAAGGGTGAACTTGTGGACGAGTCTATTTTCAAATTGCTCCCTCCCCCTTGACAATCAAACTACCCCCCCTAACAATCCAATCGCCCCCCCTCCACTGAGCAAGCCCATTCAACCCAAACAATCACATTTCGCCCCTAACAATCAAATTGCCCCTCTTTAGCAAGCTAATTGCTCCCCCCTAAAAAGCAAATTGCCCCCCTTAACAATAATATTGGCCCCCTTAACATCCAAATTGCACCCCTAAACATCCAAATTGTCCCCCTTAACAATCAAATTGCCCCCCTTAACAATCCAATCACCCCCTTCAACAATCCAATGCCCCCCCAACAATAAATTGCCCCCTTAACTCTCAAATGGTCCCCCTTTCGATTATATTGGTAGTGTAGTGCACGCAGTCCATACCGTGTAAGCCTTCCCGCACACGTCACACACGTGGTCCCGACGAGCACGCACGTTCCTATGCAGCATGCGGACGTGCGTGCGCAGCACGGACCGCGACGAGCATGTCTGCACACACACATAACATATTAATATATCATTTCAAGTAACCCTATAATGCAAGTAATTCTATAAATTATTTAAAGAAAGTACGGTTAATGTAGAGGAAAAGAATTTTTTTTATATAAATTTAACTATATAATCTATTAAGTATATTAGTTAAAGAATTTCGGACTGTGTGTGTCTTGTGTTGTGTTGTGTGTGCACTCACAAAGCTGCAGCCGGGCACCGCGCACGCGACGGGCGTCACCTTGAGGTGCACGGCCATGTTGTGCTCGTCGAGCCGCGCCGGCTTCGCGAACCGCTTGTCGCACAGCGGACACGCGTACCTGCACACGGCGACACTACAGACACGTGCCACACGGCGACACTATAGATCGTGCCACACGGCGACACTACAGACACGTGTCACACGGCGACACTACACACACGTGCCACACGGCGACACTACAGACACGTGCCACACGGCGACACTACAGACACGTGCCACACGGCGACGCTACAGATCGTGCCACACGGCGACACTACAGACACGTGTCACACGGCGACACTACACACACGTGCCACACGGCGACACTATAGACACGTGATATGTGTACACGTGTAATACGTGCAACTTTGTAATACGTGCTACTGTGTAATACGTACACCAATATATAGAATAGAATAGAAATAACAATGAGGTTTTAGGTGCTATTCACCTATACACTGTCCATTATATTAACCATCTTTTGACAGATTGACGATAGTGATGTCCTAAAGATTCTCGTATGCGATACCATTCCGATTATAGTACCTACTATCATTAATCGAATTACGTACGTAAGTAATTCGATTAATGATAACCTACGTAAACTAGATTACTACTTGAGAAAAGAAATTCCAACTTTGAGAAAACTTATTGTTTCTTTGAAAAGAAGTGGTCTATTTCATGGTGAAAAATCTTCTTTGGTCAAAGTTTTGAACACAATTGGCTTTTCATATAAAAAGTTAAATAAAAGAAAATTATTAATGGAACGCACAGATATAGCTATAGCACGTTGTGATTTTTTAAGAGAGGCAAAGAAAATACAAGATTGGGCAAATATTGTTTTCACGGATGAAACATGGCTCAACGCTAACCACACACTATCTCGTTTCTGGACTGATGATACTGCTGATTCCACTTCCTCAGTACCAATGGGAAAAGGTGAGCGCCTAATCATTTGCCATGCAGGTACAGCAAAAGGATTTGTACAAGACGCACTGTTGGCATTTAAATCATAGAAATCAAATGACTACCACGAAGAGATGAATGCAAATGTGTATGAAGAGTGGTTCAAAAAAATGCTCATTTCATTGGAAGAACCAGAAGAAGATCAATAATTTTTATTGATAATGCGCCCTACCACTCCCGTCAAATTGACAAAATGCCAACACAGGCTAATAAAAAGCATGAAATAATTAATTGGCTTCGGGACAATGGAGAAAATGTGGACGACTCAATGTTAAAAGTTGAATTAATAAAAATATTAAAAACCAAAAAGAGAGCAAAACGCTATGTAATCAATGAAATGGCAGCAGAATATGGCCATACTGTTCTTCGGATTCCTCCATACCACTGCCAGTACAACGCAATAGAACTTATATGGGCACAAGTAAAAGGGCATGCTGCGAGATGCAATACAAGCCCCCCATTCACAGCGAATAAAATGTTGCAATTGCTAAAAAATGCTTGCACCCACGTAACGGCCGAGAACTGGGCAAGTGTGGTGGAAAGAACTAAAAGAGTAATATTCTCTGATTGGGAACGTGATATTGCGTTTGATAATATATTATCTACACAAGAGCTAATAATAACTGCTACTGAAGACTCCTCATCGGAGGAGTCTAGTGTTGATTATCATTCCGACGACTCGTGCTAATAAAATAAATTAAAATATCCTGATTGTTTTATTTGTATTCATGTATTAACTAAGAAGAAAGTAAAACTTTATATAATGTTATTAAATGTCTTTTAATACTCGTAACATCGATTTCTACCGATTATTTTTAATCTGTGGCATAATCGTAGTAACCCATTATGTGTGACATCACTAAGTGGGCGGTACCCATCCATAAAGTACAAATATTATTTGTATGATATTTGTACGTAAGCAATACAAAACTTAATGAGCGTGAGCTGTCAAAAGACTGATAATATGATGGACGCAGTATACATATACACAAGTTTACGAGTAAGCCGCGGTCGCACTAATTATGTCACCAACATACCAGACAAACCTCTTTGGTTTTAGGTTTGTATTTTTTGTTATAATTGTGTTTGTTTGGTTTAAATAAACTAAAAAAAAATAAAAAAAAAACAAAAATTAAAGACCACTAAACAAAATAATATTAAATCTCACAATTAACCTTAGCTTCTTTAATTGTGTGATATGTGCACAAGTGTTCACATGCAATTGTGTAATATTAGTATCGCTGTAATACCTGTAATTGTGTAATATATGTAACAAATCGTGTAATATGTGTATCGCTGTAATACGTGAAAAAATGAATATATGTAACACATTTTACTGTGTAATATTTATTTATTTATGTGTATCGTTGTAATACGTGTACCTGTGTAATACGTGCACCATTGTAATACGCGTACCGCTGTAATACACACACCCACAGTGTCTACTCACTTGAGCTTAGCGGGGTCGATGTGTTTGAGGTTGTACTTGATGTGCTGGTTGTACGACATGCGATTCTTGAAATTCACGTCGCACTGGGAACATGTTTATCAGTCAGTTAGTAAATTAGTATATTTAATATTAAAATGAGTTATGTGGTATCCGGCTGAATAGAATAGTACCACCGTCATTTCTTACCCAGGTGTCGTAAAAGGCGACTAAGGGAAGTCAACCCGCCGTATGGTATCCGGCTGAGTAGAATAGACCAACCTCATTTCTTACCGAGGTGTCGTAAAAGGCGACTAAGATAAGTCGACCCGCCGTGTGGTATCCGGCTGAGTAGAATAGACCAACCTCATTTCTTACCGAGGTGTCGTAAAATACGACAGAGGTAAGTTGACGCCAAATCATGTGACAGCATGTTTATAACATGTTGTGCCGACCCCGCTTAGAGTGGGATAAGGGCAGGAAAATGATGAATATTAAAATGAGTTAATCTTATATGTATAAAAAAAAAAGTTAAAACGTCGTTCTCTCATTTGTCGTGCGGCATTCGTAGGAGGTAGACGTGTTTGGGAGACCTCTTTAGTATTTCGTGTCATTAGAATCTACCCTCAAATAATCGCTATTGGCGATGTTAGCGACCACTGACTTTGTTGCCAGTTCTTCTCAAGTAGATCAGTGATGAACTGGTGGTAGAATCATTCTGGCGTTGGATTTTGTAGTGAAAAGTGTTGGTGCACAGTAAGGTGCCCGACGTGATTCTCTAAACACATTCGTTTGCTCTTTATTATTTATTTATGTATATATTAATTTATTTATATTTATTATTAAGCTGTGATGGCCTAGCGGTGCGACCGTGTGAATCTCTAGAGACGATCATGGGTTCAAACCCGGGCAGACACCAATGAGTTTTTCTATTGAAAACTTATGTGTCTAATTGATAATTGCAATTTATCACACGCTTTTCGGTGAAGGAAAACATCGTGAGGAAACCTGCATATCTCTAGAGAATTCTGGAGGTATGTGTAACCTACCAATCCGCATTGGAGCAGCGTGGTAGGTCTTAGCTCCAATCCTTCTCTCCAATAACGGAGATAAGAGGCCTATGCCCAGCAGTGGGATAGTAACAGGCCGCTACTTACTTACTTTACTTATGTTTTATTTAAAAAAAAATATCGTTTTATCCCTGTTTTCGGGCTCTTAATTTTTTTTTTTCAATTTACGTTAATTATAATCACAATTTTTCGCTGTCTTAGGTGAAAATACCTAGGATCGAGCCCCACCTGCCCTATTATTTTTTAATTTTTGTAATTTTTTTTTACCCAGGTACTAATAGTAATAGACGTACAAGATGACAGTACAGATGCGCGGAAGCGTCGTGGGTTACAAGGTGTATCTCCATCGCCTTCTTGAATAAGAACTTCTTGTCGCATCGCGGGCACGAGTACTCCTTTTCGCCTTTATGTATACTGCAAGAGATATTACTTTTATTATATTCAAATTATTCTTTATTCAAGTAAACTTGTAAACAAGTGCCACTATAATATGGTGTCAATAATCATGTATTACAAAATTGTTCTAAATAAAAGTCCGCGACAGCATATGTCTAGCTTTTAAAGTAAACCCACTTTAAACATTTTTATAGTTATCAAAATAATTACGGTTTTAATATTTAAACGCGAACGGAGCCACTGGCGATTGCTAGTACATTATATGGTACAAAGTAAAGCAGACTGCCGTCAGTACATCACTCACAAGAGGTGCGTCCTGAGCGAGGTCCGGTCCCTGAAGGTCTTCCCGCATAACTCGCATTTCTGCCTCTCAGCGTGGTTTTTGATGTGGTTCCGTAGCTTGGCGAGCGTACTGCTGGACATTAAAGATATTATGGCAACAGACTGACATCAGTCTGCAGATTGCAACGATATTCGGGCACAGACTGGCACCAGTCTGCAGATTGGAACGATATGCGGGCACATACTAACACCAGTCTGTAGATGGAAAGGATATGCGACAACAGACTGTCATCAGTCCGCAGAGTAAAGTAAACACCTGTTACTACTTGTTACTGCACTGTCTGCAGAGTGCAGCGATATTATTATACTAGCTTTTACCCGCGACTTCATCCGTAGATTGTTGTACAATACAGAAATAAGTACAGACTGATAGGAGTCTGTAATATTTAAATGACTATTGTGTAATGTTACAGGCTGTATCAGTTTGTATATGTTATACAATACAGTCAAAAGTGGAGACTGACAGCAGTCTAATAATATAAAACGACTAGTGTAAAGGTAACAGGCTGTATCAGTCTGTAGACTGTTATATGAGAACAACTGTTTTACAATAATGTTATAGACTGCTGTCAGTCTGTACATTTGTTTATATTGTATAACAGTCTACAGACCCATACAGCCTGTTTACCTTGCGCAAGTCATTTTAATATCACAGACTGCTGTCAGTCTGTACCATTAAATGACTATATTGTAAGGGTAACAGTATTAGTCTGTAAGTTGTACAATATATACTTATTGGAGTTTTATGTGCGGTGCAGACTGTCAACAGTCTGTAGTCGAAATCCTGCTTTTCACTATTTAAGGAACCCCGATGTTAATTTTTCTAGATCTAGAACTTAAAAAAAGGATTTTAACCCTAAGCCCAACAGTGGGCATAGTAAGTGGGAAACATCTTAAGCATTATAGTATGAAACGACGCTCACGTCTCCTGATGGCCGCACACGGAACACGTGTGCGTGGGCGTGGGACCACCGTGGGCGCGGGCCACGTGATCGGCCGCCACCGCCGCCCGCGACCACCCCAAGCCACACCGCCGGCAGCGCCACCTGCATCACACCACCACACTACTACAATGTCGTGACGCAACAGCACTAACTACTACACTAAAACACTACTATAATATGGTTTCAGCAAGACACTAAGATTTACCAAACACTAGAGATGTGAAAAAATAATCGATTTTTATAATAATCGATTTTTCAATAATAGATTATTTTTTCATAAAAAATCGATTTTTTTAAATCGATTATTTTTAAAGAGAAAAAATAGACTATTTATCAATCGATTATTTTGATACGAAAAAATCGATTTTTTAAAAACAGATTATTTTTAAAGGGAAAAATCGATTATTTATTAATCGATTTTTTCTACTCCAAGTCACATCTCTATAAAACACCACCACACCACTACAATGTCTAGACGCAACATAACTAAACACTATAACACAATTCATTATTCTCCTGCCCATATCCCACTACAACATGCTTTAACTCAACATGTTTTAAACATGTCACATGATTTGGCTACGTATTTTACGACCGGCCGCCTGCCTGACGTCAACTTACATTAGTCGCCTTTTACGACACCTCGGTAAGAAAGAGGGTGGTCTACTCAGCCAGATACCACACGGCGTGTCAACCTACCTTAGTCGCCTTTTACAACACCTCGGTAAGAAATGAGGGTGGTAATATTCTACTCAGCCGGATACCACACCGCGGGTCGATTTATCTTAGTCGCCTTTTACGACACCTCGGTAAGAAATGAGGGTGGTAATATTCTACTCAGCCGGATACCACACCGCGGGTCGATTTATCTTAGTCGCCTTTTACGACACCTCGGTAAGAAATGAGGGTGGTAATATTCTACTCAGCCGGATACCACACGGCAGGTCGATTTATCTTAGTCGCCTTTTACGACACCTCGGTAAGAAATGAGGGTGGTAATATTCTACTCAGCCGGATACCACACCGCGGGTCGATTTATCTTAGTCGCCTTTTACGACACCTCGGTAAGAAATGAGGGTGGTAATATTCTACTCAGCCGGATACCACACGGCAGGTCGATTTATCTTAGTCGCCTTTTACGACACCTCGGTAAGAAATGAGGGTGGTAATATTCTACTCAGCCGGATACCACACCGCGGGTCGATTTATCTTATAATAAAAATGTTAAAAAAATTAGTCATAAAAATCTGTCATCGCATTAAACCAACATATGTACATTACCTCACCCGGTGTCTCCTGAGATGTGCGGCCAGAGCATGACCGTCCCGACACCGGACAGTACACGTACCGCACTGCGCCGTACCGACCGACTGTGGCAACGTATACCGTATTAACTCATAGTAATAGTACCATTACTATCCCACTGCTGGGCAAAAGCCTCTTTATTGCTATTAAAATTGGCTTAACACATCTGGCTATCACAACACGTCAATTTAAATCAAATAATACAATCTTCATCATCTTCCTGCCCTTATCCCACTCTAAGTGGGGTCGGCACAACATGTTATTACCATGCTGTCACATGATTTGGCTACGTTTTTACGGCTGGCCGCCTGCCTGACGTTAACTTACCTCTGTCGTATTTTACGACACCTCGGTAAGAAAGAGGGGGTCTATTCTACTCAGCCGGATACCACACGGCGGGTCGACTTACCTTAGTCGCCTTTTACGACACCTCGGGTAAAAAAATTAGTGTGGTCTATTCTACTCAGCCGGACACCACACGGCAGGTCAACTTACCTTAGTCGCCTTTTACGACACCTCGGTAAGAAATGAGGGTGGTACTATTCTATTCCACCGGATACCACACGACAATTAAATCAAATAATACAATATAAAAATATATATATTTATAGCAATAAAATAAGTGTTATGATGTCTGTAAGATTGATGTAGATGTGATGATGAATGTAATAGTGATGAAAGTGTTATGATGAACGTGGAAATTATAGATGTAATGTTGAGTGTAACAGTGATGAAACATTATGTTGAATGCAACAGTAATATTCATATTATGTAACTAGTTGTCATGATAAATGTCACTGTTATGAAGTGTTACGATGATTGTAACAGTGTAATGTTATGATAAATGTAACAGTGATGTAAGTGTAATGATGATTGGTATAGTGGTGTAAGTATTAAGATGAATATAACAGTGATAAAAGTGTTATGATTAATGTAACAGTGATAAACTATTATGGTTGATGTAAGAGTGATGTAAGTTTTGTGACTTGTCATGATAAATGCCACAGTTATAGAGTTTACGATGATTGTAATAGTGTAATGTAATGATAAATGTAACAGTGAGGTAAGTGTTATCATGAATGTGACAGTGATGAAGTGTTATGTCGTATGTAACAGTGATCAAACTGTTATTGAATGTTACATCGTGTACGTTTGATAAATGATGTAGATGTCATGAATGTGACAGTGATGAAGTGTTATGTCGTATGTAACAGTGATCTAAGTGTTATTAAATGTTACATCGGGGTATGTTTGATAAATGTTAGTGATGTAGATGTGATGAACGTGACAGTGATGAAGTGTTATGTCGTATGTAACAGTGATCAAAGTGTTATTGAATGTTACATCAGTGTATGTTTGATAAATTATGTAGATGTGATGAACGTGACAGTGATGAAGTGTTATGTCGTATGTAACAGTGATCAAAGTGTTATTGAATGTTACATCGGGGTATGTTTGATAATTGTTAGTGATGTAGATGTGATGTTATGTCGTATGTAACAGTGATCAAATTTTTATTGAATGTTACATCAGTGTATGTTTGATAAATGATGTAGATGTGATGAATGTGACAGTGATGAAGTGTTATGTCGTATGTAACAGTGACCTAAGTGTTATTAAATGTTACATTGGGGTATGTTTGATAATTGTTAGTGATGTAGATGTGATGAATGTGACAATGATATCGATGTGAGTGTGGTGACCACCCACCGGGTCGTGTTTCTTCATGTGATCGTCCAGCTTGCTGCGGTGGTTGAAACCCACCACGCAGTGATGGCAGCGGTAATCGTGGCGGGTGAACGCCGCGCTCGACAGCGCCCTCTGTCGCTCGGCCTCCACCTGACAAGAGCATATGATACCACCTTGAAACGGTCTGTGGTAATTTTGGTCTATCACGACCTATTAATGTTTATACTGGCTTTGCTTGCGATTTTGACTGCGTGCAAATAAGTGTATTTAATTGTAATTTGGAACAAGAAAGTAGTTATTGAGTTAGTTATAAGAGATAGAGATTTTTGTAGTAATTTTGTAGATCTACAATTCTCTAGTACATTACTGTAGTGTATCTTTGTTGGTTTACGCGACGTCAACGATCGTATCGTCTCAAAACTAAGGCATTATCAGGAGTATAGGCCCCACGACGAAATCGTTCTGCATTAGGGATTGTGGTAGTGAGTGTGTGTAGTGCTTCAGGAGTTTAGACATCACAACGAAATCATACTATATTAGAGATTGTGGTAGTGAGTGTGTGTAGTGCATCAGGAATATAGGTCAAATCACAAAATCATACTGCATTAGAGATTGTTATAGTAAGTGTGTGTAGTGCTTCAGGAGTATAGGCCGCACGACAAAAAGGTTCATTAGAGATTGTGGTAGTGAGTGTGTGTAGTGCTTGTGTTTCCACTTCTGCACCTACCTCGTCCCAGGTCAAAACCACCATTTCCAGCTGCTCACTGTCCACATTCAACTGCTCCAGTTTCCTCCTAACCCTGGCGTTGTGGACCACACCTGATGGCTTCTCCCTTCTGCTTCGCTTCCTAGCTTCTGGATTTGCTTCTGTAATTTTCCGAAAATAACGTGATTATGTAATCGAAAAACTCCAAAAGCCGCTATAATCCGCAATAAAGTAAAAAAGAAAATATATATAATGATAAATGTAGAGTGGACTACGCCGTGTGGTATCCGGCTGAGTAGAATAGACCAACCTCATTTCTTACCGAGGTGTCGTAAAAGGCGACTAAGGTAAGTTGACCCACCGTGTGGTATCCGGCTGAGTAGAATAGACCAACCTCATTTCTTACCGAGGTGTCGTAAAAGGCGACTAAGGTAAGTTGACCCACCGTGTGGTATCCGGCTGAGTAGAATAGAACAACCTCATTTCTTACCGAGGTGTCGTAAAAGGCGACTAAGGTAAGTTGACCCACCGTGTGGTATCCGGCTGAGTAGAATAGACCAACCTCATTTCTTACCGAGGTGTCGTAAAAGGCGACTAAGGTAAGTTGACCCACCGTGTGGTATCCGGCTGAGTAGAATAGACCAACCTCATTTCTTACCGAGGTGTCGTAAAAGGCGACTAAGGTAAGTTGACTCACAATGTCATATACAGCTGAGTAGAATAGACCACCCTCTTTCTTACCGAGGTGTCGTAAAATACGACTAAGGTAAGTTGACTCGGAATGCGATATCCAGCTGAGTAGAATAGACCACCCTCATTTCTTACCGAGGTGTCGTAAAAGGCGACTAAGGTGAGTCGACACGCCGTGTGGTATCCGGCTGAATAGAAAAGACCACCCTCTTTTCTTACCTAGGTGTCGTAAAATACGACTAAGGTAAGTTGACTCGGAATGCGATATACAGCTGAGTAGAATAGACCACACTCGTTCTTACCGAATTGTCGTAAAATGCGACTAAGATAAGTCGTCTCGCAATGTGATATCCAGCTACGTAGAATAGACCACCCTCATTGCTTACCGAGGTGTCGTAAAATACGACTACAGTAAGTTGAAGTCAGGCAGTCGTAAAATACCTAACCAAATCACGTGACAACACATTTATAACGTGTCGATGAAGAATTTATACTTACCCCCTTTATCTTTCAACCGTTCCCCCCCAGGGGGGAGGGCTATAGACCTCTCGGAAGTCAGCGGCTCATCGTCAGATTCGTTAAACTTCTCTTTGCTTTTGTGCTTTTTCCTTTTCACTTTAGGCACACCTAATATCGGATCTGTTTTTACGTCTATCTGAAAACATCCTACTAATATTATAAATGCGAAAGTTTGTCAGTATGTTTGTTACTCTATCACGGCGAATCCGCTGAACCAAAATCGATGAAATTTAACACAATTAAATTTAAACTATCGTGAATAAGACGTGAGTAAGGAGTGGCACCAGAGTTGACGAATGATAGAGGAGAATGGAAGAAGACATATTGTGCCGACCCCACTTAGAGTGGGATAAGGGTAAGAGAATGATGATGAGTGAGACGTGACCCGATAGAATAAGACGTGAGTATAGCCGGTTCTATACATTAACAATTATTCCTTATACACCGGGGTAACTTATAGGCTATAGAAATCCTGTTAACTCAACAGCTCAAATAGGATGACATTGAAAAGCGCCATCTATTATCAACTAGTGAGTAGTGGCCCGCTCCGGCTTCGCACGGGTATAAGATATATAGACTATCACTCAATGAAAAAAATGATTAAAATCTATCCAGTAGTTTTGTTTTATTCATTACTGCCCGTGGCCCACACGCGTAAAATTTGGAGAAAAACAATTCCCCTTTTTAAATATATAAAATATATATAAATATATGGGACACTTACACACACGGTCGTCCCCAAAGTAAGTAACTTAATACTTGTGTTATGACAGACAACTGGTGAATATATACTTATATATTTTTTTAAAATACATACTTAAATACAAATATACACCCAGGCTCAAAGACCAACAAATTCATTTATATAAAATGTTGGCCCTCGGCGGGAATCGAACCCGCGACCCGCGGAGCTGAAGGCAGGGTCACTACCCACTGCTCCAACGGGCCAGTCATTCCCTATACCATTAAGATTTCCTG
This sequence comes from Morpho helenor, assembly GCA_029227775.1. Taxonomy (NCBI): domain Eukaryota; kingdom Metazoa; phylum Arthropoda; class Insecta; order Lepidoptera; family Nymphalidae; genus Morpho; species Morpho helenor. The sequence goes on along the minus strand of JARGCU010000028.1, from coordinate 42,111,497 downwards.
CTATCTTTAGAATATCTGAAAAATCTGTTGCGTAGTTTTAAATATTTAAGCATATATAGGGATATAGGGGCATAAGGACAGACAGAGAAAGCTACTTTTTATACTATGTAGTGACATTTAGCTATTATTTTGATAATTGTCAAATTTTTTACCGTACTTCAACAAAGACAAAATTACGTTTAGCTGTCATTTATGTTTTGTATTCCACTGACATTTGCGTTTTGTTATTTAATGTCATAGTCGTTTTTGTTATCTCACGTTTTATAGTAACTTGACGGGATAAAATAAATGCGGTCGAACGGGATAAAAGGTATCCTATGTCCGTCTCCTGATTCTAAGCAACCTCTCCACCAATTTTTAGTCGGATTGGTTCATCCGTTCTTGAGTTATAAATAGTGTAACTAAGACCAACTTTCTTTTATATATATAGATATATCACGCGACAACAGTCCATGCGAACGAAGTTGTCGGTAATAACTAGTATTATATGAAATTTAAAGTATCGTGAGTATTTATAGTTAATGTATAGAAACTGGCTATAACACGTCGTATTCTATCGGGTTAGGCCGATTAGTTTCGAATCCATCCGCGAACAGTTCCCGCCGCGATAACGTCGTGTAAAGAGCTCATGAATAAGTGCCTCGGTGGCCGGTCGGGATTCAAACCCACGACCTCTCGATAGCAAGTCTGTTACCCCAACCATTCCTTTACAGCCGCTTCGTCCGGAGTAAAGTAGCGGCCTGTAACTATCCCACAGCTTGGAATAGGCCTCTCTTCTCCATTTTTGGAGAGAAGGGTTGGAGCTAAGACCTACCACGCTGCTCCAATGATTGGTAGGTTACACATATCCCCAGAATTCTCTAGAGATATGCAGGTTTCCGCACGATGTTTTCCTTCACCGAAAAGCGTGTGATAAATTGCAATTATCAATTAAACACAAAGCAATTATCATTTAAAGGTTGTCTGGTAGAGATTGCTTTTAGCAATAAGACCGCCTTTGCACACCTTTTTGCTTCTTTAGTTAAGTTTCTTTCTTTTTGTACCTTGTGGTATGTAATGTGTGTGCAATAAAGAATTTCTATCTATCTATCTATCTAAACACATAAGTTTTAACAGAAAAACTCATTGGTGTCTGTCCAGGTTCGAACCCGTGATCTCTTCGAAAAAGTCGCACGGTGCTACCGCTCGGCTACCACAGCTCGTCCGAAGTAATATGTCCGAATTGAGACGAAATTGAGATCAAAGGAAATTGTTACATACACACATACATACTTAAACGCCGTGTGGTGTCCGATTTGGTAGAATAGACCACCTTCATTTCTTACCGAGGTGTCGTAAAAGGCGACTAAGATAAGTTGATGTCAGGCAGGTCACAGCCGTACCCACATCATGTGACAGTATGTTTATAACATGTTGTGCCGACCCCACTTAGAGTGGGATAAGGTCAGAAAGACGATGATGAAATCTTGTACAACTCATGGTCTATTTCTCTCTAGGTCTATTCTACTCAGCCGGATACCACACGTCGGGTTGACTTACCTTAGTCGCCTTTTACGACACCTCGGTAAGAAATGAGGGTGGTACTATTCTATTCAGCCGGATACCACACGGCGGGTCGACTTACCTTAGTCGCCTTTTACGACACCTCGGTAAGAAATGAGGGTGGTCTATTCTACTCAGCCGGATACCACACGGCGGGTCGACTTACCTTAGTCGCCTTTTACGACAACTCGGTAAGAAATGAGGGTGGTACTGTTCTGTTCAGCCGGATACCATACGGCGTGAAATCTTGTACAACTATGTTAAACAAATAACATTTCACCTTAACATCCTTTTCTTCTAAATCTTCTATATAGAATCCATCCGTCTCGTTATAATCGTCTATTTCAGTGTAAACTTCATCCTCTATTTTAACGAAAGCCAGCGGCACAGCTAGTATATCGTGATTTACATCTATAACATCGTTGCAATGTTGTTTCGTTAGATTTGACAACGAAGATATACTTGTCTTCTCAGCCTGAGAATAAGATAAGACAAATAATTTATAGAATTAGGCGTTACTTTGCGGAGATCCATAATACAAAAGTAATAATAAAATTATTTTGCTATAATCCGCGAAGAAGTAAAATAGAAAATATATATAATGCTAAATGTAGAGTGGACAATCCGATTTAATATCTGATACATGCAAAGATCCACCTCCGCCACTTTGTGATAGTGAACATATGTAGTGCTTGTGTATTGTGGTTAGCAGAGGAGGATTTCGCCTTTGATTTGCCATTACAGCAGTTTAAAAATACTATTAAAGAGAAGCTGATACAAAATCAGTCAGGTCAACATTTTCCATAAAAGAATTTGTTGGCCCTTTGAGCCTAGGTGTTTATTTCTATTTAAGTATGTATTTAAAAATTATATAAGTGTATATTCACCAAATATTTGTCATAACAAAAGTATTCAGTTACTTACTTTGGGGATAGACGAACGTGTGAGTAAGTGAACCATATATTTAATAAAGACTATTTTAATATTAATTAATATTAAATTGATTAGTATAATTATGATTACCAGACATTTAACTAAAGCCTTCCGTGCACATCTGACTTGGTGTTTGAACTTGAGAAATCTTTTGATCAATGCTACACACTCCCAGCATAACTGAACATAGTTACTGCTATACTCCTGGAAAGTTAATATTAATACGTAACTACTAAAATAAAGCTGTGGTAGCCCAGCGGTAACACCGTGCGACTCTTTTGAGGAGGTCACGGGTTCAAACCCGGGCAGACACCACTGAGTTTTTCTGTTAAAACTTATGTGTCTAATTGATAATTGCAATTTATCACACGCTTTTCAGTGAAGGAAACATCGTGAGGAAACCTGCATATCTCTAGAGAATTCTGGAGATATGTGTAACCTACCAATCCGCACTGGAGCAGCTCCAACCCTTCTCTCCAAAAAAATAAGTTATTGAACACAAAAGTTAATAAAGAAAACTCAAAGGGTCATTGAGAGTTATTTCTTTCACAAAAGTTTTCGTAACTTTAATGACATACGCTCTAATAGTTTAATACCTATTTGTTCAGTCTAAAGTGGTCGATAATGGATTAAATAGAAGTCTAGAATAATAAGAGAAATGACAATGTTTTGTTTATTTGGTGAAATAAATATTTACTTACGGTATCGAGTAAACTGAAGTATGTTTTAAAAATTTCTTCGTCAACAATCGTTACACATCTGTCTACACTCAGACAGCCTTCACAAATTGGATTATTTGAACTCATACCTACTTAGTTTTTCACTACTTGTATACAAAATTTTATTTTAAATATCCTTTTACAAAATATATAATTGCTATACACTAGCAGGGATGTGAAAAAAAATCGATTATTATAAAAAAGATTTTTATAATAATCGTTTTTTAGATATTTAAAAAAATAATCGATTGTTAAAAATCGATTCTTTGAAATATCCTCTTTTTTACTCTTTTTTTTTTAAACCAATGTAACCAAACTACATATTCTAATCGAATTTCACAAATAGCGAATTTGTTATTATTTCTTGGTAGTTGTCCACTTTGATTAGCCATTATTGTAATTAATTATTAACTTTAAAAAGGTAACTTTCAAAAAGTCAGAAAAAATCTATTATTTCGTATGATAATAATCGTTTTATTTAAATTAGATTTATTTTAAAGAGAAATAAATCGATTATTAATTAATCGATTTTTTCTACTCCTTGTGCATCTCTAATGACAGCTATTTTGTAAAATAACCATAAACTGGATAATTACCATAAACAGCATAACACTTTTTTAATTATAATATTAAGGGTCTACAATCCTGTCTTTCAAGCCTTTGAACATATAAACTTTTGTAAATTATTTAAATTATTGATAAGCATGTAAGTTACATAATGTAAGTTTAGGTAAACTTAATAATTTTTGATATTCGTATCAAGAATGTACATATATAAATATTAATAAATAAAAAAGATTTTTGTATTATTTTGAACATAAAGAATGAATTTGCTTGTTCTCCTTCGATGTTAAAAAAATTAGATTCATTTATTAGTAAAATTATTAAATAATTCATTTGGAAATCTCAAATATAAAAAATATATTTTTTTTTGAAACTCTTGGATACACTTTTAAATTTTTTTCATTTTGCTATCTTACAATGCTAAGGAGTTTAATGTCATAATAAACTATTTTTTGCATTAAAACACCGCAGTTAATTTTATTTGATCTACCTATATTTTTGAATACGGTAATAGAAAGTTTTTAAAGGACGAATAAATAATACTCCGACTACCTCCTTTAAACACTATAATTAAAGTAAGTTAAGTGTTAAGTTAGCATGGAATCTTGAAAGCATCCTTAAATGGCAGGGTCTCTGTTTCATTCGTGCAACATTTTAGGCTATTAAAGAGTAAACGAGGTATGCAATAAATGAAATATTTATTTAATATAGTAACATTTGTTATATCGTGATATTAACTCGTCGATTTCCTGTAAAAGTAACTTTACTCCTTTCTCGTATTTTGTAAATTGTGTATTTTCTGACTTTTAAGTTTTAATGTATTTAAGTCTTTTTTTTATTTTATTGGACGTAAGCCATGTTTTTTGTTATTTTATATAGGGAAATGAAAATCGCATCAGTTTGTACACTTTATTTATAATAATAGTATTAACATGCTTCTATAAAAATAAATAGTTATAAAAAAATAAATAGTTTAAATTAATCGGACTACCAACTTTCAAAACTAAAAAGTACTAATTATTTCAAATAATTATGATATTTCGAGTTAGTTTGTATAAAACTTTAACTGGTAGAAATATCAACAAATGATTCATATGTAAAGGAAATTAAATATCAAAATTACGAATTTTTGAATTAAAAATATTTAAAATGTGTTCAAATACTGTTTTAACTTAAACCTATGATTATTCGTATAAATATTATATATCCTAAATAAATTAAGGTTAATTAAAATTTAAAACAGGCCCAATATCTTTGTAGATCTATAGTTAAATAGATCTACCAAAATGCAGGCGGGTTTTAAATAGTCAAGAGATGGCTCTGCTTTCACATTAATATACTTAATCTAATTTTAAGAGATATATTTTACTAGGATGCCTGTTTGAGAACTTCAGTCAAATGTTTAGAAAATATGGTTTAGTTATGGCCGTTATTTTTTTTATTGCCAATGCAATCAGCCAGTGTTACCACCCCTAATGTTTTAACAGTAAATTTTCTGTTATCACATTGATGCTGTTTTCTGTTTTATTCCAAATTTTTACGAAGTAAGCGCAATCTATAGCGCAAATGTTTTCTGATAACCGCTATATTTCAGTGTAAGAATGACAGCTATAGACTAAAGCATTGCTTACTGTTCTAGCAACAGAAAGCAATATACGTCGGTGGTATGATGGCAAATGTGGTCAGAAGTATCGTTTGAAGCCACGGAAAGGCAGGTGAATAAATAATTGAAAAATACAAAAGTATTATTACTTTTGTATTATGGATCTCCGCAAAGTAACGCCTAATTGTATAAATTAATTGAAAAATAATTATTTATGATTTTTGAGAGGCATCATCTTTAGAATGAAAGTGGAAAATAATTTGTTTATTTAAAAAAAAAATATATTTTGATCAATATAATAATATATTATGAGTCCTGGTAAATAATAAAACTAAATATTATATGGGTACAGTATGAAATCTGCCTTTTTTACTTTACCTACTACAGTTTTTTCATTGGCGACCTCTGTTATTTAGTTTCATGGGACTGGCAACACTGGTGTCAGCAATACTTTAACTTTGACCAACATTCAGAAAATAAAATCCATCTATTACACGATTAACCTACTAAAGAAATATTGAAGAAATCTGTTACAAAGGATATTACAAAAATCTTATTTTTCCTTTTGGAATAGGAAATAAACATAATAAAGTTTAATTGAACAGTTAAGTTACAGCTTGACATTACATATTTAGACACGTATATAGGCATTCTAGTGAAATATGACTCTATGCTGAGAAACTAATGTAAATGGCCTCAGTGAGCCTCCTTAAGGCGTTATAATTTTAACAAATTATACTCTTTTATTGGTATTAGACCAATTATTAAGGTATCTGTAACTTATTCGTCATAGACAAAGAAATTGTCAATGACAAAGAACATAGAGTAACATAGAGTAGGGGAGCCATAGGGCAGCGAATAGGGCTGCCACCCATACTATATTATATAGTATCATACTATATTTTAGTCAATTGTACTATATATTATAGAAAAACAATATATTTTTATAGCTAATTCAACTGTCGCGAAATTTTTTCCGTTATGAATGTGAAATGGAGAGAAGAAAGGAATAGAGCATCTATTAATTAAATCAAAAATGGATTGTTTACTTTAATATAGACCTAACTTGCTCAGATGGCTATATATATTTCAAAATTAAAAGAACCTTGATGGCTAAAGCGAAAAGTAATAATAAATAATCATGGAAAAATAAATAATGATTGAATATAGTTGTATACTATTTTTTCCTGAATATCCTAAAAATACTATATTTTTTTGATTTAAAAAGAAAAATACTATTTTTCCCTAAAAAAAAAGGTGGCAACCCTTGCAGCGAATGTCCAAAAAACAATAAACGAGGGAAGATAATAGATCTAAACTTCTTTTTGTCAAATCGCATATAAACAGTGAAATATTCATGGCTCGTTTTTAATAAACGCTAAATTTTTTTTCGCAATCCTTAAGCTCACAAAATTATATTTCAATGTTCAATTCTAAAGTAAATCTAATCTTAGAAAAGCTTATTTGATCTTTTAAAAGCTTTTATTTAACTTGCAATATATGTATGTGAAGGTGGAATCTTGCAAGTTAATGCCCCACTTCCCTTGGTCCGATTGAGATGATACATACTGGTCCAGTCCCGATGACAATGTTTATGATAAGCATGACCTGATGACAGGATTGGCTCCAGACGAGGGGACTCAACGGTTAACAGTAGGCGTTTTATTAAAATCAATTTAAACTTGACCTGTTATTTTCAATAGGCACATTTTAGTTTAGCTCCCCTAATACTATAATACGTCTATGAAAAAAGAATCCTTTCAATGAATTAATACGTTCATTAACATTCTTTGATTTTGCCAGTATCTTTAAATTTTCACTCACTGATTGAATAAAACTAGGGACTAGGGATTCACAACTTCTTGATTTTCTGTCCAAACTCGTTACTCGTTTCGTACTGTTCAATGTTTTCGCTGATGCTCGTCGCAACTGATATTTCTGTGACCGGTTCTGGTTTAACCTTTTCCTCGCTACCATCTTTATGCTCGAAGTATATAGCTACGTCGTTATCATCAACTTCGTCAACCGAGTGATTGTCAACTCCAGGAGCTGGAACGACTATAGTATGTGTAACTGAATTGTCAGCTCTCAGATCACAGTCTCCATTTTTATCGCCAATATGTTGATGGAGAACTTCCTCTTGTAACATTTGTTTGATATTTTTGTTCGTGCTTTCAACTTCTTGGTCATTCTTAGTTCTGTCTATCGGTTCGTAGCCGGCCGGTAAAATTAGGCCATCTTGGTCCAAATTATCGAAACCGCTCGATTGATAAAACTGTGCATCTTGCTGGTTATTTGGATATTGGTTCTTAATTTCACTCTGGTATATGTTTGTATCTATGTTTTTATTTGTCTGACCTGGTTGTTCGATGGCCTGTAATATGCTTTGCAAGAGTCCTTCCGACAGTAATTGGTCGTGAGGTATCGACGGGGAATCGTCTTTTCCTTTGCCATCATCAGAAGACTGAATTTGTACAGAATAATGCGCCAGATTTCCATTAACAGGTATTTTAGAATCGAACTGAACTTGTCCGTGGACTTTGTTAAGGTTTTGACTGTTCGATACGATTTTTTGCTGCAATTGTTTCGTTTCTTCGCTTAAATTTTTAATTTTCTCAGACGTTTCGTATATTTGATCGGATACATATTGCAGTGGATTTTGTTTGTACCTATCTTTGGAGTTTTTTATGGATTTCCCTTTTTGGGCGCTTATTTTGATGGTCTTTTCGTCTTCTAATGTGTTAGGTACGATCGTGTGAACTAAATTATGGGATGCAGTTGACAAGTCTTTTGTATTATAGGTTAAAGATTCACCGCTAGTGATGGGGATATTGAATGTGTTTTGAGATTGTTGTTGATGTTTCTGCAAAGTCGAACCGAGCGAACTCAAGCTAGCAACGTAGCTAGATGCTAGTTCGGATGGAATTTTCTCGCCCATTTTAGCAGCCTTCAATATCGCTTCGTGGTAAGGACAGTGTTTCAGTATCGCTGCAGCTTCCAAGTTCGATAGATTGGCCAAGATCATTCCGTCAATGGTAGCCGCTACTGCGTTGCTGGTAGACCCTGAGGCCGTGTGGTCCGAAACGGTTAGCAACGGTGCTGAATATGAATCTATCGGTGATCCGTACGAAGTGCTCGGTTGTTGAAGCTGCTGGAAGTTTATCGACTGTCCTGAATGGGGCAAGCTGTATAAATTCGAAGGTTCTATGGACAGGGAAATGCCATTAATAGCAATGCTGCCTGAATGTTGGTTGTTATCCTTGATATCTCTAATGGGTGGTGGTAAATAAGCCGGGCCTTGTTTTATGTGGTCTATACCATGGGTATCTTTATGGTGTGACGTGTGGCCGATCTGTTGTATCAAGCCTTCTGGGACGGAGTCTCTGAACTTTATCGGATGTCTAGGAGTGTGGCCGCCTGTGTGGATTGAGTGGCCACCACCTGAAAATGATCCATATGGAATAGGTAAGTTCGGTGGCAGTGGTTTTGGTGGCGCCCCGTATTGACTTCCAGGTGGTACTCCATATATTCCTGATGGAGGTATCAAACCTTTAGCACCTTGCTGTCTATGCGATGGTGGATACGGTCCGTTGGAGAGAGAGTCCAGTGGCGGGACACCGTATGAATCTATAGGCTTCTCGGGTAACGTTTGTATGAACGTAACGTCCGCTTGAGGACTATGGTTTTCTGTGTAGTGAGCTTCAAATACGGTTTTCGATTCATCTATATGATTGGAATCTCCACCAACGAGTGCATTCAAGTCAATGTTCGCTAGAGCATCTTGATGTACATTTGAATATCCTGTAGCAATTTGTGCTCCAGAAAACTGTGGTGGCTGATCTAGATTCGGCAGCGAGTGACCATCTAAGTTGATGGTGATTTCTTGAGCACTGGGAGGAATAGGAGGCGGAGGTCCGTACTGATCTAACGTCTCTATGTGCCCTACACTTCCGATTACTGATTTTGATACTCCAGGAATCGGTTTCCATCCATCGTATAGTACATGAGGTGGTGTAGGCGGTGCTGGTATGCCAGGGTGAGGCGGTCGAGGGTTCGGATCTGGTTGGGGAGGACCGTAATGTCCTATACTTCCAAAGTCATGAACCACGACTTGATCATTGGGACCGATAGGACCTAGAGGACGTCCAGGGGGGCCATAAGTATCCGATGGAACGGGGAATTTAGGTTTCAAGTTCCCTGGCAAGCTCGTTATAGGGGTTCCGTATATGGGGGCTGGAAGGCTTAAACCTAGATCGATATTTGTACCAATGCTGGTCCCAACGCTGGTTTCGAGACTTCCGAAGTTAGTGCCAATGCTGCTCACGCTTCCAATATGTCCAATGTTTGGGCCAATGTTTCCGAAGTTATGAGGTAGAGAGACCGGTAAGTCTAATGGTATATTTTGAATGTTGAGTGATGGTGTCCCATAAGTGAGTTTGGGTGGTCCGTAAACTGGTTTTGGGGCTCCGTAAATTGGCTTCGGCACACCATACAAGGGTTTTGGAAAGGATATCTTCGGAGACTTAAACGGAATACCGTAGGTTGGCTTAGGGAGGGTCTGCTTCGGTGGGCCGTAGGACTTTTTCGGGGGTCCGTAAATAGGTTTTGGCGGACCGTAAGTCTGTTTGTGGAACTTGGGCGGTCCGTAGGTGGGTTTGGGTTTGCCGAGCGGCGGTGGTGGTCCCTCGTAGTTCTGGTTGGGGAAGACGACTGGCGATGGCGGGCCGTACGCTCCTGGTGGTGGTCCGATAAAGACTGGCGTGTCCGGAGCTCCATACACCGGCAAAGGGAGGGGCAGCTCTGGTGCTGGAAAGATAATATAGAATATAATAGAATAGAATTTCTTTATTTCTTTTCTACACACATTACAGAGTTAAAACAATAGAAAATTAAAAATAGAAATTAACTTAAAATACAAAAAAAGGAATTAACAAAATAAAAACTATTATATTACGTTGTGTGGCGGTGTGAAGAAAAAGAAATAGGATAACCACTTAGACATATAAGGACGGTGAGCCCTACGCTGACTTTCAGTGGCCTCCCTAGGGGTTACGTCGACAGATAGGCTCACACTCGAATATTGAGTGTGAGCAAATTACAAGCCTAATTTTTATATAAATTTATAGAGACAGCATGTGGAAATTTTATCTTTCTAGTTAAAATTCTAAGCTTATCTTTATACGTTTTAATATGATCATACAACATACATTCAAAATCAAAATATCTTTAATATTTAAATGACTTAATCTTGTATGAATATATATATTTTCAGAATCTCGGAAACGGCTCCAACGATTTTTTTGAAATTCAGCATATAGGGAGTATTGGGAGAGAAAAATCGGTCTAGCTAGGTTTTATGTAAAAAAACATTCGTTTTATACTTGTTTTTGGGCATTAAAAAATACTAAAATTTATATTGAATTTTTCCCATTAACTATCAAGTCAGCGTAGCTTATTCGGAAAACAGCGGTCTCGAGTCCGCTCTCGGGTCTCGAGTACCACCTACCCTTTTATTTTTTCTTTTTTTTTTAAGTTTGTTTTTTTATTTTGTAAAAAATCACCGAGCAAGGCTCGTTCACCCAGATATTATTCTTTGTTCAAGTAACCTTTAAACAAGTGCTCTTATATAGTCAACTCAACTCTGTATTCGATCTTTTCAAAATGTTATTCTTAACACATCATCATTGCTATTTCGTAAATTTATTTTATAATCCTGAATACTTTTTTCAAATTGACAAAGCTAAAGTTAATATAAAAATGAAAACGTAAAAGAATTATATTATTAAATAAACCTAAATTTCTTAAAGAAAACTCAATGTTGCCTGCTCTGAGTTTGGAATCGTGACTTTCTGGAAAGAGTCACACGCACCTCTGGGTTGTCACGGGATGGTGGGTAAAGTATTCAAATCAATTACCAATGCTGGGGATGGCGAGCGGTGGTCCATACACGTCGGGTGGCAGCGGCTCGCCATACGAGTTGGACAGCCCCGCATCGCGCTTCTGAGTTTGGGCGCCTGGAACGTTCGAGAACGGATTACACGAGCAAAAATCGCGAAGATTATTTGTTTGTATATTTATTTATGTACTATAGCTAGTAGCCTGCAGCTTCATCCGCGTAAAAATCATTGTATTTAATTGATCTTGTAAACACGGGCATGATTTGTATAGTCCTAGCGTGTTAGTAATCTATAAATATAAAAGAAAGTAGTGTTAGTTACACTATTTATAACTCAAGAACGGATGAACCAATTTGGCTGAAAAATAGTGGAGAGGTTGCTTAAAACCAGGAGACGGACATAGAATACTTTTATCCCGTTCGACCGCATTTATTTTATCCCGTCAAGTCACTATATAACGTGGTATAGCAAAAACGACTATGACAGTGAAATACCAAAACATAAATGATAGCTATACGTAATTTTGTCTTTGGTTAAGTACGGTAAAAAATTTGACAATTATCAAAATAATAGCTAAACTTCACTACATAGTATAGAATAAGTCACTTTCTCTGTCTGTCCCTATGTCCCTATATCCCTATGTATGCTTAAATCTTTAATACTACGCAACAGATTTTGATGCGGTTATTTTAATAGATAGAGTGATTGAAGAGGAAGGTTTATCTATACTTATAATAAATCTGTAGAGAAGTCAATTCTGTAACTGGAATATATTTCCAAAATAACTATCAGGGGCTGATTAGGGATCGATACTGATGCCAAAAATGCAATCAGTAAAATTTTTGTCTGTCTGTCTGTCTGTCTGTCTGTCTGTCTGTCTGTCTGTCTGTCTGTATAACCGTTATAGAAACAAAAACTACTCGACGGATTTTAACGAAACTCGGTACAATAGTTTTTCATACTCCTGAGCTGGTTATAGTATACTTTTCATCACGCTACAATCAATAGGAGCAGAGCAGTGAAGGGAAATGTCGGGAAAACGGGAGAAGTTACTCCATTTTTTAAGCTTCCGTCGCGTGTGCAACCTTGATGGTTAAAGCTACTTAGAAATCATGTATGACGGAAATGTTCTCCTTAAAATTATATAAAAAATATCCCACGACAGCATATGTCTATCTTTTATGGTTGACTCACAATAAGACGTGTAACTCCCGATAGCTTAGCAGTTCGAAGCTTTCTGGTTATACAATTTGTCTACTCCTACGTTTATATCACTCTCAGTCATCCCTAAATAAAAAAGTGAATAGTATTAACCATTGTATAAAAAAAGAATCATTGAAATCGGTATAGAAACACCAAAGTTATACATGAAATACGCTAATAATAAGCCATCGCGCGTGAATACTGAATCATGCTATAGGGATTATCACTACATAGTATAAAACAAAGCCACATTCTTTGTTTGTCCCTATGTCCCTATGACTGCTTAAATCTTTAAAACTACGCAACAGATTTTGATGCGGTTTTTTTAATAGATAGAGTGATTCAAGAGGAATGTATAATAACATTCAATATGGAGTAGAGAAATACTGTAATGTTTCTAATATGATGTCGTAAATAATTACTTTTTTTTTCTTTATAATTAATAATTACTTTGATGTTAGATATAGCAGGAAATCTTCTTGGTATAGGGAGAGGCGAATTGTTTTTCTTCAAATTTAACGCTTGCGGGCCACAGGCAGTAATGAATAAATTAAAACTACTGGATCGATTTTAATAATTTTTTTCACTGAGTGACATAGGCTATATATTTTATACCCGTGCGAAGCAGGGTAGGCCGCTAGTATGTATAATAACATTCAATACGGAGTAGAGAAATACTGTCATTTTTGAAGTTTCTAATGTGATGTCGTAAATAATTAAATTTTTTCCGCTTACATTGCAAACGCAGGCTGAACCCTACGAGATTTATCAAAATATTGTACTAAATATTTGTACACCTTCAAAAGGTCTACAGAAAACTCCGCGATGGTGTATATCTATCTCTTATGGATAACGCACAATAGGATTTTTTGTCATTTACTTTTTACGAAAGATAATTTCTTATTTTCGAAGCAATTTTAAACAATACATCATAAATCTTTATTCAATTAAGTAAAAGCTTAAATATATTCTTGATTTAATATTTATCAATATGGCCGTTTACAGAATGTAATTTAAAAGATCATTTTCGAATATATTACAGATTTAAAATGCGGGGCATAGTGATTGCGCGCTTCGCCCTATAGCACTTCAAATTTAGTTGCGATCGGACGGGTTTGTTTTTCACATGACCGCTATATGTCGCTCTTTCAAGAGTAACCTCTAAAGAAAACATGTTTGTATTGTCTAATGACAAGAAAGCTGTGAATGTTGTATATAAAGACATTCTGTAATTATTGTAAAAATTAAATACATAGGGAAAAATGGAGTAGAAAAAATCGATTAGTTATTTATCGATTTTTCTACTCAAAGTGACATCCCTAGTTGCTGCCACTTACGTCACGGGCTAAATATGTTCAATATGTTGTAAATTATCAGTTTAAAATGGGTTTCACCATTCTGTGAGGCCTCAGCGACCAGGTCCTGCGTGGTATCCTTGCTCACCAGCCCCGGGGGGTCGTCGGCCTTCGCCACCACCACGAGAAGTAGCACCACCCACTGGAAATATAAAAAAAATACATATATATAGAAACTAAGTCAAACGTTGAAACAAGGCCTTTACTTACAGGCCTTAGTATAATATATCTATGAATCCGCTAGTATCCGGTTAAGTAGAATAGACCACCCTCATATCTTACCGAGGTATCGCAAAAGGCGACTAAGGTAAGTTGACCCACCGTATGGTATGGGATGCCAAAGTGGTCGGCCCCCTCGTGGCGCACCCTGGACAAGCTTAGTCTTGGCGAACGGACCACTGTGGGGTGGCCAATCCAGTTGTCCCTCTGATTAGCAGAGGACAATCTGGACGGGCCGGGGACTCCGGGGGGTTGCTGTGGAGTCCCTAATGAGCGACGGGTTCAGTTGGGTTTACTTTAAGTCTGGCTGGACATGGTTACGGCCACTGTCGGGTTGCGAGGAAGAAAACCTCTATAAATAATTACCCAGTGGGGGCGGAAACGCCCACCATGGCGTAGGGGTCCCTACTTGGGGCGAGGTCTCTACCTGTTGACCTTGATATAGCAAACACGGTGGGCAGGGAGGGATCGCGGGCAGCGGTGGCCTCCTTCTGCACTGTGGAGGGGGACGGAGGGGTGCGGAGGAGGGAGGTGGAACGGTTCCGGGAACTATTTTTCTGGATCCAATCTGCTGCTGGCGAGTCCAGTTGGTTAAGCCCATCGTCAGCCACGCTGTTAGGGGACTTTCGGACGTTCCGAACGGGGTATATACGGACTTGAGTAAAATAGACCAACCTCATTTCTTACCGAGGTGTCGTAAAAGGCGATCAAGGTAAGTTGACCTGCCGTATGGTATGATACTTTCTCTGGTATCGATGACTCGTTTCCCATCACTAAATGATCTAGTTCAACCCTAGTTAGCGTGCGAGTCTATTGTCTGTACAAAGTCATCTATTGTCTCTGCGTGCGACCGTCTACCACATTCCATGTTTTTGTTGGCTAAATAAATACCAAGGTTAATAGAACGTTGTCTGTGAACTTAGCAATGACCATAGACATTTACACAGCTCAAAAAAGCACTTAAATATACACTTATTCATAAAGCTTATTAAACTATTAAGGACTATTTTAATGATAAAAAAGCTTGGATTAGATTACTAGGTTATATTGTTTTGATTTTTTAACAACTACAAATTCTTTATTTTACTAGCTTTTACCCGCGATTTCGTTCGTGTGAACTGTTGTCGCTTGATCGGTCAATAATAGATTAATAGATTCTCTTTCTTCTTCAATTCTTCTCCTTTTCCTTCTATTACTCAAAGGTTGACTGGAAGAGATCCCTTTTAGGGATAAGTCCGCCTTTATACATGTGTTTACTAAATTTAAATTTGAATGTGGATGGATATGTGCCTAGAGGGAGGCCTAAAAAGAGATGGTTGGATTGTGTAAAGTATGATATGCATATAAAAGGAGTGGCGCCAGAGTTGACGAAAGATAGGACAGAATGGAAGAGAAAAACATGTTGTGCCGACCCCACTTAGAGTGGGATAAGGACAGGATGATATATAATTTTCTAAATCACTACATATTATAAAACAAAGTCCATATTTCCGTATGTACGCATAAAACTTTAAAACTACGCAACCGATTTTGATGCGGTTTTTTTTAATAGATAGAGTGATTCAAAAGGAAGGTTTGTACGTATAAAAAAATTCAATACGGAGTAGAGAAATACTGTAATTTTTGAGGTTTCTGTAAATAAATACATTTTTGTCCGCTTACATTGCAAACGCAGGCTAAACCCTACGAGATTTATCAAAATGATGTACTAAGTATTTGTACGCCTTGAAAAGGTCTACAGAAAAGTCCGCGATGGTATATGTCTATCTCTTATGGATAACCCACAAAAGCATTTTTTGTCATATACTTTTTACGAAAAATAATGCCTTATGTTCAAAGCATTTTTTATACAATACAACATTAATCCTTATGCAATTAAGTACCTTAAATAAATTGTTGATTTAATATAGGTCAATATGGCCGTTTACAGTATGTAATTTAAGTGAACATTTTCCGAGATATTACAGATTTAAAATGCCGTGAGGACGCCGCGCTTCACCCTATAGCACTTCGAATCTTTTAAGAGTTTGTTTAAAGACATTCTGTAATTAATTGTAAAAATAAAATACATAGGTAAAATGTAAAAGTAAATAAGTAAAAATGTACTATATGAGTTTAGATATTCCAAAGATAGCAGGCAATCGTCTTGGTATAGGGAGAGGAAATTGTTTTTCTCCAAATTTAACGCTTGCGGGCCACGGGCAGTAATGAATAAATCAAAACTACTGGATCGATTTTAATCATTTTTTTACACTGAGTGACATGGGATATATATGTTATACCCGTGCGAAGCATGGGCAGGCCGCTAGTATATGTATAAAAAGAAATAAATATATAAAAATAAAATAGATTAAATGTCATCCTATTCACAGGAATAATGTAGAATTAACAGGATTTCTGTAGCCTATATGTTATTCAGATTCATCGATAACGGTTCAGTGGATTCGCCGTGAAAGAGTAACAAACATACATCCATACTCACAAACTTTCGCATTTATAATATTAGTAGGATAGTATAGGATTTATTTTTGAAAAGGGTGACCACCGAGTTTCTTTCTGGTTCTTTTAGGAATTACTGGACCGATTTGGACAATTTTTTGACTGTAAGATAGTCCATTTATCGAGGAAGGCTATAGGCTGTATAACACGTTAAGATGAATAGGAGAGGAGCAGCAATAAAAAATAGTACGAAAACGGGAAATTTAAAGCTCTCCTTGTTTGTTTGATTGATTGTTTGAACGCGCTAATCTCTGGAACTACTGGACCGATTTGAAAAATTCTTTCAGTGTATGATAGTCCATTTATCGAAGGCTATAGGCTATATAACTTCACGCTAAGCTGAATAGGAGAGGAGCAGTAATAAAAAATAGTACGCAAACGGCGAAATTTAAAGCTTTCCATGCGTGCGCTGAGTAAACGGTGACAGTTATTAAAAAATCATTTATTACAAAATTACTCTTAAAGTTCTAAATAAAAGTCCGCGACAGCATATGTCTAGCTTTTAAGATTAACCCACTTTTATGGTAGTCAAAATATTATATTACGAGTTTAATCTTTCCATGCGGAGCCGCTGACAATTGCTAGTAATGATATAAAATCGCAAAATAACGCCTAATTGTATAAACGACAATAGTAATAATAAAATTATTTTGCTATAATCCGCGATAAAAATAATATAGCATATTTACTGTCTGTTCTGTTCTACTAAGGGTAATTATTATATATATAACGTTTGATTGCCTCTTCAGGTGACAAGAGGGCTGGTTCCTTTTTCGCACAAAGAATCAGCTTAGCGATTCAGCGCGGAAACGCTGCCAGCATTCTTGGGACCATTCCACGTGGGCATGATTTGTATAGTCCTAGCGTGTAAGTAGTTAAAGATAGATGTAACTTGTACATTTTTGCTGTACATAAAAAAGATAAGCAATAATGTAAGTAACGGCCTGTTACTATCCCACTACTGGGCATAGGCCTCCTCTCTCCATTTTTGGAGAGAAGGGTTGGAGCTAAGACCTACTACGCTGCTCCAATGCGGTTTGGTAGGTTACACATATCCCTAGGATTCTCTAGAGATATGCAGGTTTCCTCACGATGTTTTCCTTCACCGAAAAGCGTGTGATAAATTGCAATTATCAATTAGACACATAAGTTTTAATAGAAAAACTCATTGGTGTCTGCCCTGGTTTGAACCCATGATCGTCTCTAGAGATTCACACGGTCGCACCGCTAGGAGCAATAATATAATAAAATGTATTTATGTAACGTTAAAGGCAAACTCTGACCTCCCAAAATAGATTTACCTAATTTGGGGGCTACTAGTAAATCTCAATACTTAGTTATAATATTTAGCATCTATTTAAGTTAAGTTTTTCTAAGAAATTTAACTACCTGTTTTGGAGATAAAATTTTTGAAATTTGAAATTCGATACATAGTTCACATCACTAGGCATCGGTCCCAAAGCCCAGTTTAAACTGAGCCATTGTTCCCATCACTACCATTCCCAGGCCCAGTTTTTCTACCATCGGATGTAGAATAGCATTATTGAGACATATAAAGAGATTTTTATGAACTAATCACCTTCGACGTCATCTTCCTGCCCTTATCCCACTCTAAGTGGGGTCGGCACATGTTATAAACATGTTGTCACATGATATGGCTACGTATTTTACAAGAGTTACAGAGTTAAATTAAATTGCTTAAAATATACTGTGAAGCAAATGTAAGAATACCTGTTTCCTTAAACTTCTCTCGCAGGGAATCACGCGGATTTAAATTATAAATGCCACGTATAGCTCTTTTTTGTAATGCAAAATTATTTTCACTATCCGCGCATTTCGCCATAGCAATATTCCAGACAATGCTATGGAAGTAGGCAAAATAAACAAGTTTTGCTGTTTCGACGTCTGTGAATTGTGTTATCTTTCGAACAGCGTAGGCCGCTGAACTCAGTTTCCCTGCAAGAGTTGTTATGTGTGTCCTCCATTGGAGTTTTGTATCCAGGGATACTCCCAAAAATACAGTTGAATTATCCGTTTTTAGTGGTACATTATTTAAAGAAAGCCTGTTTGCTGTTTTTGCAGCATTAGGTAATGCAATCTATACATTTAGTTTTATTCGAGTTCAGTATTCAAATTATTTAGCCTGAACCAATGAGCGATAAACCCCTGTTTACTTCGTCAATATTATCGTCATTTCTATTTACTTTAAAAATTAATGATGTATCATTCGCAAACAGTACAATATCGTAAATATTAGGAATAAAATATGGCAAATCACTACATAGTATAAAACAAAGTCGCATTCTTTGTTTGTCCATATATCCCTATGTATGCATAAAACTTTTAAACTACGCAACAGATTTTGATGCGGTTTTTTTTAATAGATAGATTGATTCAAGAGGAAGGTTTGTATGTATAATAACATTTAATACGGAGTAGAGAAATACTGTAATTTTTAAGGTTTCTGTAAATAATTACATTTTTTTCCACTTACATTGCAAACGCAGGCTAAACCCTACGAGATTTATCAAAATAATGTACAAAGTATTTGTACACCTTGAAAAGGTCTACAGAAAAGTCCGCGATGGTGTATGTCTATCTCTTATGGATAACCCACAATAGCACTTTTTGTCATTTACTTTTACGAAAAATAATGCCTTATGTTTAAAGCAATTTTTATACAATACAGCATTAATCCTTATCCAATTAAGTACCTTAAATAAAATATAGATCAATATGGCCGTTTACAGCATGTAATTTAAGTGAACATTTTCGGAGATATTACAGATTTAAAATGCCGCGAGGACGCCGCGCTTCTCCCTATAACATTTCACATTTAGCAGCTATATGTCATCATTTATATAAACTGAAAACAGAAAGGGACCAAGGATTGATCCTTGAGACACACCTATAACTAAGGCCATTCCGGCTGACCACATCATTAATGCACACTCTTTGAATCCGGCTGTGAAGGTACGATGTAACGAGACGAAGTGCATTGTCTTTAATGCCATAATAGCCAAGCTTTAGCAAAAAAAATTCGTGTTGAATGCAATCAAATGCTTTGGATAAGTCACAAAATACCCCTATGGCATTCATATAAGTATAGATGTTTTAATGCTCATCTCACGCGCTCGCCTCTCGTGTATGTAAATCGTGATATATGAAAGTTTAAATCATTTTATATTAGTGATGGATTGGATGAAAGTGAAACTGTGAAAGTCGTGTGAAGTTTGTTTTGACTGCGTCTCAGATGATTATAATGAATATAGAAACAGTTATTAGTTAGTAAGTAAGTAAGTAACGGCCTGTTACTATCCCACTGCTGGGCATAGGCTTCTTCTCTCCGTTTTTTTTTTTTTGGAGAGAAGGATTGGAGCTAAGACCTACCACGCTGCTCCAATGCGGATTGGTAGGTTACACATATCCCCATAGAATTCTCTAGAGATATGCAGGTTTCCTCACGATGTTTTCCTTCACCGAAAAGCGTGTGATAAATTGAAATTATCAATTAGACACATAAGTTTTACTAGAAAACCACATTGGTGCCTGCCCGGGGTTTGAACCCTAGACCTCCTCGAAAGAGGCGCACGGTGTTACCGCTGGGCTACCACAGCTTGTTATTAGTTAACCTATGTATAATATAATATACTAAAAGCTTGGCCCGCATGGAAATCAGTTTTTTTTCCGTTTTCGCAATATTTTAGTTCCTATTCATCTTAGCGTGATGTTATATAGCTTATAGCCTTCGATAAATGGACTATCTTACACTGAAATAATTTTTCAAATCGGTCTATAGCTGTCTGTATCAATATTATAATTTTTTTTTAACTTTTTCACGGTTCTTACTAAAACATTGAAACTTAAAGAAGTACTCCGGTCCCACGAAACAGATTTTGATAGAACTTTCACTGTAAGAAGGTTTTAAAGCATAGGCCTTTTAAGAATTTAACATTATTTTTGTTTTAGTTTGCGCTCAATTGACTGAATTTTTATGTTCAAAGATAAAGTCAACTAAATGGTGGGGAGTTTAACTCGATACTATATTAATCAGCTTGCTTGGGTAATGCTTCGCTTTGCGATTTTGTCGTGGAGTCTATCTCCTGACGATGCTTCGGTTGCGGGGCGAAACAATTGTTGAGATTGTGGTGGTGAATGTGTGCAGTGCTTGTGTATTGTTGTGTCATCGGTGTCGGGTAGTGCATGAGTTCTTACAAATTCTGCATGTATCAGGTATGAGAACGAATAGTACACTCTAAATTTAGCATTACATATATTTCCTTTTATCGCGGATTATAGCAAAATAATATACATAATACTCGCATTACTTTTGAATTTTTATGCTTACAAATTAAATAATAAGAAATTGAGTTTTCTCAATTGAGGCATTATTTAGAGAGGCAGTAAAAACCTTTAGTGTTGAGTTTAGTTTCTTTGATTTGTTAATGTCTTATACCGCATCGCACTAATTCGTTAGTCTGTTTATCCGATAGAAAAATAGACCGATATTGATACAATTTGGCACAATTGAAACTTATACACATGATTTTAAAAAATCAAGAATTCTTTCGGATATAGAGAAAACAAAAAAATGCCTTATTGAGAATACTTTAACACTTAATTTGGAGCGAACCTTGCTCGGTTTTTTTTTAATTATTTTTTTAATAAATTAACAAAAAAGATTTTATCTGGAATCGATCCTGATATTCAGAAATTGAGACAGCCCGTTACCCAATTGAGCTATCATGACATTACAATTGACAGCGTAATTATCCTCTGCTTACTCTAAAATTTTAACTCATTTAAATATTAAAGAGTAACTTATATTAAACTTCTTAACTCACCGGTCGCCATCTTGGTATCTGTAACAAATTTAAAACAATTTAGTTTCAATTAAACCCTGCTAATATTATAAATGCAAAAGTTTGTGAGTATGTATGTTTGTTACTCTTTCATGACGAATCCGCTGAACCTATATCGATAGAATTTGGCACAATTATTCCTTATACACCGGAATAACATATAGACTATAGAAATCCTGTTAATTCTACAGGAATAGGATGACATTGAAAAGCGCCATCTATTATCGACCTACAGGACAACAGTCTACACGAATATAAGCTAGTTAATTTATATCCGTTTTAACACCTCGATTGATTGTCTCTTCAGGTGATAAGAGGGCTGGCTCCTTTTTCGCACAAAGAATCAGCTTAGCGATTCAACGCGGAAACGCTGCCAGCATTCTTGGGACCATTCCACGTGGGCATGATTTGTATAGTCCTAGCGTGTAAGTAATTTAATATAGATATAGCTTGGACATATTTGCTGTAAATAAATATAATTTATATATATCTCTAAGTATTTTAAAGCGCAAATTTTATGAAATAGATACGTTTAGCATCCGACCATTTCGCATTAACAAATTCCTAATTTAACAATAAAAATAAAATAAATATAAAATATATTTACATAAAAATAAATATATATACATACACACTATATATAATACAAAGTATAATACCTATATAAATGTCAACAAATACATTATGATGGTAAAGATGTGTAATGTTTCTTAAGTCTTAGTTTAAAAGTGCTGAAGGAAATGTTCCTGAATCACCTTGGAAACTAAAGGTGGAAAAGGGAGGGCTTTGTCCACTAAAACGAGAAGTATTTATTTGCAACTGTTACACTATTTAAATACTAAAGATTACGCAATCCGTAAATATCTCTAGAGAATTCTGGAGATATGTCTAACCTACCAATCCGCATTGGAGCAGCGTGGTAGGTCTTAGCTCCAATCCTTCTCTCCAATAACGGAGAGAAGAGGCCTATGCCCAGCAGTGGGATAGTAACAGGCCGCTACTTACTTTACTTACGCAATCCGTAAGTAGGTTATAGGGTGTGGCATTTCAGAAAAAGTTCATACACTTTCGAAATAAACTTAAAGTTTATGAAATGATATGACGTGCGTTATCAATGCGTCATTTTGTAGATATCAGGCTCTTTTTAAAAGCTTTTATTTAACTTGCAATGTATGTGAAGGTGGAATCTTGCAAGTTAAATTTGACTAACTTCCTAGTAGGGATGTGAGATGGAGAAAAACGATTCAATTCAAATTCAAATTCAAAATAATCTTTATTCAAATAAACTTGTAAACAAGTGCTTTTGAACCAACTCTACTGCTGGTTCGGAAAGCTGTTCCTACCGAGAAGAGCCAGCAAGAAACTCGGAGGTTGTTCTTATAAAAATATAATTCTTAATACTAGTTACATTTTACTCGTTTCTTGTACGGAAATTAATAAATAATCGATTTTTTTCCCAAAAAAATAAATCGATTTTTATCTAACTATAGCCTACCTATGTAACTCACTCATGTTCATTACTGCCCGTGGCCCACACGCGTTAAATTTGGAGTAAAACAATCGCCTTTCCCTATACCATGAAGATTCCCTGCTATCTTTGGAATATCTAAATTCATATACTACATTTTTACTTATTTACTTTTACATTTTCCCTAAGTATTTTATTTTTACAAATTATCGAATAGACGAAATTACGTTTAGCTGTCATCTATGTTTTGTATTCACTGACATTTGCTTTTTGTTATTCAATGTCAAAGTCGTTTTTGTTATACCACGTTTTATAGTGACTTGACGGGATAAAATAAATGCGGTCGAACGGGATATAAAGTATCCTATGTCCGTCTCCTGGTTCTAAGCAACCTCTCCACCAATTTTCAGCCGAATTTGTTCATCCGTTCTTGAGTTATAAATAGTGTAACTAAGACCAGCTTTCTTTTATATAATATATAGATTTCAAAAGTTGCTATTTTTAAAATTAATAAATAATTACAATAAAGTCTTATTAAAGTGGACAGCTACCAAGAAATAATATCAAATGCGCTGTTTGTGAAATTGTATTAAAATGTGTAGATATAACCAATTTAGCCAAAATTGGTTTCATCCAACAATGTATATCTTATCTATAAAAATCTAATCTGTAATAAAAAACAAAAAAAAAGAAAAAAAGAAAAATGGGACACCTAAAATAATCAATTTAAAAAAAAAATGATTTTTGGTGAAAAAAAACAATTATTTTTTCACATACTGGTCCAGTCCCGATGACAATGTTTATGATAAGCATGACCTGATGACAGGATTGGCTCCAGACGAGGGAACTCAACGGTTAACAGTGACATGAAATTTAATTAAAAAGCTTTTTAAAGGCTTTTTTAACTTCACCTCAACGGGTAACAGTAGGAACACGAAATTTTGGTAAAAGCTTTTTTGTTTTATATGTACTGACACTTACGAATTAAGCTACGTGCTGAGTTAAAATCTTATGAAATACATAAAGACATACACCCGGCCAAACCTGTTCTTACCTGCCACCACATTCCTAAAGTGAAAGTAACATATGAATGAAAGCTGATATCCGATATTCAATATTATATCTATAATAATATATAAAGCTGAAGAGTTTGTGTGATTGTTTGAAAACACTGTTAAAAAGAGGCTGATACAGAAAGCCTACTATACTCTTGAAGATTATTTAGAAGATAAGAATGTGTGGATATAGCTCTCTTTGAACCTGTACAAGACAGTAACGACTTAATGTAAATAGTATTAAGAATTATATTTTTAAAAGAGCAACCGCCGAGTTTCTTGCTGGCTCTTCTCGGTAGGAACAGCTTTCCGAACCAGCAGTAGAGTTGACGATTCAAAAGCACTTGTTTACAAGTTTATTTGAATAAAGAATATTTTGAATTTGAATTTGAATTTGAATTTGAACGCGATAATCTCAGGAACTACCGGAGATTATTTCAGTGTAAGATAGTCCATTTATCGAGGAAGGCTATAGGCTATAACATCACGCTAAGATGAATAGGAGAGGAGCAGCAATAAAAAATAGTAAGAAAGCGGCAAAATTAAAAGCTTTCCTTGCGTCTGTTAAGTAAACGGTAATAGTTATTAAAAAATCATGTATTACAAAATTTTCCCCTTGTAAAAGTTCGCGACAGCTTATGTCTAGCTTTTAAGGTTAACCCACTTTAACCATTTTTATGATTATCAAAGGATTATATTAAGGTCTTAATATTTCCACGCCGGAGATTGTTAGCAATCAATAAAAACTATCTACTCATTAATAAACATCGATTTCAGATTCGATTCGAATTGAGTGGCATATAATCGATTCTAATTAAATTGAGCATCGCTCAATCGACTCAGCGATTCTATTTAACGCTTATTAGAATAAAAAAGTAATAATATAATTATTTTGCTATAATGATATGATGAAGTAAAACAGAGAATATATATAATGCTAAATGTAGAGTGGACAATCGGTTATCATACCTGATACATGCAGGATTCGTAAAAACACATGCACAAACCTGCACCACCGCCACCTAAATAAATGCCTCGATAAATGGACTATCTTACACCAAAGCATTTTTCAAATCGGTCCAGTAGTTCCTGAGCTTAAGCAATCAAACAAACAAACTCTTCAGTATTATAATATTAGTATAGATTGCATTTAGGCTATAGGCTATATAACACGCTAAGCGTGTTAAATAGCCTATAGCCTACGATAAATGGACTATCTTACACTCAAAGAATGTTTCAAATCGGTCCAGTAGTTCCTGAGATTAGCGCGTTCAAACAAACAAACTCTTCAGCTTTATATATTAGTATAGATTTTTGAATTTACATCGAACCCGCGACCTCTGTTGAAGCAACCACAGCGCTGATGAGGTCATCAAGCTACTTACACGAGTGTTTGTAGAAAATAATTCTACGTAAAGTAAGTTGTACTGGCTTTCTCGTTACCGAGGCGCGGAAAGCAAAACCTGAAGGCAAATACTAACCGGAAGCGATAGATGCGACACTGCGTTATAGCCAGTACCTGGGTGACCCAGCCTTGCTCGATAATTTTGTACAATATAAAAAAGAAATTAAAAAAAACTGTTGCCTGTAAAGTCGGTTTTACGGGCAAAGATTTTACGTGACAACGTCTTTTTAAATGTGATGGATTGGAGTGGGAGAGAGACGCAAGGCATTCGCCAGTCCGGCGGGCCTCTCTTTCGTTCGGTGACTCATCGTAACAGACGTGAGCGGGCGTTACACTTTTTCATGAGTGACTCCAAGCCGCAACCTAATTTAAGACGTTGTCACGTCAATAATTATGTAGTTGGGGATCGATCCTAGGTATTTACATTTCTCGAGAGTGCCCGTTCCCCGAATAAGCTACGCTGATTTGACAGTTTATAAGTATTTTTTAATGCCCATAAACAGACTAGATAGAAAAACAGATGATATATTTTCGGAATCTCGGAAACGGCTCCAACGATTTTCCTGAAATTCAGCATGCAGAAGGTTTTGGGGGAGAAAAATGAATCTATCTAAGTTTTATTAAAAAAAAAAGGTTTTATCCCTGTTTTTGGGCATTAAAAAAATACTAAAATATATATTGAATATTATTTTTGTCATAAACCGTCAAGTCAGCGTAGCTTATTCGGGGAACGGGCAGACTCGAGAAATGTAACCTAGGTTCGATCCCAACTGCCTAATCATTTTTTCCTTTCCTTTTTGAAGTTTCTTTTTTTATTTTGTAAAAAATTACCGATCGGTCAACCAGGCACTACAAGATTAACTCATTTAAATAAAAAAGTAATAATAAAATTATTTTGCTATAATCCGCGATGAAGTAAAATAGAAAATATATATAATGCTAAATGTAGAGTGGACAATCGGTAATCATACCTGATACATGCAGGATTCGAAAAAACACATGCACAAACCTCCACCACCGCCACCACAATACACAAGCACTATATACGTTCACTATCACAAACTCAACAATCGTTTCGCCCCGCAACCGAAGCATCGTCAGGAGATAGACTCCACGACCAAAATCGCAAAGCGAAGCAATACCCAAATAAGTTTAGTTATATACTAATCGGTTCAACCCCACCCTTTATTTTATTTTGCCTGCAAACAAGTGTAACAAGCTTGAACTAGAAACATTTATCTGATCGTTAATGAGGGTGCCATTGTTATGTTTTATAATCTCGATTTGTATTCTTTCATTTAAATATTAAAGATATGAAAAGCTGCCTGTCTATTATGGGGTAATATTGATTTAGCGCTATTTATACATATTCTGCCTACCGCCACGTCTGCAGTCTAATCTTTGACGGGGTCATTGTAGGTGTTCGCTTTCAGACTCATCTCACGGGGGTCGTCGACCCGCCGCGAAGAAAGTAATAGAGACGTGTTCAAGGTTACGACAGCGTGCTGAGATACAAGTTTGTACTGACATTTGAACGTGAAGAAATCTATTTATCACAATTCACATACTTTATAAAAGTCCACTCTTGCGTATGTATGTTCGCGATAAACTCAAAAACTGCTTAACGGATTTTTATGAAATTATCTTTAATAGATAGAGTAATTAATGAAGAAGGGTTTAGTGTATAATTTTTTAAGGTTTTCGTTTTAATTGAAATATTAAAGTCAATTTTGCATAAATCGAAAATACTGCCGAATCCCTATGAGATATAACAAAACAATGTATGGTGAGTTTATTTCTCATTTATAACTCTATGAAAAAAATCTACTGTGACATAAAATATCTTTAAAGCATAACTTAATATATCCATTTGAATTCAAGACTATTTTTAAAAGCTTTTATTTAACTGCAATGAATGTGAAGGTGGAATCTTGCAAGTTAATGCCCC
Source organism: Morpho helenor (assembly GCA_029227775.1). Classification (NCBI taxonomy): domain Eukaryota; kingdom Metazoa; phylum Arthropoda; class Insecta; order Lepidoptera; family Nymphalidae; genus Morpho; species Morpho helenor. The sequence continues at coordinate 42,084,225 of JARGCU010000028.1, read as the reverse complement.
ACTTCCCTTGGTCCGATTGAGATGATACATACTGGTCCAGTCCCGATGACAATGTTTATGATAAGCATGACCTGATGACAGGATTGGCTCCAGACGAGGGAACAACGGTTAACATTAGGGATATTATTTGTTAAAATCTTTTAAAAAGTTTCTTTACCTCGACTTGATTAGATACCACAGTATACGCATAAATCTTTAATATTTAATGATTTAATCTTGTATGTACATATATATGTATAATAAATAAATAAATATAAATATATGGGACACTTACACACACGATCGTCCGTCCCCAAAGTAAGTAATTTTTATACTTGTGTTATGGACAGGCAACTGGTGAATATATACTTATATATTTTTTAAATACATAAATACAAATATACATCCAGGCTCAAAGACTATCGAACCCGCGAACCTTGGAGCTGAAGGCAGGGTCACTACCAACTGCGCCAACGGACCAGTCAAATCAATATATATATATGTATATTTTCGGAATCTCGGAAACGGCTCCAACGATTTGCCTGAAATTCAGCATGCAGGATGTTTTGGGGGTGAAAAATCAATCTATCTAAGTTTTATTAAAAAAAAAAGGTTTTATCCCTGTTTTTGGGCATTAAAATATACTAACATTTATATTGAATTGAATTTATTCTATAAACTGTCAAGTCAGTTAGCTTATTCGGGAAATGGGCAGCCTCGAGAAGTGAAAATACCTATTATCCCCAAATACATAATTATTTTTATCTTTATTTTTTTGTGGTAACACCGTGCGACTCTTTCGAGGAGCTCACGGGTTCAAACCTGGGCAGGCACCAATGAGTTTTTCTGTTAAAAACTTATGTGATAATTGCAATTTATCACACGCTTTTCGGTGAAGGAAAACATCGTGAGGAAACCTGCATATCTCTAGAGAACTCTGGTGATATATGTAACCTACCAATCCGCGATAGTAAATGGAACTGGAGGTTTGTGCATATGATTTTACGAATCCTGCATGTATCGGGTATGAAAACGGATAGTCCACTCTACATTCTTGGTCACTACACTTTTGGCAGAGCGTTCGTGGTCGTCAGTGTAGGGTTGGTGGCGCGTTTGACCATTCAACGCCATTCTTTTCAGACGGCCACGGGTTCAAAACTGGGGAGACACCAATGAGTTTTTCTGTTAAAACTTATGTGTCTAATTGATAATTGCAATTTATCACACGCTTTTCGGTGAAGGAAAACATCGTGAGGAAACCTGCATATCTCTAGAGAACTCTGGTGATATGTGTAACCTACCAATCCGCATTGGAGCAGCGTGGTAGGTCTTAGCTCCAATTATCTCCAAAAACGGAGAGAAGAGGCCTATTCTCAACAGTGGGATAGTAACAGGCCGCTACTTTACTTACTTTTTTTAATTTTTTTGTTGTTAATGAGGTACTTTAGATTTTAATCACACAAATCTTTAAGATTATCTCAAGATATGGTGGAGTGATTTCCGCTATCACGATTTTGTAACATTAAGTCGTCAAACCACCGTGACGCCGAATATGAAAAAACGACGAATGACTCGATGCTGTAGATGTTCCGTAGTATATTATATTATTTATTAAATAGAAGATAAAGAAGCCACAATTGGTTCGGAATGTTGCTCTTACCGAGAAGAACCAGCGAGGAACTCGGCGGTCTTTTTTTAACATTTTTGACTTACAAAAGTAATGAGAATATTATTTTGCTATAATCCGGCGATAAAAGGAAATATATGTAATGCTAAATGTAGAGTGTACTATTCGTTCTCATATCTGATACATGCAGAGTTTGTAAGAACTCATGCACTGCACACATTCACCACCACAATCTCAATTGTTTCGCCCCGTAACCGAAGCATCGTCAGGAGATAGACTCCACGAGAAAATCGTAAAGCTTTACGAAACAATTGTTGAGATTGTGGTGGTGAATGTGTGCAGTTGTATATTGTTGTGCCATCGGTGTCGGGTAGTGCATGAGTGCTTACAAATTCTGCATGTATCTGGTATGAGAACGAATAGTACACTCTACATTTATTTTTACATATATTTCGTTTTATCGCGGATTATAGCAAAATAATATTCTCATTACTTTCGTATTATGGACCTCCGCAAAGTAACGCCTAATTCTATAAATTATTTTTGACTTACATTATTGGTTTAATAATGTAAATCAAAAAACTAAGATGCCTCAATATCGCAATATATGAATAAAATATAAAAAAAAATAACAGACTATACGCAATGGCGATACAATAAGAATTGTTTTGACGTGACAACGTGTTAAATTAGGTTGCAGCTTGGAGTCACTCATGAAAAAGTGTAACGCCCGCTCACGTCTGTTACGATGAGTCACCGAACGAAAGAGAGGCCCGCCGGACTGGCGAATGCCTTGCGTCTCTCCCACTCCAATCCATCACATTTAAAAAGACGTTGTCACGTAAACTCTTTGCCCGTAAAACCGACTTTACAGGCAACCGTCTTTTATGTAATTTTTTACACTAGTCTCAAATAAAATTTTTCTTTTTCTAATACTAAGTTTTCTTCTCTCCATTTAACGACAACTCTCTATAACGTCAAAATACGCACCTTAAGGGTCGTTATATAGAGTTTACACTGTATATCTTCTATATATATAAAAGAAAGTTGGTCTTAGTTACACTATTTATAACTCAAGAACGGATGAACCAATTCGGCTGAAAATTGTTGTAGAGGTTGCTTAGAGCCAGGAAACGGACATAGGATACTTTTTATCCTGTTCAACCGCATTTATTTTATCCCGTTAAGTCACTATAATATAAACGTGGTATAACAAAAACGACTATGACATTGAATAACAATACGCAAATGTCAGTGGAATACAAAACATAAATGACAGCTAAACGACATTTTGTCTTTGGTGAAGTATGGTAAAAAATTTGACAATTATCAAAATAATAGCTAAACGTAATTACATAGTATAAAACAAAGTCGCTTTCTCTATCTGTCCCTATGTCCCTATATCCCTTTGTATGCTAACCTAAATCTTTAAAACTAAGCAACAGATTTGGATGCGGTTTGTTAATAGATAGAGTGATTCAAGTGGAAGGTTAATATGTATAATAACAATCAATACCGAGTAGAGAAATAGTGTAATTTTTGAGGTTTCCAATGTGATTTTCACTGAGTGACATAGGCTATATATTTTATACCCGTGCGAAGCCGGAGCGGGCCACTAGTCCTATATAAAGTTTATCCCAAGACTACAGTCCACGCAAACGAAATTGCGGGTAAAAGCAAGTATCTTAATCAATTTAAGTTATAATAATGTAAATTATATATTATTTTAATGTACGCACATTTTTCAAGGGAACCCTAATAGTTGCCTCATTTCTCATTATAGGAATCGCCGCGGTTTTGCCTCCATGGTTCAATAAAGTTAACTGAACAGATTTGGGCTAACAATGGCTAAAATAAGAACGTGGGTGCAGTGGTGCGAAACTCATATTCAAGTGGAACCAGCTTCAATTAAACTAATGATACTCGTGACTTTGTCTGGTTCAATTTAAGAGTTTATATACCTTAAATTAGGGATTTCTTTGTCAATTATCTGTTTTATTTTAGCTAAGGAAACACGAGAATTTAATATATATAAATGGATACAATTGTTCAAAAATTGTACCTTACTGGACTTATTGGGTTGCTTGGTATTTTAATATTTAAAAAAATGCAATTAAAAATTATTATTTTTTTATATCTGGAATCGAACCTTGTATTCAGAATTTGACACCACTCCTGACTCAATTGAGCTATCATGACTTTGCAATTGACAGCGTAATTATCCTTTGCTTTCTTATAAAATTAGAATAGTTTTTATAGTGTTCGAATAGGGGGTTAAAACAATTTTTTTTAAAATAACCCTGCTACATGCTGAATTTCAGGAAAATCGTTGGAGCCGTTTCCGAGATTCCGAAAATATATACACATAAAAGATTAACTCATTTAAATATTAAAGATATAGGATAGGATTTGTAATTATTTCTTTAACATTGTGTAATAAGGTAAAGTAAAGCTTTCATTTAACCGAGTGTATGATTAACTGAGAAAATATCCACCTCACAGCATCCCGTCGCGTTTTAAATGCAACATGTCAAACAGAGCCGATAATTACGGAAACATGTTGCAGGATGTCCGCGAGGAAATGCACTTGCAAACTTTCTACGTGTATGTTTGACAAGTGTCACCGGATTTAAAGAAGCTATATATATACTAGCGGCCTGCCCCTGCTTCGCACGGGTAAAAAATATATAGCCCATGTCAGTCAGTGTAAAAAAAATGATTAAAATCGATCCAGTAGTTTTGATTTATTCATTACAGCCCGTGGCCCGCAAGCGTTAAATTTGGAGAAAAACAATTTCCTTTCCCCATACCAAGAAGATTCCTTGTTACCTTTGTATATCTAAGTTCATATACTACATATTTACTTATTTATTTTTACAATTAATTACAGAATGTCTTTATATACAACATTCACAGCTTCCTTGTCATTAAACAAACTCTTGAAAGAGCGACATATAGCTGCTAAATTCGATAATTCGCTAATCATGGGTTGCCTGGCAGAAATCGCTCTTTAGCGATAAGGCCGCCCATTGTATGTTTAACCATGTTTATAAAAATGTTTCATGTTCAAACTGTTATTCTTTTGTATGGATTATGGTGTACAATAAACTATATTTCTATTCTATTCTATATATAGGTATATATACATTCTCCTACCCTTATCCCACTCTAAGTAGTGTCTGCACATGTTTAAACATGTCACATAATATGGCTACGTATTTCACGACCGGATGCCTTCTTGACGTCTACTTAACTTAATCATAATTTACGACATCTCGGTAAGAAAGAGAGTGGTCTATTTTACTCAGCCGGATACCACACGGCGGGTCAACTTAAAGTGTGTTAAATAAACGGTGAAAGTTATTAAAAAATCATGTACGCAATATTCCCCTCTTAAAGTTCTAAATAAAAGTCCGCGATAACATATGTAAAGCTAACGTTAACCCACTTTTATGGTTATTTATCTATAAGTAAGTAACGGCCTGTTACTATCCCACTGCTGGGCATAGGCCTCTTCTCTCCGTTTTTTTTTTTAAATTATCTCAGTGTAAGATAGTCCATTTAAGCAAAGCTATAGTCTATATAACATCACGATAAGATAAATAGGAGAGGAGCAGCAATAAAAAATATTACTAGAATAGAAAAATTTAAAGCTTTCCTTGCGTGCGCTGAGTAAACGGTAAAAGTTATTCAAAAATCATGTACTACAAAACTGTTCCCATTTAAAAGTTCTAAATAAAAGTCCGGGACAGCATATTTCTAGCTTTTAGGGTTAACCCAATTTAACCACTTTTATGGTTATCAAACTTCTATATGACGGTATTAATCCTTTTAAGCGCGCTGGCGATTGCTAGTAACATATATATGTCTATATCTAGATTAAAACATCTCGTGAGATTACGCTAGCGGTGAAAAAGATCGTAGAAAGTGACACTCGATGCCGAAAGTGTTTCTTAATATATTATAACCGCTACACACTCTAATGGAAAGCGAATAACCGCGGATTCTGTGTGAATTTCGAAAGGTTATCGTTTGTCGGTAACAAAGACTACATAAGTAACAAGAGGTTAATAAAAAACGAAAATAGTTTATATAAGTTTGCGGAATTACATAGTAAACAAGTTATGATGCAATTATTTTGATATAATCCACGTTTGTTAAATTCTATGTAATAATAAATGAATTTTTCGGAAAAAAATTTGTATTGACATTGTGTACATAAAAATAGTAAATTTTCATGAAACTTATTTATTTGTAAAAATCCACAGGTATTTTTATTACCCACTAAATTATTCTTAACTAGGAGTTCCACCCCAGCTTCGCACGGGTATAAAGCATATAGCCTATGTCACTCAGTGAAAATCACAGTATTTCTCTACTCCATATTGAATGTTATTATACATATAAACCTTACTCTTTAATCACTCTATCTATTAAAAAAACCCCATCAAAATTTGTTGCGTAGTTTTAAAGATTAAAGCATACATAGGGATATAGGGACGCAGACAGAGAAAGCGACTCATTTTATACTATGTAGTGAAGTTTAGCTGTTATTTTGATAATTGTCAAATTTTTTACCATACTTAACCAAAGACAAAATTACGTATAGCTGTCATTTATGTTTTGTCATTCCATGTCATAGTCGTTTTTGTTGTACCACGTTTTATAGTGACTTGACGGGATAAAATAAATGCGGTCGAACGGGATAAAAAGTATCCTATGTCCGTCTCCTGGTTCTAAGCAACCTCTCCACCAATTTTCAACCGAATTTGTTCATCCGTTCTTGAGTTATAAATAGTGTAACTAAGACCAACTTTCTTTTATATATATAGATATAATTTTTTTAACATAAGCCATTAACATTTCATTATTTAGAATAAACATAGTCAAACTATGTACTATGTCAAACTGAGTCAAACTATGTACGTATATAATTAAATATCTTTTTTTTAAATAAGACAAAAAACTTCAAAAAAAAAGAAAGCTCGATCCTAGGTATTTTCATTTTTCAATGGCAACAATTCAATTCAATATAAATTTTAGTATTTAAAATGTTTTTTTTTTAAAGAAAACTTGTCAATTAGACATATAATTTTTTTTAAAAACATATTGGTCTCTGCCCAGGTTTGAACCCGTGACTTCCACGAAAGAGTCACACGGTGCTACCGCTGGGCTACCAGTTAAGTAATTAACTTCAATTGCCGACAAGTTATAAGCGGTAATAAACTTTCACCGAAACTGCGCTCATAAAGTATGTTTAATTGCGAGTCGAAATTATCTTAGAGTCTCATAATTCATTTAATCTAATGGACTCCGATTAATTGATAATTGCAATTTATCACACGCTTTTCGGTGAAGGAAAAACATCGTGAGGGAACCAGCATATCTCTAGAGAATTCTGGAGATATGTGTAACCAATCATTGGAGCAGCGTGGTAGGTCTTAGCTCCAATCCTTCTCTCCAAAAACGGAGAGAAGAGCTACTTACTTAATACTTTACAATGGACTCCGTCAAAAAAATATATAATAAAGTATGAAAATATATAAATTCTATATTTAGCATTACATGTTTCATCATCACTACATATTATAAAACAAAGTCGCATTCTTTGTTTGTCCATATAACCCTATGTATGCATAAAACTTTAAAACTACGCAACAGATTTTGATGCGGTTGTTTTAAATAGATAGAGTGATTCCAGAGGAAGGTTTGTACGCATAATAACATTCAATACGGAGTAGAGAAATACTGTAATTTTTGAGGTTTCTGTAAATAATTACATTTTTTTCCGCTTACATTGCAAACGCAGGCGAGATTTATCAAAATGATGTACTAAGTATTTGTACACCTTGAAAAGGTCTACAGAAAAGTCCGCGATGGTATATGTCTATCTCTTATGGATAACCCACTATAGCATTTTTTGTCTTTTACTTTTTACGAAAAATAATGCCTTATTTTTGAAGCAATTTTTATACAATACAGCATTAATCCTCATCCAATTAAGTACCTTAAATAAATAGTTGATTTAATATAGATCAATATGGCCGTTTACTGTATGTAATTTAAGTGAACATTTTCGGAGATATTACAGGTTTAAAATGCCGTGAGGAGGCCGCGCTTCACTTTATAGCACTTTGCATTTAGCAGCTATATGTCGCTCTTTCAAGAGTAACCACTAAATAAAACATGTTTGTATTGTCTAATGACAAGAAAGCTGTAAATGTTATATATAAAGACATTCTGTAATTAATTGTAAAAATAAAATACATAGGGAAAAATTATAAAAATAAATAAATAAACATGTAGTATATGAATTTAGATATTCCAAAGATAGCAGGAAATCTTGGTATAGGGAGAGGGAAATTGTTTTTCTCCAAATTTATCGCTTGCGGGCCACGGGCAGTAATGAATCATTTAAAACTACGGGATGATGGGGTTAACTGGTTTATTTATTTATCATATTAGGGCATCAACAATATGTACATTAGTCTTTAATAATTCATCTTTAATATTTAAATGAGTTAATCTTGTATGTATATATATATTTTCGGAATCTCGGAAATGGCTCCAACGATTTTCCTGAAATTCAGCATTCAGGTTTCTAGAACGGGTGGTCTCTAGAAATATAATATTATACTTAGGATCGAGCTTCACCTACCAAATAATTTTTTTCTTTATTTTAAATTTTTTTTTTGAAAAAAATTACTGATCAAGGCTCGATCAATCAGATTCTATTATTTTAATTGATTACCTGGTGATAACCGTGTTAAAAGTCGCATAAACAGTACCATAGCCTGAATGTTTTAGCTCCTATTTCGCTCATAATACTTGCTAATTGACAACACCGGCTGATTTACGAACAAAGAATTTTAAATAAGGGAATAGATTCTCGCATCTAAGCATCCTCGCTACATAATTTATAGAATCAGGCGTTACTTTGCGGAGATCCATAATACAAAAGTAATAATATAATTATTTTGCTATAAACCGCGATTAAGTTAATAGAAAGTATATATATATATATATATATATATATATATATATATATATATATATATATATATATATATATATATATATATATAATGCTAAATGCAGAATGGACTATCGGTTTTCATACAAAATACATGTAAGATTGGCAAAGGTAACTTCGCGATTTGATGAGTCTATCTCCTGATGATGCTTCGGTTGCGGGGCGAAACGATTGTTGAGTTTGTGATAGTGAACGTATATAGTGCTTGTGTATCGTGGTGGCGGTGATGGACGTTTGTGCATGTGTTTTTTCGAATCCTGTATGTATCAGGTATGATAACCGATTGTCCACTTACATTTAGCATTATATATATTTACTATTTTATTTATTTTATCGCAAATTATAACAAAGTAATTTTATTATTACTTTTGCAGTCACATTACATAGTGATTATTATAAGATAATAAGTAATAAATAGTTTAGAAATCTATAAAAAAACACGCTTCTGTATATAATGAAAAATAATTCCTAATATAGGTAGAATAAATTGAACATAATAAAACCTTTTAACCAAATTCCATGTCCCTAGTGTTAACCGTTGAGTCCCCTCGTCTGGAGCCAATCCTGTCATCAGGCCATGCTTATCATAAACATTGTCATCGGGACTGGACCAGTATGTATCATCTCAATCGGACCAAGGGAAGTGGGGCATTAACTTGCAAGATTCCACCTTCACACGGCGAGTTAATTTTTTTGTGATCGATTTTTCAAAATTTAATTAATTTTTTGGTAAGGTTTTCACTAATAGTTTGTGCAAGAGAAAGGTCAAATCAAAATCAAAATAATCTTTATTAAAATAAGCTCATTCAAGCACTTTTGAATCGTCAAGGATCAATATGATTAATGAAGCTACAACTGGTTCGGAATGTTGCTCTTACCGAGAAGAACCAGAAAGTAACTCAGCGGTCGATCTTTTAAACATTTTCAAGATTTACTTCCCATACATACATTGCAAGTTAAATAAAAGCTTTTAATAAAATTACCAAGCAAGAACGTTTATCTAATACCTTACCATATGATTTTTAATATTTGAACGACTAAAGTGCTAGTAAAATTTCACACAGTTGAAAGCGGAATGACTGAGGAAACAAGTATTATGTTAATTTATTCACAAAAAACGACTGTGAAAGTTATATGGCGTCAAGTACAAAGACTAGTCTTTAATTATTAGCTGTGAGAACAGTTTTGGCCGCTAATGTGTTTAAGTGAATCTAAAAATGTACAGACAAAAGGAAATAGTTGTTCTTACAGTATATTTTGAAATTCAGAATATTTTTGAATTTAAACTATCGTGAGTGGAATTCATAATTAATGTATAGAAACCGGCTATATTCACGTGTTATTTTATCGGATACTCACGTGTTATTAATCGGCGTAAAGAGCTCATGAATAAGAGCCCCGTATGGGCTTGAAACTAGTCGGGCTCATCCGATAAAATAACACGTGAGTATAGCCGGTTTCTATACATTAATTATTCAGAATATTATTTATTACAGTAAACTTGTAAATAAGTACTTTTGAATCAACTCTACTGCTGGTTCGGAAAGCTGTTCCTACCGAGAAGCGTCGGCGAGAAACTCGACGGTTGCTATTTTGAAAATAAGATTCTTTGTTAGTTACATTTAGTTTTTACTGTCTTATACAGGGGTCAAAGAAAAACTTATGTCCACACATTCTTATCATGTAAGTAATCCTCAAGAGTATGCTTTCTGTATCAGCCTCTTTTTAACAGTGTTTTTAAACTGCTGTATTGGCAAAGCAGAAATTGATTGCGGAATGTTATTATATAATCTCATACCCAAACCCACAAATGACTTACGTACTTTTGTTCAAAGCAGGAGCCGCAAGCTTATGTCGGTTCCTGCTTTGTTTATTATACACATCACCTATCGTTTTATAATTCTTTATATTTTTATGTACATAAATTAAATTGCTTAAAATAACCAGCAATAGAGTTGATTCAAAAGCACTTGTTTACAAGTTTACTAAAAATATTTTTATTTTGAATTTGTATTTAAGTAATCGAGATGTACCAGCGAAAGTACTGTAGAAGGCCATATTTAAAATTTCGAAGCGCGTACGACAGAACTTTAAGTTAAAACCCTGGTCATCATCCTCTTATCCTTATCCCACCCTAAGTGGGATATCTCACTTAGAGTGGGAGATGTGGAACATGCTATGTGGAATTGCTAGCGGAACATGTTATAAGCATGTTGACATATGATTTGGCTATGTATTTTACGACCGGCCGTCAAACGTCGACTTACCTTAGTCGTATCTTACGACAGCTTGGTTATTAATGAGGGTGGTCTATTCTACTCAGCCGGATACCACACGGTTGGTCAACATATCTTAGTAACCTTTTACGACACCTCGGTAATAAATGAGGTTGGTCTATTCTACTCAGCCGGATACCACACGGTTGGTCAACATATCTTAGTAACCTTTTACGACACCTCGGTAATAAATGAGGCTGGTCTATTCTACTCAGCCGGATACCACACGGTGGGTCAACATATCTTAGTAACCTTTTACGACACCTCGGTAATAAATGAGGTTGGTCTATTCTACTCAGCCGGATACCACACGGTTGGTCAACATATCTTAGTAACCTTTTACGACACCTAGGTAATAAATGAGGTTGGTCTATTCTACCACGATTACCACACGGCGACGCGCGGAGGTTTTATATTATCAAAAAATAAAAGAGAAAGAAATTAAATTGATTTTGACTTATGAAAAAACGCCGTTTACAGCATGTAGTTTAAGTGAACATTTTCGGAGATATTACAGATTTAAAATTCCGTGAGGACGCCGCGCTTCACCCTATAACACTTCGAATCTAGCAGCTATATGTCGCTCTTTCAAGAGTTTGTTTAACGACGAGGAAGCTGTGAATGTTAATATAAAGACATTCTGTAATTAATTGTAAAAATAAAATACATAGGTAGGGAAAATGTAAAAGTAAATAAGTATATATGTAGTATATGAATTTAGATATTCCAAAGATAGCAGGAAATCTCCTTAGTATAGGGAAAGGAAACTGTTTTTCTCCAAATTTAACGCTTGTGGGCCACGGGCAGTAATGAATAAATCAAAACTACTGGATCGATTTTAATCATATTTTTTTACACTGAATGATATGGGATATATATTTTATACCCGTGCGAAGCAGGGGCAGGCCGCTAGTTTCTAAATAAATAAAAAAATAATAAAAAAAAATATCGTATTTAATAATTTATTTAACACTTTCTACACACGGTATCTGTTTCACATCCAATTATATCAAATAATATCAATGCGAAAACAAAAATTCCATACACAATTCTACTTTAAGAATTCAAATATTTCTTTTAAATAGTTTAGAAATAAAAAGCCGGATGTATTTAACATTAATTAGCATTTAAATAGCTTGAATATTAGGAAAGTTTAATAGGAATTCAGTAAAAAATCAAGCTGTGATGGCCTAGCGGTGCGTCCGTGTGAATCTCTAGAGACGATCATGGGTTCAAACCCGGGCAGACACCAATGAGTTTTTCTATTAAAAATTATGTGTCTAATTGATAATTGCAATTTATCACACGCTTTTCGGTGAAGGCAAACATCGTGAGGAAACCTGCATATCTCTAGAAAATTCTAGGGATATGTGTAACCTACCAATCCGCATTGGAGCAGCGTGGTAGGTCTTAGCTCCAACCCTTCTCTCCAAAAATGGAGAGAGGAGACCTATGCCCAGCAGTGGGATAGTAACAGGCCGTTACTTACAGCAAAAAATATCATCTATGCTAATATATAAAGCTGAAGAGTTTGTTTGGAATTATTGGACCGATTTGAAATTCTTCAGTATAAGATAGTCCATTTATCGAAGGCTATAGGCTATATAACACGCTAAGATGAATAGGAGAGGAGCAGCAATAAAAATAGTATGAAAACGGCAAATTTGAAAGCTTTCCTTGTTTGTTTGATTGATTGTTTGAACGCGCTAATCTTAGGAACTATTGGACCGATTTGAAAAATTCTTCGAGTGTAAGATAATCCATTTATCGAAGGCTATAAAGCTATATAACAAGCTATGATGAATAGGAGAGGAGCAGCAATAAAAAATATTACGAAAACGGCAAATTTAAAAGCTTTCCTTGTTTGATTGATTTGAACGCGCTAATCTCAGGAACTACTGGACCGATTTGAAGAATTATTTCAGTGTAAGATAGTCCCTTTTTCGAAGGCTATAGGCTATTTAACATCACGATAAGATGAATAGGAGAGGAGCAGCAATAAAAAATAGTACGAAAACGGCAAAATTTAAAGCTTTCCTTGCGTGCGCTGAGTTAACGGTAATAGTTATTAAAAAATCGTGTATTACAAAATTGTTCTCCTCTAAAAGTTCTAAATAAAAGTCCACGACAGCATATGTCTAGCTTTTAAGGTTTACCAACTTTAACCATTTTTATGGTTATCTAAAGACTATATTACGGTTTTAATCTTTAACGCGGGCGGCGCCGCTGGCGATTGCTAGTTTAAAATAAATCATTTGAAAGTATTAGCAATTTTAAAAGCTTGATTTAAAAGTTCTTTTACTGGTGGATTTCGCTCGCCTAATTAAGCGTTAAATTACGCTCAATAACAGAACACGCGTTATTTTTCCTACAAAACAAAGATGATATTTTTTTTACATTATGTTACACGAGTATATTTATACTAATATTAAAAAGAGGAAAAATTTGTATGTATGTCTGTAATGTTTTCACACAAAAACTACTGGACCGATTACAAAAATTCTTTCACCATTTAAAAGCATCTTTACTGAGCAACATAGGATATATTTTCAAAAAATAGGAATCCGTTATAAAAATGTAATATGGTGTAAAAATGGCGCAGGTGAAACCGCGGGATTTTATTAGTCAGTTATAAATTAGTCAAATACCATCAATATCGATTTAGCAGTAAGCCGTGAGAACGTAACACATTCATAAGAACGACAGACGCACATTTATATTAACAAGACATATTATTTACTGGCTTTTACCCGCAACTTCGTTCGCCTGGACTGTTGTATATATAGGCCCTTTTCAATGTCATTCTATTCCTGTAGAATTAAAGGCTATTTTCTATAGCCTATATGTTATTGCGGTGTTTATGGAATAATTGTGCCAAATGTAATTTAAAAAAAATTTAAAGTTAACTGGAATCGATCCTTGTATTTTAAACTTGAGACCGCCCATTACTCTAAAAAGCTATTGTCTTTAATAAGCTGTCGACTTTGACAGCGTAATTAACCTGTAAATGCGTAATTAATGCTATTATATACTACATTTTTGTTATGTATTAAAAAAGTAGAATTAACAATTTTATTACAGTTTTCAACATAAATAATTTACAAAATCCGCAAATCTCTTTCCCTTTCAGTATTTAAGTTACAGATTAGAAAATATTTATCTTAAGTAATTATATATTAGTAGCATCCTTTTATCTATTTATTTTAACAAAATTATTTAATAGATTAAATAGTTCAATTTATATAAACTTTTTTTTTCTCTATATGACCCGCACTCTTTTCTTCTTCAATTCTAGCCCTTTTCCTTCTATTACTCAAAGGTTGACTGGAAGAGATCCCTTTTAGGGATAAGTCCGCCTTTATACACGTGTTTTTTTTTAATTTTTATTTTTTTCTTTCTCTTTTCTAAATATATGTGTAAAAAGAGCAATAAATAAATAAAAAATAAATAAAAAAATACATAAAATAATTACGTTCGTTGACAACAATTATCAAGAAACATTAACGAACTTTGACCGCCAAAATATTAACAAAATAATATGTCTAGTAAACACATGAAAAAATAATAATTTATAGAAAGTTGTTTATGAAATGATGAAATGAAAATATTACGCATTAAAGTAGGTTTTATAATAAATCGTTTTTTTATAATAAATCAATAAAATAAAGGTTTAATTAATCATTTTCATTCAATGTTTTTTTTTTAATTTTTAACAATATGTAAAAATGTCAAAAAAAAATTATTTCACTTAATTCCCAATTTTAATAATGAAGTATAAATTAAAAAAATCATACGTAACTTTTTTTAATTCAATAATTATATATTAAATTTATATTAAATCCGAAATAATTATTTAAACGTAATAAAACCTCACCATTTTATTCCACAGATAATTAAAAACAAATATCCAACAAATCACTACACTGTCACTGAACACGGCACTAATAAAAAAAAAAGTGTTCCTTTTTTAAATTGTACAAAGCTCACAAGCGTCGGATCATAACTGAGACCAGAAGCGACAACAAAGAAAGCAGGCTACAACTTCCCATAGACTCGAGATTGTAGGGCGTTCTCTTATTTACACACGTTGAATTAACGACTCTAAAGCTATGTAAATAGAGTGTATTTTATAATAACTTTAAATTATCCACAAAGTATAACCTTCTTCAAGTTTGTCGATGTGAAAAGAATTGACTTTATCCGTCTAAAGCCGGCGACAAACGTGTGAAGAAATACAAAATACCTTTGAAATTATTGTGTGTATGTCTTTCTGTCAGTTTGTAACGCTTTGACGGCTAATGTAGTGGAGAAATCAAATCAAATTCTTTAATATTTTAATGATTTAATCTCGTGACGGCTCCAACGGTTTTCGTAAATTTCAACATGTAGGCGTCAGCATGTAAAAATCGATCTAGTTAGCTATCATTTAAAAAAAATGTTGTTATATCCCTGTTTATCGCCGTGTGGTATCCAGCTTAATAGAATAATACCACCCTCTTTTCTTACCGAGATGTCGTAAAAGGCGACTAAGGTAAGTCGACCCGCCGTGTGGTGTCCAGCTTAGTAGAATAAAGACCCCCCTCATTTCTTACCGAGGTGTCGTAAAAGGCGACTAAGGTAAGTCGACCCGCCGTGCGGTATCCGGCTGAGTAGAATAAAGACCACCCTCATTTCTTACCGAGGTGTCGTAAAAGGCGACTGAGGTAAGTGACTTACCGTGTAGGTTAAGTAAAATAGACCTTCCTCTTTCTTATCGAGGTGTCGTAAAATACGAGTAAGATAGTAGGTAAAATACGTAGCCAAATCATGTGACAACATGTTTATAACATGTTGCGCCGAATTTATAAAAACTCATGCACTACCTAATCTGAGATTGTAGTGGTGAATGTGTGCAGTACTTGTGTATTGTTGTGTTATCGGTGTCGGGTAGTGCATGAGTACAAATTCTGGTAAAGGTATGAGAACGAATAGTTCATAAAACAGTCTACATTTAGCATTACACATATTTTCTTTTATCGCGGATTATAGCAAAATAATATTCTCATTACTTTTGTATTTTGGACCTCCGCAAAGTAACGCCTAATTCTGTAAATTATTGATACTTCGGTAAAAAAAGGGTGGTCCATTCTACTCAACCGGATACCACACGGTGGGTCAATTTACCTTAATCGCCTTTTACGACACCTCGGTAAAAAATAACGTTTATTCTAATCAGCCGGACTACACGGCGTATTCAACGGATTTTGAAACATCAAAATATATCTATTTTTCTTAATTCAATACATTGTGAGTTTGGGAATACTTTATGGGGTAAATGCGAGGATATCACTACATAGTATAAAACAAAGTCACATTCTTTGTTTGTCCATATATCCCTATGTATGCTTATTTATTTTAAAACTACGCAACAGATTTTGATGCGGCTTTTTTAATAGATAGTGATTCAAGAGGAAGGTTTATATTATGTATTATACCATTCAATATGGAGTAGAGAAATACTGTAATTTTTGAGGTTTTCTAATAAATATCGTAAATGATTACATTTTTTCGGCTTACATTGCAAACGCAGGCTAAACCCTACGAGATTTATCAAAATGATGTACTAAGTATTTGTAGACCTTGCAAAGGTCTACAGAAAAGTCCGCGATGGTATATGTCTATCTCTTATAGATAACCCACTATAGCACTTTTTGTCATTTACTTTTTACGAAAAATAATGCCTTATGTTCAAAGCAATTTTTATACAATACAGCATTAACCCTTATTCAATTAAGTACCTCAAATAAATAGTTGATTTAATATAGATCAATATGGCCGTTTACAGCATGTAATTTAAGTGAACATTTTCGAAGATATTACACATTTAAAATGCCGTGAGGAGGCCGCGCTTCGCCCTATAGCACTTCGAATTAAGCAGCTATATGTCGCTCTTTCAAGAGTTTGTTTAATGACAAGAAAGCTGTGAATGTTGCATATAAAGACATTCTGTAATTAATTGTAAAAATAAATAAGTAAATCTGTACTATATGAATTTAGATATTCCAAAGATAGCAGGAAATCTTTTTGGTATAGGGAGAGGGGAATTGTTTTTCTCCAAATTTAACGTTTGCGGGCCACGGACAGTAATGAATAAATCAAAACTACTGGATCGATTTTAATCTTTTTTTTTTTCACCGAGTGACATAGGCTATATATTTTATACCCGTGCGAAGCAGGGGCAGGCCGCTAGTCGAGGATAAAAAAGGAGTCTTTTTTTTTCACTGTTGAGTATAAAAGTTCGTTTACCAGCGGCCTTATTTTGAAAACGAGAATGTCATATTTCGTAAACGGGTATCGTTAATTTCTCTCATATTCGTATTTTCTAGGCGCGGCGCGGTATTTGGCGGCCATTTGCATAATATACGAAAGTATGGTTTTGTTTCACTAATTCCAATTCGCGACGGCATTACGTTTCACTTACGTTAAATAATATGACTAATGCATGTTTGTTACGTGTTTCTCAATTTTGTCGATACCCGCGTCCTGTTTCACTCGCGGTGCTAAAGTTATTTGAATATAGTTATCTACTTGTACTTATTTCATAGTTATCTTAAACTAGCGGCCTGCCCCTGCTTCGCGCGGGTATAAAATGTATAGCCCATGTCACTCAGTGAAAAAATGATTAAAATCGATCCAGTAGTTTTGATTTATTCATTACTGTCCGTGGCCCGCACTCGTTAAATTTGGAGAAAAACAATTCACCTCTCCCTATATAAGAAGATTTCCTGCTATATCTAATATCTAAATTCATATACTACATATATACGTTTTTCATTTTTCCCTATGTATTTTATTTTTACAATTAATTACAGAATGTATTTATATATAACATTCACAGCTTTCTTGTCATTAGACAATACAAACATGTTTTCTTTAGTGGTTGCTCTTGAAAGAGCGACATATAGCTGCTAAATAAGAAATGGTTAAAGTGGGTTAACCTTAAAAGCTAAACATATGCTGTCGCGGACTTTTATCCTTCTGCGAGTACAGCCAATTATGTTCTCTACAAGATCGTGTGCCTAATAGTTTGTATGCCGATTATAAAATATTACCTTTTACCCGCGACTTCGTTAGCGTGGACTGTTGTGTGATAGGTCAATAATAGGTGCCGCTTTCCAATGTCATCCTATATCTGTTGAATTAACAGGATTTCTATAGCCTATATGTTATTCCGGTGTATAAGGAATAATTGTGACAAATTTCATCGACATTGGTTCAGCGGATTCGTCGTGAAAGAGTAACAAACATACATCCATACTCACATATTTTCGCATTTATAATATTAGTAGGATAGGATAGGATGATCGTTTCTAAAAATTAAGTCTAGATATACCTATATCTATATCTTTAATATTTAAATGAGTTAATCTTGTATGTATATATATATTTTCGGAATCTCGGAAACGGCTCCAACGGTATTCCTGAAATTCAGCATGTGGGGGGTTTTAGAAGAGAAAAATCGATCTAGCTAAGTTATATTTGAAAAAAAAACCATTTTATACCTGTTTTTAAGCATTAAAAAATACTAAAATTTATATTAAATTGAATTTTTGTCATTAACTGTCAAGTCAGCGTAGCTTATTCGGGGAACGGGCGGTCACGAGAAATGAAAAATACCTAGAATCGAGCCACACCTACTCAATTATTTTTAAATTTTTATTTTTTTTGTTACTTTTTTTATTTTGTAAAAAAAAACCGCCGTGTGGTATCCGGCTAAATAGAATAGTACCACCCTCACTTCTTACCGAGGTGTCGTATAAGGCGACTAAGGTAAGACGACCCGCCGTGTGGTATCCAGCTGAGTGGAATAGACCAACCTCATTTATTACCGAGGTATCGTAAAATACGACAAAGGTAAGTTGACGTTAGGCAGGCGGCCGGTCGTAAAAACGTAGCCAAATCATGTAACAACATGTTGTGCCGACCCCACTTAAAGTGGGATAAGGGCAGTTTTTTTTGTAAAAAATTACCAAGCAACGCTAAACTAGGTACCGATTATGTATTGACTCAGTTTAAATCAACACAAAAAACCATTAAAAGCTTTCGCCAAACAATCGCGTTTTTTAAATATCACGTAATATATACATACAGATTTCTCTGAAACCCGTGTTATACAATATGGCAAACAGGTCTGTGTAATTCACAAATAACATCATTCAAAAGAGAAAGTAACGAAATATTGCTATAGATCGCATCTAATATATTTATAGCTTTTCTAATCAATAACAGGTTAATAAAACTACATAGTATAAAACAAAGTCACATTCTTTGTTTGTCCATATATCCCTATGTATGCTTAAATCTTTAAAACTACGCAACAGATTTTGATGCAGTATTTTAATAGATAAAGTGTTTAAAGAGGAAGGTTTATAATAACATTCAATATGGAGTAGAGAAATACTGTAATATTTGAGGTTTCTAATGTGAGGTAAATAATTAAATTTTTTTCCGCTTACATTGCAAACGCAGGCTGAACCCTACGAGATTGATCAAAACAATGTACTAAGTATTTGTACACCTTGAAAAGGTTTACAGAAAACTCCGCGATGGTATATGTCTATCTCTTATGGATAACCCACAATAGCATTTTTTGTCATTTACTTTTTAATAAAAATAATGCCTTATTATCGAAGCAATTTTAAACAATACAGCATTAATCATTATCCAATTAAGTACCTCAAATAAATTGTTGATTTAATAAAGATCAATATGGCCGTTTACAGCAAGTAATTTAAATGAATATTTTCGAAGATATTACAGATTTAAAATCCAGGGGCACAGCGATTGTCTATACATAGCGCATCGGAGGCCGCGCTTCGGCCTATAGTAGGAAACCTTCATGGTATAGGGAAAGGAGAATTGTATTAGCAGGTAACATCTTATGTGCAGGTGGAACCTTGCAAGTTAATGCCCCACTTCCCTTGGTCCGATTGAGATGATACATACTGGTCCAGTCCCGATGACAATGTTTATCATAAGCATGACCTGATGACAGGATTGGCTCCAGACGAGGGCACTCAACGGTTAACAGTAGGGACATGGAATTTTGATAAAAGCTTTTTGCCTTGCTTTGTTATTAAATTGACGCGCAAGTCGCGAAAACAGCGTGTATATAATAAAAGTTTGGTATGTTTATTTTGTTTCATGCTAAATCTATCATCAAATGAAATCAAATCAAAATAATCTTTATTCAAGTAATCTCTTTCAAGCACTTTTGAATCAATCAATATTAATGAAGCTACAACTGGTTCGGAATGTTGCTCTTACCGAGAACCACAAAGTAACTCGGCGGTCAATTAAACATTTTCAATTTTACATTATTAAACCGCAGTCTTGTATGAAGCTGAAAGGATTTTCTAAAGTCGGCACAACATATTGTCACATGATTTGGCGTCGCCTGACGTCAGCTTACCTTAGTCACCTTTTATCACACCTCGGTAAGAAATGTAATTATAATATATTTTTGACCGGAAGTAAGGGTTCGAAGAATGCGTGTCGAAATGATGTCATACGGATATGTACCGTGGAAGCTGAGTTACGTCATTCGGTCAAGATATTAGGGTGGCCATGGATCGTTTCAATATTGTTAGAAATTAAATCTGAATTTAATTTAAAAAGTTTAGAGAATCACGCCGGGCACCTTACTGTGCAACATTTTTCACTACAAAATACGACAGAATGATTCTACCACCAGTTCATCACTAGTCCACTTGAGAAGAACTGGCAACAAACTCAGTGGTCGCTAACATCACGAATAGCGATTATTTGAGGTTAGATTCTAATATTGGCTTAAATTATTGGTAATTTCATATTGTAACAACACAAACCTTTGTCCTTGTGTTCTTCGTCACTCTTTCCGCGATCTTCGTTGCTATTTCAGTTTTTTACAGCAACTAACGATGAAGAAGACATGGAAGATATTGAATAGAGTAACAATGGCGAAGAAAATGATAACATTGAAAATAAATAAATTAATATTGTAACATATATGTGTAATATTATCAATAAGTTTTTAATTAAATTTAAATTTTATTTTATTGGGTTTTTTCGAAAGTGCAAAAAATTAAAAAATAAAATTTGTTTTCTTGAACTGCTTTCAAAATTTACATAATTATTATTTAAACAACAATTTGACACTAAACTATACGTGCAAAGTATAAATAAAAAGTGAACAGTAAGTAACCTAACTCACCTTATCATTCGCACCTACCTGTGTATACCTCGCGCTTGCGCCTATAGCTACCCTACATGCTGGTCTGGCAGGGGTTGGAACTTTCAGAAATGTCTGGCTAGTGAGGAAACATTATCTTATTATTATCCAAGTTAAATATATTAAAATCAGCTTTTATACTATGACGTAAATTGAATTATATTAACTTTAACGTTGTTTGGCAAGGGTCTGATGATGTCTGGCATTAATTGACGTGATTTTTAATATTATTCCGAAGGTTATACCATCTAAATCAAATCTAGGGTATATCAGCCTTGATATTTTGATGAAAGTAGAATAATATTTGAAGAAGATTGGTACTTTACACATCTTAAGTACCGTTTACCTACCAAAGCCACGATGATCCTAATTCCTTAATGTACCATTGTTCTTACCTGTATTAGGAGCAAGCGCTGACGAAAGTTCAGCTTTTATAAAATGACGGAGGTCTGGGGTTCACGGGCTCTAAGTCCATTATTTATGTAAATTAAAAATATTTAAAAGATCGAACGCCAAGTTTCTTTCTGGTTCTTCTCAGTAAAAGCAACATTACGAACCAGTTTTAGCTCATTAATACTGATAATTGACGATTCAAATGTGCTTGAAAGAGAATAAGGTAAAAGAGAAGATTTGAATAAACACTATTTTGATTTGATTTAAAAAGTGCTTGAAAAAGAAGTAATAAAGATTTTCAGCAAAAGTCCACACGCAGCTCTCTACACGGTCACCCCATACTAAGTGAAAGTCGGCGCGCCCTACGGCCTTGCGCGACACCGGTGAAAGTTTTATGAGCTTCGGCTCAGCCGATATACCCATTAATAACCTGTTCGGTACTGACCAACCTGTCATAGAATCCGTACACCTCTGCACTTGCTTTATCCTACTATACTATACTATACGCCGTGTGGTATCCGGCTGTATAGAATAGTACCACCCTCATTTCTTAACGAGGTGTCGTAAAAGGCGACTAAGGTGAGTTGACCCACCGTGTGGTATCCGGTTTAGTAGAATAGATCACCCATTTTCTTACCGAGGTGTTGTATAGGCCGGTCGTAAAAACGCAGCCAAATTATGTGACAGCATGTTTATAACATGTTTTGCCGACCCCACTTAGAGTGGGATAAGGGCAGGAAGATGATGACTGTACTATACTACTCTATACTAATATTATAAAGAGGAAAAAATTGTGTGTATGTTTGTAATGTTTTCACACAAGAACTACTGGACCGATTTCAAAAATTCTTTCACCATTGGAAAGCTGCATTACTGAGCAACATAGGCAATATTAAAAAAATAGGGATCCGTAATAAAAATGTAATAAGGTGTAAAAAATTAGTCTTAAAAATCTGTCACCGCATGCGCTGCGGAAACTATTGATGGTATATTTATTAAAAATAAATGTATAGTCCGACTTAGTAGACTTTCCACTGCCATGAGATCGGTATGTACGCGGGTGAAACCAAGGGATATTACTAGTACATATTATAAATGCGAAAGCTTGTGAGTATGAATGTATGTTTGTTACTCTTTCACGGCGCATCCGCTGAACCAATATCGATGAAATTTGTCACAATTATTCCTTATACACCGGGGTAACATATGGGCTATAGAAATCCTGTAAATTCTACAGGAATAGGATGACATTGAAAAGCGTCATCTATTATCAGCCTATACCTACGCGACAACAGTCCACGCGAACGAAATTAGGGGTAAAAGCTAGTAGGAAATGTTACCGCCGCGTGGTATCCGGCTGAATAGAATAGACCACCCTTATTTCTTACCCAGGTGTCGTAAAAGGCGACTAAGGTAAGTTGACTCGCGAAACGATTGATGAGTTTGTGATAGTGAATGGTAGTGGAGGTTTGTATTGCATGTGTTTTTACAAATTCTGCATTTATCAGGTTGGAAAACGGATTGTCCTCTCTACATTTAGCAATATATATAATTTCTATTTTACTTCATCGCGGATTATAGCAAAATAATATTCACTTTTTTATTATGGACCTTCGCAAAGTAACGCCTAATTCTATTATGCTAAGGTGCCTAAAAATCGTTATATATTTTTACCAGCGACACACATCTGTAGTGAAGGTGAAAGGTGAGCAATGATCTCAGCTCATTGGAGACGAAACGGACAGAGAAAGCCATGGAGCGGCCGACCATCACATTGTATCACTATATATTGTAAAACGAAGTCCCCTAGTGCCCAGTCACAGTCATACCACCAGCCCTCCACTACACGTCGCCCTAAGCCGCGGTCCGGCCTCACAGGAGGCACCCTTAGGACGACGTTCCCCATAGCTAGTAGAGCTTCATACAACAGCGTGATGACTAGTCACAGTCATACCACCAGCCCTCCACTACACGTCGCCCTAAGCCGCGGTCCGGCCTCACAGGAGGCACCCTTAGGACGACGTTCCCCATAGCTAGTAGAGCTTCATACAACAGCGTGATGACTAGTCACAGTCATACCACCAGCCCTCCACTACACGTCGCCCTAAGCCGCGGTCCGGCCTCACAGGAGGCACCCTTAGGACGACGTTCCCCATAGCTAGTAGAGCTTCTGCATTCTGTTCTCGGCATTTAAAACCTTCGACGATTCTTTACCGCCAGCCCATTCTACTAAGTTACCCATTAAGGCTAGGGTCAATATGACAAATCAAGTTAAAAGAAGTTTTTAACAGAATTTCATGTCCCTATTCTTAACCGTTAAGCAGTCCCCTCGTCTGGAGCCAATCCTGTCATCAGGTCATGCTTATCATAAACATTGTCATCAGGACTGGACCAGTATGTATCATCTCAATCGAACCAAGGGAAGTGGGGCAAATTTAACTTGCAAGATTCCACCTTCGCATACATTGCAAGTTGAAATACAGCTTTTAAAATAATGTTAGAAATCTATATTGTTGTTAATTATTAATTGCATGTTAGTTGTTGTTGTATGTTGTATGTTGTGCACTATATACAATAACACGATATAACGGAATACCACAATTCCCGCTCTGAGATGTACTTCTTTTGAATGACGAACAAAGACTGAATGCAACTGAAACGTTTTAGCAATTAATAGGAAGACTCCACCGAAAACAAAACGACAAGGTGTTGCCATCATTTCAGTCAAAAGGGCGCGATACTCGTTTCATGACGGTGTTGCTATAAAATGCAAAGCGAAAGTCATTGGCGACAACATGAATAATTCCGTTCCTAACCTAACATATTCTGTCCTTGCCTACATATACTTGAATGCCCCTAACATATTATTTATAAATATTGAATTTATAAAGAAATATCACCCCTAGAGTCTCCACCCGCGATTTTGTTTCGTCTCCATGCACCGGTGATTGCCATCCCTTAATTAAAGGGGTGGTCGCTGTGCACGAACGAGCGTTTTAAAAAAATAAAATTAAGATAAGTGCACTTGTATTTGACCATGTAATAGTTGTTGGCCGTTTTGTATGAAATATTAAATAATAAGCGTTTTGTTTGTTGTAGCTTGTTTAATACTCGGGAATTCGGGAAAGACTTTAAAAAAAAAAATAAGATTTTATAGTTTTAATACCAATTTATTATTTAAGTACTAATTTAATCTAAATCTATAACTAATGACCGCGACTGAGCAGAAGTAGGTGCTCTTGCCTAATGTCGTCTTACTTTAATTCATCGTCCCACCTGTGGAACATCGTACCACATTCCTTTCGGTGGCGCAACATCAGACCACCCATCAATACGCTGATGCTGCGTTTACGTCGACCGTGTGGATGGTGGTGACGTAACTAGCTAATAATAAATATTAATTAATAATATTAAATTTTAAATATTAAAGAATAGGCTACAGTTCTGAGGTTTTGGGCAGATGTTATTAGATGGCAACAGGTAATTACAAATGTATTTTTAGTAGCTACAAGAATTTAGGCTTTCTGCATCAGTCTCCTTTTTAAAAGCTTTTACTTAACTTGCAATGTATGTGAAAGTGGAATCTTGCAAGTTAATGACCCACTTCTCGGTGTCCAATTGAGATGATACATACTGGTCCAGTCCCTATGACAATGTTTATGATAAGCATGACCTGATGATAGGATTAACTCCAGACGAGGGAATTCAACGGTTAACAGTAGGTACATTAAATTTTTTTCAAAAGCTTTTTTTAACTTGTTAAAGTCAGTTATTGCGTCTATTTTCTCGCAGAGGATAAATACCTAAGTACCCTGACCTGATGCCAGGATTGGCTCCAGACGAAGGAATTTTTCGAATAACAGTAAAGACATGGAATTTTATTTAATGCTTTTTTAACTTGTTAAGTCAGTTATTGCGTCTATTGTTTCGCAGAGGATAATTATCTACGTATCCGCTTCCGCTATCCTTTCCGCCCTCTCCGCTCATTACTGTGAGCCAAAAGTTATTCAGGCGTGTCACACGGTGTTGGTTCTTCGACCAGTGCTATATGGGGCTGGGACCTACAAACTCGTTAAATATGGATGTTTTGCGATAGTTTGTGAATTTGGATATATTTTATAGCTGCCAAATATTATAATCGGTAAGTTATGCTTTATCATCACTACATATTATAAAACAAAGTCCATATTTCCGTATGTACGCATAAAACTTTAAAACTACGCAACCGATTTTGATGCGGTTTTTTTTAATAGATAGAGTGATTCAAAAGAAAGGTTTGTACGTATAATAACATTCAATACGGAGTAGAGAAATACTGTAATTTTTGAGGTTTCTGTAAATAATTACATTTTTTTCCGCTTACATTGCAAACGCAGGCTAAACCCTACGAGATTTATCAAAATAATATACTAAATATTTGTACACCTTGAAAAGGTGTACAGAAAAGTCCGCGATGGTATATGTCTATCTCTTATGGATAACCCACTATAGCATTTTTTGTCATTTACTCTTTACGAAAAATAATGCCTTATTTTTGAAGCAATTTTTATACAATACAGCATTAATCCTTATCCAATTAAGTACCTGAAATAAATAGTTGATTTAATATACATTAATATGGCCGTTTACAGCATGTAATTTAAGTGAACATTTTCGGAGATATTACAGATTTAAAATGCCGTGAGGACGCCGCGCTTCGCCCTATAACACTTCGACATTAGCAGCGATGTCGCTCTTTCAAGAGTTTGTTTAATGACATTCTGTAATTAATTGTAAAAATAAAATACATAGGGAAATTGTGAAAGTAAATAAGTAAAAATGTACTATATGAATTTAGATATTCCAAAGATAGCAGGAAATCTTCTTGGTATAAGGAAAGGAAATTGTTTTTCTCCCAATTTAACGCGTGCGGGCCACGGGCAGTAAGTAATGAATAAATCAAAACTACTCGATCGTTTTTAATCATTTTTTTTACACTGACTGACATGGGACATATATTTTATACCCCTGCGAAGCAGGGGCAGGCCGCTAGTATAAATAGTAAAATTTATATTGAATTGAATTTTTGCCATTAACTGTCAAGTCAAGCTTATTCGGGGAACGGGTGGTCGCGAGAAATGAAAATACCTAGGATCGAGCCCGTCCTCCCCTATTATTTTTTATTTTGAAAAAATTACCGAACAAGGGTCGGTCACCCAGATATTAATATTTTAATTACTTTGTGCTTTACAAATCAGCAAAAATAACCTTTGTATTATATTTCTATTTCAGCAGTTTTTCAATTCTTGAAAACAGGGATAACTCATTTTATTAATAAAACCTAGCTAGATTTATTTATTTATCGCCGACTAAAGGGTAGGGCGGTATGGCGGCTCTCTAAGTTAATTATTGGCTAATTAAAACAGTGCTCTATGTTGAACTGTTCCTCCCGTCTCCACCGTATATCTGCATCCCCTCGTTTAAAAATTATAAGACTAATTTATAGAATTAGGCGTTACTTTGCGGAGATCCATAATACAAAAGTAATAATAAAATTATTGTGCTATAATCCGCGATGAAGTAAAATAAAGAATATATATAATGCTAAATGTAGAGTGGACTATACGTTTTCATACCTGATACATGCAGGATTCATAAAAATACATCCACAAACCTCCACCACCGCCACCACAATACACAAACACTACACACGTTCTCTATTACAAACTCAACAATCGTTTCGCCCCGCAACCGAAGCATCATCAGGAGATAGACTCAAAGACAAAATCGCAAAGCAAAAGTGGTGGAGGTTTGTTCATGTGTTTTTACGAATCCTGCATGTATCAGGTATGAAAACGGAGTATCCACTCTACATTTAGCATTATATATATTTTCTATTTTACTTCATCGCGAATTATAGCAAAATAATTTTATTTTTACTTTCGAATTATGGACTACTTGTAACTGGCTTCGTCCGCTTGGAAATTTTTCTCAAGTTTATCCAAAAATCCCGTATCGTTCCCGCGTTAGTTCAATAATAAAAATTGTCCTATATTTTGTTCCACTTCCTCCTCTATCCTCTAGTGAAAGTTCCATCAAAATCAGTGTACCCGTTTCGAATATACAATTAATATAAATCTTCCCCTAGATTTGCATCTTTTAGTAAAATATATCAAAAATCCGTGAAGTACATTTGAGAAAATCGATCACACAGGCAGCTTTTAGGGACCTTTAATACCTGGATTTTTAAAATGATGTAAAAAAAATTAATAAAAAAAGTGAAAAGAAAAATGAAAAAATAATAGGGCAGGTGGGGCTCGATCCTAGTTATTTTCACCTCTCTAGACCGCCCGTTCCCCAAATGAACTACCATGACTTTACGTTTGACAGCGAAAAATTGTGATTGTATTCAATGTAAATTTCAAAAAAATTTTAGAGCCCGAAAGCACGGATAAAACGACATTTAAAAAAAACTTATCTTGACCGATTTTTCTCTCCTAAAACTCCCTACATGCTGAATTTCAGGAAAATCGTTGGAGCCATTTCCATACATAAATCCATTAAATATTAAAGATAACCTTTTATATTTAAACTTTTTATACATTTAATACATACAGTCATTGTTGCTATATAAAGAAATACCATAGTATATAAAAAACCGCGTTTATCCTTTAGGAACAGGATCAAAAAGTATATAATTAAGTAAACATTTCGGTTAACACGCATAATTCGATGGTACATATCTTTCTATAATAAACCCCACATTTCCAGCTCAAAATGCAAACCGCCGAATGGTTGGATGACATCGAAGCCA
The DNA here is from genome assembly GCA_029227775.1 of Morpho helenor. Lineage (NCBI taxonomy): Eukaryota > Metazoa > Arthropoda > Insecta > Lepidoptera > Nymphalidae > Morpho > Morpho helenor. The sequence goes on along the minus strand of JARGCU010000028.1, from coordinate 42,055,875 downwards.
GGAGCAGATCTTCGTCCAGGAGGAACTCGGGCCCGTTCTCCAGGAAAGGCAGCATCAAGAAGGAGCCAGAAGGAAAGAGCACGCCGCCAAATTCGAGTTCATCAACGCCAAAGAAGATACAGAAGCAACCGAACTTGGATTTTATTGTTACCGGGAAACAATTACAAAAACGGTGAGCATATATTTATATTATAAAGAGGAAAAATTTGTATCTTATCTTCCTGCCCGTATCCCACTATGAGTGGGGTCGGCATAACATGTTATAAACATGTTGTCACATGAATTGACTGCGTTTTTACGACCGGCCGCCTGCCTGACATCAACTTAACATAGTCGTATTTTACGACACCTCGGTAAGAATGAGGGGGGTCTATTCTACTTAAACGGATACCACATAGTGGGTCAACTTACCTTAAAATTTGTATGTATGTTTGTAATGTTTTCACACAAAAACTACTGGACCTATATCAAAAATTCTTTCACCATTGCAAAGCTGCATCTTTACTGAGCAAAACAGGCGATATTTCATTAAAAATCTCATAAAAAAAATAGGGATCCGTTATAAAAATGTAATACCTAAGGTGTAAAAAATTAGTCATAAAAATCTGTCATCGCATAATAATATAATAATAATAATATTGTAATGTTTTTCTCTTCCTCCTCCTTTTATATGCATATCATCCTTCACACAATCCAACCATCTCTTTTTAGGCCTCCCTCTAGGCACATATCCATCCACATTCAAATTTAACACACGTTTGGTCACATGATTTTCATCCCTCCTCATTACATGTCCATACCATCTCAATCTTGCACTTCTCGACTCGAATAGGAAACTATTGATGATATATTTAACAAAAATAAATCTATAGTCCGTCTTAATAGACTTTCCACTGCCATGAAATAAGTATATATGCGGCTGAAACCGCAGTATAGAAGCAGGCATTACTTACTGCGGAATTCTATAGTACAGAAGTTATAATAGAATTATTTTGTTGTAATCCACGTTTGTTAAGGCAATATAAAATAATGTATGAGAATGTAAGAGAAGCGGGCATCAATTATATACCTTATAACAAATCAAATCAAAATAATCGTTATTCAAATAATCTCTTTCAAGCACTTTTGAATCGTCAATCAATATTAATGAAGCTACAACTGGTTCGGAATGTTGCTCTTACCGAGAACCAGAAAGAAACTCGGCAGTCAATTAAACATTTTCAATTGTACATTATTAAACCGCTTGTATGAAGCTGAAAGGACTTTCAAATCCAGGCATTTTTATCATCCAAATAATGTTAAATTGTGTAAAATGCTTTACGTATAAGCATATCTCTGTGCGAACTGTGATGACCTAGCGGTGCGACCGTGTGAATCTCTAGAGACGATCATGGGTTCTAACCTGGGCAGACACCAATGAGTTTTTCTATTAAAACTTATGTGTCTAATTGATAATTGCAATTTATCACACGCTTTTCGGTGAAGGAAAACATCGTGAGGAAACCTGCATATCTCTAGAGAATCCTAGGGATATGTGTAACCTACCAATCCGCATTGGAGCAGCGTGGTAGGTCTTAGCTCCAACCCTTTTCTCCAAAAATGGAAAGAGGAGGCCTATGCCCAGCAGTGGGATAGTAACAGGCCGTTACTTACTTATATCTCTTATACTTAATTTAAATCTTTATCTTCTATTCTCCTCTATTATTCGTCAACTCATTTAAAACAATTTTTGTATTTTCAATTAAAAAAAGTCATTTACTTTCACCCAGAGGTGACAGAGCTAGCTCGCTGCCAGGGTCTTCTCACAGGAGGCAGTCAGTGGACTCCCTGCTCAAGTCCAAGAGGAGTCTGGACTCCTCTAAGAAACCTTCCACTCACTCCAGAAGCCGCGACGTCTCGCTTGAAGACGACATGTCTTTGGATTTATCCCAGGTAAACACAGAGTTATTATGTACATGATTTTTGAATAACTGTCACCGTTTACTCACCGCACGCAAGGAAAGCTTAAAATTTTGCCATTTTCGTACTATTTTTTATCGCTGTTGCTCTCCTATTCATATTATTGTGATGTTATACAGCCTGTAGCCTTTTTCCATAAATGGACTATCTTAGATTGAATGAATTTTTCAATTCGGTTCTGCAATTTCTGAGATTAGCGCGTTCAAAAAATCAAACAAATAAACAAACTCTTCAGCTTTATATATTGGTATAGAGTATAGATTGCAGGCTCTTTTTAAAAGCTTTTATTCAACTTGGAATGTATGTATGTGAAGGTGGAATCTTGTAAGTTAACGACCCACTTCATGGTGTCCGATTGAGATGATACATCCTGGTCCAGTCCCGATGACAATGTTTATAAGCATGACCTGATGACAGGATTGGCTCCAGACGACGGAACACAACGGTTAAAAGTGACATTAAATTTGTTTTTTAAAAGCTTTTTAAAGGCTTTTTTAACTTCTTGTTTTATATATACCTTTGTGTCTGTGTTTTTTCTCGACCTCCTGAGGTGACCAAAAACCTGGTTTAAAATCTATTATAGCTGTGTAAAACATTTTGATTTTGTTCTTAAACCTATAGCAATCAACTGTTGGACATTACTCATTCAAACCAATCCTACACAAGTTCCAATAAGCAATTAAATTCAAATTCAAAATATTCTTTATTCAAGTAAACTTGTAAACAAGTGCTTTTGAATCGTCAATTCTACTGCTGGTTCGGAAAGCTATACCTACTTAGAAGAGCCTAAGAGAAACTCGGCGGTTGCTGTTTTAAAAATATAATTCTTAATACTAGTTACAATTCGTCATTCCTGTCTTATACAAGTTCGAAGAGAGCTATATCTACACATTATCATCCAAATAATCTTCAACAGTATAGTAGACTTTCTGTATCAGCCTCTTTTTAACAATGTTTTTAAACTGCTGTAATGGCAAAGCTAAAATTGATTGCGGAATTTTATTATAGAATCTTATACCCAAACCCACAAACGACTTACGGACTTTTGTTCGTCAAAGCAGGGGCCGCAAGCTTATGTCGGTTCCTACTTTGTCTATTATACACGTCACCTATCGTTTTATAATTCTTTATATTTTTATGTACAAAATTCTTCTTCTTCTCTTCTTTCTCAACCGGTGGACATCCACTGCTGGACATAGGTCTCCTTAAGGGATCGCCACAATCCACGATTTTGTGTCGCTTGGATCCAGCGGCTCCCCGCGACCTTTTTGAGGTCGTCGCAGGGAATCACGCGGGCTTAACTTGTAAATACCACGTATGGCTCTTTTTTGTACAGCCAAAACGTGGTACAACAGCATTTTTTTTATTTACACAGGTCTCAGATTTCGAAGATATGAACATGAAATATGGCAAGGACAAGCTGACGCCGCTCGCGACCTCAACACCCAAGAGATTGCTGAGAGACCAGAAGGTCAGGAGCTGTTCCGTTCAAGGCGAGAGGGACCCGAAGAAGGAGGTCAAAATCCTGGAGACCAAGAAGAGTAGAGATTCTATTATGTCGAGTAGAGACAGCGTTTATAAGACCTCATCAAGCGGGACTTATAGGTGAGATTTTACAGGATTTAATGGAATATGTGCCTAAATTCGCGAGGTAATGGATATTTTCTTTTCTTTTTGTAGGGAAATGTTCCCTAATTAAAAGGAACCTGGTCGATGGATCCTAGGTCGCTGGTAGGTAATTTAAGTGGACTGTATAGGGGCGTTCAGGGCGTTAACTATTTTCTTTCTGGGCAATGCATAATTTATTACCGATAATAAGTAACAACTTAGCACCTTTCGATGCCTTTGTACTGCCACCACGCACTGGAAGGTTCGAAGTCCTCGATATGCGCCGGCGGCCGGCCGTTTCTTGTGACGCCAGGGGAATGTTACTCGAACGAACAGTAACACTTTACGAGTCCGAAACTCGACACGACACTTTAATGTTAGGCACTGCACTTAATATTGCAGACGAATTGTCCCAGACGAATTGTTTATGTTTTTACAATAGATTTGATACGAATTATGTATAGCGATCGAGCGGCCATTAGCGAAGGTTCCGCGCTCACGTAGACACTCGCACGGCGACAGGCAGGCGAAAATATTTTTTTCCATAGTTTCCAGTCAACCAAGCACGCTGTGAGCACAGAGTTCGACTACTCATCTCTTTCCCCGGAGTGTTCCGGCGTTTCGTCCGGGGACAGCGTGGCCGGCCTCGCCCCGGACACCCTGGTCTCACCTAGCCAGGATTTGAGGGACAGGTGATATATCCATGATCTCCCATGCATAATAAGTCAAAAAAGCTGTCATCCCTACTGTCGAGTTCCCTCTTCTGGAGCCAATCCCGTCATCAGGTCATGCTTATCATAAACATTGTCATCGGGACTGGACCAGTATGTATCATCTCAATCGGACACAGGGAAGTGGGGCAAATTTAACTTGCAAGATTCCACCTTCACATACATTGCAAGTTAAATAAAAGCTTTTGAATTGAAGCTTAAATACATACTGGTCCAGTCCCGATGACAATGTTTATGATAAGCATGACCTGATGACAGGATTGGCTCCACACGAGGGAACTCAACGGTTAACAGTAGGGATATGAAATTTAGTTACAAGCTTTTTAACTTAACTTGTTAAGAGTTATTTTTAATTTCTGTAATGGCAGCCAAAATTTGTGGAATCACTAAATAGTATAAAACAAAGTCGCTTTCCCTGTCTGTCTGTCCCTATATCCCTATGTATGCTGAAATCTTTAAAACTGCGCAACAGATTTTGATGGTTTTTTAATAAATAGAGTGATTAAAGAGGAAGGTTTATATGTATAATAACATTCAATATGGAGTAGAGAAATACTGTAATTTTTGAGGTTTCTGTAAATAATAACATATTTTTCCGCTTACATTGCAAACGCAGGCTGAACCCTACGAGATTTATCAAAATGATGTACTAAGTATTTGTACACCTTGAAAAGGTCTACAGAAAAGTCCGCTATGGTATATATCTATCTCTTATGGATAACCCACAATAGCATTTTTTGTCATTTTCCTTTTACGAAAAATAATGCCTTATTTTCGAAGCAATTTTAAACAGCATTAATTCTTATCCAATTAAGTACCTTTAATACATTGTTGATTTAATATAGATCAATATGACCGTTTACAGGATGTAATTTAAATGAATATTTTCGAAGATATTACAGATTTAAAATGCAGGGGCGTGGCGGTTTTGTTTTTCTCCAAATTTAACGCTTGCGGGCCACAGGCAATGATGAATGAATCAAAACTACTGGATCGATTTTATTAATTTTTTTCACTGAGTGCGAAGCAGGGGCAGGCCGATAGTGTAATATATAATCAAGTATTTCATCATAATAATTAATTGTCCATAGCTTCTCTACAAGCACTTGGCTGGAGAGTGGGCGAGGCGAGGGCGAGTGGGCCCACTTTTGGGCAAACTACAACAATTCGCTAGCAGCGGTGCCCATCAGCCGATACTACGACCAATGCCCTACCCCGTACCGCTCTGAGGACATCGAGCTTGCTGATTTAGGTGAGGAAATCAAAATATTTGATTTATAGACTCAGGCGTTACTTTGTTGAGGTTTATAATACTGAAGTAATTTTGCTATAATCTGCGTAACCGAAGCATTAATGATAATTAGGCTTTGCGATTTTGGTCGTGGAGTCTATCTCCTGATGCTTCGGTTGCGGGGCGAAACGATTGTTGAGTTTGTGATAGTGAACGTATATAGTGCTTGTGTATTGTAGCGGTGGTGGAGGTTTGTGCATGTGTTTTTACGAATCCTGCATGTATCAGGTATGATAACCGATTGTCCACTCTACATTCAGCATTATATATATTTTCTATTTTACTTCATCGCGGATTATAGCATATTATTATTACTTTATACATCACTAGCTTTTACCCGCGACTTCGTTGGCGTGGATAGGTCTATAATAGATGGTGCTTTTCAATGTTCTATTTCTATAGAATTAACAGGATTTCTATAGCCTATATACTACCCCGGTGTATAAGGAATAATTGTGACAAATTTCATCGATATTGATTCAGCGGATTCGCCGTGAATGAGTAACAAACATACATCCATACTTACAAACTATCGCATTTATAATTTATCATCATCATCTTCCTGCCCTTATCCCACTCTAAGTGGGGTCGGCACGACATGTTATAAACATGCTGTCACATGATTTGGCTGCGTTTTTACGACCGGCCGCCTGCCTGACGTCAACTTACCTCAATCGTATTTTAAGACACCTCGGTAAGAAGGAGAGAGGTCTATTCTACTCAGCCGGATACCACACGGCGGGTCGATTTACCTTAGTCTTCTTTTACGACACCTCGGTAAGTAATGAGGGTGGTCTATTCTACTCAGCCGGATACCACACAGTCGGTCAACTTACCTTAGTCGCCTTTTACGACACCTCGGTAAGAAATGAGGGTGGTCTATTCTACTCAGCGGGATACCACACGGCGGGTCGATTTACCTTAGTCTTCTTTTACGACACCTCGGTAAGAAATGAGGGTGGTCTATTCTACTCAGCGGGATACCACACGGCGGGTCGATTTACTTTAGTCTTCTTTTACGACACCTCGGTAAGAAATGAGGGTGGTCTATTCTACTCAGCCGGATACCACACGGCGGGTCGACTTACCTTAGTCGCCTTTTACGACACCTCGGTAAGAAATGAGGGTGGTCTATTCTACTCAGCGGGATACCACACGGCGGGTCGATTTACCTTAGTCGCCTTTTACGACACCTCAGTAAGTAATGAGGGTGGTACTATTCTATTTAGCCGGATACCACACGGCTAAAATTAGATTATTAATTAGCAATCCTTTATTCCAGAATTATCAACAGACGGTTCTAGAAAACGTTCGCCGGAGAACTTAAAAACAATAAACAGTATAATTCGCAACGAAGGCTTACGACTGACGCCGCGAGAGACTCAAAATGTTATAAAATGCGCCCATATACTTGGTAATGTGTTAACAAAAGCCATTGAAAGACAATCAAAGACAAGAGACTTTACAGAAAAAATACACGAACTGAATAACGAAAAATCGGACCCTGAAAAGGAATTAAAGAAAAAAACAATGTCTCTGGATCTGAAAGAGACGGTCATACCTGTAGAGGTTAAAGAGGAAAAGAGATGGGAATCTGTTCCAACGCAAACTGACATCTCCTTACCGAACACTAAAAGCGCGCCGAAAATATTTGAAAGTATTTTAAAACAGTTATCTATGAGTTCAATTGAAGAGGATAAAACGGTTTCGGATTTAACCGTAGTTAAAAAAAGTGAAACGTCTCTAAATGCCAATACTTGAAATATATTTAGTAAATACTTGTGCTAGTTAAGCAGTTACTATTAACGCCATCTATTGATTATATATAAAACTATTTCAACAACAGGAAAAGTAAATATTTAAAGTATTTATTTATAATAACCAGATTAAATAATACAATCTAAATGCAAATGAGGTCTTAACGAATAAGACACACAAACAGTGAATAGTTTTTAATAAAATAAATACACAAACATCCTAATCAATTGCTTATGAATTATGATGGCTTTTAATTTAGTATAGCTTGTCAATTCGTTGTTTCATTGTACTTTTATTGGTAAATTATTAATAATGACTTAAATATTACATTTTTCATTTTATTTTGAAACTATTTCACATTTAACAACTGGGAGAATTTATTTTATAAAATGTGTAATGTGATATATTCCAAAGATATTGTAATAATTAATTTGAAACTTCTGAAATATATATCATTGTCTTAAATACTCTTTTTCATTTTACCCATGAAATTAGATGCTTTAATAATATAAAAGTATAAACATCCTCCTGCCCTTATCCCACTCTAAGTGGGATCGGCACAACATGTTATAAACATGCTGTCACATGATTTGGCTGCGTTTTTACGACCGGCCGCCTGCCTGACGTTAACTTACCTTAGTCGTATTTTATGATGCCTCAATAGGAAAGATGGTGGTCTATTTTACTAAACCCGATACCACACGGTGGGTCAACTTACCTAAGTCGCCTTTTACGACACCTCGGTATGAAATGAGGGTGGTCAATTCTACCCAGCCGGATACCACACGGTGGGTCGACTTACCTTAGTCGCCTTTTACGACACCTCGGTAAGAAATGAGGGTAGTCTATTCTACCCAGCCGGATACCACACGGTGGGTCGACTTACCTTAGTCGCCTTTTACGACACCTCGGTAAGAAATGAGGGTGGTACTATTCTATTCTGCCGGATACCACACGGCGTAATATAAAGGTATCAACAAAATATTTTAATATCAACGCCATCTAGGGACAAGGCATGATACTTCTTAGAGATATGGTTTATTCAAAGGTTTGCCTCGATGCCCGTACCTCAACCTTCGGATTATTTTCTTATTATTGGAACAATGAAATTAATATATTTTAATTATATTATAGCTTTTCATTGCCTGAAAACAGGAATAAAATGACATTTTCTAAAAATAAAATTCCTAATACCCTACGTAAAAATAAGGGACCAAAATTAATAGAATTTATTCTATTTAGAACGGCGTACCGTTTTCTAAAAATAAAATCAGAATTCCCTACATTAAATAAGGGACCAAAATTGATAGCTTGAAAGATGCCTCAGGCGGAATCAAACCTGAACCTGCCACTGCCTATTATTGAAAACAGTACCCAAATCTTCAGTGTAATTTGATATCGTTAGATAAATTAAAAAATGTTAAACCTCGAAATCGTACCCGCCGTGTGATATCCGGCTAAGTAGAATAGATCACTAATTTCTTACCGAGGTGTCGTAAAAGGCGACTAAGGTACTTGACGTCAGACATCCGGCTTGTATACTTAGCTAAATTAAATGAGATGTTTATAACATGTTGTGCCGACCTCACTTAAGAGTGGGATAAGGGCAGGAAGATGATTATGATAATGATTTGAAATCATACATCGATATGAGGTATGTTTATATACGAACCTGTACAAGACAGTAACGACTAAATGTAACTAGTATTAAAAATGATATTTTTAAAAGAGCAACCGCCGAGTTTGTTGCCGGCTCTTCTCGGTAGGAACAGCTTTCCGAACCAGCAGTAGAGCTGATTCAAAAGCACTTGTTTAAAAGTTTATTTGAATGACTTTTAAGTTAAATAAATTCACTTCAATCCAATAAAACAAATATTCACTATAATTTATTTATTCTAAAAATTTACAATTATATTCTATTCAAAATTAATTAAACATAATACATATATTATTTATCTATCGAATTTTGACCGAATTAAAATATAACCTAAATAAATGGTATTTACTATATAAAATGCACAAATTTAAAGTCAAAATATAGTTTTGTGATACAGTTAACTAATTAACTATTTAAAATAACTGAATTTGAAAATCCTTTCAGCTTTAAAACTGCGGTTTCATTAAATTGAATTTTTGGTTCTTCTCGTTATGAGCAACATTTCGAACCAGTTGTAGCTTCATATATATTGATTGACGATTCAAAAGTGCTTGAAAGAGCTTATTTGAATAAAGATTATTTTGAATTTGAAATGAGTCATTACATCACAAAACTATAATTTACTTAATATCATTTAATTTTAAGGGCCTGTTTCATAAGTTACTGATAAAGTGTCGGATATTTAACCAACAAATAAACTAAGTAACAGATAAAGGTCTCTAAAAAAGACTAAAAAGTGGAAATTTAAATTTAAAACAATTTAGAAAGCAGACAACGTTCACATACCTTATACATGGAGGACAAGTTACCACGTGTATCACAAAACGCCGCCAACAAGAACACTCCACACATTACGATTTTGTCGTACAGTCTATCCTATCGTAGAGATTGTAGTAGTGAGTGTGTGGGGTGTTTGTGCGTTGTTAGCGACGGCGTTTTGTGACGTGTGGTGACTAGTTCTGCACGTATAAAGTATGAAAACGGTTCTGCTTCCCACACTTAGAATTAAATAGATTCTGTTTAAAATTGCGGATTATAGCGAATTTATCGGCAAAGTAACCAACATTTTTTTTTAATTTATGTTCTATAAATTATTCATATAAGAATATAAACGTGCATTTTTTTGAAAATAAAATAAAATAAGTTCGTAATATAATATTGTAGTAGTATTAAATATTAGTTTACTATAGTTTAATTATTTTCACTTCAGCTTTTTTGAATAACTAAAATTAAATCAAAAACTATTTCAGTGCAATAATTCTTTAGTTTAATATAATGTTAGTACATAAATATAAAATTAAATTTTTCGTAAAACATAAAAATTTCGAACGCAACTTATAATTAGAGGAAATATTTACAGATAATTATAAAAACTAGTAAGCGTAAATTTCGCGGGGAGTCCCCGGAAAATCTCAAAGATATCGTTCGATGTTTGAGCAAGGTGTAACGCTGTGTACGCCATTTGGGGGCTTTTTCCAAAAATACTCATGGGGGGCTAAGGGGGACTCGAAGGGAATCTAAATTGCAATAAAAGTTAATAACTGGGTCCTTTTCCCATAAAAAAGGACCCTTGGGAGTTCAGGGGGACTCAAGGGGGTCTACATTGTTATAAAAGTATACTATCTACAGCCGTTTTTTGATAGGGGATCCTCTTGGGTTCAAGGGGGACTTGAAGGGAGTCTACAATATCGCAGAAGAACACTATTTATAGTCTTTTTCGAAAATAGACCCCTAGAGTCCTGGGGGGACTCCAAGGGGGTCAACATAGTCATAAAAGTATACTATTTGCAGACTTTTTCGAAATCGGACACTTAGGGTCAAAAGGGGACTTAAAGGGGTCTGAAATGTAATACAATCCTCAATCTAAAGTATATAAGCCTTTTCCGAAAGTGGACCCGTCGGGATCCAAGGGGGACTCAAGAGAGTCTACACTGGCATAAAAGTATACTATTTGCAGCCTTTTTCGAATTTGGACACTAGAAGCCAGAAGGGGACTTAAAGGAGTCTAAAATGTCGTAAATGTATACAATCTTTTTTGAAAATGGACTATTATGGTTGCAAGGACTCGAAGGGGTCTATATGTAAAAAGGGGGTTCACAATTCGTAATGCAATTGTGTGTCGAATTCACGTTATATTGAAATGTAACTCCAGTTCTGCAAGAAAAAGTCTGGAAAGCTCAAATTTATATAACTATCGTTCATTATTGTAGTCTAGTTTCATATAATTCAATATCTGCAGCTAATTCACATCTCTATAACAAAATAGCTCCCATTAGCTACCATAGACATTGCTGTGAAGTCATTGACATTGAGAAATTGCTCAGACCAAAATTTATAATTATTTCATTGTAATTAAGCAGGACTCGAAGCCCCAAATTCCAAAAATTCATCGTATATTGTAAAACAATTCAATATCAATTATAAAAATTATAAAATGTACACAGCATTAGAAAATTTGCTCGAACAAACAAAAAACTATAAATCATTTATCCAATAGGAGACGCCGCGTAATAAGTTATAAATGGATAAGCAGAGAACAAGAACAAATGTAAGGGAAGGATTGTGGGGGAAACAGGCAATAAAAATGAGCGTTAAGGGGGAGGGGTGAAGTGGAATAGGGGATCAGGTGAGGGGGAACAGTGTAGGCAAAGGGGTAGTAGAGAAAATAGGAGTGTGCGGGAAGGGGGTATAGGGAAAGGGAGTGTGGGATAAAGATGCAGGGGAAAGACAACTCTTGCAGGGGTGGGGGAGTTCCGTGGTAGTTTTCCATGTTAACACCATCACCTGTTACTTTTTGTGTAAGTGTAATATCCCCAATTAAGAAGGATCGATTTTGAGATGACTTTTGCCAAGGGGGTGATGACTTTTGACCATGAGAATGGGAAAGTAACATTTGCCAAAGCGAAAAGTGTCTAAGAAGGAGACTGAATATTGTCTATGAGGATTGCTCATGGGGGGTTGACGTTGGACTTAGTAGGGGTTGATAAATACCTTCGAGGGGGGATCATTTTTACCCTTCAAGGAGATACTATAAAGTGAGAGGTGTCTAGGAGGGGGCTGTGAGAGGTGCTGATTTATTATGGGGGATGATGTTGGGTTGAGAAATACCTTCGAGGGGAATCATTTTTGCTTTTAAAGGAGATACTAAAGTGAGGGGTGTCTAGGAGGGGGCTGAGGGGGCCTGTGAGGGTGGCTGATTTATTATGGGGGATGACGTTGGATTGAGAAGGGGTTGATAAATACCTTCGAGGGGGATCATTTCTGCCTTTAAAGGAGATACTATAAAGTGAGAGGTGTTAAGGGGGGGACTGAGGGGGTTTGTGGGGGGTACTGATTTATTATGGGGGATGACGTTGGGGTGAGTAGGGCTTCATAAATACCTTCGAGGGGGATCACATTTGCCTTAAAGGGAAGGGATATACTAACCGTATTTTATTACACAGACTTTTCCAAGGTTATAAGCAATTGTATAAGGCAACGTTTCCTATTAGATAAATGTTCGAAACACTAGAATATATTATAACTTATACTAACATACTTTTTTAAATAAAAAATAAAAATCTTTCACTTAACAAACTTAAACCAAGCGTATAATATTGCCAAATTTTGTTAGTGTATTCATTATTTATAGAGAAATAAATGTCTGTTTTGTATGACATAAAATAGGTTATATTGCTTGAAACAGTAAAGGGGGTGTTAGGGGGTATTAAGGGGGGGTCAGTAACTTAGTTAAGTTATTAAAAAGGTATATTATGTTTGTAATAAGGGGAATTTCCTATACCTAATTTCCATTCCAAAAAACACCCCCTTTAAAGTCAAAACCATATAAAAACCCATAAATACAAAATACTTTTAAGTTATTTTGAAAATAGTAAATTTGAATCGCATAACATAATCAATTGTTATATATACATTGTTTATATGTATTTTTATATTACGTCATAATTTTAATAGAATTTTCCATTTAGTTTTAAAGGAAAGTTTATAAATGCATAATTGTGTAAAGTATGTAATATTGATAGAATAAATAAAAATAATGTAATAGACAATTAAAAAGCAGAAAGAATAGAGACAGATTAGTGTTAATTATACTATTATTATTAGAGTAAGAATCAATAATATGTCCAACGAAAAAAATAAAAAATAAAGAAAACTTTATTTTTTATGTAAGATTAGAAATATGTGTGGATGTCTTATTATTTTTTATTGTTTAACCTATCTATGGCCTCTCTACTCTATGGTTATAAACACAATTAGAAAATGGATGATTATAGTCAATTTATAATAAAATTTTACACAATCAGATATTCGCAAAATAAATATAATAAAATTTCATTGTATTAGAGATATAATACGAAATTAATTCTCGTTTAATATATACAATTGTTAAGTTACTCTGTATTGCTATACTACCATAGACAAATTTGTTTTTTTGAATAGTATTGTCTTAGAATTATTTCATAAATAATTAAAATTGTGAATATAATTAGTTATTGTGAGTAATCCATAAGAGATAGAGACATGCCGTCGCGGACTTTTTTGTAGTATTTTTGTAGATCTACAATTCTCTAGTACATTATGCTAGAGTATCTCTGTTGGTTAACGCGGCGCATGCGACTAAAAAAAAGCTCCTAGATAGGGAATCTTTTAGTAAAAACCGTACCAAAATCAGTTTAGTAGATTTTAATACAGACAGACATATAATAAGTATATATAATCTAGAGTGAGATATTTTTTTTTTAGTTTAAACAAAAAGAAAAATGCATCCTTTTATATAACATTAAATCGAATGTGAAATTTTTCAAAATAATCCCACTTCTGAATTACTGAAGTTATTTTTATCTATTTACATAATATATCTAAAAATCTTGGGTTTAAAACGGCACACGGTTTATTTTAAAGCTTAAAATGCTTATATATAAAACTTACCTATAGTTTTATATCTGTGAAATATGTTTGTTTGTGTGTATTTGAGTGAAAAAACTTAATTAATTTATTATAAATATTGTATGGGATTTGGCTTGCATTTTATTTTATATATTATCTATATTTTAGTGTAATTTAATTTCGTGCATGTTTTATAAGACCTATTTTCGAAGGGGTATTTTATTTTATACAATAGTGTTATTTATTTTGATTATTTTACAAGGTTTTCTAGGGATAAGTTTGGGAAGGGGTAATAGTTGGTTTTGAGGGGGCAATTTCGTAGGGAAGGGGGTACTAATTTGCGACGGTAGAGTTCGTAATTTTTCTGAAGTCTTTCGCTTAAGATTATGGTTATAATTTGCGAGAATAGAGTACTTTGAATGCTTAGGGGGGGTTTATATAAAGAGCTTGAGTAGTATTTTATATTTTTGCAAAGTTAAGGATAATAATTAATGACAGTGGAGTAATTTGCAATTTGTTTGCTGATGAAATTAGCGTGGTTTATGATTAGGTTTGCAAATTGTAACCAAAGTGCTGCACTTGCTAATGGGGTTTGCATGAGTTATTTCAATAGTATGGGATGTCATGGAGGTTTAAAGAGGGTAATTTTTGGGAAAAGGGGGATAATATGTATTAAGTAAGGTAATTTGTTAGAGAGAATGTATCGGCGTGATGGTGGAGGAGGTTAACAGAGGGTAATTTATGGGAAAAGGGGGGTAATATGTATTAAATATGAGGTAATTTGTTAGAGAGAATGTATCTGCTTGATGGGGGTTTACAGGGGGTAATCTCTGAGAAAAGGGGGTAATATTTATTAAATATAAGGTAATTTGTTAGAGAGAATGTATTTGCTTGATGGGAGAGGGGTTTGCAGGGGTAATTTTTGAGAAAAGGGGGTAATATTTATTAAATATAAGGTGTAACACAACGTACTAGGAGCACCTAATTCCGCACTCAAAACTAGATGGCGCCACTCGTCGTTTGCTCCGCGCTATCGAAGTGCTTTCGTAATAATATAAGAAGTCCCCATACATTATGTTATCAGATCGACATCGCTATCAGATCCTAGGGCTTTAAATTGCATCCTACTGGAACACTACGCCTTAGCGCGTCTGAGACGGTGCATCCTCCGTACGGCACATCCATACTCGGAATGCCGTGAGGGACCCGTCGTCTGTCCGCGATGCTTTCCGTACTCGTGATTAGCACGCATTCCCACCCCCTTAAAGTACGTATGTCGGGTCAGCCTATTACAATTTGGCGCCCAACGTGGGGCCCGAAAAGCGACCTTGAGTACAGTCTGACGATAAACTCGCAGCCGAAAAGCGCCCCTGAGTACAGTCTGACGACAAACTCGCAGCCGAAAAGCGATTCTGAGTACAATCTGACGACAAACTCGCAGCTGAAGGGAGGCCCTAACTACATCATACAATCTGACGCACAACTCGACGTCGAAGAGTGACCCTGAATGCAGTTCTTGTCCAGGGGGAGTGAGAAGAGAAACATCCGCTGGAGTTAGCTATCGATTTCAAGTATATAGTGCATCCAAACGGGAACACAACAGTTCAGCGAACTACAAACGGAGCATCTTCTAATACATCCTTACAAGGAATATCGTGAAGGACTCATCCGGGACACTGTTTCTATTGCAAACAAGAATAACACTACATCTGTACGAAAGTGTTTCGCACTTCGTCGTATTACCAACTAGCGACCAACGCGCGTTCGAAGAGTGGCTCAAAGAACATTTTATGAAGAACTGGAGAAATACCGAGTATTGCGAAGAAACCCAAATTAATAGTGAACATTAGCGAACACATCAGCATCAGATACGATATACTGTTACGAAAGACAATACGCATACATCTGTTCCACTGCATCGCTTAACGAAATGGTTGAGAGGCATCATTCAACCTTGTGTCTGACCATGGAGGCTTCTGCTGTTTTGTCCAGAAAAAGGGACAGAATGAATATCCAACGGAGTTCAGTACCAGACCAAGCCAGGACGAAACTACTCAATACCATCGATACGAAGTGGTCGAGGCATCCGAGGAAACGATTTTTATCCTGTCCTACTCGTCGGGACGCCTTCGTGGACAGAGGGGGAGTTTGTAACACAACGTACTAGGAGCACCTAATTCCGCACTCAAAACTAGATGGCGCCACTCGTCGTTTGCTCCGCGCTATCGAAGTGCTTTCGTAATAATATAAGAAGTCCCCATACATTATGTTATCAGATCGACATCGCTATCAGATCCTAGGGCTTTAAATTGCATCCTACTGGAACACTACGCCTTAGCGCGTCTGAGACGGTGCATCCTCCGTACGGCACATCCATACTCGGAATGCCGTGAGGGACCCGTCGTCTGTCCGCGATGCTTTCCGTACTCGTGATTAGCACGCATTCCCACCCCCTTAAAGTACGTATGTCGGGTCAGCCTATTACAAAGGTAATTTGTTAGAGGGAATATATTTGCTTGATGGGGGTTTACAGGGGGTAATTTTTGGGAAAATGGGGGTAATATGTATTAAATATAAGGTAATTTGTTGGAGGGAATATATTTGCTTGATGGGGGATGATGTTTACAAGGGGGTAATATGTATTAAATATTAGGTAATTTGTTAGAGAATATAGTTGCTTGATGGGGGTTTACAGGGGGTAATTATTGGGAAAAGGGGGGTAATATGTATTAAATATGCACGATAGGGGTATAATTGTGTATTAGTGATATAGATACCAATAATGTTTTATGATGTAAATACAAGGTGATTTTATTTATTCTTTCGAGTTTTTTTACCTGTCAATAATATACTGGGTGATTTTTTTTATTACTGTAATATGATAAACAGCAAATAAGTTATATTTAGTGATTATCATATATTTTATACTATTCAATGTCAAACCGACAGTAAATGTGATAATTTATAATATATATTAACTGTTAGTTACAACTAAAGAGGTGGGAATTTCTTTTAAAAACTATTTTGTACTTAATTTTAAAAATAATATGGCATAATTTTTTTTCTATATACAACACTAAAATCTAGAATAATTTCTCTCTTATTAAATGCTTACAAAACGTGTCAATAAATGCATGCAATGGTATATTTTAGTAGACCATGATTATACTAAAAGACCATTAATAATAGTTTATTTTCACTTCACATTAAACAGATAAGAAAAAATTTACGTAAAAAAATTTTGGTCTTTCGAGTAGACCCGTTGTTAAACACAAACAAAAACCATAATATTAAATTTTACGCAAAAATTTAACATGGTCTTACGAATATATCATGGTCTACTGAGTAGACCATCATTATTTTAGCTTTTATTTCGTCTATATAAGTCTCGTGTTTAAAAGGTTTAATTGCACATTTCAAAGGAGTAGACGGTTCCGTCTGTGAGAAGACGAGGAAGACTGGCTAAAGGACCTGTGTTTCTTTAACAGATGCCGATGGTTTGGATCCAACATGGCGGTGTATCCGGTCGGGGAGCAGAGATCCGGATATCGTTGGTAAAAAGCCCGGTAACCTTCGTGGAGAAGGTAGACCTCCGGGTAGTGTAAAGTGGGGTAGTTCTCTTTATTCTTCGCTCTATCTTTCGACCGAAGGAAGCGTGACCTGTAAAATATTAAAAAAAATAATTAAAATACACGTCTGTAATACGGGGACGTTGTGTTACACGTCCCATTTCAGATTCCGGACTTTTAGTCTATAATTCTTTCGTGTTTATTGTTCAGTATTAGATACGTTCATTTATCCGGCTTTAAGGACCATAAATATAGTCCTAAAACAGACAACTATACTATTCAATAAAACATTTCTTTTCAATTAAACTGCACGTCATATTTCCGATTCCTGAATATCAGGCAACGATTCAATTAAATCTATATATTTCTTCGATCAGATTCGTCGATAAAATCCGGCTCGAAGGACCAAATATATATAGTCCAAAAACAATACTATTCAATAAAAAATATTTATTTTCTATTAAACTGTACGTCATATTTCCGATTCCTGTATATAAGGCTATAATTTAATTATTGTATGAATTCCTTCTATAAAAATTGTTTAATTATCCGGCTCAAAGGACCATAAATATCGTCCTAAAACAGACAACACTATTCAACAAAACATTTATTTTAAATTAAACTGCACGTCATATATCCGATCCCTGAATATCAGGCTACGATTCAATTAATTTTATGTATTCCTTCTATAAAAGTTGTTCAGTTATCCGGCTCGAAGGACCATATATATAAACCCAAAACAGACAGCGCTATTCAACCAAAAATATTTCTTTTTAATTAAACTGCTTATTATATTTTCGATTCCTGAATATCGGGCTGCGATTCAATTAAATGTGTATAAATAAATATAAATATATGGGACACTTACACACACGGTCGTCCCCAAAGTAAGTAACTTAATACTTGTGTTATGACAGACAACTGGTGAATATATACTTATATATTTTTTAAATACATACTTAAATACAAATATACACCCGGGCTCAAAGACCAACAAATTCGTTTATAGAAAATGTTGGCCCTCGGCGGGAATCGAACCCGCGACCCGCGGAGCTGAAGGTAGGGTCACTACCCACTGCTCCAACGGGCCAGTCAAGTATATTAATGTATGTCAAGTATATTTCATGGATCAGATTCGTTCAAAAATCCGGCTCGAAGGACCATATGTGAAGTCCTCAAAACCGGATATGAACGAGAACTCTATTCAACAAACCTAGTCTTAATACTTTAAATGCTTCAATAATTACAAATTGATGTATGGCTACTGTAGAATTGATGGAGGCCGAAAAAAAGATGGATGGATTGTGTGAAAAATGATATGCATGTTAGAGGAGTAGCACCAGAGTTGAATGATAGAGGAGAATGGAAGAAGACATTGTGCCGACCCCACTTAGAGTGGGATAAGGATAAGAGAATGATAATGTATTAATAATTACAAATTCACTCTTAAATTACTATTAGTTTATGTATAAACTCACATTTTAGGTCCCCTTTCCAGTGAAAACTCGCAGTGGAACACGAGTATGCTACGTTTCTCGTCCTTAGGCTTCAGCGGTTCGTTGACCAGGGACAGTATTTGCTCAGGGGTGTACAGGTTCACTGCCCCTACGATATGACCCCCTTCGTATTCGTAGGGGTACCTGCAGTCTATGACCTGCAAGAGAGAATAAGTTATACATTAATATAAGACGATGTTTATTTCTTAAACTACCCACAAATATGAACGTTATTGTTTTCCTATTTTCAAAGGAAAAACGTGATTTTTTAAATCCTATATGTTAGCTCTATATGTGAGCTTCAATTTTAACTTATTTGATCGATATCGGTACAGCAGATTAGCCGTGAAAGCGTAACAGACTGACAAACTTTCGCATTTATAATAATGGTATGGATTATGGAAGTTCCTACTGTTTAATATTTTCAAAAAAGCACCAAATACACAAAAACATACAGAGGGCTATTTTCAGAAGTGGGATAATAGGAAGAAGTCACTTTTTAATATTTTTCCATATGCCGTTTGCCCTATTGTGGTATCCGACTGGGTGGAATAGACCATCCTCATTTTTACCCAAAGTGTCGTAATAGGTAAATTAAAGTCCGGCACGCGGCCGGTATTGAAATAAGCCAAAACATGTAACATATTTGGATATGTTGTGCCGACCCCACTTAAAGTGACAACTAAAACATGTAACAACATGTTTAAAACATGTTCTGCCTACCCCATTTAGAGTGAAATAAGGTCAGGAGAACGTTAAATGCTGATATGCTATTTACCCCAACGGCCTTCACAACGTCTCCAAACGAATTTAAAAAGACTGAAAATTCAAATTAAGTTAATCTTTATAAATCTACTAAGTAGACCAAGTAGACCGTACCTGAAACTCGTGGATGCTGTCACTGTAATCTCCTCTGAGAAGTCCGGCGAGAGTTTCGCAGGATATAGACTTCAGATCCATGTGGTCACCGCAAGTCAGGGGTAGGGCGAAGGGTAAAGTAAAATCGCCGATTAAGGTCGGTTCAGATTCAACTGGAAACAATATTTTAAATAATTAAACCCTATCACACTGAAAAAATTAACCTTTTAAAGTCCAAATTACTCTAGAATCAAATATGGACTAACAAACGACTAATCGAAGATAAACAATCACATCAAACATAAACCTTATCTATCTATACTTATAATAAATCTGTAGAGAGGTCAATTCTGTAACTGGAATATATTTCCAAAATAACTATCAGGGGGTGATTAGGGATCGATACTGATGCCAAAAATGCAATCAGTAAAATTTTTGTCTGTCTGTCTGTCTGTCTGTCTGTCTGTATAACCGTTATAGAAACAAAAACTACTCGACGGATTTTAACGAAACTCGGTACAATATTTTTTCATACTCCTGGGCTGGTTATAGTATACTTTTCATCACGCTACAATCAATAGGAGCAGAGCAGTGAAG
Source organism: Morpho helenor (assembly GCA_029227775.1). Lineage (NCBI taxonomy): Eukaryota > Metazoa > Arthropoda > Insecta > Lepidoptera > Nymphalidae > Morpho > Morpho helenor. The sequence continues at coordinate 42,035,464 of JARGCU010000028.1, read as the reverse complement.
GGAAATGTCGGGAAAACGGAAGAAGTTACTCCATTTTTTAAGCTTTCGTCGCGTGTGCAACCTTGATGGTTAAAGCTACACAGAAATCATGTATGACGGAAATGTTCTCCTTAAAATTATATAAAGAATATCCCACAACAGTATATGTCTATCTTTTATGGTTGACTCACAATAACACGTGTAACTCCCGATAGCTTAGCAGTTCGAAGCTTTCTGGTTATATTTGTCTACTCCTACGATTATATCACTCTCAGTCATCCCTAAATAAAAAAGTGAATAGTATTAACCATTGTATAAAAAAAGAATCATTGAAATCGGTATAGAAACACCAAAGTTATATATGAAATACGCTAATAATAAGCCATCGCGCGTGAATATTGAATCATGCTATAGGGATTATCACTACATAGTATAAAACAAAGTCACATTCTTTGTTTGTCCCTATATCCCTATGACTGCTTAAATCTTTAAAACTACGCAACAGATTTCGATGCGGTTTTTTTATTAGATATAGTGATTCAAGAGGAATGTATAATAATATTCAATATGGAGTAGAGAAATACTGTAATTTTTGAGGTTTCTTATGTGATGTCGTAAATAATTACTTTTTTTTTCGCTTACATTGCAAACGCAGGCTAAACCCTACGAGATTTATCAAAATGATGTACTAAGTATTTGTACACATTGAAAAAGTCTACAGAAAAGTCCGCTATGGTATATGTCTATCTCTTATGGATAACCCACAATAGCATTTTTTGTCATTTACTTTTATACGAAAAATAATGCCTTATTTTCGAAGCAATTTTTATACAATATAGCATTAATTCTTATCCAATTAAGTACGTTAAATACATTGTTGATTTAATATAGATCAATATGGCCGTTTACAGCATGTAATTTAAATGAACATTTTCGAAGATATCACAGATTTAAAATCCCGCGAGGAGGCCGCGCTTCGCCCTATAGCACTTCGAATTTAGCAGCGATCGGACGCGCAACTAAATGTCGCTCTTTTAAGAGTAACCTCTAAAGAAAACATGTTTGTATTGTCTAATGATAACAAAGCTATGAATGTTGTATATAAAGACATTCTGTAATTAATTTTAAACATAAAATATATAGGGAAAAATGTAAAATGTAAATATGTAGTATATGAATTTAGACATTCCAAAGATAGCAGGAAATCTTCTTGGTATAGGGAGAGAGAATTGTTTTTATCCAAATTTAACGCTTGCGGGCCACGGGCAATAATGTATAAATCAAAACTACTGGATCGATTTTAATCATTTTTTTCACTGAGTGACATAGGCTATATATTTTATACCCGTGCGAAGCAGGGTAGGCCGCTAGTCACTAATAAAAAAGTAAGTAAGTAACGGCCTGTTACTATCCCACTGCTGGGCATAGGCCTCTTCTCTCCGTTTTTTTTGGAGAGAAGGATTGGAGCTAAGACCTACCACGCTGCTCCAATGCGGATTGATAGGTTACACATATCTCCAGAATTCTCTAGAGATATGTAGGTTTCCTCACGATGTTTTCCTTCACCGAAAAGCGTGTGATAAATTGCAATTATCAATTAGACAGTTTTACTAGAAAACTCATTGGTGCCTGCCCGGGGTTTGAACCCTAGACCTTCTCGAAAGAGGCGCACGGTGATACCGCTGGGCTACCACAGCTTATATCACTAATGCATTGACTAAATTATTCCAGAAATTTAAATCCTAAATGCATTGAATATTAGTCTAAATTATTCCAAAATCAAGCTTTTTCCAGCAATAGACTGGAATCTCAAGCCTGGTCTATTTGGACTACTGAGGAGAATTATAATAGGTCCAGATAAAGAGAAGAGAAAAACAATATTTCAAATAAACAAACCCTATCAAACTGAAAGAAATAACCTGGTTTTAACTCCAAATTACTCTAGAATCAAATATGGTCTAACAAAAGACTAATTGACGCGTCAACCAACAGGGATACACAAAAGTAATGTACTAGAGAATTGTAAATCTACAAAAATACCACAAAAATATCCGCGACAGCATGTCTCTATCTCTTATTTAACTTACAATAACTAATTTTTTGTTCAGAGTTTCAATTTGGGTAAAATCATGTGACATACTGATCTTAACCTGACTATGAGTCCAGATTACTCCAGAATCAAGTAAGGTTCAGTAAAGGACTTGAATCTCAAGCCTGGTCTATTAGGACCATGGGAGTAATGCAGCTACGAGTTCACAGTGAAGAGAAGATGGAGTTAAATAATTACTTCAAAATTAAACATCTAAATGCATTGACTATCAGTCTAAATTATTCCAGAATCAAGCTTGGTCCAGCAATACTAGAACTATACTAGAAGCTTAGACTAGAGCCTGGTCTATTGGACTACTAGGGAGAATTGATACAATAGGTCCAGGTAAAGAGAAGTCACTGATAAGGGTTGATTGAGATTCAACTGGAATTTAATTAACATAATTAAACCTTATCACGCTGAAAGAAATGAGATGGTTATAGGTCCAGATTAATCCAGAATCAAGCATGGTCCAGCCAAGGACTGGAATCTTAAGTCTGGACTATATGGACCACAGGGACAATGCAGCTGGGAAAATTTGCAAAAATGTTGTTAGATAAGATTCAACTGGAACCAATTTTTTATATAACTAAACCTTATAACATTAAAAGAAATGACCTAGTTATGATCCTAGATTACTCCAAAATTTAACATGATTTAGCAAAAGGCTAAATATTGGTCTGTAGGAACAACAGCTTTAAAATGGAGAAAAGATTTCCAGGACTGACAAATCTGTAATTTATACGTTTTTTTGTTAGGAAAACCCATTATGGGTCATCACCGCTCGACGGGGACGAACGGTAATATGTCGGACACTCACCGACTAAAAACCTGAAGAACCTTCACTATGCTACTTGTGGCAAGGACAGGGTACCGTTGCACATTGCCCCTATCCCTGCCAGCAGCAGCTGTGTACCCCGAAGAGCGTTACTTTCGGGTCGGGGCCTCTCTAGAAGTGTTCTTTAATACTGACTTACATATTCCAGTAATTATGTCATTTATACCTTACACCCAATTAGTAGGAACCAAGATTGCCTAAGATATATGTTCCAGCTCTAATAGAACTAGAATTTACCATCCACCTAACTATTCCGATCAAGATTCTAAATGACTGAGGGTTTTAATATCCAGTCTAAGGCGACCTGCGTGCTTTAAGATTAAGCTAGTAGTTCCAGTACTAAAACGACTTGTACCTAATTAACAGTCTAGCAACCAGGGTGCTTCATCATTAATCTATATCTATACATCTTCTAAAACTAATAAACCAACAAAATAAAACTAATAGACCAAGTGTATAGCGACCAAAGTGTTTTAATATTGACCTACCCGTTCCAACACTCGCAAGACCTCATACCCAGTTCAATTATAGCCGAACTAATTTGAAGCTATGTTACCCATTTCCCAACATATACTTACATTTAGTTAAAGCAGACATAATCGAAGCATGATTCTCTGAGTAAGCCCTCTGCAACACTGGTCTTACAGTAACCTCTTCAGGACTTTGGCAATTCGACCTTCTCCTCTTGCTTGATACATTCTCTGTTTCACTCTGCTCATTTCTTTTGTTACTCCTCTTCGCTGGACTCTCTGTGATAGAGAAAAGGGAGACCCTCGCTTTGGAAGCTTGGGAGTTATAACTGATGCTCCTTTGTAACGGCCTTTTTAGGTTAAACTCGGTATCAGCGAATGTGTCTTTAATTTGGCCGGAGAGTAGTTCGCTGAAATTGGCCATTTTTGGAGAGTTCGATATCTCTTCTATATCTAAAAATGGCTCTTCTAACTCTGAGATGAATCCACTTTCCATAGAGGCTGTTGATTCTGAGGTGAATATCCTCAGTTTGGTAGATGCTGGCGATGGCATTGATCCAATACTCGAATCACTCCTTTCATGCCGTAGTACATTTTTTGGAGGTGTCTCTGTGAATTTGAGTGACTTCTTCACTGATACACTATGCGCTCTTTTAACGGCTGGTGATGTGAATTCAAAACTACCATCTTCAAAGTTGAGCATGCGAGTAGCATTAGCATTTGGTTTATTAAAGGATGTGGACTGTTCACTGTCTAACAGAGGAGCACCAAATTCAAAATTCCTCGAAGAGACCTTCCTGGATGTTGATCGACCACTCGATATGATGTTTGGACTGTCTGTTGATATTATTTCATATTTCGTGCATTCATCAAAGTTGTGGGAATCAAACTCTTCCTCTAAATCATGTAATGTCTCAAATTCAGGGTCTAAATCTTCCCCTTTCTCTGGGACATACATATCTATGTTTTGTTTTGTTTCTTTTTGTTCTATATCAAAAGGTTTCATTGGTAGAGCATCAGTGAAGTCCAACTGTAAAATAAATAATATAAAAGTTAAATGAATATTCCAAAACTTGACCAACTATTGACAAAAAAATGATAAACTCTTAGACAAGGTCAATGAAAACATCTTCCATATATAATATCCTTACTATATTATAAATGCTAAAGTTTGTCAGTCTGTTACACTTACATGGGAAGTGCATTGGACATATAATGAGGAAACTTGACACAATTAAAGCTTATAGACCAGATTAGCATATATGCTGTGTGGTACCCGGTTGAGTCGAATAGACTACCCTCATTTCTTACCGAGATTTACATAAAAGGCGACTAAGGTAAGTTGAAATCAAACAGCCGGTCGTAAAGACAGCATGTAAACACAACATGGTTATAAAAAAATTCCGATTCCACTTAAAGTGGGATAAAGGCTGGACAATTAAGATGAGACTGGGATAGCATAAAGGACTAAAAAGTCAGTTTTTTTGTAACACAATATGTGTTACAAAAAAACTGACTATTGAGTATGAGACTGTATTATTGAGAACTTAAATGCTTAAGTCAGGGAAAAACGAAGACGCGGGTACCTCTAGTATTCTGTATATCTAAGAACTCATTCGAGTCTAAAGATAATGATTATTTGAATCCATGTAGAGGGTTATTTGAGTCCACAATCTGAATTGCATAAAAACATGACTTCAAAATACAGTGAGTCTCAAAACTAAATTGAGAGACATTGTCAAAATGACGAGTTTCTGACAAAGGGTATTATTTATTTATTTATAATTTGACATATACAATTTGTATCTAAGAAGGTTTAATAAACTTTTGGACAATATTACTTTAGAGTCCAAGAAGCGTCTATATATATATATTGTACGACGATAAATCGACGGTCCTAAAATAAAAAATCCTTAACACGATAAATAACACAATTTAAAAATACAACAATAAACAGTTGGTATTTATGGGATATCATCGCACGCTTTGTATTAAAATGACCTAATTTGAAAAAGTTGTTTGGCAAATTACAAGCGTAGCGTAGCGGCTACAAAGTTCGTTTAAGAGAATTTTGAAATGCAAGAAAACACTAGCTTTTTTTAATAGTTCACACTGTGATTTCATAGATGGTATTGTGTGTTATTGTTGTGTTATGGTGTCGGGTGGTGCATGAATTCTTACAAATTCTGCATGTAACAGGTATGAGAACGAATAGTACTCTACATTTAGCATCATCCTCATCCTCCTGCCCTTATCCCACTCTAAGAGGGGTCGGCACAACATGGTACAAACATGTTGTCATAAGATTTGACTACGTATTTTACGACCGGCCGCCTGCCTGACGTCAACTTACCTTAGTCGCCTTTTACGACACCTCGGTAAGAAATTAGGGTGGTCTTTTCTACTCTGCCGGATACCACACGGTGTGTCAACTTACCTTAGTCGCCTTTTACGACTACTTGGAAAGAAATGAGGGTGGTCTATTCTATTCAACCGGATACCAGTAAGAAATTAGGGTGGTCTTTTCTACTCAACCGGATACCACACGGGGTGTCTCCTTACCTTAGTCGCCTTTTAAGACACCTCGGTAAGAAATTAGGGTGGTCTTTTCTACTCTGCCGGATACCACACGGGGGGTCTCCTTACCTTAGTCGCCTTTTAAGACACCTCGGTAAGAAATAAGGATGGTACTATTCTATTCAGCCGGATACCACACGACGTGAATTTCTAGTTTGCATTATAAAAAAATATATATATGGACAACCCTTATCAGTTCAGGGTATGAAAAATAGATAATAACCAATTCTCATATCTACTGAATATGCATATAAAATTTCATAAAAATAGGTCAAGCTGTTTTTGAGAAGTATGGACTTTGTGACATGCGAATTTAATATATGATTTAAAAAAATATAATTATTCAATCAATCAATCAAATATTCTTTAAAAAATTAATAATAATACATTATGTACTATGAAAAAAGCTGTGGTAGCCCAGCGGTAACACCGTGCGCCTCTTTCGAGGAGGTCTAGGGTTCAAAACCCGGGCAGGCACCAAAAAAATTATTTCTGTATGTGTCAAATTGATAATTGCAATTTATCACACGCTTATCGGTGAAGGGAAACATCGTGAGGAAACCTGCATATCTCTAGAGAATTCTGGGGATATGTGTAACCTACCATCCGCATTGGAGCAGCGTGGTAGGTCTTAGCTCCAATCCTTCTCTCTAAAAACGGAGAGAAGAGGCCTATGCCCAGCAGTGGGATAGTAACAGGCCGTTACTTACTTATGTACTAAAGAGACACAATTAAAAAAAACAAAAAAACCTATATATTGTCAGTTGCACAACTGGCGGCCTTATCGCTAAAGCAGCGAACTCTTCCAGGCAACCTGCTCATAATGGAATCATAGGCAGTGTGTACTTTTTTATTACTATTTTAGTAGCAATGTAATATAATATAAATGTAATATAATTATTCAATGTAATATAATTATTCAAATTACCTATTACCACCACCTGGCCGGAGCACCCTGAATATATTTCTACAAAAGTAAAAATCAATTCAGGGACATTACCTTTGCCATCGACCAGTTAGCCATATTCGTTGCTGAGCATGAAGGAAAATTCTCCCCAAAAGAGCAGTCCCTGGTCTCCTCAACATCAATCTTAAATGTCTCACACATCCCATTCTCCTTATTAGACATCTTAAATTTAGACCTCTCTTCGAATATCCTTGATATTTTAGACCTCTTAAATCTATCTCGACTTGTCAATGGAGATATAGACCGTTCTATCACAGGTGATTTGTTCACAGGAGTCTTCCTCAGTCTTTCTATCGTTGGGGAGTCTTTTGGCCTGAATAGAGGAGAGTTCTGTATCTCTCCGAGCACCCTTCGCTTTGGTGTTATGATAGGAGAGCTCAGCGGTGACTGCTTTCTGTTGAAATCCAAAGCATGTGGGTTGATTTTGATTCTGTAGTTGTTTGATATTGCTTCTTCTTGCTTTCTTTTTGTTGCGCTGTTGCCAGAGTTTATTTTGAAGCTGTCTGTTATTAACCTGGAAGAAAGAGAACAGTATGTTAATGAAGTACATTTGAGTCCAAGATGAAGGTTATTTGAGTCTGCGACTATATCAATATTTAAATTTCCTAGATATGAACATCAGACAGAGTGTACTGGAGAACAAAATGTATTTGTTTCCTTAATAAACAGGAAGAGTTTACTGTAAATGGAATGAGTCGAAAATAATCCATACTTATTTATATATTTATGAGGAAATCTTCATCTTTAAGGATTTTATAGCTAGTATGCTGGTGCAATTGTGATGCAATTCAGTACAACTTGGCTAATATAAAGGGGAAATATGATTATCCTTCAAAAACAAGATAAATACATATAGTACATAAATGTGGGTATTTCAATATTTAACACAAAGTCATAGTTACAGTTTGTGTATATAAATCTAAAAAAAAGGCATGTATAAATCCAAAATAAAAGCTATACGAGTATAAGATAATAGACCAACCTCATTTCTTACCAAGGTGTCTTAAAAGGCGACTAAGATTAGTTGACCCACCGTGTGGTATCCAGTTTAGTAGAATAAACCACCCTCTTTCTTACCGAGTTGTCGTAAAGTACGACTGAGGTAAGTTGACGACAGGCAGGCGGCCGGTCGTAAAAACGCAGCCAAATCATATGACAGCATGTTTATAACATGTTGTGCCGACCCCACTTAGAGTGGGATAAGGGCAGGAAGATAATGAGGAGTATAAGATAATAGGTAACTAAATACAGTTTGTATAAAACATAGATTATTTATTCCGTATAATATAGCAAGATTTAATAATTTACTTGTATAATGAAATTCTACAATAAATAACCCATAAGTTAAAAAATATTTCATTCCATATCTATAGTAATTAACTTTGTAAACTTTTAGGTTTAATTGTTTTAAATAAAGTGTCTTATAATGTAGCATTCTTTCTATAAAATCAGCCATCTAAAATAAATACTAAATCCGAAGAATTGTACTTTAATTAAAACCTAATGTATATTTTAGTTAACTATTGTTAATTCTCTTAGATTAATTCAATAATAACTTCAATAAATTCAAAATAGTATAATTTGAATAAATATTTTAACACTTTAAAAACATTTCTTACTAATTAAGGAGACAAATAAAGTGTATAACATTTAAAATATTTATTTTTCATATTTTTAAAAGATACAATGAAAACCTTAATTATAAAAAAAATAATTTTAAAATAAAATATTTTTTATAATATTCCGAATATAAACGTAATATTGAAAATGGAACATACATTTTTTATATGCCTCTAAAAAAGTATACTCATACCAATTTAAATAAGAAATGGAAATAAAATTATTTTAAATATCGATAAATATCATGCATGACAATATTGAAACTAATATTTTATAATTAATGTTCTATTAATTCTCGTAAGTATATATATAATTCCACGTATTGAAAGACCTTATAAAATACCCAATGTTGACAATGGGTCTCCCTTCACGAGGGACGATAAAGAACCCTTTTTTTAAATAAGGAACAGACACTTTTACCTATCGGCTGAAATAAATCGAAGAAACTGGTTAACCGTGCCCTTTTTCTTCACCCATTTCGTTTTCAACACCATAAGGTTATGTGAACCACTGTTATAACAATTCTCATGCACTCCACTAACATAATCTCGACACTGTAAAGTACCTTGTTTTTTTTTTAATCACTGCACGAACGTTTGACGTGAGATGTAGGCGGATGGAATTTCGCGCCATATGATTTGACTTGAAACGTCAAAATGACTGCCGTCCGGAAATCTATTGAATGTCACTTGAACGAATGAATATATTGATGTATTTTTAAAATTGCAAATATTAATTTAGCGAATAGTTAATATTATACAATTTAATGTTTATTTTATAAATGCTTTTATTTAACTTGCAATGTATGTGAAGGTGAAATGTTGCAAGTTAAATTTGACCTATTTCCCGATTGAAATGATACATACTAGTCCAGTCCCGATGACAATGTTTATGATAGTTTTTTAAATATAAAAAAATGCAATTAAAGAAAAAAATAAAAGATAAACCGGGTGACACGTGGGAATCGAACCTAGGTTCCGAACTTATTTGCTCCGCGTGTTACCATTATGCTGTCACAGTTTGAATTTGACAGCTAAAAATTTCATTTACTATTCAGGAGTTTTTTAAGTTCCAAAAACAGGAATAAAACAAGATTTTTTTAATGAAACCTCGCTAGATCGATTCCAAAAAAACCCCCCTACATGCTGAATTTCAGGAAAATCGTTGGAGCCGTTTCCGAGATTCCGAAAAATATATATATACAAGATTAACTCATTTAAATATTAAAGACAACTCATAAATAAAATATTAGCTTAAGAAAAGAATTTATCAATAAATTTCCTTAACAAATAATAAAGTTAAACACTTATGTTTAACAATGGATACTAACATTATAAGAAATCGGTTAAACGACAGTATCGGAGATGGGGTGTTCATCTTTCATGAATAAAAATGTAATTTTAACCGCCATTTTAACTAACGGACGCAGTTTTGGGGTATTTAACAGCTTTTATTTAACCGTGTATGTATCTAGCTGAGTAGAATAGACCAGCCTCTTTCTTACTGAGGTGTCGTAAAAGGCGACTAAGGTAAGTTGACGTCAGGCAGGCGGCCGGTCTTAAAACACGTAGACAAATCATGTATTTTGACACAATAAGATGTTAACTACGCCGTGTGGTATCCGGCTGAGTAGAATAGACCACCCTCTCTTCTTACCGAGGTGTCGTAAAAGGCGACTAAGGTAAGTCGACCCGCCGTGTGGTATCCGGCTGAGTAGAATAGACCGCCCTCTTTTCTTACCGAGGTGTCGTAAAAGGCGACTAAGGTAAGTCGACCCGCCGTGTGGTATCCGGCTGAGTAGAATAGACCACCCTCTTTTCTTACCGAGGTGTCATAAAAGGCGACTAAGTTAAGTCGACCTGCCGTGTGGTATCCGGCTGAGTAGAATAGATCACCCTCATTTCTTACCGAGGTGTCTGTCGTAAAAGGCGACTAAGGTAAGTCGACACGCCGTGTGGTATCCGACTGAGTAGAATAGACCATCCTTCTTACCGAGGTGTCGTAAAATATGACTAAGGTAAGTTGACGACAGGCAGGCGGCCGGTCATAAAACACGTAGCCAAATCATGTGACAACATGTTTATAACATGTCGTGCAAACCCAACTTAGAGTGGGATAAGGGCAGGAGGATGATGTATGTATGGGAAGGTGAATGTGTGGTATCCGGCTAAGTAGATTAGAATAAACCTAATTAATGTATAGATTCCGGCTATACTCATGTGTTATTTTATCGGATGAGCCCGACTCTTGTGTTTTATATATTTAAAAATTGTATTTTATATATTCAATGTAAATACTAAAATTTTCATTGAATATATAAAATACAATTTTTGCCATAAAATGTCAAGACAACGTAGCTTATTCGGGGAACGGGATTCTAGAAAAGACAACACCTAGGATCGATTCCAACTACTTAATTATTTTTTCCTTTTATTTGAAGTTTCTTTTTTTTATTTTAAAAATTACAACCACCGAGTTTATTTTTTATAGAATTAGGCGTTACTTTGCGGAGATCCATAATACAAAAGTAATAATAAAATTATTTTTCTATAATCCGCGATGAAGTAAAATAGAAAATATATATAATGCTAAATGTAGAGTGGACAATCGGTTATCATACCTGATACATGCAGGAGTCGTAAAAACACATGCACAAACCTCCACCACCGCCACCACGATACACTAGCACTATATACGTTCACTATTAAAGCGATCTTTGCGATTTTGGTCGTGAAGTCTATCTCCTGATGATGCTTCGGTTGCGGGGCGAAACGATTGTTGAGTTTGTGATAGTGAACGTATGTAGTGCAACTAAAGAAGTTTTTACTTCAAAAATAAAATGAGATAGCAATCTATATAAGGATCTTCTCAGATCCTTAAGGATCAAAAACAGTAACGCTGAAGGTGAAGTTTAAGTAAGTGGGTTCAAAACTGAATCTTTTTGGTCAACACAAAGGGTAAAGTTAGGGTTGCTGAATTATTAACTAGTAATATCCCTTGGTTTCACCCGCGTACATACCGATCTCATGGCAGTGGAAAGTCTACTAAGTCGGACTATACATTTATTTTTGTTAAATATATTTATCTTAGGCTCTTCTCGGTAAGAACATTTTTCCGAACCAGCAGTAGAGTTGATTCATAATCACTCGTTTACAATTTTACTTGAATAAGTATATCTTGAATTAGAATTTGTATATTGAAGTGCAAGAATCGCCTTTTAACTTTAACGCTCATATCAAAGTCAACAAAGGTCCCTTGTTCACGAGTCGCGCCGTTAACTGAAGTAAAAAACCCCCTTGGTTATGATAAGAAAACGGCGAGTGCAACGAAACGCTTTGTCCAGCGATGGGGTCGTTATCCCAACTTTTAGCACGCGATTTCGGACTCTAGTATATCACAGTAAGAACTATGCAAGTAATTTTGTTCATACAACGGTTTTGAAAAATTCTATAACGCTTAATTAAAAGAGAAATGAATCTTTTAATATAGACCAGGGCTTCTTAAACTTTTTTATATAGCGACCCCCTTCAAGCTTAGGAAATTTTAAATGACCCCCTCCTCCATATAAATATTTTTCAAAAAATAGTTATAATAAAACTACAATAGTATTTTGTATGATTTTTATTTGTATTTATATTTGTACGTAGTGTGTATACTAATTTTAAAATTTTATTTATAATTGTTGTAAACTAACCGATCATAAATTTAATAAAATGTATTTAATTAAATTTAATGAAAAGGGGTAATGAAGGAACTTAGGAGGAGAAATATCAATAAATCTTTGTTAGAAAAGTTCTTTAAAGGACAGCTGCAGCCATGTAGTATCAATAATGATTGAAAAGTATCAGATCTTTGCGACGCCTTTTGCTTTCAGTCGTTTTGCGACCCCCCTGGGAGTCGCGATCCACAAATTCAAATTCAAATTCAAAATATTCTTTATTCAAATAAACTTGTAAACAAGTGCTTTTGAATCGTCAACTCTACTGCTGGTTCGGAAAGCTGTTCCTACCGAGAAGAGCCAGCAAGAAACTCGGCGGTTGCTCTTTTTAAAAAAATACAATTCTTAATGCTAGTTACATTTAATGTTTCTATCTTGTACAGGGTCGAACAATATTTATATCCACGCATTTTTATCGTCTAAATAATCCTCAACAGTATAGTAGGCTTTCTGTATCAGCCTCTCCTTAATAGTGTTTTTAAACTGCTGTAATGGCAAAGTTAAAATTGATTGTGGAATTTTATTATAGAATCTTATACCCAAACCCACAAACGACTTACGTACTTTTTCAAGGCGCAAAGCAGGGGCCGCTAGCTTATGTCGGTTCCTACTTTGTCTATTATATATATCGCCTATTGTTTTATAATTTTTTATATTTTTATATACAAAAATTAAATTACTTAAAATATACTGTGAAGCAAATGTAAGAATACCTATTTCCTTAAACTTCTCTCGCAGGGAATCCCGCGGTCTTAAATTGTAAATGCCACGTACGGCTCTTTTTTGTAATACAAAGATTTTTTAATTATCCGCGCATTTACCCCATAGCAATATTCCATAGGACATAACACTATGGAAGTAAGCAAAATAAACAAGTTTTGCCGTTTCGACGTCAGTAAACTGTCTAATCTTTCGAACGGCATAGGCCGCTGAACTGAGTTTCCCTGCAAGAGTTGTTATGTGTGTGCTCCATTGGAGTTTTGTATCCAAAGTCATTCCCAAAAATACAGTTGCATTATCTGTTTTTAGTGAAACATTATTTATAAAAAGTCTATTTGCTGTTTTAGCAGCATTAGGTAATACAAATTCTATCCATTTTGTTTTATTTGAGTTCAGTACTAAATTATTTTGTCTGAACCAATGAGCAACCTGCGACAAACCACTGTTTACTTCGTCAAAATTGTCGAACAGTTTAAGAAGCCCTGATATAGACTACTAGCAATCGCCACAAAGATTAGTACCGTAATAAAGTGTTTTGATACACATAAAAATAATTTATAGAATTAGGCGTTACTTTGCGGAGATGCATAATACAAAAGTAATAATAAAATTATTTTGCTATAATCCGCGATTAAGTAAAATAGACAATATATATAATGCTAAATGTAGAGTGGACAATCCGTTTTCATCAGATACATGCAGGATTCGCAAAGCCCATTTTTGCGATTTTATCGTGTCTATCTTCTGATTATGCTTCGGTTGCGAAACGATTGTTGAATTTGTGATAGTGAGCGTGTGTAGTGCTTGTGTATTGTGGTGGCGGTGGTGGAGGTTTGTGCATGTGTTTTCACGAATCCTGCATGTATCAGGTATGATAACCGATTGTCCACTCTACATTTAGCATTATATATATTTTCTATTTTACTTCATCGCGGATTATAGCAAAATAATTTCATTATTACTTTTTTATTCATAAAAATGGTTAAAGTGGGTTAACCTTAAAAGATAGACATATGCTGTGGCGGACTTTTATTTAGAACTTTTAGAGGGAAACAACTTTGTAATACATGATTTTTGAATAACTATTACTATTTACTCAGCGCACGTAAAGAAAGCTTTAGATTTTGCCCTTTTCGTACTATTTTTTATTGCTGCTCCTCTCCTATTCATCTTAGCGTGATGTTATATATAATCAAACAAACTCTTCAGCTTTACCTATACTAATATATAAAGCTGAAGAGTTGTTTGGTTGTTTCAACGCGCTTATCTCAGGAACTATCAAGCTATCAATTTAACCATTTTTATGGTTATCAAAAGACTATATTACGGTTATAATCTTTCGACGCGGGCGGAGCCGATGGCGATTGCTAGTCATTTATAATTCAGCAACCCTAGCTTTACCCTTTGTGCTGTCCAAAGAGATCCAGTTTTGAACCCACTTACATAAACTTCACCTTCAGTATTCCTGTTATTAAAGATAAGGTCCTTAAAGATCTGAGTACATCCTTATATAGATTTCTATCTCATTTTATTTTTGAAGTAAAAACTTTTTTAGAGTCACTTATTGTGATGGGAAAAATATTTAACTCGCGTCAGGACACGTGAACTGATCGAAAATTCGTAATGGTGGGAGAGTAGACAGTTGGTGCGGCGTAGGAGAGGAAGCATCTCTTTCTACCGCGCGGTGAAAATATATGCCTTTACCTGATGTTTCGTTTAGGCGGCGCTGGGCACTTGTTCGAACGTGTCATGTTTCTGTTAAGTATTTAAATGAGTTAATCTTGTATGTATATATGTATAATAAACATATATATATTTTCGGAATCTCGGAAACGGTTCCAAAGATTTTCCTGAAATTAAATATGCAGGAGGTTTTGGCGATGAAAGATCGTTTTTAGCTAGGTTTTATTTAAAAAAAATTGTTTTATCCATGTTTTCGGGTACACAAAAATCCTAAATTTACGTTGAATAGAATAGAGAATTTTTGCTGTCAAATTTAAAGTCTCATTCGGGAAACGGGCGGTTAAGAAATGTGAAAATATCTAAATAATTTATAGAATTAGGCGTTACTTTGCGGGGGTACATAATACAAAAGTAATGAGAATATTATTTTGCTATAATCCGCGATAAAAGAAAATATGTGTAATGCTAAATGTAGAGTGTACTATTCGTTCTCATACCTGATACATGCAAAATTTGTAAGAACTCATGCAATACCCGACACCGATGGTACAACAATACACAAGCACTGCACACATTCACCATCACAATCTCAACAATTGTTTCGCCCCGTAACCGAAGCATCTCCACGACAAAATCGTAAAGCTTTACGACAAAATCGTAAAGCTTTACGATTTTGTCGTGGAGTCTATCTCCTCCAAAATACCAAAATAATATTCTTATTACTTTTGAAAATATCTAGGATCGAGTCCCGATTATTATTATTTTTTCAATTTTTTTTTATAACTAAAAAAAATTACGAGTCAACCAAGTACTCTATAGAACAAACACAAAGGCGACAATTTGTCCTTGAATTTTCACAGAAAAAACCTATATACTACGAAAACCACAAATATATCCTGTAACCTTACACAGGATGAGTTCACGACATCCTTTTTCCATCCTTGCTGTATTTATTTCGCCATTTTTACCACATGGCGGTTTTTGCGTCTCCGGCCGGATTTGAAAATCGCGGTTTCAGTAAACCCCACTTCCGCTCATGTGCGGAATGTGAGCCATATTAATTGCACGCTATTTTAGCTTTAGCGCAGGTGTCTGTGAACTTTCAGCTCCGCGGTACACGGGTTCGATTCCATCGACCAATAACTCTATACTAATATATAAAGCTAAAGAGTTTGTTTGAACGCGCTAATCTCAGGTAATACTGGACCGATTTGCAAAATTCTTTCAGTGTAAGATAGTCCATTTATCGAAGGCTATAGGCTATATAACACGCTAAGATGAATAGGAGAGGAGCAGCAATAAAAAATAGTATGAAAACGGCAAATTTCAAAGTTAAGTTTATTTAAACGGTGATAGGTATTCAAAAATCATGTATTACAAAATTGTTACCCTCTAAAAGTTAAAATAAAATTCAACGACAGCATATGTCTAGCTTTTAAGATTAACCAACTTTATCCATATTTATGGATATCAAAATACTATATTTTGGTTTAAATCTTTCCACGCGGGGGGAGCCGCGGGTAAGGAATAATTGTGCCAAATTTAATCGATACTGTTTCAGCGGATTCGCCGTTAAAGAGTAACAAACATACGTCCATACTCACAAACCATCGCATTTATAATATTATTAGGAGAGGATTTTTGCTCCTCTCCTATTCATCTTATCGTGATGTTATATAGCCTATAGCCTTCGATAAATGGACTATCTTACATTGAATTCAAATCGGTCTAGTAGTTCCTGAGAGTTATATATTTCTTCCTGCCCTTATCCCACCCGGGGTCGGCAGAACATCTTATAAAGATGCTGTAACATGAATTTACTGAGTTTTTACGACCGGCTGCCTGCCTGACGTCAACTTACCTTAATCGTATTTTACGACACCTCGGTAAGGAGGATGGTCTATTCTACTCAGCCGGATACCACACGGTGGGTCGACTTACCTTAGTCGCCTTTAACGACACCTCTGTAAGAAATGAGGGTGGTACTATTCTACTTAGCCGGATACTACACGGCTACAGTATGTTCAAACATACAAACTCTTCAGCTTTATATATTAGTATAGATATCGTTTGTAACAGACACGTAAAGTTAACGTATATTAACAGTAGTCAGTTAACAGTAATGCACCGGGTCGCCCCTCGTGACACGATAACCGTTATTCCGTTATTCGTGGAGGGTTGCATCAGTGGGTTGCACACCCTTAATGCAAACCCGCGCTACCGCTTTATTGGCTGAAGAAAAACGGTGAAAAAGTCAGTTAACCTCAGGCAATATGTCTGAAGGAAATTTGAAACAAGTCTAGTTAAAAAAGCGTTTAACAAAATATCCATGTCCCTACTGTTAACCGTTGTGTTCCCTCGTCTGGAGCCAATCCTGTCATCAGGTCATGCTTATCATATACATTGTCATCGGGACTGGACCAGTATATATCTCAATCGGACCAAGGGAAGTGGGGCATTAACTTGCAAGGTTCCACCTTCACATAAACGACAAGTTAAATATAAGCTTTCAAAAATAAACAAATAAATATATGGGACACTTACACACTGTCGTCCCCAAAGTAAGTAACTTAATACTTGTGTTATGGACAGACAACTGGTGAATATATACTTATATATTTTTAAATACATACTTAAATACAAACATACACCCAGGCTCAAAGGCCAACAAATTCATTTATAGAATATGTTGGCCCTCGGCGGGAATCGAATTCGCGGAGCTGAAGGCAAGATTACTACGCACTGCGCCAACGGGCCAGTCGAAATGACTCTCGGTAAATTGAATATGTTTAAAAAAAAAAGGTTTACACTAAAAAAAACTAAATATACATTATCTGAACGAAAACATTTTATATAGACAAAAAAGCCATTCATGGCGATGTTTTGGTTTTTGTTTTCGCCGGATACGGAAGCACGTGCGCCGTTCGCTGTAAACAGATAGATTTCCGAACGCATCTTATTCATCACCTCACCTCACTTTCATTCACTTGTGAACGATACGAAACACAGGGTGCTTTATAAAGGTTAAAAAATAAACAACGTTTATTTATTTATTCACCTCACCTCAACTATAACCATTAGACTGGCCCGTTGGCGCAGTTGGTAGTGACCCTGCCTTCAGCTCCGCGGGTCGCGGGTTCGATTCCCGCCGAGGGCAAACATTTTCTATAAATGAATTTGTTGGTCTTCGAGTCTGGGTGTATATTTGTATTTAAGTATGTATTTAAAAAATATATAAGTATATATTCACCAGTTGTCTGTCCATAACACAAGTATTAAGTTACTTACTTTGGGGACGGACGACCGTGTGTGTAAGTGTCCTATATATTTATTTATTTTATTTTAACCTACCAATCATTGGAGCAGGTAGGTAGGTCTTAGCTCCAAACCTTCTCTCTAAAAACGAGAAGAGGCCTATTCTCAGCAGTGGGATAGTAGGCCGCTACTTACTTAAATAAACTATTATTTAATTTACACACTTTAAAATTTCTTGTAAAAACTTTAAAACTTTCAGTACATCGAAATCAAGAACTAATTTAGGTCAAAATAGTCCATTTAACCGGCCAATGAACCTATAACGCACTAAATTCCCATGATATAGACATCTTCCACGACACACTATTCAAATATAAAAATAAACTTGTTCGCCTGCTTTAAGTTGTTAAGTTTAAGTAATAGTTTTTATCAAAATTTCCTGTAAGTATAATTTAATTTGTCGCCTTTTAGTTATATAAATATTTTGTACCTAACTACCTACGATAACGCTGTACACGCCTTAAAAAGTGTTTTACCTAGAGCTTGCCTTATGAAAAAGTATATTAATAAGTATGTGTAAAATGCTATTGGCTTGTCATAATAAATAAATAAAATATTAAAAGTCATATTTACATAACTACATCACGCAGTCTAAGACATCTGCTCGCAAATAAATTTAATTCAAAAATAGCCACTTCCCTAATCTTATCATAAAAGCATCTGCCGATCCCCCTAGCACCATAGAGGTCAACGTTCGCGAAAAAAAACAATATATCTGAACGGAAATGGCTGAACGCCTTCGCCTCAAGACGTAAAGGTGCGATATGTACCAATTACGCGCCAGCTGCCATTACAGCTGCGTTCGAGATTCAAATTCACTTGTCGCGTTACATTGTATAATAGACCACGAAGTATGCGTTAATATTGACACGCAATTATGTGCACTATTTGTATGACGCTATTGCTTGTATTTCCGGGCGGATTGTGTCATGGCGCCCTGTGTGCAGCTGCGCGGGCACGCGCCAAGACGTTACGTTCCTTACCTCTGACCTGAGTTTTTTTTCATTGTTAGAGATAACGGCGATGCTACCGTTGCGTTCCGTTTTCAAAAAAATGTTCTTAATCATGTATAGATTCAAATTTTAATTGCCATTATAGCTGCGTTCGAGATTCAAATTCACTTGTCGCGTCACATTGTACGATAGACCGCGATATATGCGTTAATATTGACACGCAATTATGTGCACTATTTGTATGACCATATTGATTGTATTGGCATAGCGAGGTGTGGTACGTCGCCCTGTGTGCAGCTGCGCGGGCACGCGCCAAGACGTTACGTTCCTTACCTCTGACCTGAGTTTTTTTCATTGTTCGAGATAACGGCGATGCTACCGTTGCGTTCCGTTTTCAAAAAAAATGTTCTTAATCATGTATAGATTCAAATTTTAATTGGCATTACAGCTGCGTTCGAGATTCAAATTCACTTGTCGCGTTACATTGTACGATAGACCGCGAAGTATGCGTTTATATTGACACGCAATTATGTGCACTATTTGTATGATCCTATTGATTGTATTGGCATAGCGAGGTGTGGTACGGCGCCCTGTGTGCAGCTGCGCGGGCACGCGCCAAGACGTTACGTTCCTTACCTCTGACCTGAGTTTTTTTTCATTGTTAGAGATAACGGCGATGCTACCGTTGCGTTCCGTTTTCAAAAAAAAAGGTTCTTAATAATGTATAGATTCAAATTTTAATTGCCATTACAGCTGCGTTCGAGATTCAAATTCACTTGTCGCGTCACATTGTACGATAGACCGCGATATATGCGTTTATATTGACACGCAATTATGTGCACTATTTGTATGTTACTATTGCTTGCATTTGCATAGCGGGGTGTGATACGTCGCCCTGTGTGCAGCTGCGCGGGCACGCGCCAAGACGTTACGTTCCTTACCTCTGACCTGAGTTTTTTTCATTGTTCGAGATAACGGCGATGCTACCGTTGCGTTCCGTTATCAAAAAAAAGGTCCTTTATCATGTATAGATTCAAATTTTAATTTCAATTTTACTTAAATGAAATTTAAACAAACAGAATTTGTATTGTAGACAAAATGAATAACAATATTATTTTAAATAGAAAATATAAATAATTATAAATCCGTTTTCATGCCTACTATAATGAAAACAGAAATGTTACTTTACAATTTAGTAAATCACTTAGTATGCAACATAATAATGAATACAGAAATGTTACTTTACAATTTAGTAAATCACTTAGTTCATTTTTTTTTTAAACAAAACGCAATTTGATTAGAATCATAGAGATTTAAACTTTTTTTGTCTTTTATATTTCAAGGTATTTTCATATCTACAGATAAATGCCAACCTCATCGTAGCCTAATAAGATTTAAGTATATTTTTATACAACTAACTTATAATTATAGTTAACTTTTAAAATAAACACTAATCACCTTAACATAAAAAATGAATTTTTGTCTATATGTCCTTTATAAACTTACGGCTGTACAGATATTAATGAAATTTTTAGACAATATTTAGAATGACCTAGCGAATGATCTTGTAAAGCTTGGTGACGATCAAAGCACTATTTTTAGCTTTTTTTTTACTTAATTTTATTTTAGCGAAGCGGGCTGGTTATGCTAAAAAATTCAACTATTAAAAGCCGAATAGAATAAAAATTAAAACTTTTGAAACGATTGATAACATAACGGTACTAAACGTGATAAAAAAACGTCTTACGTAAACGATGTTCTATAATCTACTTATCTCTTATTTTTCTTTTTACGGTACAGTTAAAAATATGTTGACATAACGCGCCCTAAAAGAGCACGTGCCGAATTGCGATAAAATATATTTTTGACACTCAATCCGCCCACCTGAAAGAACTCAATTGTACTCCCCCAACCATAGACACGAGAGCGATCTACATTTTTATACATAACGAATAATTTATAGAATTAGGCGTTACTTTGCGGAGGTCCATAATACAACAATTTTGTCGTGGAGTCTATCTCCTGACGATGCTTCAGTTACGTGGCGAAACAATTGTTGAGATTGTGGTGGTGTATGTGTGCAGTGCTTGTGTATCGTTGTGTCATCGGTGTCGGGTAGTGCATGAGTTCTTACAAATTCTGCATGTATCAGGTATGAGAACGAATAGTACACTCTAAATTTAGCATTACATATATTTTCTTTTATCGCGGATTATAGCAAAATAATATTCTCATTACTTTTGTATACATACTCATTTAAATACTTAAGATAATTTGTCGCACTCGGCCAACCGCCTAGCAACACTCGACGCGAATCATAAACAAACTATATTTTTTTTAGTCCCCACGCGTCAAGACCGTTACAGATCGATATGCCGGTTCATTGTGCATTGTTCCCTATTCGGGGGTGTTTGCTCTGTGGTATAGTGCAATTATTATCATAGAGATAAAATAAAAATCAATGTCTATCAAACAATAAACCAAAAATAAATCATAGTTTTAATATATTCTTTTACAAAATAAACTTGTAAACAAGAAAGCTTTGAATTTCGCAGTTTTCGCATTACTTTTTATTGCTGCTCCTCTCCTATTCATATAAGCGCGATGCTATATTATATAGCGTATAGCCTTCCTCGATAAATGGACTATCTTACATTGAATTTTTCAAATCGGTCCAGTATTTCCTGAGATTAGCGCGTTCAAACAAAAAAAAAAACTCTTCAGCATTCATATTCAGTATAGATTTCTGGTAGCAATATTAACTTATATAATCCCCGATCAACGCATGTGGTACCAAATATTTATATATCCCATTCGACCTCCCCACCACCTCCCACGGTGAACATGTGGCCGCCGCACGCAGCGACACGTGAAATTTGTTCAATGAATATGCTTAAAATAAAGCCAAAATCCACCATATGTCCACCATATACATTACCATAACCATAACTGTCGTATAACAATATACAAGACAAAATTATTTTGCTAAAATCCTCAGTTACGAAATATATAAAATCAAATCAAAATCTTTATTCAAATAAGCTTAGAATTAGGCGTTACTTTGCGGAGTTCCATAATACAAAAATAATATAGTAAAAAAGTAAGTAACGGCCTGTTACTATCCCACTGCTGGGCATAGGCCTCCTCTCTCCATTTTTGGAGAGAAGGGTTGGAGCTAAGACCTACCACGCTGCTCCAATGCGGATTGGTAGGTTACACATATCCCTAGGATTCTCTAGAGATATGCAGGTTTCCTCACGATGTTTTCCTTCACCGAAAAGCGTGTGATAAATTGCAATTATCAATTAGACACATAAGTTTTAATAGAAAAACTCATTGGTGTCTGCCCGGGTTTGAACCCATGATCGTCTCTAAAGATTCACACGGTCGCACCGCTAGGCCATCACAGCTTATATAATATAAATAAATATAAATATATGGGTATGGTATGAAAACGGATTGTCCACTCTACATTTAGCATTATATATATATTTTCGCTATTTGCTGTTTTTGCAGCATTAGGCAACGCAAATTCTATACATTTCGTTTTATTTCAGTTCAGCACCAAATTATTTAGCTCGAACTAATGAGCTACTTGCGATAAACCACTGTTTACTTCGTCAATATTATTGTCATTTCTATTTACTTTAAAAATTAATGATGTATCATCCGCAAACAGTACAATATCGCAAATATTGTGAATGAAATATGGTAAATCATTTATATACACTAAAAACAGAAAGGGACCAAGGATCGATCCTTGAGGCACACCCATAACTAGAGATGTTCCGGATGACTGGACATCATTAATGCACTCTTTGAATTCGGCAATTATTTTGATTATCATAATGATTTAGTACAAGATATAGTGTTAAGCTGTGATGGCCTAGCGGTGCGACCGTGTGAATCTCTAGAGACGATCATGGGTTCAAACCCGGGCAGACACCAATGAGTTTTTCTATTAAAACTTATGTGTCTAATTGATAATTGCAATTTATCACACGCTTTTCGGTGAAGGAAAAACATCGTGAGGAAACCTGCATATCTTTAGAAAATTCTAGGGATATGTGTAACCGATAATCCGCATTAGAGCAGCGTGGTAGGTATTAGCTCCAATCCTTCTCTCCAATAACGGAGAGAAGAGGCCTATGCCCAGCAGCGGGATAGTAACAGGCCGCTACTTACTTACTTACTTATAAGATATAATAAATGATATAATTAATAAACTGTTGTTTATCATTTCATCGACCACGTTTTTAAACGTAATATATCATTAAGAAATTATTTTCTCGACACATTGTTAATTGTTGAACTTAAAACATATTTCTGAAATCCGTTACAGCGTGTTCGCGCAAAAAACCCTCGTAAATCATCTCATATCCTTAACTTTAACTAAAATATCTATTTTGAGCGCTTTTTCGCTTTAAACTGTCAAACGAGCCGCCATTTTTGTAACGGCCCGCGACCTTTTTTAAATTACTCCTTAAGATTAAATCGAGATTAGTTTTGTTTCGTCGTTTATCTCAGTTGTTTGTTATCTTTAATATTTAAATGAGTTAATCTTGTATATATATATTCTGAATCTCGGAAACGGCTCCAACGATTTTCCTGAAATTCAACATGTAGGAGGTTTTGGGGGAGAAAAATTGATCTAGCTAGGTTTTATGTAAAAAAAATATTGTTAATATTGTTTTTTAATGCCCAAAAACAGGTTTTTGGGCATTAAAAAACACTAACATTTATATTGAATTGAATTTTTGCCATTAGCTGTCAAGTCGACGTAGCTTATTGGGTTAACGGGCAGCCTCGAGAAATGTGAATGCATCCCCAACAAAATAATTGCTTTTTCTTTTTTTTAAAGTTTTTTTTTGCAAAAAATTACCGAGCGAAGCTCGGTGACCCAGATATATTGTATTTAATTATAAATATTAAAAAGCCAATTTTCAAAAAGTCGACGACGATTTTCGTACTTTAGCAAGGCGCAAAGCAGGAGCCGCAAGCTTATGTCGGTTCCTGCTTTGTCTATTGTATACATAACCTATCGTTTTATAATTCTTTATATTTTTATGTACATCATTTTTTTATGTATAAATATCTCTATCATTACATGGTACTTGTATAAATTGTGGCCGAGTCAAAGATCGCGTATACCAACCGTTAGAATTTGACCTACATATCCGGCGATAGGATGCTGGGCAAGTGCTCTAATTGTGCGTTGAGATAGCCATGATCTCATTGCTCCCATTACAACACTCTTTGTTATTGAAACGGTTTTGCTATTTAGAAGTTATACTAGTGTTATATTTTTGCTTTGGCCATTCAAAAGTACGTAAGTCGTTTGTAGGTTTGGGTATAAGATTCTATAATAACATTCCGCAATCAATTTTAGCTTTGCCATTACAGCAGTTTAACAACACTATTTATAAAAGGCTAATACAGAAAGCATACTATGTAACTAATGTATCATCTAATATATCATCATATTTTTAAAAGAGCAACCACCGAGTTTCTCTTAGGCTCTTCTCGGTAGGAAGAGCTTTCCGAACCAGCAGTAGAGTTGACGAATCAAAAGCACTTGTTTACAAAATTTACTTGAATAAAGAAAAGTTTGAATTAGAATTTAAATTATACAAATCTGTATTGTATTGCCCAGCGGAAAGATCGTGCGACTCTTTCAAAGAGGTCACGAGTTAAAATCCAAGGCAACCAATGAGCTTTTCTATTAAAACTTATGTTTCTAATTGATATTTGCAATTTATCACACGCTAATAAAGCCTACTATACTGTTGAGGATTACTTAGATGATAAGAACGCGTGAACATAGCTCTTTTGTCTTGTTTGTTTTGTCCTGTACAAGACAGTAATAACTGAATGTAACTAATATAAAGAATTATATTTTTAAAAGAGCAACCGCCGAGTTTCTCTTAGACTTTTCTCAGTAGGAACAGCTTTCCGAATCAGCACACCAACCAACAAATGTTTCAGATACAGTCCTGCAAAACGCGCCGCTTTAAGTCAAGATTCAATCTCGCAGGAGACAACCTTAATACTTTCTTCAAAGTCAATGGTCAGATAGTCTTCCAATCATTATCAGCTCACTTTAGTCCACTGCTGGACATAGGCCTCTCCAGATATTCGCCACTTAATCCGATCCTGGGCTTTCTATTTCCATCCACTGTCCGCTGTCCTACGTATATAGACTCTATCGAGTCTCAGGGTGTCCTATGTTTCCCGATTCGCGGTCTCCACTCCAGAACACGTCTACCCCAACAGTCATCGGTTCTGCGACAGATATGGCCGGCCCATTGCCACTTCAGCTTGCTTATGCGCTGAGCTATGTCTGTGACTTTAGTTCTCTGACGGCTTTAATTTAAACTATCGTGAATAGTATTCATAGTTAATGTATAGAATCGGCTATACTCACATTCTATCGGGTTAAAGCCTCTTCCGAGTGAAACACTCGGAAGAGGCGCCGCTACCGTGTCCCCCCGCACTCCCGCCACTCACGAGTCGCACTCAGCGAGCTGCTGGAAGCAGTTCCCGAAGCGATAACGTCGTGTAAAGAGCTCATGAATAAGTGCCCCGGATGGGTTCGAAACTAGTCGGGCTAACCCGATAGAATAACACGTGGGTATAGCCGGTTCTATACATTTACTATGGATTACTTCGTTGCGGATAGGATCCCTCAGAGAAACCCTGAGCATAGCTCTTTCCATAGCCCGCTGAGCGACTTTAACCTTATGGACCGCCTGAGATAGTATTTCAAAACGCACCGTTTTAAGCAAAGGTTCGTCTCCCAAGAGACACCCTCAGTCTCAGGGAGTTGCTGATGCATAAAGATTCTTAGCAAAATGATTTGTATCTTCCAAGACGCTCATCTCAGTTATAGCCAGTACATACAGCATCCATTAATGAATCTCTTATCACCAAACAGTTATAATCCGGGCCAAGGATACACGATTTATCAATGAACTCTTTATCTTATAATTTAAAGAATTAGGCGTTACTTTGCAGAGGTCCATGATACAGATATAAGTTATTACTGATTTTCACTCAATTCTCAGTTTTATCCATGTTTTCACTTATTGGAAAACTGCTAGAATATAAATTGAATCAAAAGGTCAATTTTGTTGTCCATTGTAAAGTTGTCAAAGCTTAGTGGGGATCGGGAGGACTAAAGATATGAAAATACCCGGATTCCAGTCCACAGATATCACCAACCTTTTCTTATTATCTTTAATGTTACCCGGGTACGATTTACGCCGTGTGGTATCCGGCTGAATAGAATAGTACCACCCTCTTTCTTACCGAGGTGTCGTAAAAGGCGACTAAGGTAGTCGACCCGCCGTGTGGTATCCGGCTGAGTAGAATAGACCAACCTCATTTCTTACCGAGATGTCGTAAAAGGCGACTGAGGTAAGACGACCCGCCGTGTGGTATCCGGCTGAGTAGAATAGACCAACCTTATTTCTTACCGAAATGTCGTAAAAGGCGACTAAGGTTAGTCGACCCGCCGTGTGGTATACGGTTTAGTAGAATAGACCACCCTCTTTGTTACCGAGGTGTCGTAAAATACGACTAAGTAAGTTGATGTCAGGCAGGCGGCCGGTCGTAAAAACGCAGCCAAATCATGTGACAGCATGTTGTGCCGACCCCACTTAGAGTGGAATAAGAGCAGGAAGATGATGAAAGCGCAATATAGATAGACTTTTGCATTTATATATACGGATATCACCTCCAAGTTAGCGATTGTTTCATACCTAATTTGAAAACCGGAAAGACGCCTAGCGAGTCAAATAAAAGCAAAAAGTCCCATTCATTATCTCGTCATAGACAATTAGTTTTTTTCGGCAACAAAAAAAACCCGACCGACAAGTATATTTTCATTCACACATCGCGATATTCGCGAAATTTATTCAAATTTATTCGATTACGAAGACAAGGATTTGTCTAGCACCGGATACGCGTTCCCACGGTGTTTGTAATATAATTTTATTACTAGCAATTGCCAACGACTCTGTCTGTGTTTAAAGATTAAAACAGTAATATATTCAATTCAAAATATTCAATTCAAAATATTCTTTATTCAAATAAACTTGTAAACAAGTGCTTTTGAATCGTCAACTCTACTGCTGGTTCGGAAAGCTGTTCCTACCGAGAAGAGCCAGCAAAAAACTCGGCGGTTGCTCTTTTAAAAAAATATAATTCTTAATACTATTTACATTAAGTCGTTACTGTCTTGTACAGGTTCAAAGAGAGCTATATCCACACATTCTTATCTTCCAAATAATCCTCAAGAGTATAGTAGGCTTTCTGTATCAGCCTCTTTTTTTCAATAACCATAAAAATGGTTCACATGGGTTAACCTTAAAAGATAGACATGCTATATGCTTTTAACACAATTACATGTCCCTACTGTTAACCGTTGAGTTCCCTCGTCTGCCAATCCAGTCATCAGGTCATGCTTATCATAAACATTGTCATCGGGACTGGACCAGTATGTATCATCTCAATCGGACCAAGGGAAGTGGGGCATTAACTTGCAAGATTCCATCTTCATATACATTGCAAGTTGAATAAAAGCTTTTAATTAAGCTAAGAGCTTAGATTACCTGGTTTAAATATATTTACTACAATATATTAAGTTACTTTGGGGCTAGGACAATCTTGTGTGTAATTGTCTCATATATTTATTACTAGCAATTGCCAACGACTCCGTCGAAAAATTAAAACCGTAATATAGTCTTTTGATAACCATACAAATGGTTAAAGTGGGTTAACCTTAAAAGATAAACATATGCTGTCGCGGACTTTTATTTAGAACTTTTAGAGGAGAACAATTTTGTAATACATGGTTTTTGAATAACTAACGTTTACTCAGCACACGCAAAGAAAGCTTTAAATTTTGCCGTTTTCGTAATATTGTTTATTGCTGCTCCTCTCCTATTCAGATGAATAGGAGATATAACACGATATAACACGCTAAGATTAGCGTGTTATATCGTGGAGTCTATCTCCTGATGATGCTTCGGTTGCGGGGCGAAACGATTGTTGAGTTTGTGATAGTGAACGTATGTGCTTGTGTATTATTGAGCGGTGGTCGAGGTTTGTGCATGTGTTTTTACGAATCCTGCATGTATCAGATATGAAAACGGATTATATATATTTTCTATTTTAGTTCATCGCGGATTATAGCACAATAATTTTATTATTACTTTTGTAGAGAAGTGCTAGATTAAGATAGCAAACGAGTGTTAAATATGAATGTATGGATATGTGCCTAGAGGTAGGCTGAGAGATGGTTGTATTGTGTGCAGTTGATATATAACAGGAGCAGCAACAGAGTTGGATGATAGGAGAGAATGTGGAGGGATATGTGACTAGAGGGAGGCTGAGAGATGGTTGTATTGTGTGCAGTATGACATATAACAGGAGCAGCGACAGAGTTGGATGATAGGAGAGAATGTGGAGGGATATGTGACTAGAGGGAGGCTGAGAGATGGTTGTATTGTGTGCAGTATGACATATAACAGGAGCAGCGACAGAGTTGGATGATAGGAGAGAATGTGGAGGGATATGTGACTAGAGGGAGGCTGAGAGATGGTTGGATTGTGTGCAGTATGACATATAACAGGAGCAGCGACAGAGTTGGATGATAGGAGAGAATGTGGAGGGATATGTGACTAGAGGGAGGCTGAGAGATGGTTGTATTGTGTGCAGTGTGACATATAACAGGAGCAGCGACAGAGTTGATAGAAGAATGGAAGAGAGAAACATGTGCTACACTTAGAGTGGGATAAGGTCAGGAAAATGACTAACAATGTTTCATATTGCATATAGCGACCCATAACCAACATATACATACTGCGTCAAATATATTTCCGTTTGTACATTTTATCTCAACACAACACGTTGGCAAAACCGTTACGTTATCACATGTTCGCTCAGTCTAATTATACACAATATTCAATAACAAAGTGATAAGGATAACGGAAAACAGCTTCGTTACCGGATCCGTTTTCCCTGTAACAGACCTTGTTTTATATATAACAATAATAATCCTATTAATATTATAAATGCGAAAGTTTGTTCACTGTTTGGTATCCGGCTGAATAGAATAGTACCACCCTCTTTTCTTACCGAGGTGTCGTAAAAGGCGACTAAGGTAAGTTGACTCACCGTGTGGTATCCGGTTAAGTAGAATAGACCACCCTTGTTCTTATCGAGGTGTCGTAAAATACGACTAAGATAATTTGACGTCGGGCAGGCGGCCGGTCGTAAAAACGCAGCCAAATCATGTGACAGCATGTTTATGACATGTTGTACCGACCCCACTTAGAGTGGGATAATGGCATAAGAATGATGATTATAAATGCGAAAGTTTGTGAGTATGGATGTATGTTTTTTACTCTTTCACGGCGAATCCGCTGAACCAATATCGATGAAATTTGGTACAATTATTCCTTATACAAAGCAGTAACATATAGGCTATAGAAATCCTGTTAATTCTACAGGAATAGGATGACATTGACAAGCGCCATCTATGATCGACCTATCACACACCCACCACCCATTTCTTACCGACATGTCGTACAAGGCGTCTAAGGTAAGTCGACCTGCCGTGT
Organism: Morpho helenor; assembly: GCA_029227775.1. Lineage (NCBI taxonomy): Eukaryota > Metazoa > Arthropoda > Insecta > Lepidoptera > Nymphalidae > Morpho > Morpho helenor. Next base: position 42,005,910 of record JARGCU010000028.1, on the reverse strand, counting down.
GATATCCAGCTGAGTAGAATAGACCACCCTCATTTCTTACCGAGGTGTCGTAAAAGGCGACTAAGGTAAGTCGACCTGCCGTGTGATATCGAGCTGAGTAGAATAGACCACCTTCATTTCTTACCGTGTTGTCATAAAAGGCGTCTAAGGTAAGTCGAACTGCCGTGTAATATCAAGCTGAGTTGAATAGACCACCCGCATTTCTAACCGTGGTGTCGTAAAATACGACTAATGTAAGTTAGAGTCAGGCAGGCAGCCGGTCATAAAATACATGTAAATAACATGTTGTGCCGACCCCACTTAGAGTGGGATAATGGCAGGAGGATGATTTAAAAAATTATAAATTAAAAAGGCTAGAACCCATTCGGTTTAATATTAACTTATAAAAAATTCTAAATTTAAATAACGAATAAATTTATATGTACCATATTAGTTACATGTAAGTAAAGTAAGTAAGTAACGGCCTGTTACTATCCCACTGCTGGGCATAGGCCTCCTCTCTACATTTTTGGAGAGAAGGGTTGGAGCTAAGACCTACCACGCTGCTCCAATGATTGGTAGGTTACACATATCTCCAGAATTCTCTAGAGATATGCAGGTTTCCTCACGATGTTTTCTTTCACCGAAATGCGTGTGATAAATTGCAATTATCAATTAGACACATAAGTTTTAATAGAAAAACTCATTGGTGTCTGCCCGGGTTTGAACCCATGATCGTCTCTAGAGATTCACACGGTTGCACCGCTAGGCCATCACAGCTCTTAGTTACATGAGAACTGTCGAAAAAAACAAAATTTGAAATTCGAACGTGACGGCCATAGACAAGAGAGAACAAGATGGCGCCCTCGGGGTCACGACCTGCCAAACAAAGGCGCGCCAATTCCCGTGCGAATCTGGATCATCTGATTATCTATTGTTATTTTTTTTAACGCTTCCTTATTTGGGGTAGGTTTTTCAGTGTACCGCTTCTCTGTAGAGGTTTTACAATAGTTTTGTATTATTAAGATTTCTTCCCAGGATATTGCGGGTTCGACAGATGGACGTTATGAATTGATTTTGGATATTATATGGTCATCGTAAATAAATATTTCAATTTTTATTTACTAATTTATAGAATTAGGCGTTACTTTGCGGAGATCCATAATACAAAAGTAATAATGAAATTATTTTGCTATAATCCGCGATGAAGTAAAATAGAAAATATATATAATGCTAAATGTAGAGTGGACAATCGGTTATCATACCTGATTCATGCAGGATTCGTAAAAACACATGCACAAACTTCCACCACCGCCACCACGATACACAAGCACTATATACGTTCACTATCACAAACTCAACAATCGTTTCGCCCCGCAACCGCAGCATCATCAGGAGATAGACTCCACGACCAAAATCGCAAAGCACGCTTTGCTGTTGCGGGGCGAAACGATTGTTGAGTTTGTGATAGTGAACGTATATAGTGCTTGTGTATTGTAGTGGCGGTGGTGGAGGTTTGTGCATGTGTTTTTTTTTTTACGACTCCTGCATGTACCAGGTATGATAACCGATTGTCCACTCTACATTTAGCATTATATATATTTTCTATTTTACTTCATCGCGGATTATAGCAAAATAATTTCATTATTACTTTTGTATTATTTACTAGTTGTAGTCGCGACATCTTCAGCGTTTAATTATCCTCAATAATAGAATAATGGAATGTGGTATCTAGCTAACTTGAATCCTTTTTTTAAATAAAACCTAGCTGCATCGATTTCCAAAAGTGGCCCACATGCTGAATTTCATGAAATCATTGGAGTCGTTTCCGAGATTTAGTAAATATATATACAAGAGCTGTGATGGCCTAGCGGTGCGACCGTGTGAATCTCTAGAGACGATCATGGGTTCAAACCCGGGCAGACACCAATGAGTTTTTCTATTAAAAATTATGTGTCTAATTGATAATTGCAATTTGTCACACGCTTTTCGGTGAAGGAAAACATCGTGAGGAAACCTGCATATCTCTAGAGAATCCTAGGGATATGTGTAACCTACCAATCCGCATTGGAGCAGCGTGGTAGGTCTTAGCTCCAACCCTTCTCTCCAAAAATGGAGAGAGGAGGCCTATGCCCAGCAGTGGGATAGTAACAGGCCGCTACTTACTTTACTTTTATACAAGATTAACTCATTTAAATATTAAAGATCTCTAAATTTTAGATAAAAGGTCTTCGAGTCTGGGTGTATATTTGTATTTAAGTATGTATTTAAAATTATATAAATATTGTTAGAAATTAAGTCTAAATTCAATTTAAAATGAATCAATAAAAACTAAACGAATGCGTTTAGGGAATCACGCCACGCTTTTCACTACAAAATCCATCGACAGAATGATTCTACCACCAGTTCGGATCACTAATCCACTTGAGAAGAACTGGCAACAAACTCAGTGCTCGCTAACATCACGAATAGCGATTATTTGAGGGTAGATTCTAATAACACGAAATATAAAAGAGGTCCCCAAACACGTCTACCTCCTACGAATGCCGCACGACAAAAGAGAGAATGACTTTTTTTTTTGAATATGTCTAATGCTGTTAGCCCTAATGGCTTTGACAGCGACACCGTCAGGCGAGCGCAGAAGCATCGCCGAGAGAAGAGGTGGATGGTAAGAGCGAGTGCATTATTCGCACCCGCCTTACAGGGGGCGTCGCCTTGAGGGTGTCCTGCGAGACCGAACCTCAGCTTAAGGCGGCGCGTTTTTGAAGGGCTGCATCTAATAATTGATATATATAGGCTGTCACAGCTTAGAGATCTGGATTCCTAACAATATATAATGACCAGTTGTCTGTCATAACACAAGTATTAAGTTACTTATTTTAGGGACGGACAACCGTGTGTGTAATAGGCTTGGGTATGATTGCTATATAAGAATCATATTCGTTTCACGATATGATCGATTTTAATCACGTGATCATATCTGCTACTGCTAATGGTATTGGAATACAAACAAATGTATTCTTTATGTCGTATGCAGTGTATAGAACATAAAGACTACATTTGCTTGTATAAGCAATCATTTAGTCCATTAACGTAAATAATATATAGCGGATAGCGTTTTTACTAATCAATAACAATTTTTCCCAGTAATATTGATTAGCAAAAACGCTATCCGCTATTATATTATTCAGCTATTCGCTATAATATTATTACTTGATAAAGCGATTGCTATTACAAACAAATGTATTTTTTAAATAATATTCAATACGGTCGATATTTCTAGGATATAGTTTCAGTTGGAATAACGTAAAAGTGCTTTCTTCTCCGTAAATAACTTTAAATCTTCCCGAATTATCGACCGTATTATATGAGATATAAGAATTACATTTGTTTGTATTAACAATAATTTTGCTCAATATCAGTAAGTTAGTCTCAGTATTAATTTATTATTTTACTTTTTCATAGAATACCTATCCATAATTTTGTATAGCAGTATAGCAGTTACTCTAAAACTCATTAGCAGATGATGCTATATGAAAAGTTTTTCATATCATGATCATTAAGCGATTGGTGATTCTGTCCATGCCTAGTGTGTAAGTGTCCCATATATTACAAAAATATATATATTAATACATACAAATAAAGTATGTCCGTCTATCCCAAATCGCGTGCGTGTAAGTATAGCACACAGCTGTTGCAGTAAACAGTCACTCGCCTCCAACGGTTTGGAGATGCGGCAGATATAAACATAAGTTACGCGTCTTAGCGGACAGTTGTGTTGTAAAGTGTTACTGGAAATATTTTACAAGGTTATATTGTATCTAGGTGTCTGTCTTTAATATTTAAATGAGTTAATCTTGTATGTATATATAGTACGGTGAAAAAGAAACTTAAAAAAAAAGAAGTAATTAGGTAATTGGGGATAGATCCTTAGTATTTTCATTTGTAGAAAACACCCGTTCCCTGAAAAATCTACGCTGACTTGACAGTTTATTGCAAAAATAGCGTTTTATATTTAATATAAATTTTAGTATTTTTTAATGCCCAAAAGTAGGGATAAAAAGATTTTTTTTTTCACATAAAACCTAACTAGATCGCTTTATTCTCCCCCAAAACTTTTCTTCCAAAATCTTACATGCTGAATTTCAAAAAATTCGTTGGAGCCGTTTCCGAGATTCTGAAAAAATATATATCTTTAATATTTAAATGAGTTAATCTTGTATGTATATATATAAATTTTCGAAATCACGGAAACGACTCCAACAATTTTCCTGAAATTCAGCATGTAGGGGGTTTTGGGGGCGAAAAATCGATCTAGATATGTTTTATTTAAAAAAAATTACATTTTATCCCTGTTTACGGGCTCTAAAATTTTTTTGAAATTTACGTTGAATACAATCACAATTTTTCGCTGTCAAACGTAAAGTCATGGTAGTTCATTTGGGGAACGGGCGGTCTAGAGAGAAAATACCTAGGATCGAGCCCCACCTGCCCTATTATTTTTTTCATATTTCTTTTAAATTTTATTTTTTGACGTGACAACGTCTTAAATTAGGTTGCGGCTTGGAGTCACTCATGAAAAAGTGTAACGCCCGCTCACGTCTGGCACGATGAGTCACCGAACGAAAGAGAGGCCCGCCGGACTGGCGAATGCCTTGCGTCTCTCTCCCACTCCAATCCATCACATTTTTGACATCATTTTCAAAATTACCCAGGTACTATGTATATACAAGATTAACTCATTTAAATATTAAATATTATCATACTAAAACATTTACTTGCGCGTGTATACTCGAATTATTACTAACATCCTGTCTTGATAAACGGGTTGTACCCACTCGGGTTGACGGCCTAGTGCCTGGTGTACAAAAACACACATACTTTCCCATTGCTATACACATCTTGACACCATGCCGTACGTCACTTCAATCCTGGACTAATTTCCGGTAGCTTAAAGCTTTTATTTAACTTATGTATGTGAAGGAATCTTGCAAGTTAATGCCCCACTTCCCTTGGTCCGATTGAGATGATACATACTGGTCCAGTCCCGATGACAATGTTTATGATAAGCATGACCTGATGACAGGATTGGCTCCGGACGAGGGAACTCAACGGTTAACAGTAGGGACATCCATTTTAGTATCCGGTAGGGGTATCCAGTTGAGTAGAATAGATCACCTTCTTTCTAACCAAGGTGTGGTAAAAGGCGACTAAGGTAAGTCCACCCGTCGTGTGGTATTCGATTGAGTAGAATACACCACCCTCTTTCATACCGAAGTGTCGTAAAAAGTGATAAAGGTAGTCGACCCGCCGTGTGGTATCCGGTGGAGTAGAATAGACCACCCTCTTTCTTACCAAGGTGTGGTAAAAGGCAACTAAGGTAAGTCCATCCGTCGTGTGGTATTCGATTGAGTAGAATACACCACCCTCTTTCATACCGAGGTGTCGTAAAACGCGACTAAGGTAAGTCGATCCGCCGTGTGGTATCCGGTTGAGTAGAATAGACAACCCTCTTTCTTACCGAGGTGTGGTAAAAGGCGACTAAGGTAAGTCCACCCGTCGTGAGGTATTCGATTGAGTAGAATACACCACCCTCTTTCTTACCGAGGTGTGGTAAAAGCGACTAAGGTAAGTCGACCCGCCGTGTGGTATCCGGCTGAGTAGAGCCTACTATACTCTTGAAGATTATTTAGAAGATAAGAATGTGTGGATATAGCTCTCTTTGAACCTGTACAAGACAGTAACGACTTAATGTAAATAGTATTAAAAATTATATTTTTAAAAGAGCAACCGCCGAGTTTCTTTTAGGCTCTTCTAGGTAGGAACAGCTTTCCGAACCAGCAGTAGAGTTGACGATTCAAAAGCACTTGTTTACAAGTTTATTTGAATAAAGAATATTTTGAATTTGAATTTAGAAAGGCGACTAAGGTAGTCGACCCGCCGTGTGATATCCGGTTGAGTAGAATAGACCACCCTCTTTCTTACCGAGGTGTCGTAAAACGCGACTAAGGTAAGTCAGACAGTTTAGAGTAGGCGAGACGTGGTCGCTTACTCTAAACTGTATGAAAAGCACACAATTAAATTCAAACTGACCATTCGAATTTAGAATCCCAGATAAAAAACAAAGCGAGCGGGAATAGAACGAAATCTGTGGTCGAAAAAAAAAACACGCTCTATGATTGAAAAAAAAAAAGCAAGGAAACTTGCTCCAACGGTCGACGCCCGTCTTTTTCTAACGCGTGCCTCTCCCACGCACATATGATCCGGCATATTAAAATACCGTACCCCGGGACAAAGGAAAAAACTTATTGTCTATGGTGTATCGGCTTATAGGGCATGATAAGCGAACTGGATGCCTAGTTTATGGTATACGTTCCTTAGCGCGCGCTTAGGAAGCTATTTTCTAGAATTAATTAGTTAGTATTAACTACACTAGCGGACCGCTCCGGCTTCGCATGTATAAAATATAAAGCCCATGTCACTCAGTGAAAAAAAAATTATTAAAATCGATCCAGTAGTTTTGTTTTATTCATTACTGTCCGTGGCCCGCAAGCATTAAATTTGGAGAAAAACAATTTCCTTTCCCTATACCAAGAAGATTTCCTGCTATCTTTGGAATATCTTAATTCATATACTACATATTTACTTATTTATTTTTACAATTAATTACAGATTTTATATACAACATTCATAGCTTTCTTGTCATTAAACAAACTCTTGAAAGAGCGACATATAGCTGCTAAATTCAAAGTGCTATAGGGCGAAGCGCGGTTTCCTCACGGCATTTTAAATATGTAATATCTTCGAAAATGTTAATTTAAATTAGATGTAAACGGCCATATTGATCTATATTAAATCAACAATGTATTTAAGGTACTTAATTGGATAAGGATTAATGCTGTATTGTTTCAAATTGCTTCGAAAATAAGGCAATATTTTTCGTAAAAAGAAAATTACAAAAAATGCTATCGTGGGTTATCCATAAGAGATAGACATATACCATCGCGAACTTTTCTGTAGACCTTTTCAAGGTGTACAAATACTTAGTACATTATTTTGATAAATCTCGTAAGGTTTAGCCTGCGTTTGCAATGTAAGCGGAAAATAACGTAATTATAACATCACATTAGAAACCTCAAAATTACAGTATTTCTCTACTCCATATTAAATGTTATTATACATATAAACCTTCCTCTTTAATCACTCTATCTATTAGAAAATTGCCTCAAAAACTGTTGCGTAGTTTTAAAGATTTAAGCATACATAGGGATATTGGGACAGACAGAAAGCGACTTTGTTTTATACTATGTAGTGATTATGGATGCCGAGTACAGAATATATGGCACGATGGAATTATTTCTTTGTAATCTATGACAAAAACATGTATTTCTAGATATAGAAATGTATTTTTTTATGTGAGATTAAACTGCACTGATCTATTGTCTATGGTGTCTTATTGTAAAGGAATGTGATAATCTATTTTCGTTTCTATATCGCGTGGTTAAGAAGCTATTTTTTATTACATTATTTCGAAATCAAAATAATCTTTATTCAAATAAGCTCTTTCAAGCACTTTTGAATCGTCAATCGATATTAATGAAGCTACAACTGGTTCGGAATGTTGCTCTTACCGAGAACCAGAAAGAAACTCGGCGGTCAATGAAACATTTTCAATTTTAAAATATTCAATCGCTTGTATGAAGCTGAAAGGATTTTCAAATCCAGGCTTTCTTATCATCCAAATAATCTTCAATTTTGTATGCTTTACGTATAAGTACATCTCTTATACTTAACTTAAACCTTTCTGTAGACTGGTCTAGTATGGATTGCGGAATATTATATCGCGAACACCGAGACCATCGAATGAGTTGCTAACTCTGCTGTCGCGACACAGCTGAATATGGAAAAATATTTACAATATTTTTATCAGTAACAAAAATTACATAATTACTTTTTGAATACTCCGGCTGAATAGAATAGTACCACCCTCATTTCTTACCGAGGTGTCGAAAAGGCGACTAAGGTAAGTCGACCCGCCGTGTGGTATCCGGTTTAGTAGAATAGACCACCCTCTTTCTTACCGAGTTGTCGTAAAATACGACTTAGGTAAGTTGACGTTAGACAGGCGGCAGGTCGTAAAAACGCAGCCAAATCATGTTACAGCATGTTTATAACATGTTGTGTCGACCCCAATTAAAGTGGGATATATATGTCACTTCTGAATCGTTTACTTTTGTGTCAAAATTCAAATTCAAATTCAGAATATTCTTTATTCAAATAAACTTGTAAACAAGTGCTTTTGAATCGTCGACACTACTTTTTTTTCTTAACTTTCTGTGATTTCGAACACTGCGGTTTCTACTCGCAACACTTACCGCGTGTAGTTAAGTTAACTTTAACTAGTTATATACAGTAATGTCTCCTTGTAGTGGAGATTGGACCTAATTCGTCAAATTGGATATTTCCGATTGCCAACGGTGAGTTGCGACACTTTCATGACCGGAACCAAAAATTATATACATCTCGACATATCAATTAACGGACGTACTATTCTTAAAATATGGTATTAGAAAAACACGAGTGAAAGATTATGATGTTATGGACATCTAATCAGGGAAAATAATGTCCAAACGAGTGTTAAATATGAATGTGAATGGATATGTGACTAGAGAGGCTGAGAGATGGTTGGATTGTGTGCAGTATGACATATAACAGGAGCAGCGACAGAGTTGGATGATAGGAGAGAATGTGGAGGGATATGTGACTAGAGCGAGGCTGAGAGATGGTTGTATTGTGTGCAGTATGACATATAACAGGAGCAGCGACAGAGTTGGATGATAGGAGAGAATGTGGAGGGATATGTGACTAGAGCGAGGCTGAGAGATGGTTGTATTGTGTGCAGTATGACATATAACAGGAGCAGCGACAGAGTTGATAGGAGAGAATGTGGAGGGATATGTGACTAGAGGGGGGCTGAGAGATGGTTGTATTGTGTGCAGTATGACATATAACAGGAGCAGCGACAGAGTTGATAGGAGAGAATGTGGAGGGATATGTGACTAGAGCGAGGCTGAGAGATGGTTGTATTTTGTGCAGTATGACATATAACAGGAGCAGCGACAGAGTTGATAGGAGAGAATGTGGAGGGATATGTGACTAGAGCGAGGCTGAGAGATGGTTGTATTGTGTGCAGTATGACATATAACAGGAGCAGCGACAGAGTTGGATGATAGGAGAGAATGTGGAGGGATATGTGACTAGAGGGAGGCTGAGAGATGGTTGTATTGTGTGCAGTATGACATATAACAGGAGCAGCGACAGAGTTGGATGATAGGAGAGAGTGTGGAGGGATATGTGACTAGAGGGAGGCTGAGAGATGGTTGTATTGTGTGCAGTATGACATATAACAGGAGCAGCGACAGAGTTGATAGGAGAGTGGAAGAGAGAAACAGAAATACCATTATCCGATTAAGGTAAGATACCGCCATGCAGGAGGTCGGTCCTAAAATACCTAGCTTAATCATGTGACGACGTGTATACAATACCACTTAGAGTGGTATAAGGGCAGGACAATGATATACAGCAGATATATTCACCGTTTGCTCAGCGCACGCAAGGAAAGCTTTAAATTTTGCCGTTTTCGTACTATATTTTATTGCTGCTCCTCTCCTATTCATCTTAGCGTAATGTTATAGCATATAGCCTTCCTCGATAAATGGACTATCTTACAATGAAAGAATTCTTCAAATCGGTCCGCTGGTTTTGAGCGCGTTCAAACAATTAAACAAACTCTTTAGCATTTAATACTCACGTCTTATTCTATCGGGTTAGCCCGACTAGTCTGAGTATAGCCGGTTCTATACATTAATTATGAATATAAACTATCGTGTGTGTTATTCATAATTAATGTATAGATTCTGGCTATACTCACGTGTTATTTTATCGGATGAGCCCGAATAGTTTCAAGCACATACGGGGATCTTATTCATGAGCTCTTTACGCGGCGTTATTTAATGTTAAGATTCTGGCTATACTCACGTGTTATGTTATCGGATGAGCCCGACTAGTTTAAAGCACATACGGGGCTCTTATTCATGAGCTCTTTATGCGGCGTTATTTAATGTTAAGATTCTGGCTATACTCACGTGTTATGTTATCGGATGAGCCCGACTAGTTTCAAGCACATACGGGGCTCTTATTCATGAGCTCTTTACGCGGCGTTATCGCGGCGGGAAACTAGTCGGGCTCATCTGATAAAATAAGACGTGAGCATAGCCAGAATCTATACATTAATTATTAATACTCACGATAAATAATTTAAATTTAAAAACTCAGCACTGATACACTGAAAGAATTTTTCAAATCGGACCATTAGTGGGAATATGAAGCGACCAGTTTCAATTCAAATTCCATAGTGACGCAACTACTTCCTGAGGCGCAGAACATCTGGTCGTGTAGCCAATCAACCAGCGATATAAAGAATATCATTAAACTGTATATTAATTAAACATTAAAGCTTTCATCAAGTTTTCAATTCAATTAATGTACCCTCTCTCCATTGCTATAACTATAATACATAAAGGTGAACAATTTGTTTGATTGTTTGAACGCGCTAATGTCAAGAACTAATGGTTCAATTTGAAAAATTATTTCAGTGTAAAATAGTCAATTTAAGGAAGGCTATAGACAATATAACACGCTAAGGTGAATAGGAGAGGAGCAGCAATAAAAAATATTACGAAAAAAAAATCCTTTCCTACTAATATTAAGCCATAAACCAAGCTGTGGTAGTCCAGCGGTAACACCGTGCGCCTCTTTCAAGGAGGTCTAGGGTTCAAACCCCGGGCAGACACCAATGAGTTTTTCTAATAAAACTTATGTGTCTAATTGATAATTGCAATTTATCACACGCTTTTCGGTGAAGGAAAACATCGTGAGGAAACCTGCATATCTCTAGAGAATTCTGGGGATATGTGTAACCTACCAATCATTGGAGCGTGGTAGGTCTTAGCTCCAATGCTTCGATACAAAAACGGAGAGAAGAGGCCTATGCCCAGCAGTGGGACAGTAACAGGCCGTTACTTACTTAGACTATATAACACGCTAAGGTGAATAGGAGAGGAGCAGCAATAAAAAATATTACGAAAAAAAAAATCCTATCCTAATATTATAAATGCGAAAGTTTGTGAGTATTGATGTATGTTTGTTTACTCTTTCACAGCGAATCCGCTAAACCAATATCGATGAAATTTGGTACAATTATTCCTTATACAAAGCAGTAACATACCGCCGTGTGGTATCCGGCTGAATAGAATAGTACCACCCTCATTTCTTACCGAGGTGTCGTAAAAGGCGACTAAGGTAAGTCAACCCGCCGTGTGGTATCCGGCTGAGTAGAATAGACCAACCTCATTTCTTACCGAGGTGTCGTAAAAGGCGACTAAGGTAAGATGACCCACCGTGTGGTATCCGGTTTAGTAGAATAGACCACCCTCTTTCTTACCGAGGTGTCGTGAAATACGACAGAGGTAAGTTGACGTCAGGCAGGCGGCCGGTCGTAAAAACGCAGCCAAATCATGTGACAGCATGTTTATAACATGTTGTGCCGACCCCACTTAGAGTGGGATAGGGGCAGGAAGATGATGACAAAGCAGTAACATATAGGCTATAGAAATCCTGTTAATTCTACAGGAATAGGATGACATTGACAAGCGCCATCTATTATTAACCTATCACGTTTATAATAAAAGCTAGTTACATTATTCAGGGTAATTTAACAATGTAGTCAAGCAAGAAAGAATTACTAGGTACTTAATAAGTACTTCTTCATGCCTAAGTGAATTGTTTACATTTAGAAGCTAAGGAATTTCCAAAGTCCCGCTATAATAAATAAATATAAATATATGGGACACTTACACACACGGTCATCCGTCCCCAAAGTAAGTAACTTAATACTTGTGTTATGACAGACAACTGGTGAATATATACTTATATATTTTTTAAATACATACTTAAATACAAATATACACCCAGGCTCAAAGACCGACAAATTCATTTTAAAGAAAATGTTGGTCCTCGGCGGGAATTGAACCCGCGACCCGTGGAGCCGAAGGCAGGGTCACTACCCACTGCTCCAACGAGCCAGTCAATGTCTCCATATTGTAATATATAAATTCGATGAAGTCAAGTTCAAAATAACTACTAGGTACTTCAAAAGTAATAATAAAATTATTTTGCTATAATCCGCGATGAAGTAAAATAGAAAATATATATAATGCTAAATGTAGAGTGGACGATCGGTTATCATACCTGATACATGCAGGATTCAAATGAAATCAATGAAATGATTTGAATGAATGAATGAAATTGATGATCATGAAAGGATATTTTCTATTTTATTTCATCGCGGATTACAGCAAAATAATTTTATTATTACTTTTGTATTATGGATCTCCGCAAAGTAACGCATAATTCTATAAATTACTAGGTACTTCTTCATGCCTAAGTGAGTGGCTTACACTTAAAAGCTAAGGAATTTCCAAAAATAAATAATCACAGTAAAAACAAAGTCCCGCTATAATGTCGCCATACTGTAGTATAAAAATTCGATGTAGTAAAAAAAAAATAACTACTAGGTACTTCTTCATTCCTAAGTGAGTGGCTTAACACTTAAAAGCTAAGGAATTTCCAAAAATAAATAATCACAGTAAAAACAAAGTCCCGCTATAATGTCGCCATACTGTAGTATATAAATTCGATGTAGTCAAAAAAATAACTACTAGGTACTTCTTCATGCCTAAGTGAGTGGCTTACACTTAAAAGCTAAGGAATTTCCAAAAAACGATAAATAATCACAGTAAAAACAAAGTCCCGCTATAATGTCGCCATACTGTAGTATAAAAATTCGATGTAGTCAAAAAAATAACTACTAGGTACTTCTTCATGCCTAAGTGAGTGGCTTAACACTTAAAAGCTAAGGAATTTCCAAAAATAAATAATCACAGTACAAACAAAGTCCCGCTATAATGTCGCCATCTTATCATTTAACGTCTTTCCCAGTTAAGACATCGCTTACGCAACAAGAAATTTGAACTTGGAACTTTCTATTTACACGTTTGAATTACGAAAAATCTGGTTCCCGTTCGAAATTCAAATCCCAACGGTCGACCATAGAGACGTTATAACTTTTAGTGGGAAAGAGCGCGCGTTCCAGCGCGATGTTTTAATAAATGAGTAATAGAGATGCTTTAATTGAGTTACTTTATTGATAACACCTGCCTTGTAATACGGGAAATGATATTTCAAGAAAATATTTGTTGTTAGAAGTTCATTTTCTCTATTGATAATAAGTAGTAATAGTGAAATTGACAAGCTGAGAAAAATATGGAAGAACAGGAACATCACCAAAGCCACAAAAATAAAGTTACTAAGGGCTCTAGTGTTTCCCATATTTCTCTACGCTTGTGAGACGTGGACGCTACGAGAAAGTGAGAGGAAGCAGATAGACGCTCTCGAGATGTGGTGCTGGAGAAGGATGCTCGGAGTCTCATGGACTGAATTCAGAACTAATGAGTCCATCCTTCGAGAACTCGGCATCAAGCAGCGTCTATCTTCCATCGTCCAGGGTCGTATTCTCACTTTTTTCGGGCACGTTTTTCGTCGGGGAGATGCCTCTGTAGAGCGTCTTGTAGTGCAGGGGAAAATCGAAGGCACAAGACCACGCGGCAGATCACCGATGCGATGGACGGACCAAGTGAAGGCTGCCTTTGACTGCCCTCTTAACAAATGTACCAGGAAGGCAGCCGTCCGAAAAGAATGGCGTCGAATTGTCAAGCGTGCCACCAACCCTGAACTGACGACCACGACCGCTCTGCCAAGAGTGTAGCGACCAAGAGGAAGAATAGTGAAATACGTCCAGCTTTGTATTATTCATTTTATTCAACTCTATAATACATACAATTTAATTTAATACAATATCATTTTATCGCTTTTTAGTCTACTCCTTTTGACAGCGCAAGCATGGCCGCCTCTCGGCTCTTCCATAGTCTCCTCTATTATTTTGGGTGTAGTTACAGACAAATATACAAACATTGGAATAGACAAATATTGGAATAGCTGACATTGTGTTGAAAAAAATTTGCCTGCTGGGAGCTTTAGTCGCGACAGTTATGTAATAGAGAATTGTAGAGCTGCCAAAATTCTACAAAAAAGTCTGGAATAGTATTTGTCTATCTCTTGTGGTTCAGTAACAATAACTGATTTTATGACCAAAATTTCAATGAAATACACTGATGAAGCTACAGACACACCCAATAAATCTTTAATATTGAAATGAGTTAATCTTGTATATATATTTTCGGAATCTCGGAAACGGCTTCAACGATTTTCTTGAAATTCAGCATGCAGGAGGTTTTTGGGGGGAAAAAATCGACCCAGCTAAGTTTTATTTAAAAAAAATCGTTTTATCCCTGTTTTCGGGCTCTAAAATATTTATGAAATTTACGTTGAATACAATCACAATTTTTCGCAGTCAAACGTAAAGTCGTGGTAGTTCATTTGGGGATTCGGTCTAGAGAGGTGAAAATACCTAGGATCGAGCCCCACTTGCCCTATTATATTTTCATTATTCTTTTAAATTTTTTAAAATTTCTTTTACATCATTTTAAAAATTACTACATTACTAGTCACTCAGATACTAATAACATAAAGTTTCATATCATAAAAGATTAATTTTACATAAAATACTTTACTATTGGCCTATTTATATGCAAACATCGTAATAACTACCAAGTTAAACACTTCATAGTTCCACAAACAACGTGAATCATATATCCGCTTTACTCCAGTCATAATACAAGATGACTTTGTCCCAAATACCACGATTCAGGAAATGAATCCTTTACTTAATTTATAGAAGTAGCCATTATTTTGCTTAACCACAAAGTACAAAATTTAAGTTGAAAACTTCCTTCATTAGCTTTGCATAGATTTTCTTTAAAATAAGCGGATTATTGCAAAATAATTTTAACTACTTTTGCAGTTAAGTTTGCTGTTTCAGTTAAGGTGTTCTTAATTCAAATGCTAATGGCGACCATAGAGAACTTTTATTTTAGAGGCAAAAAACATCAAAGCGTTTAATACTTGGCGTTATTTTTTTAATTTAAAACAACCATCATACCTTTATCCCACTCTAAGTGGTCAGCACATGTTGATACATGTTTTGCTCTTTCTTACCAAGGGGTCTAAGGCGACTAAGATGAGTTAACCAACCGTTGGTATCCAGTTGAGTAGAATAGACTCTTTCTTACCAAAGTTTCATAAAATACGACCAAGGTAAGTTACGTCAGACAGGTCGTAAAATACGAAGCCAAATCATATATCATGCTTATACCATGTGCCGACCTCATTTAGAGTGGGATAAAGGCAGGAGAATGATGCATTTAAGGAAATCTAAAGAGTTATCGCAAAATAGAAACTATCGCGCGAATTACTTTTGAGTGTGTCGCCAATGACTTTGTATTTTATAGCAACACCGTCATGAAACAAGAGTATCGCGCCCATTTTACTGAAATGGTGGCAACACTGTGTCGTGTTGTTTCCAGTGGAGTCTTCCTATTGCTAAAACGTTTCAGTTGCATGCAGTCTTGCTTCGTCGATCAAGAGAAGTGCATGTCGGAACGGGAATTGTGGTATTTCTATTATATCAGGAGAGGCTGATACAGAAAGCCTACTATACTGTTGAGGATTATTTAGACGATAATAATGCGTGGATATAAATATTGTTCGACCCTGTACAAGATAGAAACTATTGATTGTAACTAGCATTAAGAATTATATTTTTTAAAAAGAGCAACCGCCGAGTTTCTTGCTGGCTCCTCTCGGTAGGAACAGCTTTCCGAACCAGCAGTAGAGTTGATTCAAAAGCACTTGTTTTCAAGTTTATTTGTATAAAGAATATTTTGAATTTGAATTTGAATCGTGTTATTGTATAGTGTGTGCGCTAACAGTCGCAAGAACCGTTTTCGTTTCTAAGTATATGTATAAAAAGCTTTACGATCTCAGAAATCACAGACGAATATGTTCCTTAGGAACGATTACTAGGCGTTTTTTGGGCCGGTTTTGTCCCCGAACAAGTCCGTAGCTTGTGTTTATAGAATCTATACTAATATATAAAGCTGAAGAGTTTGTTTGAACGCGCTAATCTTAGGAACTACTGAAAAATTCTTTCAATGTAAGATAGTCCATTTATAGAGGAAGACTCGTCATCATCTGCCTGCCCTTATCCCACTCTAAGTGGGGTCGGCACAACATGTTATAAACATACTATCACATGATTTGGCTCGTTTTTACGACCAGCCGCCTTCCTGACGTCAACTTACCTCAGTCGTTACGACACCTCGATAAAAAAGAGGGTGGTCTATTCTACTCAACCGGATACCACACGGTGGGTCTACTTACCTTAGTCGCCTTTTACGACACCTCGGTAAGAAATGAGGGTGGTACTATTCAACTCAGCCGGATACCACACGGCATTTATTTTATTTAGCATAGCATTTCGCAATAAAGATGATATATTGTTAGATTTTTTTTAATGTTATAAAGCGCAGAAAGTTTCTTTTTTTTATAGGGCACTATCCGCGACGATCGTAAGCCGCAT
This sequence comes from Morpho helenor, assembly GCA_029227775.1. Classification (NCBI taxonomy): domain Eukaryota; kingdom Metazoa; phylum Arthropoda; class Insecta; order Lepidoptera; family Nymphalidae; genus Morpho; species Morpho helenor. The sequence continues at coordinate 41,989,274 of JARGCU010000028.1, read as the reverse complement.
TGACGCGGGATAATCTGTGGTTTCCTGTGACCTTGGTATAGAGTTATTGGTCGGTGACGGAGAAACGTGCGGCTTTAGAAGCGAGGATCTGTGTCTGTATTTATAAAAACAGCAATATTTATGTTAGCTGTTGATATAACGTGCATAGAGTTATTAAAATTCAAGTAATTCTTCTTCTTTATTAAAATTAGATTTTAATTAAAAAATGCAATTTAAAAAAAGACATCTGGAATCGATTCTGGTATTCATAATATGAGATCGCCCACAACCCTATTGAGCTATCATGATTTAGCAATTGACAGCGTAATTATCCTTTGCTTTCTCATAAAATTATAGTATTTTTTTAGTGCCTGAAAACAGGGATAAAATTACATTATTTAATGAAACCTAGCTAAATTTTTCCCTCCTGAACATGAAAATGGTTGTAACTGTTTTAGAGATTCAGAAAATGTGTGTATATATATAGTACCGTGTTGGCTGAGCCTTACTCGGTAATTGTTTTATCAAATAAAATAAACTTCTCGAGGTGCCCGTTCATTGAATAAGCTACGCTGACTTGACAGTTGGCAAAAATTCAATTCAATATAAATTTTAGCATTTTTGAATGTCCAAAAACACGGATGAAACTTTTTCTAAATAAAACCTAGCTAGATTGATTTTTCTCCGTTTTCGAGAGTTTGAATATACATATATATATATATATATATATATATATATATATATATATATATATATATATATATATATAATATATATATATCTTCTATATATATAAAAGAAAGTTGGTCTTAGTTACACTATTTATAACTCAAGAACGGATGAACCAATTTGGCTGAAAATTGGTGGAGAGGTTGCTTAGAACAAGGAGACGGACATAGGATACTTTTTATCCCGTTCGACCGCATTTATTTTATCCCGTCAAGTCAATATAAAACGTGGTACAACAAAAACGACTATGACATGGAAAAACAAAACATAAATGACAGCTAAACTTGAAAAATTTTGTCTTTGGGTAAGTATGGTAAAAATTTGACAATTATCAAAATAGTAGTAGCCAAACGTTACTACATAGTATAAAACAAAGTCGCTTTCACTGTCTGTCCTTATATCTCTATGTTTGCTTAAATCTTTAAAACTATGCAACAGATTTTGATGCGGTTTTTTTTAAATATATAGAGTGATTGAAGAGGAAGGTTTATTAAATAATAATATTCAATATGGAGTAGAGAGATACTGTGATTCTCACTGAGTGACATAGGCTATATGCTTTACACCCGTGCGAAGCTGGGGCGGGACTCCTAGTATATATATATTACAAGTTTAAGTCATTTAGATATAGCAAAATAATATTTTCATTACTTTTTAAAAGTATGGATCGGAAAGTAACGCTATCTATTAATTATTTATAGATGCTTTCTAAGTCTTCCGCATTACAAAGGGGATGTCCCTTATGGTAATCAACAGCTATAATATTAGCAGGGGTGCCTGCATCTGGTGGGGTCAACGCACTGCGGGGGTAGAATCGATCGAGGCGCCCACATCACCCAACTGCTGGGGTATTTGCCTATAACATTGTACACTAACCGATTGCGCCTTGCTAATCAAATTCAAAATATTCTCTATACAAGTAAACTTATAAACAAACGCTTTTGAACTCTAGTGCTAGTTCGGAAAGCTGTGCCTACCGAGAAGAGACTAAAAGACTATTGTATACAATAGACAAAGCAGGAACCGACATAAGCTTGCGGCTCCTGCTTTGCGTCTTGCAAAAATACGTAATTTGTTTGTGGGTTTTGGTATAAGATTCTATAATAAAATTCCGCAATCAATTTCAGCACTGCCATTACAGCAGTTTAAAAACACTGTTAAAAAGAGGCTGATACAGAAAGCCTACTATACTCTTGAAGATTATTTAGAAGATAAGAATGTGTGGATATAGCTCTCTTTGAACCTGTACAAGACAGTAACGACATAATGTAAATAGTATTAAGAATTATATTTTTAAAAGAGCAACCGCCGAGTTTCTTGCTGGCTCTTCTCGGTAGGAACAGCTTTCCGAACCAGCAGTAGAGTTGACGATTCAAAAGCACTTGTTTACAAGTTTATTTGAATAAAGAATATTTTGAATTTGAATTTGAAAAGAAACTCGGCGGTTGTTAATTTCTGTTCGGTTGTTCTGTTCTTATAGCTAGTTACATTAATTCATTACTATCTTGTACAGGGTCGTAGAGCTATATCCACGCATTCTTATCATTTATGTAATACTCAACAGTATAGTAGGCTTTCTGTATCAGTATATTGGTATTATAAACATAATACCTCTACAGCTGTGGTAGCCCAGCGGTAACACTCTTTCGAGGAGGTCACGGATTTAAACCCGGGCAGACACCAATGAGTGTTTTCTGTTAAAACTTATGTGTCTAATTGATAATTGCAATATAACACTCGCATTTCGGTGAAGGAAAACATCGTAAGGAAACCTGCATATCTCTAGAGAATTCTGGAGATATGTGTAACCTACCAATCATTGGAGCAGCGTGGTAGGTCTTAGCTCCAAAACCTTCTCTTAATAAATGGAGAGAGGAGGCCTATTCTCAGCAGTGGGATAGTAACAGGTCGCTACTTAAGCAAGTACAATCGTGTAGAGCACATACTGGGCTGTAGTCGCCAATCTACGATTTTATACTATAATTCCGCAATCAATTGCGCAATAGGAAACAAATTAAGTTAAGAAAGCTTTTAAAACAGCTTTTAACCAAATTCCATGTCCCTAGTGTTAACCGTTGAGTTCCCTCGTCTGGAGCCAATCCTGTCATCAGGTCATGCTTATCATAAACATTGTCATCGGGACTGGACCAGTATGTATCATCTCAATCGGACCAAGGGAAGTGGGGCATTAACTTGCAAGATTCCACCTTCACATACATTGCAAGTTAAATAAAAGCTTTTAATAAGATCATAGAACCAATAAATTGTAGAATCGAATCGATTATAAATAGATATCATAAATATTCGCTATCTCGGAAACAATAAAATTGTCTGTGGTGCGGAAAAAAGCAAAATGGCGTCCGTTGATTGGGGTGAAATGGCACCTGCGAGGGGATGGTGTGCGAATTTCTGATGCAAAATCAAACTTTATTTCTATTTAATATAGTTGATTTTAAATCGAATCAATTAACACTTATTGTAGGTTTATCGTCGCAAATATCGATTTTCTTCACACTGTGCCCTCTTATACATATAACTGATGGCCTATAGTAAGTGATAAGGCACTTATGACTTCAGAATTTGCGGGTTTATTCCACTAAAGCTACTTTATTCGACTATATATACTAATATATAAAGATGAGTTAGTAGGTCTGTTTGATTGTTTGAACGCGTTTTCTCAGGAACTACTGGATTAATCCCAAATTTTTTTAATTTATCATATTATATAGCCTATGTCACTCAGTAAAGATGCAGCTTTCCAATAGTGAAAGAACTTTTAAAATCGGTCCAGTAGTTTTTACATGTACATTACAAACATACATACAGATTTTCCCTCTATATAATATTAGTATAGACAAAAGGAAAGGGGATACACTAATCAGAATTAAACTTGTCGAAAGCTTTTGCGATTTTGGTCGTGGAGTCTATCTCCTGATGATGCTTCGGTTGCGGGGCGAAACGATTGTTGAGTTTGTGATAGTGAACGTATGTAGTGCTTGTGTATTGTGGTGGCGGTGGTGGAGGTTTGTGCATGTGTTTTTACGAATCCTGCATGTATCAGGTATGATAACAGATTGTCCACTTACATTTAGCATTATATATATTTTCTATTTTACTTCTTCGCGGATTATAGCAAAATAATTTTATTATTACTCTTGTTGAAAGCTTTAATGTTTAATTAATATACAGTTTAATGATATTCTTTATATCGCTGGTTGATTGGCTACACGACCAGATGTTTTTAGCCTCAGGAAGTAGTTGCGTCACTATGGAATTTGAATCGAAACTGGTCGCTTCATATTCCCACATTCTTAAATACATGTCTGTGGCATGTTCTATACTAATATATAAAACTAAGAGTTTTTAGGATGGTTCGAACGTTGAAAAACTACTGGACCGATTTGCAAAATTCTATCAGTGAAAGTTAGTCCATTTATCGAGGAAGGCTGTAGGCTATACCAGGGCTTCCTAAACTTTTTATATAGCGACCCCCTTCAAGCTTAGGAAATTTTAAACGACCCCCTCCTCCATATAAATATTTTTCAAAAAATAGTTATAATAAAACTACAATAGTATTTTGTATGATTTTTATTTGTATTTATATGTGTACGTAGTGTGTATACTATTTTGGGAAGCTACGCGAGATCTTTTCGTCCAATATTCCTCAGTGTCTGAAGACTAAAGTCTTCGAACAGTGCGTGTTGCCAGTGATGACCTATTGCTCTGAATCTTGGTCGCTTACTATGGGCCTCATAAGAAAGCTCAGAGTCAATCAGCGGGCGATGGAGCGAGCTATGCTCGGAGTTTCTCTACGTGATCAAATCAGAAATGAGGAAATCCGTAGAAGAACCAGAGTCACCGTCATAGCTCAGCGGGTCGCGAAGCTGAAGTGGCGATGGGCGGGGCACATAGTGCGGAGAACCGATGGACGTTGGGGTCTCAAGTGTTGGAATGGCGACCCCGCACCGGAAAGCGCAGTGTTGGGAGACCCCCTACTAGATGGACATATGACCTCAAAAGGGTCGCGGGGAGCCGCTGGATACAAGCGGCACGAAATCGTGTGTTCTGGAGATCCCATGAAGAGGCCTATGTCCAGCAGTGGACGGCCATCGGTTGAAGAAGAAGAAGAAGTGTATACTAATTTTAAAATTTTGATTACTAACTTTGTAGTTGTATCAATAATGATTGAAAAGTATCAGATCTTTGCGACTCTCCTTTCAGTAGTCTGGGCTGGGCTATACCCTCACGCTAAAATATATAGGAGAGGAGCAACAATAAAAAGTATAACGAAAACGGCAAAATTTAAAGCTTCCCTTGCGTCGCTGAAGCAATTGATAAAAAAAATTTTTTAGAGAAAGAGGAAAAGAGCGTTATATTGACTGAAATTTGTGTCCTAGTCGAAAGTCCTTCAAAGGTCTTTTTTTTCGCCTCCATGCCTCGCATGCATTCTTAGGGCGAAAGTTACAGAGAGACCAGTAAGTGGGGTCACTTGGTCACACCAACGGTTAGGTCGCGGGGTCGTTTTCCTTCAACCTTGCCCACCACTATCGACTTGTAACAGTTATCTGGTTAACGGCGAGCAATATGACCAAAATATACTAAGATTCGTAAGCAATAAATATATATATATATATATCCTCCTGCCCTTATCACACTCTAAGTGAGGTCGGCACAACATGTTATAAACATGCTGTAATATGATTTGGCTGCGTTTTTACAACCGGCCGCCTGCCTGACGTCAACTTATTTTATTCGTATTTTACGACACCTCGATAAGACAGAGGGTGGTATATTCTACTCAACCGGATACCACACCTTAGTCGCCTTTTACGACACCTCGGTAAAAAAATGAGATTGGTCTATTCTACTCAGCCGGTTATCACACAGCGGGTCGACTTACTTTAGTCGCCTTTTACGACACCTCGGTAAGATAAAAGGGTGGTACTATTCAGCCGGATACCACACGGCGAATAATATTGAGGGCTTATTAACGTTTAAGTTGACTAGTCCATAATCTTTTCGCACGATGCATGCACCAAAATGCGCGTGGTAAATTCTGTATATCAATTAAAATCCATACTATAAGTAAACACAATCATAAAATCAGGCCATTGACCATACCCCCTCCCTTCCCCCTCGCTTATAAATGCGAAAATCAAATTTCCAATAGAATATAAAGATATGCAAAGGTCACTCGTTTCGGACGGTGCATCGCGATCGGAAGCTTGCTTTGTGTCCCATATCATGAGAGAATAGCGATTTGACCATAGATTACAAAATATATAAGAAAATGCGATTAAAAAATACTAATATAAAGAGGAAAAATTTGTATGTATGTTTGTAATGTTTTCACACAAAAACTACTGGACCGATTTCAATTTTTGAATCCTCTTTTACGATTGGAAAGCTGCATCTTTGCTGACCAACATAGGCTATATTACATTAATAAAAATAGGGATCCGTTATAAAAATGTAATAGGGTGTAAAAAAAATTAAAAATTACGCGGATGAAACCGCGGGATATTAATAGTTATTTATAATTTAGTTCATATTATAACGCCAAAGGAACGTGTTAGCTTACAACGTTTAGTTTACTTCAATAACGATAGTGGGAGGATGTGACACTCTTCTAATATTATCAACGCAGAAGTTTGTGAGTATGTTTGTTTGTTACTCTTTCACGGCGAATCCGCTGATCCAATATCAATGAAATTTGGAACAATTATTCCTTATACACCGGGATAACATATAGGCTATAGAAATCCTGTTAATTCTACAGAAACAGGATGACATTGAAAAGCGCCATCTATAATCAACCTATCACGAGACAACAGTCCACGCGAAGTCGCGGGTAAAAGCTAGTAAAGATGTATAAAAAATCATGCAATATAACAAAAAAGAAAAAAAGAGGCATATGTAATACCTGGACTCAAACTAGGAGTATAACAATTTTCCCACTAAGCTATTACAACTTTACAAATGACAGTGTAATAGCTTAATTAGCATATATTTTCAAATAATATTATAGCAGTTTTTCCGTGCCTAAAAACAGAGATAAAAAGAAGATTTTTTATACGAAACTAATACCGATTTATAGCCCTGCATAAAAAGTTTCATGAAAATTGTTCGAGCCGTTTCCGGAATTCATATTCTATATAAACAAGATTAACTCATTTAAATATTAGATAAAGATAGTTAATTAACTTTATCAACATCCTCCTGCCCTTATTTCACTCGGCTAGGTTCTTACGACTGGCCGCCTGCCTGAGATCAACTTAATTTTGTCATCTTTTACGACACCTTGGTAAGAAAGAGGTTGGTCTATTCTATAGTTACTTAACTGGATACCACACGGCGGGTCGACTTACTTAGTCGCCTTTTACGAAACCTCTGAATGTTATGAGGGTGGTCTGTTCTACTCAGTCCAATACCACACGGCGTATTTAAATAACTTTATGTTAAACTTATATTCGAGAGCCGCTGTCGCTTGTGCCTTAGTGCCTTAGCAAGGAGCGAGTCGGGCACCGTGACGCGCCGTTACAACGTACTTTAACGGGGCGGCATCTGTCGTACGTAACGCCTCGTAACCAACTAGTAACGTCTTACTGACGTCTGGACGGCCACTGCAACGTCTTAAAACGTCTTGTTACAAAGAAGAACCGTACCTTAGGTCGTTACACACTACTTATATAATAGAAACGTCTTAGACATGTCTTGACCAACAGCAGCCTGTTACGTCTTGGCAGCAACGTCTTGTGACGTCTTGTTGGACATATAAACCTTTTATGCAGTCTTATCATTTAGTGCAATGTTGTCATCATCATTAACAACCTGCTCATATCCACTGTTGGACATAGGTCTCATAGCACGCCACTGAGCTCGGTCTTCAGCTCTTCGTTCCTAACCGATGCCAGCCACTTTGCGGATGTTTGGGATGCAAGGGAGTAAAATTACATCATAGTACTCCCAGTCGGGGTGCCAAAGTGGTCGGCCTCCTCGTGGCGCACCCTGGGCAAGCTTAGTCTTGGCGAACGGACCACTGAGGGGTGGCCAATCCAGTTGTCCCTCTGATTAGCAGAGGGCAATCTGGACGGGCCGGGGACTTCGGGGGGGTTGGGGTGAAGTCCCTAATGAGCGACGGGTCCAGTTGGGCTTACTCTAAGTCTGGCTGGACATGGTTACGGCCACCGTCGGCGAAACCCGGAAGCCCAGCAATGGGAACGGGGACCTTCGGGTTGCGAGGAAGAAAACCTCTATAAAAAATTACCCGGTGGGGTTGGGGCCCCTACTTGGGGCGCGATCTCTCCCTGTCGACCGTGACATAGCAAACACGGTGGGCAGGGAGCGATCGTGGGCAGCGATGGCCTCGCTTTGCTCTGCAGAGGGGGGCGGAGGGAGGCGGCGGAGCGGTTCCACGAACTGTTGTTCTGGATCCAATCTGCTGCTGGTGAGTCCAGGTGTTAGTGACTCGCCCAAGCCCATCGTCTGCCGCCCTAACTGGGGACCTTCGGGTGTTCCGAACGGGGTACATCGGACACCTGGCTTACAGGTCCCCGAGGCGGTCGGTGCATCTGGTGCTCCCGATGCACCGGTTAGCGGAGGGGGGTTTCTCTTTCGAGGGGCCCCTACCTGGAGGTGTTTATTCTCTGGGATCAGAGCTGTCGGCGGGATGGGGGCAAAATGTACAATGATACCCTGTCCTTGCCATCGGCAGCGTGGTGGAGCACACAGGTCGTTTTAGTCGGTGTGAGTCCGACATAATCGCCGCCTGTCCCCGTCGGGCGGCGGTACCCATAAGGGGTTTTTTCCTGTATAATAAAAAAAAAATAAAAAAAAATAAATAAAAAAAAAAACTCCCAGTCAACCTCACCTGCCCGTTGTGCATCCTGGCGATCAGCGAACGAGGCTCTGACGACCGTTTAATGGCGGTATATCCATTTTATTTAGGCGTAGTTAAATATCACAGGCTGGTGACGGGCAGCAGCGTCACCGGTGCGATAAACTACGCCCTGCGATCACCAACCCGTCTGCCCAGCGTGGTGATCATGGGCAAATCCTCAAATGGCACACACCAAAATACAATGGAATGTTGTACGGACGTCATATTGATTCGCGTCTCATCGAAACATTAACGCATTACCATTGACGACCACCGGTAACGATTTACACATGACAGAAGACGGACACGTCTTAGGACGTCTTGTCACTCAGAAGAATTCTTTACAGACCTCATGTCGAACACAGAAATACGTCTTGACGTCTTATTGAACACGTACACAGAACCAAGCATTGACGTTTAGTTAAAACACATCACCGTGTTACAGACGACTTGTCAAAAAAACGTCTTATACATGTCTTGTTAAAAAGCAGCCTGTTAAAAGCTAGACATATGCTGTCGCGGACTTTTATTTAGAACTTTCAGAGGGGAACAATTTTGTATGATTTTTGAATATCTATCACCGTTTAATTAGCACACGCAAGGAAAGCTTTAAATTTTGCCGTTTTGGTAATATTTTTTATTGCTGCTCCTCTCCTATTCATCTTAGCGTGTTATATAGCCTGTAGCCTTCCTCGATAATTAGATTATCTTACACTGAAAGAATTTTTCAAATCAGTCCAGTAGTTTCTGAGACTAGTGCGTACAAACAAACAAACTCTTCAGCTTTATATATTACTATAGATAACTGTTATAAATGTTTCTGAACGAAAATTTGTAATATTGGAACTGCACACTGCATTAAAAGGCGTTAAACAAGTACTTAAGTTTTTGCCTTATTTTTTTGGTCCTTCAAGCCGGATAAAAACCAGCGACCTATGGATTCTCGTGCCATGGATCATAACTTCTGTACTATGGAATTACGAGTAACGTTAGGAATATAGCCTGTTTTAGATTTTATAGCGTTGTAAGGGATAGGGGTCTATTGTGAAACGCAACGTCATAAAACACGTTTAGTGTCCTTTTTTTCGTCTCCTACACGCAGTTAAGTTTTAACAACGAAGGTTTCTGTATGTGCGCTGTCGCATAGAAGATAATGTAAACCATATATCATCATCCTCCTGCCCTTATCCCACTCTAAGTGGGGTCGGCACAACATGTTACAAACATGTCATATGATTTGGCTACGTATTTTACGACCGGCCGCCTGCCTGACGTCAACTTACCTTAGTCGTTTTTTACGACACCTCGGTAAGAAAGAGGCTGGTCTATTTTACTAAACCGGATACCACACGGCGGGTCGACTTACCTTAGTCGCCTTTTACGACACCTCGGTAAGAAATGTGAGTGGTCTATTCTACTCAAGCCGGATACCACACGGCGGGTCAACTTAACTTAGTCGCCTTTTACGACACCTCGGTAAGAAATGAGGGTGGTCTATTCTATTCAGCCGGATACCACACGGCGGGTCGTTTTACCTTAGTCACCTTTTACGACACCTCGGTAAGAAATGAGGGTGGTACTATTCTACTCAGCCGGATACCACACGGCGGGTCGTTTTACCTTAGTCGCCTTTTACGACACCTCGGTAAGAAATGAGGGTGGTACTATTCTACTCAGCCGGATACCACACGGCGGGTCGTTTTACCTTAGTCGCCTTTTACGACACCTCGGTAAGAAATGAGGGTGGTACTATTCTACTCAGCCGGATACCACACGGCGGGTCGTTTTACCTTAGTCGCCTTTTACGACACCTCGGTAAGAAATGAGGGTGGTACTATTCTACTCAGCCGGATACCACACGGCGGGTCGTTTTACCTTAGTCGCCTTTTACGACACCTCGGTAAGAAATGAGGGTGGTACTATTCTATTCAGCCGGATACCACACGGCGTCACCTTCACATACATACATTGCAAATTAAATAAAAACTTTTAAAAAGTTATTACTAATGTATTGACAGAATAATTTTGCTATATACCAATATATTATACTAAAATAACAGACAAACTAGCATTTATAATATCACAATGTATATGGATGACGTCACTAGGGTTGCCAACTTTAAAAAAAATAGTTTTATACTGTTTTAAAGTACATTATAATTTTTACTGTTGAACAAAAAATTTAGTAAAAAATACAATTTCCTCGTCAAATTATATCCTACTAATAAAAATAAAAAAACCAAACAATAGAGTTTAAAAAAAAATTGTTAATTAATAAGTTTCGCAAGAAGCTATAAAAATATTTACAACTTCTCCTACTATACTACTTATGATTATTAATATGATAAAAATTCTTTAGCTACGACTTTGAACAAGATGGCTATGACAAAATGAAATTATTTATAAGTAATATATTTTGTAAAGAACAACCGCAGATTATCTTCCTCTTTTTAACAGTAGCAGGTTTCCAAACCAACAGTAGAATTTGGTCGAATTAACGATAATTAACTATTTTGTAAAAAAAACCAGTTGGCAACCCTAGCACGTCATATTCACAAAAATGTCCACTAAATTGCCGCCTTCACAGACAGAATAATAATCGATAGCATGTACTAAGAAATTAAGACAAAATAAACTCTTTTCCTTCAAGAATAAGACACAAATTGTATCGACTAAATATATCGTCTTAAACTCGACATGCAATTACTCGATTCATTCATAATTCCTGCTAACTTTAATGTATTAAGGCACAGTTACACTAAGACAGTAACTAAGAAAATTTAAGTTTTAAAAGTCGTAAAAACCTTTACCCACTTTAATATACAGTACCTGGGTGACCAAAGCTTTGCTCGGTAATTTTTTAAAATGATGTAAAAAAAATTAAAACAAAAACTGAAAAGAGAAATAATAAATAATAGGGCACCTCTCTAGACCGCCCGTTCCCCAAATGAACTACCATGACTTTACGTTTGACAGCGAAAAATTGTTTCAAAAAATCATTATCGTTTGTTAATCTCTCAATACTTTATAAATTCTTCATAAAGGCGAACTTCGTAAACTGGTCGCTTAATATTCAGTAATAACAAAATTAGAATAGAAACTAAAACTAAGAACTCCTTGCTGGGTAAAGGAAAATAAAGCTTCCAAGTTAAAAGCCTGTATTAAAGAGAAACATTTAAAAAAGCTTAAAGTGTAAAGTTTTATTTTAAGATAGCGTATGACATATCGTACGCCATCTTTGTTTGGAAAGGAAACGATAAATTTTAATATCATATTTATCTACGCCAATAAAATATATTCACTACTCTCCACATTTTGCACTCTTATTCCACCTACTAACTCCTTCAAAGCCGTAAAGCTACATATAAATGTAAAGTTATAACATAATCTCTTAAAATAACATTCACATAAGATCTTAAAGAGAGAATTTAAAAAAAATATATATATGTTCTAATTTCAAATTAAATAAACGAGGCTTTCTCTTTTTTATATTTCCGATAGAGTCCTCGAAAATAACTTTGCATTTACCATCTAATTGAAATAAATCAAATCGGCCATTTAAAAATACTCGACTCATAAAATCCATTCTAATTATTATATTACACGGCTGGAATACAAACAAATATAATCCGGCCGCAAAACGTGCGCGAATGCGAGCCGCTTCGTGACGTCACGCGTCACGTTAGCGCCAACCGATCGCCCGTCTCGCTCTAACAAACCCGCCTACAACAAGATAGAGCAGGAGAGCGATATAAACATAAATCAGCCTTTATCCGATAACGCGGCCAGTGTCCACAGATAACGTAACTCATTCAACTATTTATTACGTATTATGAACACTAAAAATATCAGTTGGTTTGGAAATTTCGACGAACTTTTGTCAGATAAGCGTAATTTTATGGCTCTGTAATTAAAAAAAAGCTTTCTAAAATAAAATTCTATAAATAACAACGTCATTTTGCTTTAACTTTAGATAAAATGGCTTTTCTAGGTAAAAAAGCAGATAAATACGATATAAGTTATATACTAATAATAGGGATGTGACTTAGGAAAAATCGATTATTGAATAATCGATTTTTCTCCCTTCAAAATAAATACATTTGTACATCGATTAACTCGAAAAAATATTTTTTATTACAAATATTTTCGACTATTAAAATAGTTAACTTTTTAAATTTAAAAATAAATTAAGACTAATTGAAGTGAACAAGTACGAATAAAAAATTTGCGAAATATTACAGAGAAAGAGTACACTGTGCATTTAATGTTACATATATTTTCTTTAATCGCGGATTATAACAAAAATATCTGGGTGACCGAGCCTTGCACGGTTTTTTATCAAAATAAAAAAAAGAAACTTCAAAAAAAAATAATAATAGGGTAGGTGTGGCTCGATCCTAGGTATTTTCTTTCCTCGAGACTGCCTGTTCCCCGAATAAGCTACGCTGACTTGACAGTTAATGGCAATAATTCAATTCAATATAAATTTTAGTATTTTTTCATGCTCAAAAACAAGGATAAAATTTTTCTCCCTACATGCTAAATTTTAGGAAAATCGTTGGAGCCGTTGCCGAGATTCCGAAAATATATATACATACAAGATTAACTCATTTAAATATTAAAGATAACAATTTCATTATTTTTGTATTATGGTCCACAAATTAACGCCTAATTCTATAAATTACTTTCTTTTGTATTTAAAGATCCTAACGCTTCACTTTCGTCGATGAAATGGAAACTTTCGCGCGCTCAGCGATCACTTGTTGCCGGGCATAACTTAAATGTCTAATCCCATAGAGGTTAGCAAACTTGTCTATGCTTCAAGGTTGGATGACGTAATCTGTGCTAATACGAATTAGTGATGTACCGAATGACAATTTTTAACATCCGGTGAACAACTTATTATATTTACTAACTCGTATTAACATATTATATTATTATGCTATAGTAGCGAAGGTCCGCAGTATGGTAGAATACGGAGTAGAATAGACCACCCTCATTTCTTACGGTGACGTAAAAGGCGACTAAGATAAGTTGACCTACCATGCGGTATCCGCTTTAGGAGAATAAACCACCCTCATTTCTTAACGAGGTGTCGTAAAAGGCGACTGAGATAAGTTTACCTACCGTGCGGTATCCGGTTTGGTAGAGTAGACCACGCTCTTTCTTACGAAGGTGTCGTAAAAGGCGACTGAGATAAGTTGACCTACCATGCGGTATCCGGTTTAGTAGAATAGACCAAACTCTCTTACATATGTGTCGTAAAAGGCGACTAAGATAAGTTGACCTACAATGCGGTATCCGGTTTAGTAGAGTAGACCACGTTCTTTCTTACCGAGGTGTCGTAAAAGGGGACTGAGATAAGTTGACCTAGCATGCGGTATCCGGTTTAGTAGAATAGACCAAACTCTCGTTGACATGTTGAAAAGTTGACTCGCCGTGTGGTATCCAGTTGTACCTTCATTAATATCGATTGACGATTCAAAAGTGCTTGAAAGAGCTTATTTGAATAAAGTTTATTTTGATTTGATGTTAGTCAATGTTCAGAACGACTTAAGCTTCAACGATCACCTGTTATGAAAAGAAACTAATTTACAATACTAACTTCATAATGTCAATTGCATATTTCCGACATACTTAACTAGCTTAACTAAAAGTTACCACTTATACAAGCGTATAATGTTAAACTTTATATAAAAATGCTTACGTATTTCAACGTTCAAAAAACACGAGTCTTCTATAATTGTCTATGGACTAACTTTTGAAGACGTATTCCCGTATTAAAAATATACGACAATATTTATTTTGAATGTGGAATGAATAAAGCAAGGAAGCGTATCTAATAATTTACATATTAATATAAAATATTAACTATAAATCTTTAAAAAAATACGTCTTGAAAACGCTTTACGGGGTGTGGCTACAAGGTAAGTTGCATCTTTAAACAATTTAAACGTAACCAGTAAAAAAAACATATACTATGAAAGTTTTATACATTAAAGTACTTGTCGAAATATATGTTTAACGAATTGTATAATTTAACTCAAGTTTAGCTTTAATACTATATTATATAATATTATTGTCAACAACTTAATAAGCGTGCGAAACTTTAGATATTTTATTCAAATGTTAACAAATGCAAAGCAATCGATTAGGTATAGTGTCGAGCCTATAGTTCGATTTTTAAAAAGAGGAGTACTTAGCAACCAAAATCACCAACATTACAGAATATCCATATCTATCAACATATTATGTTCTATTCATTTTAACTAATATGTAGTAATCAGTAAAATAATTACAACAATTTGATCTGCTTGTCTTTATTTTATTCGATTTGATATATTTATGTAATTTTTATACTTCGTCATTTCGGTAAGCAAACACGCAAACAAATAATGATCAATAATATATGCTAAATAAAATCATAAATAGATAATATATAACATTTGCATATAGAAATTATCATTATCTATTAACTAAGTAATCAAATATTAATTTTATTGTAATATTGAATTACGATGTTTAAGTTATTGAAAAGTATGTGATTTTAATCAATCAAACAATATGTAAGTAAAAGATTCGATTTTTGAAATGGCGTTTCAATTTTATTTTTAATTTTGTTACGGCAAATAACACAACCATAGACGGATAACAAAAGTACAGCTGAGGCACAGTTTATAAAATGTAAATACGTACCCCGAACATTGGCAGTTTATTTCACAGTTTTTGCTACTTTCTCCCCACATTTTGCACAGAGTTCCTTTTACACGATCACAAGTTATAGGTCCATTTTTTTATTTCAGTCTTTTTAAATCACAGTCACGGTGCTTTAACGTAGCAACACTCCACGAGTACCACGCTTGGCAGTTAAGCGCCGACTAACAGTTCCCTCGTTCCCAACGAACTCCCAGCGCTTCCCAATGACGTTTCTCCCGCCACCCTTGTCGTTTTGGATGACATATTTAAAAAATTTCTACCATTTTAGTAGAAATGTTATGTTAATAAAATAAAAGTAGCATAAAATATAACATTTGTGATTGTTTTAGAGGAATATTTATACTATACGTTTTGTAAATAAAGTTCTGTTAGCTTATTATGAATATGTTGGGTTTATTTGCTTATTGTGAAAGCATCCATAAGATATGATCATCATCTTCCTGTCCTTATGCCACTAAGTAGAGTTGGCACAACATGTTATAAACATGCTGTCATGTCACATGATTTAGCTGCGTTTTTACGACCGGCCGCCTGCCTGACGTCAACTTACCTCAGTCGTATTTTACGACACCTCGGTAAGAAAGAGGATGGTCTATTCTACTCAGCTGGATACCACACGGCGGCAATTATAAGATATGATATACAATAAATAAAAGACAATTTACTAGGAACTCCTTATCTTGAATAAAGAATGTTTAGAAATTATTATGCTTGTTCTATAAGGTAGGTATTTAAATTTATTTACATTGTGATATTATTATAAAAAAGTTACCTTTTTAATCTACAAATCTTCAACTATTTATATAAAAAAACTCACATCTGTTTTTCTGATCGAACTATAAGAAAGACAAACACACATACCTTATACTTAGTGTGTTGACGGTATTTATGATTTCTAATATTTAGCTGTATACCGCTCTAAATGTCTAAAAAGCTGGAAAAGAGCAACCACTGAATAATTTATTTACTTAAGCAAGCACTGAGTTTCTTGTCGACACTTCTTGATAGGAGCAGTTTTAAGTTTGAAATTAAAGCTGATTTACATCAGCTGTAGATAATTTATAGAATTAGGTGTTACTTTGCGGAGGTCCATAATACAAAAGTAATGAGAATATTATTTTGCTATAATCCGCGATAAAAGAAAATATATGTAATGCTAAATGTAGAGTGTACTATTCGATCTCATACCTGATACATGCAGCATTTGTAAGAACTCATGCACTACCCGACACCGATGGCACAACAATACACAAGCACTGCACACATTCACCACCACAATCTCAACAATTGTTTCGCCCCGTAACCGAAGTATCTTCAGGAGATAGACTCCACGACAAAATCGCAAAGCATTGAGATTGTGGTGGTGAATGTGTGCAGTGCTTGTGTATTGTTGTGCCATCGGTGTCGGGTAGTGCATGAGTTCTTACAAATGCTGCATGTATCAGGTATGAGATCGAATAGTACACTCTACATTTAGCATTACATATATTTTCTTTTATCGCGGATTATAGCAAAATAATATTTTCATTACTTTTGTATCAGCTGTAGATTCAAACTTAAATGTAACAGAAACGAAATAATTTGCATAAAAATTTGAGAAAAAGCTTCTTTTTTATTTAACAAAACATATTTTGGTACATTTTATATATTTTAGGCTGTCCATTAAACATGCTCAGACGCAGGCCAACCCGTCTGACCCTACAAACCTAACTAGATCGATTATCGATACACAAACAAGTGAATTTAAACTCTATTACAACCAAACACAATATAAAATCGAATAACAGCTATCACAAAAGGAATGTCATACAAAAATCATATGGGAAGCGAATCCTGTTTCAACGCACACTATTCCAATTAATGCAATAGAAATTAAACTTTATTCATATTGAAATAAGATACAATTTTAATTGTCAAAAAACATAAAGACGGTATTCACACACACAGATAACGTCGATTCAAAGTTAAATCATATGTTCATTCAGGAACTGGACAAGTTAATATAAGCTTTAGTGTATTAAGTTATGGTTTATTATCCTTTGCAGTTGATTCAAGCTTGAACCATATGAGAAGTTAACGTTATTCAAAGGATCAGATGTCGGTACCTCAAAACTGAAGGACGAATGGTATTTTGGTATATCTGTCTGTAATATCAGCTGTTTTATGATAATAACGTATTTATTTATTCTTTTTATACATATATTTAGAAAAGAAAAAGAATTTAAAAAAAAAACACATGTATAAAGGCGGAATTATCCCTAAAAGGGATTTCACACAACCTTTGAGTAATAGAAGGAAACGGACAAGAATTGAAGAAGAGAGTACGGGTCATATAGAGATAAAGAAAAAGTTTATAATAAATTAACTATTTAATCTATTAAATAATTCGATAAGGTATTTTTTTTTTATTTTCTATTTATTTATTTATTTGAAAAATGAACAGCTTAAGCTATTTATACATTTCCACATATTATGTATATTATAAGCTGTGATGGCCTAGCGGTGCGACCGTGTGAATCTCTAGAGACGATCATGGGTTCAAACCCGGGCAGACACCAATGAGTTTTTCTATTAAAACTTATGTGTCTTCAACAATCAACTGAAATTCAACATTTCAATTGAATCAACCCTTCTCTCCAAAAATGGAGAGAGGAGGCCTATGCCCAGCAGTGGGATAGTAACAGGCCGTTACTTACTTTACTTTAATCAAAATACACTACTATCTAAATTATGCATTTTGTCTATTTGCTTTATTTAAATAATGTATAATATATACAATGTTATCTGTGTATCATTAAAATTATTCAGTACTAGGAGTCCCGCCCCAGCTTCGCACGGGTATAAAGCATATAGCCTATGTCACTCAGTGATAATCACAGTATTTCTCTACTCCATATTGAATTTTATTATACATATAAACCTTCCTCTTCAATCACTCTATATATTTAAAAAAACCGCATCAAAATCTGTTGCGTAGTTTTAAAGATTAAAGCATACATAGGGATATAGAGACGCAGACAGAGAAAGCGACTCATTTTATACTATGTAGTGAAGTTTAGCTGTTATTTTGATAATTGTCAAATTTTTTACCATACTTAACCAAAGACAAAATTACGTATAGCTGTCATTTATGTTTTGTCATTCCATGTCATAGTCGTTTTTGTTATACTACGTTTTATAGTGACTTGACGGGATAAAAAAAATGCGGTCGAACGGGATAAAAAGTATCCTATGTCCGTCTTCTGGTTCTAAGCAACCTCTCCACCAATTTTCAGTCGAATTGGTTCCTCCGTTCTTAAGTATAAATAGTGTAACCAAGACCAACTTTCTGTTATATATATAGATACCAGGTATAAAGCGGTACGGGCCGCTTCTAGTTTTTTAAATTGAAATGTCAACGACCGCCTTGATTTGTCCCGTCATTTATTATATTAACAAAATAATACTTAATTAAATTAAAATATATATTTGCAGATGCACCAGTGTTATTCAAATTCAAATTCAGTTGTTTTTTTATTCAAATAAACATGTAAACAAGTGATTTTGAATCGTCAACTCTACTGCTGGATCGGAAAGCTGTTCCTACCGAGAAGAGCCTAAGAGAAACTAGGCGGTCGATCTTTTAAAGATTTCCATTTTAAATTCTTAAACCATCTCGTATGAAGCTATAAAAGATATTAAAATCCAGCATTTTTATCGTACTAACTATTGTTGCAAGTTAGACCTAAAAGCTAACCAAAACGAACAATCTACAGGCGTTAAATTATCTAATACACTAACAAATATTTACAACGATAAGGATTTCCGGTTGAAATGCAAATCATATCGGATGCATGTCCAATGAAACATAAAATTAATGCTGAGAATATAAAAAAGGTTTACTTTTAACTTAAAATTATAAACAGATTTTACCGTGACTTATTGGGTTTGTAAAATGGATAATTATTTACCTCCAAAAAAGTGTTTTCGTTTGATAAACTAAAACGATATTTTATAAAAATACGCACATAGTCATTATAAGATAATCGGCAATGCATTATTTACTTTAATAGGCAATACTTTTTGAAGAATTTCTATTAATCGTCCTGTATATTGCATTAATAAGTTGCTGATCTCATAAAGTACATTATCATCTTCCTGCCCTTATCCCACTCTAAATGGGGTCGGCAAAACATGTTATAAACATGTTATGCATAAAAATTTAAATGATAATACAAAATTCGACACGGCATAGCATAAACTTAAAACAAGTATTGCCTGACATCAACTTACCTTAGTCGTATTTACGACACCTCGGTAAAAAATGTGGGTGGTCTATTCTACTCAGCCGAATACCACACTACGGTACAGTGCAATTATATTAATATTTAATAGGAACCGTTAAACATATTCAAATTCAAATTCAAAATATTCTTTATTCAAATAAACTTGTAAAGAAGTGCTTTTGAGTCGTCAACTCTACTGCTGGTTCGGAAAGCTGTTCCTACCGAGAAGAGCCAGGAAGAAACTCGGCGGTTGCTCTTTTAAAAAATATAATTCTTAATATTATTTACATTAAGTCGTTACTGTCTTGTACAGGTTCAAAGAGAGCTATATCCACACATTCTTATCCTCTAAATAATCTTCAAGAGTATAGTAGGCTTTCTGTATCAGCCTCTTTTTAACAGTGTTTTTAAACTGCTGTAATGGCAGTGCTGAAATTGATTGCGGAATTTTATTATAGAATCTTATACCAAAACCCACAAACGAGTTACGCACTTTTGCAAGGCGCAAAGCAGGAACCGCAAGCTTATGTCGGTTCCTGCTTTGTCTATTGTATACATCACCTATCGTTTTATAATTCTTTATATTTTTATGTACAAAAATTAAATTGCTTAAAATGTACTGTGAAGCAAATGTAAGAATACCTGTTTCCTTAAACTTCTCTCGCAGGGAATCACGCGGTCTTAAATTATAAATGCCACGTATAGCTCTTTTATTCATATAATTCTATTTTTTGATTCAAAATTTTAAACTCATGGTTCAAAGATTTTCATGGCATACAATTTCATGTCTTGTAACCTTGTTGCGATGGGCGAGGTCGATTGGGTAGTTAAAAGTACATATAAAGATGTTGAAGATATCTCACTTAAAAAGCTTAGTTTTCCTGTATCTAAAGTGAAAAAATAGATTATAGAATTAGGCGTTATGTTATGTGATGCTAAATGTAGAGTGTACTATTCGTTCTAATACACAAGCACTACATACGTTCACTATCACAAACTCAACAATCGTTTCGCCCCGCAACCGAAGCATCATCAGGAGATAGACTCCACGACCAAAATCGCAAAGCGATTTTATAGTGTTATATATATATAGTGCTTGTGTATTGTGGTGGCGGTGGTGGAGGTTTGTGCATGTGTTTTTACGAATCCTGCATGTATCAGGTATGATAACCGATTGTCCACTCTACATTTAGCATTATATATAACTTCTGCATTGCTTTACTTATATATTACTCTACAATCTATTCTACGTTACTTTAGTAGAGTAAATATCTCTCAGATTGCACGAAGGATCCTCCTTGCGTCGTTCTCCTCAGTGCTGAGGGTCGTGACCTTTTCCACGGATCACTTTTTCATGGATAATTGATCTCCAAGTCTTGCGATCTTCCGCGACTTGTAGGGCTTCGTGGACTTTTAAAGAAAGCTTTTAGCTTTTTTAAAGAAGCTATCTACGATTCTACTTTTACATATGAATAATAGCTATTTCAGCGATTAGTTTGTCTTATTGTACTTGGTACTTGATACACTATCGCGTTACATTGTTTTCTATTCCATTCATTCTAAGTTTCTTGGAATGTTATTATTTCTTTTAACATTGTTTATACTATAACATTATTCATTATTCATTTTAAAGTTATTTAAAAGTAATATCTTATTTTAAAATTTAAATAAAACACTTCAAATCTATTACCATTTTTAAGTCTATTAAATTTTCCGCCGTGTGGTATCCGGCTGAATAGAATAGTACCACCCTCAATTCTTACCGAGGTGTCGTAAAAGGCGACTAAGGTAAGTCGACCCGCCGTGTGGTATCCGGCTGGATAGAATAGTACCACCCTCAATTCTTACTGAGGTGTCGTAAACGGCGACTAAGTAAGTCGACCCGCCGTGTGGTATCCGGCTGGATAGAATAGTACCACCCTCATTTCTTATCGAGGTATCGTAAAAGGCGACTAAGTAAGTCGACCCGCCGTGTTTTATCCGGCTGAATAGAATAGTACCACCCTCAATTCTTACTGAGGTGTCGTAAAAGGCGACTAAGTAAGTCGATCCGCCGTGTTTTATCCGGCTGAATAGAATAGTAACACCCTCATTTCTTATCAAGGTGTTGTAAAAGGCGACTAAGGTAAGTTGACCCACCGTGTGGTATCCGGTTTAGTAAAAAAGACCACCCACTTTACCGAGGAGTCGTAACATACGACTAAGGTAGGTAAGTTGACGTCAGGCAGGCGGATATATGACAACATGTTTGTAACATGTTGTGCCGACCACACTTAGAGTGGAATAAGGGCAGGAAAATGATGATTGAACACACAAAGGCCTTTAATATTACTGTCTTGTTTAATAAAACTCTTCGTCAAATGTTTTACCAATTTTAAGTCTATTATATTTTCTATCAAAATTCTTGTAAAAGTAAAAAATTGAATTAACTGCCTGTTATTAACCCATTGCTGGGCATAGGCCTTTTCTCTCCGTTTTTGTAGAAAAGGTTTCGAGCTAAGACCTACCACGTTGCTCCAATGATTGGTAGGTTAAACATATCCCCAGAATTCTCTAAACATATGCAGGATTCCCCACGATATTTTCTTTCACCGAAAAGCATTAAAAAAATTGCATTAGTAAAGTAGTAAGTAACGGCCTGTTACTATCCCACTGCTGGGCATAGGCCTCCTCTCTCCATTTTTGGAGAGAAGGGTTGGAGCTAAGACCTACCACGCTGCTCCAATGCGGATTGGTAGGTTACACATATCCCCGGAATTCTCTAGAGATATGCAGGTTTCCTTCACCGAAAAGCGTGTGATAAATTGCAATTATCAATTAGACACATAAGTTTTAATAGAAAAACTCATTGGTGTCTGCCCGGGTTTGAACCCATGATCGTCTCTAGAGATTCACACGGCCGCACCGCTAGGCCATCACAGCTTTGTGCCCGCCCGGATTTGAACTCGTGATCCACTGGAGTGAGTCGTACGGTTTGTACTATATAAAAATAGCTCGAGAATTTTTTTAACTCGATTCTTCCATCAGAAAAGATCGCAAATTGCTAATAGCATTAATAAAATATTAGCACTAATAAGAGATACCGATATCGTAAAAAACAACAACATATAAACAAATTTTAAAACTCTGAACACAAATATAGAGTAAAAATAAAAATATTTTGACAACTTCATAGCATATCTTTTTAAAGGGCCGACCCTAAAAAATAAACATCATTATTATAACCCAAATTTTAGTCAATCTTAATAAAGTATTAAGTATTAAAAGTTTTGTCAATTTCGTAAAAAAATTTCGAGCATAAGGTCCGATGTCACGAAATATCTAAAAAAAATAACTTTTTTAATCTAATAAGGTAAATTTTAGATTAAAAGTGTTAGGAATCGAAAGATATAAGCTTTCGCTAAGATATTAATGATATTTCATTAAGAATTATCTATAAAAACGAAAATACTAGCCCGATTAGTTTGCAAATATTGTTTTCGCTCTCCCGAAAAGTCGTCAAAACACACATCTTTATGACATCAAAGACATCAAAGACTTTATGCCTCTAAGGTCCAGATTTGTTTTAATTTGTTTCTTAAAAATATTTCTGTCTAAATATTATTAGAAGATAATATTAGTTATTTAATATTATTGTTATTTAAATTTAAGAAGTAAATAGTAGTTATTTTAAAAATATAATTGGCAACATCAAGTTTTAGATGGCTTAAATAATATTTTTAATATGTACCTACAGATGTACATTCGAGTTGAAGAAATCGATGATTAATAATCGATTTCTATTATTTATAATCGATTTTAATAATCTATTTCATAAATTTTCTTTTTTAATATTAATATAGAAAAGAAGTTCACCTACGTGAACTTCTTTTCTATAATAATTTAATTATTAATAATCGGTCTATACCAGTGTTTCCCGACCTTTTTTGGTCCATGCCCCACGTTAAAAATTATTTTGCCCCCCTAAGTAACATGCAAAAATTTTAATATTAAAAATTGAATTGTCCACTTAAAGAACATAAATATTAGGTTTTAGGAAGAAAAATTGCTTTTTTTTGTTTAATTTGGCACTGAAATCTAGCATTGCACTTAAATGACCCAGAGCGAAAGGCTAAAGGGAAACACTTGTCGAGTTGCCCCCCCTTAACCATCAAATTGCCCCCCTGTGGGTCGTGGGCCCCACGTTGGGAAACACTGGTCTATACCGATTATTAATAATTAATTAGAATAAAGACTAATTCAAGGTGAATTTCAATTAACAAAACACATAGATTCGTTGTTTGCATTATTAAAATGTATAGTTTGGCTATATTGTATACTAGCATTTGCATTGGAACAAATAAAACCGTAATATAGTATTCTGATAACCATAAAAATGGTTAAAGTTGGTTAACCTTAAAAACTAGACATATGTTGTCACGGACTTTTACTTAGAACTTTTAGAGGGGAACAATTTTGTAATACATGATTTTTAATAACTTTCAACGTTTACTCAGCGCACGTAAGGAAAGCTTTAAATTTTGCCGTTTTCCTATTTTTTATTGCTGTTTCTCTCCTATTCATCTTAGCGTGATGTTATATAGCCTATAGCCTTCCTCAATAAATGGACTATCATATCAAATCGGTCCAGTAGTTCCTGAGATTAGCGCGTTCAAACAAACAAACTCTTCAGCATTGTATATTAGTATAGATGGAACAAAAGCTGTGGTAGCCCAGCGGTAACACCGTGCGAGTCTTTCGAGGGGGTCATGGGTCAAACTCGGGCAGACACCAATGAGTTTTTCTGTTAAAAGTCATGTTTCCAATTGATAATTGCAATTTATCACACGCTTTTCGGTGAAGGAAAACATCATGAAGAAACCTGCATATCTCTATATAATTCTGGAGATATGTGTAACGAATCATTGGAGCGTGGTAGGTCTTAGCTCCAATTATCTCCAAAAACGGAGAGAAGAGGCCTATTCCCAGCAGTGGGATAGTAACAGGCCGCTACTTATTTACTTATAGATGGAACATTTCTAGTATAATAAGTCTATGTTCTAACATGTTTATAATTCAACCGCCATGTTAAACCAATGTCATACGATATAAATTGTTATGGCACCATAAAAATGCTATCGGAGATTCTAGAGATAATTCAGTAACGGGTTATGGGACCTTCATGGAGGTCCGGAAACTAAATATATACATTTTTACGGTCTGTGCTGAGCTGGATAAGTAAATATATGGCGATGACTAGCTTTTACCCGCATCTTCGCGTGGAATGTTGTTACGTGATAGGTTTATAATATACGCTTTTCAATATCATCCTATTCCTGTTGAATTAACAGGATTTCTATAGCCTATATGTTACCCCGGTGTATAAGGTATAAGTAACGGCCTGTTACTATCCCACTGCTGGGCATAGGCCTCCTCTCTCCATTTTTGGAGAGAAGGGTTGGAGCTAAGACCTACCACGCTGCTCCAATGCGGATTGGTAGGTTACACATATCCCCGGAATTCTCTAGAGATATGCAGGTTTCCTCAAGATGTTTTCCTTCACCGAAAAGCGTGTGATAAATTGCAATTATCAATTAGACACATAAGTTTTAATAGAAAAACTCATTGGTGTCTGCCCGGGTTTGAACCCATGATCGTCTCTAGAGATTCACACGGTCGCACCGCTAGGCCATCACAGCTTGTATAAGGTATAATTGTACCAAATTTCATAGATATTGGTTCAGCGAATTCGCCGTGAAAGAGTAAAAAAAAAAAAAAATTCATCTGCTGGGAGCTTTAGACCGTAAACCAGCAAAGTTACACTAAAGTAATGTACTAGAGAATTGTAGATTTTTAAAAATACTATAAAAAAGTCTGCAAGAGTATATCTCTATCTATTATGGTTAACTCACAAAAACTGTTGAAAATTGTGTGATAACCACGCAAAGCCGCTTGCACAGCGAATTCAAAAGTAAAATAACGGCCTCTCACAATCCCACAGCTGGGCACAGAACCTCTATCCCTTTTTGGAGAAAAGATTGGAGCTAAGACCTACCACGCTGCTCCAATGCGGATTGGTAGGTTACACATATCCCCAGAATTCTCTAGAGATATGCAGGTTTCCTCACGATGTTTTCCTTCACCGAAAAGCGTGTGATAAATTGCAATTATCAATTAGACACATAAGTTTTAATAGAAAAACTCATGTGTGTCTGCCCGGGTTTGAACCCATGATCGTCTCTAGAGATTCACACGGTCGCACCGCTAGGCCATCACAGCTTATATATATATATATATATATATATATATATATATATATATATATATATATATATATATATATATATATGTATGTATGTATGAATGTATAGTAAAACAATATTCTAATAGACCTACCACGCTGCTCCAATTATTAGGTTACACATATTTCCAGAATTCTCTAGAGATATGTAGGATTCCTCACGATGTTTTTCTTCACCGCAAAGCGTGTGATAAATTGGAATTATCATAAGTTTATCAGACTTATTGGTGCCTGCCTGGGTTTTGAACCCGCGATCTTTTTTAACTAACAACGATCCAAAGCTACACGTAAGAAAGCGTGGGTAAAGCTAAACATTA
Source organism: Morpho helenor (assembly GCA_029227775.1). Taxonomy (NCBI): domain Eukaryota; kingdom Metazoa; phylum Arthropoda; class Insecta; order Lepidoptera; family Nymphalidae; genus Morpho; species Morpho helenor. The sequence goes on along the minus strand of JARGCU010000028.1, from coordinate 41,963,108 downwards.
TCTGGGGTCAGCGACCGATAAGAGATACGGCGGTGGACAAAAACACAAACGAATGTCGCGAAAGTGCATACAGATCTATAAATAAACTAGTCCAGTAAAAAGCTTTTAACAAAATTTAATATCCCTACTGTTAACCGTTGAGTTCCCTCGTCCGGAGCCAATCCTGTCATCAGGTCATGCTTATCATAAACATTGTCATCGGTACTGGACCAGTATATATCTCAATCGGACCAAGGGAAGTGGGGCATTAACTTGCAAGATTCCACCTTCACGGAAAGTTAAATAAATCAAATAAAATCAAAATAATGTTGATTAAAATAAGCTCTTTCAAGCACTTTTGAATCGTCAATCAATATAATGAAGCTACAACTAGTTCGGAATGTTGCTCTTACCGAGAACCAGAAAGAAACTCGGCGGTCAATTAAACATTTTCAATTTTACATTATTAAACCGCTTGTATGAAGCTGAAAGGATTTTCAAATACAGGCTTTTTTATCATCCAAATAAAAAAAACAGTCTATTAATAATATTGATTTTGAATTGATACATGCAGGATTCACAAAAACACAAACACAAACCTCCACCATTGCCAACACAATACATAAGCACTACACAAGTTCACTATTACAAACTCGACAATCGTTTCGCCCCGCAACCGAAGCATTATCTGGAAATAGACTCCAAGACTGCTGTGATGGCCTAGCGGTGCGACCGTGTGAATCTCTAGAGACGATCATGGGTTCAAACCCGGGCAGACACCAATGAGTTTTTCTATTAAAAATTATGTGTCTAATTGATAATTGCAATTTGTCACACGCTTTTCGGTGAAGGAAAACATCGTGAGGAAACCTGCATATCTCTAGAGAATTCTGGAGATATGTGTAACCAATCATTGGAGCAGCGTGGTAGGTCTTAGCTCCAGTCCTTCTCTCCAATAACGGAGAGAAGAGGCCTATGCCCAGCAGTGGGATAGTAACAGGCCGCTACTAGACTCCAAGACAAAGTAACAAAGATTTTTTTCCTTTAAATAATAGATGTAAAGATTACGTTAAAAAGTAAAATAGTTATCCAAAGCATCTATATAAAAAATATTTTTTCTTAAGTTCTGTATATTGTTCTGGAATTTAAAGAAACCTCTTCTAGAAGAATTCACGTTTTTCTTATTCAAAATACATTTTATAATGTTAAACCGTTAAAGCATCAAAAACATTCATTCACAATCTTTCAACTTAATTATAAGTAAGTAAGTAACGGCCTGTTACTATCCCACTGCTGGGCATAGGCCTCTTCTCTCCGTTATTGGAGAGAAGGGTTGGAGCTAAGACCTACCACGCTGCTCCAATGCGGATTGGTAGGTTACACATATCCCTAGGATTCTCTAGAGATATGCAGGTTTCCTCACGATGTTTTTCCTTCACCGAAAAGCGTGTGATAAATTGCAATTATCAATTAGACACATAAGTTTTAATAGAAGTTTCATTGGAGTCTGCCCGGGTTTGAACCCATGAACGTCTCTAGAGATTCACACGGTCGCAACGCTAGGCCATCACAGCTTATAACTTATAACTTAATTATATCAGTAAAATATTCACTGAAAGAATAATACGCGATGTCCATATGAATTTAGATTTATCCTCTCTTTAGCATATTAAGAAATAAAAAAATATTTACCTAATTTTTGATACTAAAAGATTGAAATTTCGAAAAAGATGCGTAAAAAACTCGTTACTATATAACTCAGCTTGCTTGTGTAATGCTTCGCTTTGCGATTTTGTCGTGGAGTCTATCTCCTGACGATCGGTTACGGGGCGAAACAATTGTTGAGATTGTGGTGGTGAATGTGTGCAGTTGTGTATTGTTGTGCCATCGGTGTCGGGTAGTGCATGAGTTCTTACAAATTCTGCATTTATCAGGTATGAGAATAGTACACTCTACATTTAGCATTACATATATTTCCTTTTATCGCTGATTATAGCAAAATAATATTCTCATTACTTTTGTATTATACCTCCGCAAAATAACGCCTAATTTTATAAATTATATAAACATGCGTATCAAAACTAATATTGCCACCTTTTTTTGAAGAAAAATTGTATTTTTCTTTTTAAATCAAAAAAATATAGTACTTTTAGGAAATTCAGGAAAAAAAAATAGTACACATCTATTTTCAATCATTATTTATTTTTCCATGATTATTTATTATTGCTTTTCGCTAGACAATGACAAAGGAGTTAGAGTTACTAACTAACTAAGCCCCGTAAATACATGAATGAGTTTCGTTCAAACATTCCCTATGCAGTGCTGCGGGTGCGTTACATTAACAGTTGATTAAAAAAAAGCGTGACAATTGAATTAGCGATAAAAATATAATATTTTTCGTCCTATATTATTTTTCTATAATATATAGTACAATTGACTAAAATATAGTACGATACTATATAATATAGTACGGGTGGCAACCCTAAGTACACTCTACATTTAGCATTACATATATTTCCTTTTATCGCTGATTAATCAAATAATATTCTCATTACTTTTGTATTATAGACCTCCGCAAAGTAACGCCTAATTATATAAAAATGCGTATCAAAACATAACCTGCCTCTACAATACTACCTGACAAATATAAAACCTCGTTTCTGAAATGCATTGATTTAATTACCATGCTAATGGTCCGTGGTGCTGATGCGAAAGCGCGCGAAACCACCGCGGCCGTTACGGTACCGTTGGGGGCGTTCACTTTTTTAAATCTGGAATGTTATTCCCGACATCTCCCGCCAACGAATATAAGATGGCCGCTTTGACGTTCAACACTCTTTATTACAGAGCAATAGAGTCGTAAATTGAATAACATTTATTTAACACATGTAACATTATCGTTGTATCTGTGACAACTTGTTTAGTCGTCAAAATAACTCACTAATTTTAAACCATATGCATTAAACGGATTTACACCGTGTGGTATCCGGCTGAATAGAATAGTACAACCTCATTTCTTACCGAGGTGTCGTAAAAGGCGACTAAGGTAAGTTGACTCACCGTGCGGTATCCAGCTGAATAGAATAGTACCACCCTCATTTCTTACCGCGGTGTCGTAAAAGGCGACTAAGGTAAGTTGACCCAGCGTGTGGTATCCGGTTTAGTAGAATAGACCACCCTCATTTCTTACCGCGGTGTCGTAAAAGGCGACTAAGGTAAGTTGACCCACTCGTGGTATCCGGTTTAGTAGAATAGACCACCCTCTTTCTTACCGAGGTATTGTAAAATACGACTGAGGTAAGTTGACGTCAGTTCGGCCGGTCGTAAAAACGCAGCCAAATCATGTTACAATATGTTTATAACATGTTCTGCCGACCCCACTTAGAGTGGAATAACGGCAGGAAGATGATGCATTAAACGGATTTAGATGTGATTGATTGAATCTTTTTTTCAAGTACACGTGAATAAAAAAGTAACACGTTGTCTATGTAAAAAAATTTAAATTTAGAACATTGTTAACACGTGATGATTTATATAGATGAATATACATGTAAGTGTAATTTATTTATTTATTCGGATCTCCAAGAGCATTACATACTAAATAATTCAACAAATCCCTTATATATTTTTAAATTCTTAGTTACAATGTTACAATTATAAGTAATTACAATTTATAAAAACTACAAACCTATTTGTTTTTAAGTCTATATCATTTAATTAAACATCTAAGTACACTCCAATTGAAAAAATACACATTGTCTATTCCAAAAATTTTAATTTTAGAACGTTGTTTATACAGAGTGTTTCAAAAAAGAGTATAATTAAATTGATAAAAAATGTTACTTCTGAGCAATGTAGTGCGTTATCACTACAAAATCACTGAAATATATGTATAAAAGCATTTGAAATATGACCTTGACGAATATGTCGTAAGAACAAATACACATAGATACACTACACACAGTTTTTTGACGTCAATCGGTCATGTGGTAACCATGTCGTCATCAGCCGTGGTCCGGCCTCACAGGAGTCACCCTTAGGGCGACGTTCCCCATAGCTAGACAAAAAGGTCTTATGTTATCTTTAGTGATACAGTTAAACCCACTACACGGCAAAAATGAGGAATGGCGAGTTATTACAGGAATTCTTTGTATCGATATGATACCAAGAATTCCTAACTAATTTAATAACAAGTCGCCCGCTGCGTGTCTGTTTACGATTAACTGAAAAATTAAACCTTAGATATTTCATCAATAAGTAATTCAAGAAGAAGGTTTTAATGATTCTATAATAAAATACCGCAATCAATTTTAGCTTTGCCATTACAGCAGTTTAAAAACAATGTTAAAAAGAGCCTGATTTAGCCTACTACACTGTTGAGGATTACTTATATGATAAGAATGTGTGAATATAGCTACTGTCCGACATTATACAATTTAATAACTAAATGTAACTAGTAATCAGTATTATTTTTATAAAAGCAACCGCCGAGTTTCTTGCTGGCTCTTCTCGGTAGGAACAGCTTTCCGGACTAGCAGTAGAGTTGACGATTCAAAAGCACTTGTTTACAAGTTTATTTGAATAAAGAATATTTTGAATTTGAATTTGAATAATGTACAATTTGTTTTTTATAATAGATGAAGCAGATGATGGTTGTAAATTTCAACAACTCAAAAAGTAAAATTATTTAGAAAAAGTAGCATAGTTTTAAATTAAGAATGTGTTAAAATTAAAAAGTAAAGTAACGGCCTGTTAGTATCCAACTGCATAGACCTCCTCTCTCCGTTACAGATTTCCGTCTTTACAGATTCAAAAATTCTTTACAAATATGCAGGTTTTCATGTTTTCGTTCACTAGAAAGCGTATGACAAAGTACAATTATCAATTGGACACAGTTTTAACAAACAGTTTTAGACAAACTCATTGGTGCCTGCCCGGGGTTTGAACTCCTGATCCCCTCGAAAGAGTCGCTCGTTCTGACAACTGGACTATAAAGCTTAATGTATTTAACGCACGCCGTGTGGTATTGGGATGATTAGAATAGTACCACCCTCTTTTCTTACCGAGGTGTCGTAAAAGGCGACTGAGGTAAGTCGACCCGCCGTGTGGTATCCGGCTGATTAGAATAGTACCACCCTCTTTTCTTACCGAGGTGTCGTAAAAGGCGACTGAGGTAAGTCGACCCGCCGTGTGGTATCCGGCTGAATAGAATAGTACCACCCTCTTTTCTTACCGAGGTGTCGTAAAAGGCGACTAAGGTAAGTCAACCCACCGTGTGGTATCCGGCTGAGTAGAATAGGCCACCCTCTTTCTTACCGAGGTGTCGTAAAATACGACACAGGTAAGTTGGCGTCAGGCAGGCGGCCGGTCGTAAAAACGCAGCCAAATCATGTGACAGCATGTTTATTACATGTTGTGCCGACCCCACTTAGAGTGTGATAAGGGCAGGAAGATGATGATTATGATCTCACCACCATTAATATTTAACAAATTATCGCAAAAAGCACAGGAACATTGAATATTTTCTCAACATGCTAACACAAGTCGTCGACCGCCTGGCAAACTCAAATAGACTGCAATATAACACCGTTATGGGCAATTTGTTTCCAAACAAACGCTTGGCCAACATCCGCAGGAATACTGAACGGAAAATAACTTGTCTACTTGGAAATACTGTGTTTGCTGGTTAAATTACCCACAGGCAACAGGTTATTACTTGCTTGCTTGCAATACTATCTATTTCCCATGACTTCTGTCCTTAAATATATCTCACGAAACCTAACAAATCCACATCACTAACAAGAATCCCTCTCGCTCCAGCACCATACAGCACAAAGATTAATATTTGTCTCCCCCTCCCCTCAATATCCTCAATAATATTAAGATGCCTGCCTGATATAGTATATAAGTAATTTAATTAATATTTAATTGATTTTGCATGTATATATTTTGTTGTTTTATGTTACTCTTGTTTTTATATTTCTAAATTAATAGCTTTACGTCACATGTTTGTTTTAAATGTTTAATTGTGAGACACACCTGCAAGTTGATGCCCCACTTCCCTTGGTCCGATTGAGATGATACATACTGGTCCAGTCCCGATGACAATGTTTATGATAAGCATGACCTGATGACAGGATTGGATCCGGACGACGGAACTCAACGGTGAGGTTGTAAAAATTTATTAAAAGCTTTTAGTATGTTTAACTATTATTAACTAGCTTTTACCCACAGCAGCAGGGGTCTTCTCACTCGCCCGAAGACGGGTGTGGTACGGGCTTCGAGGCGTACCTCCTTACCCGGGCCATTCCTCGCAGGCCTGAAGGCCTGGTTGTTTGTTTAGGCCTGTTGGCCTAGGCTCTGGCCAATGGCTGAGCCTGAGGGGGATATTTCGTTTTCCCGCAACCCGCAACTTTGCGTGGACTGTTGTTGCGTATAGATGGCGCTTTTCAATGTCATCCTATTCCTGTAGAATTAACCGGATATTTATAGCCTATATGTTACTCGGGTGTATAAGGAATAATTGTGCCAAATTTCATCGATATTGGTTCAGCAAATTCGCCGTGAGAGTAACAAATATATATCCATAATCAAATACTTTCGCATTTATAATTAGTAGGATTGTGACTTTAAATACATATAAATATATAAATAAATAAATATATGGGACACCTCACACACGGTCGTCCGTCCCCAAAGTAAGTAACTTAATATAATACTTGTGTTATGACAGACAACTGGTGAATATATACTTATGTAACTTTAAATACATACTTAAATACAAATATACGCCCAGGCTCAAAGACCAACAAATTCATTTATAGAAAATGTTGGCCCTCGGCGGGAATCGAACCCGCGACCCGTGGAGCTGAAGGCCGAGTCACTACCCACTGCTCCAACGGGCCATACATGTAACACTAGTGATACCCGCAACTTTATTCGAGTTGAATTTAGTGTTAAATTGCCCTTAATTTAGTATACTATTTAAGTTTAATTTAGTGTAGTGTATTTCTGCGATTTCTTCCCAGGAATTCTTTTAAGTCCTATATGGTTGGACCGGTATGTAAGCTTCTATTGCACTAAATTTTATCTAAATTGGGCTATTGAAGGAGCAATAATAGACAGACGGATATTTATAATATCAGTTTGGATACAGTGAATGCGAGAATGGAATCTTGTCCATTCAGAATATCCCGTCCTTGAACCCGCCTACCTTGGGTGTCAGTGATAGCGATGTGACTTGGATAAGAAATTTTTTAAATTTTTTATCCCATAAAAATATAAGGAATTATAAAACGATAGGTGATGTTTATAATAGACAAACCAGGAACCGACATAAGCTTGCGGCTCCTGCTTAGCGCCTTGCAAAAGTACGTAAGTCGTTTGTGGGTTTGGAAATAAGATTCTATAATAAAATTCCGCAATCAATTTCAGCTTTGCCATTACAGCAGTTTAAAAACATTGTCAAAAATAGGCTGATACAGCAAGCCTACTATACTATTGAAAATTATTTAGAAGATAATAATGTGTGGATATAGCTCACTTTGAACCTGTACAAGACAATAACGACTGAATGTAAATAAGAATAAATAATATTAATAAATATTAAGAATTATATTTTTAAAAGAGCAACCGCCGAGTTTCTTGCTGGCTCTTCTCGGTAGGAACAGCTTTCCGAACCAGCAATAGAGTTGACGATTCAAAAGCACTTGCTTACAAGTTTATTTTAATATAAGAATATTTTGAATTTGAATTTAAAGATAATAAATTTTTTCTGACTTTTGCAAAAGTTCTATTTTTTAATATTAATAATTAATTACAATAAAGGCTAATTAAAGTGGACAACTACAAAGATACTACAAAAATAACCACTTTTATTTCAACGCGGACGAAGCCCCTTGAGCAGATTCAAAATAAAACATTGAATTGAATTAAAACATATTTTTCCCTTCCCTTATGCGAGAAGAAATATTATTAAAGAAAAATCCATAAGTTTGTTACTATGTATATTTCCTATAGCCTTATGAACTCGCTGTTTTGCATAGAATTTATAAATGGAGTTCTCAGAAAAGCATAGAACCGTTTTTTCAACCGTCAAAGCAAAATCTAAAGTATACGTTCATTTCTAAGTATAACGCAATATTGTTAAGATGTAACTATAGAATTTGTACGCCGTGTGGTATCCGGCTGAATAGAAAAGTACCACACTCATTTCTTACCAAGGTGTCGTAAAAGGCGACTAAGGTAAGTTGACCCGCCGTGTGGTATCCGGCTGAATAGAATAGTACCACCCTCTTTCTTACCGAGGTGTCGTAAAGTACGACTAAGATAAGTTGACGTCAGGCAGACGGCCGGTCGTAAAAACGCAGCCAAATCATGTGGCAGCATGTTTATAACATGTTGTGCCGACCCCACTTAGAGTGGGATGAGGGCAGGAGGATATAAATGTAACTAAAGAATTTGTATTATTTTGCAGTTAAAATATCCTTTTTTGGTCTAATTCTTCCATATATGCGCAATTTATGAATATCTTAATTACAGGTTAATTTAAATTATTTCATGTTTTTGAAATAATGTTGTGAAATAGTGACTTTTAACTAAAAGTTTGCTTTTTTGTTTTTGGATTACTTAGATGATAAGAATTCGTAGAAATAGCTACTTTGTGTAGGGTCGCAAAGACAGTAATGACTAAATGTAACTATAAGTTATAAGAAAAGATCAACCGCCGAGTTTCTCTTAGGCTCTTCTCGGTAGGAACAGCTTTCCAAACCAGCAGTAGAGTTGACGATTCAAAAGCACTTGTTCAGTTGTATAAATACATTTTTTAATTTTGAATTTTTCTATACATTCTAAAAGTACAAAAGTAATAAAAATATTTTGGTATTATACCATGGATTATATAAGTTAATATTAAAATAAAAGTTTTGATAGAATAATTTTAGTATAATCCGCGTTTCTTAAGAAAATCTATGTAATGAAAATAAATGCTAAGTGTAGGAAGCAAAAACCGCTGTCTTAATATAAAAGAATATTATTAAAGGAGCTACTAATGATGCGGAAGTTTGCTCATAACGAGAAGAACCAGTTAGAAACTCAACGGAACCCTTAAATAAAAACACTAAAATTATTTATAGTTATTATATTTAAAATATTACAGTTCAGTAAATATTTGCGATTTAAAAAAATGTATTACATATATAATCTGTAATTTTGTAGCACTAGTAAAACGCCGTGTCGTATCCGGCTAAGTAGAACAGACCACCCATATTTTTGACGTAACGTATTGGTGACGTAAAAGGCGACTATGGTAAAGTGACGTCAGGAAGGTCGGTCGTAACTCGTAAAATGCATTACAAAACTATTAACATTTGTACAACATGTTGTGCCGACCCCACTTTGATTTGTCTCCGTTTTTACGACCGGCCACCTGCCTGACGTCAACTTACCTCAGTCGTATTTTACGACACCTCGGTAAGAAATGAGGTTGGTACTATTTTACTCAGCCGGATACCACACGGCGGGTCGTCTTACGTTAGTCGCCTTTTACGACACCTCGGTAAGAAATGAGGGTGGTACTATTCTATTCAACCGGATACTAACTACATGGCGTGCATGACAAAACTATCAACATTTCTAAAACATGTGTTGACCCCACTTAAAGTGGGATAAGGCAGAAGAACAGAGTCCCAAGTTTTACGATACTTTCAAAACTTGCCTAAGACGCAATATAAGATTTAAAATACCGTTTTCGGGATTTTCAAAAAAGTTTAAAAACATACAACCCATGGGCCTCAACGCAAGCCGTTACAAGTTTCATTAAATTAACTACTCGCTTGAAGTATATCCAACAGGCGCATATAAAAAACTGCCGAGTTATCGAATCAAGTTTAACATACAACCTGTATAAGACATGCCATAGACCACGTGTTTCTTCCGTCACCAAAAGCGCGCGAAAATTATACCAAACAAATATATGCTTTAATACAACTAACATAAGTTTCAATTTAAAATTAATATCAAACAAGTTCATTTCGCGGCATTATAATATGGATCGTGAGAATAAAATTTATACATTGCATTTTCAACTTTAGTATAATATAAATAAAGTTTAAATTACAATGGAGTTATAACGAATACCTGTTTGTTGACCGTCAATGACCTCTTGAAAAAGCGAGGGAAAACCTCTTTAATTTAATAACTAACTACAAACGATTTTACACTCTATTTGTTTGGTTATATGTTTTAATTTTGAATGTATTTATTTGATATTTCAAACAGGTGACGTATCAACAGATTATGTAATAATAATACACCGATAATGGCGGATTCTTTGATTTATTATTAGACATTCTTGAAATTGTTTCCTGTGACTTAACATATAGTTAAGTAAATATGAGGTTTAACCCACTGTTGGGCAAAATATCTCGCTTTAGAGTTTAAAACTACCATATGATATGTGGTTAAACTTAAGTATTTAAGTGACTAAATAAATCACATTGTTTTATTGACATTAAACATAACCCTTATGGCAGGATAGCAGGCGTGTTTAAGAAGGTTATAGGTTCAAATCTCGCCATGAGCTATATAGCTATTATAAATGCATTAGTATAGGGATAAGATAGCAAGATAGGAAAGTCTAGAACTCTATGGAAATAAGTCTAAGTGAAGTCTAAGTCTTACAAAATCATACCTACCACTTTATTTTCTTTATATATACGTCATTTATAGAAGCAGGCGTTACTTAGCGAAATTTTATAGTACAGAAATTATGATATTATTATTATGATAAAATTTAGCCGTGTGGTATCCGGCTGAGTAGAATAGACCAACGTCATTTCTTACCGAGGTATCGTAAAAGGCGACTAAGGTAAGTCGACCCATAGTGTGCTATCCGGTTTAGTAGAATAGACCAACCTCTTTCTTACCGAGGTATCGTAAAAGGCGACTAAGGTAAGTCGACCCACCGTTTGGTATCCGGCTGAGTAGAATAGACCAACCTCTTTCTTACCGAAGTATCGTAAAAGGCGACTAACGTAAGTCGACCCACCGTGTGGTATCCGGCTGAGTAGAATTCTGTCGCTCAATTTATACTGAGCTGAGCCATTTTCTTCTTCTTGCGGTATGCAGTATGTTTATATGATATTGTTTTGTGTTCTTGTTATATTTTTGTTCTATTGTTTTATGTGTTTAAGTTTAGTTTTAGTTAATAATTGTGTATCGCGGAAGGTGAAATAAACGTTCTTTCTTTCTTTCTTTCTTTCTTTCTAGAATAGACCAACGTCATTTCTTACCGAGGTGTCGTAAAAGGCGACTAAGGTAAGTCGACCCACCGTGTGGTATCCGGCTGAGTAGAATAGACCAACGTCATTTCTTACCGAGGTATCGTAAAAGGCGACTAAGGTAAGTCGACCCATCGTGTGCTATCCGGTTTAGTAGAATAGACCACCCTCTTTCTTACAGAGGTGTCGTAAAATACGATTGAGGTTGACATCAGGCAGGCGGCCGGTCGTAAAATACGTCGCCAAATCATATGACAACATGTTGTGCCCCCACTTAGAGTGGGATAAGGGCAGGAGGATTATTATTATAATACAATTATTTTGCTACTAGTATTATACCGCGGTTTCACCCGCGTATAAGACTAAGACTAAGTCGGACTATTGATTTATTTTTGTTAAATATATCATCAATAATTTCCGCAGCGCATGCGATAACATGGCTAATTTTTACACCTTATTACATTTTTATTACAGATACCTATTTCTTATATATCCTATATTGCTCAGTAAAGATGCAGCTTTCCAATAGTGAAAGAATTTTTGAAATCGGTCCAGTAGTTTTTGTGTAAACATTACAAACATACATACACATTATTCCTCTTTATAATATTAGTATAGAAAATCTGCTTTCGTTAAGAGAGTATTATTAAAATACTGAGAAAAGACTTCCAAAATATATCAAAACAATTCTTAAACACTTCATTATTATTAATTACTTTAATAACAATTATTTTTCGTCAGAACAGAATGCCGCCAAAATGAATTCCTCTTCCATTTTGAAATCTCTTAAGTTAAGATTACAATATTGAGACTAATGCCAATATTTATACTTTATAATACACAAACCTTAATACAATAATTATTTATAGAATTAGGCGTTACTTTGCGGAGATCCATAATACAAAAGTAATAATAAAATTATTTTGCTATAATCCGCGAAGAAGTAAAATAGAAAATATATATAATGCTAAATGTAAGTGGACAATCGGTTATCATACCTGATACATGCAGGATTCGTAAAAACACATGCACAAACCTCCACCACCGCCACCACAATACACAAGCACTATATACGTTCACTATCACAAATTCAACAATCGTTTCGCCCCGCAACCGAAGCATCGTCAGGAGATAGACTCCACGACCAAAATCGCAAAGCAATTTTTTACAATAATTATTATCAATTAGCAATAATTATTATTATCAATAAGCAATAGCAATTTTTTACAATAATTATTATCTTCTTATACAAATGTTAAAATTGCTAACACTATCTAATAAATCATATGAATTGTAGTCACTCTGTAGGAATCCCGCCATACATCCGGTGACATCATATACCTATACGGTCTTATCACTTTGATGTAAAAACGGGCGCAGCTGTTTATCCCACTGCTGGGCTAATAAAGTAATCTTTTTTTGTATGAAAAATATTCATATGTATCAAAGAAATACTACTACATACTGTTTATCTTAAATAATTATATATTAGTAGCATCTTTTCATCTATTTATTTTAACCAAAATTGTTAAATAGATTAAATAGTTAAATTTATATAAACTTTTTCTTTTTCTCTATATTACCCGTACTCTCTTTCTTCTTCAATTCTTGTCCTTTTACTTCTATTACTCAAAGATTGCCTGGAAGAGATCCCTTTTAGGGATAAGTTCGCCTTTATACATGTGCTTTAAATTTTCTTTTTTTTAAATATGTGTATAAAAATAAATAAATAAAGACAAGTTGATGTATATTATAGACTCGCTGTGTCCGCATAAAAATTGTTTAAACGCTTTAATCTCAGAATAGGAGAAGATGAATAGGAGAGGAGGAGCAATAAAAAATATTACGAAAACAGAAAATTTAATGCTTTCTTTGCGTGCGCTGAGTAAACGGTAATAGTTATTCAAAAATCATGTATTACAACATTGTTTCCCTCTAAAAGTTCTAAATAAAAGTCCACGACAGCGTATGTCTATCTTTTAATGTTAACCCACTTTAACCATTTTTATGATTATCAAAGGACTATATTACTGTTATAAACTTTCCACGCGAGCGAAGCCTATATTTTATTCCGATGTATAACTTACATTACTGTAAAGTTTCATTAAAATCCATCCGATAGTTTTTCGTGAAAGAGTAACAAACATACTCACAAACTTTCGCATTTATTAAGTAGGATTTAAGACTGGCTTCTGTGTTCTGGTATATTAACTGACCACGACTTAGTACCTGTATCACCAGTCACCAATAAACTGTCAGTTAGCTTATTAGGAACATATCTGACACATATCTCGGAATATTGCGTCTCTCAGGTTTCTGATAGGCTTATTCAGAACTTCAAGTGCCTATTAAGTTAACAGGTAGATCATGTGGCTGTTATTTTGTTTATCTGCTGGATAGCAAATACCTATTTCATTTAGAGATAGATATTTGCTATTTTTTTTTCACTTTTTAGAGACATTTATCTGCTACTTAGTTTATTTGTCGGTTAACTTATCCGAGAAACTTTATCAGTAACTTGTGAAACAGGTCCTAAGTGAATAAGCCAATCAGAAACCTGTAAAATTCCGAGATATGTGTCAGATATGTTCAGAATAAGCTGACAGTTTATTGGTAACTTGTTAAACATGCCCTTAGTGCTGAATAAGCCTATCAGAAACCTGAGAAACGCAATATTCCAAGATATGTATCAGATATGTTCAGAATAAGCTGACAGTTTATTGGTAACTTGTTAAACATGCCCTTAGTGCTGAATAAGCCTATCAGAAACCTGAGAAACGCAATATTCCGAAACATGTGTCAGATATGTTCCGAATAAGCTGACAGGTTATTGGCAACTTATAAAACAGGCGCTTACTATAGTAAAGCATAGTAACTACCGCCATTTTGTCCCCCACATCGCGAAACGTGTCATAATAAAAACAGTACCAAACCTACCTGCCCCGCGGCCGGAAAAAAAGATTTTGTAACCGAAGCATTCCCAGAAACCCACAGAGAGCGCCGCGGACCTGTTCTGTAATGACGTGAGGGAAAAAAAGGTAGAAAAAAACGAAACGAGTACATTCAAGCGATCAGCTGATCCTGAGAGGCGCTCGACCAGACATATTTTCTTATTAACTACACGCAAAAGTAATAATAAAATTATTTTGCTATAATCCACGATGAAGTAAAATAGAAAATATACATAATTCTAAATGTAGCTATCGCTTTGCGATTTTGGTCGTGGAGTCTATCTCCTGATGATACTTCAGTTGCGGGGCGAAACGATTGTTGATTTGTGATAGTGAACGTATATAATGCTTGTGTATTGTTGTGGCGGTGGTGGAGGTTTGTGCATATGTTTTTACGAATCCTGCATGTATCAGGTACGATAACCGATTGTCCACTCTACATTCAGCATTATATATATTTTCTATTTTACTTCATCGCGGATTATAGCAAAATAATTTTATTATTACTTTTGTATTATGGATCTCCGCAAAGTAACGCCTAATTCTATATCTTACACGTAACTTCGTTCTAGTCCTACTAATATTATAAATGCGAAAGTTTACCATGGATGTATTTGTTGTTCTTTCAGGGCGAATCCGCTGATTCAATATCGATGAAATTCGGCACAATTATTACATACATCGGAATAAAATATAGGCTATAGAAATCCTGTTAGTTCTACAGGAATAGAATGACATTGTAAAGCGCCATCTATTATCAGCCTGTCACGCAACAACAAATAATTTCACTTATCGCAAGAATTCTAGTAAAAAAAAGTAAAACATTTCACCACATTTCATCGCGGATCATAGCAAAATAATTTTATTATTACTTTTGTATTATGGATCTCCGCAAAGTAACGCCTAATTCTATAAATTATTTAAAAAAAAGTAAGTAAGTAGCGGCCTGTTACTCTCCCACTGCTGAGAATAGGCCTCTTCTCTTCGTTTTCGGAGGTTTGGAGCTAAGAACCACGCTGCTCCAATGATTGGTAGGTTACACATATCACCAGAATTATATACAGATATGCAGGTTTCCTCGCGATGTTTTCCTTCACCGAAAAGCGTGTGATAAATTGTAATTATCAATTAAACACACAAGTTTTAACAGAAAACTCATTGGTGTCTGACGATCCCGTGACTTCCTCGAAAGAGTCGCACGGTGTTACCACTGGGCCACAGCTTGAATTCTGGTATAAAAAGCTTGTATGTTGCTACAGAATCTTCACTATTTTCCAGTGCAAGTAGTAAAAAAGTAAGTAACGGCCTGTTACTATCCCACTGCTGGGCATAGGCCTCCTCTTTCCATTTTTGGAGAGAAGGGTTGGAGCTAAGACCTACCACGCTGCTCCAATGCGGATTGGTAGGTTACACACATCCCCAGAATTCTCTAGAGATATGCAGGTTTCCTCAGGATGCTTTCCTTCACCGAAAAGCGTGTGATAAATTGCAATTATCAATTAGACACATAAGTTTTTACTAGAAACTCATTGGTGCCTGCCCCGGGTTTGAACCCTAGACCTCCTCGAAAGAGGCGCACGGTGTTATCTTTTAGTAAAAACCGCACAAAATGCCGTTCAGTAGATTTTGAAAAAATCGATCACAATACATACAGGCTGATTTTGGGAACTTTAGTTTTATAAATTGTTTACATTCTTGGCTTTTACAAGAACTTTCGAATTTTCAATCGATCTAGCTAGGTTTTATTAAAACAATATGTTTTTTTAATGGCTGAGTAGAATAAGCCACCCTCATTTCTTACCGAGGTGTCGTAAAATGCGACTAAGTTAAGTTGACCCACCGTGTGTTATCCGGTTTAGTAGAATAGACCACGTTCCTTCTTACGGAGGTGTCGTAAAATACGAATAAGGTAAGTTGACGCCAGGGAAGCGGCCAGTCGTAAAAATGCAGCCAAATCATGTGACAGCATGTTTATAACATGTTGTGCTGACCCCACTTAGAGTGGGATAAGGGCATAGGGATATATATTTTATAATATAGACAAGCTATGGTTATTTATTATCATCATCATGATCATCTTCCTTATGTCACATGATTTGGCTGCGTTTTTACGACCGGCGCCTGCCTGGCGTCAACTTACCTTAGTCGTATTTTACGACACCTCCGTAAGAAGGAGCGTGGTCTATTCTACTAAACCGGATATCACACGGTGGGTCAACTTAACTTAGTCGCCTTTTACGACACCTCGATAAGAAATGATGGTGGTACTTTTCTATTCAGCCGGATACCACACGGCGTAAGCTATGGTTATTTATATAATATATAAAAGCTCAGTATTCAAAAACGAGACAAGAGACAAAATATGCCACTATTCGTAAAATAAAATAAAAACATTTCAAGGTTGCAAAACATCGACCCGCAAACAGGTTCTATGACGCGCCGTCAGCTGATTCCCGCCAAAACACGGCGGCCATTCGTAAATGGCCTTTCTATTGTTATAACAATGTCTCCGCAACAATGGACATTTGTTCAGCAATAACAATGTATTGTAAAAAGAGTTTAAAACGTTTCTAACAATTAAACAGCTGATTTTGGCGTCCAGCGGCCATCTTGTCCGGCCCGTTCGAAAACCAGTTACGTCGCTAAGCTTGTGATTTTCTGTTTATTTTTACGTCGCGTATTATCTAAGCGAGCGATAAAGTTGCGTGTGATAATTACACGGATCGACAAAAACGAATAATAACATTTAAAATCTATAATTAAAATATTGAAATATTGATATTTTAAAATTTTTACTAATAAATAATATGATGCACCTTGCAAAAGTACGTAAGTCATTTATGCGTTTGGGTATTCCTCAATCAATTGTAGCTTTGCCATTACAGTAGTTTAAAAATACAAAAGTAATAATAAAATTATTTTGCTATAATCCGCGATGAAGTAAAATAGAAAATATATATAATGCTAAATGTAGTGTGGAAAATCGGTTATCATACCTGATACATGCAGGATTCGTAAAAACATATGCATAAACCTCCACCACCGCCAGCACAATACACAAGCACTACATTCGTTCACTATTACAAACTCAACAATCGAGATAGACTCCACGACAAAATCGCAAAGCATCGCAAAAAATCTCAAAACCTTTGCGATTTTGCGATTGATATTATTACTTTTGTATTATGGATCTCCGCAAAGTAACGCCTAATTCTACAAATCAGTTTAGATGATAAGAATGGGTGGATATAGCTACTGTCCGACCCTGTACAAGATAGTAATGACTTAATGTAACTAGTTAGAAGTATTATGTTGAAAAGAGCAACCGTCGAGTTTCTTGCTGGTTCTTCTCAGTACGAACAGCTTTCCGAACCAGCAGTAGAGTTGACGATTTAAAAACACTTGTTTACAAGTTTAATTGAATAAAGAATATTTTGAATTTGATGAAATATTGATACTATTAGAATCCAACTTCTTTTGAGAATCCAAAAAAAGATGGGATAATTTAAGATTTCCTTTGCTAGTATAAAACGGTCTAGCGGTGAGGTCGGGGCGGAAGAAAAAATGCGGGTTCGATATTTAGCCATTGTGATGTCCGCACAAAGTCATATTTAGTAGAAATTGAAAGGAGTTTATTGTTTGACATTTAACCAAATATCATGTCAATTGAAATTCAAGTGAATATTATTCTTAGTCTTATTGGATACTGACACGTTATTATTTATATTAACAGTAATTCTGCTAATGTTATAATGTAAAATTCAAATTTAAAATATTCTTTATCTACTCTGATACTATAATACAAAGATTATAAAACTGAAACCTAAATTATTATGACAAACATTACGTACAGACCAAAAAAAAAAATATATATTTTTTTTTAATACGGTACAGGTCTCGCATGGACACCTGTATCATAATATAACTTTTTAATCATAACGGTACACCTATACAACCTCCAGCTGGACCGAGGAGGTTGAACCTCTACCTTAAAAACAAAGGTTTCAATGAACGAGTCCGCGGCGACGCAACACGCATGCGCAATCGATGTTTGCGTCTTGGCGCTAACATTTCACATTTAAAAAACCTTTACAATATTTAAACAAAGTTTGGATTTTAATAAATTAGTGTATGACACTGTACATAACTTGGTCTTATAACACTCGTGTGATACTATAAAACACACTCGTGTTATAAGAACCCTTATTATGCAACAGTATCATAATCTACTATTATTCACATAAATAAGTGCTTATGAATCGTCAACTCTACTGCTGGTTCGGAAAGCTGTTCCTACCGAGAAGAGCCAGCAAGAAACTCAGCGGGTGCTCTTTTCTATATAATTCTTAGTATATGAGTGACCTAGCCTTGCTCTGTAGTTAAAAATATCATCATCAGCATGTGGGATTCAAAACTGTATTTTGATTTTTTTGGTACGCCTGTTCCCATTAGGCTATCACAGCATTACTTTTGACAGCCAAAAATATCATGTGCATTCAGTTCTACGTTTTAGCATTTTTTCAATACCCGTAAAAAGGGATAAAACGTCTTTTAAAAAATAAAACTATCCTCCCAAACCCGAGGGGTGTTATGGGGGGCTATCACAGCATTACGTTTGACAGCTATAATGTGCATTCATGCAAAAATATAATGTGCTACATTTTAGCATTTTTTCGATATCCGAAAACAGGGATAAAACGTTGTTTAAAAAAATAAATAAACTATACTATATGCTGAATTTTAGGAAAATCGTTAGAGCCGTTTCCGAGATTAAGAAAATATTTATTTATTTAATACATAAATTTATATATATACATAGATACAAGATTAACTCATTTAAATATTAATATTTAATATTAAATAATAATTTTAATATTAAAGATACATTACAGATTATTTAGAAGATAAGAATGTGTGGATATAGCTCTCTTTGAACCTGTACAAGACAGTAACGACTTAATGTAAATAGTATTAAGAATTATATTTTTAAAAGAGCAACCGCCGAGTTTCTTGCTGGCTCTTCTCGGTAGGAACAGCTTTCCGAACCAGCAGTAGAGTTGACGATTCAAAAGCACTTGTTTACAAGTTTATTTGAATAAAGAATATTTTGAATTTGAATTTACATTTAGTCACTAATAGTATGTCTAGGGTCGAAGAGTAGCTATATCGAACCATTCATATCATTAAGTAAAGTAAGTAATCTTCAACAGTATAGGCTTTCTGTATCAGCCTCATTTTAACAGTATTTTTGAACTGATTTTATGTATAGATTATATAAATACATACCGCAAAAATTGCAACCTTGACCATAAAACATGCGAGATTTCTAATCTAATCTGCAACAGGACATTTCTGCCAAACATACAGAAAAACTCAGGTACTAAATACTTTGGCTGTGACGTTTATTGATCTCCAGAAATAAATAACGCAGCAACCTGATACCTCTAACAAAGACATCCGACACAGTCGTAGAGACTGTTGCGTGAAGGAGGCAGAAAACTGGGCCTAATGGTAATTGAATGTTACGCACCGTTCAATTATTTATTAGATATCATCCTGCCCTTATCCTTCTTTAAGTGGGGTCGGAAAATGTTATTAACATGTTGTCACATAATTTGGCTACGAATTTTACGACTGGCCGAATGCCTGACATTAAGTTATCTTAATTGGTAAGAAATGAGGGTAGTCTATACTACTCAGCCGGATACCACACGATGGGTCAACTTAATTGAGTTGTATTTTATGATACCTCGGCAAAAAAATGAGGTAGGTCTATTATACTCAGTCCGATATCACACGGCGAATCAACTTTTCTTAGTCACCTTTTCTATGCACACGCTCACACGACGGGTTAACTTAATTTAATCGCTTTTACTACACCTCGGTAAGAAATAAAGATGGTCTATTCTACTCAGCCGGATACCACACGGTATAATAATTATTTATTAGATATACATGTTATAATTAGTTAATGTATAGAACTAACTATAAAAGTACTAAAGTAACAGCCTGTTACTATCCAACTGCTGGGCATAGGCCTCCTCTCCGTTTTTGGAAAGAAGGATTGTAGCTAAGACCTACCACGCTGCTCCAGTGATTGGTACGTTACACATATCACCAGAACTCTCTAAAGATATACAGGTTTCCTAACGACGTTTTTCTTCATCGAGAAGTGTGCGAAAACATTGCGATTATCAATAAGAAACATACATTTTTATAGAAAAACTCATTGCTCGGGGTTTGAACGGCGGTTGATAAGATTCTATAATAGAGGCTGATACAGAAAGCCTACTATATTGTTGAGAATTACATAAATAATAAGAATGCGTGGATATAGCTAATTTTTGACCCTGTACAAGATTATGACTAACTTTTTATTTAAAAAAAATATTATTATTAATAATAATAATAATAAACTCTTTATTGCACATCAAATACATAGGAAATACAGGACTAAGGAAAGAATAAACAGGAACACATACAGAAGTGCAAAGGCGGTCTTATCACTAAGAGTGATCTCTTACAGACAACCTCTAGAGAAAGAAATTAAGAATTAAATTAGAATATTAACATGATAAAAAAGCTGTGATGGCCTAGCGGTGCGACCGTGTGAATCTCTAGAGACGATCATGGGTTCAAACCCGGGCAGACACCAATGAGTTTTTCTATTAAAACTTATGTGTCTAATTGATAATTGCAATTTATCACACGCTTTTCGGTGAAGGAAAACATCGTGAGGAAACCTGCATATCTCTAGAGAATCCTAGGGATATGTGTAACCTAGCAATCCGCATTGGAGCAGCGTGGTAGGTCTTAGCTCCAACCCTTCTCTCCAAAAATGGAGAGAGGAGGCCTATGCCCAGCAGTGGGATAGTAACAGGCCGTTACTTACTTACTATTAACATGATATTATTCTACATAAATTATAATTTGGGATAA
The DNA here is from genome assembly GCA_029227775.1 of Morpho helenor. Lineage (NCBI taxonomy): Eukaryota > Metazoa > Arthropoda > Insecta > Lepidoptera > Nymphalidae > Morpho > Morpho helenor. The sequence goes on along the minus strand of JARGCU010000028.1, from coordinate 41,941,960 downwards.
TTGATGAATATTATCATTATCATATTCCTGCCCTAATCCCATTCTAAGTGGGGTCGGCACAACATGTTATAAACATGCTGTCACATGAGTTGGCTGCGTTTTTACGACCGGCCGCCTGCCTGACGTCAACTTACCTCTGTCGTGTTTTACGACACTTCGGTAAGAAAGAGGTTGGTCTATTCTACTAAATCGGATACCACACGGTAGGTCGACTTACCTTAGTCGCCTTTTACGACACCTCGGTAAGAAATGAGGGTGGTACTATTCTATTCAGCCGAACAGCAAACAAGTTTTCACTTCAAATATGGCATAAAATTATTTTATTTATTTCATAATATTTTACACAGAATTGCGTTGAATATGAATGTACTTCGCATATCTTTGTTTGCCAGAAATTCACTAGCTGCGTTTTATTTGCAAAACGATTAGCATATATACCAGCCTCCTGAGAAGACAAACAGACATACAGTCTTGTTCAAACACCTTTGTTTTAGAGTACTTAACAATGCACCTTACAAAGTTTATCAACACTTATTTTAACTTAGGCTTAATATCGATTAAAAGGTGGAATCTTGCAAGTTAATGCCCCACTTCCCTTGGTCCGATTGAGATGATACATACTGGTCCAGTCCCGATGACAATGTTTATGATAAGCATGACCTGATGACAGGATTGGCTCCAGACGAGGGAACTCAACGGTTAACAGTAGGGACATTAAATTAATTAAAAGCTTTTTTAACTTTATCTAATTTTCTTCATTGTTCGAAGGTGTTTAGCAAAATTATCGCTATATCCAAACACTTGGTATATTCTTGCCTTCAGCAGAGCTTCATCATCGCTTAAACTTTCTTTATCCCTTAACTTATTTCTTAAATATCTTCTTTTGTCCTTTAAATCCGTTAAATTCTCTCTATGAAAAATCGCGTCGTCAATATTGGCTTTGAGAATACTTTCATAATCGTTTGATTCAGAATCTATTGCTATATTTTTGAATTTATTATATTTTGCTTTTTTAGCAAACATTTTAACATCATATCTTCTCTCATTGTTGTTCACATAATTTTTATTATCTCTAATTTCATCTTTGATATCAGATTTATATCGCATTGGTTTCGTATGTCTGAATTTTGTTAAATATTTATTAATCTGCAGATTATAAGAATGTTTCTTTGAGTTTTTTAAACTTTTATTAGCAACACTTTCTGAATTCAATTCTGCACTTTTACTTTTACTGTCACTAATTTCTTTAATATCAGATTTATATAACATTGGTATTTGTCTGAATTGTGCTGAATATTTTGGAAAATTATCAAAATCTTCCATTGAGTCTTTTATTACATTAGCACCATTTTCTGTTTTTACTTCTTTACTTTCACTAGAATCAATACTTGAGCATTCTGTGATATTAGAACTGCTTGTTTCACAACTGCTTTTTTCAATATTAAATTTTCTTATCTTCCCCTGATATCTCCATTGAAATGTAGTGGTTTTTATTGTTGTTGTTTTCATTTTGTATAGGTTCTTCTTCACGTATTTCCTCATGTAATACTTGCTCTTATGCATCGGTGGTCTAACGGTGGTCGTCGTAGTTGTCCTTGTGGTGGTAGATGGACCTCTTTTCGTACCTTTCTCTTTATCTCTCCCGCGTATCCTCTTCATCTTCTTTTTGAATTGTCTCATGTTCTTCTTCAACTGCTTCATTATAGTTTTATTTTTAACGTAGTCTGTATATTTCGCTTCGTCTGATGTCTGTTTCTTTGTCCGGAGGTACCCTTTCGATTTTAAGTATATTTTCGTCTTCGACTTGCTGATGAGTAGGTGATCCTTATAAGATGCTGTAAAGATTATATTTATTTAAGATATGACTTAAACTGTGATTCGTTTAGCAAATCGTCGCATCAAGTATTTAATTACTAGTCGTGACTCTATTTGCGCTGGTATCCTGCTGAATAGACCACCCTCATTTTATACCGAGGTGTCGTAAAAGGCGACTAAGGTAAGTCGACCCGCCATGTGGTATCTGGTTGAGTAGAATAGACCACCCTCATTTCTTACCGAGGTGTCGTAAAGTGCCACTAAGGTAAGTCGACCCACTGTGTAGTATCCGGCTGAGTAGAATAACCCAACCTCATTTCTTACCGAGGTGTCGTAAAAGGCGACTAAGGTAAGTTGACCCACCAAGTAGTATCCGGCTGAGTAGAATAACCCAACCTCATTTCTTACCGAGGTGTCGTAAAAGGCGACTAAGGTAAGTTGACCCACCAAGTAGTATCCGGTTGAGTAGAATAACCCAACCTCATTTCTTACCGAGGTGTCGTAAAGGGCGACTAAGGTAAGTCGACCCACTGTGTAGTATCCGGCTGAGTAGAATAACCCAACCTCATTTCTTACCGAGGTGTCGTAAAAGGCGACTAAGGTAAGTTGACCCACCAAGTAGTATCCGGTTGAGTAGAATAACCCAACCTCATTTCTTACCGAGGTGTCGTAAAAGGCGACTAAGGTAAGTTGACCCACCAAGTAGTATCCGGTTGAGTAGAATAACCCAACCTCATTTCTTACCGAGGTGTCGTAAAGGGCGACTAAGGTAAGTTGACCCACCAAGTAGTATCCGGTTGAGTAGAATAGACCAACCTCTTTCTTACCGAGGTGTCGTAAAAGGCGACTAAGGTAAGTTGACCTACCGAGTAGTATCAGGTTGAGCAGAATAGACCACCCTCTTCCTTACCGAGGTCGTAAAATACGACTAATTAAATATTGCATAAAATAATAAAATACCTTTATATTTAAATTGTAAGTTATCCTTCACATTCCGCCTACCTCCCATTCCTCCAGGAGTGAGCCTGTTTTTCACTACATCATTTATTTCCATCATCAACAACCTCTCCTGAGGAGTTCCAATGATTCTATCATGGGGTTTCAACACCATAACCTCTAACCATTCACGAGCTATGTCTAATGCCGTTTTATCTATGTTAGGATATTTTTGAATATCCTCTAGAACTTTTGCGATGTTTTGGACATCTTCATCATTGTATATAGAATCAATTACGTCTATAATACCGTTAGCATCAGGTGGTATTTCAGTCTGTCTGTTCATCAATAAGGTGCGAGTATATGTGGCTTGCACTGAAAGGTTAAATTAGAAATTGATAAGTTGGTATTTGTTTCAAAAGTAATGAGAATATTATTTTGCTATAATACGCTGAAATACTGAAATTTTTGAGGTTTCTAATAAATATTGTAAATAATTTCATTTTTTTCCGCTTACATTGCAAACGCAGGCTAAACCCTACGAGATTTATCAAAATGATGTACTAAGTATTTGTACACCTTAAAAAGGTCTACAGAAAAGTCCGCGATGGTATATGTCTATCTCTTATGGATAACCCACAATAGCGTTTTTTGTCATTTACTTTTTACGAAAAATAATGCCTTATGTTCAAAGCATTTTTTATACAATACAGCATAAATCCTTATCAAATTAAGTACCTCAAACAAATTGTTGATTTAATATAGATCAATATGGCCGTTTACAGCATGTAATTTAAGTGAATATTTTCGGAGATATTACAGATTTAAAATACCGTGAGGAGGCCGCGCTTCACCCTATAGCACTTCAAATTTAACAGCTATATGTCGTTCTTTCAAGAGTTTGTTAAATGACAAGAAAGCTGTTAATGTTGTATATAAAGACATTCTGTAATTAATTGTAAAAATGTAATACATAGGGAAAAATGTAAAAATACTTAAGCAAATATGTATTATATGAATTTAGATATTCCAAAGATAGCGGGAAATATTGGTATAGGGAGAGGGAAATTGTTTTTCTCCAAATTTAACGCTTGCGGGCCACAGGCAGTAATGAATAAATCAAAACTACTGGATAGATTTGAATCAATTTTTTTCGCTGAGTGACATGGGATATATATTTTATACCCGTGCAAAGCAGGGGTAGGCCGCTAGTATATTATAAATGTTAAAATGTAAATCTCCTCAGTAAGATCACCCTTTCCAAACCAGTCGTAGCTTCATTATAATTTGACGATTCGAAAGTGCTTGTAAAAGCCAATTTGAATAAAGAATTATTTGAATTTAACTCACTCTGTACTAATTGAACGGGTGTGTTCACTAACAACAGAACCAATGAGTCAATAGCGTCTAATACTGAAGCACCTAGGAATGCTAGCTGGTGTTCAGCGTTTAATCTGTAAAAAATATATGATGAACCTAAATAAAAAAAAGAGTTAAATTTTCATGAGTTTCATCTACTTATTTTTAACAAACCACAATGAATTTGTAACATTACAGCAGTTTAAAATATAATTAAAGGGATGCAGAAAGCCTACTATACTGTTGAGAATTACTTAGATGATGAGAGAATGTGTGGACATTTCAAATTCAAATTCAAAATATTCTTTATTCAAATAAACTTGTAAACAAGTGCTTTTGAATCGTCAACTCTACTGCTGGTTCGGAGAGCCATTCCTACCGAGAGGAGCCAGCAAGAAACTCGGCGGTTGCTCTTTTAAAAATATAATTCTTATGACTAGTTACATTTAGTCATTACTGTCTTGTACAGGGTCTAAGCGAGCTATATCCACACATTCTTTTCTTCCAAGTAATTTTGATCAAATTATTTGAAATTTGAGATATTTAGTCCACTTAGAAGGTTAATGCTGCGTTTTCCGGTGCAGGGTCGCCATTTACCAAAACCTTAGGGCCTCCACGCCGGGCTCTCCGCACCATTTACCGCTCTTCGCCCTTTTAGCTTGGTTACACGCTGAACTATGTCGGTGGCTTTGGTTACGGATCTCCTCATTTCTGATTTGATAACGTTGCAACTCCACTCCATCACCCGTTGTGTGTTTTTGTATCTTGTGAGGCCCATGAGGTTATAAAAGATACTTCACCTAACATTTCGACTAACGCAAGTTGACCCGCCGTGTAGTATCCGGTAGTAGAACATACCACCTTCTTTCTTATCGAGGTGTCATAAAAGGCGACTAAAGTAAGCTGACATCAGGCAGGCGGGTCGTAAAATACGTAATCAAATTATTTGACAACATATTTATAACATGTTGTGCCTCACTTAAATTAGGATAAAGGCAGGAACATGATGATCTTTTACCTAACAATTTCCCCATGTAAGCTCCCTAACAACGGCGAGACTTCCTCAGGGTGCTTCGCGGCAATGATCCTCATTAGGACTATTAGCGATGCGCTGAAGTATCCACCACGTTGCTTAATCTTCAGAGAGCTGATCTCCTCAACGAGGGGATTTACCGTTGTGATTGAGGAATTCGTTGCTGTAACAGAACAAAATATCTTGGTCATTCTGCTGCCTTTAACCCTTTATCCCGGCACAACATGTTTTTCTTTGCCATTCTCTCCTATCATTCAACTCTGTCGCTACTCCTGTTATATGTCATACTTCAAACAATAGAACCATCTCTCAGCCTGCCTCTAGTCACATATCCACATTCATATTTATTACTCGCTTGGTCACATGATTTAATTTGCCTTAAGAAACGGGCGCAATAATTATATTCTCATTCTTCTGTCCTTATCCCACTCTAAGTGTTCCACAACATATTTCTCTCTTCCTCTCCTATCATTCAACTCTGTCACTACTCCTGTTATATGTCATACTTCACACAATACAACCATCTCTCAACCTCGCTCTAGTCACATATTTATCCATTCATTACATGTCCATACCATATTAATCTTGCACTTCTCTCTTCTATAATGGCCTAAACTTTTCGACTTCCATTTATATACTCAGGTCCTAATTTATCCAATCTTATCACACCACACATCCTTACCATTCTCATCTCATTTTCAAGTACTCTTCTTTCATCCGTCTCTTTCATTGCTGAACATTCTGATCCATTCAATAGATTTTTTAGAAAATCGATCATATACAAATGAACATCTTTTGGGGACTTTTTTAATAATAATATTAGATGTCTTACTTGATTCCACTGCGGTCGTAGTTTGTAGAGTAACATTAGTTGCTGGTATTTCTGATGTAATATTTTCATCTACATGTGGACTGGTTAAATCAGTATGCATAATATCTTGGGATGTAGTATTATTTGTTTCATTTAAACTCACACTAGTATTTACACTTGTTTCTGTAACTGTTTCAGTTTGCTGCGAACTAGTTTGTTCTACAGTCTCTCTTGTAGTAATCATAGTTGTAGATTCAGTACTGGTTAAAGTAGAATTGGTAGCATTGGTAAGTGATGACGTATTTGATGACGTAGCTGTAGTAGATGATGTAATGAAAAATAAGTCATCGTAAACGTCAGGTTTCCTGTCCTCCCAATCCTCGAAGTCATAGTTGAACTCGGTTTTTCTTCTATAGACACGCCATTTGTTGTATTTTTGATGTGCAGTATGGACGTTAGGTGGTCTCCAGGTTTTTATATACAATGACTCTTTGTTTTTTGTAGCTGAAGAAAGAGTTTTGAATCTTTAATATTTAAATAAGTTAATCTTGTATACATATATGAAATACGACTAAGGTAAGTTGACGACAGGCAGGCGGCTGATTGTAAAATACGTAGCCAAATCATGTTACGACATGTTGTGCTGATCACGCTTAGAGTGGGATAAGAGCAGGATGATGGAATGTTTAACTACGCTGTTAATCACAACAATGGGGAACGTGCGGATTAAAGAAGTGAAAATACCCAGATACGACCAGCCCTGTCTTTCTTTTCTAATTGTTTTTTTTTTATTAAAACAAATACCCATCGACCACCCATTGTACTATTAATTAATAAGGATTGTTGTCGCCATTAACTTCCGCTTTGTATTTTATAGCAACACAGTCATAAAACAAGAGTATCGCGCCCTTTTTGATTAAAATGGTAACAACACTGTGACGTGTTGTTTCCGGTTGAGTCTTCCTATTGATAAAACGTTTCAGTTATATTCAGTCTTTGTTCATTATTCAAGAGAAGTACATCTCGGAACAGGAATAGTGGTATTCCTAATATATCGTGTTATTGTATATAGTGTAGCGTTAACAGGATTTTATACTAAAATACATTATATTAGTATTTTTAAACGCTTTTTGGCGCACTACATATTTTATTTTTTGTCACGAAATCTTCTAAAGTAATCAGAGAAATCCAAATCAAATCAAAATAATCTTTATTAAAATAAGCACTTTCAAGCACTTTTGAATCGTCAATCAATATTAATGAAGCTACAACTGGTTCGGAATGTTGCTCTTACCGAGAGACAGAAACTTTATACTTTTTAACTTACCTTTCATGATCATATACACCATATTCTCCATCAAACAAAATGCTAGTAAACTCTTTAATACAAACATTCATCAATGTCAATTTGAAATCACCATAAGATTGATTTGAATTTGTTTTAACACGTTATAGGAAATTTATATAAAGTATATAAAATTTAATGCTCAACGATATTGGATATAAAATTTAAATGTAAATATACTAGACTAGCAATCGCCAGCGGAAATATTAAAATAACCATAAAAATGGTTAAAGCTGGTTAACCTTAAAAGTTAGACATATGCTGTCACAGACTTTTATTTAGAACTTTTAGAGAGGAACAATTTTGTAATACATGATTTTTGAATAACTTTCACCGTTTACTCAGCGCACGCAAAAAAGCTCGAAATTTTGCCGTTTTCTTAACATTTTTTATTGCTGCTCCTCTCCTATTCATCTTAACGTGGTGTTATATAGCCTATAGCCTTCCTCGATAAATAGACTATCTTAATATTTAAAGAATTTGTCAAATCGGTCCAGTAGTTCCTGAGATTAGCCAATGAAACAAACAAACTCTACAGTTTTATATATGGGTGTAGATGACATTCTTCGGTGTAACAACGGTGAAATAGATGGGCAAAAGAATAAATGCAGGATGGATGGAGTGGTTAAAGGTTTCATGAATATGTGACCAAATTCCTCAACAACAACAACAAACAAGTAACAAAATTTAATGTCCCTACTGTTAACTGTTGAGTCCCCTCGTCTGGAGCCAATCCTGTCATCAGGTCATGCTTATCATAAACATTGTCATCGGGACTGGACCAGTGTGTATCATCTCAATCGGACACCGGGAAGTGGGGCAAATTTAACTTGCAAGATTCCACCTTCACATACATGGCAAGTTAAATAGAAGCTTTTAATTACTTATGCCCGCGACCCCATAAATCCAAACCCGAAGAATTATAGGAAAAGGGTTATACGTTGCTTACAAATTCCTCTATCTTCCAGTGAAAGTTTTAATGAAATTGGTTTACCCGTTCCATAGAATGTTCTATCAAACTTAATCTGCCTCAATAATTGCACAATCTTTAAGTAAAAAGCGTATCAGAATCTGCTCAGTCAATTTTGAAAAAATCTATCACATACAGACAGACAGTTTTTGGGGACTTTGTTTTATAATAAGTATAGAGTACCTGGTTGACAGAATCATGCCCGGTAATTTTTTACAAAATAAAAAAAAAGAAACTTAAAAAAAAGAAAAAAATGATTAGGTAGTTGGGGATCGATCCTAGGTATTTACATTTTCGAATCTGCCCGTTCCCTGAATAAGCTATGCTGACTTCACAGTTTATGGCAAACTTAATATTCAATATAAATTTTAGTATTTTTAATGCCCAAAAACAGGGATAAAAATTTTTCTATGTAAAACCTAGCTAGATCGATTTTTCTCCTCTAAAACCTCCTACATGTTGAATTTCAGGAAAATTGTTGGAGCCGTTTCCGAGATTCCGACAATATATATGTGGTATTGTAAGTTTGAACGCAGCGGAGAGCAACTGAGAAGGATGTATGAATGACAGAGTGAAAGGATTAGGTGACGAATGGATGGTTTTAGTTTGTAGTTACTAGTCTGTAGTCTAGAGTCATAAGCCGAACGACGTAACGACGCTAACGTGTTTTCCGTGCTCTGTAATAATTTCAACCCCTAGTCTAAGTGTTTGTCAAAAATCTTTGAATAAAGAAATAATTCGATTAAAGAAGAATTTTAATAATCCCACATATATATATACATACAAGATTAACTCATTTAAATATTAAAGATACACGCATTCATTTTGTATCGTATAACTGTAATGATATAAAAGTCAAAACGAGTAAAGACAAACACTTTTACTGTATCAAAAGACGTCTAACATATGCGTGCGGCTTATATTGAATGAATACCCTCCCTTGGTAAGGGGGGACAACGGCGGCAAGAGTCACGTCACCTCCGTTTTATTTTGGCACAGAATAGGTACAGAAGTATCATAAACGCATGTCGGCGGCAGATAGCAGAAGAACATAAAGGGTTTTTGACGTGACAACGTCTTAAATTAGGCGGCTTGGAGTCACTCATGAAAAAGTGTAACGCCCGCTCACGTCTGTTACGATGAGTCACCGAACGAAAGAGAGGCCCGCCGGACTGGCGAATGCCTTGCGTTTCTCTCCCATTACAATCCATCACATTTAAAAAGACGTTGTCACGTAAAATCTTTGCCCGTAAAACCGACTTTACAGGCAACCGTTTTTTTTTTGTATATTAAGTCCGGACAAAGATCAGTTATTGATTTTCGTTTGTACGCCTATTCTCTTCTTTGATCTTCTATTTAAGTCTTCTCCGGGATACATTCTGCTCTTAATAACGAGGTTCAGCTCCATCACCAACAGCCTCTCCCGGGCAGTTCCTTCGATCCTCGAAAACGGTGTCAGAACAAACGCTTTCAATGCATTCTCGGCTATAGCTTGCGTGTTATTTATAGTGTTTGGATAACCTATAATACATGCTTAAATTATATATACTGTTAGAAATTAAGTCTTAATTCAATTTAAAATGAATAATTAAAAGGTAAAGGAATGCGTGTAGGGAATCAAGCCGGGTACCTTACAGTGCGTCAACACTTTCACTACAAAATACCAACGACAGAATGATTCTATCACCAGTTCGGAACACTAATCCACTTGAGAAGAACTGGCAACAAACTCAGTGGTCGCTCTTACAGGTATACAAATAACACGAAATACAAAGTGGTCTCCCAAACACGTCTACCTCCTACGAATGCTGCACGTCTAGAGATCTAGATTCCTAACAATACATCCTCTTTCCCTTATCGTACTCTAATTAAGGTCGGTATGCTATAAACATGTTTTGAATGTTTTCACATGATTTGGCTACGTATTTTACGACCGGCCGACTGCCTGACGACTTACCAAGGTCGTATTTCACAACAACTTGGTAAGAAATGTGGGTAGTCTCTCCTACTCAGCCGGATACCACGCGGCACATGCTTAAATTATAATTCAAAAAAAATCTTTGATCTGCTGTTAGACCAAATTATGGACCATTCACAATTATTTTTAGAGCATGTAATAAATAAAACCTGAGTGACCGAGCTTTGTTTACCATTTTTTAGAAGATATAAAAACATAATTGTCATCGGGACTGGACCAGTATGTATCATCTCAATCGGACCAAGGGAAGTGGGGCAAATTTTGCAAGTTGAATAAAAGCTTTTAAAAAGAGGTAAATAACGGCCTGTTAATATCCCACTCCCAATGCCTTATGCTCATAAGGCTACCTCTCTCTGTTTTTGGAGAGAAGGGTTGGAACTAAGATCGACGCTCAGACGCTGCTCCAATTATTGGTAGGTTACACATATCACCAGAATTATATAGAGATATGCCGGTTTCCTCATGATGTATTCCTTCACCGAAAAGCGTGTGATTGCAATTATCAATTAGACACAAGTTTCAACAGAAATTCATTAGACCAAGCCAGGGTTTCGACTCGTGAATTTTTTCGAGAGAATTGCGCGATCTCACCGCTGGGCTATTTATAAACTAGCTTTAATAAAATAAATAATCTCATGTCCAATTTACCATCTATTTGTTCTTTGATGATTGTCGCGATGTTCTCTATATCTTGATCGATGTATATATTGTCCACCACGTCTAACAGAGTGTTCAAATCTTGACGAAGAAAGGTTCTTCTGTTTTCGAGGGCAAATATGGCGAACGCGAAGTGATCTGTCAAGAAATTAAATAGATGCTTGAACGTGCACATATCCAAATTCAAAATATTCAGTCTGTTATAAGTATTTTTGAATCATCAGATGCTTTTAAAGAAGCTCTCACAGATTTGGAAGTTTGCTCCTACCGAGAAGAACCAGCAAGAAAATCAAAGAGTCCGTGCATATTATTAAAATTTTATGGTACCGTGTGTTCGTTCACTGAACTTGATCCCATCAGTGATGAGTGGTATATCCTTTCACGCGATATCTCCGCGAATTCCTTCTAGAGAAACGGTGAAACAGTGGGGAAATGGTAGTGAACGGTTTACTTATCAATCGAGGATTCTTGGTAATTTAGGAGGTCGCTGGTCACACCTATTTAAAACTAGCAATACTTAAAATCCTTTAACAATAGAAGAACAGCAATCTCTTATATTTATAATATAGATATAAGCATATGAGAAACACAAGACAATTACTATATTGCAATGCTACCCTCGAAAAATTGGTTTAGGTTTGAATTGATATATAAGCTTAGACAAACTTGAATTATAGGGTTATCCTCTAGATCGGAGGAGTATCTTACCATGCATCACGTCGATAGGCTCCAACACCATCATCTGCAGCACAGCCTGGAACACCTCTGCTGCAGACTCGCCGAATATCGCCAATGATTCTTCTCGGACCTTTCTATATCGGAGATTAATAGGTATGAAGAAAATTGACAAGTTAAAGTGTTGACATAAAATGAACAAAAATTATGTGAGTACCTCACCCACAATAGACGACAAAATGCAATTAGAAGAAGAGGGACAGCTCGCCGAAAGAAGATGAAAACCAGCCCTCCACTACACGTCGCCCTAAGCCGCGGTCCGGCCTCACAGGAAGCACCCTTAGGAGTACGTCCCCCATAACTAGTAGAGCTTCATACAACAGCGTGATGACTAGTCACAGTCATACCACCAGCCCTTCACTACGTCGCCCTAAGCCGCGGTCCGTCACAGGAGGCACCCTTAGGACGACGTTCCCCATAGCTAATAGAGCTTCATACAACAACGTGATGACTAGTCACAGTCATACCACCAGCCCTCCACTACACGTCGCCCTAAGCCGCGGTCCGGCCTCACAGGAAGCACCCTTAGGAGTACGTCCCCCATAACTAGTAGAGCTTCATACAACAGCGTGATGACTAGTCACAGTCATACCACCAGCCCTTCACTACGTCGCCCTAAGCAGCGGTCCGTCACAGGAGGCACCCTTAGGACGACGTTCCCCATAGCTAATAGAGCTTCATACAACAACGTGATGACTAGTCACAGTCATACCACCAGCCCTCCACTACACGTCGCCCTAAGCCGCGGTCCGGCCTCACAGGAGGCACCCTTAGGACGACGTTTCTCATAGCTAGTAGAACTTGACTTAATTGACAATGTCTATCAATACCAGCCTTTCAATGACAAAGTTCATTCCTCTAAGCAGCGCGCGTACTTCTGTGGCGTTCTTCATATTTAAATGTCGTAGAAGAACGATTAAGCTCGATGTGAAGTAGCCTGTTTTTCTTTCATCAACTTCCTTCTTGATCTCAAGAAGATTTGGATTCTTTGTAGTCGTGACAAAGGGTTGCGCTGGAATGTAAAGATTATCCATAGAGTTAATGAATCTCCGATTTTCTCTTATCACTCGTTAATTCTGGCCCTACTCTTTTTATATGCATGATTCTTCACTGATCTATCTACTATTTTCAGCGTCTCTAGTCATATATCCATCCACATTCATAATTAAAACTCTCTCGGCAACAGATTATGTTGGTATGGACAAGTTTATTAGGAGAAATAAAAAGCATGTGACCAAAAGAGTTTTAAATATGAATGTATTTTGTTTTTAAAAGTGAATGTTTGATCAGAGGGGGGCCGAAAAAAATGGTTTAATTGTGTAAAGAATGGTATGCCTATAAAAGGAGTAGCAACAGAGTTGACGAATGATAGAGGAGAATGGAATGATGATGTGCCGACGCTTCCTAGAGTGATATAAGTATAAGGGTATGCGAATCTCAGCAACGATTTCGATCCCTCATTACAAACTTTGCTGGAGATAGACCTCCTTTTAGGAGTGTAGAGTATCTTATTCCCACGCTGCTCCAATGTGTACGTTTCACATATCTCCAGAATTCTCTAGAGATACGCAGGTTTCCTCATGATATTTTCTTTCACCATAAGTTATAACAGAAAAATTCATTGATAGACATCATCAGGTATTGAATTTATGATTTTCTTGAAAGAATCCCATGATCTCACTGCTGGGATTTGCTTATTGTGAAATGACTAGTGTTATATGGTGTTATTAAAATATCCACTTACTGACATTAAATATGTGATCCATGGTTCCCATAAAACCTGCGTTAAGATCGATTGTCGGCGGAGCTTTGTCTGTACTGTTGATAATTGGAGTTGATGTAACATAAACTTGGAGCAAATCTTCCACAGTACCTTCATCGGGTAAAGTAACTTTCAATACATCAACACTTGCCATGTCTACAAAAGTTTCTAAAGTATTTGTTTGAGTAACATTAGATATTTTAGTTTCAACGTTTGTTACATTTGGTTTAGATGATTCTTCATTAACTATTGTATTAACTGTTGTTTCAGTTATTGTTTCATTCGCAGCATCGACTATTTCTGTATCATTAGTTACAGTTTCGTTTGTTCTAAGTGTTTTATCTGCTTTAATGGAATATATATTTGAATCGTGTCTATAATCATATAGATGGTAGTATTCTGATGATTTCTCCTCCCAATCTTTGTAATTATATTCTAATACTCTACGGTTTTTATCTACTATATGTGATTTTGGGCTAAATTTATGAAATTGTTTTTTGTTATTCTTATTTAACTCTGCAAGTTAAATATTATGTGGATTATTAATTTTACTGAATCCTATAAATTAAAAAACATATCGCACGCTTAGGTAGTATTAAAGTGACCTAATTAGAAAAAGTTGTTTTGTTATAAATTGTAATAAATCGTTGCGGAGCACGTACAAACTCGTGAGTGTTAAAGAGTGTTAAACCCATAGCTTGAAATGATGACTTTAGAACAAAGATTATAATATACGAGTATCCAAATATAAGCCTAATTTCGAAATAGGTCACTTTGATACTAATTGCACTCGTTTTGGTGTTTCTAATAAGAAAATTAAATAAAGTGAAAAATAAATATACCTCCATATATCACTACTAAATTCAACGCAAACAGTATCACAATATACTCAATATCCATTTATATATTAAAAATAAATATTAAAAAATAACAACATAACTATAAAATATATTTCTATTATACCGTACAAGAGTAAAATAAATTTTACGACTATTTTTCTTACAAATCCTACTTCACTACATATTATAAAACAAAGTCACATTCTTTGTTTGTCCATATCCCTATGTATGCTTAAATCTTTAAAACTACACAACAGATTTTGGTGCGGTTTTTTTTAATAGATGGAGTGATTCAAGAGGAAGGTTTGTATGTATAATAATATTTAATACCGAGTAGAGAAATACTGTACTGTAATTTTTGAGGTTTCTGATGTGATGTCGTAAATAATTACATTTTTTTTCGCTTACATTGTTAACGCAGGCTAAACCCTACGAGATTTATCAAAATAATGTACTAAGTATTTGTACACCTTGAAAAGGTCTACAGAAAAGTCCGCGATGGTATATGTCTATCTTTTATGGATAACCCACAATAGCATTTTTTGTCATTTGCTTTTTACGAAAAATAATGCCTTATGTTCAAAGCAATTTTTATATAATACAGCATTAATCCTTATCCAATTAAGTACCTTAAATACATTGTTAATTTAATATAGATTAATATTATTGATTTAATATAGATTAATATTATTGATTTAATATAGATTAATATTATTGATTTAATATACTAATATTATAAATGCGAAAGTTTGTGAGTATGGATGTATGTTTGTTACTCTTTTACGGCCAATATATTTGGCACATTTATTTCTTATACACCGGAATAAATCCTGTTAATTCTACAGGAATAGGATGACATTGAAAAACGCGCATCTATTATTAAGCTATCACACGACAACAGTCCACGCGAACGAAGTTGCGAATAAAAGCTAGTTTTCTATATAGCCAAAAAATACCATTGGTCTATCATTGATAACACATTTAGATGTTATAACGGCCTGTTACTATCCCAATGCTGGGCATAGGCCTCCTCTCTCCGTTTATTGAAGAGAAGGGTTGGAGTTAAAACCTACCACGCTGCTCCAATGATTGGTAGGTTACACATATCACCAGAGTTCTCTAGAGATATGCAGGTTCCTCACGAGATTTTCATTCACCGGAAAGCGTGTGATAAATTGCAAATATCAATCAATCAATCCTTTTTCGCACAAAGAATCAGCTTAGCGATTCAGCGCGGAAACGCTGCCAACATTCTTGGGACCATTCCACGTGGGCATGATTTGTATAGTCATAGCATGTAAGTAATTTAAGATAGATATAACTTGTACATTTTTGCTGTAAAAAAAAAGAACAATTATAAGATTATTTGGACGAAACAAAGGCCTAAATTTTAAAATCCTTTCAGCATCATACTAGACAGCGATTTAATTAAATCGAAAATGTCTAACAGATTTACCACTGAGTTTCTTTCTGGTTCTCGGTAAGAGCAACATTCCGAACCAGTTGTAGCTTCATTAATACTGATTGACGATTCAAAAGTGCTTGAAAGAGCTTATTTGAAT
The DNA here is from genome assembly GCA_029227775.1 of Morpho helenor. NCBI lineage: Eukaryota > Metazoa > Arthropoda > Insecta > Lepidoptera > Nymphalidae > Morpho > Morpho helenor. Next base: position 41,926,158 of record JARGCU010000028.1, on the reverse strand, counting down.
ATAGATTATTTTGATTTCAATCAATTCAATAGAAAAACTGTCAGTACGTAAATTTTTATTCCTAACAATATAAAGCCAGTTAAGTCGGCTGTTAGTACTACACATTGTATAACAATTGTTATAAAATGATCGTTTACACGTTATCGGTGTTGTTTACTGTATTTGGTATGTGAGTATTTGTACACTAGTAAATTGCTTCTTCCAAAAAAGAGTTAACAATTTGAAAGTGGGATAAAGGCAAGAGGATGATGAGTATAGATTACTATTACATTTGACTAACATTGATTATTATAATACTTTTCATAATAAGATTAACAAAGTAATCTAACTCATGAATACATTCATGAGATTCTCGATTATTCATTTACAATATTCGCAAGTAATTTGGATGAATAAAGTTGCACTGTTACGAAATTTCCAAACAACTGTAAAGTCAACATGACTCAAAGTTTCTGGATTAGACTAGTTGTATTCGGGTCCCTTAAGAGCATATCCTTGTTTGACGTAAGACTTGCTTATTTACCTGCATACGACTAACTTAGTTGGTACGTCGAACTTATTGCAGAAGTACAAATAATTTTAATTTTTGAATTTGAAGGTGTTAATAACCTTTATTTTTAGAAGTCAAATTCAAAATATTGTTTATTCAAATATACTGTTTTCAGCACTTTGAAATGTATTTTATCTATACTTATAATAAATCTGTAGAGAGGTCAATTCTGTAACTGGAATATATTTCCAAAATAACTATCAGGGGGTGATTAGGGATCGATACTGATGCCAAAAATGCAATCAGTAAAAATTTTGTCTGTCTGTCTGTCTGTCTGTCTGTCTGTCTGTATAACCGTTATAGAAACAAAAACTACTCGACGGATTTTAACGAAACTCGGTACAATTTTTTTTCATACTCCTGGGCTGGTTATAGTATACTTTTCATCACGCTACAATCAATAGGAGCAGAGCAGTGAAGGGAAATGTCGGGAAAACGGGAGAAGTTACTCCATTTTTTAAGCTTCCGTCGCGTGTGCAACCTTGATGGTTAAAGCTACGCAGAAATCATGTATGACGGAAATGTTTTCCTTAAAATTATATAAAAAATATCCCACGACAGCATATGTCTATCTTTTATGGTTGACTCACAATAAGACGTGTAACTACCGATAGCTTAGCAGTTCGAAGCTTTCTGGTTATATTTGTCTACTCCTACGTTTATATCACTCTCAATCATCCCTAAATAAAAAAGTGAATAGTATTAACCATTGTATAAAAAAAGAATAATTGAAATCGGTATAGAAACACCAAAGTTATACATGAAATACGCTAATAATAAGCCATCGCGCGTGAATACTGAATCATGCTATAGGGATTATCACTACATAGTATAAAACAAAGTCACATTCTTTGTTTGTCCCTATATCCCTATGACTGCTTAAATCTTTAAAACTACGCAACAGATTTTGATGCGGTTTTTTTTAATGGATAGAGTGATTCAAGAGGAATGTATAATAACATTCAATATGGAGTAGAGAAATACTGTAATGTTTCTAATGTGATGTCGTAAATAATTACTTTTTTTTCTTTATAATTAATAATTACTTTGATGTTAGATATAGCAGGAAATCTTCTTGGTATAGGGACAGTGGAATTGTTTTTCTTCAAATTTAATGCGTGCGGGCCACGGGCAGTAATGAATAAATTAAAACTACTGGATCGATTTTAATATTTTTTTTCACTGAGTGACATAGGCTATATATTTTATACCCGTGCGAAGCAGGGTAGGCCGCTAGTTTTCAATAAAGATACCACTGATCCGGAATTATCTATATCTATTATATATCCCGGCTATCTATACCCCTGGTGAAATTATTCATAGAAAGTCATAAAAGGCTTTTAACAAAATTTTATGTCCTGTTAACGCACACTATATACAATAACACGATATAATAGGAATACCACAATTCCCGTTCCGAGATGCTCTTCTCTTAAAGACTAACAAAGACTGAATGTCACTGAAACGTTTTATCAATAGGAAGACTCAACCGGAACAACAAAGTCACAGTGTTGCCACCATCTTAATCAAAAAGGGCGCGATGCTCTTGTTTCATGACTGTGTTGCTATAAAATACAAAGTGGAAGTCATTGGCGACCGTTGAGGAGTGCCCAAGCCCCTCGTTCTGAGCCCCTCGTCTGGAGCCAATCCTGACAGCATCAGCTTATCATAAACATACATCAGTAATGAGGAGATCCGTAGAAGAACCAGAGTCACCGACATAGCTCAGCGTGTTGCGAAGCTTCAGTCACGATAGAAACTAGCAAAAATCTCATTGGTTGCTATTATCATGAATAACAATAACATAAATAACATTAAAAAGGATAAGTAAGATTTTGTCGTGGAGTCTATCTCCTGACGATGCTTCGGTTACGGAGCGAAACAATTGTTGAGATTGTGGTGGTGAATGTGTGCAGTGCTTGTGTATTGTTGTATCATCGGTGTCGGGTAGTGCATGAGTTCTTAAAAATTCTGCATGTATCAGGTATGAGAACGAATAGTACACTCTACATTTAGCATTACATATATTGTCTCTTATTGCGGATTATAGCAAAATAATATTCTATTTACTTTTGTATTATGGACCTCCGCAAAGTAACGCCTAATTCTATAAATTATATAAATAAAATTAGCATTCCTAACTTTATATTCATTTTGTTTCAGTTTCCGTAGAAGCAGCTAAGCCTAGAAGTGTCAATGTCGCCCTAGAAACTGTATTTGAGTTCGAAAAGACATCCGATATTGATTTCCTAAATAACATTCAAAATTTCATAAGCAAAGTAAAAGAAGTTATAGAAAAAAACCCAGATCCAAGTACTTCTAGTAGACGGAAACAGCAATACAAGTTTACAGACTTCCTTGAAAATTTAATTAATAATCTAAATACATTTAACGACAACATTTTGAAAGAAGTTATTCAAACTATAGACACTGAAATACGTAAAGAAAAACATACTGATGCATTACAAATCAAAGAATTGTTATTAAATACATTAGATGGCGTCAATATTAAATCCGCTAGAAGCATAAGAAAACATTTCGACAATCTTCTAAGAAAGTTAAAATCTATTGACAATGATAAAGACAACTATTTCCTCGGCTTCATTAATATGTTATATAAAAATGATTCAGAACGAAAACTTACAAATTTCATAAGAAAATTGAAAATACTTCGGCGTAGCCATAGAAGAAGTAAAGACTTACAGAATACTATAAGAAAAGCAGTTCAATCAATAATTTTTGATCATTTTTCTAAACTGTCTGATGATACTAAAATTATGGTAGAATCACAAATCAGAGATTATCTTAATAATTATTTAAGAGACAATATTAATGAAAATTCACTTGAATACGAAAGGAATAAAGTAAAAATTAAACTTACAAAACTAAAAAATTATGTAGGAAAAACAATATCACGACACAAACCTGTTAAAAGAAAAGAGAAGATTATAAATATTCCAAAAGTCTATTATGTTATAAAGAATATAAAAAGAGACAGAATCAATAAAACACTGATAATAAACACAATTGGTGTTAAAAGTAACCCAATAATCAAGTCAACTCATATAACATTGTACCCTGAAATATTAGATAAAAGAAAGATGGCTAATTTCGAGGCTACAAATTTAGTACCTTCTTATACTAGAAAACCAAAAGAGACTATGGACTCATATAAATTAAGCTATAGAAATAAAGCTATAGAACCTTATGATAGTATTAAACTAAAAGGTGCTAAATACGAAAATATTCCTGAAGATGCTTTAGCATTATCCTCCATAAGTCAGAGTGCAGAGATAAATGTCAATTTCATTAGTGATAGAGATGAAACCAATGATTTATATCGACCTATGAAAATAAGAGCGTCCAGGTAATGAGATATTTTAGCTTCAAACACACATCTTATCTGTAGCTAAGTAACCATAGGCCCTTTGGCAAAAAGTAAACGACCCAAACTGTACTATTCTACAAAAGTAATGAGAATATTAACATCTTCCTGCCCTTATCCCACTCTAAGTGGGGTCGGCACAACATATTATAAACATGCTGTCACATGATTTGGCTGCGTTTTTACGACCGGCCGCCTGCCTGACGCCAACTTACCTCTGTCATATTTTACGACACCTCGGTAAGAAAGAGGGTGGTCTATTCTACTTAACCGGATACCACACGGTGAGTCAACTTACCTTAGTCGCCTTTTACGACACCTCGGTAAGAAATGAGGGTGGTCTATTCTACTCAGCCGGATACCACACGGCGGGTCGACTTACCTTAGTCGCCTTTTACGACACCTCGGTAAGAAAAGAGGGTGGTACTATTCTATTCAGCCGGATACCACACGGCGTAAAAGTAATGAGAATATTATTTTGCTATAATCCACGATAAAAGAAAATATATGTAATGCTAAATATAGTGTACTATTCGTTCTCATACCTGATACATGGAGAATTTGTAAGAACTCATGCACTACCCGACACCGATGACACAACGATATACAAGGACTGGACACATTCACCACCACAATCTCAACAATTGTGTCGCCCCGTAACCGAAGCATGAAGGAGATAGACTCCACGACAAAATCGCAAAGCGAAGCATTACCCAAGCAAGCAGAGTTATATAGTAACGAGTTAAACCCCCCCCCCCCCCCCATTTAGTTGACTTTGTCTTTGAAGAAGTCTAGCAAACTGGAACTTGTAACGTATTCTATAATAAAATTCCGCAATCAATTTTAGCTTTGCCATTACAGCAGTTTAAAAATACCGTTAAAGAGAGGCTGATACAGAAAACCTACTATATTGTTAAGGATTATTTAGGTGATGACAATGCGTGGATATAGCTACTGTCCGACCTTGTACAAGATAGTAATGACTTAATGTAACACGTTATTAATATTATGTTAAAAAGAGCAACCGCGAGTTTCTCTTAGGCTCTTCGCGGTAGGAACAGCTTTCCGAACCAGCAGTAGAATTGCCGATTCAAAAGTACTTGTTTTTTAGTTTATTTGTATAAAGAACATTTTGAATTTGAATTTGAATATCTATTTAAAATCGTTTGTTCAGTATGTCGTAATTGTCTTGTACCCAAATCGAAATACAATTGACTCCATGAGAAAATTAAAAAAAAACATACAAATTGTAACTTAAGTAGCGGCCTGTTACTATCCCACAGCTGGGCATAGGCCTCTTCTCTCCGTTATTGGAGAGAAGGATTGGAGCTAAGACCTACCACGCTGCTCCAATGCGGATTGGTAGGTTACACGTATCCCTAGGATTCTCTAGAGATATGCAGGTTTCCTCACGATGTTTTCCTTCACCGAAAAGCGTGTGATAAATTGCAATTATCAATTAGACACATAAGTTTTTATAGAAAAACTCATTGGTGTCTGCCCGGGTTTGAACCCATGATCGTCTCTAGAGATTCACACGGTGGCACCGCTAGGCCATCACAGCTTGCAAATTGTAACTTATTAACCAATAATTAACAAAAAAAATTCAAATTTTCACTAGTTCAATTTATAGTTTGTAAGTTTAACCTTGTTTGTAGAGACCGATTCTATCTTTAAAAGTATTTTTATTTTCTAATATATGTATTTATATAAAGAACATATTACAAAGATTTGATATGATTAATATTGTCATCATATTCCTGCCCTAATCCCACTTTAGGTGGGGTCGGCACAACATGCTATAAACATGTTGTCACATGATACGGCTACGTATTTTACGACCGGCCGCCTGCCTGACATTAACTTACCTTAGTCGTATTTTACGACACCACGGTAAGAAAGAGGGTGGTCTATTCTACTCAGCCGGATACCACACGACGGGTCGACTTACCTTAGTCGCCTTTTACGACACCTTGGTAAGAATTGAGGGTGGTCTATTCTACTAAGCCGGATACCACACGGCGGGTCGACTTACCTTAGTCGTCATTTACGACACCTCGGTAAGAAATGAGGGTGGTACTATACTAACCACAAGGCGTGATATGATTAATATTATATTATAAAGTATTTCAAATTTTTCAGCTATAAAACCAAGAATCATAGAACAACGAAAAGCAATAAACGCTTCAAATATGATATCAAACACCATAAAACTAAAACAGAAGAATTTTATTCTACACCCGAAACTTCAGTCGAACACTTTGGTAGTCTGTATAAAAGTAAAGCTCCAAAAATGAACACTGAAAGAAGTAGTTCGGGTTATATTATAAATAAACTTGAATTAAATAAACAGAATGATGAAACTTTAATAGATAAATCAGATGAGAAAAACATTTATAAGACCGCAAATGAAATAAAGAGACATACAAACGCTACTGACAATACTGAACGAAGTATAACTGATAAACAATTAACAATAACTGAAGCTACGTCTGAGAAACATAAAGTTTCAAAACTAGGATGGTACAGACGTGTAAATTCATTTAATGAATCTAAATATGTAACTACTAAGATAAACAACAATGATATAAGAAGACGCGAACCTAAAGAGACTGTAGTAACAAATGAAAATTTTGATATTTCAAAACTCCTACAGTGGTATAGGCGTGCAAAAACGGACGGTTTGAAAAAATACGAAAATATAACAGAGAATAGAAATTCTAAAGTTAATGAAAGAAATACATCATTTACAAAAAATATAACACCCGATCTAACATCTAAAAATGTTGATATCACTAAGTCAGATTTCAGACGTGCGAATAAATTTAGTCGTTCGAAAGTAGATAAAATAGGATTTCCAACGAAATTTGAAAACATTTCAATTATAAACAATACAAAAAATAATTTGTATAATTATGAAACAATGACCGAAAAAATGCAATCCACTATTAGAGAGAAAGTTTCAAATTTCACAGAAAGTGATATCGTAAATGAAATTGTAACAAACATTACTGAATTTAAAAGAGATGGAAATGAAAATTATAGAAAATCATTCTCTGACGTCACCAAAAATACAGAAGCAATATTAAAAAGAGATTCGACTCAAAACGTTACTTTTGAAACAAAAACAACTAACCAAGTAAATTCATCATTTGATGTAAAAAGTTATATAAAGAACTCCGATATTAAGAATATAGAAGATGATAAAAAGAGGAAAGAAATAGAACGTAAAATGAAGCAAGATCTGGATAAACTGTTTGCTTCTCCAATAACTAATGCTACTACCGAAGCATACACGGATATATTTGAAGCTTTGGATGACGCTTTCGATTTAAGCCCTTTGAAATAAATATTTTTTCTTCTATATATGAATGTATTTTTCTGCCTTTATCCCACTCTGAGTCGGATCGACAAAACATGTTTTAAACTTCTTTTGATCTGATCTTGAGTTATTTTACGACTGGCCGCCTGACTGACATTTACTTTGGTCGCCTTTTACAACACCTCAGTAAGAAATGAGGGTGGTTTATTCTACTGAGCCGAATACTACACGGCGGTTCAAATTACCTTAGTCGTTTTTGCGACATCTCGGTAAGAAATGAGAGCGGTCTATTCTATACGTTAGTAGAGTTAAGAAATATGTGTAGGTTTATCGTCAATTTATTGTAATAATTATTGATTCACTTTTGGATAAGCCGACAAAATACGCTTTGGGATCAAAATTGAAATATTTCTGTTTGTTTACAACGCCATCTAGCTCAAAAAGTTAAAACTGTTGAATTAATGTACCAAATTGTTAGAATCATTGCTAGTTTACGGTAGATTTTTATGAAATTCTACTACTACGTACTAATTCTACAATACTACCTAACTGTTATGGATATTAAAAATAAAAATAAATAATCAATTTGCTTCAATAAAGTAAAGCATATCTAAATTATACAGTGGCACATAATTTTAAGCATAAAGATTTTTATTTTATGCTGAAAATACCATTCTACTTAAATATTCTAAAATAACTTAATTGATTGATTAAAAAAAATTATACATTCATGTTATATGTTAAAGAAATTTTATGCATGATAAAAATAATCGTTAAATTAATTAAAAGTTTATAATTTTATATTGATTACAGAAAGATCATGTTTTCATGTATTTTTAACAAGTTCTAATAATATGAAATGTGGTAGAAAAATATTCTCTTCCACGAAAATTTTTAATCTGGCAACTCAATGAATTGTTATTGACACGCCTTCGTGAGAACTTCGCTTATTTTCTACATTTTTCATATTTACTTGTAATATTCCGGTGTTTTGTGTGTGAAGTTTTGTGTATAATCAATTACTAAGTTTTGCGTACTGTGTTATTAGTTTGACTATCTTCAATATTACCGCGAAAATCAGGTAAATGCTACAACAATAAATGTCAATAATTTATACGACAAAATCAAGAAGTAAGTTTGTTTCAAGAAATCAGATTCTAACACGGTAAATTGCAATTGGTTGTATTATATTTATTGGTTATATTGTTTAAAGTTTATTTTTACGAGAATCCATTGATATTTATATATTTTGATAACAAGAGAGGTTTTATTCTTAGTTAAATTTAATTTTTTAAGTAATACTTTATCTTATTCAAGGGTTTTGTTCATGAATGACTCATATACTTTCACCATAAAGCATTATCAAGCTCTAATCATTCTTTAAATACCATACATGAGTATTCCCATTACTTATGCAATTTGTCGGAATAACCGAATCGGTACACCATTGTTCATCGAAACTACGTTCTAGTTAATCTTTTATGTACATAATACCTGGATGAACGAGCCTTACTCAGTAATTTTTAAAATATTGTAAAAAAAAATTGAAGAGAAAAACGAAAAAATAATAGGACAGGTGGGGCTTGATCCTAGGTATTTTCACCTCTATAGACCGCCCGTTCCCCAAATGATCTACCATGACTTTACGTTTGATAGCGAAAAATTGTGATTGTATTTAAATTAAATTAAAAAAAAATTTAGAGCCCGAAAACAGAGATAAAACGACTTTTTTAAAATTTCCATAATTTTTTAAACAATCCAGACATATGTTGTTTTATGTCATTGGGTTTAGACATAAACAAATCTATTTTATGACAATTTACCAATTTATTGAACGCTGCTGGTGCACAACAGAAAAATGAATTTCTGCTGTAGTTAGTGGAGCCAAGCGTTACAAATATGTTTTCAGAGGGCCATCTTGAAATAAGCTTTTTTGGTACGCTTGTGAAACAGCGGTATATTACCGATATTTTGCAATAGTTAGGGAATAATTATGCACGAATTGGTTTAATTAAAAGCTTTCATTCCACTTGTATTGAATATATGTGAAGGTGGAATCTTGCAAGTTAATGACCCATTTCCTGGTGTCGGATTGAGATGATACATACTGGTCCAGTCCCGATGACAATGTTTATGATAAGCATGACCTGATGACAGGATTGGCTCCAGATGAGGGGACTCAACGGTTAACAGTGTAGGGCCATAAAAGTGTGCTAAAAGCCTTTTTAACTTGTTATCAGTATAAACATACTATCTTTTGTCTAGTAAAATACAATATAAATATATGGGACACTTACACACATGGTTGTCCGTCCCCAAAGTAAGTAAGTCCAGTAACTTAATACTTGTGTTATGGTAGACAAACAACTGGTGAATATATACTTATATAATTTTTAAACACATACTTAAATACAAATATACACCCAGGCTCAAAGGCCAACAAATTCATTTATAGAAAATGTTGGCTGTCGTTGGGATGGAACCTGCAATCCGCAGACCTAAAGGTAGGATTACTACCCATTGCACCAATGGGCCAGTTTATATATACTTTATCCACTTTTATCTTGGTATTTTTTTCTTATGGAGTACATCACTGATAAGTCTGTTATAATTTCCAGGATACCAGCAACAATGGCAACCCTCACTGACCCCTACGGCACGACCGGCCAGCTCACCCTCAAGTGGGACCCCAAGAACCTGGAGATCAGGACCATGTCGGTGGAGCGCACCCTGGAACCCCTGGTGCTTCAAGTGACAACCCTCGTCAACAGCAAGGATAAGTCCGCCAAGAAGAAACGACGTGAGTGTATATTTACCAAAGTTATAATAATTTTTAAGTAAAAGTAAGTAAATAACGACCTGTTACTATCCCACTGCTCGGCATAGGCCTCCTCTCTCCGTTTATTGGAGAGAAGGGTTGTAGCTAAGACCTACCACGCTGCCCCAATGATTGGTAGTTTAGACATATCACCAGAATTATATAGAGATATGCAGGTTTCCTCACGATGTTTTCCTTCACCGGAAAGCGTGTGATAAATTGCAATTATCAATTAGACACATAGGTTTTAACAGAAAAACTCATTGGTCTCTAGAGATTCGCACGGTCGCACCACTGGGCTACCACAGCTTGTTATAATATCGTTATTAATATTATTTTGCTTTAATCCGCGTTTTTTAAGAGAATGCATGCAATGCTAAGTGTATGAAGCAGGCAACAATCACACATTCCACACAAGCACCACACACACTCACTACCACAATCGCTACGATCGTTTCGGCCCGAAACCTAACTCCGCAGCTCCGCAAACAAAATCGTAATGTACCTTTTCTTTTAACCTGTCTTTAGTTACCGGGGTTGCAGGTTCGAATCCCGGCTTAAGTAAACATTTTCTAAAAAAAAGGAACTTGTTGGTTTTTTACGAGTCTGGGTGTATATGTCAGTATTATAAAAAAAAATTCGTTTTATCCCTGTTTTTGGGCATTGAAAAACACTAAAAATTATATTTATTTAAATTTTTGCCATTAACTGTCAAGTCAGCACAGCTTATTCGGGGAACGGGCGGTCTCGAGAAATGTAAATACCTAGGATCGAGCCCCACCTACATAATTATTTTTTCTTTTTTTTAAGTTTCTTTTTTTTCATCATCATCTTCCTGCCCTTATCCCACTCTAAGTGGTGTCGGCACAACATGTTATAAACATGTTGTCGCATGATTTGGCTATGTATTTTACGACCGGCCGCCTGCCTGACGTCAACTTATCTTAGTCCTATTTTACTACACCTCTATAAGAAAGAGGGTGGTCTATTCTACTAAACCGGATACCACACGGTGGGTCAACTTACCTTAGTCGCCTTTTAAGATACCTCGGTAAGAAATGAGGGTGGTCTATTCTACTCAGCCGGATACCACACAATGGGTCAACTTACCTTAGTCGCCATTTACGACATCTCGGTAAGAAATGAGGGTGGTCCTATTCTACTCAGCCGGATACCACACTGCACAAATTTCTTTTTTTTATTTTGTAAAAAATTACCGAACCGAAAATAACCGGTCAACCAAAATTTATTAAAATATATAATTAACTCCCGTTCCAGCTGGCAAATCAAAGCGAGCAAGTGCTTTAGTGGCAACCGTGGAGAGAGCCACGGAGATCTTCATAGAGAGGGGGCAGACCATAGCTTACGAGAACCCCGAGATCACCCAGGAGATGCTGGCTGCTGTGGAGGAGGTGCGGAAGGCAGGTTAGTTGGAGACTATACTACTTTGGTCTGATAACTTATCTTATACTAATATATAAAGCTGAAGAGTTTGTTTGTTTGAACGCGCTAATACCAGGTACTACTGAACCTTTGAAAAATTCTATCAGTGAAATATTCTATTTAAGGAAGGCTATAGGCTATATAACATCACGCTAAGATGAATAGGAGAGGAGCAGCAATATAAAGTAGTATGATCATGGACAAATCTATAATCTAAAGCTGAAAAGTTTGTTTGAACGCGCTAATACCAGGAACCACTGGACCGATTTGAAAAATTCTATCAGTGTACAATAGTCCATTTAAGGAAGGCTATAGGCTATATAACATCACACTAAGATGAATAGGAGAGGAGCAGCAATAAAATATATTACAACGGCAAAATTTAACACTTCCTTGCGTGCGCTTAGTAAACGGTGATAGTTATTAAAAAATCATGTATTACCCAAATTTTTATTTATTTTATTATTAACCAAATTGTTCCCCTCTAAAAGGTTCTAAATAAAAGTCCGCGACAGCATATGTCTAGCTTTTAAGATTAACCCACTTAAATCATTTTTATGATAATCTAAATACTATATTACGGTTCTAATCTTATCGCGCGGGCGAAGCTGCTGGCGATTGCTAGTAATCCATAAATCTGATGACTATGGGCCTCATACGAAAGGACAGATTCACTCGGCGGGCGATAGAGCGAGCTGTGGTCGGAGTATCTCTACGTGATCAATGAGGAGATCCGTAGGAGAACCAGAGTCTCCGACATAGCTCAGCGTGTTGAAGCTGAAGTGATTTTGGCACATAGTGTGGAGAAACGATGGGCATCGGTGTCTTAAGATGTTGGAATGACGATGCTGCACTGGAAAACGCAGCGTCGGTAGATCCCCTTCAATGTTGACTGAGGACCTTTAAGGTCTCGGGGAGGTCTAGATCCAAACATCACAAGATAACGTATATGTTTGCAAAACTCGAAAACTAATCAATGAAATGATTTGAAATTTGTACACGATGTAATACATATGGCTGAGTGTTTTTTATACAGTTTTTATTTCAAAATTGCCATGGAAATACATGAATTCCTAAGGGGCACATAATATAAACAAAATATGGGCGTTTAGGTCTTAAGGGTTTAAAATTGCGACCTCGTACTGTACACAGCGTCGATTCCCTACGATTTGGACTGATGACCTCAAAAGGGTCGCGGGACCAGCTAAACGATACTAGATCGTTCGGTGTTGAGATCCCGTGAAAAGACCAGCTATTTCCCGCAGTGGACGGCCATCGGTTGATAAAGGACAGAAGTTTGCTATACACTTTTATATAAGTACTCTGTATTATTTCTATATCCCATTTTCCATATCTATATTTCCTCATTCGTACCTCCATATCAATATTTCACTACCCATATATCCGTTTCCATATTTCCTTATCCATATTGGTTTATTCATATCTCCATATCTGTATTCTTATATCCATATTTCCATAGACATACTTTGTTATCAATACATGTACATAAAAATATAAAAAATTATAAAACGATAGGTGATGTATATAATAGACAAAGCATGAACCGACATAAGCTTGCGGCTTCTGCTTTGAACAAAAGTACGTAAGTCGTTTGTGGGTTTGGGTATGAGATTATATAATAACATTCCGCAATCAATTTCAGCTTTGCCATTACAGCAGTTTAAAAACACTGTTAAAACGAGGCTGATACAGAAAGCCTACTATACTCTTGAAGATTACTTAGATGATAAGATGTGTGGATATAGGTCTCTTTGAACCTGTAAAGACAGTAACGACTTAATGTAACTAGTTATAAGTATTATATTGAAAAGAGCAACTGCCGTGTTTCTCTTAGGTTCTTCTCGTTAGGAACAGCTTTCTGAACCAGCAGTAGAGTTGACGATTCAAAAGCACTTGTTTACAAGTTTATTCGAATAAAGAATATTTTGAAATTGAATTTGAATACTTTGTGATCACCGCCGTGTGCGGTCAGGCGCGGCCATGAGCCTGGCGGCGCGCGAGTTCTCGGAGGAGCCGTGCGCGTCGGCCGTGCGCTCGGGCATGGTGCGCGCGGCGCGCGGCCTGCTGTCGGCCGTCACGCGGCTGCTGATCCTGGCCGACATGGTGGACGTGCACCTGCTGCTGACCAACCTGCGCACGGTGAGACCCGGACAGACAGACTACCGAACACCACACGCACCGCTTTCACCGACACATGCACATACTATGTGCGCACGTAAAACTATATAAGCACGCACGCACCATACATATTAACGCACGAGCACGCTCGCACGCACGTACCATGCATATTTACGCACGAGCACGCTCGCACGCACGCATTAGCTTACGTACGCACGTACCACACATTAACGCACTGGCGCGCTCGCACGCACGCACCAGACTTATTAACGCACAGACACGCTCGCACGTACGTATTCTGTTAGGCACGCACGCACCAGACTTATAAAGACTCGGGCGCGCTCGCACGCACGCATTCGCTTACGCACGCACACACAACACTTATTAACGCACGGGCGCGCTTGCACGCACGCACCGCATTCATTGTCGCACGTACCTCTCACATCAGTACCTCTGCATGCCTGTTTGCAAGATGGAGGCAACGCTCAGATATTCAAATCTGATCCTTAAATCTTACACACACATAGAAAACTAAACACATAGAAAACTAAACAGCACATATCCAATATCAGGGAAAAATTTGTAATAACGGGTATCACTGGGCACTTGTTAAACAGACTAATCAGGTCAATAATGAGAATAGAGAAAATTGCAGCATGCCCACAGTGTTGAGAGGAACCTTTCCTTATGTTCCTTGTATTGAGAGGAACCTTACCTTTAAAAAAAGGAATATCTTTATATTCCTTACCAGTCTTTACCTTATGGCTGAGTGCCCCATGCACTAGCTGGTAAGATGGAACCCACTAGGTACCTAAGTGGCGATGGCTAGATCACAGTGTGGAAAACCGATGAACGTTGGGGTTTTAAGTGTTTATGGTCAGAAAACGCGATGTCGGTAGACGCCCTACGAAGTGAACAGTCGACCTCAAAAAAGTCCCAACCAAGCAGCAGGATATTATGGTGTGGAGATCCCATAAAAAGACTTACGCCCGGGAGCCGTTGGATCAAAGCGGAACAGGATATTATGGTGTAGAGATCCTATAAAAAGACTTACGTCCGGCAGTGGATATCCATCGGTTTACGAAGAAGGAGGTACCTAAGGTTGAAAAGTTGAGTTGATAAATATCCCCTTCAGGGATATTATCAGGAAACCCATGTTCCAACTTGAAAATGGGTGGAATAGTCCGTAACTCCTGGACAAATCGGATAGCCCCCGTAATACAAATGGACAAATAACACTTTCCAGGTGGAGAACGACCTGGACATGTTAAAATCGGCTTCCTCCCAGTCGGAACTCCTGGAGTCAGCTCGTCAGTTCGGCAGATCGGCCAACGAGCTGGCCGCCCAAGCTGCTCGCCGCCAGTTCGAGCTGAAGGAGCCCAGGATGAAGGACGAGCTGGCAGCGGCTCGAGCTGTTCTCAAGAAGCACTCCACCATGCTGCTCACCGCCTCCAAGGTATGATAAAATATATAAATATATGGAACACTTACACACACGGTCGTCCGTCCCCAAAGTAACTTAATATTAGGTCCTTACATATGAAATTGGCGTTTTCTATGGGAGTTTTCTATAAACCTTCCTCTTCAATCACTCTATCTATTAAAAATTCGCATCAAAATCTGTTGCGTAGTTTTAAAGAAACTACTGGACCGATATGAAAGATTAGTTAAGTGTACGAAAGTCCATTTATTGAGGAAGGCTATAGGCTATATAACATCACGTTATGAATAGGAGAGGAGCAGCAATAACATATATTGCGAAAACAAAATTTAAAGCTTTCCTTGCGTGCGCTGAGTAAACGCTGATAGTTATTCAAAAATCATGTACTACAAAATTGTTCCCCTTTAAAAGATCTACATAAAAGTCCGCGACAGCATATGTCTAGCTTTTAAGATAAACCCAATATAACGTTTTTTATGGTTATTAAAATACTTATCTTTACACGCGGCGATTTCTAATTTATTTATATGGAGTTGCTTTGCCCAACAGTGGGCTAATGATCTGTTTGTCCAGGTGTACGTCCGTCATCCCGAGTTGGCAGCGGCTAAGGCGAACCGTGACTTCGTACTGCGCGCAGTCTGCTCGGCGGTCGACACCATCTCCGCAGTGGCCCAAGGACGGCCGCTACCACCACTGGGTACTGTAAATTTAAATTCAAAATATTCTTTATTCAAATAAACTTGTAAACGCGTGCTTTTGAATCGTCAACTCTACTGCTGGTTCGGAAAGCTGTTCCTACCGAGAAGAGCCAGCAAGAAACTCGGCGGTTGCTCTTTTAAACATATAATTCTTAATACTATTTACATTAAGTCGTTACTGTCTTGTACAGGTTCAAAGAGAGCTATATCCACACATTGTTATCTTCTAAATAATCTTCAAGAGTATAGTAGGCTTTTTGTATACATACATTAATTAATATATTTATCTATATATATAAAAGAAAGTTGGTCTTAGTTACACTATATGGGTGGAATAGTCCGGAATAGGAGCTGACCACCCGCCCTGCACCGACAGGCGTCCCCGAAATTAGATAGATAGTTACACTATATATAACTCAAGAACGGATAAACCAATTCGGCTGAAAATTGGTGGAGAGGTTGCTTAGAACCAGGAAACGGACATAGGATACTTTTTATCCCGTTCGACCGCATTTATTTTATCCCGTCAAGTCACTATGAAACGTGATACAACATAAACGACTATGACATGGAAAAACAAAACATAAGTGACAGCTATATGTAACTTTGTCTTTGGTTAAGTATGGTAAAAAAATTTGAAAATTATCAAAATAATAGCTAAACTTCACTTCATAGTATAAAATAAGTCGCTTTCTCTGTCTGTCCCTATGTCCCTATATCTCTATGTATGTTTAAATCTTTTAAAATTCGCAACAGATTTTAATTTGGTTTTTATTAATAGATACAGTGATTGAAGAGGAAGGTTTTATATGTATAATAACATTCAATATGGAGAAGGGAAATACTGTAATTTTTGAGGTTTCTAATGTGATATCGTAAATAATTACTTTTTTCCCGCTTACATTGCAAACGCAGGCTGAACCCTACGATAAAATCATACTGGATAGATTTTAATCATTTTTTTCACTGAGTGACATAGACTATATATTTTATACCCGTGCGAAGCCGGAGCTGGCGACTAGTATCTAATATTTGCTATTGTGTGTGTATGAATGTGTTCGTGCGTCTATACACTTTCACGGCTAATCCACTGCACAGATATTGATATAACTTCGAAAAAATGGTATTTTCACTTTAGTCAGCCCGTTACCCACTGAGCTATCACAACTTGACAAATGACAGCTAAAATTACATTAAGATTCTATTCAACATTTCAGCATTTATCAATACCCGATTTTTATCTGCCTGCCCTTATCCCACTCTAAGTGGGATGGCACAAGATGTTATAAACATGCTGTCACATGATTTGGCTGCGTATTTACGACCGGCCGCCTGCCTGACGCCAACTTACCTTAGTCGTATTTTACGACCCTCGGTAAGAAATGAGGGTGGTACTATTCTATTCAGCCGGATACCACACGGCGTATATTATGTTTCTAAGTGCATTTGTAATATTTCAGGTAACAATCGCGTGCCTGTGGAAGGTCCCGGCGAGTTGGCTCAAGCGCTCGACGATTTTGATGTGAGTGAACCATTTTACAGACTGGAGTCAGTCTGTTCAATACTCAGTCTATTTTTATTAAAGGAATCACATTTGACTGATTTATAGGTAATAGGCATTAGCCTTGAAATGTTATGTTGGACTTATATCAGTCTGCTACCGTTAAAGCGTTCACAGCGTCGTTGATCGTTGTAGAAATGCAGACTATTCATAGATTGATGTTGATATGGCCTTTTCGTACAGACTGATGTCAGTCTGTTACCGCTTAATGTTGTTGAACGTTGCAGACGGGCAGACAATCCAAGCATTAGTGTTGGATCAGTCTTTAAGTACAGACTGATGCCAGTATACTATTGCTGAAGCATTTATAACGTTGTTAGACGTGCAGATTTCCAATGCATTATAGTTAGATCAGTCTTTACGTACAGACTGATGTCAGTCTGCTACCATTAAAGCGCTCACAACGCTGGTGGGCGTTGCAGACGTAAAGATAATCGAAGCTCTAATGTTGGATCAGTTTTTCCGTACAGAATGATGCCAGTCTGCTACTGTTAAGGCGTTTACAACGATCGACTTGCAGACTGTCTATGCATTAGTTTTGGATCAGTCTTTCTGATAGACTGATGTCAGTCTGCTACCGTTAAAGCTTTCCCAACGCTGTTAAGCATTATAGACGTGTAAACATTAGTTGTGGATAGGTGTTTTAATACAGACTGTAATCAGTCTGCTACCGTTAAAGCTTTCACAACGCTGTTAGGCATTATTGTTCTACAAGCATTAGTTCTGGATCGCTATTTTATTTACAGACTGTCATCAGTCTGCTAGGTTTTATCAGTAAATTTTCATATTTTCACAATTTTCATCGTGGTGGTGGTCCTCAGGAGCGCATGGTGATGGAGCCGCTGGCGTACTCCGAGCTCCGCACCAGACCCTCGCTGGAGGAGCGGCTCGAATCCATCATATCTGGCGCAGCCCTCATGGCCGACAGCTCTTGTACCAGGTACTTTAAATTAATAGTAACTTTACCTACAAATTCATTTCCATAACTTTATTTATTTATTTTAAAAGGCCATCAACAATATAGACACCATGTAGAGCTACAAATACAAATTTTGAAATTACTTAACTTAAGTTTATTAATAAGTTACTTAACTTAACTTTATTAATAAGTACCCTCAAGTGAAAAAAAACCGTTTTTTTTTATCCTATAAAAAGCCTGTTATATGAATACACCGTGTGGTATCCATGTGGTGACATGGGGTAGAAATAATCGATTAATAAATAATCGATGTATCCCCTTTAAAATAAATCGATTTTTAAAAATCGATTAATTTGATACGAAATAATCGATTTTTTCTGACTATTTTATAAGTTACCTTTTTTATATAATGTAATAATTAATTGCAATATGTAATAATTAATTACAAAAAAAGGCTAATTAAATTGGATATCTACCAAGAAATAATATCAGATGCGCTGTTTGTGAAAGTGGATTTTAATTGTGTAGTTTGGCTAAATTGGTTTCATCCAACAATGCATGTCTCATCTTAAAAAACAAGAAAAAGAGAAAAAATAAAAGAGAATAGTTAAATTTTTAAATAATCTATTTTTGATGAAAACAATATTCGATTATTAAAAATCGGTTATTTAAAAAAAATAATCGATTATTTTTTCACATCGTAACGGCTGAGTAGAAAAGACCGCCCTCATATCTTACCGAGGTGTCGTAAAAGACGACTAAGGTAAGTCGACCCGCCGTGTGGTATCCGGCTGAATAGAATAGTACCAACCTCATTTCTTACCGAGGTGTCGTAAAATATGACTAAGGTAAGTTGACCCGCCGTGTGGTATCCGGTTGAGTATTGAGTACAATAGACCACCCTCATTTCTTACCGAGGTGTCGTAAAATATGACTAAAGTAAGTCCTACTCAGCCGGATACCACACGGCCTGTCGATTTAAGTAAGAAATGAAACGGAAACGGAAAAGAAATGAAACGGTTGAATTCAAATTCATCGTCCTGCCCTTATCCCACTCTAAGTGGGGTCGGCACATGATATAAACGTGTCATATGTTTTGGCAACGTACGCCGTGGTATCCGGCTGAATAGAATTGTACCACCCTCATTTCTAACCGAGGTGTCGTATAATACGACTGAAGTAAGTTGACGTCAGGCAGGCGGCCGGTCGTCAAAACGCAGCCAAATCATGTGACAGCATGGTTATGACATGTTGTGCCGACCCCACTTAGAGTGGGATAAGGGCTGGAGGATGATGATATGTTTTGGCTACGTATTTTACGAACGGCCGCCTGCCTGACGTCAACTTACCTTTGTCACCTTTTACGACACCGAAATGCGGGACTACTCTACTCAGCCGGATACCACGCTCGTAAAATTTGCATATCTCTGGAAAAATGGGGTATAAACCTGTCCTCATAAAGGAGAGAGGTCTATGCCCAATAGTGGAAATTGAAAAGAGGGTGGTGTGTTCCAGGGACGAGCGTCGCGAGCGCATCGTGGCGGAGTGCAACGCGGTACGACAGGCGCTGCAGGATCTGCTGCACGAGTACATGAGCAACGTATGTATCACTTCATCATCATCACATCCCCTTCATCATCATCATATAACACTCGTCATCATCGCATCCCCTCATTAACATCACACTCATCATCATCGAAACCCCTCATCATATAACACTTGTCATCATCGCATCCCCTCATTAACATCACACTCATCATCATCGAAACCCTTCATCATATAACACTCGTCATCATCGCATCCCCTCATTAACATTACACATCACCATCGAATCCCCTCATCATATAACACTCGTCATCATCGCATCCCCTCATTAACATCACACTCATCATCATCGAAACCCCTCATCATATAACACTTGTCATCATCGCATCCCCTCATTAACATCACACTCATCATCATCGAAACCCTTCATCATATAACACTCGTCATCATCGCATCCCCTCATTAACATTACACATCACCATCGAATCCCCTCATCATATAACACTCGTCATCATCGCATCCCCTCATTAACATCACACTCATCATCATCGAAACCCCTCATCATATAACACTCATCAACATCGCATCCTCTCATTAACATCACACTCATCATCATCGAAACCCCTCATCATATAACACTCGTCATCATCGCATCCCCTCATTAACATCACACTCATCGTCATCGAAACCCCTCATCATATAACACTCGTCATCATCGCATCCCCTCATTAACATCACACTCATCATCATCGAAACCCCTCATCATATAACACTCGTCATCATCGCATCCCCTCATTAACATCACACTCATCATCATCATCGAATCCCCTCATCATATAACACTCGCCATCATCGCATCCCCTCATTAACATCACACTCATCATCATCGAATCCCCTCATCATATAACACTCGTCATCATCGCATCCCCTCATTAACATCACACTCATCATCATCACATCCCCTTCATCATCATCATATAACACTCGTCATCATCGCATCCCCTCATTAACATCATACTCATCATCATCGAATCCCTCATCATATAACACTCGTCATCATTGCATCCCCTCATTAACATTACACTCATCAAGCAATGTATGTATCACTTCATCATCATCATATCCCAATCATCATCACCTTCACTATCGTACCCCTCATCATCAACTTAGCATTAAAAGAAAGATTAAAACCCATCATAGCATTATACTTATTTGAGTGCTAGTACTTAAAGCAGTAATATAGTATTTTGATTACCATAAAAATGGTTAAAGTGGCTTAAACTTAAAAGATAGACAAATGCTGTCGCAGACTTTTATTAAGAACTTTTAGAGGGGAACAATTTTGTGATACATGATTTTTGAATCTATCACCGTTTACTCAGCGCAAGGAAAGCTTTAAATTTTTCCGTTTTCGCAATATATTTTAAGTTAATATAACATCACGCTGATAACTATTAAAAATTCAAAAAATAAAAATTATTAGAAAATTATAGCGCAATAACAGTAGCTAGTTAATAATTTTATTTTAAAGATATAAAAAAATGCAAATCCAAATTCAAAATATTCTTTATTCGAATAAACTTGTAAACAAGTGCTTTTGAATCGTCAACTCTACTGCTGGTTCGGAAAGCTGTTCCTACCGAGAAGAGCCAGCAAGAAACTCGGCGGTTGCTCTTTTAAAAATATAATTCTTAATACTATTACATTAAGTGGTTACTGTCTTGTACAGGTTCAAAGAGAGCTATATCCACACATTCTTATCTTCCAAATAATCTTCAAGAGTATAGTAGGCTTTCTGTATCAGCCTGTTTTAACAGTGTTTTTAAACTGCTGTAATGGCAAAGCTAAAATTTATTGTTGAATTTTATTATAGAATCTTATATCAAAACCCACAAACGAGTTACGCACTTTTGCGCAGCGCAAAGCAGGAGCCGCAAGCTTATGTCGGTTCCTGCTTTGTCTATTGTATATGTCAAAAAGAGATGATGGGCCGGTGACTTAGGGACACGATCCCGGGTAGTAACTTTTGTAGGTTGCCCGTTCCCAATTGAGCTATCACAACTTTACGAACGACGAAGCTAGAGAGTGATTATATCTTCTGGAGAGATATATATCTTTCTTGTCTTTAGCTCGCGAGCTACTCAACTCTAATTTTAATTCAACCGCATCAAAATCTTTTGCGTAGTTTTAAAGATTTAAGCAAACATAGAGATATAAGGACAGACAGAGAAAGTGACTTCGTTTTATACTATGTAGTAACGTTTGTAGCTATTACTATTTTGATAATTGTCATATTTTTACCATACTTATCCAAAGACTAAATTACGTATAGCTGTCATCTATGTTTTGTTATTCCATGTCATAGTAGTTTTTGCTATACCACGTTATATAGTGACTTGACGGGATAAAATAAATGCGGTCGAACGGGATAAAAAGTATCCTATGTCCGTCACCTGGTTCTAAGCAACCTCTCCACCAATTTTCAGTCGAATTGGTTCATCCGTTCTTGAGTTATAAATAGTGTAACTAAGACCAACTTTCTTTTATATATATAGATATATATATTTTCTATTTTACTTCTTCGCGGATTATAGCAAAATAATTTTACTATTATTTTTGAGTTCCTAGTACGTTTTACACTTTTTTTTATTTTAATTCAATCGTTTCTCCCCCAGGCCGGTCGTCCGGAGCAGTCCGAGGGTCTGGAGCGCGCCCTGGAGCAGATGTGCCGCAAGACCAGGGACCTGCGCCGGCAGCTGCGGAAGGCCGTCGTGGACCACGTCTCCGACAGGTGACCATAGACTGTAGACATGAGAAATAGAAAATATAGAGAACATAGACTCCTCTACACTTACTAACTGGCGACCTGCCCCTGCTTCGCACGGGTATAAAATATATATCCCATGTCAGTCAGTGAAAAAAATGATTAAATCGATCCAGTAGTTTTGATTTATTCATTACTGCCCGTGGCCCGCAAGCGTTAAATTTGCAGTAAAGCAGAAACCGCTGCATTTTAAATCTGTAATATCTCCGAAAATGTTCACTTAAATTACATGCTGTAATCGGCCATATTGATCTATATTAAATCAACTATTTATTTACGGTATTTAATTGAATAAGGATTAATGCTGTATTATTAAAATAGCTTTGAAAGTAAGGCATTATTTTTCGTAAAAAGTAAATGACAAAATACTATATTGTGGGCTATCCATAAGAGATAGACATATACCATCGCGGACTTTTCTGTAGACTTTTTCAAGGTCTATAAATACTTAGTACATCATTTTGATAAATCTCATAGGGTTCAGCCTGCGTTTGCAATGTAAGCGGAAAAAAATGTAATTATTTACAGAAACCTCAAAAATTACAGTATTTCTCTACTCCGTATTGAATGTTATTATACGTACAAACCTTCCTCTGGAATCACTATCTATTAAAAAAAACCGCATCAAAATCTGTTGCGTAGTTTTAGCTTTGTTTTATACTATGTAATGATATACCAGGGTAACATATGGGCTATATAGTTTTTGGTCGTTCTAGAGTGTTCTAAATATACTGTTCCTCTGGCTCCCAGTTTCCTGGAGACCAACGTGCCGCTGCTGGTGCTGCTGGAGGCGGCACGCAGTGGTAACGAGAAGGAAGTGGAGGAGTATGCCCTGGTCTTCACGGAGCACGCCAACAAGCTGGTCGAGGTATGTTCATGGTGTTACAAGTAGTCCACATGGAGAGTATACTCCCATGTATGAGTATGGGGGGAAGTTTAGTAAGGAGGTGGGGCTCCTTACTAAACTTCCCCCCAAGCTTCCTACACTTCCCTTATCACCTCCCCCTCCCTATGGTGATACGGATTGTCGATATGGAAAGTATGTTCCCCACTAACACTAGGCCCTGCACCCACCTTAACACCCCCTCACCGCCTAACGTACCCCCCTTTCCTCCTAAAACTTCCTCTTCTCTGGAACTCCCCCCCCCCTCCTGTCTTCCTAATCTTCCCCCCAAAGCTTCCTACACTTCCCTTATCATGTCAAAAGTAGGCATGGACAGAATCACTAATCACTTAATGATCATGATATGAAAAACTTTTCATATAGCATCATCTGCTAATGAGTTTTAGAGTAACTGCTATACTGCTATACAAAGTTATGGATAGGTATTCTATGAAAAAGTAAAATAATAAATTAATACTGAGACTAACTCACTGATATTGAGCAAAATTATTGTTAATAAAAACAAATGTAATTCTTATATCTCATAATATAATACGGTCGATAATTCGGGAAGATTTAAATTTATTTACGGAGAAGAAAGCACTTTTACGTTATTCCAACTGAAACTATATCTTAGAAATATCGACCGTATTGAATATTATTTAAAAAATACATTTGTTTATTATAGCAATAGCTTTATCAAGTAATAATATTATAGCGAATAGCTGAATAATATAATAGCGGATAGCGTTTTGCTAATCAATATTACTGGGAAAAATTATTATTGATTAGCAAAAACGCTATCCGCTATTATAATATTTACGTTAATGGACTAAATGATTGCTTATACGAACAAATTTAGTCTTTATGTCCTATACACTGCATACGACATAAAGAATACATTTGTTTGTATTCCAATAGCATTAGCAGTAGCAGGTATGATCACGTGATTAAAATCGATCATATCGTGGAACGAATATGATTCTTATATAGCAATCATACCCAAGCCTAGTCAAAAGAGAGCGAATGACGTCAGTCGTGGTCTTATATAGGCTGTCACAGCTTAGAGGTCTGGATTCCTAACACTGGTTATACAACACAACGGTACAATCACAATTTTTCGGTGCATGCTGTGACACCTTCATATGTTGTATTTTATTATTATTACTATTGTATAAACATTGCTTCAAAAATAAGGTTTAATTTTTTGTAAAAAGTAAATGATAAAAAATGCTATAGTGGGTTATCCATAAGAGATAGACATATACCATCGTGAACTTTTCTGTAGACCTTTTCAAGGTGTACAAATACTTAGTACATTATTTTGATAAATCTCGTAGGGTTTAGCCTGCGTTTGCAATGTAAGCGGAAAAAATGTAATTATTTAGAGAAACCTCAAAAATTACAGTATTTCTCTACTCCGTATAGTTATTATTCATATAAACCTTTCTCTTTAATCTCTCTATCTATTAAAACAACCGCATCAAAATCTGTTGCGTAGTTTTAAAGTTTTATGCATACATAGGGATATATGAACAAACAAAGAATGTGACTTTGTTTTATAATATCTAAATTATTCTATTTTTATTATGTGTAAATTTTATATGTAACAACAACTGGCTGTCCAAATTAATAAAAGAAATATAGTCACCAGTAACGTCAGTTTCCTTCTGCAGGTAGCCAACCTCGTGTGCTCGATGTCCAACAACGAGGACGGCGTCAAGATGGTGAGGCACGCCGCCGGCCAGATCGAGGCTCTGTGCCCGCAGGTGAGTGGTACCGTCGAAGGGGGAGTGGGGGGGTTAGTATAACGTGATATCAGGAATGGGGGGGGGGTTAGTATAACGTGATATCAGGAATGGGGGGGGGTTAGTATAACGTGATATCAGGAATGGGGGGGGGTTAGTATAACATGATATCAGGAATGGGGGGGGTTAGTATAACGTGATATCAGGAATGGGGGGGTGTTTGGGGAATTCAGTGGTTTAATTTGGGGGGGGGGGGGGAATAACGCGAGGGATGGAGGAATTCAATGGTGGGCGTCTAGGGAGGTTTTGGGGAGGCTTGATTTCACATACTGAGATATTTGAGACATCCGAAGGTTTGAAGGGTGTTAAAGATTCTGTCAAAGCGGCTCTGTGTTATGTGATTGCAGCGATACTGTCGCAGGTAGTGAGTGTTTTTCAGCCCCAGGTAATGAGCGCGATTCTGTCGCAGGTAATCAGTAAAGTTCAGACACTGATAGTGACTGCGATTCTCACGCAGGTACTGAGTGCGGTCCTGTCGCAAGCGATGATCGGAATCTGTAGTAGGAAATCGGTGCGGTTCAGATACAGATAGTGAGTGCGGTTCAATCGCAGTTAATAAGTGCGGTTCTATCGCAGGTGATCAACGCGGCCCGCGTGCTGGCCGCTCGTAGCCGGTCCAGAGTGGCCCAGGAGAACGCGTCGGCGTTCGCCCGCGCCTGGGAAGCGGCCGTAAGGCTACTTACCGACGCCGTTGACGACATCACCACCATAGACGACTTCCTCGCCGTCAGCGGTGAGTACCACCACACCACCACATTACACCCCCAGTTTAATATACCAGCACACCGTCATATCATTCAAATTCAAATTCAAAATATTCTGTATTCAAATAAACTTGTAAACGCGTGCTTTTGAATCGTCAACTCTACTGCTGGTTCGGAAAGCTGTTCCTACCGAGAAGAGCCTAAGAGATACTCGGCGGTTGCTCTTTTAAAAATTCATCCTCCTGCCCTTATCCCTTTCTAAGTGGGGTCGGCACAACATGTTACAAACATGTTGTCACATGATTTTGCTGCGTATTTTGCGACCGGCCGCCTGCCTGAAATCAACTTACCTTAGTCGTATTTAACGACACCTCGGTAAGAAAGAGGGTGGTCTATTCTACTCAGCCGGATACCACACGGTGAGTCAACTGACCTTAGTCGCCTTTTACGACACCTCGGTAAGAAATGAGGGTGATACTATTCTATACAGTTGTATACTAAACGGCGTTACGCTTTACTCCAATTTGACACAAAAAACTAGAATTAGGTCACTTTAATACTAAGGGATTTAACCTTATCGAACCTTCCCCCCTCCAGAGAACCACATCCTGGAGGACGTGAACAAGTGCGTGGTGGCGCTGCAGGAGGCCGACCCCGACTCGCTGGAGAGGACCGCCGGTGCGATCCGTGGACGGGCAGCCAGGTACAGTTCATCATCATCACCATCACAACCATCATCATCTCCACCGACTGCATCGCACTTTTGATCATCACCATCTAATTTACCCCTATGATCATTATCACCCTTATTATCGTCATAGTTACCCTTAAGAGCATCATACGATACTTCGTTATCACTTTCACCGTCTTTATTATGTTTATGATCATTATTAACTTTATAACCGTCATCATCACCACCAACTGCATTATACTTTTCATCATCACCATCTTATTTACCCCTATGATCATTATCACCCTTATTATCGTCATAGTTATCCTTAAGTTCATCATACGATACTTCGTTATCATTACCGCAGTCTTTATTACGTTTATTATTATTACCTACATCACCAACTTCATCACCGGTTTGAGCATTTACTATCTTACTCACCTTCATAATTATCAATTATTACTCTTATGATTATCATTACATAATCATCGGTATCCTTACGATCTTTATCGTAACACTAATAACTATCATCATCTTTAATGCCGTTTTGAAAACCATCTCCATCCGTCATGTTCATCGCTTTAGTGGTCATAATCTTCATCAGTATATTGCTCACCATGATCTTCTCATTACCCTGCTCTTCATAATCCTTGCGCAACCCCCTTCGCCTTAGCGTCTTTTCATGTGTAAGCTCGCCTCGCGTTAGACCTGTACTGTCGTGTCCCCATTGCGCCCATCGCGTCGCCCCTGACTCAATTTGCGTTGTCCTTGCGTCCCCCTAGCGTTATTCTTGCATCCCCTCGCTCACACTACCCCCCCCCCCCCTAACATTTTCCCTGCGCCCAATTCGCGTCCTCCTTGCGCCCCCCTAGCGTTATTCTTGCGCCCCCCTAGCGTTATTCTTGCGCCCCTCTCTTCCCTGCCTCCCATTCATATTCTCCCTGCGCCCCCTCGTTCACACTACCCCCCAAAGTTATCCCTGCGCCCCCCTCGTTCTCACTAACACCCCACAACGTTTTACCTGCGCCCCCCTGGTTCACACTACACCCCCCCCCCTCAACGTTTTCCATGCGCCCCATTCTCGTCCTTGCGCCCTCTTTGCGTTCCCCCTACTCCCTCGTCCCGTCCTTCTTGCACCCCCTTTCGCGTTCACCCTAAGAGCCCCCTCTTTGCATCTCCCTACCCCTCTTCGCGCCCTCCCTCGTCCCGTCCTTCTTGCACCCCCCCTGCGCCCCCCTCGCATCTTCCAACCCCCTTTTAGCCTCCCCCACTGTTGTTAACCCGGGGCCGTCCGCTGTCCAGGGTGTGCTCGGTGGTGACCCAGGAGATGGACAACTACGAGCCCTGCATCTACACCAAGCGGGTGCTGGAGGCCGTCACCGTGCTGCGGGACCAGGGTGAGTGGCTTCATATAACATCATCATAGAGTATAAAATAATATTCTATTTTATTATAGGTACCGTCGTTTAGAGATGTGAAAAATTATCGATTTTTATATTCATCGTTTTCTTTTTTTAATATCGATTTTTTTTTTATTAAAAATAGATAAATCTTATCTATTATTAATGAAATTAATAATATTTATAATGAAATTAATTACAGTTTTTAAATTATCCTTTTGTACACTATTTTCTGCATTGTTGTAACCAATGTAAACCAATGTAGCCCGACTACGCATTTTAATAGAATTTCACGAACAGGTATTTGTCGACTTTAATTAGATTTAATAATTAATTTATTGTAATTAATTATTAATGTTAAAAAAAGCAACTTGTCATATAGTCTTATTATTAATTGACTGTTTTAAAAATCGATTTATTTTGAATGAAATTAATTAGTTTAATTGATTATTTATTAATCGATTTTTCTACTCCAAGTTACATCCCTGCCGTCGATACGACATTAAATGACTCTATTTGATAGTATAAGATAACCAAGCTGTGATAGCCCAGCGGTGAGACCGTGCGACTCTTTCGTAGGTTACGGGTTTAAAACCCGGGCAGGCACATGCCTTATTGATAAAAGCAATGACACGCTTTACGGTGAAGGAAACCTGCATATCTCTAGAGAATGGGGATATGTGTAACCTATTAATCATTGGAGCAGCGTGGTAGATCTTATCTCCAAACCTTCTCTACAAAAACGGAGAGAAGAGGCCTATGCTCAGAAGTGGGATGGTTAAATCTATCAGCTTAAAGTGGGACAAAATTCAAAGGAGTGTAGGATATTTGGAACTAATATAAAGTGAAAAAAACCCATTTTTAAATTGATATTATTTTATTATCACAATATAGAAAATATGGCCGACTTCACAGAAATCACATTTGTTTTTAAAACCTTTTAACTTGTAATGTATGTATGTGAAGGTGGAATCTTGCAAGTTAATGCCCCACTTCCCTTGGTCCGATTGAGATGATACATACTGGTCCAGTCCCGATGACAATGTTTATGATAAGCATGACCTGATGACAGGATTGGCTCCGGACGAGGGGATTCAACAGTTAACAATAGGGACATGTAATTTTCTTAGGCTTTCTTAACTTGAAATTAACTTAATTTTAATGTCCTAACGTCATCACGAAGTTAATACTATGAGTATTGATACAGAAACAAAAATATATCTATTATTGACTATAAACTGGATTCACACTTCCGGTTACATGTCTATGGTATATCGTACAATAACTTAGAACCGATCACGACGGAATATACCATAGACATTATGCCGAAGAAATATCATACTTTGGGCCTGTTTCACAAGTTACTGATAAAGTGTCGGATAGTTAACCGACAAATTAACTAAATAGCAGTTAAATGTCTCGATAAAGAGACTCTAAAAAGTGAAAATTTAAAAAAAAAATCGCGTCCATTTTGAAATAGGTATTTGCTATCCAGCAGATAATAAATAGCAGTTAAATGTCTCGATAAAGAGACTCTAAAAAGTGAAAAATAAAAAATATCGCGGCCATTTTGAAATAGGTATTTGCTATCCAGCAGATAAACAAAATACCAGCCACATGATCTACCTGTTAACTTATTAGGGACTTTAAGTTGCTGAATAAGCCTATCAGATACCTGAGAAACGCAATATTCCGAGATATGTGACACATATGTTCCGAATAAGCTAAGTTTATTGGTAACTTGTAAAACAGGGACTAAGACAAGACTAAGTTAAACCTCGTACCCATGGAGTTATACTATAGATTTAGGGGAGCCATAGACAGCGCTATAAGTGAGAGTGACAAAATCTATACATATTATAAAACAAAGTCTCCAAAAGCTCTCTGTCTGTATGTGATCGATTTTCTCAAAATCTACTGAACGGATTTTTATACGGTTTTTACTAAAAAGTAGTCCAATTCTTACGGTTAGTTTAAATTCACAGAACATTACAGTTTTATGTAAATTGCTTTAAATAGGTCAGGTTGTAAGAAAACTCACTTGCTGTGAGCTTTAGTCGCGTGCGCCGTAAACCAACAGAGATACACGAAAGTAATGTACTAGAGAGTTGTAGATCTACAAAAATACTACATAAAAGTCCGCGACAGCATGTCTCTATCTCTTATAGTTAACTCACAAAAACTACTTTTAAGTTGAAATATAGGATAAATCGGTGAAAGCCGCTTGCAAGGTTAGTAAATAATACGAGGAAAGATGAAACTCGTATACTCCATCTTTATCTAACCACATATAAGAAAAAGAGACAGACAGATACACCCTCATTTGGTCTTTATTGTAATATGGCACATTTTAAACTGACTTCCCTATTCTAGTATTATAACTCTATGAGGCAAAGTCTAAGATTGAGATGTTATAACTTATATAACCACTTAAAATAACTATTTGCGATACATTACACCCTTGGCGACATCTAGCGGAGATCTATTGAAGTGTGAAGTGAGTTTCTTGTCGCTAGATGTCGCTATTGGGCATTTTTACAAAACCAATCATTTAAGCCAATTTCGCTGGTTCTTTTCGGTGAGAGCAAAATTCCGAACCAGTGGTAGCTTTATTGATACTTAACGATTCAAAAGTGCTTGCAAAAGCTTAATTGAATGAAGATTTTGATTTAATTTGGTACAGACTTGATTATTTCATATAATAACTGACCTTTTCGTTAATTTTATCAGACTCAGTTATTTAAATCAGTTATAAGTACTTATGATATGTACGGCTTTTTGCTTGGACTTTTTCCTAACAAAATAAATCTAATTAAACTATTGACAAGATTACGTTAATCAGATTAATGCTGGATGAAAATTCTACTATACTTCTTATATAAATTTAGTAGCACAATCAGATAAAAGTATTGGATAAATTACCCCAAGTCTTCATTGAGTTTAACCCATTCACTATTGGTTTCTAAATCCTACGTAGATTTGACGGTATTTCTTATAACTATGGGCTAACTTAATTATATATTGGGTGTTCCATTAATTCTTTTGTTCCGGTGGTGGATGGGCTCTGATGTATTCCAGAGCGCGCAATATGGCCTCCGGGATGGGGGGTGGAGTGGGGATGTAGGGTCCCTGAAAGAAAGCATAAATTTTAGTTCACTCTAAACCAAGAATTTTTCTGATACTTAGATATTTAACTTAGATCTGCCATATACCAAAATAAGCGACGTGTTTCTAATGTATTTGGAAATATCATTAAAAGGTCCTTTCGATATGTAGTGCTTAAGGAAAAGATTAACTTAGACAATCAACTAGACAAATTGCAAATTAATCTAGCTTCTTGATTTCCATAACCATATGTACCTGTAGCTTATGATAATACTCATAATAATGAGAATATTTTATGGGCACATTGAGGCAAAAAGTTACAAAAGTTAAAAATTATGGGTAACATCGGGCTAATATATCTCTTGCCCCCTTACTCTGGGCTTGTTTTAACCTCCTTACATCTCGATACATTAAGGTAAATGTGTTAACATTGATCTCTGCCATATTACCAATCTCGTGTTCTTCTGAAGCACTAAATTTTTTGCTAAATCCTAAACTTTCTTTTCTAGCAATATACCAACACGATCTTTCCATGTATATAAAAGTGTCCTCTAATGGACGAACATTTGCTCCGTCATTGCCTAGATTTGTTCCAAACAGCTGTAAAGGTGAACAGGGTTCATCTGGTCTAATTTTTACAGAACTACCACAAAACAATTATACATTCTTGTGGGAATCTCATAACTATGCTCATAACCTTAAGAACCACATTAGTCTTGCAATTCAAATCAAATTATTCAAATTCAAAATATTCTTTATTCAAATAAACTTGAAGCTGGAAAGCTGTTCCTACCGAGAAAAGCCAGCAAGAAACTCGGCGGTTGCTCTTTTCAAAATATAATTCTTAATACTATTTATATCAAGTCGTTACTGTCTTGTACAGGTTCAAAGAGAGCTATATCCACACATTCTTATCTTCTAAATAATCTTCAAGAGTAATTTTCAATAGTTAAGGTATAAACTTCAGAGGTATTTAACCAAGAGTTGCTAATCACCTTATACTACCTGACTGACTTCCTAAATTTGAAAACTTCCTAATAAAATCTGGTTTCTCAAGACCTCAATCATCAGGAATGAAGGTCAAGTTCTAGGGAATCGCTTAGTTTGTTAATCTACCTGTGCCTGATATCCGTTCTCGTCAGCTACATAGCTGATCTCGACTACCTCTCCACCTGGTGCTGTCCATTTCGCGTCACCCTGGACCACTTCGGCTGGGATGTCGGACTGAAATATATGAAATTATTTTTAAAGGGTAAATTTATATGGTTGCCATAACCTAGTGCTGATTTGGCATTTCTTACTTAGAACTTAACGCTCCCCTTTCTTAAACTTTGTTCTTTTCGAAGAACCGATGTATAATAGGGTTCCCAAGTGTCAAAACCTTTTATTCAACTTGCGATGTATGTATGTGAAGGTGGAATCTTGCAATAATTTGACCTACTTCCCGGGGTCCGGTCCAGTTTTTTTGTGTTGGTTCAGCCCAGATGACAATGTTTATGATAAGCATGATCTGATGCTGCCAGGTTTGGCTCCAGACGAGGGAACTGCTCAACGGTTAACAGTAGGGACATGAAGTTTATATAACGGTACCGTCCCAATGAAGGCTGCCTTTGACGGTCCTCTTCATAAATGTACCAGGAAGGCAGCCGTCCGAGAAGAATGGCGTCAAATGGTCAAGCGCGCCACCAACCCTACACTGACGACCACGACCACTCTGCCAAGAGTGTAGCGACCAAGAAGAAGACCGTCCCAATGACATCACATGTTTATGATAAGCTTGACGTGATGCTGCCAAGATTGGCTCCAGATGAGAGAACTCCTCAACGGTTAACAGTAGGGACATGAAAAATTAATAAACGCTTTTTTAAAAGTTTAAATTGACGTGTTTATGACCAAAGCGTCAAAAGACCGTTTGTTAGTCTGCTAAAAGTTGTATAGACTTCGAAAGTATTTTAGAATATGTAATATTTTTTAGAGCCTTCCGTTTTGGGTTTTGCAGGGAGATTGCTATTGTAGATCTTTATAGCCTACTTACTGCTAAAAAAATTTGCAGCTGCCTCAATGGTTTCTGGAGGTTGACAAGCATTTTATCCTATAAATTATCATAATTGACTCACTCCTGGCACGCTCTTTGGTCCTCCCTGGGCCCTTGCTGAAATCCCGTTGTCGGTCTCAATGGCCCATTGGTATTGCCCCTCCACGCCAACGTCCAATTCCTGCTTCAGAATCTTGGCAGACGCCTCCCCTGTCTTGCCCACGATGTGGGACACGTCGGCCGCCACGAACGCCACGAATACGGTCAACAACAGGAGTTTCTAGAAATTAGTAGAAGGTTTTTGACTTAACTGCTGGTTCAGGAAGCTGTTCCTACTGAGAAGAGCTTTTTAAAACTAGTACTCGGCAATGTTTTAATAAAAATAAAAATAAAAATAGCCTTTATTTTGCAGTCACATCTAAATTCATTACAATAGTCGTCATATTAATTATTAAGAAATGTCAGTTATTAATGTTATATAGATTTACAAGTCATTTTAAAATTCTTCCGTCAAATATATATTTATTTTTTGTGTGACTGCTGTCTTTCGACAAAGGCCTCCTCCAACCCTTTCCAGGCATCTCTATCCTTCGCTATTCTCATCCATAGTGGTCCCGCTGTGAATCTAAAATCGTCTTCCCAACGCTTTGTAGGTCTTCCTTGCTTCCTTTTGCTGTTTCTGGGGTACCATTCCGTGATTTGTTTTGTCCAAGTGTCTTTTTGTTGTCTTAGCATGTGCCCAGTCCATCTCCATTTTTGTTGGCTTATTTTTTTCACTACATCTATTACTTTTGTTTGTTACTTGTTACTCGGCAATGTTTTACAAAATAAAAAAAGGTTAGCAATTTTTGTATTTAAACTATCGTGAGTGGTATTCATAATTAATGTATAGAAACCGGCTTTACTCACGTTTTATTTTATCGGATGAGCTTGAAACTAGTCGGGCTAATCCGATAAAATAAGACGTGAGTAAAGGCCGGTTTTTATACATTAAATATAAAAAAAGTAGTTAGGTAGTTGTGGATCGATTTTAGGTATTTACATTTCTCGAAACTGCCCGTTACACGAATAAGCTACGCTGAATTGTCAGTTTATGGCAAAAATAGTGTTTTATATTCAATATTAATTTTAGTATTTTTTAATTTAATTTTTATGTATCCGGGAAAAGCTTTTGTGAGCAGTACAGGCCAGGAGAATGATGACTAGTCGTATTTTACGACACCTTGATAAGAAAGAGGGTGGTCTATTGAGTCAACCGGATATCACCGTGGGTCGACATACCTTAGCCGCCTTTTACGACACCTTTGTAACAAAGAGGATGGTCGATTCTACTAAACCGGATACCACGCGGCGGGTCGACTTACCTTAGTAGTCTTTTACGACACCTCGGCAAGAAATGAAGGTGGTCATCCTACTCAACCGGATACCACGCGACAGACCCACTTACTTTAGTCGCCTTTTACGACACTTCAGTAAGAAATCAAGGTAGTCTATTCTCCTCAGCCGGATACCACACGGCATTAATTTAATATATCATATAATGAATTTTAAAATACATTTAAAATTGCGCAATCGAGTTGTTCAAAGAACTCTTGAGGTCATGGCTCATCGCTGACATTTAAGCGATATTTGTGTATGGCCCAATTCATAAGCGGAGCGGTTTATAGTTTTTGAAACCTGCTTTATATAACAAGGCGAATTTTTGAGAAAACTAACTTGCTTTGGAAAAGCAGATAGCTTTTCCAAAGCTTTTATAGATAGATAGAAGAAGATTTTATAGATAGAAGCAGATAGCTTTTATGTCTATGCGTTAATTTCAATCCATATAACGAAACTAATCTTCGCCGTGTGGTATCCGGCGGAATAGAATAGTACCACCCTCATTTCTTACCGAGGTGTCGTAAAAGGCGACTAAGGTAAGTCGACCCGCCGTGTGGTATCCGGTTTAGTAGAATAGACCACCCTCATTTCTTACCGAGGTGTCGTAAAAGGCGACTAAGGTAAGTTGACTCACCGTGTGGTATCCGGTTAAGTAGAATAGACCACCCTATTTCTTACCGAGGTGTCGTAAAATACGACTATGGTAAGTTGATGTCAGGCAGGCGGCCGGTCGTAAAATACGTAGCCAAATCATGTGACAACATGTTTATAACATGTTGTGCCGACCCCACTTAGAGTGGGAAAAGGGCAGGAAGATGATGATAACGAAACTAATCTATACTAATATATAAGCTAAAGAGTTTGTTTGTTTGATTTTTTTAACGCGCTAATCTCAAGAACTACTGGACCGATTTGAAAAATTCTTTCAGTGTAAGATAGTCCATTTATCGAGGAAGGCTATAGGCTATATAACATCACGCTAAGATGAATAGGAGGGGAGCAGCAATAAAAAAAATATTACGCAAACGGCAAAAATTAAAGCTTTCCTTGCGTGCGCTGAGTAGACGGTGATAGTTATTCAAAAATCATGTATTACAAAATTGTTCCCCTCTAAAAGGTCTAAATAAAAATTCGCGACAGCATATGTCTAGCTTTTAAGGATAACCCACTTTAACCATTTCTTATCGTTAGCAAAAGACTAAATTACGGTTTTAATCTTATAATATTAGTAGGAAGGATTAGCCGTGTGGTATCCGGCTAAGTAGAATAGTACCACCCTCATTTCTTACCGAGATGTCGTAAAAGGCGACTAAGGTAAGTCGACCCGCCGTGTGGTATCCGGCTGAGTAGAATAGACCACCCTCATTTCTTACCGAGGTGTCGTAAAAGGCGACTAAGGTAAGTTGACCCACCGTGTGGTATCCGGTTTAGTAGAATAGACCACCCTCCTTCTTACCGAGGTGTCGTAAAATACGACTTAGGTAAGTTGACGTCAGGCAGGCAGCCGGTCGTAAAAACGCAGCCAAATCATATTACAGCATGTTTATAACATGTTGTGCCGACCCCACTTAGAGTGGGATAAGGGCAGGAGGATATAATATTAGTAGGAAGGATAATGTTATTATTTCTCTTGTTAAATTGTAATCGCTTAAGCTTTTGTTTTGCACCATCTTCTATGTGGTAATTCCGTCAGATCCCCAAGTTAAATTCATCGCTTCGGGCTGTAGGTTTGTAGGTCAGAGGTTAACTGCAGTAGTGTTTAACAAAAAATTAAAACTCGTATCCTGTGGTTGGGCATGGCAATTTTTTATGGGATTGTTATATATATATAGAGCTTAAATTAGCCGATGAGAAATATGTAGGTGGTAATTATATCATGGTGTTTGATGTAAAATTTTGTAATTCAAATTCAAAATATTCTTTATTCATATAAACTTGTAAACAATTGCTTTTCAATCGTCAACTCTACTGCTGGTTCGGAAAGCTGTTCGTACTGAGAAGAGCCAGCAAGACACTCGGCAGTTGCTCTTTTCAACATAATACTTATAACTAGTTACATTAAGTCATTACTATCTTGTCCAGTGTCGGACAGTAGCTATATCCACGCATTCTTATCGTCCAAATAATCCTCAACAGTATAGTAGGCTTTTAGTATCAGCCTCTCTTTAAAAGTGTTTTTAAACTGCTTTAATTGCAAAGCTCAAATCACTTTTAGCTTTGATATAGCTTTACACAGCATAAATAACTGCAAAAGGGAGAAAGATAATACATACAGAAATACAGAAAGCGTGTTTAAAATAAATCGTTATTTTAAATTAAAACAATTCAAGTTAAAAAAGCATGTTTACGATAAGCATGACCTGATGACAGGATTGGCTCCAGACGAGGGAACTCAACGGTTAACAGTAGAGACATGAAATTTTGCTAAAAGCTTTCTTAAAAGCATTTTTAATTTGGTCTTTTTTAAATGCCGTGGATTATTAAAAAACTTTATCAAGTATTTTGTGCTTTCATTAAAATCTCGTCGAAGTTGATCAATATTGAGTTCAAATCAGACGATTCAAATTCAAAATATTCTTTATTCATATAAACTTGTAAACAAGTGCTCTTGAATCGTCAACTCTACTGCTGGTTCGGAAAGCTGTTCCTACCGAGAAGAGCCTAAGAGAAACTCGGAGGTTGCTCTTTTAAAAATATAATTCTTAATACTAGTTACATTTCGTCATTCCTGACAGGTTCGAAGAGAGCTATATCCACACATTCTTATCATCCAAATAATCCTCAACAGTATAGTAGGCTTTCTGTATCAGCCTTTTTTAACAGTGTTTTTAAACTGCTGCAATGGCAAAGTTAAAAGTGATTGTGGAATTTTATTATATAACTAGCGGCCTACCCTGCTTCGCACGGGTATAAAATATATAGCCTATGTCACTCAGTGAAAAAAATGATTAAAATCGATCCAGTAGTTTTGATTTATTCATTACTGCCCGTGGCCCGCAAGCGTTAAATTTGGAGAAAAACAATTTCCTTTCCCTATACCAAGAAGATTTCCTGCTATCTTTGGAATATCTAAATTCGTATAGTACATTTTTACTTATTTAATTTTACATTTTCCCTATGTATTTTATTTTTACAATTAATTACAGAATGTCTTTAAACAAACTCTTGAAAGAGCGACATATAGCTGCTAGATCCGAAGTGTTATAGGGCGAAGCGCGGCGTCCTCACGGCATTTTAAATCTGTAATATCTCCGAAAATGTTCACTTAAATTACATGCTGTAAACGGCCATATTGATCTATATTAAATCAACAATTTATTTAAGGTACTTAATTGGATAAGGATTAATGCTGTATAAAATATATAAATATATGTATAAAAATAAAGTAATTATTTACGACATCACATTAGAAACCTCAAAAATTACAGTATATCTCTACTCCGTATTAAATGTTATTATACATTCCTCTTGAATCACTCTATCTATTAAAAAAACCGCATCAAAATCTGTTGCGTAGTTTTAAAGATTAAGCAGTCATAGGGATATAGGGACAAACAAAGAATGTGACTTTGTTTTATACTATGTAGTGATAATCCCTATAGCATGATTCAGTATTCACGCGCGATGACTTATTATTAGCGTATTTCGTGTATAACTTTGGTGTTTCTATACCGATTTCAATGATTCTTTTTTTATACAATGGTTAATACTATTCATTTTTATATTTAGGGATGACTGAGAGTGACATAAACGTAGGAGTAGACAAATATAACCAGAAAGCTTCGAACTGCTAAGCTATCGGGAGTTACACGTGTTATTGTGAGCCAACCATAAAAGATAGACATATGCTATCGTGGGATATTTTTTATATTATTTTAAGGAGAACATTTCCGTCATACATGATTTCTGTGTAGCTTTAACCATCAAGGTTGCACACGCGACGGAAGCTTAAAAAATGGAGTAACTTCTCCCGTTTTCCCGACATTTCCCTTCACTGCTCTGCTCCTATGGATTGTAGCGTGATGAAAAGTATACTATAACCAGCCCAGGAGTATGAAAAAAATTTGTACCGAGTTTCGTTAAAATCTGTCGAGTAGTTTTTGTTTCTATAACGGTTATACAGACAGACAGACAGACAAAATTTTTACTGATTGCATTTTTGGCATCAGTATCGATCCCTAATCACCCCCTGATAGTTATTTTGGAAATATATTCCAGTTACAGAATTGACCTCTCTACAGATTTATTATAAGTATAGATGTTACCCAAATTCACAAACGACTTATGTACTTTTGCAAGGCATATATCGGTTCCTATTTTGTCTGTTATATACATCACCTATCGTTTTATAATTCTTTTTATTTTGAAGTACAAAAATTAAATTACTATAAAATATACTGTGAAGCAAATGTAAGAATACCTATTTCCTTAAACTTCTCTCGCAGGGAATCACGCGGACTTAAATTGTAAATCTTTAATATTTAAATGAGTTAATCTTGTATGTATATATATATATTTTCGGAATTTCGGAAAAGGCTCCAACGATTTTCTTAAAATTCAGCATGTAGAGGGTTTTGGGTTTATTTAAAAAAATATATTAAAATTAAAATTTAACTAATTTTAAGTCACGATTTACGATCTACGATCCGTTCACGATTCAAAAGTGCTTGAGAGAGCTTATTTGAATAAAAATTATTTTGATTTGATTTGATAAGTATAAAGCTTTTATCAATTTTCCTATTCTTATCCTTATTATATATATCCTTTACGTTGCCCCATATATCGCACACTTACTATTAAAATGACCAAATTCAAAATAAAGCTTAATAGAGTTATTAAGTACACCATAACGCCCTTTTTCAATGCCATCAATGATATCAGATTAAGAACTATTAAAAAAGCTATCGTTTTATTGCTAAAAGCCTCTTTAGTTTACGAGTTTTGTAGGCGTTGAGTTACGCTTTCTTGCAATTTGCCATAAAAATACTTTTTTTTAATATCTATATATATAAAAGAAAGTTGGTCTTAGTTACACTATTTATAACTCAAGAACGGATGAACCAATTCGGCTGAAAATTGGTGGAGAGGTTGCTTAGAACCAGGAAACGGACATAGGATACTTTTTTATCCCTTTCGACCGCGTTTCAGTCAAGACACTATTTTATCCCGTTCGACAGCATTTATTTTATCCCGTCAAGTCACTATAAAACGTGGTATAACAAAAACGACTATGACACGGAATATAAAACGCAAATGACAAGAAAACGTAATTTTGTCTTTAGTTAAGTATGATAAAAGACTGACAATTATCAAAAAATAAAATTCACAGGGAAAAATGTAAAAGTAAATAAGTAAAAATGTAGTATATGAATTTAGATATTCCAAATACAGCAGGAAATTTTCTTGGTATAGGGAAAGGGGAATTGTTTTATTCCAAATTTAACGCGTGCGGGCCACGGGCAGTAATGAATAAATCAAAACTACTGAATCGACTTTAATCATTTTTTTTACACTGACTGACATGGGATATATATTTTATACCCGTGCGAAGCTGGGGCGGGACTCCTAGTTAGTTATAAATAGCATTCAATATTTTTGTCGTAAATTCTCAACTCAGCGTTGTATATTCGGGGAACGGGTGGTTGCGAGAAATGTAAATACCTAGGATAGAAACCCACCTACCTAATAATTTTTTTCTGTTTTGTTTTTGAATTTTCTTTTTTTATTTTGTAACAAATTACCGAGCAATGCCAGGTACTGATTAATTAAATAACCAAAAGTAATAATAAAATTATTTTGCTATAATCCGCGATGAAGTAAAATAGAAAATATATATAATGCTAAATGTAGAGTGAACAATCGTATAAGGAGTCGTAAAAAACACATGCACAAACCTCCACCACCGCCACCGTGATACACAAGCACTATATACGTTCACTATCACAAACTCAACAATCGTTTCGCCCCGCAACCGCCCCCTTCGGTTGCGGGGCGAATTGTGTATCACGGTGGCGGTGGTGGAGGTTTGTGCATGTGTTTTTTACGACTCCTGCATGTATCAGGTATGATAACCGATTGTCCACTCTACATTTAGCATTATATATATTTTCTATTTTACTTCATCGCGGATTATAGCAAAATAATTTTATTATTACTTTTGTATTATGGATCTCCGCAAAGTAACGCCTAATTCTATAAATTAATGAAATAACCACTCACCATGGTATGTGTTTTGCTGCTCTGCCGATTAACTGACACGCAATACGCTTTTTCCTCTATATATATAGGCTTTTGATGGCAGTGGCATAGAGAGGTGTGTGCGGCTCGCCTTGAGGGGTCACCAGTTCGGTCTTTGTTTTATTTTTACTAGCAGACTGAGCCACGTGTTGCTGTAGCTTAGTCTCTTTTCGCTTTCCACTTTTCTAATATTAGCGCTTTTAATCACTACATAGTATAAAACAAAGTCGCATTCTTTGTTTGTCCATATATCACTATGTATGCATAAAACTTTAAAACTACGCAACAGATTTTGATGCGGTTTTTTAATAGATAGAGTGATTCCAGAGGAAGGTTTGTGTGTATAATAACATTCAATACGGAGTAGAGAAATACTGTAATTTTTGAGGTTTCTGTAAATAATTACATTTTTTCCGCTTACATTGCAAACGCTGGCTAAACCCTACGAGAATTATCAAAATGATGTACTAAGTGTTTGTACACCTTGAAAAGGTCTACAGAAAAGTCCGCGATGGTATATGTCTATATCTTATGGATAACCCACAATAGCATTTTTTGTCATTTACTTTTACGAAAAATAATGCCTTATTTTTGAAGCAATTTTTATACAATACAGCATTAATCCTTATCCAATTAAGTACCTTAAATAAACAGTTGATTTAATATAGATCAATATGGCCGTTTACAGCATGTAATTTAAGTGAACATTTTCGGAGATATTACAGATTTAAAATGCCGTGAGGACGCCGCGCTTCGCCCTATAACACTTCGAATCTAGCAGCTATATGTCGCTTTCAAGAGTTTGTTTAAAGACATTCTGTAATTAATTGTAGAAATAAAATACATAATACATAAGTAAAAATGTACTATATGAATTTAGATATTCCAAAGATAGCAGGAAATCTTCTTGGTATAGGGAAAGGAAATTGTTTTTCTCCAAATTTAACGCTACGGCCACGGGCAGTAATGAATAAATCAAAACTACTGGATCGATTTTAATCATTTTTTTCACTGAGTGGCAAACTATATATTTTATATAGCCCGTGCGAAGCAGGGGCAGGCCGCTAGTTATATATATTTTCTATTTTACTACATCGCGGATTATAGCAAAATAATTTTATTATTACTTTTGTATTATGGATCTCCGCAAAGTAACGCCTAATTCTATAAATTATTTAGAGACATAAGTTTTAATAGAAACACTCATTGGTGCCTGCCTAGTGTTTGAACCCGTGATCGTCTTTAAAGAGTCCGCTGTTACCATTGGGCTATCACAGTTTAAAGCATACATAACCTCATCAAATTGCGATTTATATTACCATCAAATCCAAAATCGGAATCCGGTATGCGAAAAAAAGATTTATCTTAAAAACTGACCTGTGCACTTTGGGAACCGTGTCACCACCAAATGAGAATAAACCTTATATCCAAACCTACATGGTTCAAATTAGTTTGTCGCAATTTTTTTTCCACCGTGTCAAGGTCGCATAACTTACTAATGTTATGTTTACAAGATTTATTTATATAAATCTATGCATTTTTTTGTGAATGAAAGGTTATCTTGATTGAGGGTCACGGGTTCAAACGCCGGTCAGGTAATGATAAAAATTTCGTGCTTAATTATTCATTACATTTATGCGATGAGCTGTGATAACCCAGTGGTGAGTCCTGCAAGTTTAAACAGGGACTCTAAATTCAAATTCAAAATATTCTTTATTCAAATAAACTTGTAAACAAGTGCTTTTGAATCGTCAACTCTACTGCTGGTTCGGAAAGCTGTTCCTACCGAGAAGAGCCAGCAAGAAACTCGGCGGTTGCTCTTTTAAAAATATAATTCTTAATACTATTTACATTAAGTCGTTACTGTCTTGTACAGGTTCAAAGAGAGCTATATCCACACATTCTTATCTTCTAAATAATCTTCAAGAGTAAGAGGCTTTCTGTATTAGCCTATTTTTAACAGTGTTTTTAAACTGCTGTAATGACAAAGCTGAAATTGATTGCGGATTTTATTATAGAATCTTATACTAATACCCACAAACGACTTACGGACTTTTGCAAGGCGCAAAGCAGGAGCCGCAAGCTTATGTCGGTTTTCGTTTTAGGGTAAATAAACATAGCGGAAATAAACAGAGTAGATTCAAATGAAACTACAGCCCAAGTTAGACTAACTTATTTCTTGTTAAGTTCTCATTTTTGAAATTCTATGTCTCAAAAACTCTATTTCTCCCTATATCCCTTAATTTTGCTCTTGTTCACGTCAAAGAACAGCTCCCAGAAAGCCATCCTGTCGTTGAACGGGCGACGGGATACCACCAGCTCGGAACTGATGTCCAAATACGTGTAGATATCTTCGGTTGCTGGCGGCCATTTTACTGGCAATAATTCTGTTACTTCTGGTGTTGGGTCACTGGGAAAAGAAATAGATGATACTCTTGTCATTTTCATCTCTTTCAACTGCTGGACGTAGGTCCTTTTAAAGAAACTCCATAACACAACATCTTCTTCTCTGTCAACCGATGGAAGACCACTGCTGGACATAGGTCTCTTCATGGTATCTCCATACCATACGATTTTGTGCCGCTTGAATCCAGCGGCTCCCGCGATCTTTTTGAGCTCAATCCACTTCGTAAGGGGTCTACAGACACTGCGTTTTCCGCCATTCCAACACCTTAGGACGTTAACGCCCATCGATTGTCCGCACTATCCCCCCATCCATCCACCGCCTATCGCCACTTCAGCTTTGCGACACGCTGAGATACATCGGTGACTTAGGTTCTTCTACGGATCAATTCATTTCTGATTTGAACACAGATATTAAAATTTAGATTTTTTTTCAAATAAACTTGTAAACAAGTGCTTTTGAATCGTCAATTCTACTGCTGGTTCGGAACGCTGTTCCTACCGAGAAGAAATTCAGCGATAGCGCTTTTTAAATTAGGCTACTACTACTATCTTTTACATGCAGGGTCGGACAGTAGCTATATCCACGCATTCTTATCATCTAAGTAATCCTCAACAGTATAGTAGGCTTTTTGTATCAGCCTCCCTTTGAATGTTTTTTTTAAACTGCTGTAATGGCAGATACTCCGAGAATAGCTCGCTCCATCGCCCGCTGAGGTACTCTGAGCCTTCTATAACAAATCTAAGAAGCGGATAATACATGGTCTTCTTTATTTAACCACTTCGCAATAAGTTCTATGTTATAATTGTACAGAAAAACTTACCCGTATTTAGCAAAATTTGTCCAAAGAGTCGTTATTCTATCTATAACCAATTGATCATTTTCTGACGGTGGATCTGTCTCGTAAGACAAATCGAAAAGATAACCTATTTCATCAGCATGCGACGCGCCTTCCTCCGTGATGTTTTGCCTTTTCTTTACAAAATTTCTACCCCCGCTATACGAAAACATGTAGTAGAACACGTCCTTCCCACCACTCTCTAAATACTTTCTCAAGCTCATCTGAACAGGGAAATTATACATGTAATCTGAATGGAAATCTGTAATGTCCGTACGTAAATCTACACTCATTTCTTCATCTCCCATGTAGAAGTGTCGTACAATAGTTTCCATATCTTTAAATTCCTCGTCATATTCAATATTGTCCTTCATAACTGTTTCGAAAACGTTGAGATTTTTGAAATTTTCAGCTGGTATATTAGCGTAAGTTGCCAGGAGCTCTCTATTGTTAAATCCTATTAATACAGGTATATTCTTCGCTTCATCCATATTTAAGTTTATCGGATAATCAGTTAATATATGTTCTACGTTTTCAAACTCTTTCTCTACACACGGTCGCGCTGCTAGATTCAGTTCAGATGTAGCCGCTATAACTAATGCGACATCGGTCTTCGCTAAGTAAGCTATTGCTTCAGAAACATCATCTGTAACAAAACCTAAATGCTCGGCGAT
Organism: Morpho helenor; assembly: GCA_029227775.1. Lineage (NCBI taxonomy): Eukaryota > Metazoa > Arthropoda > Insecta > Lepidoptera > Nymphalidae > Morpho > Morpho helenor. Next base: position 41,881,375 of record JARGCU010000028.1, on the reverse strand, counting down.
TCTCAAAGGTTTACTTTCTCCGATATTTGTTATTAGCGTCGGAATGAAAACACTGCCGCTCTGCAATATCACTTGGTTAAAAAGCTTTTCATTCTTGGACATTAGGTGGTATTCTATAGAAACTCCTCCAGCACTTTCGCCCATAAGCGTGATTTTATTCACATCGCCACCAAAGGAAGCTATGTTGTCTTTAATCCACCTCATAGCTAGTAATTGGTCCTTCAGACCCTGGTTGCCAGGGATCTCGGGGTTGTCGAGACAGAGGAATCCGTACGGGCCTAACCTGTAGTTCAATGTGACAAGTATGACGTCATGTCGCACCAAATATTTGGGACCGTAGAGGAATCTGGAATAAGTTTATTAGTTACTATTTAGTCCATATACTATAAAACGAAATTCTGTCTTTCTGCTTTCATGGCTAATCCACTACTATTGATGAAATTTGGTACAATTGAGATTATAAATCGGGCTAACATATGGGATAACTATTTCCAGATTTTCTTTGGTGAACAGGAAAGGATCCAACATTTGAACTTTTTGATTTATTGTACTAAATATATCTATTTTAACATAATTATTAGATTTAATTAAGATATAAATAGGTGTAATTAAGCGGAATATCATAGCACTGACGTAATTAAATGATTTGGTCTGGCTTTTCTTGTTTTTTTTTAAAGAGATTTTGCTTTGGTTGGTCTGCTTTTTATGGGGTTTTTATGAAAATGTAATGTCAAGTGTAGAAAGCATAATCTGTTCTCATGACTTATTCAGGTAAAATCTTGCCTACTACTGAACACTAACCGCACACGTTCATTGAGAGAATCTCAAAATTTCCGTCTAGATCATTTCGCCTTATTATCTGCATATGCGTCACGGCCAAAAAGGTAAAGCTTTACGATTTTGTCGCGGATTATAGTTAAATCATTACTTTCGAAGACATGAGTAGATGCGGACATAGTTTCAGTTATTATTTGTTTACCTATTCGCGAACCCAGTTTTGAACCCGCCACCGTATATCCACACGAGCACCGGCTGTCTGTTCCTCGTGCTGGCCATATCCGGTACGTAGATGTTCAGGTGCAAGCAGTCCAGACTGCCCACTACAGTGTTCCCAAACTCTTCCACTTGTGGGCATACTGCTGAATCGTCGTACGCGTCGAACACCGTCTCGAATTTAGGTTGAGGAATAGACGCCTAGAAACGATAAATAAATCTTCTACTAGACCATTGGTACCGGTAGCAGTGACCCTGCTTTCGATTCCGAAGATCGCGTGTTCAATTTTTGCTGACGGTAAAATTTTTCTATAAACAACTTGTTGATTCTTCTAGTTTGGTTGCATACATCATCATTCTCCTTGACTTATACCACTCTAATTGGGTCGGCACAACATGTTTTACAGGTCCGAAGAGAGCTATATTCACACATTCTTATCATCTATGTAATCCTCAACAGTATATGCTTTCTGTATCAGCCTCTCTTTAACAGTGTTTTAAACTGCTGTAATGGCAAAGCTAAAATTGATTTCAGAATATTTTTATAGAATCTTATACCCCAAACCCACAAAAGACTTACGTACTTTTGTTCGTCAAAGCAGGAGCCGCAATTTCAAAATTCTTTATATTTTTGTGTAAAAAATAAAATTGCTCAAAATATATTGTAAGTATACCTGTTACTATCTCAATATTGGGTGTAGGCCTCCTCTCCGTTTCTTGAGAGAGGGTTTGCAGCTAAGATCTGCCACGCTGCTCCAATGATTGGTAGGTTACACATATCCCTAGAATTCTCTAGAGATATGCAGGAGTCCTCACGAAAAGTGTGTAATGTATTGCAATTATCGATTAGATACATAAGTTTTAATAGAAAAACTTATCTGTGTCTGTCCGGTCTTTGAACTCGTGACCTCACAGCTTACTAGTATAAGAATAAAATTAGTAAAATTCACGTGTAATTGCAACAACCTTCGCACTCCAAAAGAAAGACGCCTTCAGCTTTTGAATAGTAACAGGTACTGTACTAAATACTTACTCCAAATGGATTGTCCTCTTCAACTTGAGCGTACGGTATCCCCAAAAACATGGAGTACTCTCCGTCATCAGCTCTCAGTCCTCGGATGAGGCCGGCCGCCGTGTCCACCAGAGGGTCCAACCTGACCAGACCCTGGGCTATCCCCACCACCATTACCACCAGCCAAGTGATCCACATTGCACCACGACGTCTTTAGAAATAATTTTGACGTGGTTATTCCACTGATCGAATTCTGTGAGATAACTTATCTATTATCATAGATTTGGATATCTTAAGATATGATATGAGATGCACTCGATTTTACGTTTCCATCACTTGACATGTCCGCAACTTGTTTGTAGGTAACGAGCAAAATTTCAAAATCGGCGCGTCTTTGATGTACACAAAACTGCCTGTTTTGGTTCCAACACAATTCTGAGAAATAGAGGAATATGGCTTTCATTTGAACTGCATAAACGGGACTTAAATCTCCGATACAGTATAGCCCGCTCAATCTCAACGTTCGCGATAAAAAATCCCTGTAAAGCTAAAATATGTACACAGTGTTTTCACTCTGACCTCCCTAAAGGTTAAGCCGTGGTCCGATCTCACTGGAGGCACCCTTAGGAAGACGTTCCCCATACCTAGTAGAGCTTCATACAACAGCGTGATGACTAGTCACAGTCATCCACCAGCCCTCCACTACACGTCGCCCTAAGCCGCGGTCCGGCCTCACAGGAGGCACCCTTAGGAAGACGTTCTCCATACCTAGTAAAGCTTCATACAACAGCTTGATGACTAGTCAGAGTCATACCACCAGCCCTCCACTACACGTCGTCCTAAACCGAGGTCCGGCCTCACAGGAGGCACTCTTAAGACGACGTTCCCCATTGCTTCTAGAGCTTCATACAACAGCGTGATAACTAGTCACAGTCATACCACCAGCCCTTCACTACACATGGATCGGTTTCACAGAAGGCACCCCTAAAACAACGTTTCCCAAAGTCACTAGAACTTCTGAACTTCATTCCCTGCATTTAGCAACCTCTAAAATGTAAAATAAGTAATCATGACTAACTTTAAATATCTTATTCATTGGACACTTAGCCGGAAAAAGGATAAACAAACATTTTTCGCCTTTATAGTATGAGTAAGGATAAAAGGATCATATATAAAAAATATAGTACTTTTACATTTCTTATTCAATTTTATTTGTAATTTTAATAACAAACAACTACATATTATTAAAATGTTTACAGTCCAGTCTAAAAATGTAATATACAGCTAAAATATTAACTGATTACAATCGCTCTAGCTTATGTCTCCCTATATCCCTTGATCTTGCTCTTGTTGACGTCGTAGAACAGCTCCCAGAAGGTCATTCTGTCGCTGTATGGACGCCTGCTGATGACCAGCTCGGAGCCAATGTCCAAATACGTGTAAGTGTCCTCGGTTATAGGTGTCCATTTCACTGGCAATAGCTCTGTTGTTTCTGGTGTCGGGTCACTGAAAAGGATACAGACACAGATAAACTTTATGTTAACCAGATTTGTAGAAAAAGGGAATGCTCCATAGATTATATAGATTACTAGCGGCCTGCCCTTGCTTCGCACGGGTATAAAATATATATCCCATGTCAGTCAGTGTAAAAAAAATGATTAAAATCGATCCAGTAGTTTTGATTTATTCATTACTGCCCGTGGCCCGCAAGCGTTAAATTTGGAGAAAAACAATTTCCTCTCCCTATACCAAGACGATTTCCTGCTATCTTTGGAATATCTAAACTCATATAGTACATTTTTACTTATTTACTTTTACATTTTACCTATGTATTTTATTTTTACAATTAATTACAGAATGTCTTTAAACAAACTCTAAAAGATTCAAAGTGCTATAGGGTGAAGCGCGGCGTCCTCACGGCATTTTAAATCTGTAATATCTCCGAAAATGTTCACTTAAATTGCATGCTGTAAACGGCCATATTGATCTATATTAAATCAACAATTTATTTAAGGTACTCAATTGGATAAGGATTAATGCTGTATTGTATAAAAATTGCTTTGAACATAAGGCATCATTTTTCGTAAAAAGTAAATGAAAAAAACTGCTATTGTGGGTTATCCATAAGAGATAGATATATACCATCGCGGACTTTTCTGTAGACCTTTTTAAGGTGTACAAATACTTAGTACATCATTTTGATAAATCTCGTAGGGTTTAGCCTGCGTTTGCAATGTAAGCGGAAAAAAATGTAATTATTTACAGAAACCTCAAAAATTACAGTATTTCTCTACTTCGTATTGAATGTTATTTTACGTACAAACCTTCCTCTGGAATCACTCTATCTATTAAAAAAAACCGCATCAAAATCGGTTGCGTAGTTTTAAAGTTTTATGCGTACATACGGAAATATGGACTTTGTTTTATAATATGTATAGATTATATACACTGACACTTCACTTGTGTATTCAGCCAATATTCAAGTATTTAATATTGCGTTGCATTGATTCAGGGACAATTGAATTTATCAAGCAAATCATTATCAAAAAAAATTGAATAACATTAATAAAAGACATACCTATGTTTAACAAAGTTAGTCCAAAGGGTCGTAATCTGATCAATCATCAATTGGTCTTCTTCGGAAGGCGCATCCTTTTCGTAAGACAAATCGAACAGATAACCTATTTCATCAGCGTGAGCTGCGCCTTCAGCAGTGATGTTAAGCCTCTTCTTAACGAAATTTCTGCCACCACTATACGAAAACATGTAGTAATACACGTTTTGGGCGCCGCTTTCGAGATATTTTTTCAAGCTAATTTGTATAGGAAAATTAAAAGTAAAGTCTGATGCGAAATCTGCTAAATTCCAGCGTAAGGCTTCACTCATTTCTTCATCACCTATATAGAAGCGTCTCACGATGTCCTCCATTTCTTTAAATTCATCGTCGTAGTTAAATGTATTTTGCAAAGTTGATTCAAACACGTTCAGTGTCTTAAAATCGTCATCTTTCATATTTGCATAGGTTGCCATTAGCTCTTTGTTATTAAATCCTACTAATATTGGCGTATTTTTGGCCTTAGGCATGTCTAAATTAACAGGATAATCAATTAAAATGCTTTCAACATCTTCAAACTCTTTTTCCACACAGGGCATTGTTGAAAGTCCAAGTTCTGATACGGCTGCTATTACTAATGCAACATCTGTCTTCGCTAGAAACTCCAAAGCCTCTGACAAGTCTTCGGTTACCAACCCTAGATGTTCAGCTAGTTTCAGTGGTTTATCTACATTTGCTTCTTCTGAAAGTCTCGGAATAAATACAGAACCGCTCTGCAATATAACTTTGTTAAATAACTTCTCCTGCTTGGACAAAAGATGGTACTCAATAGAAGCGGCTCCAGCACTTTCGCCCATTAGTGTAATTTTATTAACGTCGCCACCGAAAGAAGCTATATTGTCTTTAATCCAGCGAAGCGCTTGGAGTTGATCCTTCAGCCCTTGGTTTCCAGGAACCTCAGGGGTGTCAAGACAGAAGAAGCCATACGGTCCCAGCCTATAGTTTAAGGTCACTAATACGACGTCATGATCCACCAGGTATTTAGGGCCGTACAGGTATCTGTAACGATAAAAGTTATTATAAGAGTAATATAAAAAAAACTTAACAGGAAAAATTGACTAAAATTGTGAAAGTATGATGAATAAGTGCAAAAGGGGCAAACTTCTTCTAGTTTTTACTAAAAATAAATCCTTTTGTGTTGTGTGTTTAGTTGGACCATGATATCGAGAATCCAAATTCAATAATTTTATTTCAAAATTATCTTCATAATCTTGCCTTAAATCAAACTTTCTAAAGCTTGTACTGAAACGAGTGCCGTTGATAATAAAATTTACTGAATCTTGTTAACGTATTCTTTTCTTAAATTTCTGATTTATCCACTGAAAGCATATCGACCATATACCGAGCAAATCGATATTTTTGCAAAATTATACCCATACTTTGCTGTGATAGATCAGCAGTCAGATGTGCTATCGAGGCGTTACAGGTTTTTCCACCAATGAGTTTTTCTGGTAAAAACTTGTGACACAAGTTTATTAGCAATTGATAATTGGAATTTATCACACGCTTTTCGGTGAAGGAAAACATTGTGAAGAAACCCGTATACCGAGAATTATAGGGATATGTGGTAACCTATCATTCCACATTAGAGCATGGTAGGTCTTACCTCCAATCCTTGTATCCAAAAGCGGAGAGAGCATGCCCAGCAGTGAGATAGTTACGTTACTTTACTTTTTTTACTTTTATACTCATACTCTGCTAGTTTCAAAGTCGCAAATATATGACATACCTATTTCCGAACCCGATGCTAAATCCACCGCCGTGGATCCATACAAGCACTGGTAGTCTATTCTTCGAGCTGGCCTTGTTTGGCACGTAGATATTCAAATGCAGGCAATCCAAAGTGCCCACTATTTTGTTCTCGAACTCCTCCACTTGTGGGCACACCGCTGAATCGTCGAACGCGTCGAACACCGTCTCGAACTTTGGCTGTGGTTTGGATGCCTAAAAACCATGATACACGTTAAATTCAACGTCAAAATTTTTATTTAGACAATTGACTCTCAAATGATGCTCGTTGGTCGAGTTCCTTTTCTACTTTACCTTTTAGTGGTGCCAGGTTTGCAGGAGACTAGACGTTGACGTTACCAAAAATTTGGGGTTCACAATTCGTAATGTAACTTTGTCGAGTTTGGCAGTTCTGAGTTTTGGAACCAGAACGGAATATTTAATTTTTTTAACCACTCATAATTTAACTAACTTTTCGATTTTTTTTTTTTAGATTAAAACATTTTCTTTTGGGTCATAATAATTAAAAATTTCAGTAGATCACCCTCATTTCTTACCGATGTGTCGTAAAAGGCGACTAAGGTAAGTTGACCTACTGTGTGGTATCCGGTTGAGAAAAAAAGACCACCCTCTTTCTTACCGAGGTGTCGTAACATACGACTAAGATAAGTTAACGTCAGGCAGGCGGCCGGTAGTAAAATACGTAGCCAAACCATGTGACAACATGTTCGTAACATGTTGTGCCGACCCCACTTAGAGTGGGATAAGGGCAGGAGGATGATGAGTTAAGCTAGTAGTCCAGGCAAATAATGGTTCCACCTCGGAATCAGAGATAGTAGGCTATAAATTCCTAAAAATCCTTTATTTTGATAATCTAAAACTTGTTTCAAAACCTACCTATCATAAGGTGCATATACTCTAAGATCAAAGGTCAAATAATCTATTTTTTGCACATTTATAGCAAATATCTTGTTTTCTATATTATTTATGATTTTTGTATTCATTATAAATATTGTAAAGCATTAAATTTTCAACAATTTGGATCTTGAACCGTTTTCGAGGCCGTTTTAATGGGTGATCAGCGGTACAAACTATTTCGAATATTATTCGAGGTCAACCTATAGTCCCGATTAAAAACATGAACGACGAATCATGACGTATTTGATTTATTGTTGAATAGCTTTTAGAATTCTCTTTTATTGGTGCATTTGTTGAACCAATAGTATCAATATTAATATTTGTATGTAATACAGCAAATATAGACGATGCTACGAGGTTGTATCTATCTGATATTTTATCTGAACATCACATACCATTATCTGTTGGGCTTCTACATACTTCAGATAAGTACATCACCACTGGAGATGAGATGGCCGATGATGCAATATCTCTAATCTGTACGATATCTTACGGATTTGCAACTGGACGTGGTGATAGCAATATTTCACAATTTGCATTGTATATACACTCAAATTACCCGGTTTTATTCGTTTTGAATTAGATTTTACATAGGCCACGCTTTTGTTTGCCTCATCGAGCGTTCAAATACTTTCAGTTATGTACTATGTTTACCTGTTGCCTAATTTGATCAGTTATGTGCCTCGGGAATTTATTTTTTAACTAGTGGTACTTTGCAATTTAAGCGTTTAAGGAAACGAAAAGTTTAAACAAATAGGCATACTTACTTTAGTCTCACAATATATATAGTAATATTCTCTTTGTACGGAAAAATATCAATATGTATGAGACAAAATTTGATGTATATCATAGACCTACAAGAGACCAAAAATGATATTGATTTCTTTGTTGCGACTCAGCAGAGTTAGCAACTTATTCGTTGGTGTCGGTATTCGCTTCTACAATATTCCGCAATCCATACTAGACCAGTCTACAGAAAGGTTTAAATTAAGTATAAGATATATCCTTATACGTAAAGCATATTACACAATGAAGTTTATTTGGATGATAAAAAAGCCTGTATTTGAAAATACTTTCAGCTTCATGCAAGACGGCGGTTTAATAATGTAAATGTAACATGTTAAAAGATCGCCGAGTTTCTTTCTGGTTCTTCTCGGTAAGAGCAACATTCCGAACCAGATGTAGCTGTGTATTGATTCTTGACGATTCAAAAGTGCTTAAAAGAGCTTATTGATTAAATTGACCTTACCCCAAATGGGTTGTCCTCTTCAACTTGAGCGTAAGGTATCCCCAAAAACATGGAGTACTCTCCGTCATCAGCTCTCAGTCCTCGGATGAGGCCGGCCGCCGTGTCCACCAGAGGGTCCAGCCTGACCAGACCCTGGGCTACCCCCACCATCACTACCACCAGCCAAGTGACCCACATATTCCTACCGTGGTCTTACACACACTGATGATTTATGTCAGAAGATGTTCGAATCTTGAGATAAATCTTATCATATCTCAAGATATCGAATCTTCAGATGTGACACACTTACAGTGAATGTTTCCCGCAACTTTGTCATCATATTTATATACTAGCAATAACCAGCGGCTCCGTCCGCGTGGAAAGATTAAAATCATTATACTACTTACTAGTACTTTGATAACCATAAAAATGGTTAAACTGGGTTAATTTTAAAATATAGACGTATGCTTTCGCGGACTTTTATTTAGAACAATTTTGTAATACATGATTTTTTTAATAACTTCACCGCTTACTCAGCGCACGTAAAAAGCTTTCAATTTTGCCGTTTTCGTAATAGTTTTTATTGCTGCTCTTCTCGTATTCATCTCAGCGTGATGTTATATACCCTATAGCCTTCCTCGATAAATAGACTATCTTACACTGAAAGAATTTTTCTAATCTGTACAGTAGTTCCTGAGATTAGCGCACGGCCTCACCGCTAGTCTACTACAGCTTACTGCGCTTAATTCGATACTATTGTGTCTTAACGAAATTGTTGTATGGTAACATTTTCATGGCTATAAAAAATTAATTTAAATCAAACTACAAGCCTAGAGTTTAACTAATATCTTGTTAAATTCTTAAATTTGAAATAAGGTCTCTCTATGTCTCCCTGTATCCCTTGATCTTGCTCTTGTTGACGTCGTAGAAAAGCTCCCAGAAGGTCATCCTGTCGCTGTAGGGGCGCCTGCTGATGACCAGCTCGGAGCCGATGTCCAAATAAGTGTAAGAGTCCTCAGTTAAAGGTGTCCATTTCACTGGCAATAGCTCTGTTGCTTCTGGTGTCGGGTCACTGAAAAGGACACAGGCACAGATAAACTTTTTGCTAATCAGATGTGTAGAAAAATGCAAATAGATCCATAGATTATGAATTTTATAGAATCAGAAACAAAAATGATGTCTTAAGTTTTGAACAGAAGGTGCTTGATTTTTCAAATTTTTTTTGAAACTTAAAATAAAATGGAAATTATCTTGAAGTATCTAATTGGATAATTAAGGCATTTGACTAATATAAAATAAGACAATTGGTGCATAGACCTCTAAAGTTCAAGCTAGAGGAAAATGAAATTCCTGATGAAAATTTGTTAAAGGTTTTTCATTTCGTCAGTTCAAACTGTCTATAGGTCAAAGTGACCTCGTAAACAGAATTTATTTGTATCTTCTTCATTCAGAAAAAACAATTATATACACTGACACTTCACTATTATCAGTCAATATTCAAGTATTCAATATTGAGTTGCATTGATTCAGGGTCAATAGAATTTATCAAGCAAATCATTAGGGTTTGAAACAAATTGAATTACATTAAATGACATACCTATGTTTAACAAAGTTAGTCCAAAGGGTCGTTAGCCTATCGATCACCAATTGGTCTTCTTCGGAAGGCGCATCCTTTTCGTAAGATAAATCGAACAGGTAACCTATTTCATCAGCGTGAACTGCGCCTTCAGCAGTGATATTAAGCCTCTTCTTAATGAAATTTCTGCCACCACTATACGAAAACATATAGTAATACACGTTTTGGGCGCCGCTTTCGAGATATTTTTTCAAGCTCATTTGTATAGGAAAGTTAAAAGTAAAGTCTGACGCGAAATCTGCTAGATTCCAGCGTAAGGCTTCACTCATTTCTTCATCACCTATATAGAAACGTCTCACGATGTCTTCCATTTCTTTAAATTCATCATCGTAGTTAAATGTATATTGCAAAGATGATTCAAACACGTTCAGTGTCTTAAAATCATCGTCTTTCATATTTGCATAGGTTGCCATTGACTCTTTATTATTAAATCCGACTAAAATTGGTGTATTTTTGGCTTTAGGCACGTCTAAATTAATAGGATAATCAGTTAAAATGCTTTCAACATCTTCAAACTCCTTCTCGACACAGGGCATTGTGGAAAGTCCTAATTCCGATACGGCTGCTATTACTAATGCAACATCTGTCTTTGCTAGGAATTCCAAAGCCTCTGATAAGTCTTCGGTTACCAACCCCAGATGTTCAGCTAGTTTCAGTGGTGTATCTGTATTTGCTTCCACTGAAAGGTCCGGAAGAAATACAGAACCGCTCTGCAATATAACTTTGTTAAATAACTTGTCATGCTTAGAAAACAGATGGTATTCAATAGAAGCGGCTCCGGCACTTTCGCCCATTAGTGTAATCTTATTCACGTCACCACCGAAAGAAGCTATATTGTCTTTAATCCAGCGAAGTGCTTGGAGTTGATCCTTCAGCCCTTGGTTTCCAGGAACCTCAGGTGTGTCAAGGCAGAAGAATCCGTACGGTCCCAGTCTATAGTTTAAGGTCACTAATACAACGTCATGCTCCACCAGATATTTGGGTCCGTACAGGTGTCTGTAAAGTTATGATAAGAGTGATATAAAAAAAAATATCAAAAAATTAATAAATTTGAAAATTGTGATTCTCCACGCAGGAATCTATAAGTTTTTCTTGTAAAAATTCTTTAGCTTTTTCTAATTGATAATTACAATTAATCACAAGCTTTTGGGAGAAGCTAATGAGCTTGAGGAAACCTGCAAATCTCTAGAGAATTCTGGAATATGTGTAACCTACCAATCATTGGAAGAGCGTGGTAGGTGCTAGCTTCAATCCTTCTCCAAAAACGGAGAGAGCCCTACGTCCAGGACCGTAGCGGTTCACGTTTTTACTTTTATACTCATACTCTACTAGTTAAAAGTCGCAAATATAAGTCATACCTATTTCCGGAACCAATGCTGAAAGCGCCGCCGTGGATCCATACAAGCACTGGTAGTCTGTTCTTCGAGCTGGCCTTGTTTGGCACGTAGATATTCAAATGCAGGCAATCCAAAGTGCCCACTATTTTGTTCTCGAACTCCTCCACTTGTGGGCACACCGCTGAATCGTCGAACGCGTCGAACACCGTCTCGAACTTTGGTTGGGGTATGGATGCCTAGAAACCATGATACACGTTAAATTCAACGTCAAAATTTATATTTAGGCAATTGACTCTCAAGTGATGCTTATTGGTCGAGCTCCTTTTCTACTTTACCTTTGAAACCGTATAAAAATATAGTCTTTTGCTTACCATAAGAAATGGTTAAAGTGGTTTAACCTTTAAAGACTTGCTGTCGCTGACTTTTATTTAAAACCTTTAGAGGCGAACAATTTTGTAATACATGATTTTTGAATAACTATTACCGTTTACTCAGCGCACGCAAAGAAGCTTTTAATTTTGCCGTTTTCTTGCTATTTGTTATTGCTGTTCCTCTCCTATTCATCTTAGCGTGATGTTATATAGCCTATACCCATCCTCAATAAATATATTATCTTACAATTAAAATTTTTCAAATCGGTCCAGTAGTTCCTCAGATTAGCGCGTTCAAACAATCAAACAAACAAACTCATCAGCTTTATATATTACTACAGATTACTAGATTTCAGAATTCTCTTTTATTAGTGCATTTGGTGAACCAATAGTATCAAATTTAATCATCATTATCAACCCACTTTCGTCCACGGCTGGACTTTCCTCTCCAATTGTTCGCCACTTAGCTCGATCCTGGACTTTAGGCTTCCATCCACTGCCCGCTGTCCTACGAATGTCGTCACTCCATCGAGTCTCAGGGTGTCCTACACTACGTTTTCCGATTCGCGGTCTTCACTCTAGAGCACGTCTAACCCAACGGTCATCGGTTCTGGGACAGATATGGCCGGCCCATTGCCACTTCAGTTTGCTTATGCGCTGAGCTATGTCTGTGACTCTAGTTCTCTGACGGATTACTTCGTTGCTAATACGATCCTTCAGACAAACCCCGAGCATAGCTCTTTCCATAGCTCGCTGAGCGACTTTAAGCTTGTGGACCGCCTTAACTGTTAGTGTCCACGTTTCGGCACCGTAAGTCATGACAGGTAGGACACACTGGTTGACGAATCATGACGTGTTTGATTTATTGTTGAATATCTTTTAGAATCCTCTTTTATTGGTGCATTTGGTGAACCAATAGTACAATAATATTTGTATGTAATACTACAAATATAGTCGATGCTACGAGATTGTATCTAGGTGATATTTTATCTGAACATCACATACCATTATCTGTTGGGCTTCTACATATTTCAGATAAGTACATCACCACCGGAGATGAGATGGCCGAGATGCAATATCTCTAATCTGCACGATATCTTACGGATTTGCAACATCACTTCATTTGGACGTATTGATAGGAATATTTCACAATATGCATTTTATATCACTCAATTACCCGGTTTTATTCGTTTTGAATTAGATTGTGTCGCTCTACTCTAGTAGGATCATAACTGCAAGGATAATTTTTTAGTGCATTTCGGGGGAGAAAACTCGATCTAGCCAGGTTTTATTTAAAAAAAATATATCGTCTTATACCTGTTTTAAGGCATTCAAAAAGTCCTAAAATGTATGTTAAATAGAGAATATAATTTTTGCTGTCAAATGTAAAGTCATAGTAGCGAAACGGGCGTTCTAGAAACGTGAAAATACCTGGGATGGAGTCCTACCTGCCCAACTATTTACTATTAATACTGAGAAAGGCTCAGTCACTCAGATACTAACATGGAATTCATAAATAAAAATAGTGGCCATTAAATTTGGCGATGGAACGTCAAAGAAAAAGAGTGGTTTGTTGCGAAAAGAGTTAACACGCAAAAGCGAAATCAACTTGCGTTAATGTCTATCGTCCTAAATAATACTTACCCCAAATGGGTTGTCCTCTTCAACTTGAGCGTACGGTATCCCCAAAAACATGGAGTACTCTCCGTCATCAGCTCTCAGTCCTCGGATGAGGCCGGCCGCCGTGTCCACCAGAGGATCCAGCCTGACCAGACCCTGGGCCACCCCTACCACCATTACCACCAGCCAAGTGACCCACATATTCCTACCGTGGTCTTACACACACTGATGATTTATATCAGAAGATGTTCGACTCTTGAGATAAATCTTATCATATCTCAAGATATCGAATCTTCAGATGTGACACATTTACAGTGAATGTTTCCCGCAACTTTGTCATCATATTTATATACTAGCAATCGCCAGCGGCTCCGCCCGTGTGGAAAGATTTAAACCGTTATATAGTATTGTGATAACCATAAAAATGGTTAAACTGGGTTAATCTTAAAAGATAGACGTATGCTTTCGCGGACTTTTATTTAGAACTTTCAGAGGGGAACAATTTTGTAATACATAATTTTTTTATCTACTCTGATACTATAAAACAATGATTATAAAACTGAAACCAAAATTCTTATGACAAACATTACGTACAGGCCAAAAATAAAAAATGAATTGTTTTTTATTACAATACAGGTCTTGTATAGACTCCTGTATCCATAATATAACTTTTTAATCATAACGATACACCTATACCACCGCCAGCTGGACCAAGGAGGTTGAACCTCTACCTTAAAAAATAAAGGTTTCAATGAACGGGTCCGCGGCGACGCAACACGCATGCGCAATCGATGTTTGCGTCTTGGCGCCTAACATTTGACATTTAAAAAATCTTTTCAGTATTTAAACAAAGTTTGGTTTTTATTAATATTGTTTAAAGTATTATAGTATGAGAGTAGATAAAGTAGTGTATGACACTGTACATAACTTGGTCTTATAACATACCCGAACAGAACCCTTATTATGGAACAGTATCATAATCTACTATAACAACTTCACCGTTTACTCAGCGCACGTAAGAAAAGCTTTCAATTTTGCAGTTTTCGTAATAGTTTTTATTGTTGCTCTTCTCCGTTCTCTTGCGTGATGTTATATAGCCCAAGGCCTTCCTCGATACTATGTAACACTGAAATAATTATCCAAATCGATCCAGTAGCTCCTGAGATTAGCGCACGGCCTCACTGCTGGTCTACTACAGCTTACTGCGCTTAATTCGATACTATTGTGTCTTAATGGAATTGATGAAAGGTAACATCTTCATGGCTATTAAAAATTAATTTAAATCAAACTACAAGCCTAGAGTTCTAACTAATATGTTGTTAACTTCTTAATTGTGAAATAAGGTCTCTCTATGTCTCCCTGTATCCCTTGATCTTGCTCTTGTTGACGTCGTAGAACAGCTCCCAGAAGGTCATTCTGTCGCTGTAAGGGCGCCTGCTGATGACCAGCTCGGAGCCGATGTCCAAATACGTGTAAGTGTCCTCAGTTAAAGGTGTCCATTTCACTGGCAATAGCTCTGTTGTTTCTGGTGTCGGGTCACTGAAAAGGACACAGACACAGATAAACTTTTTGCTAATCAGATGTGTAGAAAAAGGCAAATAGATCCATAAATTATGAATTTTATAGAATCAGAAACAAAAATGACACCGAGGACACTCGGTTATAGGTGTCCATTTCACTGGTATTAGTTCTGTTACTTCCGGTGTAGGATCACTGAGAAGTATAAAGGATACTGATAATGTTTCTGCTTTACAGACACTCGTAAAGAATTAGAAATTGGGCAACCGGGCCTTGCTCAAAATTAAAAAAAGGAAAAAATAATAGGGCAGGTGGGGCTCGATCTTTGGTATTTTCACCTCTCTAAACCGCTCGTTCGCCAAATGAGCTACCATGACTTTATATTTGACATTTGAAAAATTGTATTTGTATTCAACGTTTAATTTAAATTTTTCATTTTCCACTGTCCGAAAACAGGATAAAATGACTTTTTTTTTTTGAATGAAACCTAGCTAGATCGAATCTTCCGCCCCAAAAAACCCCTTACATGCTAAATTTCGTAAAAATCGTAGTAGCCGTTTCCGAGATTCGGAAAATATACCTATATATATTCTTATATACGCAAGATTAACTCATTTAAAAATCAGCAGACGACTGTCACATCGTGCAGCGTTAACGATCTAATATAACAGTGATTATATAAAATAATCAACGGAAAGCTAGGTTTAAAATAGACTGTTTACATAAACAGTCTATTTTAAACCTAAATTTCCGTTAGGTAAGAACTGTGCATATGACTTCATTTACAAAAAACATTACAATAGCAATATGTTTTTTCCTCGTCCCGAAAGACAAACGTGAATCTTTAAATTCTTTGTGCTAGCACGGTATGTTTACTTCAATTTCGCATTTATAATATCGTATAGATTAATGTCAGTTATAGCTCATTATTTTTTTAATACAGGAAAAAACCGCTTATGGGTACCGCCGCCCGACGGGGACAGGCGGCGGTTATTTCGGACTCGCACCGATTAAAACGACCTATGTGCTCCACCACGCTACCACGACAGGGTATCATTGTACACATTGTCCCCGTCCCCGCCGACAGCTCTGACCCCAAAGAACAAACACCTCTAGGTAGGGCCGCTCCAAAGAGAAGCCCCCCTCCGCTAACCGGTGCATCGGGAGCACCAGATGCACCGACCGCCTCGGGGACAGTTATAGCTCATCAATGCTTACCCATATTTAGCAAAATTCGTCCATAAGGTCGTTATCTGGTCGATCATCAGTTGGTCTTCTTCGGATGCTGCATCTTTCTCGTAAGCCAAATCAAACAAGTATCCTATTTCGTCCTCGTGAGCTGCGCCCTCAGCGGTGATGTTTAGTCTATTCTTACTTAAATTTTTACCACCGTTATACGAGAACATGTAATAATAAACGTTTCGGGCGCCGCTTTTTAGATATTTCTTCAAGCTCATTTGTATAGGAAAGTTAAAACAATAATCTGATACGAAATCAGTAAGGTTCCAGCGCAGAGCTACGCTCATTTCTTTATCGCCAATATAGAAGCGTCTAACAACGTCCTCCATTTCTATAAATTCGTGATCATAATTGAAAACTCTTTTCAAAGCTTTTTCGAATACATTAAGTGTTTTGAATTTATCGTCTACCATGTTGGCATAAATTGCCAACCTCTCCTTGTTATTAAAACCGACCAACAAAGGCGTGCTCTTGGCTTTAGGCACGTTTAAATGAATTGGACATTCAGTTAATATGTTTTCGACGTTTTCAAATTCTTTCTCTACGCAAGGCAGGAATGAGTAACCATGTTTAGACACTGCCGCTATCACTGTTGCAGCTTCTGTCTTCGCTAGAAACGCTAGAGCCTCGGTCATATCGTCAGTAACAAATCCAAGATTCTCAGCTAGTTTCAATGGCTTATCCGTATCTGCTTCTCCAAGGAGCTCTGGTAGGAATACAGAACCGCTCTGCAATATAGCTTTGTCGAATAGCTTATCTTGTTTAGAGAAGAGATGGTAATCTACAGCAGTTGCGCCAGCACTTTCGCCCATAAGCGTAATTTTATTTATATCTCCACCAAAAGAAGATATATTGTCTTTAATCCAGCGAAGTGCTTGGAGCTGATCCTTTAGTCCTTGGTTTCCGGGAACCTCGGGTGTGTTGAGACAGAGGAAGCCATACGGTCCCAGCCTATAGTTCAAGGTCACTAATATGACGTCATGCTCTACCAGGTATTTGGGGCCATATATGTATCTGTAACGAGTTAAGTAATCGATGATCAGATCAGTCACAAAGATGCTACTATCCTGTACGATCTTTGGTTTTGATATGTTGAGCACGCGTGGCCGCTAACGTACTGATTACCAATTGATTCTATATTAAAAATATGGCGTAAATGCCGATGTTGCAAATATACGTGTTAGCCCGTACAGTATTAATAAAGAATTTGAATAGTAGAATTTGATTTAAAAAACCTTACAGAAATAATTAAAAAGGCTGAGCCTTGCTCGATAATTTTATTAAAAGCAATCCAAAATACTAGCAATCGCCAGCGGCGTAATATACTCTTTTGAAACCATAAAAATGGTTAAAGTGAGTCAACCTTAAAAGCTAGATATATTCTGCCGCGGACTTTAATTTAGAACTTTTATAGGGGAACAATTTTGTAGTACATGATTCTTTAATAATTATGACCGTTTACTCAGCGCACGCAAGGAAAGCTTTCGATTTTGCTGTTTTCGCAATATTTTATATTGCTGCTCCTCTCCTATTCATCTTAGCGTGATGTTATGTAGTCTATAGCCTTCCTCGATAAATGAAGTATCTCACAGTCAAAGAATTTTTCAAATCAGTCCAGTAGTTCCTGATTAGCGCGTTAAAACAAACAAACTCTTCAGCTTTGTATATTAATAATTTTACGGTGGAGTGCGCACCACAGTAAAATTACTTGATGGATTTACATTAATTATAATAAATTAAATTCCGCAATCACATGGAAAAAAGTTCTTCGCAAAAAGTTTTATAATATTATATATTATGATGGTATCAAGGTTCAAAGTAAGAAGTTTTTTTTTGGATTGACAAAATGGGTCTGATGGTCTAGCCTGTTTGCCTTATCTAGTTTACGCGGCGCCCGTGATTTAAGCTCCTAGCAGGCGACTTTTTTTCACGACTGCGCGTCTCTTCAACTTTACATAAAACCACATCCTCCTGCCCTTATCCCACTCTAAGTGGTGTCGGCACAACATGTTTACACGCGAGTTCAACATTTTACCCATGACAATAAAGAGAAAAGTTTTCACTTCAAAAAAGTTACACGGTCAAATACCTATTCCCTGATCCCGTGATGAACCCTCCTCCGTGGATCCACACGATCACCGGCAGTCTGTTCTTCGTGCTGGCCACATCCGGTACGTAGATGTTCAGGTGCAAGCAGTCCAGACTGCCCACTACAGTGTTCCCAAACTCCTCCACTTGCGGGCATACCGTTGAATCGTCGTACGCGTCGAAAACCGTCTCGAATATAGGTTGAGGTATGCAGGACTGAAGACAAACAGATGGATATAACTTTATGTACTGTTAGTTAGAAATTAAGTCAAAATTCAATTTAAAATGAATAATAAAAACATAAACTAATCCGTTTAGAGAAATGACCTTACTGTGCACCAACACTTCTTACTACAAAATCTAACGACAGAATGATTCCACCATCAGTTCGGAACGCTAATCCACTTGAGAAGAACTGGCAACAAACTCAGTGGTCGCTAACATCACGAATAGCGATTATTTGAGGTTAAATTCTAATAACACGAAATACAAAAGAGGTCTCCCAAACACGTCTACCTCCTACGAATGCCGCACACCAAAAAAGAACGAATGACGTTGCCATATATAGGTTGTCACAGCTTAGAAATCTGGATTCCTAACAGTATTATATCAAAGAGTCGCTGCTCGCGGGATGATAAAATGTGGAAAAAGGATGCCCTATATTGCGCTCTCTCTCGCACTTATGGGTATTACGGCAGGCGTAGTGACGCACCACCGACTTGTCGATGAAAATACACTTTATGAAGAAAAAAAGAGCCACTGTTAAACTTACTCCACAAATTTCGGCAGTAACTTCACCGTCTTGGTTGAGATTAATACTTTACAAATTAACTGGCTCTTTCTCAAATTCCGTTCTTTTTTTTACGTTTACATATTGTTAATACACGATTGAGGTTGAATATTTCTCAGGCGGACTGGTCTTCTAACAAACTTTCGGATTTATAATATTGATTCAATCAAGACAATATTCATTCATGACACTTTACTTCTACATAAAGATTTAAGTGTAAAAAAAACGGTTGCCTGTAAAGTCGGTTTTACGGGCAAAGATTTTACGTGACAACGTCTTTTTAAATGTGATGGATTGGAGTGGGAGAGAAACACAAGGCATTCGCCAGTACGGCGGGCCTCTCTTTCGTTCAGTGACTCATCGTAACAGACGTGAGCTGGCGTTACAATTTTTCATGAGTGACTCCAATTCGCAACCTAATTTAAGACGTTGTCACGTCAATATGCTTACACGTAAAGCATATAACACAATTGAAGATTTGGATGATAAATTTGCCTGGATTTGAAAATCTTTTCAGCTTCATCCAATGGGTTAATAATGTAAAATTTTAAAATGTTTTAAAGACTGCCAATTTTCTGGCTGGGTTTATTTCGGTGAGAGCAACATTCCGAAGCAGTTGTAGCTTCATTAATCATATTGATTGATCCAAAAGTGCTTGAAAGAGCGTATTGCTTAAATTAATCTTACCCCAAATGGATTGTCCTCATCAATTTGAGCGTACGGTATCCCCAAAAACATGGAGTACTCCCCGTCATCAGCCCTCAGTCCTCGGAATACACCGGCCGCCGAGTCCACTAGTGGATCCAACATGACCAGACCCTGGGCTGTCCCCACCACCATTACCACCAGCCAAGTAATCCACATAATCCCAACACCGTGCTGTTTAAAGTACGGTAAAATGTGCAATGTTAAACGTTGATCAACTGAGATAGATATGATATATTTTAAAGCTTAACTAACGCTTTCCCGCTGCTTTATCGATTTAATTTTATTAGTCAATAAATTTACCAAGTGTTTATTAATTTATAGAATTAGACGTTACTTTGCGGAGATCCATAATACAAAAGTAATAATAAAATTATTTTGCTATAATCCGCGATGAAGTAAAATAGAAAATATATATAACTAGCGGCCTGCCCCTGCTTCGCACGGGTATAAAATATATATCCTATGTCACTCAGTGTAAAAAAAATGTTTAAAATCGATTCAGTAGTTTTGATTTATTCATTACTGCCCGTGGCCCGCAAGCGTTAAATTTTGGAGAAAAACAATTTCCTTTCCCTATACCAAGAAGATTTCCTGCTATCTTTGGAATATCTAAATTCATATAATGCATTTTTACTTATTAAATTTTACATTTTCCCTATGTATTTTATTTTTACAATTAATTACAGAATGTCTTTAAACAAACTCCTGAAAGAGCGACATATAGCTGCTAGATTCGACGTGCTATAGGGCGAAGCGCGGCGTCCTCACGGCATTTTAAATCTGTAATATCTCCGAAAATGTTTACTTAAATTAAATGCTGTAAATGGCCATATTGATCTATATCTATCCTTCCTCGATAAATGGACTATTACACTGAAAGCATTTTTCAAATCGGTCCATTAGTTCCTGAGATTAGCGCGTTCAAACATACAATCAAATAAACAAACAAACTCTTCAGCTTTATATATTAGTATAGACATTATATGAATTACTGGGTTATTATTAAACTTGATTTTGTACTGTGTTCTGTGATATGTAAATATAATTATTATCATTATATACAATCAAAAAATCAACAGAAATAACTTAATAAAAACGTAATTATATATTGACCTTGAATAGAAGTTTTTAATTTACGTCTTGTGGCGTATTTATTTTTGCATTAATGCAGTGTTTTGAAAATTAAAACTCTGGACGGTCAACGGGAAAATGTTTTATATATTCAATATAATAGAGGCAAAAATAATGTTTATTAATAATGAATATTCAATGTAAAAGCTGTGATGGCCTAGCGGTGCGAACGTGTGAATCTCTAGAGACGATCATGGGTTCAAACTCGGGCAGGCACCAATGAGTTTTTCTATTAAAACTTATGTGTCTAATTGATAATTGCAATTTCTCACACGCTTTTCGGTGAAGGAAAACATCGTGAGGAAACCTGCATATCTCTAGAGAATCCTAGGGATATGTGTAACCTACCAATCCGCATTGGAGCAGCGTGGTAGGTCTTAGCTCCTACTCTTCTCTCCAAAAATGGAGAGAGGAGGCCTATGCCCAGCAGTGGGATAGTAACAGGCCGTTACTTACTTACTTTACTTATTCAATGTAAATTTTTGTATTTTTTAATGCCTAAAAACAGGGATAAAACGATTTTTTTTTTATTAAAACCTAGCTAGGTTTTATTTTAAAAATTCGTTTCATTTTCGATCGATCGATCGAGATCAATTTTTTCCCCCCAAAACCTCCTGCATGATGAATTTCAGGAAAATCGTTTGAGCCGTTTCCGAAATTCCGATAATATATATACATACATACAAGATTAACTCATTTAAATATTAATGATTGTTTGAAGAGATCGGGTTGTAAAAAAACTCGCCTGCTGCGATCTTTAGTCGCGTGCGCCGCGTGAACCAGTAGAAATACACTGAAGTAATGTACTAGAGAATTGTAGATCTACAAACATACTACAAAAAAGTCCGCGACAGCATGTCTCTATCTCTTATGGTTAACTAACAATAACCACTTTTATGTTCATGTAGGCGTTATTTTGCGGAATTCCTAAATACAAAAGTTATGATTGTGAAAGATATTAATAAATAACCACGCCTTTAGATCTTGTTCGTTTATTGTATATCCACGAATGACGGATGACAACAACATTTATAATTAAAGTACCCGCCACCGTATATAATATTTTTATATGCGTACACTACACCTCCCCACTTAAATTAGGAAATAGTAACTAAATCTTAACAATATAATATATACGTAACTAAAAACAAACTATTATTTCAAACAATTCTAACTTATATTATTTACTCTATTTTAAATCTAACAACACGTTTTCTCTGTCTTTTAGAGCTTTCACGCAACAGGGATGGAGTCCGTTGTGGTGAGGATTGAACGGAACCCGAATCATTTGATTTACTAGGAGTTGAATGTTCACTCGTTATCTTTTCCTCATAATTGTTTTTCGGTATATTTATATCTGAAGCCACAACTGACTCCTCCACCGCAGCCTCACCCTCGTTTGGCACATCTCCCCGTTCTTCCGGTAGCGGACATGTTATATCAGATAACCTGGACCTGCGCCTGATATGATCAATATGCCTATGTATAAGTCTGCCATCCCCAGTATCTAATATGTACCTACGGGTATCTTCTCCTCTCATTATTTTGCCTTTTATCCATCTGTCATTATTACCGAAGCCTCTCGTCCATACAGGATCCCCTTCAGACAGATGACGCGCAATGCCGCCTGCATCTTTTACCTGTCTGCGTTGAGCTTCCAATACCCGTGATTCCTGGCCTCTGTCTGGTCTCAATAAATCTAATCTTGATCTTAACGAACGACGCTGCAGTAGCATTGCTGGACTTTCACCTGTACTGCTGTGAACGCTATTTCTATAAGATAACAAAAACGTCTGTAAGGCAGCGTCGATGTCCACGTTATCCCTATACGCCTTTTTTATTGCGCGTTTACATAACTTCACCGCATTTTCTGCGGCTCCATTTGACGATGGATGATAAATTGGTGAAAACGATTGATGAATTCCATTTTCCTGCAAGAATTTTTTAAATTCCGCGCTAGTAAAAGGTGGCCCCTGATCTGATACTACTTCTTTAGGCAACCCAAAACGTGCAAAAGTAGTTCTTAATTTTTTTACAACGGCTAGTGAATTAGTACGTGACATCTCAAAGATTTCTAACCACTTCGTACTGGAATCGACTATAACAAAAAATGTCTTGTTTTTATATGGACCCAGGAAGTCGACATGTATTCTGTTCCAAGGATCCAGAGAATACGGCCATGGACTTGGAGGTGTCCGAGGCGGTGCCGACGACTCCGCAGCACAAGTCTCACATACCTTGCATAACCTTTCCACATCACTATCTATCCCCGGCCACCAGACATAACTGCGGGCGAATGATTTAGTCTTAACAATCCCCATGTGACTAATATGCAGCTGTTTTAAGATATCCTCACGTAAAGAGTGCGGTATCACTATTCTATATCCCCACATTATGCATCCGCGATCGAGATATAGCTCATAACGCCTTATGAAATAAGGCTTTGTTTCCTCATCCGGACACGTTGACGGCCAACCTGATTGGACGTATAATACTATCCTACTCAGAACGGGATCTCTGGTCGTCGCTGCCCTAACGTTATCATTCGTAATGGGCAAAAAATTTTCAACAAAATTTAAGTACGTTGTTTCTTTTCGATCTCTAACGTCTTTTGTTCTTTGAGGTAATCGCGACAGAGCATCGGCACAATTTTTATTAGACGAAACGAATTCTATTTTATAATTATATCCCGAAAGAAGCACCGCCCATCGCTGAATGCGTGATGCAGCCATCACCGGTATACCGGACTTGTCACCGAAAATATAAGTTAGTGGCTTATGGTCCGTTCTTAATATAAAGCGTCTGCCATACAGGTACTGATGGAACTTTTTTACCCCGTAAACAATAGCCAACGCTTCCCTGTCAATTTGAGCATAGGCCCGTTCTGCTACGGTCAACGTGCGCGATGCGAAAGCTATGGGACGTTCTCCATCGGGCGTGAGATGCGTGATAACAGCTCCGACGCCTGTACCACTCGCGTCCGCGGTCAGCACCAGCGGCAGCTCGGGCGAATAGTGCACCAACACCTCGCTCGATCCTAATAAGCTTTTAATGTTTCTGAAAGCCATCTCACATTCGTTACTCCACACGAAGCTAACGTTCTCACGTAACAAATTATATAGTGGAGCCAAAACAGTACTAATGTTTTTTATGAATTTAGCATAGTACATAATCATACCTATAAATGCTCTTAATTCAGATACATTAGTCGGTGCCGGTATGTTTAAAATAGCTCTAATTTTTTCTGGACACGTGTGAACTCCTTTTTTACTAATTACGTATCCTAAGTATTTAATAGATTCTGAGAAGAATACACATTTTTCCTTCTTCACGCGCAACCCATACGTTTGCAATCTCTCAAATACTTTATGTAAATTCCCTATGTGTTCTTCTTTATTTCTTCCCGTAATAATAATGTCATCTAAGAACACACCTACATGCGACAAATCGGCAAACAAAGATTCCAATCTTTTCTGAAATATCCCGGGGCTCGATGACAGACCATACACTAATCTATTATACATAAATAATCCCTTGTGGGTGTTGATTACCGTACACTTTTTTGACTCATCCAGTTCGAACTGGGCATACGCCTGTGACAAATCGAGTTTGGTAAAATGTTCCCCTCCGTGTAAACGCGCTAATAAATCTTCTACTTTAGGTAGTGGGAATCGATCGATTTCAATATTCTTATTTAAAGTTAATTTGTAATCGGCGCAGATCCGAATGTTACCGTCTTTTTTAACCACCGGTACGATCGGCGTGGCCCACTCGGAGCTGTCGACGGGGGTGAGGATGCCGTCGCGCACCAGCTGCTCGAGCGCGCGCTCCACCGGCTCGCGCAGCGCGTACGCCAGGGGCCGCGCGCGCACGAACACGGGCCGCGCGTCCGCTCGCAGGCGGATGGACACCGAGCCGCCGGTGAAGCGCCCCAGCCCGTCCGCGAACACCTTACAATATCTGGAACTGAATTCCTCTTTATTAAAGCCTCCGTCGGCAATATTATTAACAAAACTATCGAGAGCAGGTAGTTTAATATCGAGCTCGATTAGCCATTGTCGACCTAACAAACTAGTTTTACCCTTTCGAATCACATATAAGTCTAGATATTCTTGTTTCTGCCCATATTTCACGAGCGGTTTTAAAACTCCTACGGGTGACACGCACTCCCCCGTATAGTACCGTAATCTTAACAGACAAGAGTGTAACTTTAAGTGTCTAAATAAGTCCTTGTACAGTTCGTAACTGATGCACGAGACGGCGCTGCCCGTATCACATTCCATTGAAATTTTTTTGCCATCAATATTGACTTCCACTAAAATAGGTTTACACTGGTGTATGGATAATTTATTTAAGTTTGATATCATTACCTCATCGCTATCTCCACTGCTATCTGTCGTCGCTATGCCGCCCCGTGCCGGGGCATCTAAATGGTGCTGCTGCGTCAGGTTAGGACAGACCCTTTTTAGATGACCCTGTTTATTGCACATCCGGCAAGTGTAATGCCGGAATTTACATGAAGCAATATCATGCGGCAACCCACACCCTTGACATCGCTGCGGCCGTGCGCGCTCAGCATAAGCTGGCGCATGCCATGCGCCGCGCGGCGCCCGGCCGCCGCCGCGTACCGCCTGCCCGCGGCTGTAGGAGCGGTTACGTACAAAACGGCCGGCAGCTTGCGACCCGTCGCTTGAATTTCTCTGCCAACTGTTTGTTATCGCCTGACACTCCACTCCACTCTTATTTGTGCCACTAGATGACCCCGAAGGCCCCTCCACAATAGCGGCATTTTTTTCTGCAGCTTCCATACTCACAGCTAAACTGTAAGCTTTGCCGAAATCTAACTTCTCTTCCGCAAAAAGACGCTGGCGTATTGTTTCGCTTGAAATACCACAAACAAACTGATCTCTTAAGCTTTCCTCTAACCAGCTACCGAATTCACACGTTTTTGACATGCACTTCAAAACGGCTGCATATTCCGATAACCCTTCCCCGTCTCTTTGCATTCGGTGCCGAATTTTAAACCTTTCAGCTAACACACTCGGTTTTGGTTGAAGGTGTTTCTCCAAAATGTTAGTTATTTCACTGAAACTTTTGGAAGTGGGTTTCACAGGCGTACACAAATTGACAAGTAGTTCGTAGCATTCTGCTCCCATAACTGTTATCAATGTCGGCACAAATAAGTCACTCGAAATTTTATTCACTATAAAATATTGTTCCAATCGTTCCACATAATGCCTCCAATTGTCAGTTTGAATTTTAAATTCGGCTATTTTTCCAATCGACATGATAACTACTTTTACTAAAAAAACTTCACACGATTTGTTAAACTACTTATATAACGCTAAATTCGATCCGTACTCGTCGCCACTGAAAGATATTAATAAATAACCACGCCTTTAGATCTTGTTCGTTTATTGTATATCCACGAATGACGGATGACAACAACATTTATAATTAAAGTACCCGCCACCGTATATAATATTTTTATATGCGTACACTACAGATTGCTTACATTATTCTCCTTATCCCACTTTTTTACGACCGGCCGCTTGCCTGTTGTCAACTTACCTTAGTCGCCTTTTACGACACCTCGGCAAGAAGTGTGGATGGTCTATTCTACTAAGTCGGATACCATACTGTGGTCCAATTTACCTTTATCGCCTATTACGACACATCGGTATGAAATGTGGGTGGTCTATTCTACTCAGCCGGATACCATACGGTGGTTCAACTTACCTTAGTCGCCTATTAAGACACATCGGTATGAAATGTGGCTAGTCTATTCTATTCAGCCGGATACTACACGGATACCACACGGCGAGTAAACTTACCTTAGTTGCCTTTTGCGACACCTCGGTAAGAAATGAGAGCAGTATATTCTACTCAGCCGGCTACCACTAGGCGGGTAAACTAACCTTAGTCGCCTTTTACGACACCTCGGTAAGAAATGAGGATGGTCTATTCTACTCAGCCGGATACCACACGGCGTTAATTTCAACACTCACTATATTTTTTTAATATTTAAATAGCACCACCGTGACTTATCACACGACCAAATATATATCTGATTATTATTTTTTTAATTGCAGCTGAGTAAATAAATAAGTGTTTTTATATCAAGTTGACCCGGCGATCTTTGTACGACCTTTAAATGTGACTTAAAGATCGATAACTTAATTACAGATAATAAAAAAGATAAAAAACAATCTTTAACAAAAAAAAATTTAATCTACTGTGATACTATAATACAAAGATTATAAAACTGAAATCAAAATTGTTATGGCAACATTACGTACATGCCAAAAACAAAAAAATTAAAGTTTTATTACGATACAGGTCTTGTATGTATGTATCATAATATAACTTTTTTATCATAACGATACACCTATACAACTTCCAGCTGGGCCGAGGAGGGTGAACCTCTACCTTAAAAACAAAAGGTTTCAATGAACGAGTCCGCGGCGACGCAACACGCATGCAATCGATGTTTGCGCCTTGGCGCTAACATTTGACATTTAAAAAATCTTTTCAATATATAAACAAAGTTTGGTTTTTATTAATAGTATTTTACGTATTATAGTATGAGAGTAGATAAAGTAGTGTATGACACTGTACATAACTTGGTCTTATAACACTCGTGTGATACTATAAAACACGCTCGTGTTATAACCCTCATTATGGAACAGTATCATAATCTACTATAATTAATCCAGAAGAGATCCATAATATGAAACGCACGTTAAGTAATAAAGTAAGGCTAAATCAAAATTAGTCTTGAGTTGGATACACTGTAATCCTTATTTCAAAAGTTTTAACACAATTTAATGTCCCTACTGTTAACGTCTGGAGCCAATCCTGTCATCAGGTCATGCTTATAATAAACATTGCCATCGGGACTGGACCAGTATTTATTTCAGCCCATCGGACACCGCGAAGTGGGTCATATTTAACTTGCAAAATTCCACCTTCACACATACATTGCAAGTTAAATAAAAATGTACTGAAGTCTCACTCGCTGATACAATGCTTTGTGAGCTTAATTTGTCTTTAGTGTCTTCGCTTTCAATGAAAACAAATTTAATAGAAGAATAGAATATAGTTTATTAAACTATTGTTATTTGGAACACTGCAGATACACCTGTATCAAAAATTACAATATATCTTTTATCGTGACGTAACTCAATAGGTTTTAGCTGAACATCAGTTCTGTGTGCTTCTTGTTGGGGCACACAGTATTATGCTAACGTCTTAAGTCTATGCAGTCTAAAGCCTATTCTGCATTGTGCTACGGACATTTATGTATTTATTAATTGTTTATTTATTAGATCCTTGATTTAGCTTTAGTTTAATTTTCTATATTTGTTTATGTCATATTAGCACTTTTGTGGAATAAACAATTTTCATTTTCATTATCTGGTCCACTGGAATTGTTGGGATAGATATTTAGATTATTTAACTTTACGCTGTCCTTTTGTAATTCTTCAGTCTTCCCAGATTTGCCTTAAAGAACAACTCCCAGAAGGTGAGTCGATCATTGAAAGGCCGTTTCTTCATGGTCAGGTCCTTGTCTATATTCATATAGTTTGACGTATCCTTGGTTATTGGTAACCATTTTGCTGGTAGCAAATCTGTTGTCTCTGGCGTCGGATCTCTGGAAGTTTTAATGGAATCTTTATAATATTTATCAATCTACTATATAAAAATAAGTCGGGGTTTCCTTCCTGACGATATAACTCCAGAACGCACGAACCGATTTCCACGGTTTTGCATTCGTTGGAAAGGTCTCGGGCTCCGTGAGGTTTATAGCAACGAAAATCTAGGAAAAATTTCAATAGAAAAGCGGGAAAATAGGGAAAATCATTTTTTAAATACAGCGCCATATCAAAACTACTGGATCAATTTTAATCATTTTTTTTACACTGACTGACATGGGATACATATTTAATACCCGTGCGAAGCAGGGGCAGGCCGCTAGTTTTATTATATATTAAACTTTCCCGATACTCTAGGTAACCTATGTACCCTAGGTAGTAGAAACTTTGCAACCTAA
Organism: Morpho helenor; assembly: GCA_029227775.1. NCBI lineage: Eukaryota > Metazoa > Arthropoda > Insecta > Lepidoptera > Nymphalidae > Morpho > Morpho helenor. The sequence continues at coordinate 41,852,391 of JARGCU010000028.1, read as the reverse complement.
AACTTATTGAAAACTTTTATTCAACATGTATGTAAAGGTGGAATCTTATAAGTTAAATTTGACCCACTTGCTGTGTCAGATTGAGCTTAAATTTTACATAGTGGTCCAGTCCTGATGACAATGCATGTTTATATTCTATAATTTCTACGGGGTTGGATTTATGAGGTCGCGGGCACAGTTAATTAAAAGTTTTTATTCAGCTCGTCATATATGTATGTGAAGGTGGAATCTTGCAAGTTAAATCTGACCCACTTCCCGTGTCCGATTGAGCTTAAATTTTACATACTGGTCCAGTCCCGATGACAATGTTTATGATAAGCATGACCTGATGCCGGGATTGGCTCCAGACGAGGGAAGACAATGGTTAACAGTAGGGACATTTAGTTAAAAGCTTTTTTAAATCTACTTGTATTTATTTTATATATTACTCATCTCGTGATGTCGTGTCATCAGATATCACAAGAAATGACTAATAATGACATATAACAAGAAGTGATGTAATGTACTGAAGATAAAAGGTACTTCAAAAACTAATCGCACACTCATAGTGTTCATAAATATTTTTAAAATGAGATAAATGTAAAAGATTGAATTCAGTGATACGGATACTGAACTTGATTAAAATCCACGCTTGTAGTGTGCACTTCTACTTACTGAATCTACTTATTGAATACTAGCGGCCTGCCCCTGCTTCGCACGGGTATAAAATATATAATCCCATGTCATTCAGTGTAAAAAAAATGATTAAAATCGATCCAGTAGTTTTGATTTATTCATTACTGCCCGTAAGCGTTAAATTTGGAGAAAAACAATTTCCTTTCCCAATACCAAGAAGATTTCCTGCTATCTTTGGAATATCTAAATTCATATAGTACATTTTTACTTATGTATTTTAATTTTACAATTAATTACAGAATGTCTTTAAACAAACTCTTGAAAGCGACATATAGCTGCTAGATTCGAAGTGCTATAGGGTAAAGCGCGGCGTACTGATAGAGCACGTAGGACCCGATCTCTCCCTATCAGCTGTAGTAAAAGCTATGGTAGAAAACAGTAGAGCTTGGGCGGCGATGTCATACTTCTGCGAATATGTAATATCGCAGAAGGAGGCGGCAGAGAGAGTTCGGGAGGCAACCTCTTCCAACCCAATCCGTCGCAAACGAGCGGGACGAAGACGGCGTGCCCAAGACAGTCGACTACCACCCTGATGAGGACCTCCGGGCGTCGAATAGGGGGATTCGACGCTCTGGCTGGAGTGAGGTTCTTCGAGATGGCCGATGCATTAAGTGTTCCCAATGCGTCGGTTTATAGTGAAAGAGTCAGTGTAGGCTCTACAAGAGTAGAAAGGGTAGGCTGCTGACGAGGGTGTAGACGTGATGCGTCCAGTATTCCTGTGCCCTCGTCACCTAGCAGCAAGGTGGAACACCATGAGGTTTTAGCCGGTAAGCGAGCCCTCCAGCGATTAGTAGTACCCACGAAGGGTTTCCTCATGTTAAAAAAAAAAAAAAGGTAAAGCGCGGCGTCCTCACGGCATTTTAAATCTGTAATATCTCCGAAAATGTTCACTTAAATTACATGCTGTAAACGGCCATATTGATCTATATTAAATCAACAATTTATTTAAGGTACTTAATTGGATAAGGATTAATGCTGTATTGTATAAAAATTGCTTCAAAAATAAGGCATTATTTTTCGTAAAAAGTAAATGACAAAAAATGCTATAGTGGGTTATCCATAAGAGATAGACATATACCATCGCGGACTTTTCTGAAGACCTTTTCAAGGTGTACAAATACTTAGTACATCATTTTGATAAATCTCGTAGGGTTTAGCCTGCGTTTGAATGTAAACGGAAAAAAATGTAATTATTTACAGAAACCTCAAAAATTACAGTATTTGTCTACTCTGTATTGAATGTTATTATACGTACAAACCTTCCTCTAGAATCTAGAGGAAGAAACTAGTATTGAAATGCCTTGAAGATATCTACAGTTGAATCTCTATTAATTGAAAAATAAACATTTTACCACTTACCCGTATTTAACAAAATTCGTCCAAAGGGTTGTTATCCTATCAATGACCAGTTGATCTAAATCCGACGGCTCCGCAGTATACGATACGTCAAACAAATAACCTAGTTCGTCAGCGTGGGATGCGCCTTTAAATGTTATATTTTTGTTAAGCTTCAAATTCATTCCTCCGTCATAAGAAAACAAATATTGGAAGACATTACTGGCACCGTTCTCTACATACTTAGGTAGGGTTGATTGTACAGGATAGTTGTAATAAAAGTCTGATTCGAAATCTATGATCTTTTCTCGGATGTCCTCGGTCAATTCCTCATCTCCTACGTAAAAACGTCTCACTATGTTATCGTATATCTTGAAATCTTCGTCAGCGTTAAAAACGTATCGTAAGTTGTCGCTAAAGTAGCTGGCACTCTTAAAGTAACCGCTTGGATAGGCTACATCATTAAATATACCTTCCCTGCTTGTAAATCCTGCTAATATTGGTATGCCCTTAATTTTTGGTATGCCAAGATTCAATGGGTGCTCAGTTAATATGCTTTCCAAACCATCTAATTCGTTTTCCACGCATACTCTTAAAATTAAAGACAGTTGTTTATATGCTCCTATCACTAAAGTTGGATCAGATTGTTCAAGATATAACATAGCCTCTGAAACGTTTTGCGTTACAAAACCTAACGTTTCGGCAATTTGCAAAGCGGGTGTTCCGTCCAAATCTGATATACCTCTAGGTTTGTATAGAGTGCTGCTTTGTATTATTGCTTTATTGAAAAATCTCTCTTGCTTAGACAGAAGGTGTACATCTACGGAGGAACCGCCAGCGCTCTCTCCCATAATTGTTATATCGCTCACGTTGCCACCAAAGGAGGCTATGTTTGATTTGATCCATCTGAGAGCTAGCAGTTGATCTTTCAGACCTTGGTTTCCAGGTACCTCTGGCGTTCCCAAACACATAAAGCCGTACGGTCCAACCCTATAATTTAAAGTTACAATGACAACATCATGTCTGACCAGATATTTCGGCCCGTACAAGTATCTCCAAGCATAGCCGTGGTCGTACGCGCCGCCGTGTATCCAAACAAGGACTGGCAATCTGTTTTGGGACGTGGCCTTCGGTGGGACGTACACGTTTAAACGAAGACAGTCCAAAATCCCCATGAAGTTTCCGTTCTCAATTTGAGGACAGACTACGGAGTCGTCGTAGGCGTCGTAAACTTCCTCGAATTTTGGTGACGGTGTTGAGACCTAAAACAATAGGTTAGGTTAGATAAAGAACCCGCTCTCGGTCTCTGCATCTGGTTCTTCCGATGCAACAACAATTAGTCGGGAGATGCTCTAACAAGAAGATGGGGCTCTTCTTATCTCTATCTTTGCCATTTGCTGATGGCAAGGATGTACGATGAACTGTCCTAGTGAAGAAAACAGCAAAAAAGGGAGATTTGGCGAAGAAATTAAATGAGTTAAATGAAAGACGTGCGCTCGGTGCGTGGCGTAGAAAGGAAGGGGGCTTTTATTGAGTGTTGCCAACATTGTTTTATGTGTCTTTAACACCTAGCCACAAGTAGCGTGTGAGAGCACCATCAGTCTATGATTCCTATAAAGGGTTTTCCTGGTAAAAAAAAATTAAGTAGGCTCTAAGGAGCCCATGATGGAGATATTTCCTTACGTATCACGTGCTACCAATGATGAAAAGGTTAAGACTCTCTACGAGGTGGACTGACCATCTCAAGGATGTTGTGAGATTCCGCTGGAACTAAGCGGCATAATATAATACCATGTGCCCAGCAGATGACGTTTGAGGAAGTAAAATATAACTTATATATATCTTGATCTTTCATCAAAAGCCATCCACCTGAATTATTAACTAAAGAAAAATATACTAGTTTACAAAAAGGTTGAAATTAAGATATATGCTTATAAGTAAAGCATAATACAACATTGAAGATTATTTGGATAAAAAATGCCTGGATTTGAAAATCCTTTTAGCTTCATACATCTTCAGTTTTAATAATGTAAAACTGAAGTTGATTAAAAGGTTGACCGCCTAGTATCTCGCTGGCTCTTTTCGGTAAAAGCAATATTCCGAAACAGTTGTAGGTTCATTAATAATTTTTTCTTTATAAATAAATTAATAGTTCAATTAGTTAAATTTATATAAACTTTTTCTTTTTCTCTATATGACTCTCTCCTTCTACTTTAATTCTTGTTCTTTTCCTTCTATTACTCAAAGGTTGACTGGAAGAGATCCCTTTTAGGGATAAGTCCGCCTTTATACATGTCCTTTTTTAATTTTTTTCTTTCTCTTTTCTAAATATATGTATAAAAAGAAATAAATAAATCATATTGATCCTTGACGATTCAAAAGTGCTTGAAAGAGCTTATTTGAATAAAGAATAATTTGATTTGAAAGAACAAAATTAACTCACCCCAAATGGTTTTTTCTGATCCACAACTCCGTATGGTATCCCAAGAAACATGTAGTAGTCGCCATCACTGGCTCGTAGACCTCGTATCAGACCCTGCTCCGTCTGTACAAGAGGATCTAACCTGACCTTACCCTGGCTTAAACCTATGGATAAAATTAAACATAACAATACCCACATCTTGGCGTTCGCAGATTCTGAACTTTAATGATTGCCGATTACCTTTTAAGGGTGCATTAAAACTTACCACATCGAGATATCGCTTATCTGTATATCTAGATTGTTGGAATATACGGGCGCTTATCCGCACCGTGATCGTGGCGTTTAATATGAATTTAATGAAAAATTATTTTATACACGCCCAAAATTCATCGCCGTTTGGTATCCGGCTGAGTAGAATAGACCTATTTTATTTCTAACTGAGGTGTCGTAAAAGGTGACTAGAGTTTTGACCTTGTGGTATCCAGCTGATTAGTATAGACTAACCTTATTTCTAACCGAGGTGTCGTAAAAGGCGATTAACGTGAGTTGACGTCAGGTAGGCGATCAGTCGTAAAATTTTCAGCCAAATTATGTTACAGCATGTTTATAGCATGTTGTGCCGACTCCAATTAGAGTGGGATAAGGGCAGTGAATGATGATGAATGTACATAAGCTATGATTGTAACAAATTAAATCAATATTGCTTTAACAAATTTGCCGTGAAAGTATAACAGAAGAAAGGGTCCAGTGTACTTAGTGCGAGTTATTTTGGACCTACTCAATGGCATTAGCGCCAATTCGTATGACGCTGCAATAGCGACATCTAGTGGCCTCTGTTCCATCGTCAATTGCGTTACGCTAACGCGATTGAGTAGTTTAAAAAAACTCGCTCTGAGCACACTGTTCAATAACTAACTGTCCCGTTCAATTTCTATGCCCGTATGTTTTCGCATCTTACATAACACGAGATCTGTTCATGCAGATTTCGATAATCACAATGGTAACATACCTTAAACATTGTTTATCTTTTACAAAAATTGACAGTCATTTGAAGTGAACTGTGAAGATAATCGCCGATTGACATGTCACTACATAGTATAAAACAAATCCTCTTTATCCCTATGTATGCTTAAATCTTTAAAACTACGCAACAAATGATGCGGTTTTTTTAGTAGATAGGGTGATTGAAGAGGAAGGTTTATATGTATAACATTCAATATGGAGTAGAGAAATACTGTAATTGTAGAGGTTTCTAATGTGATGTCGTCACTACATAGTATTAAACAAAGTCGCATTCTTTGTTTGTCCCTATATCCCTATGTATGCTTAAATCTTTAAAACTACGCAACAGATTTTGATTCGGTTTTTATTTTAATAGATAGAGTGATAGAAGAGGAAGGTTTATATGTATAATAACATTCAATACCGAGTAGAGAAATATTGTAGTTTTTGAGGTTTCTAATGTGATGTTATAATTACATTTTTTTTCAGCTTACATTGCAATCGCAGCCTGAATAGAGATTTATCAAAATAATGTACTAAGTATTTGTACACCTTGAAAAGGTCTACAGAAAACTCCGCGATGGTATATGTCTATATCTTATGGATAACCCACAATAGCATCTTTTTGACATTTTCTTTTTACGAAAAATAATGCCTTATTATCGAAGCAATATTAAACAATACAGCATCTCGTCGCTCTTTCAAAAGTAACCTCTAAAGAAAACATGTTTGTTTGTATGACAAGAAAGCTGTGAATGTTGTATATAAAGACATTCTGTAAATATTTGTAACAATAAAATACATAGTGAAAAATTGTAAAAAGTAAATAAGTAAAAATGTAGTATATGAATTTAAATATTCCAAAGATAGCAAGGAATCTTCATGGTATAGGGAAAGGGGAATTGTTGTATGAATAATACGGGTAAGAAAAATACAGTAGGGAGAACAAATATTCAAAGTGAATATTTAATTGTCAAACCCAATCGCAAAAACTGACCTAAAAAGGCAGAAAACTTAGCATAGACGACTGAGGTGACCCGACCACAAATAATGGGATCAGTGACATGGACAAAGAAGAAGAATTCGCCTTACCTTAAGAATAAGGTCACATTACCTATACCTAACATGGGACATGACTTTATTCTTAGATAGGGCGAAATAATAAATACTGTTAGAAAAATAATATTTATTTCCTGATAAACCTCAACCTAGTCCAGTTGGCTTCAAAGAACAGCCTCCAGAAGGTCAGTCTGCTGTTGTACGGTCGCCGGTGCACAGCCACCTCAGATCCAAGGTCCAGGTATACGTGGGTCTCCGGTGTAACTGGCGACCAGTGCACTGGGAGCAACGCACTAATCTCCGGCGTCGGTTCTCTGGAAAGATATATTGATCCAAAGTTACTGGCAACACCGAGGATAAAAGACCAAGAAGCCGCTTGTGGCGTTCAGCCACATATAATTCACAAGTAAAACCATAGCTCACATGTTGTATAGTTTTAAATACCTAGTACGTGAGCTATGGATTAATAAAAATGTTATGCGAAATAGGTATATAGGAAATATAATGTACGTGACAATATATTTCCTGTATTTCGCTCCCTCTGTTAAAATTCGTATTATATAAGCTGAGTTATTTTTCTTTGTATCCACTCTCACTTACTTTAACCTGTTATTATCATGTAAGTAAATAAGTAGCGGCCTGTTACTATCCCACTGCTGAGAATAGGCCTCTTCTCTCCGTTTTTGGAGAGAAGGGTTGGAGCTAAGACCTACCACGCTGCTCCAGTGCGGATTGGTAGGTTACACATATCTCCAGAATTCTCTAGAGATATGCAGGTTTTCTCACGATGTTTTCCTTCACCGAAATGCGTGTGATAAATTGCAATTATCAATTAGACACATAAGTTTTAATAGAAATACTCATTGGTGTCTGCCCGGGTTTGAACCCGTGCGTTACCTCCTTGAAAAAGTCGCACGGTGTTACCATGTACTCAATTAATAATAATAATAATAATAATAATAACATTTGTTATTCATCACGTCATATCATTGAATACCTTCGGTTCCATTGCGTACCGTACATCCCAGATACGCAATACCGCTCATCAACTAAATGGTTTGACCAACTGAGTCCCGGGACCTCGCATAGCAACTATGGACACTAACAAGAACTGGTGGAAACACGTGATCCACTCGAGGATAGAGACTATCCAGAAATATGATCTTCAGTATTGAAGAAACGACTGAAAGAGTTTTATTTTTGCTATTATAAAGAACAACCAAAAGGGAGTGCTTTATTGATGTTGCGATCTAGCCAAGAGGTTAATAAGCAACTTAAAGATTACCTAAACTTATATCTAAGAATAGGTCCAGTGACTTATCTTAGTCTTTCTTGTTATGCGAGACACTTTGTTCTTGTGTTTTTTCAAGTAGCACTAGCACTACACTACACTATCACTATATCAAACTAACTCAAAAGGTTTTGTCCTTTTCAGTTTTCTTATAAGTCTAGTGCTATCGAGAAGCTTGATGGCCTCGATGTTCACGTGATGATGAAGCCTTTGCTCGTGGGCTTCAATGTACTTTTTTATAACTTTATTAACAAATCAACCTGAAGATGTTGATGAATGTGTTCATTCTTTAAATGACCGGAAAGAGTGAGAAAGATAAAGAACTTCATGTACTGGGATTGCATTTAGGATAAGAATATCCATAATAAGTTACCCGTATTTGACGAAATTGGTCCACAGTGTTGTTATCTGGTCGATCATCCTCTGATCATCAGGGGATGGTGGTTGATCTTCGTAAGATAAGTCGAACAGGTAGCCTATCTCGTCAGCATGGCCTGCGCCCTCTGCGGTGACGTTGTTCCTGTTCTTGACGAAGTTCCTTCCGCCGCTATACGAAAACATGTAGTAGTAAATATCCGAAACGTCTTTCTGGACGTAGTTTGCGACGCTCCATTCAGCGGGATAATTGTAGAACCAGTCTGATTCAAACTCCATTAGATTCCAACGCAATGCTTCTGAGGGTTCTTCGTCACCTAGAAATTGACAAACGGCTTTAGGTTCTTTTATCAGAATTACATTTGTGAAACAAAACAATTTGAACCAACAAGTGATTGATATCTTCCTAGGCCATCTTTGGGTTCTTTTGGTAGTGATTAGTAAAAGATACAATCACTGAAAGCTGATATTAAATCACGTTTGTACTTATGTCAAATTGTCGATGCAAGAAAAGATACTATAAGTTAAGTTAAAAGTTTAGCTAGTATTTATTATTCTTCTTTCTTACCTACATAAAAGCGACGAACTATGTCCTCCATATCTTGAAAATCATCGTCCGTTTCGAACACCTCTCGTATAATATTGAACACGTCTAGATCAGTAAACTCGCTGGGCTTTTTAGGAGCATATTTAACCAAGAACTCTTTATTATTAAATCCGGCTAAAATTTTTATACCCTTTACATTAGGCATCTCCGTCGCAACCAATGGATGTTCGGATAGGAAACTTTCAATATTCTCGAACTCCTTCTCAATACAGGGTCTGAAAACTATATCTGATTCTTCTGATTTTTCGATTACTAATTTTGGATCTGTCCTCGACAGAAATGATACAGCTTCAATTAAACTATCCGTAGCAAAGCCTAATCTTTCTGCGATCTTAAGAGGCGCTGTGGTATCAGGGAAAACAACTGCACGCGGCCCCATTGCCGTACCACTTTGTAATATAACTTGATTAAACAACCTCTCTTGCTTAGCTCTAAGTTGTAGATCGACTGAAACACCACCAGCGCTCTCGCCCATCAGTGTTATTTTATTGACGTCACCTCCAAAGGCGGCTATATTATCGTTAATCCACCTTAAAGCGAGACGCTGGTCTTTAAGACCCTGGTTACCAGACACTTCCGGAATACCGAGACACATAAATCCATAAGGACCCACTCTGTAGTTCAAAGTTACCAAGATGACGTCATGCTGGACCAAAAATTTAGGGCCGTACAAGAATCTTCCGGCAAAGCCCATGCTGAAGCCGCCACCGTATATCCAGACTAGAACTGGATGTCTGCTATTCAAGGTCGCTTTGTTTGGCACATAGATGTTCAAATGCAGACAGTCCAGGGTGCCCGTGAGGGTGTTATTGAATTCCTCTCTCTGAGGACAGATTGCGGAGTCGTCGAACGCGTTAAACACTTGGTCAAATTTTGGATATGGTTCTGCTGCCTGGAAAATAATACAATATAATCCTGTAATAGATCATGGCATATCAAAGCTGTGATAGCCAGCATTGGGACCGTGCGACTCTCTAGAGACGAGACTTCAAACCCTGGGCAATGAGTTTTTCTATTTAAACTTATTTGTCTAATTGATAATTGTAATTTAACACGCTTTTCGGTAAAGGAAAACATCGTAAGGAAACCTGCATATCTCTAGAGAATTCTAGGAATATGTATAATCTGCCGATCCGCCTTGGAGCAACGTAGTAGGTCTTAGTTTCCCTAACCCTCATAAATTGTAAATATCAATTAAGAACACAATTTTTTTTAAAGAAACTCAAGTGTTGTCCAGGTTTTCAACCACGAAACCCTAACGTAACGTAACTCATAGAGATCCAGTTTTCACTTACCCCAAATGGATTATCCTCTGTGACCCTTCCGAACGGTATACCCAAGAACATGGAATAGTCGCCGTCGTCGGCCTTCAGACCACGGATTTGTCCCTGGTTGGTATTCACCACCAGGTCCGAAATGTCCCTCCCATGGATTTGAACCACAATCACTAACAAGACGAGAACCTTCATGTCTGGTTTTGTCGCAAGTTTGCGCTATCCCTTACTTGCTATCGTTATTATATAATTTGATAATATCTTATCATAATATTTATATTCACCTGATATCATCTTTCTTTTAGCTTTACGAAGTACTCAACAAAGTTATCCATTTAAGAGGTTTGAAATACCTATTTATCCAGACTATTTCTATTGTACTTTAATTTTACACCATTAGCCGTGTGGTATCCGGCTAAGTAGAATAGTACCACCCTCATTTCTTACCGAGGTGTCGTAAAAGGCGACTAAGGTAAGTCGACCCGCCGTGTGGTATCCGGCTGAGTAGAATAGGCCATCCTCATTTCTTACCGAGGTGTCGTAAAAGGCGACTAAGGTAAATTGACGTCAGACAGGCAGCCGGTCGTAAAAACGCAGCCAAATCATGTTACAGCATGTTTATAACATGTTGTGCCGACCCCATTTAGAGTGGGATAAGGGCAGGAGGATATATATTTAATTTTACACCATCTAAGTATCGACCTTATCGTTCAGTAGTGACATCGTTAAGTAAGGTACCCGCCGTATGGGATACCGTACGGCGGGTCAACTTACCTAAGTCGCCTTTAATGACACCTCGGTTAATTAATCAGGGTGGTATATTCTACTCAGTCGGATACCACACGGCGGACATCACTCGTTAGATTAGTGATATCAAAATTACTCCAGCGGATTGAAAAGCTTTACATACAAACTGCTGGGCATAGGCCTCCTCTCTCCATTTTTGGAGAGAAGGGTTGGAGCTAAGACCTACCACGCTGCTCCAATGCGGATTGGTAGGTTACACATATCCCCGGAATTCTCTAGAGATATGCAGGTTTCCTCACGATGTTTTCCTTCACCGAAAAGCGTGTGATAAATTGCAATTATCAATTAGACACATAAGTTTTAATAGAAAAACTCATTGGTGTCTGCCCGGGTTTGAACCCATGATCGTCTCTAGAGATTCACACGGTCGCACCGCTAGGCCATCACAGCTTACATACAAACAGGCTTAAGTATTTGTATTATTAGAATGGACTGGCAATTGTTATTAATTAAATGTGATAACAATCAATCAATCAATAATCATGCAAAGTAATTACGTTAATGTAATTTATATCAGCTGTAATTGTCGGTAAGATCGTGTGACTCTTGGCATGATACTAACTCACCAGAGGGTCATGGATTCGAATCCGGATTGACACCAATCAGTTTATCTATTGACAAAATGATAGATGATGTATATAATAGACAAAGCAGGAACCGACATAAGCTTGCGGCTCCTGCTTCGCGCCTTGCAAAAGTACGTAAGTCGTTTGTGGTTTTGCGATTTGGATTTGGAGTTTGTGATAGTGAACGTATGTAGTGCTTGTGTATTGTGGTGGCGGTTGTGGAAGTTTGTGTTGTGTGCGAATCCTGCATGTATCTGATGAAAACGGATTGTCCATTCTCTACATTTAGCATTATATATATTTTCTATTTTACTTCATCGCGGAGTATAGCAAAATAATTTTATTATTACTTTTTTATTATGGATCTCCGCAAAGTAACACCTAATTCTATAAATTTTTCACTTGGTAATCTAATATAGAAAGAAAGAAAGCTCACTATACTCTTGAAGATTATTTAGAAGATAAGAATGTGTGGATATAGCTTTCTTTGAACCTGTACAAGACAGTAACGACTTAATGTAAATAGTACTAAGAATTATATTTTTAAAAGAGCAACCGCCGAGTTTCTTGCCGGTTCTTCTCGGTAGGAACAGCTTTCCGAACCAGCAGTAGAGTTGACGATTCAAAAGCACTTGTTCACAAGTTTATTTGAATAAAGAATATAAAAAAAAGAAACCTCGGTTTTGTTCGTGATATTTCAAACTATGAAAACAGTTCAAAGCTAAACACAGTCAAATGCTTTATGTAAATCAAATAAAGCCGAACCAAACAAAAACATTAAAAACATACGTCGTTCTTTTTGTTACAATGACCCGGTTGATTTCCATCCGACCCTGACCTTTATATCAGACCTTGGTATATGTTATTCCAATATTAACTAATCTCGTCGTTTTTAAGGTTAATTTGTTTTTAACGGCCGTTATGAATATTGATGGTATTGTGAACAAATCTTTATGACATGTTTAGCAAATTAAATGGCATTCCGATATCGCTAGAACTGGTATCGTCAGAAAGTATTGCAAAGTCGAGTAACAGTTTTATAGTTTATTACTTTACGGGTTATTAGACCTCCGCCCTTGTTGTATCCGGCTGAGTAGAATAGACCAACCTCATTTCGTATCGAAGTGTCGGTGTAAGGCGACAAATGTTATTTGACTTGCTTTGTGGTAACCGGCTGAGTAGAAAAGACCACCTTCATTTCTTACCGAGGTGTCTTAATAGGCTACTAAGGTAAGTTGTCCTGCCGTGTGGTCTGGCTGAGTAGAGTTGACCACTCATTTTTTACTGAGGTGTCGTAAAAGTCAACTAAAGTAACTTGACGTCAGGCAGGTGGTTCATCAATCATGTTTAAAACACGTTGTGCCGACCCCACTTAGAGCGGGATAAGAGCAGGAAAATGATGATAATTTTACGGGTTCTTAGACCTCCTGAGAGATTGACTGACGACCTTAAAAAAGATCACGGGGAGCCAAGCGCCACAGGATCGAGTGGTGTGGAGATCCCTTCAAGAGACCTACGAGTATGTCCAGCAGTGGACGTCCATCGGTTGATAAAGAAGAAAAAGAAGAAGATTTTACATTCTGTTTATATGTGTAGATTACCAATCCGCATAGAGCGTGGTTTGTCTAAGTTCCAACCCTTTTCTCTAGAGGAGACAAATGCCCAGCACTGGGAAAGTAACAGACCGTGACTTGTATTGTGTTATTTCCAGTGATGTCGAAGTTCGCTGTGCGTGTGGACGCTGCGGTATCAGCGCTTGGCGGCGGGGCGGGCGCCGGTCTGGATGAGAACGACTTTATCGACGCCTCTCGTCTCGTTTACGACGCCGTGAGGGAGATACGGCGCGCCGTCCTCATGAACAGGGTACGTAGGTTCAGTCCTGGACTTGCGGGTAAAGATTACACAAGAATTGATAAAGTCAACAGTCTTAGTCATATTATTGATATTCTGTGTCAGAAACGAGAGAAGAGGGTTCTCAGATAAACAGACGTTACAGTCAATATTACTGCCATCATAACGTCCTAAAACATGTTTTAAATCCATGGCAGACAGATGCCAGACCGTGTAAGATACATGCCGGTCCGTGTCAAAGTGACAACAATCCGGGTAGGGTCGAGTCTGTAAAATGAAACATTCTCATTTATTAACTACAGCGAGCTTTGTATTATCCTACAAATTTTAGAGAGCTGTGCTGTTCTAATTTAAGATGCGGTAGGTCTATGCCTATATATTATACTTTTGTATAAAGTTCTCGCTGAAGTAGCGACGGGCGGCCATAGTGCGGAAAACCGATGTTCAGCACAAGCTCAACATTGCAGCAGCAATATCAATAGCACAAGATGTTCAGCAGTGGATGTCTATCGGTTGACGATGATGATGATGATAAATATGTGTAGGATGAGGAAGAGTTAGACCCTGATGACGTGGAGTTGGACGAGAACTACACACTGGAGACGAGGAGCAAATGTGAGGATTATACCCTTCTGTGTGTGGTTCGGATTCATGGCATGATATGTGGTCGTCATACATGTAGTAGGAAACTCTAGGTGCAGTTGTAAGTTACGTAACAATGGTGAATTTACTGGGCCCTTTTAAAATTCCCATTGCTTTCGAACGCTCTCATAATTATTTGAATTTGACTAAACTTTCGTTTGAGCCTCCTACAATATAAGTTACGTAACATAAGTGAATTTGCTAGGCCCTTGTGAAATTCCCATTGGCAATATTGAAAGCTACAATATCAAAATCTTTCGAACGTTAACATCATTATTTGCAATTTGTCTAAACTTTCGTCTGAGTCTCCTAGAAAATGTTCAATCGATTAAATAAAAAATAAAAAAGTTTGTGCGTTGTTTCTTAGTATTGGCAACATTTCGAACAAGTGTTAGTTTTATTAATCTTATATTGATCCTTGATTATTCAAAAGTTCTTTATAAGCTTATTTAAATTAAGATTATTTTAATTTGATTTATGTTTTTTACGGTTCATCCATGATAAGTAGCTATTGATTCAAGGCCCCCAGAAATTTTTTAATTACCTAACCAATATTTTTTTTATTTAATTAAAAGCTAGCTGACGTAAATGTAAGGTGAAATAGTTACTAAAAGGCAGCTAACGATTCCTTTGGGGATTCGAGGCCCCTAAAAGATTTACAATTGTTTAATTAAATATTTTTGTTTGATTTATTTATTAATATTATTATTATTAGCAGAGCACCATGGATTGATGGAAGTGCTATGCAATTTGTAAACTGTGATATTTATATAACAATTTAAAGGCCCTCTAAAAAAAATTTAAATTATTTTTATAATCAAATTCAGTGGCCCCCACTAAAAGTAAATAAACTATAGGCTACTTTATATGATAATAAGTTAGCTAGTTACTAAAAGCTACTAAGCTATTTCTTTAACAAAATCAGACCCCATAATCATTTATGGGGTCTGATTTTGTTAAAGGCCCCCTAAAAATGTTGAATAAATAATTTTTACTGGATTTATTTTTAAACGGACTCAGAGGCCCCCTCCAAAAGGCCCCGCTATTGTTACGTGACTTACACCTGTTTAACATTCGTGGAATATAGAAATATATACCTTTATGTGCGTAGTGGTCATGGCATGTTTTCCGTTTTAATACATATACATATATATATGTAAAACATATGTGTTGGTTGGTTCATCGCATGATTTTTTTTAGCGAATAATAAAAATGCTATGTTTGATAGATATCGAAATATTGCAGTTTTCTCAGAGACGATATTTTATAGGATACTAGGAGTCCCGCCCCAGCTTCGCACGGGTATAAAGCATATAGCATATGTCACTCAGTGATAATCACAGTATTTCGCTACTCCATATTGAATTTTATTATACATATAAACCTTCCTCTTCAATCACTCTATATACTTAAAAAAAACCGCTTAAAAATCTTTTGCGTAGTTTTAAATATTTAAGCAAACATAGAGATATAAGGACAGACAGAGAAAGTGACTTTGTTTTATACTATGTAGTAACGTTTATTGCTACTACTATTTTGATAATTGTCATATTTTTACCATACTTATCCAAAGACTAAATTACGTTTAGCTGTCATTTATGTTTTGTTTTTCCATGTCATAGTCGTTTTTGCTATACCACGTTTTATAGTGACTTGACGGGATAAAATAAATGCGGTCGAACGGGATAAAAAGTATCCTATGTCCGTCTCCTGGTTCTAAGCAACCTCTCCACCAATTTTCAGCCGAATTTGTTCATCTGTTCTTGAGTTATAAATAGTGTAACTTAGACCAACTTTCTTTTATATATATAGATATCTATACTTAATATAAAACAAAATACCCAAAAGGTGTCTGTCTGTATGTGATCGGTTTTCTCAAAATCTACTGAACGTATTTTTATACGATTTTTACTAAATATAGAGCAATTATTATGGAAGGTTTATGTTAATAGTATTTTACGGTTTATGTAAATTTTAAGAGGTTAAGTGGTTGTAAAAAAAAACAACCCGCCTCCTGGCAGATTTAGTCGCGTGCGCCGTAAACCAACAGAGATACACTAAAGTAATGTACTAGAGAATTGTAGATCTACAAAAATACTATGAAAAAGTCCGCGACAGCATGTCTCTATCTCTTATAGGTAACTCACAATAAGTACTTTTATATTAAAAAATTTAAAAATACACTGATTTCAATCTTGTTATAATTCAATAAATGTTTATAGTTTTTGTCTGTTTGTTACGATTTTACTGATAAAGTACGGTTAGTATCCTATAATTTAACCCGGTATATAAGCTTGCAGACAGACATTTGTATTTATATTAAAACTATAGATCTCGAGTTAAATTTTGCAAATTTCGAAATCTACAAGCAAATTTGATATTATTGATTTTTGTTTGTGTGTCGTGGGATTCACTTAAATGTTGTGAATGTCTCCATCAAATGCTAATAATTATTTTAATTTGGTTTTTTTATGCTCTATTTATGTTATTATTATGTTGTTATTAATTTATATCACTCATATAAGGCGTGTCGAGCGGTTCGTCGATACTTTAAATAAATTTACGAAATATATTACGATAGGATATTAATGATTCATTCCTATTCATCATTTATATACTACTTACTCTACTACTACTACTATTACTATACTACTATGTAATATACTATTACTATACTATATTATGCTACTATATCCTATTTAATATCTTGAAACCCTCATTAATGACTTCGAATATTTCATTTAATGCTTGAACCCATCTTTTTGAATTTTCTTGTTGAATTTGAAATCTTTATTTATTAATTGAAACTGTTTATAATAATTTGTAACCCTCATTAATTATTTGAAAACGTTATTTATTACTTCACACCCTCTTTACTGAAACATCACATTAAGTACTTGAATTCTAATGAATTACTAAAACATCTCATAATTATTTTGAAACTCTTATTTATTACTGAAATACTTCGCTAATTAGTAAACTCCTCATAAATATTTTGAAATCCTCATTTATTACTGAAATACGTCATGAATTACTTAAAACCTTCTTTTATATTACTTGATACCCTCATTTATTACTTCACACCCTCTTTACTGAAACTCTGATCACATTAAGTACTTGAATTCTAATGAATTACTAAAATATCTCCAAATTATTTTGAAACTTTTAAGTATTACTTAAATACCTCATTAATTACTAAACACCCCATAAATATTTTGAAAACCTTATTTATTACTGAAATACGTCATTAATTACTTGATACCCTCATTTATTTATCGCTACCCTCATTTATTTATTGCTACCCTCATTTATTTATTGCTACCCTCATTTATTTATTGCTACCCTCATTTATTACTTAACCACCTTATTTTTAATTTGTACCCCTTTTGACTTGGAATATCCCCTATCGATCCCCTATCGTGCTTTACAAATTTGTAGTAGACATTCCTTCTCAATCGACGAGCCGCTCTAAGCCCCCATTGCATGCGTCCATGTGTTTATGTGCGTGTGTGTGTCTGTGCACGTGTGTAGACGAGCGACGACCTCGACACCGACACGGAGTTCGAACCCGTTGAAGACATGACCATGGAGACCAGGAGTCGATGTGAGTACAAACATACATACAGCATAACACGGAATACAGAAAACTACCAGACGGAACAACTAAAACTTGTGTAGACATGTATCTTCTCTAATATACAGATTGGGTCCATACGACATTAATCTTAATTAATTAATAGGTATATACTCACCTCAGCACCTTACAAAAAAAAGCCAGTTAATTCAGTGCAAGGTTTCCGTTTATTTACAAAAATAAACACGATTTATAGAGATCAATGACCGTACACGCTAATCAAACCTTGACCTAAATACGGTAATTGTTAATACGGTATAACTAAACAAGTGCTAGGGAGACAAAAATATTATGTTTTCTCCTGTTTTTTGTACAAACGCGGCAATAACAAGTCATTTAACCATTAGAAATAAAGCCAGATCTCAAATAAATTATATATACATATTTTTTAAACGATATTTAAGAAGATTGAATAATGCCAAAGTAATCTTATACGTTTAAGTGATCAGTACATTAATTTAACGTATCACCCTATATAGAACTAGCCTTTGTCCGCGTAGACCCTAGTCCTGAACTAAACAGTAACTTCTGTCACTCACCAACCCTGTTAATATCTCCATCACAACCCGTAATACATACATTCTAATAGCTCAGTTAAATTTATCCAGTAAACAAAAACACAAATATATTCGACGTAAGCCAAATGTGATATCAGGACCTTACTTTAGAAGTGCGTTGCATCTGGTTTTTCTGTGTTCTGAGTAAAAAGCATGTTCTTTTATTTATATTTTATAGAAATATTAGTATTTAATTTATCACAATCTTTTTTATCCTTATAGAAGTTGAACTTTACTGTTGTTGAAATTATTGTAGAAATCTAGCTATCTGTATAAGATTGATATTATATTAGATTTTTTTGATCATATGTTACTCAAGATATATATCTTATTGAGGTACGTATTATAAGATTTCTCTGATGAAATATATCTCGTAAGATATTTCTAATTCTGATGACTTGTATCCCATGGGATTCATATCTCTTATACATATTTACGTATCACTTGAGATACGTAAATATGTATATGAGATACGTGGTACTTCATCAGATGTACCACGTATGATATACCTCCATGAGAGGTTTCTGATCTGTACCTCATTAAATTTATTTAATGAGATCGATATAATCGGACCTCATTATTATTATTATTATTTTTTATTTTATTTTAAAGATATACCAACAGCAATCATAACAATAAATTACTAATTTACATAAACAATTGGACAGGGACCGTTACAATCACTTATTACAGGTATACACAGAATTAAAAATATGTCTCTATACATGTAAAAAGATTAATCAATACAGTTATTACAAGGTAACAATATAATTTTAAACGTTACTTAACTCAAACCCACTGTTTCACACAAGGAATAGCTAACGAACAAAAAAAACAAATTAATTCCAAGTATGCAAAAGAAGTTGTTGGAGAAAATATCAAACAGTAAATCAATTAAAAACCTCATACCCTCATTATAAACCTCATACCCTCATCTTGTCCGTTGGCAGCGAGCGCACATACAGGCGAGCACGGCGTCGACGAGTATCCGGACATCAGCGGCATCACAAACGCGAGGGTGAGCTTTATTTTCATATAGTGTATCCCATCTATGACTATGGTTCTCATAAGAAAATTCGTACATACGTTAACTTGACCCCCCCCCCCCTTCTTTTCTTTTATACTGTCATAGGATTATACTCCACCAACACCAGAAAAATTAATCCACTCCCCTTCACTATGTCTCATTACAAGTGTCATATAGTTTGTAATATAGTTTTATGGGCCTCATATGAAAGCTCAGTTGCTCAGCGGGCGATGGAAGGAGTTATGTTTGGAGTCTCAACGTGATCAATAAGGAGATCCGTAGAAGAACCAGAGTCACCGACATAGTAAAATTCCGCAATCAATTTCAGCTTTGCCATTACATCAGTTTAAAAACACTGTTAAAAAGAGGCTGATACAGAAAGCCTACTATACTCTTGAAGATTATTTGGAAGATAAGAATGTGTGGATATAGCTCTCTTTGAACCTGTACAAGACAGTAACGACTTAATGTAAATAGTATTAAGAATTATATTTTTAAAAGAGCAACCGCCGAGTTTCTTGCTGGCTCTTCTCGGTAGGAACAGCTTTCCGAACCAGCAGTAGAGTTGACGATTCAAAAGCACTTGTTTACAAGTTTATTTGAATAAAGAATATTTTGAATTTTTTGAATAGCTCAGCACGTTAAAACTGAAGTGATTTTGACACATAGTTTGGAGAACGGATGGGCGTTGGGGTCTTAAGGTCTTGGAATGACGACGCTGCACTGAAAAACGCAGCGTCGATAGACCCCCTACAATATTGATTAACGACCTCTAAGGTCTCGGGGAGGTCTAAATCCAAACGGCACAAGATTGTGTATGTTTGTGTTTGCTAAACTCGTAAAACTAATCAATGGAATGATTTGAAATTTGTACACAATATTATATGTATGTAAAAGTGATTTTTTATAGTTTTTATTTTACAAAATTTCATATATGTCAATAATTTCATATATTTTACAAAATTTCATAAAATGGTATATAGTGTGGAGAACCGATGGACGTTGGGGTCTTAAGGTCTTGAAATGGCGACGCTGCACTGGAAAATGCTGCATCGGTAGATCCCCTACAATGTGGACTGACGAACTTTACGGCTTTGGGGAGGTCTAAATCCAAGCGTTACAAGATCGTATTGTGTGGGAAAGAGAAGATAACCTACAAAGAAAGATTATTGTCCATCGGTTGGCGAAGAAGAAGGTCCCATCTTCGCATGGGTAGCTATGGGTAGTCTTCTTAGGGTGGTCGCTACAAGCGAATTAGTGTTAGAACAACGCTATTTAGTATGCATTAGTTTTAATTATGCAATAACTTCAAAATATTCATTTCAATTATGGTATAAAGGATCATAAAACCATGAAATAGTTAAGTGACTTATGAATCTAAGTTATGACCGCTATTTTAAAATTACTAACGTAATCTCTTTTCCCCTAAACTCCCATTCTCCCCATTCCCCCACCGCAGGAGGCCATGCGCAAGATGACCGAGGAGGACAAGAGGAAGATCCTCCAGCAGGTGGAGCTGTTCCGCCGCGAGAAGATGACCTTCGACAACGAGGTGGCCAAGTGGGACGATGCGGGCAACGACATCATCATGCTCGCCAAGCACATGTGCATGATCATGCTGGAGATGACAGACTTCACCAGGTTAGTCGACAACGCGTAGAACACTCATTCACTCGCACGCGCACATGTACAATTAAGCACACCCAAACACGTAAACACGCACACACACTAAAGCACAAATGTGCACTCACGCACGCACAAACGAGCATGCACCCGCATGCGTATATGCATGCAAAAACACGCACAAACGCTTTGTGCATGATCATACTCGAGATGGCTTTAGCACGCCACAGCGGTCGTCTCAGGGGGAGGAGAAAGATGATTCCATAACACATGACTCCAAAAATCAACACTATATTATTTGTTCACTTTCATACCGTTATGTATTATATACTGTAACTAGCGGCCCGCCCCTGCTTCGCATGAGTATAAAATATTTCGCCTATGTCACTGGATAGCTATTACATTTTTTAACCATCACTTAGTGCAAAACAACGCTATAGAAGTTTTAACTTCAAAAACACGTAATCTATGGTCCATGACTGTATTTGGTCCTTTTTATCGCTTGCGACAGAGGCCGTGGTCCCCTCAAGACCACCATGGACGTGATTAACGCCGCCAAGAAGATCTCCGAAGCTGGAACCAAGCTGGACAAGCTCACCAGGGAGATAGCGGAACAGGTGACTACAACTTTCTAATTTATTCAAATTCAAAATATTTTTTATTTAAATAAACTTGTAAAGTGCTTTTGAATCGTCAAATCTACTGCTGGTTCGGAAAATTTGCACTTACCAACAACATGAAACTCGGCCGTTGCTCTTTTCAAAATATATTTTGGGCAGAAAAGGGTCAACCACTTACCTTTACAGGATCGGGACTCAATTCTGGATACTCTGGACACTTTCAAAATAGTTTTTGGTCACAAATCACAAGGTTTTCAAAACTGCTGTTTCTGCGCGTACGTTGCGTTTCGCGAGTTGCAAGCGGTGTGAAGAGGGGTAGGCGGCGTAGGAGGGGGAACAAGGGATAATGGCCGGTGGTTGCCATTGACCAATCAAATCTGAACCTTGAACCGCGAGATCTTATACTTTGACTTAACATACCCCGCCCCAAAAGGGGGATACCCCTTTTAGTAATACTACAATCAGATGCTGGTAAGATGCAGGCTGAATACCTGTGCTCATGTCTGAATGTGATAGTCTTCTGACGTATCAAGTGGACTGTATTACTTGACAATTATTAATTAAATTAAATGTATTGACAACGTTTGTATTTATGTTCGATTATATGAAATAGGTATATATTTTTTGATTAATCAAGTTTGTTGCAATAAAATAATAATAAAAATAAAAATTAAATGTTGATTATATATGTAGTATTAAAATTAATCTTCGTTACGTGGCAAGGGGTATACGTTCGATAACGATCGAATGTATGTACCCTTGGCTGTCTTAACTTCTACAACTCGAATTACGGAATCCTGTCCAGGAAACGCTCTAACCATTCGTCTAATACACAACTGAAATGGTGGTAAGTTGTCTTGCTTAAGAAGCATAAGATCACTGATCTTCATAAGGTGTTTGGTGGAGTTCCACTTATGTCGTGTCTGTAATGTCTGAACATATTTGTGACTTCGTCTTTTTCGCGCGTTAATTATGTTCTCGCTTGCTAAATAACGAAGCTGAACGATCTTGACTAGTTTAAGTAAACCTTTTTCTAATTTATCGCTGGATAGATAGCCAGTATTTCTAAATTTTGTTATACACCAACCACTTAAACGTAGGTACCAAGCTGTGACACGGTTGAGTGTACTTAAGGCGGTAAACTTAAGCATAAAATATAAGCGATAATATTCGAACATTTTTAAAGATTGTGGTTTAGTTTGCAACCAAACTAAAACGATGGATGAGTCACTCCACGCAAACATGTGACTTAACAATTGAGTTTTGGTATTCAAGCTATCGGAACCCCGTTTTATTTTGTGAGCTAGTAACAGAGCACCTGATAATTCGAGCTTTGGGATCGTTAGATTTTGTTTTATTCGTGCGACACAGATCTTCGATATTAGAAGATGTATGGTCACCCTTCTTATTATATGGACGCACCGTATATAAACGCATGCTGCATAGGCTGCGTCAGACGCATCGTAAAAACCGTGTAAATAGAAATATACGTTATATAATACCTGCCGAGGTATATTTAAGTTGTTCAGATAATGACGTAACTCTAGACCCCTTACCTCTAATAAGTTGAGCTCGGTTTCGACTTCATGTGCTTTAGAGAAAGATGCAACAACCGTTACTACATGGTCCGCAAATATATCGTTTTGCAACACCTTTGGTACACGGTGGTGACTGCTATGACCTAGGGTAGCGAGCTCAGGTACACAGCGCATCGCAAAAAATGGAGCTAAAGTGACATCATAGGCCACTAGGTTCCGTTGATAAGCATAGGGTGTACCGTTATTATCGCGCCACAGGATTAATTTAAAGTTACGATCGTAGGGGTGAAATAAAATCTGCCGATACATTTGGCAGATGTCTGCAGAAAATACAATTTCTTGCAAGCTAAAGTGGAGAATATCGTAGCCTTTTAATTTGGAACCAGCTAATAAAATATTTCTTAAGGAGTTCCCCGTACTGCTTTTCCTATACATTCCGTGATATGGAATGTAGTTCTTGGGAGAACGTCGTGCAGTTGATGGTACAACTGGCTGTATGTGGCCCAGAGTGAGATATTCTCGCATAAAATCTTTGTATTTTTGCTCTAAACTAGGAGCTCGATTAAACTTTTCGAGCGAATGTAACGTATTCGCTGCTATTGTCCTAGGTTCACCTAAATTATGGCCACCCTGTTTGGAGGGTAAGCGCCCTATAAACCGCCCGACATCGGTACGCGAATGCGTCTGTCTTAAGTGGGTTTCGCAAGATACATCAACTGGATGTTGTATATTTGTTGGCGACACCTCTTCTAGCTCCCTAAACCGTTTAAAACTTTCATCAATGTTGATCGACGCAAAAGCGCAGACAGGTTTATAATTAAAGTTGTCGCCGGTAAAATCACCCATTAACACCCATCCAAATAATGTGTCAAATGCCGTCGGTAAGTTTTCGCCTAACACTAATTTGTTGCCTTGATAAATCTGAGCACACGCCCCGGCACCTAATAACAAATCTATCGGGCTTCTAATATTGCACTGCGGATCTGCAAGTTTTAAATTCTTAAAGCGCTCGAGTAGACTGCTATGTATCGTAGCTATAGGTAGGTCGGACGTAATGCGCGGCAAAACAAATGTATCGACGCATAAAAATGAGTCATTATTGTTGGGCTTTAAATAAAGTTTTAGATGACCCCTAGTATTAAAACTAGTCGCTCCCCCTATACCTGAGATCGATATGTTTGTTTTATCATACTTCGCATTGAGTCTCTGAACACAATTAGCAGAAATAAAGTTACTCATACTGCCGGGATCGAGTAACGCGCGCACCGGTTGCGTGCGGCCGTTGTATGTAACAGCGACATCGATTACCGCGGTTGCAAGCAACGAGTGACGCGCGCTCGCGCCGTCTGAACCGTGCGAGAGGTACGAGTGCGAAAAGGAGGGATCTTCGGAGCAACTAGGTATCTCTTGACGCGACTCCGTTGATGTTTCGGAATTAATAAAACTACCGGCGTTTGGATTTATATTATTTGACGAACTAGTTGATGGCATGTTATTGTTTATGTTTTGAATAGTATTTACGGACGTCTCTTCATTAGAAGTATGCAACAACGTATTATGTTTGCGTTTGCAAAGTTGACACCGCGACTTTGAAAAGCAATTATTAATTCTGTGAGGCCGTAAACAATTAAAACAAAGATTATTGTTTGTTATATAATTCAACCGAGAATTTGTGTCCATGTTTATAAACTTGGTGCATTTAAATAAATAGTGAGAACTATTGCATAATGGACAGCTGTAATTTGGTTTCGTGTTACTGCCTGCTGTAAGCTGACTGTGTGTAGTAGACGCCAGTGACGTCTTGTGTGTGTGACCTTTGTTTTGGGGCGTAGATTTACTCCCGCTGTGAGTCTCGTAAAGGCCTGAAGTCTCCAGAGTTTTACATAAGCTATCTAGGAATGTTATGAGTTGATCGAAGGTAGGAATTTTTACGTTTTGATATGTAATCTCGAATTTAGTGCGTAAATCAGTGTCTAGTTTTCGGACAAATATGTGTAATAACAACATGGACCATTCGCTTACTGGGAAGCCAAGACTAGTTAAGCCTCGCGTATTCTCCTGAATGATGTTTACGAAATTACGTAACTGTGAAACATTCTTAATCGAAACAGTAGATAACGACAACATTGCGCTCAGATGTGAGTCGGCTATCATTCTTTTGTCGTCATACCTATCAATTAAAATTGAACGGGCCACTTCATAATTCTCCGGTGTATTAGTTAAGTGTTTAACTAAGTTTAGCGGCTCGTGTGATAGACAGCTAAGTAAATAATGTTTCTTCTGAACAGGACTCAGCGATTGATTGTTGTGTATTAAACTATCAAAGAGGTTAATAAAATTTGGAAAATCGCAATAACTTCCCGAAAATTGTTGTAAATTAATTTTAGGTAAACTTATATTATCAACTCTGTTACATTGTTGTATACTAGACTTAGGTGTAGCATTTGAATCCGAAACAAGTGAATCGTATAATATTTTTACTTCGATAAACTGATCTTCGAATTTCAAATACTTTTCTTTGTACACCTGTAATTGTTCCGGATTATTTGCAACAGTATTTATTAAATTTAAATAACAATCCTCGACATTATGTTTTATTTCATTTAAAAACGAACATTTCACTTTGAACTTTTCAATACATAACGAATCGTTGAAATTACTCGAAGTAGTTGAATCGTAAATGCTCACTAGTTTTTCAATATAAAAATCGAATTTCATTACCAGCATCTGATTAGTTTTTGCCATATTTCGGTAATTAACGATAAAAAAGTTAAAATAATTTCAAAATGAAAACCGTTTGGCCGCGGTTGGCGTATTTGAATTTTTGAAATCCGGCAAAGAAGGATCAAATTTGGGCAGAAAAGGGTCAACCACTTACCTTTACGGGATCGGGACTCAGTTCTGGATACTCTGGACACTTTCACAATAGTTTCTGGTCACAAATCACAAGGTTTTCAAAATTGCTGTTTCTGCGCGTACGTTGCGTTTCGCGAGTTGCAAGCGGTGTGAAGAGGGGTAGGCGGCGTAGGAGGGGGAACAAGGGATAATGGCCGGTGGTTGCCATTGACCAATCAAATCTGAACCTTGAACCGCGAGATCTTATACTTTGACTTAACATATTTTTTAGAACTAGAATATTTCATCATTGTTATTTATCTTCAGCTCATCTATCTTGAACTTCTCCTTAGTTCTAACTCTTTTTTATCTAAAGATAAAATATATAGAGGAGTTAAAGACTCTAACTCCTCTATATTCAGCTACGTTATTTTCATCTCCTTTAACTCTTCTAACATCAGTCCCTTTATCTTTAACACCTAAATCTATTTATTTATTTATTTTTATTTATGAAAACTTTATTGTTGACAACGCTAAAATTACATAATGTTTTATTAAAACTAAATATTAACAAAGGGCGGCCTTATCACTTAAAGTGATCTCTTCCAGGCAACCATAACATTAAGGACCTTAAAACAAAAATAAGATGAAATTGATATGGATAAGTGCAACTAATACCAGATGTACATACTAATACATATACGAAATATGAAATAAAATAAATAGAGAAAAAATAAATACTTCAATACATATTTATAATTCTACATACATACAACACATACAAGAATACATACATACATACTTCAATACATATTCATAATTCTACATATATACAACACATACAAGAATACATACATACATACATACATACATAAAAATATATTTATAAATACATAATATATAAGTATACTAATAGTGAATAAAAATTACATAGATAAATAGTGATTCCTTACACGCCTTTTGAATATTTGTAAGGATTTCGACTGCCGAATTTCTGATGGAAGTGCATTCCACAACCTAACAGCTGTGACAGTGAAGGACTCGCTGTACAAATTGGTGTTACAATGGGGCCATTTAAGTTTGCTATCACTTTGTGATCGGAGAGAATGGTGATGAGGATAGGAGGAAAGGAAAGTGAACCGATCTTTAAGATAAAGTGGCGAATGAGGTAGGAAAAGAGTAGCGTACAGGACAGAGAGGACATGAAGATTACGTCGATAACGTATTGGAAGCCATTTTAACCTAAGGCGATACTCCGAGACATGATCAAACTTTTTTAAACAATATATAAATCTAATACATAAATTTTGTAAGCGTTCTAACTTATTTAGGAGTTCCTCCGTCAAATCCATGTAAGAGATGTCGGCGTAATCTAAAATAGGAAGAAGGAGCGTAGTTGCCAAAACTATCTTAGTCTTGACTGGTAATAGATTTCTCCACCGTTTTAATTTACCATAGGCTGCGAACATCCGACGACTAACTTCTGAAATTTGAGGTCTCCATGAGAGTGTGTTATCCATCAGAATACCCAAGTTTTTAACGGTATTACTGTATTCTAGTATAGAGTTGTCGAGTATGACTGGAGGTAAATGGTGATTATTTAATTTTGCAATTTGCCGCGATCCACCCATAATAATTACTTGGGATTTGTTGGGATTCACAGATAAAGCAAAAGATTTGCTCCAATCTGAAATGATCTTGAGGTCAGAATTCAGCATCTGTACGACATCATTGATATCTTCACTCGGAGCAGAAGCATACAGTTGAAAATCATCTGCATAGAGATGGTAAGAAAGGGATAGTAGATTAGTGAGGTTATTTATGAAAAGAGAAAAAAGAAGAGGAGAGAGAACACCGCCCTGAGGGACACCAGCCCCGAGACTACAGCAAGAGGAGTACCTTTGTTTGATCCGAACACATTGATGTCTATCGAAAAGGTACGAACGGAACCACTCGACAACACTATTGGAGATGTTTATCGATTGCAGGATGGCTAATAAAATGTCAAAATCTACGGTATTGAATGCATTTGAGAAGTCAAGTAATACTAACACTGTTATCTTTTTGTTATCAATACCGTAGCGGATATCATCGCACACTTTTGTTAGTGCTGTAACGGTGCTGTGACCGCGGCGAAACCCAGACTGGAACGAGCTAAGAATCTTGTTTTTGTTAAGGAAAGAAGATAGTTGAGAATAAACGATGCGCTCAAGAATTTTAGATAGGAAAGGAAGAATCGATATGGGGCGATATTGGGAGAAAGAACTGGGATTAGGAGCTTTAGGAACAGGAATGACCTGCGCAAAACGCCAAGCCTTTGGAAAAGTACTGGAAGTAAGAGAAAAATTAAAGATATGGTTAAGAATTGGAAGGATAGTATCTAAAACTAAGAGAATCATCCTACGGCCTATCCCATCGCTTCCCGTAGCATCTGATTTATATGAAACAATAAGATTTCTTATTTCATCTGATGAAATAGTAGTAAAGAGAAAAGTGGGATAACAAGGTCTAGGCTGTTGGGCGAGGCAGGAAAGAGTATTCGGCTTATTCAAACAATTACTAGTCATATTAGCAAAATAACTGTTAAGAGCATCAATATCAACGTTATCAGAAAAAATATTTTTTCGACATCCTATCCCAAGCGTATTGAAGAATTTCCACACTGTTGCAGTGTCTTTGTTTACCACAGAGTCATGAATAAACTTACGCTGCGCATCTCTGCAGATTTTAGTACATTGGTTTCGCAATAGTTTATATTTATGCAGGTTGTGCTCAGACGGTATTAATTTATATTTGGATTTGGCCCTATTTCGTTTCATCATGAGTGACTTAATGTCTTGCGTCAACCAGGGTGCTGGCAAGTGTTTTAATTTAGTTGGCCTGAGTGGTGCATGAATATCAAATAATTGAACTAGAAGGGAGTTGAAAATGGAAAGTTTTTCATCGATAGTTGGAGCATTGAGAACGGTATTCCATGGAATTTCATTTAAATCTTGCATAAACTTTGGGGAATTAACGTTTTTGAAAGTACGACGCATGACTATGGTAGGCTTGGTTTTAGGAGGACGCACCTTGTAAGATAGGTACACTAAGTCATGGTATGAAAATCCCTCCGCAGGGAATTGGCCAAATCCGCTAACATACTGTGTCCCAGAAATAATCATAAGATCCAAGAGTGATGGAGCACAGTTAGGGGCGAAATGAGTAGGATTTTTCTGTATTAAATTCAGATTACTACTGTGGACTATTTGTTTAAAACGTTTAGCGCGAAAATCATCTTTGATCAAACATGTATTGAAGTCGCCCATTATGATGGCATGGTCTACATTGGGTATATACGTCTCTAATAACTGCTCAAACTCAGGAAAATAGTTTATATGGAGGGAAGGGGAATAAAAGACTCCAAGTAGGACCTTCAAGTTACCAAATAAAAGTTCTAAAAATAAATGCTCAGCAGAACCGGTATAGTCGGATGAAGATTTATTTAAAATTGTAAAAGGAATGTGACTACGCAGATAGATTGCTACCCCTCCACCCCCTTTACCTATCCGATCATTACGGATTAAATGAAATCCGGGTAGTGCGTAGGAGGTAGAGGGTAAACAGGGCTTAAGAAAAGTCTCCGAAATCAGAATTGCGTGCACACTAGATAAGTCAAAGGAAGCAAGGAGATCAGCATAGTGCGCAGGGACACTTTGGGCATTTATATGGATGACATTAAAGTTTTTTTGAAAGCTAGATAAAGCGTTTTCAAGTAAAGTGTGCAAGGATTCTGAGGCGCTGTAAGAACTACCATCAGAGGAGGACAAAGAGAGGTAAAAAGAATTATCTAAGTTATTATTATCTTCATCACTATTATTCAATACCATAATTTAATAAAATATATAATAAAATAAATAACTATATATATATTAAAATAAATTAAAAAGTAATATAAAAAATCAAAAATATATGTGCAAATAACACTATTTAATATTTAAACAATACAATCACAACAACAGCAACCTACCAACTTTATACAAATAAAATAAAACAAAATACCACATGACAAAAGTTTTAACATAAGATCACAACCTAGACCAAACCTAAGAACTATGTACAGGTTTGTTCTCATGGCTATGACTATATATAACGATCAATCAGAGTTAATCGATAATCAAAAGCATGTGAGTAACGGCTTGTGTATTTACTAAGATACATGCCCTCAGTTATATATTTGACCTATACAACTATACAAAAATAAAATACTACTTGGCTGGGCATGGCTCATGACCTACCTTAAAAGCAATTAAAAAGAGTAAAGAATAGATTGGTTTACTTTGCAAAGCTTCAACAAATTAAAGTATAACTTAAACATGATTAAATATTATAATGTAACTAAATTAACAAGATTCAATATTCTAAACCAAAATACATATTTCAACATATATGGCAGTTGTAACTAAATATTAAAATATTGTAATGGTAAATGTTATAAAAGGTAAAATTAGATTTATTAATAAAAGTTATAAACCAAAATACATATTTCAACATATATGGCAGTTGTAACTAAATATTAAAATATTGTAATGGTAAATGTTATAAAAGGTAAAATTAGATTTATTAATAAAAGTTATAAACATTGGCTTAAATAATATATTTAATAAATGATAAACAAACAGAAGGTTTATTTACAAAAGTCTAAGTTAAACTTTATTTTATTTGATGTATCAATGTTACTTATTAAACAAGATAAACTACATAAAAAACAATATAATACATTGTGCCATACTTTTATGATACAATGATGACAAAAAAAGCAATAAATTCTATATATATATATTTGGCCATATACATGCTAACTTACAACTAAAGAATATAAAAGGTAATATTATTGTAAAGTTCCAGTACAATAAAAATCAAAAGACATGGATGGTTATTTCCTATGAAAACGTTTGGACCTGGGGGCTTGCATAACTTTACCATCCCTACAGACAGTTTATTTTTCTTCTCTTTTTCGTCAACTTCTCAATCGTCGGCTCATTTATCTACAGCTCTATTACCTTCAACTCTTTATCTTTAGCCACTCTCTGTTCAGCTCCTATATATGCAACTCCTCTGTCTGTATAAAATTCAAAATATTCTTTTTTCAAGTAAACTTGTATACAAGCGTTTTCGAATCGTCAAATCTACTGCTGGTTCGTAAAATTTGCACTTACCAAGAAGATGAAACTCGGCCGTGGCTCTTTTCAAAATATATTACTTAGTACTAGAATATTTTGCCAATGCCATTTATCTTCAGCTCATCATTCTTAAGCTGTTTTTTCGTCTGTTCCTCTTAAATAATAGCTCACTGCTTTGGTCCTTAGTGCCCGGAGTCGTCGACCAAGCAGGACCTGCTGGCCTACCTCCAGCGGATCGCTCTGTACTGCCACCAGATCCAAATCACCAGCAAGGTGAAGGCCGACGTGCAGAACATCTCCGGAGAGCTCATCGTCAGCGGGGTGAGTGTGGTGTTAACACTAGTGTTAGAAATTAAGTCTAAATTCATTTAAAATGAATAATAAAAATAAACGTATGCCTTTAGAAAATCCCGCCATCTTAGTGCACCAACACTTTTCACTGCAAAATCCAACGCCAGAATGATTCTACCCCCAGTTCATCACTAATCCACTTGAGAAGAACTGGCAACAAACTCAGTGGTCGCTAACATCACGAATAGCGATTATTTGAGGTTAAATTCTAATAACACGAAATACAAAAGAGGTCTCCCAAACACGTCTACCTCCTACGAATGTCGCACGTCAAAAAAGAGAGATTGACGTCAGCTTGTCTTATATAGGCTGTCACAGCTTAGAGATCTGGATTCCTAACACTGGTTATACAATACAAAGATATAAAACTATCTAAATGAAAATAAAAAAGTAACGGCCTGTTACTATCCCACTTCTGAACATTTGTCTCCTTTCTCCGTTTTCGGGACAAGAATTGGAGCTAAGACCTACCACGCTGCTCCAATGATTGGTAGGTTACACATATTACCAGAGTTATATAGAGATATGCAGGTTTCCTCACGATGTTTTCCTTCACCGCAAAGCGTGTGATAAATTACAATTATCAATTAGACACATAATTTTTAAATAGAAAAAAGTCATTGGTGCCTGTCCGAGGTTCGAACCCTTGACCCAAAATTAATATTCGGAATTGTAAATGCGGAACACTGAATATTATGATGTCGGTTAAGGAGTAATTTTAATGCAATTTGGTACAACTTACATTACAAACCGGATGTCAAAAATGTCATTTTTTCCTTCGATAATAATAAAAAAGGGAGGGAGGCGAGAAGGGGAGATAGTGGGTAGGGAGGGACACTCGTCCCTAATTCTGCTATCCCACTTCTGATAGTGGTGATGTCGTTTCCAGCTGGACAGCGCCACGTCCCTCATCCAGGCCGCCAAGAACCTGATGAACGCAGTGGTGCTGACGGTGAAGGCGTCCTACGTGGCCTCCACCAAGTACACCCGCCAGGGAACCATCGCCGTGAGTATCGCTGTAACACGGACTGTGAACTGTACTAGACTGTGAACTTTATCTGTACTTGACTGTCGACTAGACTGCGAACTGTATTTATACTTAACTGAGAACTTTGTCTGTACATGACTGCGAACTCTGTCTGTACATGAGTGTGAACTTTGTCTGTACTAGATTGCGAACTGTATCTATACCTAACTGAGAACTTGAAAGGGAACTTTGTCCGTAAATCACTGCGAAGTTTGTATGTACTTAACCGTTAACTAGACCGCGAACTATATCTATACTTGACTGAAAATTTGAAAGGGAACTTTGTCTGTACATGACTGCGAACTTTGTCTGTACTTGACTGTCAACTAGACTGCGGACTATATCTATACTTGACTAAAAATTTGAATGGGAACTTTGTCTGTACCTGACGGAGAATTTGAATGGGAACTTTGTCTGTACATTACTGTGAACTTTGTCTGTACCTATTTGACAACTTGAATAAGAACTTTTTCTGTACATGTCTGCGAACTTTGTCAAAACTTGACTGCGAACAATGTCTGTACACGACTGCGAGCAATGTTTGGATTATAACTCGGACTATGACAAGTGTCTGTTTACATCTGTATTGAAATGACACTAGCTATCTACATTAAACTGACACTGTAGTAATATGACATAGTTTACTTCAAATATACTGATATATATATATGACACACAAGTCATGACAATGTCTATATATAATGTCACTGTAGTAATAAATATGACGGAATATTTTAATATTTTGTAATAAACTGACACGAATCATAGACTTTAATTCCTCTTTATAATGTGACATTAAGACTGTGACATTATATGTCCGAAATAAATGACACTTAAGCGATAGACTATGACATTATATGTCTGAAATACACTGACAATTTATAAATGTTATTATTAATCATAAAAACATGAGTTTACCTACAATTAACTAACAATACGCCTGTCTTTGTGTGCCGCTGTGTGATAATAACGTGTATCTATCGATATGTATGTATTGTTTTTATTATTAAGACGAAAGCTTCTATGGTTTTGCCGTAGTGCTGAATATAAACGCGCAGATATAAACCATATATACATTGTATAATTATACAATCTTAAACAGTATAACAAAATATGTATAAATTAATATATGGGACACTTACACACACGGTCGTCCCCAAAGTAAGTAACTTAATACTTGTGTTATGACAGACAACTGGTGAATATATACTTATATAATTTTAAATACATACTTAAATACACCTAATATCGAAGAACTGACAAATAGTTATGTCGACAATAAAACTCAAAAAATAGTCTATGTTTAAATTTAATTCCAATGAAAATGTAACATTTTTATATTACGAACTTTTTATTCCAAAGTTTCAATAGGAACGGGACATTTTGAGCGTTCCGATTAATTAATTATTAATATTATTTATAAAGTTACAAACTTTTTTTTTAATAAATTTAAAATTCTATGGAAAATGTTTTCTATGGAAAAAGTTTTACATAGTACATAATATTTTACATAATTTTATGTGATACAGAATGAGTATAAATTATAATTATATGGCATGAAACGCTATAAACAAATTTTTGGTCCTTCGAAGCCGGATATTTAAATATGTAATCGAATATTATATTTTTATATATTTACCAGTTGTCTGTCACCCATAACACGAGTATTAAGTTACTTTAGGTGGGAACGACCGTGTGTAATTGTCAAATATATTTTTATTTATTTATTTATTATTGGTCTTCCACCCCTGCTATAAAGTATTAAAGCCTTGAAATATAACCTAATTTGACATGTTTCAATGCTACAAATTAATATGGTTTTAAATTAAAATTCTATCAGTAATTTTTGGTCCTTCGAAACAGGATATTTAAATATGTGTTGGATGTTATATTTTTATGTATTCACCAGTTCTCTGTCAGTCGTAACACAAGTATGAATTACTTTCGGGACGGTATATATTTATTATTTTTGGTTCGCCTGCTATTAAGTATTTATGCCTCAAATATAACCTAATTGGACATGTTTCAATGCTTTTTGGCGCTGGACAGAATAACTATGTAAGTTAACGCAATTATAGATTTATAAATGGTTTTTTAAATATATTTGTTATGTATTTTAAAGTAAATGTATTTTCGGCATTTTCAGGGTATGTTCATTTTATTTCAAATTCAAATTTTATTTCAAAATTTTCTTTATTCAAATAAACTTGTACACAAGTACTTCCGCCCGTTCCCAACTGTGCTATAACAACTTTACAAATCACAGCCAAATTAACCTTTCTATTCAATTTATATTTTTAGTTTTTCGATACCCGGAAACAGGAATAGTCTTTTTTTTAAATAAAACCTAACTAAAACTATCTATCGCCGAATTCTTTAAATCTCTCGTATCTCTTGTTTCTAAGTAACATTGTGGTCAGCTGCTTCATTTCCCACTGTTGGGCATAATTTAAGGATACAGGATATAGTGAGTCCGATGCACTATATTCCAGATATTATTACGTCCGTCGACCTATTCACTGCTATAAACTGTCTCGTTAGATTTTGTTTTTCTTCGTGTCTTTTATATTTTTTGATTGTATTTATTCTATAAATGGCTTAATGGCCTTAGCAAATTTTGTGATTGAGCTTTTAGTGACTGTTATATTATAGTTTATTAACTGCATGGTTCACATATCCTCCCATCCTTTAGTCCCATATCTATTTCCCCTCTAGTCCTATTTTCTCCCTTTCTGTAGTCCCAAATTCTTTTGGACTTTTGGTCGCATATCTCCCCTCTCTTTAGTCTCATATCCCTAGTCCATAATCCTCTCTACCTGCAGTCCCATATTCTTCCTCCCTTTAGTCCCATATCTTCCCTACCTCAGGTTCCATATCTTTCTTCCTTCTAGTCCTATATCGTCCTTTCTTCTAGTGCCATATCTATTCTCGCTCTAATCCAATATCTTACTTTCCACTGGTTCCATATATTTCTTCCCTCTAGTCCGATATCTTCCGTCTCTCTAGTCCTATATCGTCCTTCCTTCTAGTCCCTTTAGTCCCATATCTTTTCTCCCAGTAGTCTCATATTTTTACTTCCTCTAGGCCCATATCTGCCCTCTAGTTCCATATCTATTCTCGGTCTAGGCCCCATATCTTCCCTTCCTCAGTTTCCATATATTTCTTCCTTCTAATCCTATATCTTCCGTCCCTCTAGTTCTATAACTTTCCTCCCTCTAGTCCTATAGGTGTCCTTCCTTTAGTACCATACCCTCCCTTCTTTCTTCTCTACCTTTAGTCCCATATTCTACCTCCCTCTAGTCCCATATCCTCCCACCCTCTGGCTATATGTACCATATATCGTTGCTAACGCTGTCGTGTGTTGGTGCGGTGCGGCGCGCAGTCCCCGATAGTGGTGTGGCGCATGAAGGCCCCCGAGAAGAAGCCGCTCATCCGGCCCGAGAAGCCGGAGGAGGTCCGCGCCAAGGTGCGCCGCGGCAGCCAGAAGAAGCAGCCCAGCCCCGTGCACGCGCTGGCCGAGTTCCAGAGCCCCGCCGAGAGCGTCTAGTGAGTGCTGGTAGGGGGGACGAGGGGGGCAGTGGGGGGAAGGGTAGGTACACTCCTTGGGAGAAGACGGATGGTGGTGTAGATGCTAAGTTGCAGAGCCTGGTTGAGAGTGTCTTGTAGTGTTAGTTAAGAGGGAGGTTGTAGTGGTGTGTGTGAAGTGATCAGTAAGCGGGCGGGCGGAGTAAAAATTCCGCTGAGTAAAAACTAAAACTGAGTAAAAACTCCCTTTTTTGGAGGGGGCGGGTATTTACGGGAGAAGGGGAGTATTATTTGAGAGAGAAGGGGAGTATTATTTGAGAGAGAAGGGGAGTATTATTTGAGGGAGAAGGGGAGTATTATTTGAGGGGGAAGGGGTGTATTATTTGAGGGAGAAGGGAGGAACTTCTTTACAGAAGTCAGATGCTGGTGTAGAAGATTCTGACGTGTACAGCCCCATCGAGAGCGTCTAGTGGGAATTATTGAGAGTAGTGGGGTGGGGGTGTAGTCAAAGACGCCTAACTGTGTTAGTTAAGAAGATGCTAAGTTCTAAAACCAGGGCGAAAGCATCCTCTGAGTGTTAGTCGAGATGGGGGTATTAATTACAGGTTGTTGGAAAAGGAGGTGGCGTATAAGTTGGTTTGAAAGGGGGAGGAATATTTACTGGAGACGGAGATGTGTTTGGGGGAGAGCGATTTATTTAGAGAAGTAAGGTTCTGGTGTAAGATTCTGAGGTCAAGAACCATCCAGAGCGTCAAGTGGGAATTATTTAGTCAAAGACGCCCAACTATGTTAGTAAAGAAGATGCTAAGTTCCAGAACCTGGGTGAAAGCGTTACTTGGGATGGGGGATGGTCGAGATGTATTAATTGGGATAGAAGGGTGGGAGTACCAGTTGGTGGAAAAGGGGGGCGTATAATTTGGGGGAGGGGATAATGTTTACAAGAGAAGGGGAATATTATTTGAGAGAAAAGAGGGGAGCAATTCCTTTATAAAAGCCAGGCCTTGGTGTAAGATGGCGTACAGAACCCTATCAAGAGTTCATGCAAATAGGGGGGAATATGGGGAGAAAAGGGAGGAGATAAAGTCGGAGATGCGTGAATGCATTAGTTCAGATGATTTAGATATTATGCCATAGTTAAGAAAAAATCTATAGCCTGAGAATTTTGTATTACTGGGGGGAAATATGGGGGGGGGGGGATTCTTATCGTTGGGGAATTGGTCGTTAGTTGAGAAAATGCTGAGATCGGCGGATAGCCTGGTTCAGAGTTTAGTATTAGTTGGGGGGATGGGGGGGAAACTTCTTTAGATGCTAATATCGGTAGCTTGCGTTGGCCGTAAAATTTCCTAATCTATAACATGTTTGTTTTCCAGACGCCGCTCGCAGCGTACATCCGGACGGATCTCTATTTATATATAAAATACTTGGCTATAGAATATTCGGAAGCGGATGTTAATGTAGTTTTTTTTATTATATCGCCACACTAAATATTTATTCATGTAATTTATGAGTATTTACAAAATTGTGAGATGATTTCCCTTAAGTATATTTATTACAAAATTTTAGCTTCTCACAGCTTAAAAAATATTTCTATATATCGTTTTTGAATTCGCCATTTTTTTTTTGGTTTATTTTAATTTAGCTTTAATAATGTATATTACATTACTGATATTATAAATGCAAAAGTTGAGTATGGATGTTTGTTAATCTTTCACGACGAATCCGCTGAACCGATTTCGATGAAATTTGGCACAATTATATATTATCACACGATTACAGTCAACGCGAACGAAATTGCGGGTAAATAAGTTACATTGACTAATACTGACAATAGACAAACAAACCTGCAAAATAGACGACAAAATTGGATTTCACCTCAATAAATATATATAGTACTCAAATTTCAACTTTGCCTCTACATATATCTGTAATCAATCACGCTTAGTATTAAAGTGACCTAATTGAAAAAAAGTTATTTCGGTTTTAAAGAGACAACTTGGAAGAGCTAGACTGTTTTTATAATAGATGGTATTAGAACAAGGATTACAATGTATCTTAAACGATTTAGACTAATTTTAAATTAGGTCACTTTAATACTAAGCGATATATTTAACTATGACATAAATTTTTATTATTTCTCTAGCATTCCACTAATATCTGGATTAGATATTCCAAATAACTTATAATTTTGTTATTTAAATCAGATATTTTCATATCGATATGCTTCAAACGACTTATTATACATCGCGATGTAACAACGCGCAGCGCCATCTAGGTGTAGAAATATTCATAAATATTTTTTTTGCGATTATTAAAAAATTTTCAGTTAAATCGCTTTCTAAATCAAGCTATCGGTATTTTCTTGCCGTTTACATTAGAAATATTTAAATTTGTAAAAAACAACGAGTTTTAATTTAGGCGGCAAAATTTAGTGTTACAAATAACTTGTCTTACATCGCGATGTAACAACGCGCAGCGCCATCTAGTTGTACAAACGTTAATTAATATTTTATTTGAAATTATTATAATTTTTTAGTATCGTTTCATCGATCAAGCTATCAAAATTCAAAATTAAGAAATATTAATTAATATTTAATATATTGGAGTTAAATCGCTTTAAAAATTAAGCTATCGGTTTTTTTATTGCCGTTACAAAAATATAAATTTGTAAAAAAATCAACGAGTTTTGATTTAAGCGGGAAAATGTGTTACAAATAACTTAACGTACGTCGCGATGTAATAACGCGCAACGCCATCTAGTTGTACAAATATTAATTAATATTTTATTTGAAATCATTACAATTTTTTTATTATAGCTTCATCGATCAAGCTATCAAAATTCTTGCCGGAATAAAAATTTCCAAAATTTAAATTTCTAAAAAAAAAAAAAACGAATTTGATTTTAGGCGGGAAAATGTAGTGTTACAATAAGGGCAGCCAAATTTTTTAGGAAATCGTTTTTGTATTAGATATTATTTATATATTGGTAAGGAATTTTGTATCGCGTTTTAATATTTTAATGTTAGAATAATATGAGATTGGATTTAAAAAATGGCGGCCAATATATGGTTTAATTTTTTTAAATCCTTTCTCATTTGAAATGTAAATGAAACTCGTTAAAATTTGATAAATTGTCTACATATGTATGACTATATTTTTAATTTGGACAATAGTTTCAATGTGAACTGCAAAAATTTACTGAAATCTTTAGAAAATCAAGTTTTTTTTTAGTAAAGAGTAGATTTTTTGATAATAGCTTTTTATTAAAACTGGCGATAGATGAACACGTGTATTAAAATTATGTTTCAAAATTTCGAATATGAATTTAGAAATATTGACTGAATGCAATAGAAAGTAAAGGTTATTGTTCAATTAAAAAAAGAACAATACATTAGTAATTTCAGTTTCATTTCAATATTTTGAATATGAAATAAGGGACATTGACTGAATACAAAACTAAGTTTAAAAAATCATAATTTTACATTATTATTTTCATATATATTTCTAACAATGGCGGTAGTTAGTTATAATATTTCTGACATATGTCATCTATCAGTCAGCACGTGGTCGCGGTGGCGAAAACACGTTTGTTAAGTGTTGAAATAATAAAAATTGATTTTTAAACATTTTTTTTTCATTTTTATGCAACACTCGACTTGCATTCGATTGTTGGAGTTTTAATTCTTTTTAAATCATGATCATATTTTAACGAGTTTTATTTAAACTTAATAATAATTAACATAGTATAGTGGAACGTTATAAGTATTATAGGTTGTACTGTTTTAGGATATCCTAGTTGTTGTTTGCGAAAGGATTTTTTTACAAAGAGTTTAATTTGTCTATGGATTTTGTAACTGGACCTTTTTTTAACATTATTTATTTGAGATGCAAACGGCAGTAAAAATTTAAATTTATTATTTTATATTTCTATCTAGTATTTTTTAAATATTAAATTTAATATGAAAAAATTATAATCGTTTGCGGAGATCGTATATACGAGCAATAATATATTTTGCTATAATCCTCGATAAAGATCAATATAAATCAATATAAGTCGAACGCTTTTTCGACAATTATACAAAAAAAATTCACGTTTTAGTTTTTAAAGTATATTTTTTAGTTTTTTCTACTTTATTTATTCTTCCATTATCTCACTCTTTTATAGATTCCGTTACAAATTTTCGATTATTTTTAGTTATATCTCTAAAATAATACATATATTTGCATTAATATATTCGATCGTTTGTAATTATCGAGCGCCATCTTGGAAATATGACGAAAAAATATTTTTCGACGGCCATCTTGGAGGAAATACTTTCGCAAACAATTTTATGTATAATTAAATTAACTAATTTTTACAAGTAGTTATTAAGAATAATAAAATTCATAGCAATATTATTTAGATTTTGCATACGATTTTATGGATTTTCAATTAAACAACGGTCTAATACTAAAAAAATACTTAATCGAAATTTTTCGTTTCACGTCTTTTGATACGAGTTTACATAAATATTATTAATAATATGTTAAATAAAATACTAAATTATATTTTATGGGATGTTATGGATTTAAAACCCGTGCGAGCCATGAGTATAATTATAAAGCGTTTTTGAAAAGAAATCATCTTTAGGAAAATTTACGAATTTGTACTACGTGACAACCCGCCATTCCGTGGTGAAATAGCATGGTGGATCTAAACTCTATAGTCTCTCGAAAAGGAGACATATGGGATAATACGTTTTTTTATTAGTCATTAATCGTGATCGAAAAACAATATATCAAAATTTATATATAAAATATATCGCATTAATATTAAAGTGACCTTAATAAAAAAGCGTTCTGTGGTAAATAGCAATAAAGCCAAGCGTAACTAATCAGAATTATATACGCATAATTTGGAAGAAAACATTAAGCTTTTTTTAATACAAAATAGTAAAATATAGTTTAAAAAATAATTTCACTATTACTTTTGTATTATCGATCTCCGCGAAGTAACGCTTAATTCTATAAATTCCTTTTTTTAATAGTTCATAGCGTAATATGATGGCATTGAAATAAAGATTAGTTTAGGAAACGATGAATTATTTTAAATTAGGTCACTTTAATACTAAGCGGGCGATGTTTGTTTATAAAATAGAAAGATGCACTTCATATTGAATTTTTAGTGTCCTAATGCGAGTTTATTTTTACAATTTCCAAAATTATGTATTATTATTTTAAAAAAACTGTTTTGAAACACATTTACTGTTTTTAAACGTTTATAAATTAAACTTCGTAGATTTAAATATAAAAAAATACATGAATGATTGTGATTTCTTTCAGAATTACTAAAATATGTTAAATATACATATAATTTGACTGGCCCGTTGGAGCAGTGGGTAGTGACTCTGCCTTCAGCTCCACGGGTCGCGGGTTCGATTCCCGCCGAGGGCCAACATTTTCTATAAATGAATTTGTTGGTCTTTGAGCCTGGGTGTATATTTGTATTTAAGTATGTATTTAAAAAATATATAAGTATATATTCACCAGTTGTCTGTCCATAACACAAGTATTAAGTTACTTACTTTGGAGACGACCGTGTGTGTAAGTGTCCCATATATTTATTTATTTTATTTATACAATATTGAACACTTTTTCACTCGTAATTAACCGATTATATAATATTTAGAAATACAATAAGCATTTTGTAGACATTTTCAATTTTCTAATAATATATTATCTATAGTATTTGACGAAACAATAAACTATATACTCTAGAATGACTTTTATTTATGTGAAACAATCAACTTCCTGCCCTTATCCCACTCTAATTGGGCTCGGCACATGTTACAAACAAACAAAAGGCCGCCTGTCTGACGTCAACTTACCTTAGTCGTATTTTAAGACACCCCGGTAAGAGTGTGGTCTATTCTACTAAACCGGATACCACACGGTAGTTCAACTTACCTTGGTCGCCTTTTACGACACCTCGGTAAGAAATGAGGGTGGTCTATTCTACTTCCAGCTTCCTTGTCGTTAATCAAACTCTAGAAGGAGCGACATATAGCTGCTAGATTCGAAGTGTTATAGGGCGAAGCGCGGCGTCCTCACGGCATTTTAAATCTGTAATATCTCCGAAAATGTTCACTTAAATTACATGCTGTAAACGGCCATATTGATCTATATTAAATCAACTATTTATTTAAGGTACTTAATTGGATAAGGATTAATGCTGTATTGTATAAAAATTGCTTCAAAAATAGGGCATTATTTTTCGTACCTAAAAAGTAAATGACAAAAAATGCTATAGTGGGTTATCCATAAGAGATAGACATATACCATCGCGGACTTTTCTGTAGACCTTTTCAAGGCGTACAAATACTTAGTACATTATTTTGATAAATCTCCTAGGGTTTAGCCTGCGTTTGCAATGAAAGCGGAAAAAAATGTAATTATTTACAGAAACCTCAAAAATTACAGTATTTCTCTACTCCGTATTGAATGTTATTATACATACAAACCTTCCTCTTGAATCACTCTATCTATTAAAAAAAAAACCGCATAAAATCTGTTGCGTAGTTTAAAAATAAGCATACATAGGGATATATGGACAAACAAAGAATGTGACTTTGTTTTATACTATGTAGTGATGTTGCTCAGTAAAGATGCAGCTTTCCAATGGTGAAAGAATTTTTGAAATCGGTCCAGTAGTTTTTGTGCTAAAACATTACAAACATATATACAAATTTTTCCTCTCTATAATATTGGTATAGATTAAAACACAATGAAAACTTTAAAAACATTTTCATATTGCCATACAAATACTCAAAACTTAAATCAGGTTATAACATTGTTGGTAATTATACAAAATCAGTCGATAATTTGGAAATAGGTTCACTGATGATAAGGCTATGAAATAAACAAAAGTTTCTGGAAATGTATGTCAAAACTGGTCATAACTTGTCACAAAATAACAAGAAATAACACTCCATAACTGGTCACAAAATAACCTTTTTAGTTTTAAATTAAAGATGTTTATAAAAAAAATGTAATTTAAGAGTTCATAATCAGTAACTCAAAATATAGAAACGAATGTCATCATTTATATTTATATATTTCTCTACTTGTCACAAAAAGTCAACTGGTCACTAAATTAAAAATTGAAAAAAAGAAACTGTTTTTATTAGAATTTTTTTATATTTCTTTTGTCTTGTATTTCCTATGTATTTGATGTGCAATAAAGAGTTTATTATTCTTATTAAAACTGGTCCCAAAATACTCCAAACATTGAAAAGACTATCAAAATCAGTAACTCCACATAGAAATTTTAAAGTCAAAAACTGGTCATAGCATAACAAATCTAGTCATAATATCACTAAAACTCATTTACGACAAATACACCAAACTTATGCAATAAAAAGTCAAATCTCCAAATATTGAACAGACTTTCAAAATCAGTAGCAATATAGGAAATTAAGTTAAAATTGGTCATCGTTAAAACTAGTCATACCTTAACAAGACTTGCCCAACATCACTAAAACTAATTTATAACAAAAAAACAGTCAAAATCTCCAGACATTGACAAGACTTTCAAATTCAGTAACTAGAGAGAAATTAAACTTAAAACTGGTCACAACATTACAAAACTTGTCCAAATGTAACTTAAAGTAATTTAAAACACTTAAATGGCCAAAGTTACTAAAATTATCAGTCAAATTTCTAAATATTGAACAGACTATCAAAATCAGCAGCAATATAAGAAATTAAGTTAAAACTGGTCATAACTTTACAAGACTTGTCCAACATCATTAAAACTAATTTATAATAAAAAGCAATCAAAATCTCCAGACATTGAGAGACTTTCAAATTCAGTAACTATATAGGAATTAAAGTTCGAACTGGTCACAACATAACAAAACTTGTCCAAGTGTAACTTTATAACAAAAAAACAGTAAAAATTTCCAAACATTGAGAAGTACAAGACAGTAATGACTAAATGTAACTAGTAATAACAATTATATTTTTAAAAGAGCAACCTAGTATCTCTTAGGCTCTTATCGGTAGGAACAGCTTACCAAACCAGCAGTAGAATTGACGATTCCAAAGCACTTCACTTACAAGTTTATTTGAATTAGAAAATTTTGACTTTTAGGCATACGTTAT
The DNA here is from genome assembly GCA_029227775.1 of Morpho helenor. NCBI lineage: Eukaryota > Metazoa > Arthropoda > Insecta > Lepidoptera > Nymphalidae > Morpho > Morpho helenor. Next base: position 41,808,447 of record JARGCU010000028.1, on the reverse strand, counting down.
CTTCTCTCCCTTATTATTTGTTACAACACTAACTTAGAACTCCAATATTTTAGCATAACTCTATTACAAAACAAGTCCAAACACTTGACCATACCGAGACTATCAAAAAAACTGGTCATAACTCAACAAAACTTGTCCAACATCACTGAAGTTAATTTAAACACCAAAACAATTTGTGACTAGTTTTGGAAACTGGTCACAAACTGTCAATCAACTTTAATCTTTTTATTTTTCTGTTCTATATCCTCAGAACTAGAATCAAGTTGGTCAATATGTCTTTTGTTCGTTGTTATATTATTGTTTATATTTTCTTTATTGCTTTTCTTCCCTTTGCCTTTATGTTTTGTGTTGTAATATTCGTTGATTTTATGACTATCCACTCCGTTCAATGGTTCCAACTCAATACTTTCATCTAATTCTTTGTTCTTTGGTTTCTCAGGTTTATCTTCTTCATCATCAGAATGTATTATACTTCTTTTTGGCTTGGTTTTTGAACTGCCAGCTGAAATTGTATTTTAGATTACTGTGTGATTTTTACCATGGGGTTATTGATTTAAACAGGCAAACATTCAGGCATAATATCTTTACATATATGTATATAAAGCTGAAACTTTGTTTGATTGTTTGAACATGTAAATTTTAGGGACTACTGGACCAATTTGAATTTTTTTTTGTATGTAAGATAGTCCATTTATCGAGGAAGGCTATAGACTATATAGCATCACGATATGATGAATAGGAGAGGAGCAGCAATAAAAACTATCGCAAAACGGAAAAATTCAAAGCTTTTCTTGCGTGCGCAAAGTAAATGGTGATAGTTATTCAAAAATTATGTATTACAAAATTGTTCCCCTCTAAGCCTTCCTCGATAAATGCACTATCTTACACTTAAAGAATTTTTCAAATCAGTCCAGTAGTTTCCGAGATTAGCATGTACGAACAAACAAACTAATTGTTCAGCTTTATATATTAGTATAGATACAAAAACATATATAGTACATATAATGCAAGTATGGATCTCTGAAAACTAACACCTAATGTTTGCCTGTATATTTTTCACAAGTAAAAGACAGTCATGATACCTTTGGCTCCAGAATCCTCATCACTTTTTGGTGAACTGGTTTCTTGATTTTGTATAAAAAAATTGGTAATAGGCTTCTGCCACTTCGGGGTCTCTCGAGGACACACTGGGTTTCCTCCTGAATAACTTCTAGAAGACTTCTCGCTGCTGGAACCTATGGGACATAAAACTTTAATGTTACAAATTTTTCTGAAGTTGGCTTTCACAAGCATATTTTAAACAACACATTGTAATGAAGCCACCACTGGTTCAGGAAGGTGCTCTTACTGAGATTAACCAGAACCTTATCAAAAATCTATATATATAAAAAAAAGTTGGTCTTAGTTACACTATTTATAACTCAAGAACGGATGAACCAATTCGGCTTGAAATTGGTGTAGAGGTTGCTTAGAACTAGGAGACGGACATAGGATACTTTTTATCCCGTTCGACCGCATTTATTTTATTCAGTCAAGTTACTATAAAACGTGGTATAACAAAACGACTATGACATGGAATAACAAAACGCAAATGTCAGTGGAATACAATACATAGATGACAGCTAAACGTAATTTTGTCTTTGGTGAAGTATGGTAAAAAATTTGACAATTATCAAAATAATAGCTAAACATAACTACATAGTATAAAACAAAGTCGCTTTCTCTATCTGTACCTATGTCCCTATATCCCTTTGTATGATTAAATCTTTAAAACTACGCAACAGATTTTAATGCGGTTTGTTAAAAGATAAGAGTGATTCAAGTGAAAGGTTTATATGTATAATAACAATCAATACTGAGTAGAGAAATACTGTATTTTTTGAGGTTTCCAATCTGATTTTCACTGAGTGACATAGACTATATATTTTATACCCGTGCGAAGCCTGAGCGGGCCACTAGTAATTTATAAAGGCTTTTTTGACTAAATCCATTTGAGTTTCTCTTAGTTACTCAGTGCTGAACTCTCTCTGTCTTTGTATTATTAATTTTCACATTAAAATGTTCATAACAGGTTTATATTATTTTATTTTATTTATATACCCCTATAAATTTAAAAAATCCTAATCCTAATCCTATCTCAGCCAATCTGAGACAAATTAGACTGAACTCAACCAAAAATGGTTTCAAAATTATTATTTGTTAAATTTGTTGTTTCAAATGTTAAATTTTGAACAGCATACCTGAAGAGACTGCACTGCTTGGTGGAGGTGCAGCACTACACCTTGCTTTACTGCTTTTTCCAGTGGCAACTGAAATATAATATTTTTATAAGCTTTTATAAAATTAGCCGTTGGTCCGACTAAGTTGAATAGTACCACCCTCATTTCTTACCGAGGTGTCGTAAAAGGCGACTAAGGTAAGTTGACCTGCCGTGTGGTATCCGGCTGAGTAGAATAGATCACCCTCATTTCTTACCGAGGTGTCGTAAATGGCGACTAAGGTAAGTTGACCTGCCGTGTGGTATCCGGCTGAGCAGAATAGATCACCCTCATTTCTTACCGAGGTGTCGTAAAAGGCGACTAAGGTAAGTTGACCTGCCGTGTGGTATCCAGCTGAGTAGAATAGATCACCCTCATTTCTTACCGAGGTGTCGTAAATGGCGACTAAGGTAAGTTGACCTACCATGTGGTATCAGGTTTAGTAGAATAGACCACCCTCATTTCTTACCGAGGTGTCGTAAAAGGCGACTAACGTAAGTCGAACCGCCATGTGGTATATGGCTGAGTAGAATAGATCACTCTCATTTCTTACCCAGGTGTCGTAAAATACGACTTAGGTAAGTTGACGTCAGGCAGGCGGCCAATCGTAAAAACGCAGCCAAATCATGTTACAGCACGTTTATAATATGCTGTGCCGACCCCACTTAGAGTGGGATAAGGGGAGGAAGATGATGATTTAAATAATTTATTAGTTAGACTTAGTAGCTTAATTTTTTGCAAAAAAAAAATTAAAAAAATAGTCATCCTTCAAAACCTTTACAAATTATATACCAAGTTAAATCTCTATCATAAATCACTGTCTATTGTTGAAAACAGTGTGAAAATCTGTTCCATTTTTGGATTTATATGAAACAAGATAGTCAAGTGGTTTATCGTGTAATTATACAATTACAATTTCAGTTGAATATCTACTATATTAAAGTTATGTTTAAATACCTTTAGCCGCAACCGATGCCCTCGTTCGCGCCATTATGTAAATACTTCATATAACTAGTTATCGTAAATGGAAAATATTCTTCTAAAAACAATTAATACAAATTGCAATGTTAAAATAAAATTTAACGCGCCAAAAATTTGCAAACTTTGAATGTGTCACTGTGACAGCAATTTCTTATAGCCATGTGAAAAAATAATCGATTTTTAAAATAATCGATTAATTTTTCATCAAAAATCGATTAAAAATCGATTTAAGGTATCCCTTTTTCTTTTTTTCTTTAACTTGTTTTTTAAAATTGAATATGCATTGTTGAATGAAACCAATTTAGCCAAACTAGACATAAAATGTCTAGTTTACTACCAAGAAATAATATCAGATGCGCTGTTTGTGAAATTGGATTAAAATGTGTAGTTTGGCTAAATTAGTTTCATCCAACAATGCATATCTAATCTTAAAAAGCAAGAAAAGGAGTAAAAAAGAAACAGGATACCTAAATCAATCGATTTTTAAATAATCGTTTTTGGATGAAAAATAATCGATTTTAAAAAATCGATCATTTGAAAAATAATCTATTATTTTTTCATATCGCTAACTTACAGGCCATATTTATACAACAAAGGAGATGGGCAAAATCTAAGTAATAAATAACGCCAAAATTAATTAATTATATCTTTGTATAACTAGGGAAAACTGGTATTGAATAAAAAAGTTATTTATTTGATGCAGTTCAGTTAAAATTAGTGAAGTAAAACAAAGAAATCAAGTCACGATTTGTCTCGAATCGGTAAGAAAGTCGATATACAAATTATATCGATTAAAGAATGTAATATTCTTACTAATATACTGTAACTTTATAACTCTTGTTGATAAATATTTTTATATTTCCATAAAAAAAACTAGATAATTATGCATAGTTACTAGCCTTTTTATATTTTTATTATATATATGACTGATTTACGGAGTCGATTAATAAAATCGATTTCTGTGCAGTACTCAAAAATGTTGTTGTTATATTAATTATCTGTTAATAATTGTTTCATGTTTCTAAATATGTGTTATAGAAGTAACAATGGTGCTTTATAGTTGCTATAATAAATAAGTGGTCCATGCGGATATTTACATCGTCGGCGTAACTGGACCATAGGACGCCGTCACCGGGCGGCAAATCATTGTAATCGGATATGTTGCCGCCAGCCCTTAGGAATAGCTATTTAATTTAATCATTCTGTCCTTAGCATCGAGCTAGGACAGACACTTTTAGTTTGTAGTTAGAATGTAGCTTTTATATAAAATAAATTAGTTTAAAATATTCTTTCCTTAGCATCGTGCTAGGAAAGATGCTCTTAATTTGTAATTAGTTTGTAGTTTTTGTATAAAATAAATTAGTTTTAGTAATCTGGGTATTCTTGAATCTTCCGACACTGACGTCTGTAATTGGCGCAGTCGGTAAAGGATGCTTTAGGCCGTTTTGGGGTAGATTTTGGTTAGGAATTCCAAAATTGAAGACCTAAATTTTCAAATTTCTACCACGAGCGACGGAGCATTAAAAGAACCAGAAGTTTGGAGCGGAGGAAAATCCGAAAATCGATATTCCCGAGTACCAAGTAAGTACACAAAAATCTTTTCTGTGTGCTGCCTTTTATCCTTAGTCCTTACCTATAAGCTACCAAAATTTTTTATCCTAAGCAAAGTACCTCTGTGGGGTTTTCGCGTGCTAAAATCGCCCGGAGCCTTCAGTTGGACAATAATAGAAACATTAGTTTAAATTTAGTTAGTAATTCTAGTATTTTTAAGCGTTCTTTAGATAATTACGACAAAATGACGGACGTAGATGTGATTTTTAAAACTCTACGTTTAGTGCCAGAGTTTGACGGCAACCCACATATATTACCCAGATTTATCCATCTGTGTGATCAAATCGTAAATGATTATGTAAGTCTAAATCCTGATAATGAACTATCGAAGCTTTGCCTCATTAACGGGATCTTAAATAAAATCACAGGGCAACCTAAATATGACCGTAATCCTATTAAACGAAACTTAACATAGTTCCTCCTGCTACAAAGCCATTCGAAATTTTACATTTAGGTTTATTCTCAATTCAAAATGAAAAATATCTAACATTAATCGATGCGTTTTCTAAATACGCACAGGCGTATTACCTAAAAGATAGCACACCTATTAGCGTTATACAAGCACTTTTAAAATTTTCTACTCATCACGGTCTGCCTCTTACTATAGTTTCAGACAACGGTACACAATTTACTCATCAGCTATTTAATTAATTTACTAATTTACACAAAATACAGCATCATAAGATCTTGCCGAATTCACCGAATGATAATGGTATGGTAGAAAGATTTCACTCCACATTGCTGGAGCATATACGTATTTTAAAATTACGTAATGAAAATGAAACTGTTAATAACCTCGTCCCTTACGGTATCTTAGCTTATAATAGTTCAGTTCACAGTTTCACTTAGAGTAGGCTGTTTGACATTATAACGGGACACCTCGATCCGCGAGATCCCTTCGAGGTTGACCTGACTAAACATTTATTACAACAGTACACGCAAAATCATCGTGAACAGATGAAATTAGTTTATAACGAGATAAACGAATTTATTCTCATAGATCGTGAAAAACTAATGGAAAATCGCAATAAGAACCGGGAATCGGTAATCGATTATATGCCCAATCAGCAAGTTTATATTAAAAACCCGTTAGCTAGCCGTAAAAAGATAGCTGCTAGGTACACTAAAATAAAGTATTAGCAAACTTACTAATATATAATTATACATCCCGCAAACGTGCACCAGTTGCTAAAAATAGACTATGAGTCCACGGGACAAAACTTAAAATTACTTTTTTTAAATCATAAAAAAAATAGTATATATTTAAAATAGAATTATAGTATAAAGTAGTATTATACTTAAGCTTCCTATATTTAGCAAAAGAAAATTTGACTTTTATAAATTATCAATAGCCCCAAATAAATTTAATCAAGTCCTAATCCTTCCCTGCTAAACCTTCCCTGGTAACATAGAAGGATATGTGTACATTGAGGCTGAATGCCCGAAGTTCGATACATCTGCATCGAGAAACTTCACCACCAACTTTGAAAGCTACCAGACTGTACAAGAACTCTCATCGTAAATCAATCCAACGGGAAGGGCTGCAAGATGACTACAGTAACCTTGTCAAAAATTGCACTGGAAATACTCAACGAGAAACACTGTGTGATGTCATTTCCAAATATCACCATAGTACATACTGTAAGGATACCGTTGAGAAGAAATCATTTGAACTGAATCTTCAAACCATTGATCTCAGAAAATTACGTCATCATAATCATAAGCTTATATCTCAGCCGAAGTTGAACCTTAAGAATACCCCAAAGGAGTTCATCTGCCATACGACAATCAACTATACATCTTATTATGTGCACTTGCACTCAGTATATTCATCGCGACGACGATATTTGGCGCATAAAGAGCAAATTAAGACAGAACCACTGCAGATGAAAGTAGTCAGAATCAGAGGCCAGGAACAGCTTCTCCTAACTATACCAGCAATATTTTCTCATCTGAAGCTTCAAAAATAATTGCCCAACTCAGGGTGGAGGTGTTATAGAAGTAACAATGGTGCTTTATAGTTGCTATAATAAATAAGTGGTCCATGCGGATATTTACATCGTCGGCGTAACTGGACCATAGGACGCCGTCACCGGGCGGCAAATCATTGTAATCGGATATGTTGCCGCCAGCCCTTAGGAATAGCTATTTAATTTAATCATTCTGTCCTTAGCATCGAGCTAGGACAGACACTTTTAGTTTGTAGTTAGAATGTAGCTTTTATATAAAATAAATTAGTTTAAAATATTCTTTCCTTAGCATCGTGCTAGGAAAGATGCTCTTAATTTGTAATTAGTTTGTAGTTTTTGTATAAAATAAATTAGTTTTAGTAATCTGGGTATTCTTGAATCCTCCGACAGCGACTTCTGTAATTTATGAAACATTCGTGTTGTTTTTCTCATCGTGTATGTTACGTTTGTGGATTTCTTGTATTCGTGTGCTACTTTATAACGACCTGTGCTGTTTTTCTGGACTACTGAGATATTATCTTTCGAGTGGACAATCTGATTATTTTGGATTTGAATTTTTAGACTTTTACACGCATTTTGAACGGTTTGCCTTTTGATTTGCTAACAATGGAATATATTCGGTGCATTAATTTTGGCATTGGCACTGCCCGTATGAGAAGAAATACGCTAGAATCAATTGAGATTCAAGCAGTGATAAGAGAATGGATATCTCCACGCTCTGTAAGTATTAATTTCAGTTTCTAAAAACTATATATGTACTAGTATGTGATTTAGTTTTAATATACATTTTAATAAAACAATGACGTTATTTGTTTTATATCCATTTTTATATCCCATTTTTGAAGAGTTCCCAGATCTAAACCTTTCGGTTATACTTCTTTACAAAAATTATATGACAGTTCAGTATGTAGATACTCAAGACTTTACTTCATTGCAGGTCAATGCTTCAGATCATCTATGTAATACTTGTTGGATAGCAGCTAATGAATCATTACCGGGAACCAGTGAATTTAGCTTACATTCTCAGCATCGTCATGTATGCATCTCCTGTGGAAAATCATTATTGCGCGTTCGATCTCATTTACTGACAAGGAGATCTGAGCGTGATACTGATATTTATAATTTTATATCACAATGGATTAATCCAAGAGAGGTCAGTAAGAATTCATCAAGTATTACATCATTGATATCCTTGGCCCCTATCCAGCTACATCATCAGATGCGAATATTACAACAAATGCATTCAGATCTCAAAATCAAGCTCTAAGAGAATATTTTAATGAAGGTGACGTTTTTATTTTGGATAGGGGTTTTAGAGATGCTCTGCCAGTTCTTTATGAATGTGGGTATGAGGCTCATATACCATCAACGGTACAACAGGGTGAAACACAATTATCTACTATTGAAGCCAACCATTCAAGAACTGTAACAATATGTCGTTGGGTGGTTGAGGTTATTAACGGAAGGTTTAAAAGAGATTTCAAGATTTTCAGGCAAGAGTATTATAATGCAGCATCAAGTAATTTGATGAAAGATTTTTCAGTTGCAGCTGCCTAGACCAATGCGTTTCACCCTCGTATTCAAAATAGGGATGATGCTGAGATCTTAAACATTATTAATGAAAAAATGAACAATGAAAATACATTGTGTAATGTTGTGTTAACAAATAATTTAAATAGAAAAAGATCAGATTTTTTTAAGAATAAATGTTGATTCTAACAATGTAAGTGATTTTCCTCAGCTGACCTATAGTGAATTAATATTAGTGTCTTTAGGAACGTACCAAATAAAACAAGCACGTTCCTATTATGGCGAACATACAAGCTGTGATGGCCTAGCGGTGCGACCGTGTGAATCTTTAGAGACGATCATGGGTTCAAACCCGGGCAGACACCAATGAGTTTTTCTATTAAAACTTATGTGTCTAATTGATAATTGCAATTTATCACACGCTTTTCGGTGAAGGAAAACATCGTGAGGAAACCTGAATATCTCTAGAGAATTCTAGGGATATGTGTAACCTACCAATCCGCATTGGAGCAGCGTGGTAGGTCTTAGCTCCAACCCTTCTCTCCAAAAATGGAGAGAGGAGGCCTATGCCCAGCAGTGGGATAGTAACAGGCCGTTACTTACTTACAAGGCATAACGGTTCATACAGCATTGAAGTGTGCAGAGAGGTTGACAGCAGTCTACTTAGAGAGCTGTCGGCTGCTAACAACACTTGGATTTTAAGAGGGAAAATACAATCAAGACATATAGGGCGTAAAAGATATTTTGTTTATATTTTAGTCGACAGCTCTCTTAATGGTAGGGCAGCAATACTGCAACATTATTGTAATTGTATTGTTGGAAAGAGGACAGTAGGCTGCTGTGCTCACATTATGTCCATCATATGGTACCTTGGATGGGCTCGGTACCAATTTAATATACAGCCTCCTGCACAGCATCTTGATGATTTGTTAATCTCCTCCTCTGATGATGATGAAAGCAATTAATAAAATGTCTTAAAGCAACTGTTCTTTTTTTTCAACCTGATAAACAGATGTATTTGTAATATATATCTTATATCTATATATATAAAAGAAAGTTGGTCTAAGTTACACTATTTATAACTCAAGAACGGATGAACCAATTCGGCTGAAAATTGGTGGAGAGGTTGCTTAGAACTAGGAGACGGACATAGAATACTTTTTATCCCGTTCGACCGCATTTATTTTATTTCTCTGTCTGTCTTTATATCTCTATGTTTGCTTAAATCTTTAAAACTACTCAAAAGATTTTGATGCGGTTTTTTTTAAGTATATAGAGTGATTGAAGAGGAAGGTTTATATGTATAATAAAATTCAATATGGAGTAGCCAAATACTAAGATTATCACTGAGTGACATAGGCTATGTGCTTTATACCCGTGCGAAGCTGGGGCGGGACTCCTAGTTTAAAATAAAATGAAGTACACAAAAAGCTGATAGGCGCATATCCCGTGAAGGGATTAGTGTATACAGATGTTTGGTGAATGTGACCTGTCTCCTTAAAATATATTAGCTTTTAGACCCTAAAAATAGATTCTAGTTTAAAAAATATGTAGTAACAAATTCCAATACAAATAAATTCCTATGTAAATCTGTCATGGTCATTAATTTATTTCTTCTAATTCCCAAGTTCTACCTAAAAAGAATTTTACATACTTGAAGAGTAACATTCGGTCTTTCTATTAAATATTATTTTATTTCTGTCCATCCAGGCCAACTTTGTATGAGCTATTTGCCCATCTCCTTTTTATTTTTTACATCTTTACTTTGTGATTTGGCAAAATGTGTTGCAATAAAGAATATTCTTTGCTATTGTACAATGTAATTGACAGTATTTTAATTCCGTAGCTTTAATTATTTTTACTTATGATTAGATAATCTGTAATGAATAGAACATTTACAGTAAGTTCAGAATCATTTACTTTAAGTAAAAAAATGTATCTATTGTCCATTGAATAAATAAATAAACATCCTTGTTGAAGCACTCTGTTGGGGAAATCATAAAAAAATCCATTCAGTAGTTTTGATTTTAGCCGACCCGTTCCCAACTGCACTATTGTTATTTTTTGACAGCGTAAATAGCCTTTGTTTTGTAAAATAATAAACCCATTTTGTTTTCCCTACCCAATAAGAGATGGCGCTCGCGTCCACCTGAAAAATCTTTTCGTAACTTAATAATTGTGATATGGGTGACACAACTGGTAAATATATATTTATAAAATTTTAAATACATACACCCAGGATCAAAGAATCAAAATTTTTTTGTTAAAAAATGTTGGCCCTCTGTGGGAATCGAACCCACGACACGCGGAGCTTAAAGCAATGTCACTACCAACCGCCCCAACGAGCTAATCAATTCTTCAAATCAGTTATTGAACGAACTTAGACAAAATATTGTTGTAATAATGTGTAAATAAATTTACTTTCCTTAATAGTATAATTTATAGAATTAGGCGTTACTTTGCGGAGGTCCATAATACAAAACTAATGAAAAAAATATTTTGCTATAATCTAGGATACATTTGGATTATAGCAAAATAATATTTTCATTAGTTTTGCTTAATAGTATAAATATTTAAAAATACTCCAATTTTTTTTGTTAGCAAGACATTGCTTTTATTTCAATATATGACAAAGAAAACTCAGATTTTATTATGCAATGTATTTATTTTGCAATCATTTTACTTAAACCTAACATCGATGTCTCCACAGGAATATATACAAGAAATATATAGTTCCAGATAATTTTAGATCATTTTTGTTTGAAAATTTATGTATGCGTCATGTCAACTCATAATAATGGAAATTCTTTGACACATAATAAAACTTATGTAACTAAACTACTTGTATTAATAAAAGAAGTATTCTAAATCGTTTTATTGTTTTCATAAAAAATGCTAAAATGAAATCAAAGCAAACTCTCATTTGCTATCCGCGGGCTAGCTGCTAATGACAGCGGCTGTCACATCTCCCACTTCAAAAATGGCGCGAAAGGCTGTGGCAAGATGTGACGTCCTGGCTTGCTTGCTTGCTTGCAGTAACGACAAGGCGGCGTTGTTACACTTATACTGCGTCCATCATATTATCAGTCTTTTGACAGCTCACGCTCATTAAGTTTTGTATTGCTTACGTACAAATATCATACAAATAATATTTGTACTTTATGGATGGGTACCGCCCACTTAGTGATGTCACACATAATGGGTTACTACGATTATGCCACAGATTAAAAATAATCGGTAGAAATCGATGTTACGAGTATTAAAAGACATTTAATAACATTATATAAAGTTTTACTTTCTTCTTAGTTAATACATGAATACAAATAAAACAATCAGGATATTTTAATTTATTTTATTAGCACGAGTCGTCGGAATGATAATCAACACTAGACTCCTCCGATGAGGAGTCTTCAGTAGCAGTTATTATTAGCTCTTGTGTAGATAATATATTATCAAACGCAATATCACGTTCCCAATCAGAGAATATTACTCTTTTAGTTCTTTCCACCACACTTGCCCAGTTCTCGGCCGTTACGTGGGTGCAAGCATTTTTTAGCAATTGCAACATTTTATTCGCTGTGAATGGGGGGCTTGTATTGCATCTCGCAGCATGCCCTTTTACTTGTGCCCATATAAGTTCTATTGCGTTGTACTGGCAGTGGTATGGAGGAATCCGAAGAACAGTATGGCCATATTCTGCTGCCATTTCATTGATTACATAGCGTTTTGCTCTCTTTTTGGTTTTTAATATTTTTATTAATTCAACTTTTAACATTGAGTCGTCCACATTTTCTCCATTGTCCCGAAGCCAATTAATTATTTCATGCTTTTTATTAGCCTGTGTTGGCATTTTGTCAATTTGACGGGAGTGGTAGGGCGCATTATCAATAAAAATTATTGATGGTTCTTCCAATGAAATGAGCATTTTTTTGAACCACTCTTCATACACATTTGCATTCATCTCTTCGTGGTAGTCATTTGATTTCTTCGATTTAAATGCCAACAGTGCGTCTTGTACAAATCCTTTTGCTGTACCTGCATGGCAAATGATTAGGCGCTCACCTTTTCCCATTGGTACTGAGGAAGTGGAATCAGCAGTATCATCAGTCCAGAAACGAGATAGTGTGTGGTTAGCGTTGAGCCATGTTTCATCCGTGAAAACAATATTTGCCCAATCTTGTATTTTCTTTGCCTCTCTTAAAAAATCACAACGTGCTATAGCTATATCTGTGCGTTCCATTAATAATTTTCTTTTATTTAACTTTTTATATGAAAAGCCAATTGTGTTCAAAACTTTGACCAAAGAAGATTTTACACCATGAAATAGACCACTTCTTTTCAAAGAAACAATAAGTTTTCTCAAAGTTGGAATTTCTTTTCTCAAGTAGTAATCTAGTTTACGTAGGTTATCATTAATCGAATTACTTAGGTACGTAATTCGATTAATGATAGTAGGTACTATAATCGGAATGGTATCGCATACGAGAATCTTTAGGACATCACTATCGTCAATCTGTCAAAAGATGGTTAATATAATGGACAGTGTATAATTAAATTTTAAAATCTTATTTAAATTTAGTCAAAGACGAAATATTATAAAAAAAAGTTATATTGTAAAATAAATATAACATATTTATCCTTTTTTATTAAATTAAGATATACTTCCGGTCAAAAATATTTGAAAAAATTATATTTTAAAATGTCTTTAACCTTTTTTAAAATACTTTTTTTATAATAGAACTGAGAATATTGGAATAAATTTATAAACTGAATTAAAAACTAAGAAACGTTCCTGATATAATTCCAAAATATTTTGATATCTGTTCTGTTCAAAGATATACAAAATTTATGGCATTATATTTCTTTTGTTTACAATTTAGTATTTTTCACGTATTTTTTAATGGCAATAATTCTGTCCTGGTATAAGTTATCCTATATTACATATACAACATGAACACATTTTTAAAAGTGTTTTACTTTTGTGAAGGTGGAATCTTGCAAGTTAATGCCCCACTTCCCGGTGTCCGATTGAGATATATACTGGTCCAGTCCCGATGACAATGTTTATGATAAGCATGACCTGATGACGGGATTGGCTCCAGACGAGGGAACCCAACGGTTAACATTAGGGATATCAAGTTTTGTTAAAAGCATTTTTTAAACATGTTTTTAATAGTACACATATTCGAACTTAAGGCAGTAATATAAGTATCTTACAACTAATCTCAACAATAAAAACCATAGAGTATGGGAGTAAGACTAAAATGTATCCATCGACAATAAAAAAGAAGGAAACAAAACTTTTTGTCACTTTTTTTTTACATGTGATTAGATGTAAGTATTAATGCTATAGTATTAAAGTCAAGCTTGCTTGTAAGACAAGCTTGGTATTAAAGTGACCTATTTCAAAATTAGTCTTGAGTTATACCATTGTAACCCTTATTTCAATGCTATCACGGTACGAAAAAATAAAAAAAATAGTTTCTTTAACGATAAAAATTGTTAAAGAATTTTTTTTGTAGGCGTAATGATACGCTTTATTTAAATTTGCCACTAAATGCCATTTTAATACTAAGTGTGCGATATGAATTTCATTTTCCTTCTCATTATTTGAGGCAACACTCACAGGCCTTAATAAAACTCCCGTACTCTAGTATAATAACTATGGAAAACACCTCAAACATTTCGCTCGGACTCAAAAAAACTTATCAATAATTAATAACAAATAGCATCTATCCATATTCTATAATCAAAAATGCTAACCAACAACAAAATACATCAAAACCAAACATCCTAACAAGGCTACTAAATTTTATGCCGATCTCGATCGTAATGCTTTGAATATAGAGTCTATTTTAGCTTGACGCTAATTATCTAGAACGTTCACGTTTACGAATCGCGTTCCGAATCCCCAGCACTCTAACGACGCGTAATTGAATAGAACTTTTGCAATCGGTTAGTTCCTTATATAAACGGGTTATCGCTTGCGGAAATTCAGTTTGCGAATAGAACTCGAGAGTGCATTTGGTTGCGAAAAATAAAATTAAATAATAGCTACTTTTGCTATATTCATGGTCTAAGTAATAAAGTTTTGTATTACAAAGATGTAATAAAATTTTAGCACTAATCACTAGGTGTTTTAATCGCAATTTATGAACCCTTGTAACGTTTTACTAAAAAATTAGTTTATATTTATCAGTTTTAATTTAAAACAATAGATCGATAAGAAATATAGAGAAATTGGTATTTTACTCAATTAATGTAATAATACTCAATCAAAATCTAGGCAAAACTTGTCAAAAGGTTTCATTTTCGTCTTATTCTAAGCGATGACCTTTATTAGTCACATTTTAAACAACACTGGTGTTATGCATTACTAATAGTAGTAGAAAGTCTGATATCTCGGTAGATATATGTTACAGTCAATCGTTATTCTTTAACAATATCAGCCAACAACAGAAGCTACTAGATATTGTTAGCCGAATTTTGTGAATCGGGAACATTTTCAGTCGTCGAATCTACACAATTGACTCCACTATCATTTTTATCTTCTTCACCATCAAAGTGTGTTGTGGTTGTAACTAATTTCGACTTAAGTCTATCTGCGGCGAGATACGTGTCTACTTTAATCTGGCCTTTATTTCCAGGTTGGTATTCGGCAACCGTCAAATTGTCCATACAGAAAGTATTATCACGATGGCTTCGCATATGCCGACCTAAATGTTCGCAGGGGAATTGCAATTCGCACATCTTGCAAGCGATGTACTCTGTTGGATCCAACGCTGTATGGTCAGACGTGTGGTCGTAACAAGCGTCTGCTGTTAGGAAATATACGTCGCACAGACTGCATTTAAACAGTTTGCTTTTATTTAACGTTCTAGTTTCTTGACTAACTGCAGGTGGAGGTTCAGTAAAAATTCTCGGAACAGACTCTAATATGCTGTCATTATCCTTAACTGATATGTCCCTATCATCCTTATCTTTCTCATTAACATCACTATGATGCAAGTTAGTGTGACGTCTTAATGTGGCGTTCGTAAAACTCAATCCACATTCTGAACAACTGTATTGTTTCTCATCATGCCGTCCATGAGATTTATGAGCACTCAAACTTCCCATGGTTATGAAGTTCAACCCGCAAACGTCACATCTGAATATACTAGGATTTGTTGGTGGGCTGCTTTTAGAAACACTTGCATTTGCTTCCAGTACCACACCTTTAGGCAAATCCTTGATAAGTCTTTCGAACGGGGTGTCTTCAACTGTTGCGATGCTTATATCCGACAAGGTGACTTCTCTCGATCTGTGATGGATCCTTAGATGCATGGAATGACTCTGGCGTGAGAGCTGTATGTCACATTTGCCACACCTCCTCACATCAGAGAGATGTTTGTGCCCGTTCTTCAAATGGTACATCGCTCCCAAGTAACTCATAGTGTACACGTCGCATTGCCGACACAAGTAAATCCAAGAGTCCCATTGAATGAACTTTCCTTTTGAATGCATCGTTATAACGAACAAAGTACTCGATTTGTTCAATTTGCACTTTTGTAAGTTCTTATGCGGCTGTATCATAGAATGGTGGAGGACCAGGCCACAGTCCTCGCATTTCGCTCCTTTCCTATCGTCCCGACACGAAGCTTCGTGGGCCAAAAGCCCTGAACATGTTAGGAACAACAGCTTGCACGTTGAACACTTGTAGTATCTAACGTTTATATATTTTAGGAATTCTTTATTGGATAGTTCGTGATTCACTCTCACGTCATTCTCTTGTTTTGTTCTCTTCACCACAGGTGGTTCGGGAGCTGGAGAAGATGGACGTTTGCGATTTTCTATATTAGAATTTGTTATATTCTTTCTGGACTCAATAAGTTTGCCATTTTTAAATTTGAACACAGTCACGTTCTTGTTGGAGAATTGTTTCAGTTGGTGCAGTCTATCGTGGTTATTGTATTGGGACGAATAGAACACTAGGTTACAGCGATCGCAAGTAACCCTGTACGCCTGTCCCGGGCACGTGTGTCTTTTGATATTGTAAATCTTCGTGATACATATGGTACAATCGACACACTGGTAAAAAGTCAACCCACTTAATTTAACTGCCTTCGAATCCAGTATCTTTCTATTTCTTTTACTAACGAAGTATGTAACGCTCATATTTTTCCTACTCAAGTTGTATTTCTCGTGGTATCTGAGATGGGACGGTAGACTCTGCTTTTTGAAGAACATAAAACACTTTGAGCACTTTTTCCTTTTATCTACACCACACTTATGTTCATCGATATACTGTTTTCCAACGCAAGTGTTGCAGTTTTTGCATTTGTAAAATTTATGGACGATCGCGTGCTTGAGTTTTGCCTCTTTCGATCTAGTCTTGAGCTTGGTATAGTAATTGTGGTATTTGATATGACGTTTGTACTTCTGTTTGTTGATGAGTTTCCCGCAATGCTGACACCTGATAAACTTTAACTCGTCGGAGACGGCTTTCGGTTTTGGATCTTCGATATCGAACTGCTTTTCAGCAAGGAATTGAACGATCCTGTATGTATCGTCAAGTCTGCGCATCTCGTGTCCCTTTTCGTGGGCTATTTTATGCGCATGCGCTGCGAACGACAGATTACAAGTCGAGCATTTGTGTTTTTTAAGATTATCAATGCATTGAATGCTCTGGGCATGCTCGGCTACCTTATTGGGTAGAACGATTTGATCACAAACGCCGCATTTGTAGAGCGTCCAATCTAAAGGGCCATCGACGATAATTTGCATCCTCACAGACCGAGTGAACTTGTATATACTCTTCGATAGTACTAGATCGATCTGTTCCTTCGTTAGTGAAATGAAAATGTCCAACCAGGCGTCCGTCATGAGCGTCTCGTATTTGTATTTGAGGATTTTAAATGAGTCTTTGTTGATATCGTCGCTCGAGTGCAGTTCTTCATGTCTCTTGTAGCACACGTCGACGAAGTTCAAATCGCATATCTCGCAGTGGTCGATGGTGACATTGTAGCTTTCCATGTTGCAGAAGTGATCTTGGCAGTGCTCTATGACCTTATCGTAGGTGTCGATGACTATATCGCAGGTCTCGCAGAGGAAGATAATGTTCCAAACTTGCGTCAGCGACTCGTACTTTCTCAATATTTCTGGTATGCTCTCGCTTGGAGTCTCAGTTTTATTACTGTATTCGTGGAAAGGTACGTGGAGCTTGTACGCCAGGTCGCTGAACTTCTCCCCGCAGTAGATACACACTTTGGGCTCCTCTGAGTTACACATATGGTTGTTCAGAGCGCCGTCGCCGAAGAAACGTACGCGGCAAAGCCTGCATTTCTTGAAATCCGGGAACGGTGGGTCGATAGATTTGTCCGTCTGGATATTGGCGAACGTGAGGTCCTTTAATTTCATCTTTGGATAGTTTTTGTGTCTAATCCTATGACTTTTCATGGCTTTCGTCGTGAAACGCAAGCCGCAGTGTCTGCACGTGTTCTTCCTCACATCTCTGTTACATTGGCCTATGTAATGCTTGTCGATGTGCCTGTTCCTCAGCATGAAGCATTTGCAAGTCGGACAATAGAAATATACTTTGTGCACCGGCTTCGCGCTCTCAAGTTCAGCGGACCCAGTTGCTTCGTCGAGATCCGGTTCGTTCCACGTGCCGATATGTATATAATCGACCATAATGAAATCCTTTAGAGTGATACCCTCTGCGTGGATTTTCTTATGTGACGTCATCGCAAATGGGTGCACCCATACGTGACACTCTGTACATTTAACGGACGGAGAGTCGCCCGTACAGATCTCCGAATGAAAGTTCACTAAGTTCTTCTCGTCAGAACACACCATACACTTCCTACATCTGCACAACACTCTTTTCAATATGTTTGCACTAACTTCTATCACTTTGAACTTCTCAACGACACCGTGTTGATAGTTATGGTAGACGCGATCGCAGAGTCTGAACGAACGTTTACACTTATGACACTTCCAATCGCCTTTCTTCATAGGGCAGTATCTTGAATGTTGTACTGCCGTGGTGCAAGAAACGAAATGGATTTGACACTTGTTACACTTGTACAGGGCAGATTTGGGCAACAACCTCGGCTTGGCCACGACCAAGTTCTTTTGGCCCAAGGTTTTGGGCGAACTATTTCCTGGAGACTGTGATTTAGTATCTTCGACGTGCCCATGCTTCGCAGCCTTATGTATCCTAACAGAATACTCCGACGAGAAACTCACATTGCATTGAGAGCATCTGAACTGTGAGATCGTATCATCGGTATAGCATTTCCTATACATCTCAGAGTGTGAGCCTTGGATGTGAACGTTGTAATGTTTGCTGTTGCTAAATTTATGTCCACAAAACCCACATTCCAAATTCGTTGGCACGTGCTTCTGGATGCTACTTTTCGTCTGGCCATGGCAGACTCGCATGTGAGTCAAAAGTCTGCCCAACTTTTTGAAGTGACACGAACAAATCTGACACAGTAAAAACATTCCTGTTGCCTGACTCGTTGATCTCTCCTCTCTATATGCATCTTTGATTTCAAAATCTGGATCACTCGCATCAGATTCGTATATACCAGGCAACAGCTCGTAAGTATGCTTGATTAAAGCTATCTCATTAGGGAAGACAACGTTGCAGTGGTTGCAAACCAAATCCTGTTTATTGGGCTCGAACTTTATCCTGGGCATTATAGAGCCCTTGGTGGTGCTTTTGATTGCCTTATTTTTGCTAACAGCGACGAGGAACGAGTGCGCGGTCATTTTATGCGAATCCAATGCGGTTGGGGTTGGAAATAGTATCTGACAAGAGGAGCAGTAACATGGGCTTGTATCTAAAAAAGGACCCCAATGTTCCAAAACCACAGATACTTTTGGAAGATCATTTACATCAAACTCCTCTATTTCACTATCTTCTGAACTCTGCGAGTATGTTTTACTGCCCACTATTATTTTATTTTGGAAAATCTCTTCATTTGGTGTGCTGGGTTTTGTACCTATAATGATTTTATTTTGAAATGATTTAAGGCAATTCTCTTCTTCAAATACTAATGGTATTGGACAGTGGTATGGTATACTATGGTCTTCTTCAATTGGAATTTCTGTAACAAAGAATTATAAATTCTGGTATTTTATAGTATCAAGTATTTAATTTATAGAATAAAGCGTTACTTTGCGGAGATTCACAATACAAAAGTAATAATGAATATATATGTATAATCTGCGATTAAATGAATCACTACATATTATAAAACAAAGTCCCTATATCCCTATGTACGCATAAAACATTAAAACTACGCAACAGATTTTGATGCGGTTTTTTTAAATAGATAGAGTGATTCCAGAGGAAGGTTTGTACGTATAATAACATTCAATACGGAGTAGAGAAATACTGTAATTTTAGAGGTTTCTGTAAATAATTACATTTTTTTCCGCTTACATTGCAAACGCAGGCTAAACCCTACGAGATTTATCAAAATAATGTACTAAGTATTTGTACATCTTGAAAAGGTTTACAGAAAAGTCCGCGATGGTATATGTCTATCTCTTATGGATAACCCACTATAGCATTTTTTGTCATTTACTTTTTACTAAAAATAATGCTATATATTTGAAGCAATTTTTATACAATACAGCATTAATCCTCATCCAATTAAGTACCTTAAATAAATAGTTGATTTAATATAGATCAATATGGCCGTTTACAGCATGTAATTTAAATGAACATTTTCAGAGATATTACAGATTTAAAATGCCGTGAGAACGCCGCGCTTCGCCCTATAGCACTTCGAATCTAGCAGCTATATGTCGCTCTTTCAAGAGTTTCTCTTAGACATTCTGTAATTAATTGTAAAAATAAAATACATAGGGAAAATGTAAAAGTAAATAAGTAAAAATGTACTATATGAATTTAGATATTCCAAAGATAGCAGGAAATCTTCTTGGTATAGGGAAATGAAAATGTTTTTCTCCAAATTTAACGCTTGCGGGCTACGGGCAATAATGAATAAATCAAAACTACTGGATCGATTTTAATCATTTTTTTTACACTGACTGATATGGGATATATATTTTATACCTGTGCGAAGCAGGGACAGGCTGCTAGTATACATACAAATTACAACTAGTCATATATGAATATAAATTATGTTAATTAGTCATACTATTTACCTTCATAATCCTCCACTTCGGTCTTAATGGTAGTTAAATCTGGAAATATATTCTTTATGCGAGGATTGTCCAAGACGTCATGCTCCTCTATGTCTATGTCGTCAGACATTTTTAATTAAAAACTGAAAAAAGCAGATTTTTATATGAAACACCTCTTATTATAAGTCATTAAATGTTTGTAAACTCATATGTAATTGATCTGTGATAGCCCAGCTGTGATCATGAGACTCTTTAGAGGGAGTTTTTTATTAAAGAACTGTAAAGAATTACGGGAATATGTGCATCATCATCATCTCATCATCCTTATCCCACTCTAAGTGGGGTCGGCACAAGATGTTATAAACCTGCTGTCACATGATTTGGCTACATATTTTACGACCGGCCGCCTGCCTGACGTCAACTTATCATAGTCGTATTTTACGAAACCTCGATAAGAAAGAGGGTGGTCTATTCTACTCAACCGGATACCACACGGTGAGTCAATTTACCTTAGTCGCCTTTTACGATACCTCAGTAAGAAATGAGGTTGGTCTATTCTACTCAGCCAGATACCACACGGCGGGTCAATTTACCTTAGTCGTCTTTTACGACACATCGGTAAGAAATGGGGGTGGTACTATTCTATTCAGCCGGATACCACATGGTGTAAATATTACATTTATAGTTAATAATAAATATGGTCAACATTTTCTAAATGTTGACCCTTGCCAGGAATCAATTCACACCACAATCATCAGCTTGTAGCAGTGGTGTAGTGTGCAAGGTCATTGTTAACTGTCATAATGATCCAGGATATATGCAATAATGCAATAAAGAAATTTAAGCAGCTGTGTGCCAATATTAACTTTAATTAATAGATTTAGTGATAATTTACTAAAGTTTTTGGTCTTGGTCTTACCCTACTCGCCTTTTACGGCAACTCAGTAAGAAGTGGTCAAATAAATATGTGCCTTATTTTTGTGCCCAGAGTGTGGAGAGGAAGAAACAAGTTTTCACCTAATGGCTGAGTGCTCTATGTACTTGCTGGTAAGAAGGGAGATAATAGGTAAGGATGAAATTGAAGTTGAGGACCTGACAGATATCCCCTTCAGGGATATTATCAGGTTCGTAAAAGCAACAGGTAGGTTGAAGTAGGTAACACTGTCGGACAGCAGTGAAACCTTTGTCCCAACATGGGAAATGGGTGGAATAGTCCAGAATAGGAGCTGACCACCCGTCCTGCAAAGACAGGCGTCCCCGCAATTAGATAGATACGTGCCCGGACACGGGAAAATCATACCCTCTCACTAGTCTAGTGTATTAACGGCGTGTTACTATCCCACTGCTGGGCATAGGCCTCTTCTCTCCGTTTTTGGAGAGAAGGATTGGAGCTAAGACCTACCACGCTGCTCCAATGCGGTTTGGTAGGTTACACATATCCCCAGAATTCTCTAGAGATATGCAGGTTTCCTCACGATGTTAATGCACGATGTATCAATTAGACACATAAGTTTTACTAGAAGACTCATTGGTGCCTGCCCGGGGTTTGAACCCTAGACCTCCACGAAAGAGCCGCATGGTGATACCGCTGGGCTACTACAGCTTGATACCCTCTCACTAGTTAAGTAAAATTTTTATAACTTTATTACGTACTTTATTTCTGGATAAGAAGTTACTTCAAACATCTAACCTCTTCAACAACTCTTTCGAGTCCAAATAACGAATTGTTAATATATTTAACGCACACGCATTTAATAATAAACTAAATATTTGATAAAGAACTCACCTTAAATTAGGCTAAAAGTAGATAATCATAAATAAGGACGCTGCTATATTAACACCACTCCTATACGGAAAACGTATATAATCAGCAGAAATTTTGCTTGAATCATCATTGACATAATAAAATATTCATGTACTCCAGTTTGTTCTATTTCCCACTTTCTTCGATGTTTAATTAGTACAGAGTACTCTACAATTAAAATTCAAATATTCTTAATATAAATGTAAACACAGTGGTTATTCAAATAAAAGAATTAATTTGGCGTCGTGAAATAACGGTTTTAAGTTTCACTTATTAAACGCAATGTCGCTGTTAATTTATAACATTATAAATATAATATAGTTGTAGATGACTTATAATAGATTTGTACCTGTTTTTTTTAATGTTTAAGCTGTGAATTAGAAATCTGAAAATATGCTCAAAAAAGCATTCCGTTGACGGATGTTGTAATCAAGCAGAATTTTAATAATTATTCTGTGCTATAAACGTATTCTAGTCATTTTGTCTGTGTCAGTGTAGAGTACATTCTCGCTAAATAACCAAGTTAAATAATTCTAATAGTGAGCATTAGTCAGCATAACGATTGTTATTAATTAAAGAAGTTATAGTTCTAATTAAGTCATTGGTACATAAAATTAGTATTATTACTATTAGTATAAAACTATTATTTTTAAACCCTTAATAGATATGAAGTGAAAGTTGTACCGCGTACTATATAAAATACTTTCGCATGTCGCATTGAATAATTAAATTACAAATATTTATTATATTAACTACTAAAAAGAATGTCATTAGTTTGGTTAATAGTCTATGGACAACAACGGATTTTAAAGATCTGTATTGCAGATTAACAACACTGGCGCCAAAATTGATTGTCGTCAATTATTTAAAAATAAAAATGACATTTGCTTACTATGCACGCGCAAAAAACAAGTAGATGATGAACATTGTTTGCTTTCTCTTTATTGTAATATTGGTCATTTTGGGCTGGCTGGCTTACTCTAGTATAATAATTCTATGAAAGAAGAAGCCAAATTCTAGTGTCAACCATCGCTACATTTTGTCGAAATTACCTATAGACAATAATATATTTATTTGACATACACATAATAGTCCATGGTTACAATATGCCGCGATTTTTAAATTAAATGAAGTCTACATTTTTAATAGTTAAATGGCCTTTAATATGCCAAAAATACGGCAAGGGACTATTTGGATTATATTTTAACCAGACATGTTATAATACTATACATGTTTTTGCCATTAATATTTTACAACTGTATTCAATTACAAGTCTTAACAATTTTAACATTTGTATAATAAGATAATAATTATTGTATTCTGTTGAGGATGTATAAATATTGGCATTAGTCTCAATATTGTAATCTCAACTTAAAAGGATTCTAAAAATAGAAGAGGAATTCATTGTGGCGGCATTCTGTTCTGACGAAAAATAATTGTTATTAAAGTAATTAAGAGTAATAAAGTGTTTAGGAATTATTTTGATATATTTTGGAAATATTTTCTAAGTATTTTAATACAAGTATCATTTTAGATACTTAGGTAGAACACAATATAGAATTAACGATTCTTCTGATATACGAATATTTAATTTTTCTGTTTTATCTTTAATATTTACATCTTTATTTTATTTTTTCATCTCGTTATAATACGATCTTATTACTTCGTATTGTAACGAGGTATTAGGCAAGGATAGTGGTAATTGTTCACTCATGCAAATGTTGTACTAACTTTTAAAGGTGTTTTACATAGATTTAGAGTATATTATCAACAATGTTTTTGTATTTAAGTATTGTAAAATGCTATTAGTTGGTCTAATAATAAAATAAAATAAAAAATAAAATAAAAGATATGATACGACGTGAGGGTGAGACGCTTAAAGAAGCGAGTTATGGTATAAAAATCGACTTCAGTATGAACTACGGCCATTATGACTGGCCCGTTGGTGCAGTGGGTAGTAACCCTGCCTTCAGCTCCGCGGGTCGCGGGTTCGATTCCCAAAGAGACTCAACATTTTCTATATATGAATTTGTTGGTCTTCGAGCCTGGGTGTATATTTGTATTTAAGTATGTATTTAAAGTTATATATGTCTATATTCACCAGTTGTCTGTCATAACACAAGTATTAAGTTACTTACTTTGGGGACGACCGTGTGTGTAAGTGTCCCATATATGTGTATTATTTATTTATTATTATAGGTTAAAAAAAAATAAAACTATAGCAATTTCATCTATTTTATTATATTCTATCAAAGTGCATATAAAAATCCGAATAGATTTGACTAAAAAGTTCATTTTTGATGAGAAAATTTAGTTTATGATAAATATGGGTACAATTATTTTTGTATTTTATATATTTAAATTAAATTTAGTGCTAAATCACTTATATTTTTTAAAAATCACAAATTTAAAGCCTAAATAAATGATTTACATATTATATTCATAAGGTTCCTTGATTATATCTAGTAAAAATTGTTGATTAACTGAATAATTTTTTAATTATAATCAATTAAAATTACATATTTTCAATTATAATTGAAGTTTTCAGTTTATTATTAATTAATTTATATTTAATAATGTAAATTAATTAATTATAAATTGTGTTTATTAAATATTAATAAAGAGGTAATGATAAGCCTTCAATGTAAATTGAAATATTTTTATTAGAGATTTCAAAACTTTACTTTTTGTATAAAATATATATCCCATGTCAGTCAGTGTAAAAAAAAAAGATTAAAATCGATCCAGTAGTTTTGATTCATTCATGCCCGTGGCCCGCAAGCGTTAAATTTGGAGAAAAACAATTTCCCTCTCCCTATTCCAATAATATTTCCCGCTATCTTTGAATATCTAAATTCATATAGTACATATTTGCGTATTTATTTTTACATTTTTCCCTATGTATTTTATTTTTACAATTAATTACAGAATGTAAACAAACTCTTGAAAGAGCGACATCACGCGTTAAATTTGGAGAAAAACAACCGCTATGCCCCTGTTTTTGTTTTATACTATGTAGTGATAATGAAATGTTTATTATTATATTAACGTCACAGAAAATTAATTATCAAATTCAATTTGTAAAGAATTATAATTGGCAGTAATCAATTAATAAATGTAAATAATTTATTGGAAATTATGTTATTATTTTAATTTTACATATCTCACGCTTAGTATTAAAGTGACCTAATACAAAATTAGTCTATGACATCACACTAAGAAATATTAAAAAAGCTAGTCTCGCTTTTCAAAGTTATGAGTATCTTTAATTCACGAGTTTTGTAGGCGCTACGCATTTTTTGATTTAGGTCACTTTAATACTAAGAGTGTTCTATAAGCCTCATATAAATATACACGTTTTCTCTTGCGCTTCATTTAGTGTAAAAAAAGGTTTATTTTGTACTTATATTCAACTATTTTCTATAATGTACAGTAATATATTTGATTAAACTTTCACCAAAAGTACAAAAGTAATAATAAAATTATTTTGCTATAATCCGCGAAGAAGTAAAATAGAAAATATATATATAATGCTAAATGTTGAGTGGACGATCGGTTATCATACCTGATACATGCAGGATTAGTAAAAACACATGCACAAACCTCCACCACCGCCACCACAATACACAAGCAAAGCTTTGCGATTTTGGTCGTGGAGTCTATCTCCTGATGATGCTTCGGTTGCGGGGCGAAACGATTGTTGAGTTTGTGATAGTGAACGTATATAGTGCTTGTGTATTGTGGTGGCGGTGGTGGAGGTTTGTGCATGTGTTTTTACGAATCCTGCATGTATCAGGTATGATAACCGATTGTCCACTTACATTTAGCATTATATATATTTTCTATTTTACTTCATCGCGGATTATAGCAATATAATTTTATTATTACTTTTGTATTATGGATCTCCGCAAAGTAACGCCTAATTCTATAAATTATTTAAACTTTCACCAATTAAAAATACAGTGAATATATATAACAACCTTTGTTTAAACTCCACCTATTTTTTTTATTAAAACTAAAAAAATGATATGATCACATCGCAGTATTTTCTTTAATAGTATTTTTTTTAATTTATTTTATTGCAAAAATCATGTTAGTACATTGTTTTATTGTACATAAAACTAAAACTAAGTATTAATTAAAAACTTCACACTATTCCCGGCCAATATTGACTAATTTCTAATATTAAGTTTTTTTCTATATCTTTA
The DNA here is from genome assembly GCA_029227775.1 of Morpho helenor. NCBI lineage: Eukaryota > Metazoa > Arthropoda > Insecta > Lepidoptera > Nymphalidae > Morpho > Morpho helenor. The sequence continues at coordinate 41,781,941 of JARGCU010000028.1, read as the reverse complement.
ATATAAGTTAATCTTGTATATTTATTCTTTAATATTTAAATGAGTTAATCTTGTATGTATATTTATATATTTTCGGAATCTCGGAAACGGCTCCAACGATTTTCCTGAAAATTAGCATGTAGTTGGTTTTGGGGGGGAAAAATCGATCTAGATAAGTTTTATTTTTAAAAAAAATGTCGTTTTAGTCCTGTTTTTGGGCATTAAAAAATACTAAAATTTACTTTTAATTTATTGAATATATACAAAAAAAATTGCCTTTAAATGAAAATACCCAGGATCGAGCCCCACCTACCCTATTATTTTTTTCTTTTTTTTGATATTGTAAAAAATAGCAATTGCCAGCAGGTCCGCCTGCGTGGAAAGATTAAAATCGTAATATGGTTTTTTAAAGTTAAAGTGAGTTAACCTTAAAAGCTGGACATATGCTGTCGCGGACTTTTATTTAGAACTTTTAGAGGAGGACTTTATTTTTATACAATCTTTTACGTGTCAATTCAATTTAGTTTAATATAATTAACTATTTTGCTTATTTATCTCTAGTTAACTAAATTTTTTTTTTTGTTTAACTGATAGTTATAATGTTTCATTTATATTAGTTTAAATTTTAGGAAGCCATTTATGATTAAACAAATAATTCTTAACTAAAACTAAACATAACTGAAATTTATATTTTGTTGAAAATTAATATTTTTTTTATAAGTTAAATTAAATTTTAGTACACCACCGACAACTAGAAACTTAAACAAAAAGCAATGCTTCTGGAAAAGTCAACATAATATATTTAATTTAGTTTTAGTTAAACTAAACTTTATAAAGCCATTATAAAATAAATTAATTATTTCACGTAAAGCTCAAACTAAATCAAACAAAAAGCAATGCCTCAAACATTACATTTTTAACTTAAAACTAAACTTTAGTAAGCCATTGAAAAACTAATTATTCCACATAAAACTAAAACTGAATTAAACATAAAGCAATGTATCTGAAAAAGTTAATATTACATTGTTCATTTAGTTTTACTATTTAGTTTTTTTCTCAATGGCTTACTAAAACTAAACTTTAGTAAGCCATTGAGAAAAAAACTTATTATAAAACGAAAATCAAATAAAAAAAATTTAAAATCGAAAATTAAATAAAAAATTAAAGCAATGCTTTTGTTATTGTTAACGTTATATTTTTCATTTAGTTTTACTTAAAATTAAACTTTAGTAAGCCATTGAGAAATAAACTAATTATTCCACATAAAACTAAATAAAACAAAAAGTAATGTCTCTAAGTTAACATTAAATTTTTTCTTTAGTTTTACTAGAAACTAAACCAAGCCATTGAGAAATAAATTCCACGTAAAATTAAATAAAAAAAAATAATGCCTCTGCAAAATTCCCCATATTTTTATTATTATTGAGCTTTACTTAAAACTAAACATTAGTAAGCCTTGAGAAATAAACTCATTTATCCACATACAACTTAATATAACAAAAAGCAATGCTTCTGTAAAAGTTAACATTATATCTTTTATTTAGTTTTTCTTAAAACTAAAGTTTAGTAAGCCATTGAGAAATAAACTAATCATTACATATTATATTTTTTAATTTAACATTTAATTTTTCATTTAGTTTTACTTAAAACTAAACTTTAGTTAAGCATAAAAGTAACTATTATAAAACGTATATAATATTATTAATCAATATTTGTTTTTTTTTTCTTTTAATTAAACTAAACTTTAGTAAGCCATTAAGAAATAGTCATTGAAAAGTAATAAATTATTATAAAGTAACCCTAAATCAAACAAAAAACAATGTTTTTGTAAAAGTTGACATTAAATTTTTTTTTTATTTAGTTTTACTTAAAACTAAACTTTAGTAAGCCATTGAGAAATAAACTAATTATCATTAAACTTAATCAAATAATAAGCCTATTTTAACGTGATCTAATAAAATTGTACCCGGCGATAGTTTGCTGCTCAATTCTCATATTTATTTTAACTAACTTAAACTTAAAAACTAAAGTTGAACTAATAAATTTATTAATTTACTACGTTTTCAACAAAAATAGTTTTATTTTGGCCTTAACTATTTATTTAGTCAAACTTAAATTTTATGAACTGGTTTTATGATATGAACTAAATTCTAATTGAGGAAATAATTTATAGAATTAAGACGTTACTTTGCTGAGGTCCATAATACAAAAGTAATGAAAATATTATTTTACTATAATCCGCCATAAAAGAGAATATATTTAATGCTAAATGTAGAGAAGGAAATATCAAATTCTTTTATTTTACTTTTTTTTTGAGTTTTTCTATGAAGGTCAATATTTAAAAAAAAATTACAAATTTTGTAAAAACTTCAAAGTTCAACACACAACTAAATATAGATCCCAAAGTAATTATAAAAAAATATCAAGTTCTTTTATTATACTTTTTTGCAGAGTTTTTCTATGAAGGTCAATATTAAAAAAAAGTTTTTTTTTTACAATTTTTGTAAAAACTACAAAATTCAGATAGATAACTAAATATAAATCTAGAAGTAACTAGAAGGAAATATCAGTTTCCTTTATTAAATATTTGTTTGCGTGAAACAATTTTCCGTGACTATTAGAAAAAATACAAATATTGTAAAAACTACAAAGTTCAACAGATAACTGAATATATATTTTAAAATTTATTTATTTGCGTTTTATACTATTGAATAGCGTGCAAATTTTAATTAATACTATTTTTTTTAATTAAATAAATTTCTTTCTTTTGAACTTTCTCAAGCTTTTGAATGTTCCGTAAAAGTCAAATATTTAAAATTACAAATTTTGTAAAAACTGCAAAGTGCAGCAGATGTCTAGAAGTAACTAGAAGAAACAATCAGTTTCCTTTAAATTTTTCTTGCGCGGAGTAATTTTCCGCGAAGGTCAATATTAATAAAAAAATTGCAAATATTTGAAAAAAATTATAATATGATTCTAGAAGTGCCTAGAAGCAAATCCCAGGTGTCTCTTGTATAGTTTTTTAGCACGATTTTCTTGAGTCAAGTGATACAAAAAGTACCTTTTGTAGATTAAACCTTTTAAGTACAAGTTGATGAGACACTTGTATAGAAGAGTTATACATTTGTATAGAATTCTAGATGTAACTAGAACGATCTAGAAGATCCGTCAATTTGATCCATCGTATTATATTAATTTACGTTTAGGGCACGAAAGGGAACGTCTGGGTGACTCGGCCGATGGCTCTGGAACGAAATAATTATTATTTAATGCGAGTTTAAAGTTACCTAAGTATTAGATGTCGGTTATAAAAGTAGGGGTTTTTCCTATATAAGTCTATATTTTATTATGTGCACATTTTACATTTTTGTTAATAAGATCACTTCGTCTTTGTACGTAAGTACACTTTGTCTTTTTAAGTGTATGTAACTCGTCTTTGTAAGTGTAACTGATCTTTGTAAGTGAGTGTAACTCGTCTTTGTTAGTGAGTGTAACTATTGGGATAGATAGTGTGATTGAAAGTTAGTTCTTGTTTGTGACTCAAGCGTTTAATTTCTAAGAGTAACTCGTTTTTGTAAGAGGGTGTAACCCGTCTTTGTAAGTGAGTGTAACTCGTCTTTGTAAGAGGGTGTAACTCGTCTTTGTTAGTGAGTGTAACTCGTCTTTGTAAGAGGGTGTAACTCGTCTTTGTTAGTGAGTGTAACTCGTCTTTGTAAGAGGGTGTAACTCGTCTTTGTTAGTGAGTGTAACTCGTCTTTGTAAGAGGGTGTAACTCGTCTTTGTTAGTGAGTGTAACTCGTCTTTGTAAGAGGGTGTAACTCGTCTTTGTTAGTGAGTGTAACTCGTCTTTGTAAGAGGGTGTAACTCGTCTTTGTTAGTGAGTGTAACTCGTCTTTGTAAGAGGGTGTAACTCGTCTTTGTTAGTGAGTGTAACTCGTCTTTGTAAGAGGGTGTAACTCGTCTTTGTTAGTGAGTGTAACTCGTCTTTGTAAGAGGGTGTAACTCGTCTTTGTTAGTGAGTGTAACTCGTCTTTGTAAGAGGGTGTAACTCGTCTTTGTTAGTGAGTGTAACTCGTCTTTGTAAGAGGGTGTAACTCGTCTTTGTTAGTGAGTGTAACTCGTCTTTGTAAGAGGGTGTAACTCGTCTTTGTTAGTGAGTGTAACTCGTCTTTGTAAGAGGGTGTAACTCGTCTTTGTTAGTGAGTGTAACTCGTCTTTGTAAGAGGGTGTAACTTGTCTTTGTTAGTGAGTGTAACTCGTCTTTGTAAGAGGGTGTAACTCGTCTTTGTTAGTGAGTGTAACTCGTCTTTGTAAGAGGGTGTAACTCGTCTTTGTTAGTGAGTGTAACTCGTCTTTGTAAGAGGGTGTAACTCGTCTTTGTTAGTGAGTGTAACTCGTCTTTGTAAGAGGGTGTAACTCGTCTTTGTTAGTGAGTGTAACTCGTCTTTGTTAGTGAGTGTAACTCGTCTTTGTAAGAGGGTGTAACTCGTCTTTGTTAGTGAGTGTAACTCGTCTTTGTAAGAGGGTGTAACTCGTCTTTGTTAGTGAGTGTAACTCGTCTTTGTAAGAGGGTGTAACTCGTCTTTGTTAGTGAGTGTAACTCGTCTTTGTAAGAGGGTGTAACTCGTCTTTGTTAGTGAGTGTAACTCGTCTTTGTAAGAGGGTGTAACTCGTCTTTGTTAGTGAGTGTAACTCGTCTTTGTAAGTGAGTGTAACTGATCTTTGTAAGTGAGTGTAACTCGTCTTTGTTAGTGAGTGTAACTATTGTGATAGTTAGATAGTGTGATTGAGAGTAAGTTCTTGTCTGTGACTCAAGCGTTTAATTTCTTAGAGTAACTCGTTTTTGTAAGAGGGTGTAACTTGTCTTTGTTAGTGAGTGTAACTGATCTTTGTAAGTAAGTGTAACTCGTCTTTGTAAGAAGGTGTAACTCGTCTTAGTGAGTACACTTCGTCTTTGTGAGTGTAACTCGTCTTTGTAAGTAAGTACACTTCATATTTGTGAGTGAGTACACTTCTTCTTTGTAAGTAAGTGTAACTCATCTTTGTCAGTGAGTAACTGGTATTTGTAAGTTGAATACACATCGTATTTGTAAGTGAGTACATATCGTCTTTGTAAGTGAGTACAGTTCGTCTTTGTACGTGAGTACATATCGTCTTTGTAAGTGAGTACAGTTCGTCTTTGTACGTGAGTACATATCGTCTTTGTAAGTGAGTACATATCGTCTTTGTAAGTGAGTACATATCGTCTTTGTAAGTGAGGGCAGTTTGTTTTTGTAAGTGAGTGGACTTGGTCTATGTAAGTACACTTCGTCTTTGCAAATGAGTACACTTCATCTTTGCAAGTGAGTGCATACCGTCTTTGGAAGTGAGTGTATTTTGTTTTTGTAAGTGAGTGGACTTCGTCATTGTAAGTATATTTTGTATTTGTAAATGACTACACTTAGTGTTTGTAAGTGAGTGTAGTTTGATTTGTAAGTGAGTACACATCGTCTTTGTAAGTTCACTTCGTCTTTGTAAATGAGTGTTAGGACCAGAATATCCTACCAAGTGTTTAGTAGGATGGTCGTAATGTGATATTCTCAGTACGTATCAAGCCCACACCGTACCTGGTGCCCAGCCCAGCGGTGAACAAGAGCCGCCGCCCACGGACGAGGTACTCCGGGCACCTGGCGAACCGGAATATGACCGGCGCCGCCTCGCCGGCTCGGAGCACGTTGTTGGGTGACATTATGCCCTGCGCGATATTAGAAATAGTATTTAATTATCTATAATAATGTTGAAAACTTACGCCGTGTGGTATCCGGCTGAGTATAGACCACCCTCATTTCTTACCGAGGTGTTATAAAAGGCGATTAAGGTAAGTCGACCCGCCGTGTGGTATCCGGCTGCGTATAGAGCACTCTCATTTCTTAGTGAGGTGTCGTAAACGTGACTAAGGTAAGTCGATCCGCCGTGTGGTATCCGGCTGAGTAGAATAGATCAACCTCATTTCTTACCGAGGTGTCGTAAAAGGTGACTAAGGTAAGTCGATCCGCCGTGTAGTATCCGGCTCAGTAGAATAGATCAACCTCATTTGTTACCGAGGTGTCGTAAAAGGCGACTAAGGTAAGTCGATCCGCCGTGTGGTATCCGGCTGAATAGAATAGTACCACCCTCATTTCTTACCGAGGTGTTGTAAAAGGCGACTAAGGTAAGTCGACCCACCGTGTGGTATCCGGCTGAATAGAATAGTACCACCCTCATTTCTTACCGAGGTGTTGTAAAAGGTGACTAAGGTAAGTCGATTCGCCGTGTAGTATCCGGCTGAGTAGAATAGACCAACCTTATTCCTTACCGAGGTGTCATAAAAGGCGATTAAGGTAAGACGTCATGCAGACGGTCATAAAATACGTAGCCAAATTATATGACATGTTTATAATATGTTGTGCCGACCCCACTTAGAGTGGGATAAAGGCATGTATTTAAGGAGGATGTATATTACCTCAATGATGGCGGTCTGCCGCACGTTCCCCACGTGCACTGAGCACTGGAAGCCGGGGTAGATGGCGGTGGAGTGACGCAGCACGTGCACCGACGCCTGTGGGGGGGAAGGGGGGACGCACTGTTACTAAAATGTTGGGTACGACATTTATCATACAAGAAGCGACCAGTTAAGAGGGGGATGAGAATGAATAGGGGTGGAGATTGTCAAAGCACTAATAAACCCCCCTCCCAAATAGTAAATTCAAATTCAAAATATTCTTTATTCAAGTGGACTGTTTACAGTACTTTTGAATCGTCAAAATGTTTTGAAGAAGCTACCACGGAAGTTTGCTCCTACCGAGAAGAATCAGCAAGAAACTCGGCGGCTAATCTTTTAAAAAATTATTACAATTTGATGGTTACAAGATAATCGTTGCAGCTGGATGCGTAGCTGACTGCAGTTAAGATAAGCTATCACTCAAATAATCCTCAATAGTATAGTAAGCTTTATGTAGCAACATCGTTTTGAGATAATTTCTAAACTTGTGTAAAGGCAAGTCTAGATAATGTTGAGGAATTTTGTTATAAAAACGTGTACCGAGACCGACAAATGATTTTCGGACCTTTTGGAGGCGTAATCTAGTAATTGTCAGAGTACTAGTAAACTTGCTCCCCCCACCCGCAATAATAAACTTCTCCCCCCCAACATTTTATTCCACTCCCCCAAGACTTAACACTACTCCCCAAAATATTTAACATCCCCCACCAATATTTTACAACCTCGATACTTTACCTAGCGTCATTATTATACACTCCCCCAATTCCTTACATCCATCCGTTTATATTTTATACCCCCCAATACTTAACACCCACCCATTAATATTTTACACATCCAAATACTTAACATCTCCCCGCCTATATTTTATACCTTATACCGCCCGATTCCTTACATTCCTCCGCCAATATTTTACACTCCTCCGCCAATATTTTTCACCCTTCCGTCAATATATTACACCCCCCAATTCCTTAAATACCTCGGCCAATAACTCCCAAAACTTTACACCACTCCCCTCAATAATTTACAGCCCTCTTCCCAATATTTTACACCCCCCCCCCAATACTTAACATCCCTCCCTAATATTTAACATCCCCCAATACTTAGTCCCCCCAAAATTTTATACCCCCAATACTTTAAACCTCTTCCCAATATTGTACACCCCGCAATACTTTCTATTTCCCTCCCCCCCTCATTTAATTTACTACATTAAATCGTCACTGATTTATGCTTACCTGGAAGTAAATACACCCTCTAGGGTCATTGGGGTCTTCTAGCATCACAAGGTCATCACACAAGCACACGTCATCACATCCTATCACAGCAGCATCGCAAATCCTATCACCTTTCGTGTACTTCTCATCATCTGATGTGTACACGTTGGGATCTTTGTCTATGGTCCTTGTTTTCTTCTGTATGTTGGTAATGCCTTTACTCTTGTCTATGGTCTTGGATATGCTGTTCTGCACGTTGGCTATGTCCTGGAGTATGTTTTTGTTTCTGCGCGCGTTCTTTCGATTTTTCTCTATGCTTTGCGATGATTGAACTATTTCTGTTATCTGTAACAAATATATTAATAATTTATGGAAATAGGCGTTGAGGAGATCCATGAATACAAAAGTAATCATCATTCTTCTGTCCTTATCCCAATCCAAACCAAATCATATGACAACATGTTATGAACATGTGGCCACATGATTAGGCTTAACTTGGCTGACTAGATAAGTCGACACGCCGTGTGGTATCTGGCTGAATAGAATTGTAACACCCTCATTTCTTAACGAGGTATCATAAAGGCCACTAAGGTACGTTAACCCGCCGTGTGGTATCAGGCTGAGTATAGACCACCCTCTTCCTTACCGAGGTATCGTAAAAGGCGTCTAAGGTAATTCGACGTAGTTAACGTACTTAACTAGGCAACATGTTTATAACATGAGCCGATCCCACTTAGAGTGGGATAAGTGTAGGATGCTGATAATATAGGTACGCAAACAGAATACCTGTCTCCCCTTACACCTGCCCGGCGCACACCCCCCAAACGTGGGTTTCTGGTAGTCCCCACTCCTGTATTTATCCGGTATCGCCAGGAGCACCATACCCTGGCGGAGGCTGGGCGGCTGCCGGTCCAGACCCAGGGAGGCCGACTGTCCAGCCTTGACCGACCCACAAGGCACCCGATTCCTGTATATCGTCCTCACTGATATCTCCACGAAATCCCCACTGTCCAACGGTCCTGGGGGGAGAGGATATTTGACCAAACTTTACGATTATTATAATAAATAAATGGGACACTTACACACACGGTCGTCCGTCTCCAAAGTAAGTAACTTAACACTTGCGAGTTTACAAGTTTTTTGAACAATGAACAAATTGAGTTTCTTACAAACATAAACTAATATAAATTAAAAAAAGCGACTGAGTTTGTTACAAACATAAACTAATGTAAATCGAAAAAAACTGAGTTTGTTACAAACATAAACTAAAAACTGACTGAGTTTGTTACAAAAATAAACTAATATGAATCTAAAAAAAAACTGTCTGAGTTTGTTACAAACATAAACTAATATGAATCTAAAAAAGCTGAATGGAGTTTATTACAAACATAAACTAATATAAATCTATAAGAAACTGACTGAGTTTGTTACAAAAATAAACTAATATGAATCTAAAAAAGCTGAATGAGTTTATAACAAACATAAACTAATATAAATCTAAAAAAGCTGAATGAGTTTATTACAAACATAAACTAATATAAATCTAAAAAAGCTGAATGAGTTTATTACAAACATAAACTAATATAAATCTAAAAAAGCTGAATGAGTTTATTACAAACATAAACTAATATAAATCTAAAAAAAACAGACTGAGATTGTTACAAAAATAAACTAATATAAATCGAAAAAAATCGACTGAGTTTGTTACAAACATAAACTAATATAAATCGAAAAATAAAACTGACTGAGTTTGTTACAAACATAAACTAATATAAATCGAAAAAAAATGACTGAGTTTATTACAAACATAAACTAATATAAACCGAAAAAAAACTGACTGAGTTTATTATAAATATAAATTAATATAAATCGAAAAAAAACTGACTGAGTTTATTACAAACATAAACTAATATAAATCGAAAAAAAACTGACTGAGTTTGTTACAAACAAACTAATATAAATCGAAAAAAACTGACTGAGTTTGTCACTATGGTCACCAGTATGGTGGTCACCAGTTGTGGGGGCGCGTGCCCGTATGGTTGGTGAAAGTATAAGAGGAGAAATTATACACAAAACACAATGTCCATACGTATAATTGCCACACACAAAGTTCAGAGAAAGAGGTACACAGTATACAAGCAAGTAAAAGGAAATATATAACTAAACTAGAGAAAATGATCGCAACTACAATGGAACGTTCCCTTCGCATCGACTGATGGTAGGTCACTGCTAGATCGGCCGGTTGCCGGGCCGCGGGCGCAAGCCGCGCGCCCCGCGCCCCGCAACCGGTTTCGAGTGCAGCGGTAAGGGTGAGCATATCGCGGCAGTCCCGGGTAAGTATGGAAGTATGTTCTGTACCGCGGGTGTGCTTGTGTGTGATGTAGTGTGTAAGTTGAGTGATTGTAAGTGTATGCATGTGTGTATGTAGGTGTGTATGTGATGGAATCCCTACATCCACAAACATAAACTAATATAAATCTAAAAAAGCTGAATGAGTTTATTACAAACATAAACTAATATAAATCGAAAAAAAATTTGACTGAGTTTGTTACAAACATAAACTAAAATAAATCGTAAAAAACTGACTTATCATTGTAAAAATAATCGAACCTATGATCAGGTTGTCGCCCTCGTGCAGTTGTCCTCTAGCCAGCAGTCCGCCCACCACTGGGCCGGTGGAGTCTCCCACGTGGAAGATCTCGTCGATTTGGAACTCGCATGTCTCCTTAATAGGACAAAATAAAAGGCATTGGTGACTAATAATGTTTAAGAATTCCTTTATAATGTCAGCTAGGGATGTCACTTGGAAGTAAAAAAACGCTTAATAAATAATCGATTTTTATCCATCCAAAAAGAATGGATTAAAAAAAATCGAAAATCGTTTTTTCTGACTATTCCAAAAGTTGCTTTTTTAATATTAATAATTAATTACAATAAAAGCTAATTAAAGTGGACAACTACCAAGAAATAATATCACATGCGCTGTTTGTGAAATTGTATTAAAATGTGTAGTTTGGCTAAATTGGTTTCATCCAACAATGCATAGCTAATCTAATAAAAAACAAGAAAAATGAGTAATAAACAAATGAGGATAATTAAGATAATAGATTTTTTTAAAATCGATTATTGATGAAAACATAATCGATTATTAAAAATAGATTATTTTAAAAATCGATTGTTATTATTATATTTTTTTATTGCTGCTCTCCTATTGATCTTAGCGTGTTATATTGTTATATAGCCTTCCTCGATAAATGGAATATCTTACACTCAAAGAATTTTACAGTTTAGTTTGGCTACATTGGTTTCATCCAACAATTCATATCTAATCTTAAAAAACAAGAAAAAGAGTAAAAAAGAAAAACGGATATCTAAAATAATCGATTTAAAAAAATCAATTATGTTGAAAAAATAATCGTTAATAATATTATTATTAACGATATAATAATATTATTATTATTGTCGCCATAATATAGAAGCGGTACATTGTTTCAGCACTTGGATATTTCAGACGTGGGAAATACAATCACGTCTATATAGAGAGGCGATAGATTTTTCCAGTACTTTTCGCTATAAGGAGAAGGTACATTATTCCGATCCGCTGGATCCGCTGGATCCAAGCGGCACAAAATCGTGGATTGTGGCGATCCCTTAAGGAGACCTATGTTCAGCAGTGGACGTCCACCGGTTGAGAAAGAAGAAGAAGAAGAAGACATTATTCCAATACTTGTCACTACAGGGAGGCGGTACGTTATTTCATATTTTCGACAAGGGTTGCGGTTAGCGATGTAAAAATAATCAATTATTTTTTTCAAATTAATCGGTTATTTTTTCCTTAAACTTTTGATTTTAAAAAATCGATTATTTTAGGTTCCCCTTTTTTATTTTTATGTTTTTTAAAGATTCGATATGCATTGTTGGATGAAACCAATTTAGCCAAACTATACATTTTAATCTAATTTCACAAACAGCGCATATGATATTATTTCGATTCTTATTTGATTATTATTTATTATCCGAGATCGTAACAAAAAAATCGATTTTTTAAAAATTTATTTATCTTAATAGTGAAAAAATCGAATTTTCAACTCTATGTCACATCCCTAGTGGCGGTAAGTTGCTAAAGTACTGTTCGCTATAATAATAATTCTTTATTGCGTAAATATACGTACATGAATGCTGGTAAAATAGAATTTTGTAGTATATTTAACCGATTAAGGCATGCAAAAATTAATGTCAGAATAGAGAAAAGAAAAAATTTATGTATTAATTTAAAAAGATAATTTTTTTTTATGGAGGCGGTAGGTTATTCCGGCATTTGTTATTGATACTCACGTCCTCGGGGCGGTGTAGCACGTCTACGCTAGGCGGCTGCAGCGCGAGTAGATACGCGTGCAGCGAGTTGAGGCCGGCGCCGCGCACGCAACTCACCGGGAATACTGGGACGCGCTCCGTTTGATTCCTGGACGATATATAGCTAATAATATATACATATCTATAAAGTAATAGTAAAGTAATGTAGAATAGATTATAGAGTAATGTATATTCAAATTCAAATAAACTTGTAAACAAGTGCTTTTGAATCGTCAACTCTACTGCTGGTTCGGAAAGCTGTTCCTACCGAGAAGAGCCAGCAAGAAACTCGGCGGTTGCTCTTTTTAAAAAATACAATTCTTAATGCTAGTAACATTTAATCGTTTCCGAACCAGCAGTAGAGTTGACGATTCAAAACCACTTGTTTACAAGTTTATTTGAATAAAGAATATTTTGAATTTGAATTAGAGTTGAGTAGCTCGCGAGCTAAAGACAAGAAAGATATATATCTCTCCAGAAGATATAATCACTCTCTAGCTAGCGTGTGTTTCAATTATATCTCTGTATCTTTAATCTTAAGAGTCAATTTTCGTGATGAGTTACGGCTCGTTCAGAGTTAGAGTGAAAGAGATGAGCTTATATAGCAATTTACATGTCAGAAAGAGAGACGAATACCTCGTTCAGAGTTAGAGTGAAAGAGATGAGCTTATATAGCAATTTACATGTCAGAAAGAGAGACGAATACCTCGTTCAGAGTTAGAGTGAAAGAGATGAGCTTATATAGCAATTTACATGTCAGAAAGAGAGACGAATACCTCGTTCAGAGTTAGAGTGAAAGAGATGAGCTTATATAGCAATTTACATGTCAGAAAGAGAGACGAATACCTCGTTCAGAGTTAGAGTGAAAGAGATGAGCTTATACAGCAATTTACATGTCAGAAAGAGAGACGAATACCTCGTTCAGAGTTAGAGTGAAAGAGATGAGCTTATATAGCAATTTACGTGTCAAAAAGAGAGACGAATAACTCGTTCAGAGTTAGAGTGAAAGAGATGAGCTTATATAGCAATTTACATGTCAGAAAGAGAGTCGAATAACTCTATTGCATATTTGTATTAAAAATGAATACTACGAATTTTCGGAACGACAACACGCGTCGGCGTTCAGCTTTTTTGTGCTTTATGTCAAAGACATAAAATGCTTAATTGGATGCAAATGTACCAAAAAAAAATCACTCTCTAGCTCGCATGTGTTTCAATTATATCTCTATATCTTTAATCTTAGGAGTCAATTACTGAGCTAAAAGAGTTAAAGATATACAAGAGTGATATATATCCCAAGATCGAAAAGATATATCATTCTTTTCTTGTCAGGGATACATTTCGCCCATCGCTAGATTATAGAGTAATGTATATTCAAATTCAAAATATTCTTTATTCAAATAAACTTGTAAACAAGTGCTTTTGAATCGTCAACTCTACTGCTGGTTCGGAAAGCTGTTCCTACCGAGAAGAGCCAGCAAGAAACTCGGCGGTTGCTGTTTTTAAAAAATACAATTTTTTAAAATAAAAAAATGCTAGTTAGTAAAAAGGCAACTTTTGAAATAGTCAGAAAAAAAAAACGATTTTACAAAAATCGATTATTTCGTAACAAATTAACAGATTTTTTCAAATTCGATTATTTTTAAAGGGATAAAAATCGATTATTTTTTATTTGATTTTTTTTTAATTCATGTCACTCAGTTGACGATTCAAAAGCACTTGTTTACAAGTTTATTTGAATAAAGAATATTTTGAATTTGAATTTAAAAAGAAAAAAGCAATAAAGAAAACGGGATACCTAAAATAATCAATTTTCGATGAAAAAATATTCGATTATATTAATTTTAAAAATCTAATATATTTCAAATCACTGATAAGGACACCAGTAAGAGCATCCTGTCCAAAAATTAACGTATGAAGCCAGTCACAGCTGGCACTCGCTAAAAAATTTTCCATTTCGATTCTATTTGTACTAAAAACAATGCACACTCTATAGCGCGGGACAAAAGGGTACAGCGCCATCTATGAGCTACCGCTGAGACTATTTACAGTAGTACAGTGTTAAATTCAAAATTATTTATAAAATTAGGCGTTACTTTGCGGAGATCCATAATACAAAAGTAATAATAAAATTATTTTGCTATAATCCGCGATGAAGTAAAATAGAAAATATATATAATGCTAAATGTAGAGTGGACAATCGGTTATCATACCTGATACATGCAGGAGTCGTAAAAAACACATGCACAAACCTCCACCACCGCCACCACGATACACAAGCACTACATACGTTCACTCTCCACGACCAAAATAGCAAAGCAATTTGCTTTGCCATTTGCTCGGTAAGAAATGAGGGTGGCCTATTCTACTCAACCGGATACCACACAGCGGATCCACTTACCTTAGTCGTCTTTTACGACACCTCGGTAAGAAATGAGGGTGGTCTGTTCTACTCAGCTGGATACCACACAGCGAATCCACTTACCTTAGTCGTCTTTTACGACACCTCGGTAAGAAATGAGGGTGGTCTGTTCTACTCAGCTGGATACCACACAGCGGATCCACTTACCTTAGTCGTCTTTTACGACACCTCGGTAAGAAATGAGGGTGGTCTGTTCTACTCAGCTGGATACCACACAGCGAATCCACTTACCTTAGTCGTCTTTTACGACACCTCGGTAAGAAATGAGGGTGGTCTGTTCTACTCAGCTGGATACCACACAGCGGATCCACTTACCTTAGTCGTCTTTTACGACACCTCGGTAAGAAATGAGGGTGGTCTGTTCTACTCAGCTGGATACCACACAGCGGATCCACTTACCTTAGTCTTCTTTTACGACACCTCGGTAAGAAATGAGGGTGGTACTATTCTATTCAGCCGGATACCACACGGCGTTAGGGATGAATGAATTATCCAACAAAAACATTTAATCATCATCCTCTTGCCCTTCTGCCATTCTAAGTGGGGTAGGCACAACATGTTATAAACATGTTGTCACAAGACCCCACTTAGAGAGGGATAAGGGCAAAAGGATGATTATGGTAAATTTTAGGCTTGCTTCTTTACTCTAGTATACCTATGGGATAGTGTAAAGATCTCACTTGTCGTCATCATGGTCCCCATGCTCTGCGCCATCGATGGTGTCCAGGATGGAGGTCTGCGGCGCCACGCAACTCCTGGCCAGATTTTCATCTGTGATCAGCAGCGGGGTCTGCAAATGGAGATATTTTATCAGAAATAATGGCTTGTTATTCATTCTCCTGCCCTTGTCCCACTCTAAGTGTAGCTCATGTTTCTCTCTTCCATTCTCCTATCATCCAACTCTGTCGCTGCTCCTGTTACATGTCATACTGCACACAATACAACCATCTCTCAGCCTCCCTCTAGTCACATATCCCTCCACATTCTCTCCTATCATCCAACTCTGTCGCTGCTCCTGTTATATGTCATACTGCACACAATACAACCATCTCTCAGCCTCCCTCTAGTCACATATCCCTCCACATTCTCTCCTATCATCCAACTCTGTCGCTGCTCCTGTTATATGTCATACTGCACACAATACAACCATCTCTCAGCCTCCCTCTAGTCACATATCCCTCCACATTCTCTCCTATCATCCAACTCTGTCGCTGCTCCTGTTATATGTCATACTGCACACAATACAACCATCTCTCAGCCTCCCTCTAGTCACATATCCCTCCACATTCTCTCCTATCATCCAACTCTGTCGCTGCTCCTGTTATATGTCATACTGCACACAATACAACCATCTCTCAGCCTCCCTCTAGTCACATATCCCTCCACATTCTCTCCTATCATCCAACTCTGTCGCTTCTCCTGTTATATGTCATACTACTCTATAGTCACATATTTATTATCCATACATTCATATTTTACACTCCAAAATGACCAAACGCTCATTTTCATCTCTCATTATATGTCCAGTACCTGGGTAATTTATTTATGAATTGCACACACACACAAACACACACCCACCCACACACACAAACACACACCCACACCCACCCACACACACACACCCACACCCACCCACACACACACACACCCACACACACACACACACAAAATCTTAGTTTTGGCGGATTTTTGTATTGTAATCCTAAATTGGCTTATTCTATAATATATAGTCATACTTTGTAATGAAATTGTAAAACGCTGTTGGATTGCCAAATAAACCCGACCCCCCTGAGGGCCCGACCCACAGTTTAAGAAGCCCTGCTATAGACCACCCGACTTGACGTCTTTTTTAAAGTTATGGCCTACTATTATCCCACGATATTCAAAATTCCAAATCTTTAGGTATATATTCAGTCCTAACCTTGCAAGATGACTGTAACAGCTGAGCCAGTCGCTCCAAGAGTGGTGCTACCGCCCCTCCGGCAAGTTCGCACTTGTTTATGACCGCGAAGAACGGCATATCCAATGCTAGGAGTAGACCAATGTGCTCTTCTGTAATGCGCGTTATACCAGCCGTCGCTGAGATCTGGGAAATGATTAACTTTACATTAGTTGAGAATGTCCACTGCTGGGAATTCACGCGCACTATACTCTGCCTTCCTTAGAAGTAGTGATGTGAAAAATAATCGATTTTCACTCACCACCGATATGGCGTAGTGTGTAGTGTGGTCCCATTCACCATAATATGTATTATAGTGTGGTCCCATTCACATCAACATGGCGAAGTGTAGTGTAGTGTATTCCTGCTCACTAACGTGCCGTAATGTAATGTGTAGTGCAGTGTGGTATCACTCACCACCAGCATGGCGTAGTGTAGCATGATCCCTCTCACCACCAACATGGCAATGTGTAGTGTGGTGTATTCTTACTCACCACCAGCATGACGTAGTGTAGTGTGATCCCACTCACCATTAATATGGCGTAATGTGATGTGTAGTGTAGTGTGACCCCACTTACCACCAGCATGGCGTAATGTGATGTATAGTGTAGTGTGATCCCGCTCACCACCAGCATGGCGTAATGTGACGTGTAGTGTAGTGTGATCCCACTCACCACCAGCATGGCGTAATGTGATGTGTAGTGTAGTGTGATCTCACTCACCACCAGCATGACGTAATGTGGTGTGTAGTGTAGTGTGATCTCACTCACCACCAGCATGGTGTAATGTGACGTGTAGTGTAGAGTGATTCCACTCACCATCAACACGGCGTAGTAATGAATGTGGTGTTTATTATGGTCTTATCCCATTCACCACCGACATGACGTAGTGTGACGTGTAGTGTAGTGTGATCCCAGTAAACACAAACATGGCGTAATATATAAAATATTACAGCAGTTTAAAAACACTGTTAAAAAGAGGCTGATACAGAAAGCCTACTATACTCTTGAGGATTATTTGGAAGATAAGAATGTGTGGATATAGCTCTCTTTGAACCTGTACAAGACAGTAACGACTTAATGTAAATAATATTAAGAATTATATTTTTTTTAAAAGAGCAACCGCAGAGTTTCTTGCCGGCTCTTCTCGGTAGGAACAGCTTTCCGAACCAGCAGTAGAGTTGACGATTCAAAAGCACTTGTTTACAAGTTTATTTGAATAAAGAATATTTTGAATTTGAATTTGAATATGATGTGTAGTGTAGTGTGATCCCGCTCACCACCAGTATGGCGTAATGTAATGTGTAGTGGTCCCACTCACAACCAGCATGGCCTAGTGTAGTATAGTAACACTCACCAATATGGCGTAGTGTTGTAAGTGGTGTGTATTATAGTGTGGTCCCACTCACCATCCACATGGCGAAGTGTTGTTTGCGTAGTGTAGTGTGACACCACTCACCACCAGCATGGCTAAGTGTGGTGTAGTATGATCGCACTCACCGCCAACACGGCGTAGTAATGAATGTGGTGTTTATTATGCTCTTATCCTATTCACCACCTGCATGGCTTAGTGTAGTGTTGTCCTACACTAGCCACCAATATGTCGAAGTGTAGTGTAGTGTGGTCCCAGTCACCACCAACATGGCCTAGTGTAGTATTGTAACACTCCCCACTAACATGGCAAAGTGTAGTAAGGTGTGTGTAGTATAATGTGGTCTCACTCACCACCACCATGGCGAAGTGTAGTGTAGTGTGATCCTACTCACTACTAACATGGCGTAATGTGATGTGTAGTGAAGTATGATCCCACTCACCAATATGGCGTAGTGTTGTAATGTAGTGTGTTCTATAGTGTATTCCCACTCGCCACGAACATGGCGAAGTGTAGTGTGTGCAGTATAGTGTATACCCACTCACCACCAGCATGGCGTAGTGTGCTGTGTAGTATAATGTGATCCCAATTACTATCAACATGGCGTAGTGTTGTATGGGATGTGTATTATAATGTATTCCCACTAACTACCAATTTGGTGTAGTAAGGTGTGTGTAGTGTATTCCCCACTCACCACTAACATGCTGTAGAATGATGTGTATTGTGGTGTGGTACCACTCACCACCAACATGGCGTTGTGTTGTATATGGTGTTTTTATAGTGTTATCTCACTTACCACCAGCATGGCGTAATGTGATGTGTAGTGTAGTGTGATCCCAGTCACCACCAACATGGCGTAGTGTTGTAAGTGGTGTGTGTTATAGTGTGGTCCCACTCACCATCCACATGGCGTAGTGTTGTATGTGGTGAGTGTTATAATGTGGTCCCACTCACCACCAACATGGCGTTGTGTTGTATGTGGTGTGTATTATAGGGTGGTCCCAGTCACCATCAACATGGCATAGTGTGGTGTATAGTGTAAGATGTACATGGCGTAGTGTAGTATAATGTGATACCACTCACCTACAACATGGGGAAGTGTAATGTGTGTAGTGTAGTATATTCTCACTCACCACCAACATGGCAAAGTGTAGTGTAGTGTGGTACCACTCACCACCAGCATGGCGTAGTGCGGCGAGTACCCGGTGAGGCCGTGCAGCGTGGTCCTCTGGTACTTGCTGTGGCCCGCCAGGTCCAGGAACGACACCAGCTTGGCGCTGCGCTCGCCGATCCGCTCGGCGGTCATCAGCTCCGAACACCCGTAGTTCACCACGTTGCCCTGGAACGACAGACGAGTATATTTAAGTAAGCAGCGGCCTGTTACTATCCCACTGCTGGGAATAGGCCTCTTCTCTCCGTTTTTGTATCAATATTGGAGCTAAGACCTACCACGCTGCTCCAATGATTGGTAGGTTACACATATCACCAGAATTATATAGAGATATGCAGGTTTCCTCACGATGTTTTCCTTCACCGAAAAGCGTGTGATAAATTGCAATTATCAATTAGACGCATAAGTTTTAACAGAAATACTCGTTGGTGTCTGCCCGGGTTTGAACCCGTGACCTCCTCGAATTAGGCGCACGGTGTTACCGCTGGGCTGTCACAGCTTCACGAGTATATTTATTTACTAGCGACGAGCGACTTGAACACTTGAAGTAAATAAGGCAATAAGTACCTCATCATCCTCCTGCCCTTATCCCACTCTAAGTGGGGTTAGCACAACATGTTACAAACATCTTGTCACATGATTTGGCTGCGCATTTTACGACCTGCCGCCGCCTTACGTCAACTTACCTCAGTCATTTTACGACACCTCGGTAGGAAATGAGGGTGGTACTATTCTACTCAGCCGGATACCACACGTCGGTTCGACTTACCTTAGTCGCCTTTTACTATACCTCGGTAAGAAATGAGGGTGGTACTATTCTACTCAGCCGGATACCACAAGTGGGTTCGACTTACCTTAGTCGCCTTTTACGACACCTCGATAAGAAATGAGGGTAGTACTATTCTATTCAGCCGGATACCACACGGTGGGTCAACTTACCTCAGTCATTTTACGACACCTCGGTAAGAAATGAGGGTGGTCTATTCTACTCAGCCGGATACCACACGTCGGTTCGACTTACCTTAGTCGCCTTTTACGACACCTCGGTAAGAAATGAGGGTGGTCTATTCTACTCAGCCGGATACCACACGTCGGTTCGACTTACCTTAGTCGCCTTTTACGACACCTCGGTAAGAAATGAGGGTGGTCTATTCTACTCAGCCGGATACCACACGTCGGTTCGACTTACCTTAGTCGCCTTTTACGACACCTCGGTAAGAAATGAGGGTGGTACTATTCTATTCAGCCGGATACCACACGGCGGGTCGACTTACCTTAGTCGTATTTTACGACACCTCGGTAAGAAATGAAGGTGGTACTATTCTATTCAGCCGGATACCACACGGCGGGTCGACTTACCTTAGTCGTATTTTACGACACCTCGGTAAGAAATGAGGGTGGTACTATTCTATTCGGCCGGATACCACACGGTGGGTCAACTTACCTTAATCGCCTTTTACGACACCTCGATAAGAATGAGGATGATCTATTCTACTCAGCCGGATACCACATCTCATACATCCATAGAAATATTATAAGTGTGTAAGTCTATCTGTCTGTTACGCTGACACAATGAAATTCCTGGACCAATAGGGATATAATTTAGTAAAGTTTATATATGGAAAAAAACTTTTTCCTTTGGTTATATAAAAAAGAGACAATATTGAGGGTATTTTAACATTTAATTAAACTCAAACTTTAAGTACAAATGTAGGTAAAGAAATAAAAAGATGTTTTACATACCTGAGCATCGAACCCCAGTATCTCGTGGCTTAGTGAGGAAGTCCGACCGCTCTTCACCTCGTGGAGATGTCTGAACATGTTGAGACGCGCGCTCCCGCGGCCGTTGTCGAGTTCACCTGGAATATTATTGAACTACCTTCAGATGGCGTGGAAGTGGGATATTCATCCCAGCGCTGGACAAGCTCCCACTTATCGGTCAATACACCGATGAGAGTGGATTTGCCAAAAGCCCAGTCTTTTAGTATTAAAGTGACCTAATACAAAATTTATCTTAATTTAGTTGGTTATATGTAATCCTTATTTCAACGCCATCTGTGCCGACCCCACTTAGAGTGGGATGAGGGCAGGAAGAAGTTCCCTATATACCACTGACCTTGAGTCAATACACCAATGAGAGTGGATTTGCCAATAGCTACTCTTTTAGTATTAAAGTGACCTAATTTAAAATTTATCTTAATTGAGTTAGTTATAGTGTAATCCTTATTTCAGTCAATGAAACCACGTTACGAAATATTAAAACAGCTAATCTTTTAGTATTAAAGTGACCTAATTGAAAATTTATCTTAATTGAGTTAGTTATAGTGTAATCCTCATTTCAGTCAATGAAACCACGTTACGAAATATTAAAACAGCTAATCTTTTAGTATTAAAGTGACCTAATACAAAATTTATCTTAATTGAGTTACTTATATTGTTATCCTTATTTCAGTCAATGAAACCACGTTACGAAATATTAAAACAGCTAATATTTTAGTATTAAAGTGACCTAATTGAAAATTTATCTTAATTGAGTTAGTTATATTGTATTCCTTGTTTCAACGCCATCTGTGCCGACCCCACTTAGAGTGGGATGAGGGCAGAAAGAAGTTCCCTATATACCACTGACCTTGAGTCAATACACCAATGAGAGTGGATTTGCCAATAGCTACTCTTTTAGTATTAAAGTGACCTAACTTAAAATTTATCCTTATTGAGTTAGTTATATTGTTATCCTTATTTCAGCCAAAGAAACCACGTTACGAAATATTAAAACAGCTAATCTTTTAGTATTAAAGTGACCTAATTGAAAATTTATCTTAATTGAGTTAGTTATAGTGTAATCCTCGTTTCAGTCTATGACATCACGTTGCGAGATACTGAAACAGCTAATCTTTTAGTATTAAAGTGACCTAATTGAAAATTTATCTTAATTGAGTTAGTTATATTGTAATCCTTGTTTCAACGCCATCTGTGCCAACCCCACCTAGAGTGGGATAAGGGCAGGAGGAAGTTCCCTATATACCACTGACCTTGAGTCAGTACACCAATGAGAGTGGATTTACCAGCCTCGTTTGCTCCCATCACAGCCACCCTCAGCTCCACGCTCTGCTGAGTGTCCGCCAGCTGAAATATCAAAATATTATTTAAAAAAAAGTAATTATTTTGCTATAATCCACGAATTAATAGTCAAGTGAGGGTAGATGAAGAAAATAATATAGTTATTAGTTGTTATTTATCATTATTACTCGCTATTTTAACATTTATCTCTGACTATTGTAATGAAATATTTTTATAAATTCTTTGACTTTCAAAATTCTAATATGTTGACAATTTTACATCATAATGTACTGTATTTTTGAGCATGCTGTGTCCACTTATAAATAGGGTAGCATTAGACTTTTAGAATGTTAATTAATAATTAAGCTAATAAAAAATGTATACTCTGTTGGCGGACCTAATAAAATCATCATCCTCCTGCCCTTATCCCACTCGTAAGTGGGGTCGGCACAACATGTTACACACATGTTGTCATATGATTTGGCTACGTATTTTACGACCGGCCGCCTGCCTGACGTCAACTTACCTTAGTCGTATTTTACGACTCCTCGGTAAGAAAGAGGGTGGTCTATTTTACTCAACCGGATACCACAAGGTGGGTCAACTTACCTTAGTCGCCTTTTACGACACCTCGGTAAGAGATGAGGTTGGTCTATTCTACTCAGCCGGATACCACACGGCGGGTCGACTTACCTTAGTCGCCTCTTACGACACCTCGGTAAGAAATGAGGGTGGTACTATTCTATTCAGCCGGATACCACACGGCGTTAGCGGACCTAATAAAATAAATAAATAAATAAACGCCTAATTACACCCAACATCTATATATATAAAAGAAAGTTGGTCTAAGTTACACTATTTATAACTCAAGAACGGATGAACCAATTCGGCTGAAAATTGGTGCAGAGGTTGCTTAGAACCAGGAGACGGACATAGGATACTTTTTATCCCGTTCGACCGCATTTATTTTATCCCGTCAAGTCACTATAAAACGTGGTATAGCAAAAACGACTATGACATGGAAAAACAAAACATAAATGACAGCTAAACGTAATTTAGTCTTTGGATAAGTATGGTAAAAATATGACAATTATCAAAATAGTAGTAGCTATAAACGTTACTACATAGTATAAAACAAAGTCACTTTCTCTGTCTGTCCTTATATCTCTATGTTTGCTTAAATCTTTAAAATTACGCAAAAGATTTTGATGCGGTTTTTTTAAGTGTATAGAGTGATTGAAGTGGAAGGTTTATATGAATAATAAAATTCAATATGGAGTAGCGAAATACTGTGATTATCACTGAGTGACATAGGCTATATGCTTTATACCCGTGCGAAGCTGGGGCGGGACTCCTAGTTGTTAATAAAACTAACCTTTCTAATATAAACTTCAGCGACGGCTCTATTAGGCGCGACACGGCGAGCACGTACGCTGACGAGCACGGCGCCGATAGCCGCGGCCATGTTCCGCAGAGCACGCAGCGAAGCGCGAAGCGGCGCTGCGCGCAGCCCCCGAAGCGCGCCGCAGTCGCGAACCCCCACCACGTACACCGCGCTCCCCCCACCGGAGCGTAGACGCCATTTTAACTGAACAAGATAATTATCAGGCATAGAAAAAAGTCTGCCTAAAACCAATCAAAAATGGTCCTTTAAACCGGATCATAAAAATATTATAACTTAGTGCTGCAAAAATCATAAAATCACATATTAATTAATTTATAGAATTAGCCGTTACTTTGCGGAGGTCCATAATACAAAAGTAATGAGAATATTATTTTGCTATAATCATAGCAAAATTCGTTCTCATACCTGATATATGCAGAATTTGTAAGAACTCATGCACTACCCGACACCGATGACACAACAATACACAAGCACTGCACACATTCACCACCACAATGTCAACAATTGTTTCGCCCCGCAACCGAAGCATCATCAGGAGATAGACTCCACGACAAAATCGCAAAGCTTTGCGATTTTAGTACATTTTAGTACACAATAGTACACTCTACATTTAGCATTACATATATTTTCTTTTATCGCGGATTATAGCAAAATAATATTCTCATTACTTTTGTATTATGGACGGTTTTAAATAATAATGTGGATGGGTGTATGGCTAGAGGGAGGCCAAAAAAAATATGGATGGATTGTGTCAAAAATGATATGCATGTTAAAGTGGCACCAGAGTTGAATGATAGAGGAGAATGGAAGAAGACATATTATGCCGACCGACCGATGATATTGTTTATAGACACATTTAGCCTAGCGCCCCAACCAAAATAACTAGCGGCCTATTACTATCCCACTGCTGGGCATAGGCCTCTTCTCTCCCTTTCTGGCCTCTTATTAAAAAAAAAGTTATGATATCGTTAATAGCTATTTAGTCCTTTAAAAAAAAAACAAAAACGCAATGGTCCTTCAAGCCGGACTGACCTGCGTAACGAGATGTTGGAATCTCCTCTCGCACGGCGAAACAAGTTGCAACTTGTACTCGACGTTCCCGAACCTCGGCTCCGGGGGGAGGCTGCCGTAGCACTCATCTCCTGAGTCCTCCGCATCAGATGTACTAGAATAATAAATTAGGCTTGTTGTTTATTTGGACGTCAATTCAGTCTGTTGTTAAGAAGCTGTGGTAGCCCAGCGGTAGCACCGTGCGACTCTTTCGAGGAGGTCACGGGTTCAAACCCGGGCAGACACCAATGAGTTTTTCTATTAAAACTTATGTGTCTAATTGATAATTGCAATTTATCACACGCTTTTCGGTGAAGGAAAACATCGTGAGGAAACCTGCATATCTCTAGAGAATTCTGGATAGATATGTGTAACCTACCAATCATTACAACCCTTCTCTACAAAAACGGAGAGAAGAGGCCTATTCTCAGCAGTGGGATAGTAACAGGCCGCTAGTTACTTTTTTTTTCCAGTCTGTTACGCTTTCACATTTGATACGTTGAAGCAATATAAAGTAACGGACAAAATCAGCGGCAGCTATGAGACAATCTCTACTCAAACTACTGACTCCATTATTCAGACAAAAGTAATGAGAATATTATTTTGCTATAATCCGCGATAAAAGAAAATATGTGTAATGCTGAATGTAGAGTGTACTATTCGTTCTCATACCTGATACATGCAGAATTTGTAAGAATTCATGCACTACCCGACACCGATGACAGAACAATACACAACCAATGCACACATTCACAATCACAATCTCAACAATCGTTTCGTCCCGAAACCGAAGCATCATCAGGAGATAGACTCCACGACCAAAATCGCAACGCTTTGCGATTTTGGTCGTGCATTTTTTAGCATTATATATATTTTCTATTTTACTTCATCTAGGATTATAGCAAAATAATTTTATTATTACTTTTGTTTTTTTTTACATCATTTTAAAAATTACCGAGCAGGCTCGGTCACACAGATACTATATTGTAAACAGCAACAATTTCCAATCAATGTTTAAATTTATTGTCACTTGCAACACTTGGTATTTCCCTCGCATCCAGGAGTATAAAAGTGATCGGGTCATTAACAGAGCTCACTTTTACGGTCGGTTCTCGCCTGCGAAAGCTCTGTTAGTTGATCTATTCACGTGGGTCATTTTATTTTGTTTGGTTATAAACGTGCAAGTCAAATTTCATTGTATTGCAATATCAATTTTTGTCTATTTTTGTTGTAAATTAATAAATGTGTTACTTAATTTAAGTTTCTCTTTTCTTAAATCCTACTTTGGATCCTAAAAATATATATACTAATACTCGTCTAAATATATAAAGATAGACAAGCATCCTCACGTGTCATCGCAGTAGTCGTCCATATCATCAGAGCTGTAGAGGAGGTCCGTGTCGAGGCCGTCGATGTCCCCCGCCAGGTACATGTCGCCGCGAACGCTGACATGTTCCAGATTCTCTATCACGTTGTACACACGCTCGGCGAATACCGGCTCACACTCCCCCCCACTAGCCCCCCCAATCCCCCCAACACCACCAGCTCTGTTCTCTTTCCTCTTGTTCTTCTTGTAATCGACGTCACTGTGCTGGAAGAGGTAGCAGTTTGTTAAGAAAACAATAAAAGAAAGTAACGGAATGTTACTATCCCACTTCTGAGAATAGTACTCCGTTTTTGGAGGTAATGGTTGGAGCTCACCTACCACACTGCTCAAATTTAATAAATCTATACTTAAATATGAAGCTGAAGAGTTTGTTTGTTTGTTTGTTTGTTTGATTGATTGTTTGAACACGCTAATCTCAGGAACTACTGGACCGATTTGAAAAATTCTTTGAGTGTAAGATAGTCCATTTATCGAGGAAGGCTATTTATTTTATTAGGCGAACCGCGGCTCGGCCTCCCCCCCACCGGACCCCCAACCCCACCAACACCCCCAACACCACCTGCTCTGTTCTCTTTCCTCTTGTTCTTCTTGTAATCGACGTCGCTGTGCTGCAAGAGGTACTTTATTATGAAAACAATAAAAGTAGAAAAGTAACGGAATGTTACTATCCCACTTCTGAGAATAGTCCTCCGTTTTTGAAGAGAATGGTTATATAAGACCTATATAATAAGGCAGGATGATGATGATGAGGGTGATGATGATGAAGATGAAGATGATGATGATAAGAATGAAGATGATGAGGATGATGATGATGATTAAATTGCACATAACATACAAACACTCACCGTCCACTTCAAATCGTTCACGTTCTTGCCAATTTTCTCATCGCAAACCTTTTGCACGTCCGTCTGGTTGTTTAACGTTTCCGTTTCCACCTTCTCCTGCCAGGCGACGCTGGGCAGGACGTCTTTAGCTGGAGAGACTTTCTTTTTCCTTCTGTTCTTTCTCCCAGAGTTACGTCTGCGAGGCTTTCTATCACTGTCCAATTTGGTATCTGTGATATAAATAGTTAAATATATAGGTACCTAAGTGATAAAGCCACGCTCATTAATCTTTAATATTTAAATTAGTTAATCTTGTATATCTATACGCCGTGTGGTATTCGGCTGAATAGAATATTACCGCCCTCATTTCTTACCGAGGGGTCGTAAAAGGCGACTAAGGTAAGTCGACCCGCCGTGTGGTATCCGGCTGAATAGAATAGTACCACCCTCATTTCTTACCGAGGTGTCGTAAAAGGCGACTAAGGTAAGTCGACCCACCGTGTGGTATCCGGCTGAATAGAATAGTACCACCCTCATTTCTTACCGAGGTGTCGTAAAAGGCGACTAAGGTAAGTCGACCCGCCGTGTGGTATCCGGCTGAATAGAATAGTACCACCCTCATTTCTTACCGAGGTGTCGTAAAACGCGACTAAGGTAAGTTGACGTCAAGCAGGCGGCCGGTCGTAAAAACGCAGCCAAATCATGTTTATAACATGTTGTGCCGACCCATTTTAGAGTGGGATAAGGGCAGGAAGATGATGAATCTTGTATATCTATACTAATATATAAAGCTGAAGAGTTTGTTTGTTTGATTGTTTGAACGCGTTAATCTCAGGAACTACTGGACCGATATGAAAAATTCTTTCAGTGTAAGACAGTTCATTTATCGAAGGCTATAGGCTATATGACATCACGATATGAATAGGAGAGGAGCAGCAATAAAAAATAGTACGAAAACGGCAATATTTATAACTTTACCTGCGTGCGCTGAGTAAACGATGAGTTACTCAAAAATCATGTATTACAAAATTGTTCCCCTCTAAAAGTTCTAAATAAAAATGCGCGCCAGCATATGTCTAGCTTTTAGGGTGCACCCAATTTAACAACCTTTATGGTAATTAAAATTGTATATTAGGGTTTTGTTTACGCGGGCGGAGCCGCTAGCGAAAGCTAGTATTCCGAATCTCGGAAACGGCTCAACGATTTTCGTAAATTCAGTATGTAGGGGGCTTTTTGGGAATCGATATAGCTAGGTTTCATTTAAAAAAAGTAATTTGTCCCTGTTTTTGGGCATTAAAAATACTAACTTACTCACATTTGTATATAAGACGCTATTTTTGTCTCAAAATGTCAAATCAGCGTAGCTTATTCGGGGAACGGGCGGACCTAGGACGGACCTAGATTCGAGCTCCACCGTTCCAATTATTTTTCTATTTTTTTTTATTTTTAAACTAGCGGCCTGCCCCTGCTTCGCACGGGTATAAAATATATATCCCATGTCAGTCAGTGTAAAAAAAATTATTAAAATCGATCCAATAGTTTTGATTTATTCATTACTGCCCGTGGACCGCAAGCGTTAAGTTTGGAGAAAAACAATTTCCTTTCCCTATACCAAGAAGATTTCCTGCTATCTTTGGAATATCTAAACTCATATAGTACATTTTTACTTATTTACTTTTACATTTTACCTATGTATTTTATTTTTACAATTAATTACAGAATGTCTTTAAACAAACTCTTAAAAGATTCGACGTGCTATAGGGTGAAGCGCGGCGTCCTCACGGCATTTTAAATCTGTAATATCTCCGAAAATGTTCACTTAAATAACATGCTGTAAACGGCCATATTGATCTATATTAAATGAACAATTTATTTAAGGTACTTAATTGGATAAGGATTAATGCTGTATTGTATAAAAATTGCTTTGAACATAAAGCATTATTTTACGTAAAAAGTAAATGACAAAAAATGCTTTTGTGGGTTATCCATAAGAGATAGACATATACCATCGCGGACTTTTCTGTAGACCTTTTCAAGATGTACAAATACTTAGTACATTATTTTGATAAATCTCGTAGGGTTTAGCCTGCGTTTGCAATGTAAGCGGAAAAAAATGTAAATATTTACAGAAACCTCAAAAATTACAGTATTTCTCTACTCCGTATTGAATATTATTATACGTACAAACCTTTCTCTGGAATCATTCTATCTATTAAAAAAAACCGAATCAAAATCTGTTGCGTAGTTTTAAAGTTTTATGCGTACATACGGAAATATGGACTTTGTTTTATAATATGTAGTGATAGTGATAATTACCGAGTGTAATAAAACTCTATTATTAACTTTCCTTTATTATATTTTCTTACACTTTAATTAGTACTCTACGTTACAAAAAGCTCCCATAATCCTATTCATCGCTGTATTATTATTCATTTCCATAGAACCCATCCTTCTTGTCGCTCGCCGTCATCTAAACTCCCCCCTCCCCTCCCTCTATTATTGAGAATATTTTGTGGCGGCAACACTGGGAGTGCATATACATGCACTGGGAGTGCATAACACAAAATATTCTCAATAATTGGTAATTATTTGTTCAAAACCTGTTGACTCTACACGAGCAAGACTTGGTTAATCTGGTACTATTATTTTAAGGTCTGATTCCGCGTCAGGGCACTGTTAATCCGCTGATTCCTACCTTCATCATGTCTGTTAACTTCTATATAGTTCTCTATGTAGCTGCAATCCTTGACCAGTATCTCGGTGCTGAGGTCCGGCTCGCAGAGGAACGAGGACTCCTCTGGGAGGGTCTCGTTCTTGTGGGAACGGCGTCCTCTTCGACGGCCTGGAGTAATAGAGAAATTTAATCGATGAGACGAAACAACTCTTGTAAGGACGCAATTAAAAGGTAATGTTTATTCAAATTCAAAATATTCTTTATTCAAATAAACTTGTAAACAAGTGCTTTTGAATCGTCAACTCTACTGCTGGTTCGGAAAGCTGTTCCTACCGAGAAGAGCCTAAGAGAAACTCGGCGGTTGCTCTTTACAAAATATTATTTTTAGAGCTAGTTACATTTAGTAATTACTATCTTGTACAGGGTCGGACAGTAGCTATATCCACGCATTCCTATCATCTAAGTAATCCTCAACAGTATAGTATGCTTTCTGTATCAGCCTCTCTTTAACAGTGTTTTTAAACTGCTGTAATGGCAAAGCTAAAATTGATTGTGGAATGTTATTATATAATCTCATACCCAAATCCACAAACGACTTACGTACTTTTGTTCAAAGCAGGAGTCGCAAGCTTATGTCGGTTTCTTTGTCTATTATATACATCGACAATTTTTTTTATAACTGTATATTTTTAAAAGCTTTTATTTAACTTGCAATGTATGTATGTGAAGGTGGATCTAATAAGTTAATAGACTACCCTCATTTCTTACCGAGGTGTCGTAAAATACGACTAAGGTAAGTCGACCCGCCGAGTGGTATCCGGCTGAGTCGAATAGACCACCCTCTTTCTTACCGAAGTGTCATAAAATATTAACTTTTATGTTACTCCACGACACTCCAGTTCGATGTTGCTTCGGTTGCGGGGCGAAACGATTGTTGAGTTTGTGATAGTGAACGTGTGTAGTTCTTGTGTATCGTGGACGTGGAGTGGAGGTTTATGCATATGTTTTTACGAATACTACATGTATCGGGTATGAAAATGGATAATCCACCTAAATTTAGCATTATATATATTTTCTATTTACTTTATCGCAGATTATAGCAATATAATTTTATTATTACTTTTGTAGTATGGCGACTAAGATAAGTTGATGTCAGGGCTGGTCGTAAAATACGCAGCCAAATCATGTGACAACATGTTGTAGCAACCCCACTCAGAGTGGTATAAGGGCAAGAGGATGATAATCATTTCATAGCATACCTTTGGGAGCATCTGGATTCTTCCTAACATTCTCCTGGTTATTTTTGTATCTCTTCTTGTTCTGCTTGCCGTGGTTACCATCAGATGGGTCGAAGAGACTGAAGAAAGTGTCCATGATGAACTGACCTGACAAAAATAGAAGATGAATATTATTTTTGAATATTTGTTAACAATGTTAACTACTGAAGAATTTTTTTAACGATTTTCATCAATAGATAAAGTGATTCACAAAATAGGTTTAAGCATATAATCTCTTCTACTTCTTCTTCTTCTTCTTAGCGATGTCCCGAAGACCCGGGGTCCGCTTTCCGACTCATTTTCCTCCACTTTGTCCGGTCTTGAACGTCTGATTTTCGTAATTTATTGGCTCTCATGTCGGCATTAACAATCTCAAGCCAGCGCTTTTTAGGACGGCCGCGAGATCTAGCTCCTGGGACCACCACATTGAGACATCGGTTTCCGACGTAACTTTGAGGCTTGCGTGCTACATGGCCATACCAACGGAGGCGGGCTTCTTGCAGCTTGTCACCGATGTCACGGACACTGACTCTACTGCGGATGCAATCATTATGGAGACGGTCACTTTTTGTTTAAGCATATAATCTATTAATTAGAAATTAGTTAAAATATCAGTTTCCATCTGTATTATAGTTTTGTTTCCAAGGAAACTCAGAAATAGATTAAGCCACAACAACAGTTCAGTACGTTAGCGATAAGTTAAAAACTAATGTGGAACAAAATATTAGTAGAGTAAGTCAAAACATATAAGCCAAAACAATGGTTAGGTCTGTTATAAAAATACCAGATTTATATATATCTGGTTAGAATTATGGTGTTAATAAAACTTAATAAATTAATGTGTATTTTAATTTAATGTGTAATTTAAAAATGGTGAAAATATAAAAACTACTTAATTTTCTTAGCCACGCGTGGTATCCGGCAAAATAGAATAGTACCACCCTCATTTCTTACCGATGTGTCGTAAAAGACGACTAAGGTAAGTCGACCCGCCGTGTGGTATCCGGCTGAGTAGAAACAACCACCCTCATTTCTTACCGAGGTGTCGTAAAAGGCGACTAAGGTAAGTCGACCCGCCGTGTGGTATCCGGCTGAGTAGAAACAACCACCCTCATTTCTTACCGAGGTGTCGTAAAAGGCGACTAAGGTAAGTCGACCCGTCGTGTGATATCCGGCTCAGTAGAAACAACCACCCTCATTTCTTACCGAGGTGTCGTAAAAGGCGACTAAGGTAAGTCGACCCGCCGTGTGGTATCCGGCTGAGTAGAAACAACCATCCTCATTTCTTACCGAGGTGTCGTAAAAGGCGACTAAGGTAAGTTGACCCACCGTGTGGTATCCGGTTTAGTAGAATAGACCACCCTCTTTCTTACCGAGGTGTCGTAAAAGGCGACTAAGGTAAGTTGACCCGCCGTGTAGTATCCGGCTGAGTAGAAACAACCACCCTCATTTCTTACCGAGGTGTCGTAAAAGGCGACTAAGGTAAGTTGACCCACCATGTGGTATCCGGTTGAGTAGAATAGACCACCCTCCTTCTTACCGAGGTGTCGTAAAAGGCGACTAAGGTAAGTTAATGTCAGGCAGGCGGCCGGTCGTAAAATACGTAGCTAAATCATGTGACAGAATGTTTATGACATGTTGTGCCGACCCCACTTAGAGTGGGATAAGGGCAGGAAGATGAGGATGATGGCTTAATTCTCTTAGCCAGTTTGCTGGCAAACATTGCACATATATAAATATGAACATAATAAACTACATATACCAAACGAATATCTGAAATGTTGCCAAAATATTCAATACATAGGAATGATGTAAAAAGAAGTTATTCTAATATTATAAACATGAGTCTGTATGTATATCTACTGCAATATTAAGGCTTATCTGCTAGAGAAATATCAATGAAATTGGTCACAATTCAAGCTTATACAGGTCATCATCATCATCATCATCTTCCTGCCCTTATCCCACTCTAAGTGGGGTCGGCACAACATGTTATAAACATGCTGTCACATGATTTGGCTGCGTTTTTACGACCGGCCGCCTCTGTGACGTCATCTTACCTCAGTCGTATTTTACGACCCCTCGGTAAGAAAGAGGGTGGTCTATTCTACTAAACCGGATACCACACGGTGGGTCAACTTACCTTAGTCGCCTTTTACGACACCTCGGTAAGAAATGAGGGTGGTCTATTTTACTCGGCCGGATACCACACCACGGGTCGACTTACCTTAGTCGCCTCTTACGACACCTCGGTAAGTAAATGAGGGTGGTACTATTCTACTAAACCGGATACCACACGGTGGGTCAACTTACCTTAGTCGCCTTTTACGACACCTCGGTAAGAAATGAGGTTGGTCTATTCTACTCAGCCGGATTCCACACGGCGGGTCGACTTACCTTAGTCGCCTCTTACGACACCTCGGTAAGTAAATGAGGGTGGTACTATTCTACTAAACCGGATACCACACGGTGGGTCAACTTACCTTAGTCGCCTTTTACGACACCTCGGTAAGAAATGAGGTTGGTCTATTCTACTCAGCCGGATTCCACACGGCGGGTCGACTTACCTTAGTCGCCTCTTACGACACCTCGGTAAGTAAATGAGGGTGGTACTATTCTATTTAGCCGGATACCACACGGTGGGTCAACTTACCTTAGTCGCCTTTTACGACACCTCGGTAAGAAATGAGGTTGGTCTATTCTACTCAGCCGGATTCCACACGGCGGGTCGACTTACCTTAGTCGCCTCTTACGACACCTCGGTAAGTAAATGAGGGTGGTACTATTCTATTTAGCCGGATACCACACGGTGGGTCAATTTAATTTAATTTAATTTTTTCTTTAATTAATTCAAGCTTATACAGGTATTATTTTTAATATTTAAATGATCTTGTATGTATATATATTTTCGGAATCTCAGAAACGGCTCCAACAATTTTCCTAAAATTCAGCACGTAGGGGGTTTTGGGGGAGAAAAATTGATTGATATGACAACATGTTTGTAATATGTTGTGCCGACCCCACTTAGAGTGGGATAAGGGTAAGAGGATGATAAATATTAGAATGTATATGTTCATACTATATCATTAAGCCGTGTGGTATCCGGCTGAATAGAATAGTACCACCCTCATTTCTTACCGAGGTGTCGTAAAAGGCGACTAAGGTAAGTCGACCCACCGTGTGGTATCCGGCTGAGTAGAATAGACCAACCTCATTTTTTACCGAGGTGTCGTAAAAGGCGACTAAGGTAAGTTGACCCACCGTGTGGTATCCGGTTTAGTAGAATAGACCACCCTCTTTCTTACCGAGGTGTCGTAAAATACGACAAAGGTAAGTTGATGTCAGGCAGGCGGCCGGTCGTAAAAACGCAGCCAAATCATGTGACAGCATGTTTATAACATGTTGTGCCGACCCCACTTAGAGTGGGATAAGGGCAGGAGGATGATGATGTTCATATTATATCATGTTTTAGGATATTTATATAAGCACCCCTGTATAAATATATCAAAATAAACATTACAGATCATTAAAGAACAAGCAAATAAATTGTTCTTTTTTTAAGATAAGTAATTGTAAACTATTTTTGAAAAATGAATATATGCTTTTACGATTTTTTTTGTTAAGACAAATAAAATATCTGTTAAATAATATTTAAAAATAATATGAATTGAATATAATATTAATAATTATTTCTATACACACTATTGTGTGTATAGAAATAATTATTATAGATAATAATTATTATAGATAAATAATTATTATAGATGATAAGACAATAGATATCTTTGATGATGTTTTTTTTTATTATCATTGAGTATTAAATACATAAATCGGCAATTATATGAATAAAATTTAACGGTAAATTATAAATTACGAAAACTACTTACAACGAAACAGCTGTTTCACCTCAGTTCAAGGTCACAGGGCAATCCAACTAACAAATTCGTAACGAATGAACAAACAATACTCTGGCTGTACACAAACAGGCTCTTTGCCAAATTATTTATGACGTAACAACAATAATATTATCAATACAACTGAACAAACAATGGTCGTTCACTGAGACACTGAACACAAATGATACCATACCGCCTAACAAGATTTTGATAGAGTTGTGCAAGGATGTGTAATTCTGTGTCGAATATGATTCAGTTGAATGTAATTGTTGTGAAATTTATGAAATAGCTTTAAATCTTTGAAATCCCCCACTTTGGCTGATGAAATATTTTGACAGTTCACTCTCACTTGGAGAATTTTGAATCGATATTTTTTGATATGGTAATATAACTGCTATTTTATTTATCAGGAAAAAAAATTATAAATTCTCGATGGGAACAATGTCAATATTTTAAATTAGGTAGTAATTAATTTAAGATTAAATTACAGGATAAAACTAGCCGATTTTTAGCCAGAATAAAACTAATCGATTTTTAAAATAATCCATTATTTTTTTAATTAATCGATTTTTAATAATCAATTATTATTTCATCAAAAATATTTTTTTTTTAAATCGATTATTTTAGGTATCCCTTTTCTTTTTTACTCTTTTTCTTGTTTTTTAAGATTAAATATGCATTATTGGATGAAACTAATTTAGCCAAACTACACATTTTAATCCAATTTCATAAATAGCGTATCTGATATTATTTCTTGGCAGTTATCAACTTTAATTAGCCTTTATTGTAATTATTAATATTAAAAAAGACAACTTTTGAAATATTCAGAACAAATTGATTTTTAAAAACTCGATTATTTCGCAACAAAATAATCGATTTTTTTTAAGTCGATTCTTTTTAAAGGTATAAAATCGATTATTTATCAATCGACTATATGACAGTCAATGTATCAAAGTTGGTCTATGGTCAAAGTGGCGGCAAATTACCATAGACTAAACACAATTTGTTACACCCGGTTTGAGTATTTTGCATCATAGTTAACAAATAACAATAGTTAATTGAATAATAAGCAGATAGGATATATATTATTGTCACGATATGTCGATTCAAGTAGAAAATAAATTAAAAGATACCGATAAGAAACATTTATTTGAACAAACAGCACATTACATACCTTGCAAAATCGAAGAGGACGGACCGGCTAACATAAACAAATATTTTAAACCTTATATTGTCGATAACGGCGTGGGAGGTAAGAATTTAATGAGCGAATATATTATATACTATAAGTACGAAATCATAAAGCTTTACGATTTTGTCGTGGAGTCTATCTCCTGACGAGTGACGATGCTTCGGTTACGGAGCGAAACAATTGTTGAGATTGTGGTGGTGAATGTGTGCAGTGCTTGTGTATTGTTGTGCCATCGGTGTCGGGTAGTGCATGAGTTCTTACAAATTCTGCACTCTACATTTAGCATTACATATATTTTCTTTTATCGCGGATTATAACAAAATAATATTATCATTACTTTTGTATTATGGACCTCCGCCAAGTAACGCCTAATTCTATAAATTATATAAAATAATTCTATTGTAACTTCTAAAAAATTGTTTTTATAATTTATTTTAAATCTTTAATTTAGATCTGCACCTGTGTCCTTAGACAAAGTAATGTTTCCTCCATTTTATGATGACCTCTTTCAACAGTAATTCTACTTTCAGATCTCTCAGCTTCATTTCGTGGACATCCTCTGGACGGAGTTAAAATGCCATTACCAGATGGTTATACAGCTATAATAGTTACAGAAGGAAAGAGACCTTTAGCTGAAGATGCTGAGAGGAAATTTCAAGTAAGCATGAATGAGTTAATAGAAGCTGTGGTAGCCCAGGGGTAACACCGTGCGACTCTTTCGAGGAGGTCACAGGTTCAAACCCGGGCAGACACCAATGAGTTTTTCTGTTAAAACTTATGTGTCTAATTAATAATAATAATAAGCCTTTTATTCCGTACTACATAAGCTTTATTTTTTTTTTTTATATGAAATCTCTTAGTTCTGTGTGCCTTTTGGCATAGGCCTCCTCCAACGCTTTCCATTGACCCCTATTTTGGGCTACTCTCGTCCAGCAGGGCCCAGCAGTTAGTATGAGGTCGTGCTCCCATCTTCTCAATGGCCGCCCTCTAGCTCTTTTTCCATCCCTGGGGTACCAGAGAGTAACCCTTTGACTCCATTTATTCAGTTCCATTATGTGTCTAATTGTTAATTGCAATTTATCACACGCTTTTCGGTGAAGGAAAACATCGTGAGGAAACCTGCATATCTCTAGAGAATTCTGGTGATATGTGTAACCTACCAATCCGCATTGGAGCAGCGTGGTAGGTCTTAGCTCCAATCCTTCTCTCCAATAACGGAGAGAAGAGGCCTATTCTCAGCAGTGGGATAGTAACAGGCCGCAACTTACTTATGAGTGAATTAATGTGATTATTATCTCGAATTATTATGTTGAATCCTAATAGAGAGATATCCCGTGGACCCCAGACTTTCGTCATTTTATAAAAGCTGAAACTTTGTCAGTGCATGCTCCCAACACGGGTAAGAACGATGGTAGATTATGGAATTTGGATCATAGTGGCTTTGGGAGATACGAGGTACTCAAGGTTGCAAAATTCTGAATTAATTTCGTCATAGTATAAAGCTTGATCTTTTGATATTACCTTTAGAATAATATTAAAAATCACGTCAGTCAATGCCAGACACCCTTAAAGTTTATGAAATTTGACTTTTATTTACGTCATAGTATAAAAGTTGATTTTAATATATATTACTTGGATAAGAATAAGCATGCACTGACAAAGTTTTAGCTTTTATAAAATGACGAAGGTCTGGCGCTCAGGGGATCTTGGGCCATAATGTGGACCAACAATACAAAACAATAACATTCAACAAATTTGCTCATAGTCCTATGACTGTTCACAGATGAACCTTATAAAACAAAACAAAAAATATTTCAATGGTGAAAGTGTTACTCTTAAATGGGGAGGAGGGGGATCAGATTTTATGTTAAACTGATCATCTTCCTGCCCTTATCCCACTCTAAGTGGGGTGGGCACAACATGTTACAAATATGCTGTCATATGATTTGGCTGCGTTGTTACGACCGGCCGCGTGCCTGACGTCAACTTATCTCTGTCGTATTTTACGACACCTCGGTAAGAAAGAGGGCGGTCTATTCTACTTAACCGGATACCACACGGTGAGTCAACTTACCTTAGTCGCCTTTTACGACACATTGGTAAAAAAGAGGGTGGTACTATTCTATTCAGCCGGATACCACACGGCGTTTTTATTGCATAAAAAAGAGAGTGAGTTAAAGAGTTAGATTAGTCCTCTCATGTTATAGCATGTGCGGCTTTCTTTTACAGG
Source organism: Morpho helenor (assembly GCA_029227775.1). Lineage (NCBI taxonomy): Eukaryota > Metazoa > Arthropoda > Insecta > Lepidoptera > Nymphalidae > Morpho > Morpho helenor. The sequence goes on along the minus strand of JARGCU010000028.1, from coordinate 41,743,980 downwards.
GTTAAAAGAACAACTATTGAGTTTTTTTTAGTATTTAGTTATTCTTCTCAGTACAATCAGCATTCCGAATCGGTGGTAGATTTATAGTGTTTATAAACTAATGTTGTATGAATATAGCACAGGCTCAAACACACACTAACAAGTAACATGTCACTTCACGACCACTCTCACCGAGCGCTCTCGTGATACTGACGTTGTGCATCCTGAGACAGTGTATGTTCGTTTGTACTAGTGAGTTAGTGTGACTATGTTCATGTATGTATTACATACATGTGTCTTGTATATAAATTGTATTTGACTAGCCCGTTGGAACAGTGGGTAGTGACGCTGCCTTCGGCTCCACGAGTCGCGGGTTCGATTCCCGCCGAGGGCCAACATTTTCTTTAAAATGAATTTGTTGGTCTTTGAGCCTGGGTGTATATTTGTATTTAAGTATGTATTTAAAAAAATATATATATATAAGTATATATTCACCAGTTGTCTGTTTACCATAACAAGTATTAAGTTACTTACTTTGTGGACGGACGACCGTGTGTGTAAGTGTCTCATATACTTATTTATTATTTATTTATTTAAACTCTATTATCTAATGTATTACAGGTTACTGGCGGTTTTAAAGAGGTTGTTTATTGGAACTGGGACAAAAAACCATCACTAAATGACAGTTTCCCGAGATCTCTGGATTGGATTGACATTGCAGATGCTGTAAGATTTTAAATAATTTATAGATCCTTCTGCTGTGATGAAGCTCTGCTTCTATGTATGAAGCTGTGATGGCCTAGCGGTGCGACCGTGTGAATCTCTAGAGACGATCATGGGTTCAAACCCGGGCAGACACCAATGAGTTTTTCTATTAAAACTTATGTGTCTAATTGATAATTGCAATTTATCACACGCTTTTCGGTGAAGGAAAACATCGTGAGGAAACCTGCATATCTCTAGAGAATCCTAGGGATATGTGTAACCTACCAATCCGCATTGGAGCAGCGTGGTAGGTCTTAGCTCCAACCCTTCTCTCCAAAAATGGAGAGAGGAGGCCTATGCCCAGCAGTGGGATAGTAACAGGCCGTTACTTACTTATAGATCCTTCTTACTGGTTTCTGTGATTAAAAAAAGCTCAACAACTCAACAATTTTTTTATTTTCAGATACATTGTGATTAAAGCAATACATATTAGAAGGCAACTTGTAGTACTCAAAAGTGAAAAAAGCAAAATCAAGAAAACTTTTATCTACAGTTCATGAATGCTGTGATGTGTTAAAAGTGTGAATGACAAAATCATCATCCTCCTGCCCTTATCCCACTATAAGTGGGGGCACAACATGTTTTTAACATGTCACATGATTTGGCTAGGTAATTTATGACCGGCCGCCTGCCTGACGTCAACTTAGTCGTATTTTACGACACCTCGGTAAGAAAGAGGCTGGTCTATTCTACTCGGCCGGATACCACACGGTGGGTCAACTTACCTTAGTCGTATTTTACGACACCTCGGTAAGAAAGGGTCTATTCTACTCGGCCGGATACCACACGGTGGGTCAACTTACCATAGTCGTATTTTACGACACCTCGGTATGAAAGAGGCTGGTCTATTCTACTCGGCCGGATACCACACGGTGGGTCAACTTATCTTAGTCGCCTTTTACGACACCTTGGTAAGAAAGAGGGTCGTCTATTCTATTTATCCGGATACCGCACGGCGGGTTGACTTATCTTAGTCGCCTTTTACGACACCTCGGTAAGAAAAGAGGTGCTTTTCTATTCAGCCGGATACCAAACGGCGTTTATTGTCAAATAATCTAAACATTTATTCGTATTAACATGAACTATTGTAATTTTTGAAAATCATATAATTTTGTAAAGCGAACTCTCTCTGTAATAATATATTTATACTATGTGTACATTTATTATGTTATATAAATTAATGTAAATACAATTTATTAAATATATCTAAAATTCGAAACAAATGTAATTTTTATTTATATAAGTTGTATATCTCTACAAAGTCTTGCTTTGTTAAATTTCTTGTTTTATCCATATATATTCAAATAAATACAAGTCTGTCTTTCAGTTACGCTTTCATGTCTAATCTATTGAAACGATGTTGATTAAATTTAGTGCAATATTAGTTAGTTATATACCTAGTTATAGTATGACATTAAAAAAATCTCTATTACCCTTTGAGAACATGACATATAACGAACAAAAAACTTCTTTTTTGTATGATTTTTAAAAAAACCCAAAATAAACATGTTTTTTACTTTAACTAAAATAATGTCACTTCTAACAAGATAATAAAAAACTTATAAAAAATTTTTTTTGCATTTTTTCCACAAAAAAAAGAAATTAAAAAAAAACTTAACTCATCTTTTTTAGTATTTACTTCTGTGTGTGAGTGCGTCGTAGTATTATATATATATATATATATAATATATATATAATATATATATATATATATATATATATATATATATATATATATATATATATATCATTGATATTTTTTTATACACATGCGACAGGAGACTTTAGAAATTTACGAAAAAGAAGTATTTACAACAAAATTTGATTCTATATAATATAATTTATACTTATAAAACAAAGTCCACAAGAGCTGCATGTATGTGATGGATTTTTTCAAAATCTACTGAACGAATATTAAAACGGTTTTTACTAAAAAGCAGTGCAATTTTACCAGAAGGTTTAGGTTAAAATTACAGTTTTATGTAAATTGTAAGAGATCACGTGGTTTGTAAAAAAAACCTCATTTTAATTTTAGCCGCGTGCGCCGTAAACCAGCAGAGATACTCTAAAGTGATGTACTAGAAAATTGTAGATCTACAAAAATACTACAAAAAAGTCCGCGACAGCATGTCTCTATCTATTATGGTTAACTCACAATATCTACTTTAGTGTTCAAAATTTCAAACTGATTTCCACGGAAAGCGTTTTTTATAATTCTATAAAATAAAAGCATAGAGTATTAAATGTGATGATACTAAGTCATAGACTAGAAATTATTATGCATCTGTATTCAAAATTTTCCCCCTCAAACGTTCTTGCGTAGCCTTTCGTTTAAAATATTCTTTCCTACTTATCATAATAGTACGTTTAAAGCTAAATTTATTTACTACCCTCTTTTTATTAACTTCTTTCGGTTTGGAATTATTCTTTGTCACATTTCTTTCAGATTTTTCATCGACTTCATTTTCCAAATTCTTCGCTGGATTATAAAAATGATTGCCAAATTCAGTACGTTTCTCCAAATCTGAGAAATCATTAACATTCTCACGGGTCATTTTGTTGAATATTTTCAAAAACTGCCAAAATTCAATATCGCCTCCTTTTATATTGTTTTCATAAAAATCCTTTAATTTCTCATCGCATTTGTGCTTGTGGATTATCGGTTTCGGTTTAGCATATCTGTTCTCATTTACTTTTGGAGTCTCATTTAATCTTTCACTTATCGGTGTATTATTTAACTTTTTCAACTCTTGTTCGTTCAATTTATGTTTCCACACTTTCTTTTTGTACGGTTTCTTGTTTGGATCATGTTTGCGCATGTGTAGCTTCAAAGCGCTTAAAGTCTGGCAAATTTTCTCACATTTATTACAAGGAAACAACATTTTTTGACCGTTCTTCTTTGCTATTTTACTTAGTTTTTGAATCTTTACCACATAATCACCATCTGCTTTAAGTAATTCTTTATCAACTGTTTCAGGTAGAACATAATCTTTTGCATTAATATCTTCCTTTTCGACTATCCATTCGCCATCTTTTTTGATAAGTTTTGTCTTTTTAAGTCCTTTGTCGTTATTTTCGCGTCTTTTTCTATCTATAGCTAGGAATGCTTGTCTGTTTAGATTCTTTATACTTGGTATTACTTCGATTTCGTTTATTTTGTTATTATCCACGTTAAAATAGAATCTAGATTTGTTATTATTATTCTTTCTATCTTTGAGTGTTCCGTATAAAATGTTCAAGTTAATTTTGTGAACGGCACGGATATGCCTTCTTAGGTCTAATTTGGTCACATATTCGCATAGGGGACACTTTTTTAACATTTTCGCATTGCAAATATCAAAATGATCTTTACAGTGGTCGAGTAGTTTCTCTTTCGTTTCATATAACTGAAATTGAATAATACGAATTAAGTACGTTGATTTTAAAACTGTATTACTCCTTATGTCCTTATCCCACTCTAAGTGGGTTGGGCACAACATGTTATAAATGTGTTGTCACATGATTTGGCTACGTATTTTAAGACCGGCTGCCTGCCTGACGTCAACTTACCTTAGTCGTATTTTACAACACATCGAATAAAGAAGAAATAAGAAAGAGATTGGTCGATTCTACTCAGCCGGATACCACACGGGAGGTCAACTTTTGTTTCGCGAACATTCTTAATAATACAAGATTAACTCATTTATTTAAATATTAAAGATATGGCCATTACCTTAAAGCACACGTAACACTGATGTGTGTTTATTTTAAATCCATTCGATGTATTATTCGGTTCATCATTTCCATCATCAGGTCTGTATTCATCATCACTTCCGCCAATTTTTCCTTTCTTAACATTTGCACGTCTCGTTTTAGTTTTATCTACATTTGCTATTTTATTTCCTTCATCATCATCTTCATCAGGTATAAAATCATCATCAGTTTTAGTTGCATTTCTTCCACGTTTCTTTGCAGTTTTCCCTTTTAATACCATATCTTCTTCAATACCTTCCTTTTCGTTTCTAGAACTTAATTGAGTATGTAAATATTTGTCTATATTATTTATTTGATCATCATTATAAGTTTTCCTTTTTATTTTCCTTACACTTCTTCTTAAGTTTTTGTGTCTATTATCTATGATAAGTTTTGTATTTCCCGCTTTATTAACTTCATCGTCAATTATAGATTGTTCTTTATTAGTTTCGTTAACTACACTAATTTCTTCTCTATGGTTGTCAATATTAATATTTGTTTGAAATTTAACACCATTATCGAAATTACTATTAGCTTTATTCTTTATATTAGTTTCATAATGTTTTTCTATAACAATGTTTGTATTTACATCTTTATCACTTATATCGAATTCTCTAGAATTAATATTACTTATATTATTATTTTCCGTCGCTATATTGTCATTACTTGTTTTAATTTCCTTTTCCGTATGATCATTTAAGTTATTATTAACCTTAGTTAAAGTTGTATTTATATTATCGTGATTCGCAGTTACTTCTTTATGAACTATAGTTTTATCTTGTCTTAACTGTAACCGATTAGTTTTAATATTGCTTCTTTCAAAATTATCACTATTTGTTTTATCAATTATTGCAGATGCATTGTTATTATCATAATTATGTATTATTTCTTTATCTGTATTGTCTATTTCATTACAATTAGCTATATTTTTATGTGTGTCTGTGTTGTTTAATAGATTTTTCTTTGTATTATTGTTTTGCGATTCATCTTTCATAGGTACTTCAATTTCTATTACATTATTGAGTGGAATTTCGCCTTTTTCTGTAATAAAAAAATAATTATTTATATTTTTAACATACTTTCTACGCTTACGTGTTTACAAATTACCTAACAAAGCTCGATCGCCAGCGATTCGATCGATTATTTTAGGTATCCCTTTTTTTACTCTATTTCTTGTTTTTAAAGATTAGATATGCATTGTTGGATGAAACCAATTTAGCCAAACTACACATTTTAATCTAATTTCACAAACAGCGCATCTGATATTATTTATTGGTAGTTGTCCACTTTAATTAGCCTTTATTGTAATTAATTATTAATATTAAAAAGACAACGTTTGAAAGTCAGAAAAAACGATTTTTAAAAATCGATTATATCGTAACAAAATAATCGATTTTTTAAAAATCGATTACTTAAAATTCGATTATTTTTAAAGGGTTAAAAATCGTTTTTTTCTACTCCAAGTCACATCCCTAGTGCTTTATACATGTCAACTTACCGTTCTTGATAACAGAGTCGTTCCTGTCGATACCGTCGCGGTATCCCCACTCCTCTCCCCTCCGTGCCTTTAACTCCCTCTTTCTCCTCCACTGCTGCAACATCTCCCTCTTGAATCTCTCCACTTGTTTGTGAGCTCTCATATCTATATCTATATTTTTATCTCGACCAGGATAATCTGTAAAAACAAATAAACAATAAACTAAACGTTTTCTTTTATTGTTAAAAATAAAAAATAAATATATGGGACACTTACACACACGGTCGTCCCCAAAGTAAGTAACTCAATACTTGTGTTATGACAGACAACTGGTGAATATATACTTATATATTTTTTAATACAGACTTAAATACAAATATACACCCAGGCTCACAGGACCAACAGATTCTTTTATAGAAAATGTTGGCCCTCGGCGGGAATCGAACCCGCGACCCGCGGAACTGAAGGCAGGGTCACCACCTACTGCACCAACGGGCCAGTCAAAAATTATAATTTACTAGTAATATCCCGCGGTTTTTTTTTTACACCCTATTACATTTTTATTACGGATGCAGTGTGGTGTCCGGTTGAAAAGAATAGTATCACCCTCATTTTTTACCGAGGTGTCGTAAAAGGCGACTAAGGTAAGTCGACCCACTGTGTGGTATCCGGTTTAGTAGAATAGACCACCCTCATTTCTTACCGAGGTGTCGTAAAATACGACTAAGGTAAGTTGACGTCAGGCAGGCGGCCGGTCGTAAAAACGCAGCCAAATCATGTGACAGCATGTTTACAACATGTTGTGCCGACCCCACTTAGAGTGGGATAAGGGTACTATCCGTTCTCGTACCTGATACATGCAGAACTTGTACAAAACTCTTGCACCATGCACCAATAACACAACAATACACAAGCACTGCATACATTCACCACCACAATCTCAACGATCGTTTCGCCCCGTAACCGAAGCATCATTAAGGAATAGAAGAAATACATTATTAGGTCTGATATCCCACTGCTGGGCATAAAGGAGGTCTATGCGCAACAGTGGGATATCAGACCGTTACTTTACACTAAACCATAAATTTTCCCATAATACCTTCTTTATCAGAAGTGGAAGGGATGATGATGTGCTCAATGAAGAATTTAGCGAAGTTCTTGTCCACATCCACCTGGGAGACCCTGGGCCTCGTCCCCGTATCCTGACCCTGGTGCCCTGGCTCCATTATATCTTCAGAATCTGGAGATTTTTACATATGACAGTTAAATCCCACTTCTGATATCATTCATCATTCTCCTACCTTTATCTTTAATATTTAAATGAGTTAATCTTGTATGTATATTTTCGGAAGCTCGAAAACGGCTCCAACGATTTTCATGATATTCCACATTTAGGGAGTTTTGGGAGAGAAAAATCGATCTAGATAAATTTTATTAAAAAAAAAATTATTTTATCCCTGTTTTAGGGCATTAAAAAATACTATAATTTATATTGAATTGAATTTTTGCCATGAACTGTCAAGTCAGCGTAGCAAATACCTAGGACCGAATGATGAAAATACTTAGGACCGAATGATGAAAATACCTAGGACCGAATGATGAAAATACTTAGGACCGAATGATGAAAATACTTAGGACCGAATGATGAAAATACCTAGCACCGAATGATGAAAATACTTAGGACCGAATGATGGAAATACTTAGGACCGAATGATGAAAATACCTAGGACCGAATGATGAAAATACTTAGGACCGAATGATGAAAATACCTAGGACCGAATGATGAAAATACTTAGGACCGAATGATGAAAATACCTAGGACCGAATGATGAAAATACTTAGGACCGAATGATGAAAATACCTAGGACCGAATGATGAAAATACCTAGGACCGAATGATGAAAATACTTAGGACCGAATGATGAAAATACCTAGGACCGAATGATGAAAATACCTAGGACCGAATGATGAAAATACTTAGGACCGAATGATGAAAATACCTAGGACCGAATGATGAAGATACCTAGGACCAAATGATGAAAATACTTAGGACCGAATGATGAAAATACTTAGGACCGAATGATGAAAATACCTAGGACCGAATGATGAAAATACCTAGGACCGAATGATGAAATTGATGATCAATGAAAGGATATTTTCTATTTCACTTCATCGCGGATTATAGCAAAATAATTTTATTATTACTTTTGTATTATGGATCTCCGCAAAGTAACGCATAATTCTATAAATTACTAAGAACTTCTTCATGCCTAAGTGAATTGCTTACACTTAGAAGCTAAGAAATTTCCAAAAAAAGATAAATAATCACAGTACCTACCTACCCTATTATTTTTTCATCTTTTTTTTGTTTGTAAAAAAATAGCTTATCATATATAATAAATCCCACTTAGCATATATAATAAATCCCACTTACAGTGGCAGTAGCTACTTGAAAAACAGTAAAGTAAACAAAGTAAAAAAAAGTAAACAGTTAATAAATTATGTAAATTTCCATTTTAAATACTAACCTATAATATAAGTAATCCTGTAACTAACAATATGGACACAATGTCTGAATTAAAATAAATAATAATAATAATAAAAAAAGAGGATAATTAAAATAATAAATTTTTTAAAAATCGATTTTTGATGAAAAAATAATCGACGATTAAAAATCGATTATTTTGAAAATCGATTATTTTTTCACATCGCTAACAAACAATCCATACAAGCACTACACACACTACCACAAAATCCACTCGAAATCGAAATATCATCAGAAGGATACTCCTGATAACGCTTCGTATCGATCGTAGTGATTGTGGTAGTGAGTGTGTGTAGTGCTTGTGTGGAGTGTTATTGGCAGTGTCTTATGATACATGTAGCGACTTGTCCTGCATGTATGTGGTATGTGAATGCCTGCTTCATACACTTAGCATTGCATGTATTTAAACAAACGCGGATTACAGTGTAATAACCCTAAAAACCCTATAAGTGACCCTGCCTTCAGCTCCGCGGGTCGCGGGTTCGATTCCCGCCGAGGGCCAACATTTTTTTTAAATGAATTTGTTGGTCTTAGAGTTTGTGTGTATATTTGTATTTAAGTCTGTATTTTAAAAATATATAAGTATATATTCCCCAGTTGTCTGTCCATAACACAAGTATTAACTTACTTTGGGGACGACCGTGTGTGTAAGTATCCCATATATTTATTATTATTTAATTGTTACTTCTGTATGATATTTTGCTATAATCCGCGTCTCTTTTAGTATCAACCCCCACTCACCGCTAGCCGGCTCCATCTTCACCTCCTGTAGAAGTTCCATCTCTTTCTCCTCTATTATATCACTCTTTATCTTCTTAGGTCTTCTTAAACTGAAAATAAAATATATTAAACTAGCTATGCTTCGCTCACATTCAAATCAATGTGTCAAAAATGGTTCTCATATATCCATATACTATATATACTATATCCTCCTGCCCTTATCCCGCTCTAAGTGGGGTCGGCACAACATGGTATAAACATGTTCTCACATGATTTGGCTATGTATCTTACGACCGGCCGCATGCCCGACGTCAACTTACCTTAGTCGCCTTTTGCGACACCTCGGTAAGAAATGAGGGTGGTCTATTCTATTTAACCGGATACGACACGGTGTGTCAACTTACCTTAGTCGTATTTTACGACACCTCGGTACGAAGAGGGTGGTCTATTTCACAGCCGGATACAACACGGTGTGTCAACTTACCGTAGTCGTTTTTTACGACATCTCGGTAAAAAATGTGGGTGGTCTATTCTACTCAACCGGATACCACACGGTGTGTCAACTTACCTTAGTCGCCTTTTACGACACCTCGGTAAGAAATAAGGGTGGTCTATTCTACTTAAATGGATACAATACGGCAGTTCAACTTAACTCACAACTTTTTATGTTCAAAATATCAACTACATATACACATTTCTACATAAACAAAGCACATCTAGTAAAGTATATAATAAAAAAGCTCAACTCACGTATGTCTGTTCATCTTGTATTTAATACAATGCGTATTCCAATAGTGTAGTTTCAGGTATATGTGTTTCTTGTAAGTTTTCTTGCAAATCTTGCATTGTCTGTCCTGAAACAAGATTATTTAATATTAAGACTTCTTCACTTTAACTGTCTCATCCCTACATTCGAGTTTAAAAAATTAAAATTTCATTTCAATATATAAAAAATATATGTTTGTTTGTCACGCAGTTATGTTTTTCCGCATCTATAATCGATGCTCTATTCATAAAACATCAAATCCAGAAAAGTCAAATTTTCGTCAAATTGACCGAACGTCACGACAGCCGCCGTAATACAGTATGGAGAGAGACGGACGGACTTCTTTACGCACTCTCGAATTGAAGGACGAGGTTGTAACAGTCTCATCCCTACATTAGAGTTTTAAAAATAAATAATTATTAAAATTTCATTTCAATTTATAAATATAAAAATAAATGTTTGTTTGTCACGCAGTAATGTTTTTTCGCATCTAACAGAAAGCCTACTATACTATTGAAGCTTATTTAGAAGATAAGAATGTGTGGATATAGCTCTCTTTGAACCTGTACAAGACAGTAACGACTTAATGTAAATAGTATTAAGAATTATATTTTTAAAAGAGCAACCGCCGAGTTTCTTGCTGGCTCTTCTCGGTAGGAACAGCTTTCCGAACCAGCAGTAGAGTTGACGATTCAAAAGCACTTGTTAACAAGTTTATTTGAATAAATAATATTTTGAATTTGAATTTGAATCTATAATTGATGCTTCATAAAACATCATGTTAGAAATTTTCTTAGATTAAAACACTCTTGAGATGTTTATTATTTATTACACAACTTAGGCAACTTTAAATATATATCAATTTCTGTTTGAAAATCTATTACAACCTACTAGCTTCTTTTCGAACTGAACTTTTCTTTCTTATTTTTTTCTTACACACTTCGCCATCTTGGTTTCTCCCATTAGTAAAAGTAGTCAATACAACATTTTATAAACAATATATAAATTATATCAAGTAGAAAATAATAATATACGATTTCAAAAACTATTGATGAATAAATCATCAGTAATTTATATAAAATATTACTTAATATTTATTAAATTTTATCAAGACAGAAACCTTCAATATCTTCTTTTAGTCAAATTAATTCACTTAAACTTCCTAGTCAAAATATTATTTGCAATAACATTTATACATTCTATACTGCGTCCATCATATTATCAGTCTTTTGACAGCTCACGCTCATTAAGTTTTGTATTGCTTACGTACAAATATCATACAAATAATATTTGTACTTTATGGATGGGTACCGCCCACTTAGTGATGTCACACATAATGGTTACTACGATTATGCCACAGATTAAAAATAATCGGTAGAAATCGATGTTACGAGTATTAAAAGACATTTAATAACATTATATAAAGTTTTACTTTCTTCTTAGTTAATACATGAATACAAATAAAACAATCAGGATATTTTAATTTATTTTATTAGCACGAGTCGTCGGAATGATAATCAACACTAGACTCCTCCGATGAGGAGTCTTCAGTAGCAGTTATTATTAGCTCTTGTGTAGATAATATATTATCAAACGCAATATCACGTTCCCAATCAGAGAATATTACTCTTTTAGTTCTTTCCACCACACTTGCCCAGTTCTCGGCCGTTACGTGGGTGCAAGCATTTTTTAGCAATTGCAACATTTTATTCGCTGTGAATGGGGGGCTTGTATTGCATCTCGCAGCATGCCCTTTTACTTGTGCCCATATAAGTTCTATTGCGTTGTACTGGCAGTGGTATGGAGGAATCCGAAGAACAGTATGGCCATATTCTGCTGCCATTTCATTGATTACATAGCGTTTTGCTCTCTTTTTGGTTTTTAATATTTTTATTAATTCAACTTTTAACATTGAGTCGTCCACATTTTCTCCATTGTCCCGAAGCCAATTAATTATTTCATGCTTTTTATTAGCCTGTGTTGGCATTTTGTCAATTTGACGGGAGTGGTAGGGCGCATTATCAATAAAAATTATTGATGGTTCTTCCAATGAAATGAGCATTTTTTTGAACCACTCTTCATACACATTTGCATTCATCTCTTCGTGGTAGTCATTTGATTTCTTCGATTTAAATGCCAACAGTGCGTCTTGTACAAATCCTTTTGCTGTACCTGCATGGCAAATGATTAGGCGCTCACCTTTTCCCATTGGTACTGAGGAAGTGGAATCAGCAGTATCATCAGTCCAGAAACGAGATAGTGTGTGGTTAGCGTTGAGCCATGTTTCATCCGTGAAAACAATATTTGCCCAATCTTGTATTTTCTTTGCCTCTCTTAAAAAATCACAACGTGCTATAGCTATATCTGTGCGTTCCATTAATAATTTTCTTTTATTTAACTTTTTATATGAAAAGCCAATTGTGTTCAAAACTTTGACCAAAGAAGATTTTTCACCATGAAATAGACCACTTCTTTTCAAAGAAACAATAAGTTTTCTCAAAGTTGGAATTTCTTTTCTCAAGTAGTAATCATATACATGACGACGAATAGCGTCAGCGTCAAAGTCATCAACAGCTGTCACCTTATGAGCCCGGCGCTTTCTTTTTGGTGTAGATGGTTTGTTTTGCTCCAAGCCGCTCCTGCCGTAGGCATCAGTAGTGATTTTAGTCACAGTTGATAGACTGATCCCCAACGCGGCTGCAACACGGTTTCGGACTTGCGTGATAGGTATAAGAGGTCCGCCATTTTGATTTTCTTGCTCAAAATACTCATGAAGTTTTAACACTAACTGTCTCGATTGTGCTTTCAACACACGTCCTTTCGGCATTTTCACGATCAATTAATATAAGTTTCACAAAAGTTTTTCCGAGGAATAAAGCTACTTAACTCAAGGTGTAACAGATGCGAGAGAACACTCAGCGAACGTAAATGCGTGTGACTATCACGGGCGTTTCGTTGAGAGTGACAGATCACGTCAAAATGGCGGCCGAGCGGAAGGTCTGTTGATGTTGCCAGTTGATGTATAATATATTTTTTATGATTATAATAAATACACACGGATTAACATTTATTTTCAAAAACTAAGGCAATATTAAATCAAAATGTTGATTTCTATATCTGTTATTAGTTTACGTAGGTTATCATTAATCGAATTACGTACCTAAGTAATTCCTAAGTAATAGTAGGTACTATAATCGGAATGGTATCGCATACGAGAATCTTTAGGACATCACTAAATATGTAAATCGTCAATCTGTCAAAAGATGGTTAATATAATGGACAGTGTATAAGAATCAAATCCAGAAAAGTCAAATTTTCGTCAAATTGACCGAACGTCACGACAGCCGCCGTAATACAGTATGGAGAGAGACGGACGGAGGAGTCAGTTACAAGGTGAACCGAAGTTGGGAGGAAGATAGAAATTAGTGAAGATAGAAAGAGGGATGCGTTAATTTGCCCCACTTCCCTGGGTCCGATTGAGATGATACATACTGGTCCAGTCCCGATGACAATGTTTATGATAAGCATGACCTGATGACAGGATTGGCTCCAGACGAGGAAACTCAACGGCTAACAGTAGGGACATAGGGACTTTTTTAAATAAACTCTTTAAAAGTGTTTATACTGCTATAATGGCAAAGTTGAAAATTTGACGAGGTATTTGAAGCCCTAACCTTGCAGAGAGGACTGTAGGAGAGGTCTAGTCTCGATGACAATGTTAATGATAAGCATGACCTGATGACAGGATTGGCTCTAGACTACTCAACAGTAGGGACATTTATTTTAAGCTTTTAAGAGTTTCTTTTTTAACTTTCATTTAACTTGCAGATACACTGCATGGTGTGTGAAGGTGGAATCTTGCAAGTTAAATTTGACCCACTTCCTGTGTCCGATTGAGCTTAAATTTTACATACTGGTCCAGTCCCGATGACAATGTTTATGACAATCATGACCTGATGTCAGGATTGGCTCCATACGAGGTAACTCCTCAAAAGTTATCAGTAGGGACGTGAAATTTTGTATAATGGTTCAGTCTCAATGACAATACATGTTTTGTTAAAAGCATTTTTAACTTGACTTGGTATTATTCAACTTGCCATGTAACCACCTTCACATACATATGTGAAACTAAAAATTTGACCCACTCTTCTTAATTAAATTTGATTGAAATTGACTTAAACTTGACCAGTCTCTCTTTGAGCTGAAATACACACTGGTCCAGTCCCGATGACAATGTTTATGATAAGCAAGACCTGATGTCATAGATATTGTTATTGTCGTATCTCACCGTGTCGGCGGCGTGTCCGTACTTGAGGTGCATCACGATGCTGGGCTTGTTGTGCGTGAGCAGCCCGCACGCGTCGCACTGGTAGCGCTGCGGGCGCACGTGCGCGCGCGCTATGTGCGTGCGCACGTAGTTCTTGTTGTAGAAACTGGGTACAGGACGAGAATATAGTTAGAGTAACAAATTAAGTCTCAATTCAATTTAAAATGAACAATCACAACATACTATAAATCAAAGTCGCATTCTTTGTTTGTCCCTATATCCCTATGTATGCATAAAACTTTAAAACTACGCAACAGATTTTGATGTAAAAGTATTCAATAAATAAATATTAAGAAATTTTAGTTTCTCATTTTAAAAAGACTCGTGAGTAGGTTATAACTTTGGCTACGTTTAGAGAATAACACCGGGCACCTTACTGTGCACCAACACTTTTCACTACAAAATCCAACGACAGAATGATTCTACCACCAGTTCATCACTAATCCACTTGAGAAGAACTGGCCACAAACTCAGTGCTCGCTAACATCACGAATAGCGATTATTTGAGGGTAGATTCTAATAACACGAAATACAAAAGAGATTCCATGCGGGCGAAGCTTGCACAGCTAATGTATTTATATGTACATATATGTAATGTTTAGGAATCCAGATTTCTAAACTGTGAGACTAATGAGGTTGGTCAATTCTACTCAGTCGGATACCACACGGCGTCACCACCACCACAATATACATGCTTTTTTGAATGATTAACTCATTAAAAAATGCATTGTATATAATTTTTTTTTGTATATACTGTTAGGTATTCAGATTTCTAAGCTGTGACAGCCTATATAAGACAACGGCTGACGTCATTAGCTGTCCCCGATAGACTCGTTCTTATCATTCGCGATTATCTTACTAATCGCTCATTTAGATATCGTATTGATGGTGCGCTCTCCTCAAGACGCACCTTACGCGCCGGAGTCCCCCAAGGTTCGGTACTCGCACCGTTCCTCTACTCGCTCTATACGAGCGACATCCCACGATTCTCCACTAAAACTAGGGTAGTCTCCCACATAGCCATGTTCGCGGACGATACCGCAATCTATACCACCTGTAGAGATCCCATTACTATAAATGATAGGCTCCAAAGAGCAACCAACCAGCTCGGAAGCTGGTTCCGCCGGTGGAGAATCGAAATAAATCCCGATAAAAGCGCAGCAATGTTCTTTGCGAGATCTAGGAGAGCCATGGACTTCATCCGGACGCCTCCTAGAGTCTCTATTTACAATAAATACATAGATTGGCAAAAGGAAGTCAAATACTTAGGTGTCATCCTCGAACCTACCCTATCCTTTACCCGACACATCCGCGTTGTCCGTAACCGGGCAGCGTTCGCCATGGGACGCCTCAATCCGATACTGTGCAAGGCAAGTAAACTGTCACTTCGCAACAAAGTGACACTTTACAAAACTTGCATCAGACCCATCATGACGTATGCGAGCGTCGCGTTCGCGCACTTTCCGAAATCACGACTGTGTCCGTTGCAGACACTTCAAAATCGATTCATGCGTACAGCCACTGGCTGTCCGTGGTTCGTGCGCAACGTGAACCTCCATAGAGATCTCGACCTACCCACGATAGCCGATCTTTTCAGACGATTCTCGACGACTTACTTCGAGAAAGCGTCCATCCACCCAAACCCCCTTATAGTGGCCGCGTCCAACTATAAGGTGTTCAGGCACCCCAATAAGATTCACAGGCGCCCGAAGAGCGTCCTTAACGACCCCGACGATGCTATCACAGCATCCAACAAGATACTCACACTACATTCACACAAACAGCGTCTTCGCCGGCGAAGACGAGGTCCCCGCTTGCTTGTGTCAAGCGGCCGCAGCCCTCTGCCGCGGCCGCCGTGACGCAGACTTCTTCCAAGTCATTTATTAGATGCAGCCCTCCAAAAACGCGCCGCCTTAAGCCGAGGTTCGGTCTCGCAGGAGGCACCCTTAAGGCGACGCCCCCTGTAGCGCGGGTGCTTGTAATGCACCCGCATGTATCATCCATTTCTCGGCGATGCTTCAGCGCTCGCCCGTCTTATCGGTGACGCTGTCAAAGCCATTAGGGCTAACAGCATTAGTCATATTCGAAAAAAAAAAAAAAAAAAGTCATTAGCTGTCTTTTGACGTGCGTCATTCGTAGGAGGAAGACGTGTTTGGGGACCTCTTTTGTATTTCGAGTTATTAGAATCTACCCTCAAATAATCGCTATTCGTGATGTTAGCGAGCACTGAGTTTGTTGCCAGTTCTTTTTAAGTGGATTAGTGATGAACTGGAGGTAGAATCATTCTGTCGTTGGTATTTTGTAGTGAAAAGTGTTGGTGCACAGTAAGGTGCCCCAAGTGATTCTTTAAATGCAATCGTTTATTTTTTAATTATTCATTTTAAATTGAATTTTGATTGACTAACATCATCACAGGACACAGTAAAATTAAAAAAATCAAAAGTAATAATAAAATTTCAACATGTACAAATACTTAGTACATTTTTGGAATTTAAACTATCGTGAGTGCTATTCATAATTAATGTTTAGATTCCGGCTATACTCACGTCTTATTTTATCGGGTGAGCCCGACTAGTTTCATCCGATAAAATAAGACGTGAGTATAGCCGGAATCTAAACATTAATTACTTAGTACATGATTTTAAAAACAAATTAAAGATTTTTACTGGAGAATCAAATATATTAAGAGCAGTATTATACGACTGAGAAATATATTCTTTAACGTCTAATGTAATCACGCGTGTGGTATCCAGCTGAATAGAATAGTACCACCCTCATTTCTTACCGAGGTGTCGTAAAAGGCGACTAAGGTAAGTTGACTTCAGGCAGGCGGTAGGTAGTAAAATACGTAGCCAAATCATATGACATGTTTGTAACATGTTGTGCCGACCCCACTTAGAGTGGGATAAGGGCACGATCATACATTTTAAATTGAATTTAGACTTAATTTCTAACAGTATAGTATTAAAAGTGTTCAAAATATAAATTCAAATTCAAAATATTCTTTATTCAAATAAACTTGTAAACAAGTGCTTTTGAATCGTCAACTCTACTGCTGGTTCGGAAAGCTGTTCCTACCGAGAAGAGCCAGCAAGAAACTCGGCGGTTGCTCTTTTAAAAATATAATTCTTAATACTATTTACATTATGTCGTTACTGTCTTGTACAGGCTCAAAGAGAGCTATATCCACACATTCTTATCTTCTAAATAATCTTCAAGAGTATAGTAGGCTTTCTGTATCAGCCTCTCTTTAACAATGTTTTTAAACTGCTGTAATGGCAGTGCTGAAATTGATTGCGGAATTTTATTATAGAATCTTATACTAAAACCTACAAATGACTTACGTACTTTTGCAAGGCGCAAAGCAGGAGCCGCAAGCTTATGTCGGTTCCTGCTTTGTCTATTGTTTACATCACCTATCGTTTTATAATTCTTTATATTTTTATGTACATAAATTAAATTGCTTAAAAAATGTATGTAAATGTAATGTAAATGTTTGAACCTACTCACCTCTTACCGCAGTAATCGCATATGACGCACTTCACCTTGGCCTGGTGTTGCCTTTTGTGCGCTTTAAAGCGCTGTATCCTCGTAAAGCGCCTGTCGCAAATGCGGCATACGAAATGCTTTTCCGGATAGTGGATTATGGCGTGCTTTTTCAGGGTAGTCTGGAATTTATATAGTTTTGGTATAAGTTCTAAGATAAAGTATAAAAATAATTTATAGAATTAGGCGTTACTTTGCAAAGGTCCATAATACAAAAGTAATGAGAATATTAGTTTGCTATAATCCGCGATAAAAGGAAATATATGTAATGCTAAATGTAGAGTGTACTATTCGTTCTCATACCTGGTACATGCAGAATTTGTAAGAACTCATGCACTACCCGACACAGATTTTGTCGTGGAGTCTATCTTCAGACGATGCTTCGGTTACGGGGCGAAACAATTATTGAGATTGTGGTTGTGAATGTGTGCTTGTGTATTATTGTGTCATCGGTGTCGGGTAGTGCATGAGTTCTTACAAAATCTGCATGTATCAGGTATGAGAACGAATAGTACACTCTACATTTAGCATTACATATATATCCTTTTATCGCGGATTATATCAAAATAATATTCTCATTACTTTTGTATTATGGACCTCCGCAAAGTAACGCCTAATTCTATAAATTATTTTTATACTCAAAGAAAAAATCTTTGGCATCGAAATCTTGGCAACACCAACATGTTAGTAGTAAGAATTAACTTGTATGTGGCAACATCCCTCTTCTCTATTGATGGCAAACGAATACAAGTGTTACAAATTACTCCGGTCTTTAATTATACCAGTTAAACAATTATACAGTCCACTTATAAAAAAATAATGTATATAATAGACAAAGGAACCGACATAAGCTTGCGGCTCCTGCTTTGAACAAAAGTACGTAAGTCGTTTGTGGGTTTGGGTATGAGATTATATAATAACATTCCGCAATCAATTTTAGCTTTGCCATTACAGCAGTTTAAAAACACTGTTAAAGAGAGGCTGATACAGAAAGCCTACTATACTGTTGAGGATTACTTAGATGATAAGAATGCGTGGATATAGATATTGTTCGACCCTGTACAAGACTGTAATGACTAAATGTAACTAGTATTAAGAATTATATTTTTAAAAGAGTAATCGCCGAGTTTCTTGCTGGCTCTTCTCGGTAGGAACAGCTTTCCGAACCAGCAGTAGAGTTGACAATTCAAAAGCACGCCTTTACAAGTTTACTTCAATAATAGTACCTTTTTACTAATTTTTAAGATATAAAAAATGCAATTAAAAAAATTAAGCGCACGTTAACATATGGGATTAAATCCTAGGTTTTGAATTTATTTGTTCCGTCCATTTACCCTTGGCACAGCATAATGTTTGACAACTTAAATATCATTTGCTTTCAATTTTACAGTTTAACATTTTTTCAATGCCCGAAAACAGGTATAAAAAACTTTTTTATATGATGACAGTTGGCAAAAATTAATATTCAATATAAATTTTAGTATTTTTTAATGCCCAAAAACAGCTATAAAGACTTTTTTTTTAATAAAACCTAACTAGATCGATTTTTCTCCTCCACAAACCCCCTACATGCTGAATTTTAGGAAAATCGTTGGAGCCGTTTCCGAGATCCAGAAAATATATATATACAAGATTAACTTAACTGAAAATATACATATACAAGATTAAAGATAAGTTAACGCGTTATCTTACCTTATCTTTAAATTTCTTGTTACACCCCTCGAAGGTGCACGTGAAAGGTCTCAAGTCCATGTGCTTGGTGAGGTGCGCCCTCATATTGTACTTGTTGGCCAACTTCATACCGCATATATCGCATTTGCACTCATACAATCTCTCGTGGTACACTCTCTGGGGATAGAGAAATTGTTTACATTGAACAATTTCGAAGATTTTTGAATTTAATTAATGTATAGAAACCGGCTATACTCGCGTGTTATTTTATCGGATGAGCCCGACTAGCTCCAAGCCCATACTGGGCTATTATTCATGTTAAAAATAGACTGATACAGAAAGCCTACTATACTCTTGAAGATTATTTAGAAGATAAGAATGTGTGGATATAGCTCTCTTTGAACCTGTACAAGACAGTAACGACTTAATGTAAATAATATTAAGAATTATATTTTTAAAACAGCAACCGCCGAGTTTCTCTTAGGCTATTTTCGGTAGGAACAGCTTTCCGAACCAGCAGTAGAGTTGACGATTCAAAAGCACTTGTTTACAAGTTTATTTGAATAAAGAATATTTTGAATTTGAATTTGATTTAAAACGCCGCGAGAAGACCGCGCTTCGTAAACTGTGGGTCGCGACCCCCCTGGGGGTAGACTACTGAAAGGGGCGTCGCAAAGATCTGATACTTTTCAATCATTATTGATACAACTACATGGCTGCAGCTGTCCTTTAAAGAACTTTTCTAACAAAGATTTATTGATATTTCTCCTCCTAAGTTCCTTCATTACCCCTTTTCATTAAATTTAATTAAATAGATTTTAATACATTTATGATCGGTTAGTTTACAACAATTATAAATAAAATTTTAAAATTAGTATACACACTACGTACAAATATATATACAAATAAAAATCATACAAAATACTATTGTAGTTTTATTATAACTATTTTTTGAAAAAAGTGTCAATGCAAAACTGTTATTTACATTGTAAAATAGTGCGATATTACATCTACATCTACGGTTAATATATATTTCATTATATGGAGGAAGGGGTCGTTTAAAATTTCCTAAGCTTGAAGGGGGTCGCTATATAAAAAAGTTTAAGAAGCCCTGCGGGCCTATAGTATGGATGTGACTTGGAGTACAAAAAATCGATTTATAAATAATCGATTTATTTATCCCTTAAAAAAAATAATCGATTTTTTTCCCTTAAAAAAAATAATCGATTATTAAAAATCGATTTTTTTCTACTATATAAAAAGTTGCCTTTTAAATAGAGCTTTTTTTAAATAATCGATTTATAAATAATCTTTTTTTTTTAAATAATCGACTATTAAAAATCGATTTTTTTCTTACTATATGAAAAGTTGCCTTTTAAATAGAATTTTTTTTAAATAATCAATTTATAAATAATCGACTTTTTTAAATATAATCGAGTTTTAAAAACCGATTTTTTCCTACTATATGAAAAGTTGCCTTTTTTCATATAAATAATTAATTAGAATAAAAGCTTATTATAGTGGACAACTGCTACCAACGATTAAACTCACAACCAATGATTTCAAAGAGGGCATTAAAAAGTTCATCTGAGCAACCGCGAGTTTTATCGAATTTTGATATTTTTGATGATATTTCTAATTGTAAATCGCTCTATTTTATGAGAAGTTATAAGTAACGGCCTGTTACTATCCCACTGCTGGGCATAGGCCTCCTCTCTCCATTTTTGTAGAGAAGGGTTGAAGCTAAGACCTACCACGCTGCTCCAATGCGGATTGGTAGGTCGAGAAGTTATAAGCTTTTTAAATTACTTTTTCCCCTGTATAAAGCCAGGGACAGATATAACTTGTCCACTATGATCAGACCTACCTATTACATATAGAAAAAAAGAAAAGATATATATTATATGAATATTTTTCGAACACGCCCTAACAATATGCCAGTACACGTCCACTTTCGCCCGCGGCTCTGGTGTTACTGACGTGGTGCGCTTACTCACAATAACCCTATTAGGGTTATTGTGAGTTCAATGTCAGTTAACCGTTAAGAGATAGAGATATGTCGCGTACTTTTTTTGTAGCATTTTAGTTTCTACAATTCTCTAATACATTACTTCACTATATATCAGCGAGTTAGCTCACAGCGGGCGAGTTTATTACAACCTCGCGGCTTCTTTAAGACAATTTACTTAAAACCGTAATGTATTTGACTTAAACCTTCCAATTTCATTATTTCACTATCCTTTAGTAAAAACCGTAATAAAATCTATTTAGTTATTGAGAAAATGAAAATGACATGAATAATTCTTTCGATGTAAGTCCATCTTACAGTGAAAGAATTTTTCCTGAGATTAGCGCGTTCAAACAAAGAAACAAACAAACTCATCAGCTTTATATATTAGTATAGATTTAATATTATTACTTTTGAATCAATAAGCTGTAACATATTGTTAGATAACAAGTTAACTTACGACATGGTTGGTGAGGTTCTTGGTGGTAGCGAACATCTTCCCACACAGTGGGCACGGCTTGGTCTTCATGTCCTGGTCCATGTGAGCTTGGCCCACGTGGACCTTCAGCACCCTCTTGGTTTTGTAGCTGGGGTGGAGCAAACGTATAATAGTATGAGAGTAGATAAAGTAGTGTATGACACTGTACACAACTTGGTCTTATAACACTCGTATGATACTATAAAACACACTCGTGTTATAAGAACCCTTATGACAACAGTATCATAATCTACTATTTTTATGTGCCACGGTTACACAATCGTTGTGTAACCGTGGTACGTACCTCTTGTCGCAGGCGGTACACTGGTACAGCCTGGTAATGCCCATATGACGCTCCTGGTGCTTCCTCAGGGTAGAACTGTCTCTGCAGGCGTAGCTACAGAACTCGCATTTGAACGGCTTCTCGCCTAGAACATGTCAGATAAACCATCTATCTTTAATATTTAAATGAGTTATTCAAATTCAAAATATTCTTTATTCGAATAAACTTGTAAACAAGTGATTTGAATCAACTCTACTGCTGGTTCGGAAAGCTGTTCCTAGTGAGAAGAGCCAGCAAGAAAGTCGGCGGTTGCTCTTTTAAAAATACAATTCTTAATGCTAGTTACATTTAATCGTTTCTATCTTGTACAGGGTCGAACAATATCTATATCCATGCATTTTTATCGTCTAAATAATCCTCAACAGTATAGAAGCCTTTCTTTATCAGCCTCTCCTTAATAGTGTTTTTAAAATGCTGTAATGGCAAAGTTAAAATTTAGTTTAACTTTGCCATTGCAGTAATTAAGTTAATCTTGTATATATATATAGTGCCCGGTTTTCCGAGCCTTGTTAAGTGATTTTTTACAAAGAAATAAGTGATTTTTTACAAAAAAAGTGATTTTTTACAACAAAAAAAGTGATTTTTTTTACAAAAAAAAATCAGGTAGTTGGGGATCGAACCTAGGTATTTACATTTCTCGAGGCTGCCCGTTCCCCGAATAAGCTACGCTGACTTGACAGTTAATGGCAAAAATTAAATTAAATATAAATTTTAGTATTTTTTAACCCAAAAAGCTCCAAACCTGGGATCGATTTCCACTTATCATGGCGCTTTGTTTTTTTTTACAGCTTTTTCTTTATTTATTTTGAAAAAATTACCCAGCAACATTCAGTCACCTAGCTATACTAGTACTTTTTATATTCCTAAACTATTTACTATAACTATTCTAAACGGATAATGTCAAAATAATTTTATTATTACTTTTGTACTATGGATCTCCGCAAATTAACTTCTAATTCTATAAATTATTCCTTAACTATTAATTAATTAAACAATTAACTCAAAATTTGACTACTTTTGTCAATCTTAAAGCAGAGTTATAAAAGATTTAGTAAAAGTAAGATTATGAACTTCTTATATGTTACTAGCGGCCTGCCCCTGCTTCGCACGGGTATAAAATATATATCCCATGTCAGGCAATGTAAAAAAAATGATTAAAATCGATCCAGTAGTTTTGATTTATTTCTAATTTTTTAGTTTCTAATGTAATGTCGTAAATAATTACATTTTTTTCCGTTTACATTACAAACGCAGGCTAAACCTTACGAGATTTATCAAAATAATGTACTAAGTATATTTGTACACCTTGAAAAGGTCTACAGAAAAGTCCGCGATGGTATATGTCTATCTCTTATGGATAACCCACAATAGCATTTTTTGTCATTTCCTTTTTACGAAAAATAATGCTTAATGTTCAAAGCAATTATTATACAACACAGCATTAATCCTTATCCAATTAAGTACCTTAAATAAATTGTTGATTTAATATAGATCAATATGGCCGTTTATAGCATGTAATTTAAGTGAACATTTTCGGAGATATTACAGATTTAAAATGTCGTGAGGACGCCGCGCTTCACCCTATAGCATTTCGCATTTAACAGCTATATATATATTGTTTAATGACAAGATAGCTGTGAATGTTGTATATAAAGACATTCTGTAATTAATACATAGGGAAAAATGTAAAAACAAGTAAGCAAGTATGTACTATATGAATTTAGATATTTCAAATATAGCAGGAAATCTTCCTGAGATAGGGAGAGGGAAATTGTTTTTCTCCAAATTTAACGCGTGCGGGCCACGGGCAGTAATGAATAAATCAAAACTACTGGATCGACTTTAAAAAAAATTTTTCACTGAGTGACATGGGCTATATATTTTATACTCGTGCGAAGCAGGGACGAAGTATGTTTATAATATGTTATGCTGACCCCACTCAGAGTGGGATAAGGGC
Source organism: Morpho helenor (assembly GCA_029227775.1). NCBI lineage: Eukaryota > Metazoa > Arthropoda > Insecta > Lepidoptera > Nymphalidae > Morpho > Morpho helenor. Next base: position 41,719,667 of record JARGCU010000028.1, on the reverse strand, counting down.
AACGGATCATGATGATTGAAGAGCAAAAAAAAATAACTTCAAGTGCGAAGTGAAAACACAGATTAAGTTTTATCAGTTAACTATAAAATACAATCTACTAATAAAGTGTTTTAGTCACGACCAATTTACTTTTATCGTTACACTACTTAGATAACGCTGGGTTTCTCGTATGTTTATTAAGGAGAAAATATTATCTCACAGCTTGGAAATAAGTATTCTCTTTTAATATATTTATTGTTAGGAATCCAGATTTCTAAGCTGCAACAGCCTATATAAGACAACAGCTGACGTCATTCTCGCTCTTTTAGCGTGCGGCGTTCATAGGAGGTAGACGTGTTTGGGCCTATAATAAAATAATAAAGTAATAAAACCTTTAATAAACCTTAAAAATAGGTTTTTTAAGTTTTTAGTTACTTTACTTATTTATAAAATAATGTTGCTAAGTAAGATCTACTCTGTACAAAAAATGGAAATAAAATTATATTATAATTATTACATATATACGAGTACTTATACAAAATTAACTTATTTGGCCGTAAAAATGTAACAGACAGTCATATTTAAACATTTCTAATATTAGTGTATACATTATTAGTTCATATAACGTCATATTTATAATCGTGAACAAACCGAGAATGAGACTATTTTATTGTTTGGCTATAGGTTTATTAATGGTTTTTAATATTCGCGAGGGAGGTAAGATATTATTAGTAATCTTTAAGTACCTACGCCTTAGTCGGTATATTTTGACGTGACAACGTCTTAAATTAGGTTGCGGCTTGGAGTCACTCATGAAAAAGTGTAACGGCCGCTCACGTCTGTTACGATGAGAGCACCGAACGCAAGAGAGGCCCGCCGGACTGGCGAATGCCTTGCGTCTCTCTCCCACTCCAATCCGTCACATTTAAAAAGACGTTGTCACGTAAAATCTTTGCCCGTAAAACCGACTTTACAGGCAACCGTTTTTTTTTTAAATATATACATATGTATTTAAATACGCCGTGTGGTATCCCGCTGAATAGAATAGTAACACCCTCATCTCTTAGTTGCCTGACGTCAACTTACCTTAGTCGTATTTTACGACACCTCGGTAAGAAAGAGGGTGGTCTATTTCACTAAACCGGATACCACACGTCGGGTCGACTTACATTAGTCGCCTTTTACGACACCTCGGTAAGAAATGAGGGTGGTACTATTCAATTCAGCCGGATACCACACGGCGTCATCGGTTCTAAGCACTATGTGATCGATGCAACTGGTTTATTCCACGACTAGTTTACACAAAGTTGCGGGTAAAAGCTAGTATTTTAATATATTGCAGACGCTCGTGTGTATTGCCAAGATACTAACGCCGCACCGCGGACTTCTTCGGGCTTTACTTGCCCCGTCGTGTGTGCGAGTGTACAGAACGCAATAAACAGGTAAAAAGTTAAGTAGAAGCTTTAAAAAGAAGGTTTTAACGATATTTCATGTCCCTACTGTTAACCGTTGAGTTCCCTCGTCTGGAGCCAATCCTGTCATCAGGTCATGCTTATCATAAACATTGTCATCGGGACTGGACCAGTATGTATCATCTCAAACGGACACCGGGAAGTGGGGCAAATTTAACTTGCAAGATTCCACCTTCATATACATACATTGCAAGTTAAATAAATTTTAAATATATCACACATCCTTACGTACAAGATTTAAGCATCCATTTTTTTTACAAAGCCAATTTATCTAATGCTATATATCGCACGCTTAGTTAAAAAAAAGATCTTATTTAAAATGACTTAGATAGATTGTAATTCTTATTTTAACGACATCTATGTCATCACGCTACAAACTATTAAAAAAGGTAGTGTTTTCTTGCTCTACCAAGTTGTCTCTCTAACATTCACGAGGTTTAACGAAACAAAGTTTGCAGTTTTTAGTTAAAACTTATGTGTCTAATTGATCATTGCAATTTAACACACGCTTTTCGGTGAAGGAAAACATGGTGAGGAAACCTACATATCTGTAGAGAATTCCAGGGATATGTGTAACCTACCAATCATTGGAGCAGCGTGGTAGGTCTTAGCTCCAATTATCTCCAAAAACGGAGAGAGAAGCCGATTCTCAGCAGTGGGATAATAAAAGGCCGCTACTTACTTTTTTTTTATTACTAAAATTCAGATTAATCATGCAAGATTATAAAATAACAGTCAAGGAGCAATTAGGTAATCGTCCTAAAGCGATTAACAGAATAATAAACGAAAATGACTATGCGGACGATTATATAAACGGTCACTATGTAAAATTGGGAAGGAAATCAGCTTATAATGAAAATGTAGTTAAAAATGACGGTAAAATTGTTCGTAAATACAATACACAAACTGTTAATAACGGTATTAAAGAATCCAAGCATATTCCAAACAAAGTTGCAAAATATATAGCCAATACTGAACAGAAACATGGAAAAGATAATGTAGTTAAAGAAATAGATGCTATAAAGTCAAAAATTACTCATAATATACCAAATTTAGACATATTAGAAGATATCAAAGACGTTAAAGGTATATTACGTAGAAGTATTGCTATAAATAAAACTGAAGATGTAAGTGATAATAACATTGATGGAAAATGTTGGTATTTAGAAAAATTCAAGGAGAAATTATTAATTGGCAAAATCGTACGGAAGAAATGTACAAGACGGTCAAATTTTGATGGGAAATTTGTCACTGTTATGACCAATGTTTTGAATAAATATGTCAATACGATATTTAGGTTTACCGACGAAATGACTGAGGTAATATTATTTATTTATTTTAAAAATTATATAGATATTTATGGATCAGAATGTAGGGCAATGAAAGAGACGTTTGCAAGAAAAGTGCATGCTAATGAGGTGAGAATGTTAGGAAATTAGTATATAAGAGGAAACCTGAGAGTTGCGCTTATTATAGAAAAGTCGAGAAGTGCAGTAACACGGTATGGACATGTAATAAAAAGGACGAAAACATGTGATTAAATGTATGTTAAATATGAATGTAAATGGATCTATGACTAGAGGTAGGACGAAAAAGAGGTTGTTACGTTGAGTGAAGTATGACATACATATAAACGGAGTAGAGCCAGAGTTGAATGATAGGAGAGAATGGAAGAAAAATACATGTTATGTGAACCCCACACATGATTAGAGAAAGATGAGGACAGAAGAACATCAGAGTACCACACACATAATCACTACATAGTATAAAACAAAGTCGCATTCTTTGTTTGTCCCTATATCCCTATGTATGCTTAAATATTAAAAACTAAGCAACAGATTTTGATGCGGTTTTTTTAATAGACAGAGTGATTCAGGAGGAAGGTTTATATGTATAATAACATTCAATATGGATTAGAGAAATACTGTAATTTTCAAGGTTTCTAATGTGATGTCGTAAATAATTACATTTTTTTCCGCTTACATTGCAAACGCAGGCTGAAACCTACAAGATTTATCAAAATAATGTACTAAGTATTTGTACACCTTGAAAGGGTCTACAGAAAACTCCGCGATAGTATGTCATTTTTTTATACTGAGTGACATAGGCTATATATTTTATACCCGTGCGAAGCCGGAGCAGGCCGCTTAGTAATTTACTAAAACTTTGAAATTCGTAAAAAGTCAAAATCATTTGTTGATCTCAAATTACTTAGTTACGATGGATATGGGGTTTGCAACTGAGTATGTCATTGAATAATGGAAGTCAGTCTCGTAAAAAATGTTGATTCGATCGAATTATCCGATGTTTAGATAATTAAAATTGTAAAAAGCACAGTCTTGTCATAGAATAAAGTTTTGATTAACCTTAGATACTTCTGGAGAACATATTCGGCAGAAATGTAGACCTAAGAAATAATATATTTGACGTCAATAAGCTATTGCACTACCTGAGGAAGTCTGTGGATCGGCATAGGATACACTCGCACAATCAGGTCATCACGCTCAAGTCTAAACACTGCCTTACGGTATCTATGCCTGGATGCTTTTGCAGATCTGGGTAAGTTTCTTCTTTATGACTTTATTTTGAGAAGTTAAAATACCAAACGAGGGAACAATCGGAACAATAGAATCCTTTGGATTAACTCTTGGGAGAGATATGTATGTTAGGAAAATTAAAAGATAATTGAACTCTTGGAAAAGATAAGCATTAAAGAGGTTTAAAAGATACTTAGACTCTTGGCCAAGATATGAATGGTAGGTACTTCAAAAGATACATGAACTCTTGAAAGAGATGTTCTTGGAATGGACTTTAAAAAATACTTGAACTCGTGCAGAAGATATGGGAGGAGTATTAAAAGGTATCTGAATCGAATATATGCATGGAAAGTGTTTTATAAGGCACTTACTCTTGGAGGAGATATGCTTGATAGTAACTTTAAATAAACTTGAACTACCGGGGGAGATATGCATAAAAGGAGTTTTAAAACATAATTGAACTCTAGAGGGAGATACGTGTGATAAGGATTTTAAAAAAAAACTGAAATTCAACGGGGATTCAAAGATTATAAGCTCTTAGGGGATTTGCATAGGAGGGGCTTTAAAAGATTTTTGAAACACTCAGAGGAGATATGCAAAGAACTGGCTTTAAATATAATTGAACTCTTATGGGAGATATGGCATGAACTGGAATAAGAGAAAGGAATACTTTGTAAAGAAGTGGGATATTAACAGGGCACTACTTTGTTTCAGATACGTAGAGAGCTCCGGCCAATGCGTCAAACCTGAGGACTGTATCACCAACGAAAAATATATGCCGTATTTAACTAGAATAATTGTACTTTGAAGAAAATGAGATCCTGATTACCATAAACATCCCATATCATATAATACTAACTATTTTATTTTTACAATTAATAATTTCTTTATATAATATAACATTCACAGCTTTCTTGTCATGAGACAATACAAACATGTTTTCTTTAGAGGTTACTCTTGAAAGAGCGACATATAGCTGCTAAATTCGAAGTGAATTAGGCCGAAGCGCGGCCTCCTCACAGCATTTAAAATCTGTAATATCTCCGAAAATGTACACTTAAATTACATGCTGTAAACGGCCATATTGATCTATATTAACCGCATCAAAATCTGTTGCGTAGTTTTAAAGATTTAAGCATACATAGGGATATAGGGACAGACAGAGAATGCGACTGTGTTTTATACTATGTAGTGACTAGCAATCGCTGCGGCTCCGCCCGCGTGGAAATATTAAAACCGTAATATAGTCTTTTGTTACCATAATAAATGGTTCAAGTGGGCTAACCTTAAAAGCTAGACATTTTATTTAGAACTTTTAGAGGACAATTTTGTAATACATGATTTTTTAACTATTACCATTTACTCAGCGCACGCAAGGAATGTTTTAAATTTGGCCGTTCTCGTAACATATTTTATTGCTGCTCCTCTCCTATTCATCTTAGCGTGAAGTTATATAGCCTATAGCCTTCCTCGATAAATGAACTATCTTACAGTCAAGAGTTTTTCAAATCGGTCTCGGTTCCGGAGATTAGCGCGTTCAAACAATCAAACAAACAAACTCTTCAGCTTTATATTAGTATAGATAGTAAGGATACAATCTTCAATTCTGCTTTACATATAAACAAATTTCTTACAACGCCGTCTGGTATCCGGCTAAGTAGAATAGACCAACCTCATTTCTTACCGAGGTGTCGTAAAAGGCGACTAAGGTAAGTCGACCCGCCGTGTGGTATCCGGTTTAGTAGAATAGACCACCCTCTTTCTTACCGAGGTGTCGTAAAATACGACAGAGGTAAGTTGACGTCAGGCAAGCAGCCGGTCGTAAAAACGCAGCCAAATCATGTGACAGCATGTTTATAACATGTGCCGACCCCACTTAGAGTGGGATAAGGGTAGGAGGATGATGATGAAACAAACAAACCCTTCAGCTTTATATATTAGTATAAAGTAAGTAAGTAAAGTAAGTAACGGCCTGTTACTATCCCACTGCTGGGCATAGGCCTCCTCTCTCCATTTTTGGAGAGAAGGGTTGGAGCTAAGACCTACCACGCTGCTCCAATGCGGATTGGTAGGTTACACATATCTCCAGAATTCTCTAGAGATATGCAGGTTTCCTCACGATGTTTTCCTTCACCGAAAAGCGTGTGATAAATTGCAATTATCAATTAGACACATAAGTTTTAATAGAAAAACTCATTGGTGTCTGCCCGGGTTTGAACCCATGATCGTCTTTAGAGATTCACACGGTTGCACCACTAGGCCATCACAGCTTTAAATATTATATTATTATAGCTTTTATATTAGTATAGCTAGTAAAAATACAGTCTTCAATTCTGTAATATGCTTTACGTATAAACAAATTTCTTACACTTAATTAGTGCCAAAAAAATACTTTTTAATAAACTCACCCGAATGTATATGACGATGTGTTGATAAGGTGTAGTTCGAATTAAACCCTTTGTTGCATACTTCACATTTGTAAGGCCTCTCGTCTGAAACATACATTAATACAATGTCAAGTTAAAAAATCTTTTAACAATACAGTGCAAACTCTATATAACGACCCTCAAGGGACTGTGCATATTTTGACGTTATAGATAGTGGTCGTTAAATGGAGAGAAAAAAAATATGTACTACACTGTATCTTATATTCTTTTTGTTATTGCTGTTTTTTTCTTTTCTATATTTTTTCTCTGCGATGTATAATAAAGTATATCCTTACTAATATTATAAATGCGAAAGTCAGTCTATCTGTTACGTTTTCACAGCCAATCCGCTGATCCAATAGCGATAAAATTTGGCACAATTTTTCCTTTTACAGCGGGGTAACGTATAGGCTATATAAATCCTGGTAATTCAACAGGAATTAAATTCAGGAGGAATTAAATAGGATGACATTCAAAACGCCATCTATAATAAACCTATGGAACTTATTTTTATTCACGATGTCAAAATCAAGTCAAATCTGTATTTACAGAAGTATTTAGATTCCAAGTTTTTCGGCTTACGTCAAAAGAGTTCTCTTTAAAGAGTATTTATATTTTATATTCATTCGTTTACTGGACAAATTTAACTGAGTTCACGCGAACGAAGTTGTGCGGGTAAAAGCTAGTAAATAAATAAAAATAAAATTACACTAAATATAGCACACGAATCACCATAAAACTTACTTGTATGAGTGTATAAATGCTTCTCCAAAAGACTCTTGAAGTGAAACTTCTTCCCGCAAAACTTGCACGCGTTGCCAGTCGCTTTCTTGTGCACCTTCTTTATATGAGCGTTCAGATATTTCTTGGACTTGCACGTGTGCTTGCAGAGCTCGCAAGAGAATGGCTTCTCTGATGTATGGACCAACATGTGCTGGGCGAGACCGGGTTTATCCGAGAGCCTCTGCAACATTAAATAAATAAATAAATATATGGGAAGTCTGAGACCTGCATATCTCTAGAGAATTCTGGTGATATGTGTAACCTACCAATGAGTGGAGCAGCGTGGTAGGTCTCAGCTCCAACCCTTCTCTACAAAAACGGAGAAAAGAGGCCCCTAAGCCCAGCCAGGATATACATGCTCAATAAGTTATCGCATATAACACAATCCACCAGCACACTACACAACTACATTATCATCCTCCTGCCTTTATCCCACTCTAAGTGGGATTGGCACAACATGTTATAAACATGCTGTTCAACAAACATGATTTGGCTGCGTTTTTATGATCAGCCACCTGCCTGAAATAAACTTACCTTAGTAGACTTTAACGACTCTCGGTAAGAAATGAGGTTGACCTATTCTACTCAGCCGGATACCACATGGTGGGTCAACTTATCTCAGTAGCCTTTTACGACAAATCAGTAGGAAATGAGGGTGGTCTATTCTATTCAGCCGAATAACACACGGCAGGTCAACTTTTATAACATCTCTGTAAGAAATGAGGGTGGTCCTACGCAACCAGATACTACACTGTAGGTCAACTTACCTTACTCGCGTTTTATGACAAATCGGTAAGAAATAAGGGTGGTCTATTCTACTCAGCCTGATTCCATGCAATCATATACCAAAATTGGCAAAGTAGACCATGAAAAAATGTAGTAAATACAGTAATACATACCTTGCTACATAATTTGCACTTGTACTCTTCAAATCTAGACTTTGGTTTACCCATATTAATTTATTCTACAACTGCATGGATATTTTTTATTGAGACTTGAAGCACTGTTAAAGAAAATTATCAAAATACATTTTATGTAATGGATCAATAACGCAATTTAAATGTTCATAGCATTTGTTTGCAAGAGGCTGATACAGAAAGCCTACTATACTGTTGAAGATTATTTAGAATATATGAATGTGTGGATATAGCTCACTTAGACCCTGTACAAGACAGTAATGACTAAATGTTACTAGTATAAAGAATTATATTTTTATAAGAGCAACCGCCGAGTTTCTTGCTGGCTCTTCTCGGTAGGAACAGCTTTCCGAACCAGCAGTAGAGTTGATTCAAAAGCGCTTGTTTACAAGTTTATTTGAATAAAGAATATTTTGAATTTATTTTATTGAGTTGTTAACCTCAATTGAAAAGCTACTAAACAACTAGAGAAATAACAAATGACAGGAACTAATAATATTAGTACCTGATTAACAGAGCCTTGGTCAGTAATTTTTTACAAAATAAAAAGAAAAAAATTAGGTGGGGGGTGCTCAATTCTAGGTATTTTTATTTCTCGCGACCATCCGTTCCCCGAATAAGCTACGCTGACTTGACAATTTACGACAAAAATAGTGTTTTATATATCCAATGTAAATTTTAGTGATTTTTTAATGCCCAAAAACAGAAATAAAACTATTTTTTTTAAATAAAACTTAGCTAGATCGATTTTTCTCCCCTAAGACCCCCTTATTTTGTTTTTAATTACAGCTGTTCCAAAATTTAAAAATAAAAAACAAATACCCCTTATTTTTTTTAATTTACAGTTGTTCCAAATTTAAAAATAAAAAACAAATACCCCCTTATTTTTTTTTATTTACAGTTGTTCCAAATTTAAAAATAAACTTATAAAAGACCTACAGTCTAAAGTCGGGTTACATGGACACAGAATTAGTTTAGAAAATTGTAACATGTACAACTAAACATACGACATACAAGGACAAATTCACGCTCCATTTGCTATAACTATTTACAATATCGCACACCTTCTAATAATATATTTTACAAAACTAACAAGTTAACCGTATCAGAAGGTTTTACTTAATTTATATAAACACGATGTAAATTGTTTGCTGTATTAATTTATATCAATTTTTAAAAAATAACATACTTTACCACTAAAAGTATCAGTACTGAACCGAAAATAACTTTGGGTGAGAATTTCTATGCTCGGGATTAAACTAGCGTTTTTATTTTTCATTTAACTTAATACGATATTATATAAATATTTTATTAAATATATACAATTCCGTAGACTTCAAATATTTAATTTCAGAAATTTGACAACAACAGATTAAACGATAATACAGATAACTTACATAGAAAAACTTTCATATCTTAAGTTAATAATCCACTTATCTGAAGATATATATATATATATATATATATATATATGTATATATATACTTTTTTATACCAGAGTTGAAGAGTTATTGATGAATTAATTTGTTTCCAATATTGCACTGTTTTCGGATGGTACAGCCTTGATATTTAAAGAGATTTAACGGTAATATTGACAAAGTAATGAGTGGTTAGTTGCAAGTAGTTAGCTCATTGGTTCAAACTAAATAGTTTAATACTGAACTTAAATAGAACGAATAGTGTAGACTTAAACAATAACAAGAAGGAGGAAAATGAGAGCATAAGATTTTAGGAAAATAGAAAATACAAGTTTGTTTTTGGGAGTGACAGTTATAGGAATCCAATAAAGCGCCCGCATAACAACTGTTGTAGGAAGATACACTTTAGCGGCGTACGTCGTCGGAAAGATAGCGTACACTGTTTATGGATTTTTAAAAATCAAAACTTGTTTATTTTTCTGCTTAATTCCATTTTTTTTACTTAGTTTTAGATAATTGATTATGCCTCGATAGTCGATACTGAAAGTTTCGTATTGGAAAATAGATTATCCTTTCTTAGTCTGTGCAATGAGTATTTATCGAATGTGTAGTCTGTACACAGTTTAGTTAGTCTGTGATTTGTTTATGACTTGTGTAGTTTGATAAAACGCGGTTGATTTGATTTTTACGACGAATTTAATATGTAATAAAAAATAATCATGACAAACATCGTAATATTCACTTTAAATTTATCATAAAGATAAGCGCGAAGTAAAATTTTCGCAATAAAACATAGTTTTAATTTGATATTCGTGTAATACATTTTTCATAATGTTTTGACATTGTAATTAAGAATAACCTTGGAGAGAAATAAAATCGATTTCGCCTAATCTTATAAGGATAATTGAAGCGAGAATAAGCCTGTTCTTATAAGCAAGAGTCTAAAGGTTAGTCATTATATATACATACATTTTATTTCATAATTTAATTTGAGGTTATTATTATGTCATAAAGAAATTTATTTTTTTTATTTATCGTATTATCATAGATATTTATACGTTAAAATGTATGGATAGAAAGCTAATTTAGGTTTCAGCTTAGTCTACTCATTGCTGAGATATGAGATAGTAAGTAAAAGTGAATGAAATCTTTGAATTTAATATCTCTATCATATATTGGAAAGTAAAGGTCATTGTCAAGGCAGTAGGGAAATCTGTCAATATGGTAGAAATAAATGAATAATTGTAGCTATAGAAATACTATTCATGCCAATGGCTTGAGCTTTACCGTTGACTGGCCCATTGGTGCAGTGGGTAGTGACCCTGCCTTCAGCTCCGCGGGTCGCGACTTCGATTCCCGCCTAGGGCCAACATATTCTATAAATGAATTTGTTGGTTTATAAAGGTCTTTGAGCCTGGGTGTATATTTGTATTAGAGTATTAAAAAATATATAAGTATATATTCACCAGTTGTCTACCATAACACAAGTATTAAGTTACTTACTTTGGGGACGGACGACGGTGTGTGTAAGTGTCCCATATATTTATTTATTTTATTATTATCTACCAAGCTAATGGGTCCAAAGCTCTGGCCACATGTTCCTGTGGCTCATTCTGCTTTCAAATTCACCTCAAAACAGAATTGAATAGTTTAAAAAAAAATTCTCCAATCACCACCAAACTTTACAAGATGATGGGTCATTCTAAAGAGTGTCTGAAAGTTTTATTAAAATCAGTCCAACCATTTTAATCTTTAATGGACATACATTAATTTGTATATATTAAAATTTTGCTAGACTTATATTAATTTTTTATCTGTAATTAATTTCAGAGTCTCCAATGAAATGTTAAATACTGGCCTTGGATCTAAAAGTACAAATATGTATACAATTTTAAAATATGCCACGAGAAAATATTCAAATATATTAACACAATTAAAATCTTGCCCATGTAAATATGCAAATTTAACAAACCAAAGAACTTTTGAATATAGAACACATTTAAAAAATGTCAGGGTACATTCTACACAGAGTGATCATCATAGACAAAAGGTTGTGATAGAAACCTCTACACCTAAGATTGTCATAGATAAAATAAAAATAGAGAAAGTGTCGCCAGATGTAAGGATACCAGGGACCAGTTTAGAAATATTTTGGAAAGAGAAAATAGAGCCTTATATTAAATTATCAAGATGGGACAGACCTATTGGTAAGTTGGGATATTATTATACACATAATTTATCTAATAATACAAAAGTAATAATTACCGAGGTGTCGTAAAAGGCGACTAAGATAAGTCGACCCGCCATGTGGTATCCGGCTGAGTAGAATAGACTACCCTCATGTCTTACCGAGGTGTCGTAAAAGGCGACTAAGGTAAGTCGACCCGCCATGTGGTATCCGGCTGAGTAGAATAGACTACCCTCATGTCTTACTGGGGTGTCTTAAAAGGCGACTAAGGTAAGTTGACCCACCGTGTGGTATCCGGTTTAGTAAAATAGATCACCCTCTTTCTTATCGAGGTGCCGTAAAGTACGAATCAATCAATCAATCATTTATTGAATATAATCCGTTTACAGGATGTTACAATTATATTTTACAGTAATTACAGTAATCTTAATTTCTTATAATACATCAAAAACTAAATTTATATATACTCTAAAATTTTGAAGACAATGATACTAAATAAGGCAACAATAAAATAAAGTGTACAATAAAAAGTAAATAATAAAATTAAAAGTCCAATAGGTAAAAATTTTAAAATTTAAAATATTTATCATATCACGGTTATCATATATTGTCAAGCTGAAATAATTCTTCCAGTGAGTAAAAATTTTTTTCTTGTAACCATTTTATTAATTTATTTGAGAAATATTGTGTGTGTAATGCTTTTATGTCACTAGGTAGCTTACTAAAAATTTTAATGGTCATTGCGTAACAATTTTTGTTGTATAGTGTCATTTGTGGTATTTTTGTAAAAATAAGCTTATTTGGATACATCATAGACCGTTTTTGATTTAAATCCGACTTTACTGTAAAAATATGCATATTGTTTTTAACAAACTTCGAAATTTCTAAAATGTACATGCAATAAAGTGGTAAGATTTTAAGTTTTTTTAAAAACCGGCTTACATGATTCGTACGGTGGAATATTTATTATAGCTCGGAGGCATTTTTTTCTACTAAGAAAGCCTTATTTACATGACTTGAATTCCCCCAAATTACAAGTCCATATCGAAGGACTGATGAAACGTATCCATGGTACGCCGTAAGAGCTGTATTAACACTGGCAGTTAGGGCCAGTCTACGCAGAACATAAACTAATCTATTCAACCGATTGCATACGTTGTTTACATGATATTTACAAGAGCAATGTTCGTCCATTTGTAAACCTAAGAAATTACATTCGGTGACCTAAGGTAAGTTGACGCCAGGCAGGCGGCCGGTCGTAAAAACGCAGCCAAAACATGTTACAGCATGTTGTGCCGACTCCACATAAAGTGGGATAAGGGCAGGAGGATGGATGGATGAATTTTATTATTACTTTTGTATTATGGATCTCCGCAAAGTAACGCCTAATTCTATAAATTATTTGTTATTTTTATTTTATAATTACTTTTATTTACGTGTTTCTAGGTGTATACCTACTATACTGGCCATGTTCGTGGTCTATAGCTTTAGCTTCCATAAATGGTACCGTGCCGCTGAGCACTTCCCTACAGATGGCAGCACTGTTCCTAGCAGGTGCTGGAGTTATGAGGGGTGCTGGATGCACGATAAACGACCTTTGGGACAGGGACATAGACGCCAAGGTCTGTAGAGGTAGTTCATTGTCTATGCTTCTATAATCAGCATATATACATGAATAGATAAGCCGTGTGGTATCTGGCTGAGTAGAATAGCTATGACTAGGAGGAGTAGAATGCTACTAAATTAGTAGTTATAGTAATTATGCTGTCCTTTGTCCAATAACATAACTGAAATTACTATGATTTAACTTTTATTTTCGCGTCTTAAGCGTAGTCGTAGCGGAGATACGGAATGCGATTGGTAAACGTGAATGTTCCAGAGAAATAGTGAAATTGAACTCTATGACATACAGATTACTGACTCTTTTTGCAAGTCCCAATGTATTCAATTTCTATCTTTTTCTTTAATATTTATATATATATATATATATATATATATATATATATATAAGTAAGTAACGGCCTGTTACTATCCCACTGCTGGGCATAGGCCTCTTCTCTCCGTTTTTTTTTTTTTTTGGAGAGAAGGATTGGAGCTAAGACCTACCACGCTGCTCCAATGCGGATTGGTAGGTTACACATATCCCCAGAATTCTCTAGAGATATGCAGGTTTCCTCACGATGTTTTCCTTCACCGAAAAGCGTGTGATAAATTGCAATTATCAATTAGACACATAAGTTTTATACTAGAAAACTCATTGGTGCCTGCCCGGGTTTTGAACCCTAGACCTCCTTGAAAGAGGCGCACGGTGTTACCGCTGGACTACCACAGCTTATAACAACAATATATATATATATATATATATATATATATATATATATATATATATATATATATATATATATATATATATATATATATATATATATATATATATATATATATATATATATATATTTCTCCAACGATTTTCGTGAAATGCAGCACGTAGGGGGGTTTTGTGGGAGAACAAATCGATGTAGCTAGGTTTAATGCAAAAAAGAAACGTTTTATACCTGTTTTTGGGCATTCAAAAAACTAAAATTTATATTGAATTGAATTTTTGCCATAAACTGTCAAGTCAGCGTAGCTTATTCGGGGAACGTGCAGCCTCGAGAAATGTAAATACCTAGGATCGATCCCCACCTACCTAATTATTTTGTAAAAAATTCAACGGTCAATCAGGTACTTATATTTAATATAGTTTCTCTTTAAAGGTGGAGAGAACCAAAGACAGGCCTCTAGTCTCTGGTGCTATCACAGAGAAGCAGGCAATAGGCTTCCTGGCAATTCAGCTCATAGCTGGCCTGGGCATTTTGTTGCAGCTTAACTGTTATAGTGTCGTGTTAGGTGCGAGCAGTTTGAGTAAGTAAAAGTATTCTTAAAATAACGCCCTGTTATTGTGCCACTGTTAAAAGAAAATGTCCATAATTATAAAAAAAATGTCGATCCATACATAGGTTGGTTGATCCGGCTTGAAGGACCAAAAAGAGACGCAACAAAATAAGTAAAAAATTATTTTACTAGCCTTCTTAATAGCCTTTCCGATAAATGGACTATCTTACACTGAAAGAATTTTTCAAATCGGTCCAGTAGTTCCTGAGATTAGCACGTTTAAACAAACAAACTCTTCAGCTTTATATATTAGTATTGTTGTGAATGCAGCCATAACAAAACTTTTTATATCTGTTATAAACTTCAAATTATTACGCCGTGTGGTATCCGGCTGAATAGAATAGTACCACCCTCATTTCTTACCGAGGTGTCGTAAAAGGCGACTAGGGTAAGTTGATCTACCGTGTGGTATCCGGTTTAGTAAAATAGACCACCCTCTTTCTTACCGAGCTGTCGTAAAATACGACTAAGGTAAGTTGACGTCGGGCAGGTGGCCGGTCGTAAAATACATAGCCAATTGCCGACCCTACTTAGAGTGGGATAAATAAACATAAATAAAATGAGTAAAATATAGTGTGATTGGAGGAATGAGATTCGGGGTAATCGTTTAGAGGAGGGATGGGGGGGTTACTGAAAGTGGGGTTGGAGTGTAATGAAAAAATTATAATTGAAGGAGTGGGGTAATATTATGGGGGGGGGGGGGGTGAATGAAGAATTTTATGGAAACTGTAGCAACTGCGGATTAATTAATTGGAATTATAAAAACGGGGATCGGATCCAAGTAATTTTGAATTGTCTTTCTTTTTTCATATTTTTTCTAATATTTTGCGTTATTTTACACATTTTTAATGCATATTAACATAATATTAGAATAATCAAATTCAAATTCAAAATATTCTTTATTCAAATAAACTTGTAAACAAGTGCTTCTGAATCGTCAACTCTACTGCTGGTTCGGAAAGCCGTTCCTACCGAGAAGAGCCAGCAAGAAACTCGGCGGTTGCTCTTTTAAAAATATAATTCTTAATACTATTTACACCAAGTCGTTACTATCTTGTACAGGTTCAAAGAGAGCTATATCCACACATTCTTATCTTCCAAATAATCTTCAAGAGTATAGTAGGCTTTCTGTATCAGCCTCTTTTTAACAGTGTTTTTAAACTGCTGCAATGGCAAAGCTGAAATTGATTGCGGAATTTTATTATAGAATCTTATACCAAAACCCACAAACGAATTACGTACTTTTGCGCGGCGCAAAGCAGGAGCCGCAAGCTTATGTCGGTTCCTGCTTTGTCTATTGTATACATCACCTATCCTATAATCCTAGAGTTATACCAGAGTAGAGGAGCCTGAATATGAAATTTGAATGTACGAGAATATTTTTATCCCTTCCAGTTCTAGTCATAACGTACCCCCTAGCGAAACGTTTCACGAACTACCCGCAAGTGTTTCTCGGGGCCACGTTCAACTGGGGCGCTCTACTGGGCTATTCGGCTATACAGGGTTACGTCGAACCCGCCGTCTGCTTGCCTCTGTATGCTTCTGCGCTCGCCTGGACAGTGCTGTATGACACTATATACGCGCATCAGGTGAGTCTGACAATTCTCCTGTAAATCCCCTGTTATTCTCCTATCATTCTTGTATCACTCTCCTATTTTTCTCCTATCATTGTCCTTTCATTTTATCACTCTACTATTATTCTCCCATCGTTGTCCAACACTCTCCTATCGTTCTTTTATAAATCTTCTATCACTCTACTATTGTTCTCTTATAATTCTTCTATCGTTATCCTGTCGTTCGGTTATCATTATACTACTATTCTCCTATCATTCTTCTATCATTTTCCTATCTAGACTGTACGGGGACACGAGTAAAACGCACCGATACTGTAAGCGCACTGGTTTATTGTCACGTTGTACATACACACAACTACATATAAAACACCATCAATATACTATCATTTTTCTATCACTTTCCTATCATTCTCCTATCACTTTCCTTTCAATAAACAATCATTTTTCTATCACTTTCCTATCATTCTCCTATCAAATTTTTATCACTTTCCTATCATTCTCATATCACTTTCCTATCATTGTCCTATCACTTTCCTATCATTCTCCTATCACTTTCCTATCATTCTCCTATCACTTTCCTATCATTCTCCTATCACTTTCCTATCATTCTCCTATCACTTTCCTATCATTCTCCTATCACTTTCCTATCATTCTCCTATCACTTTCCTATCATTCTCCTATCACTTTCCTATCATTCTCCTATCACTTTCCTATCACTTTTCTATCAATATACAATCATTTTTCTATAATTCTCCTATCGTCCTCCTATCATTATACTACCATTTTCATATCGTTATCTGCATTTTTACTAATTTTAATACCATTTCTTCATTCTTTTTCACCCCGGGTTGCCCCTTGATGTGCAGTGACCCCCCGCACTGCGGGGTGTACTTTACGCCACTGTGAATGACACTACCATAGTTTTCTAGAACGTTCCTTTCTAGGATAATAAGGAGGAAGTAAGACGGGATACCCTTTCCAGGATAAGCATGATGATGCCCGGCTAGGGATAAAGTCCACCGCGCTGACTTTTGGCGATCATACTAAGCCGGCTCTGTCAGCTGCGTTAGCTGCGAGTGTGACCGGCCTAGTCTTGGCTGGTAATGCTACAGGCCTCGGGCCGGCTTACTATGCGGCGTTGGTTGCTTACGTCGTGCACGCTGGTACTCAGGTACGTATATTATAAAAGGGGGGTGGGTGGTTTCGATAATAACCTCTAAAACTATGCCATGTGTAATGTGAAATAAGGGGGGTTGGTATAATCTTTTTGGGGTTGGTGGATTATAATCCTATGTCTTGATTAGAGAAAAGGGGGATCAAGTTATCGTATGTACAAATGATGACGAAGGGGAATTGGGGAGAGGCCATTATCGTTTTGGATTTGGTGATATCTGATCATATGACAGTATGAGTAAAAAGGGGGTTCAAGTTAACGTATGTATAAATGATAATAGAGGGGAAGGGCGTAGTCGTTTTGGAGTTGGTGATTTTTGATCCTATGACAGGATGCCAGAATAAGGGGGTTCAAGTTGTCGTAAGTACAAATGGGGGGGGGGGGGGCAAGTTATCGTATGTACAAATGTGGCGAAGGGGGGTGGAGGGGAGGCCATAATCGTTTTGGATTTGGTGATATCTGATCATATGACAGTATGATTGAAAAGGGGGGTTCAAGTTGTCGCATGTACAAATGGGGGGGGGGGGCGGTAATATTATAATCCTATAACACAATGAAAGAGAAAGGGGGTCAAGTTATCGTATGTACAAATGATGACGAAGGGGGAGGCTATAATCGTTTTGGATTTGGTGATTTTTGATGCTATGATATATGAGAGAAAAGTGGGGTCAAGTTAATAAGTACGAATGATAATGGGGTGGGGAACGGAAGCGTCGTAGGTAATAAATTATTTTGAAAAAAAATTCGATTATTTTTTCATATCGCTAGCTCCTATTGCTCCTATTCTTATATTAATAACTATGACTACGACCTTACCATGACCTTGAACTTTTCCCATAGATATACACATTAAAGCCAGACAACCCAGATGACTGTGCGAAGAAATTCAAATCCAACTCCATGGTGGGCGCCATCATTCTCTTGGGAATATTGGGTGGTGGATACCATCGGTATATAGAGAACAGAGAGCAACACCGGGGCAAAGAAGATCTCAGTGTTGCCAGAAGCTGTTTTTTTAGTTGAGAATAGTGTAATGTGGTAGTGTTATTTTTAAAAACTTCTATTTAACTTGCCTTTATGTATGTTAAATTTAAATACTGGTCCAATCCTGATAACAATGCATGCATGTTTATGATAATGACCTGCCGCCGTGTGGTATCCGGCTGAATAGAATAGTACCACCCTCATTTCTTACCGAGGTGTCGTAAAATGCAACTAAGGTAAGTCGACCCGCCGTGTGGTATCCGGCTGAATAGAATAGTACCACCCTCATTTCTTACCGAGGTGTCGTAAAATGCAACTAAGGTAAGTCGACCCGCCGTGTGGTATCCGGCTGAATAGAATAGTACCACCCTCATTTCTTACCGAGGTGTCGTAAAAGGAGACTAAGGAAAGTTGACCTATCGTGTGGTATCCGGTTTAATAGAATAGACCACCCTCATTCTTACTGAGGTGTCGTAAAATACGACTAAGATAAGTTGTAGTCAGGCAAGCTGCCGGTCTTAATATACGTAGCCAAATCATGTGACAACATGATGTGCCGACCCCACTTAGAGTGGGATAAGATGATGATTTTCTAATCAACTTTATATATTAAAATGGGGAACCGCATTGTTTCAAGTTTTCAATGACCTAAAGCGGTGCCCAACAGGAGAATACAATAACTTTCTTGTTTTATCTCACTCACACTTACTCTTTAGGTCAAGGTTATGTTTAGTATTACATTATTTGGAATGGCGTGTTAGGGTACGGTAATTGATCTTTATAAACAGTTATCATTCACCTGCCCTTACCCCACTAAGTGGGTTCGGCACAACATGCTATAAACATGTCACATGATTTGGCTACGTATTTTACGATCGACCGTCTGCCCGACTTCAACTTACCTTAGTTGCCTTTTGCGATACTTCGGTGAGAAAGAGGGTGGTCTATTCTACTCAGCTGGATACCACAGGGCTGAATCTTCTTAAATATAGTTAAATAATATATATTTTTGAACAAACTTAATGTATTAAAATTGGGAACCTCTTTGTTTATAATGGTTCAATGGCCCCGAGCGCAAGAGGAGAATACAATAAGTTTTTTGTTTTGTCTCACTCGCACCTATTTTGTTTTTAGGTCAAGGTTACGTGTTATATCACATTGTAATGGTGTGTACGGTCATTGATCTCCGTTAATCGGATTTCTTTTTTTTCTAAATGTAAAATTATTCCTGTGGCTAAAATACTTCACCGACTTAACTGTTTTTTTTTTAATGTAGGGTGGGTAGTTACCTGAAATTAAAATTAATGTCATATGGTCCTTATCACCCTGTATATAATTTAGTTATATTTATCGGACTTACACGGCCGTATGTCACCAAAATAAGTAAAATCAAATCAGATATTGATTATAATTTATATAATTAGGCGTTACTTTGCGGAGATCCATAATACAAAAGTAATAATAAAATTATTTTGCTATAATCCGCGATGAAGTGAAATAGAAAATATATATAATGCTAAATGTAGAGTGGACAATCGGTTATCATACCTGATACATGCAGGATTCGTAAAAAACACATGCACAAACACACAAGCACTACATACGTTCACTATCACAAACTCAACAATCGTTTCGCCCCGCAACCGAAGCATCGCCAAGAGATAGACTCCACGACCAAAATTTTCTATTTTACTTCATCGCGGATTCTAGCAAAATAATTTTATTATTACTTTTGTTAGATATTGATTAATTTAATGGCCCCCCTTACTCCTTCACTACACACTCCACTTTCCACTTCTTTTCGTCTCCTCCTTTCTCTATAACTTCTCTTATCCACGTATCTTTCACTTATTTCAAATTAATCATTCTTAAACTTACCTAATTTACGTACGGTTGATCTTCTGGCTAATGTGACCAGCCTAATCAACATTGTGTGGTTGAACTACCTCGTTAGTGTTGCCATATTAAATAACAATTATTTTTTTTGGAATATTTATATAAGTGACCACCAAATAGTTAATTAATTAATTAATTGAAACTTTTAAAAGTATCTTTAATGGGTTTATAAGTATCAAATAACTATACTGGTTTTGTTAATATGTATTTAATTTCAAGATTTTTGTATGAATGATAAAATAATTACGACTTTATAGAGAATACCTTTGCCTCTTTACATAATGAAAAGTTAAAGAAATATCTATGTTTGGGAGATGTTGCGAAATGATTTTTAAATTATGAAGTCTTTAAATTGCACTATAACTTTACTATATTTGAAGCTTATGTATAAAGCTATGAATTTTTTTCTATATTAATAAATATAAATATATGGGACACTTACACACACGGTCGTCCCCAAAGTAAGTAACTTAATACTAATGTTATGGACAGACAACTGGTGAATATATACTTATATAATTTTAAATACATACTTAAATACAAATATACACCCAGGCTCAAAGATAAACAAATTCATTTTAAAGAAAATGTTGGTCCTCGGCGGGAATCGAACCCGCGACCCGTGGAGCCGAAGGCAGGGTCACTACCCACTGCTCCAACGAGCCAGTCATATTGTTATCATGTTAATTGTTATATTATTACTCTGTATTAGGTTGAATAGTAGATGTCCTTTGCCTCTCGTTTAAGATGGTAAAAAATATTTTAAGTCTAAAAAGACTAGGTACTTAAAATACATTATTAAGATAATTTTTATTATAGATAGAAACAATTTATATATATTTAGTAAATTATTAATTTGGTTGAAAACTGAAAGCGAGGCGAAGATTATCTTTGTCTCACTTTTAATTATAAAAATACTAGCGGCCTGCCCCTGCTTCGCACGGGTATAAAATATATATCCCATGTCAGTCAGTGTAAAAAAAATGATTAAAATCGATCCAGTAGTTTTGATTTATTCATTACTGCCCGTGGCCCGCAAGCGTTAAATTTGGAGAAAAACAATTTCCTTTCCCTATACCAAGAAGATTTCCTGCTATCTTTGGAATATCTAAATTCATATAGTACATTTTTACTTATTTACTTTTACATTAGTTTTATTGTTGTAAATTTTTTTCGCTTTTCTTATTCACATAGTATTTTTATTATAATTATTCTTTATGGGTGCTTTTCAAGTATATATATTGGGCAAATTTTTATTTTTGTGTGTAAATTAAAAAATGGCAACTTCTGTTTTAAGAAAAAAAATGCATATAAATGTTTTGAGAATAGGTAATAGGGGCTTTTTCGAGACTTTAAATGTTTTAAAATATTTATTTTATCCTGTTTTTTTAATTTCAAGAGTGATATATCACATGTTTAATATTAAAGTGACCTAATTTGAAACTTGTTTTATGGCAACAGCAAGACTGGCGTTTTTAATATTTCGTAGTGTGATGTCATATATGCCATTGAAATAATTCAATTTAGACTCATCGTGAGTGGAATTCATAATTAATGTATAGAAACCGGCTATACTCACGTGTTATTTTATCGGATGAGCCCGACTAGTTTCAAGTCCATACGGGGCTCTTATTCATGAGCTCTTTACGCGGCGTTATCGCGGCGGGAACTAGTCGGGCTCATCCGATAAAATAACACGTGAGTATAGCCGGTTTCTATACATTAATTTAGACTCAATTTGAAATAGGTTACTTTAATATTAAGCGTGTGATATATACTATTATAATTATTAATATTATAATACACGCGGATTGAAAATTGTTTTACTTAACATAGCGACTAGAGTCTATAACCCCGTTTAAAAAAAAATTCTTTGGCGGGAATTGATGGTACATTTATTACGTTCATTTTATTATATAAAATGGCGATATGTATATTATTTTTGTAGGCTGTGACAATATTTATAGATCAAGTTGTAATAATGTATATACATATATTATTAACAAAATAAATTATTCTTAGCATTTATTTGAACTTAATCCACAGAAAATAAATATAGTATTAACGACATAGAGTTATTAGTACTAAAGTAGGGGAACCATAGACAAGACCTGCAAGTGACGTTGAAACTCGTATACTTAAAAAAAGAGAGATATGTAGATAACTCTTTTACTCTCTCTTTTTTGTAATATGACACATTTTAGGCTGGTTTTCTTACTCTAGTATAATAAAATTATTTTCGCGCGCCAACTGACCCGTCAAATAATATAGCATTTAAAGCTTTCGTATATTAATAGATTTGCCAAAAATTAGTTATTTAGTTATATAATTTGTAAATAAAATAAAAGATTATTTCTAGTTTTACTTTTGTTTGTTGTTTTATTTATTACAAAACTACCCGGCAACACTATATATAGGTCATATAGATAACCTCGTATAAGTTGAATTATCATCTTCCAGCTCTTATCCCACTCTAAGTGGGGTCGTTACATGTGATAAACATGCTGTCACATGATTTGGCTGCGTTATTACAACTGGCAGCCTGCCCGACGTCAATTTACCTTAGTCGTATTTTAGGACTCCTCGATAAGAAAGAGGGTGGTCTATTCTACTAAACCGGATACCACACGGTGAATCAACTTACCTTAGTCGCCTTTTACGACACCCCGGTAAGAAATGAGAGTTGTACTATTCTATTCAGCCGGATACCACACGGTGGGTCAACTTATCTTAGTCACCTATTACGACATGCTGTCACATGTTTGTGACACATGACTGTATTTTACGACCGGCTGCTTGCCTGACGTCAATTTACCTTAGTCGTATTTTACGACACCTTGGTAACAAAGAGGGTGGTCTATTCTACTAAGCCGGCTACCACACGGTGGGTCAACTTACCTTAGTCGCCTTTTACGACACCTTGGTAACAAAGAGGGTTGTCTATTCTACTAAACCGGCTACCACACGGTGGGTCAACTTACCTTAGTCGCCTTTTACGACACCTTGGTAACAAAGAGGGTGGTCTATTCTACTAAGCCGGCTACCACACGGTGGGTCAACTTACCTTAGTCGCCTTTTACGACACCTTGGTAACAAAGAGGGTTGTCTATTCTACTAAACCGGCTACCACACGGTGGGTCAACTTACCTTAGTCGCCTTTTACGACACTTCGGTAAGATATGAGAGTGGTACTATTATATTCAGCCGGATACCACACGGCGTGTACTAAATAATTAACATGATAAACAAATAAGCGTAACAAAAACACATCCAAATATTGAACTGAAGTCATAATTATTGAACATGAAAAATAAAGTATCCAATAATTGAAGATATAAAAGGAAAGTAAGGTAAGGGCATTAAATTCCGCAATCCATACTAGACCAGTCTATAGAAAGGTTTAAGTTAAATTCAAATTCAATTCATATTCAAAATATTCTTTATTCAAATAAACTTGTAAACGCGTGCTTTTGAATCGTCAACTCTACTGCTGGTTCGGAAAGCTGTTCCTACCGAGAAGAGCCAGCAAGAAACTCGGCGTTGCTCTTTTAAAAAAATACAATTCTTAATATTATTTACATTAAGTCGTTACTGTCTTGTACAGGTTCAAAGAGAGCTATATCCACACATTCTTATCTTCTAAATAATCTTCAAGAGTATAGTAGGCTTTCTGTATCAGCCTCTTTTTAACAGTGTTTTTAAACTGATGTAATGGCAAAGCTGAAATTGATTGCGGAATTTTATTATAGAATCTTATACCCAAACCCACAAACGAATTACGTACTTTTGCGCAGCGCAAAGCAGGAGCCGCAAGCTTATGTCGGTTCCTGCTTTGTCTATTGTATACATGTAAGTATAAGTTAAGTATAAGATATATTCTTATACGTAAAGAATATTACAAAATTGATGATTATCTGCATGATAAAAAAGCCTGGATTTCAAAATCCTTTTAGCTTTATACAAGACTGTGGTTTAATAATGTAAAATTGAAAATGTTTAATTGACCGCCGAGTTTCTTTCTGGTTCTCGGTAAGAGCAACATTCCGAACCAGTTGTAGCTTCATTAATATCGATTGACGATTCAAAAGTGCTTGAAAGAGCTTATTTAAATAAAGGTTATTTTGATTTCATTTCATTTGACTAGTAATTGACTATGTACTAAAAGTTGACCGTTTTGTATGAAATTTTAAATAAGCGTTTTTTTTGTTGTAGCTAATAAAAGATAAATTTGTAATTACCTGCTGCCATCTATTATCAACTGCCCAAACCTAAGAACTGTAGCCCATTGTTTAATATTTAAAATTTAATATTAATTTAATACTAGTGCCCTTACCTTATATAATTGAACATGCAAAAGGAAAGTCATTAATTAAACATGGAAATTCAAATATAATTTATCATATTACAAATTATTCTTTATTCAAATAAACTTGTAAACAAGTGCTTTTGAATCGTCAACTCTACTGCTGATTCGGAACACTGTTCCTACCGAGAAGAGCCTAAGAGAAACTTGGCGGTTGCTCTTATTGCAGTGCGTCGCAAAGTTTTGCACTTTGTGATTTTGTCCTGGAGCTTTATGATGCTTTGGTTACGGGGCGAAACGATAGTTGACATTATGGTAGTGTATGTGTAGTGTGTTGTTGGTAGTGGTGTTTATACGTGCGGTAACCAATCATGCATGTATAAGGGTATGGGAACGGTTTTGGCTGCCTACCTTAGCATTACATAGATTTTAGAAAAAACCCGGATTATATCAAAATAATCCTACCAAAATAAAACTTGAAATTCCTCAATGATATAAAAATTTAAAATGATATATACATTTTTCATATCATACAGAAATTTCAAATTTTAATTTTTAAACACATTATAGTTTAGAATCTATGATTTTCACCATAGACAAAACACTATATAGCATAATTTTCAGTTAAGTTTTCCATAGATAATACACTATATAGGATAAAGTTATCTGTGGAGTGTGGCATATATTTTACTTTCAATCTGTGGCTTAAATATTATTATTTATTATTGATTTTTTATTTTTTGTAATCCCTTAGGGCCTAGTAGATTGTTTTTTGAATAAATAAGTCTTAAATCAATTATCTATATTAACTTTTTATACATAAGATAACGGAAAGATCATATTCCTTAATTGTCCACTGATTTCACTGAGTTAAACAAGTCAATCGAGTCATATTCCTAAATGATTTCACTGAGCTAACCAGTTATACTTCTAAATTGTGCCCAAATTTCACTGAGCTATGTTTCGATCATCAAGAGACATATTCGTGCCCAAAGTTGAAAAAGTGAAATTAAATATTGAAGATAAAAAACAGGTTTATGGCTGCGATTTATGTTCCGACGGCGGCTGGACGAGCGAGACTGAAGTCGAAATACACAGAAACAAGAAGCACGTTAATAAATTATTTTACCATGTCCGGAAGAATGAAAATATTTGTTATGTAAGTTAATAAAATAGCGGCTAACCGAGTTTAACTCGCGCCACCACATAAAATATAACCCTCAAACTTTATGTGCAATTAAATCAGTGTTTCCCGACCTTTTTTGGTCCATTTTAAAAATTATTTTGCCCCCCTAAGTAACATACATAAATTTTAGTATTAAAAATTGAATTGTACACTTTAAAGAACTTTTTTACTTTTTCTTTCTCTTTTCTAACTTTATATATAAAAAAAGAAAGAAAGAAATAAATAAATGTCTTGTATATTGTAGGATTTTTATTATTTGTCGTGGTTAATTTCACTAATTAGGTTTCTGGTCTTGGTTGATAAAAAATATTTTCAAGGGTTTTCAATTTTCAAATAATTTCAATATTCCGCCGTCTGGTATCCGGCTGAATAGAATAGTACCACCCTCATTTCTTACCGAGGTGTCGTAAAAGGCGACTAAGGTAACTCGACCTGCCGTGTGGTATCCGGCTGAGTAGAATAGACCACCCTCATTTCTTATCGAGGTGTCGTAAAAGGCGACTAAGGCAAGTTAACTCACCGTGTGGTATAAATTAAGTATAATAGACTAACCTCTTTCTTATCGAGGTGTCGTAAAATACGATTAAGATAAGTTGACGTCAGGCAGGCGGCCGGTCGTAAAATACATAGTCAAATCATGTGACAACATGTTGTGCCAACTTCACTTAGAGTGGGATAAAGGCAGAAAGATGATGATGATGAATTAATCCATCATACCAGGAAGTACATAGGGTACTCAGTCATAAGGTGAAAAATTCTTTCTTCCCACTCTTCTACACACTCTGGGCACGCAGCATCTTTTATTCTCATTATTGACAGGTGTCTGTTTAACAGACAGTGTAATACGAGTGCTAACATGTTTATATGTAAATATTTTTTTCCAGATTTGTATACAAATATTTTCCAACAAAGAGGAAGTTATCAAGCATATAAAAGCCGAACATCTGCTAAGCAGCGAGACCAGTTTGCGAGTTGAAAGAGAGATATTTATATGCGACAAGTGCTCAGCAATATTCTTCAGCAAGGACAATTTAGTTGTACACATGAGATACGTTCATATGAAGGCACAGCATCAAAACTTTTTAAAATGTCCGCTATGCTCTAAAAACATTTTACCCAAAACAATTCCAGCACATTTTTACATGCACAACATACAAAGTGTATCGACATGTCGCATATGTCTAATAAAACAGAACAGCACAGAGGATCTGAGAAAGCATTTAGAATCACATCCGTTGTATTTAAAATGCGACATGTGCTACTTCGATACGAACAGAGTTGATTTATTCCAGAATCATATTAAAGTTAGACATAAAAATTGTGATGCACCGAGTGAGGATTATGAGAGGTTCTTTGTACCGAAGAAACCTTCTTACTTGAGGTTGCAGCGAGTTACTGGTCTCCGTGGTATACGGTTAAACAATGATGTGCATATATGTGTGCTGTGTAGGGAGATATGTGTTGGCGAAGAAGAAATGAAAGTACATGTAACAGAACATTTCTTTAAGAAAGAGTTTATAGTAAGCTATTTATGTCCGAAATGTCCAGAAGCTTTCACTAATAAAGTGCTTTTGAAGTATCATATGTTTAAAGTTAAACATGATATTGGTAAGAGATTAAATATAGTTATATTATTATTATAGAGAAGCGGCCTGGCCCTGCTTCCCACGGGCTATATATAGCCCATGTCACTCAGTGAAAAAAATAATTAAAAACGATCCAGTAGTTTTGATTTATTCATTACTGCCCGTGACCTGCAGGCGTTAAATTTGGAGAAAAACACAAACCGCTATGCCCCTGCATTTTAAATCTGTAATATCTTCTAAAATGTTCTCTTAAAGTACATGTTGTAAACGGCCATATTGATCTATATTAAATCAACAATGTATTTAAGGTACTCAATTGGATAAGGATTAATGCTGTATTGTATAAAAATTGCTTCGACATAAGGCATTATTTTTCGTAAAAAGTAAATAACAAAAAATGCTATTGTGGGTTATCCATAAGAGATAGACATATACCATCGCGGACTTTTATGTAGACCTTTTCAAAGTGTACAAATACTTGTACACTATTTTGATAAATCTCGTAGGGTTTAGCCTTCGTTTGCAATGTAAGCGGAAACAAATTTAATTATTTACGACATCACATTAGAAACCTCAAAAATTACAGTATTTCTCTACTCCATATTGAATGTTATTAGTTGGTTATACATATAAACTTTCCTCTTGAATCACTCTATCTTTTATAAAAAACCGCATCAAAATCTGTTGCGTAGTTTTAGAGATTTAGGGATACATAGGGATATAGTGATAGACAGAGAAAGCGACTTTGTTTTATACTATGTAGTGATGTATGTATAGAAATAAACAAATAAATACCCACTTTCTCTATAATTCTTAAATTACTTATAATAAGGTTTCTGAATAATAAAATGTATAGTTTTAAAACTTTTCAGACGCTGAACAACCTGGGAATATCACAATCCATAATAATGAAGCAGTCAAAGATACTGCGAGTGTTTCTAACTTAAATGAGGCCGGACCTTCTACCTCTAATAATGATGTGATATCTGAATAAACTGTATAAAGTAGTGGTAACTCATGAGTTGCTGGACAATTCTCATATCTTTAATATTTAAATGAGTTAATCTTGTATGTATATATATTCGGAATCTCGGAAACGGCTCCAACGATTTTCCTGAAATTCAGCATGTAGAGGGTTTTGGGGGAGAAAAATCGATCTAAATAAGTTTTATGTTAATAAAATTCGTTTTATCCCTGTTTTTGGGCATTAAAAAATACTTAAATATACATTGAATATAAAACACTATTTTTGCCGTAAAATGAACTTCTACATCTAACAGTGATGTGATATCTGTATAAACTGTATAAAGTAGTGGTAACTCATGAGCTGTTCTGGACAATTCTCATATCTTTATTATTTAAATGAGTTAATCTTGTATGTATATTTATCAAATACTATTTTCTCTATATAATTATAGTAACTAATATTTTGTTATTTTTTACTTATCAATTCGAAAGTGTTTTTTTTTTTATTTTCAATCTCTATTTTATACTTTTTGATTGATTGATTATTATTTTTTTTATACTTAAATTTTTGGTTATTTACACTGATTAAGAAAGTTTTTATTTTGATGTATTTTCAACGGTTTTTTGTATAATTTATTTTTACTGATATGGCAAGCTGATTTGAAAATAACGGTGAAAAGTTTCCCAGTGAAAAGTTTGACTGGCCCGATGGAGCAGTGGGTAGTGACCCTGCCTTCAGCTCCACGGGTCGCGGGTTCGATTCCCGCCGAGGGCAAACATTTTCTATAATATGAATCTGTTGGTCTTTGAGCCTGGGTGTATATTTGTATTTAAGTACGTATTTAAAAATATATAAGTATATATTCACCAGTTGTCTGTCCATAACACAAGTATTAAGTTACTTACTTTGGGGACGGACGACCGTGTGTGTAAGTGTCCCATATATTTATTCATACATTTATTACACTTTTTGATCGATTGTTTTTTTTTTTACACTGATTAAGAAAGTTTTTATATAATTGTATTTTCAACGATTCTTTGTATAGTTTATTTTGCTGATATAACAAGATGATTTGAAACTAACGGTGAAAAGTTTCCCAGTCACACAAGTGACAAGATTTTTTTTCCTGATTTAAAGTCATATCTTAAGAAACCACTTCCAGGGATTCCCCAAACACAGACAAATAACATCACACTTCGGCATCACTCATTAGTCATATAATTATTTATATATTATAACAGCCTAAATTATGCCCTATTTCAATATACAAAAAGGAAATGAGACTGTCTCTTTTTTTACGTGAGATTAGACAAAGAAGTTGAAGAAGTTGACCTTTCCTAATTATTTATTGTGACAGTCACTACTCTAGTGCAATAGAATAGACCACCCTCATTTCTTACCGAAGTGTCGTAGAAGGCAACTAAGGTAATTTGACCCACCGTGTGGTATCCGGTTTAGTAAAATAGACTACCCTCCTTACCGAGGTGTCGTAAAATACGACTAAGGTAAGTTGACGTCAGGAAGGTGGCCGGTCGTAATAACGCAGCCAAATCATGTTACAACATGTTTATAACATGTTGTGCCGACCCCACTTAGAGTGGGATAAGGGCAGGAGGATTCATACTACTCTAGTGCAATAAATCTATGGTTACAGTTTACAGTATATATGACTATTATTTATTAAATATATACTGAAGTCGAATTAAGTAATTAAAATATAATTTAATAAATGTTTTGTTTTATTTTGACCTATCAGATTTTTAGTGCGTATAATGTATAAAGAATGGAAAAACAGTTTTTTTATCTTATATGTTATATTATTATTAGTAATAGGCAAACCAGGAACCGAAATAAATTAATAATACCCAGGATACGGCTTCAGAAAGTTTGTAGATCATTTGTGGGCCTCGGTATACATTTTTATAATAAAATTCCACAATCTATTTTGGACTTGCCTTTACACAAGTTCAAAATAGCAATTAAAAAGACACTGTTTCATAAAGCTTATTATACTGTTGAGGACTATGTTGATGATAAGAAAGCTTGGTTTTAAATTGCGACGCGACGCACTAGATTATATTGTAAATTTTTTAATTTGTTCTTAATTAAGCCATTATTGTGATACTCAATTTTGAAAAGAGTGACCGCCGAGTTTCTTGCTGGTTCTTCTCGGTGAGAGCACCTTTCCGAACCAGTGGTAGCTTCATTGTAATTTGACGATTCGAAAGTGCTTGTAAAGGCCAATTTGAATAATGAATTATTTGAATTATGTTAGCAATCTATATAAGCTTATTTTACCGAACTAATTCAGTATTGTTTCATTGGATTAGCCGTGAAAGTGTAACAGAGGGACACTCATCTTTAAAAATAAATTTTTTTTAACACTGGTATTCATACAAAAGTAAACATAATTTTATTTTGCTGCAATTCATAGTAATGCAAAGCATATTTATAGTTAGTAGTCTATGATACAAAGTGTAGTGTGTATGTGTTTTTTTTACAATCAATTCCTCTATTTGTTTATTTAACTTTGGACAAATATTCTTAAAAAATCATATAATGTAATTGGAGTGGAAAAAACAAATAATTAAATACATAATTTTTGTTCTTCAAAATTCACATATATAAATAATTTATTAATTCGTATCAAATAATCGATTATTAAAATATATATTTTTTAAATCTTTCATTTGCATATTACTTATTAGATTAAAGTTTTATTTGATTGGGCTAGTATGAATAAACAGTAAAGTAAAGTAAATACAATGTTCAAGAAATTCATTTATTTAACAAAGGCTTATTATATAGCCGATTTATAAAATCGATTTTAATAATAAAATAATCGATTAATTATCGATTCTTTTTGTACATCCCTACGCTTGTTGTTTGTTGATACCCCGCTCTTTTTAAACTGACAGTGATATCAATTTGCTATTTTCTGATTGGTGTATAGAATTAAAGCAAATTTCAGTACACTGAAATTAAATCTATGACTGAAGTCTTATTTTTGTTTATGAAAATGATCTCGCTTGTTCTACTGTAAAAATATAAATATTTTACTTGCAAGCTTCGCTTGAGATGAAACGAAAAGTTAAAGTGCTAAGTGCTAAGTTAAAATGTAAACTTTACCGTACCGTAATAAACAAACAAACATGGTACAATAACAAATATGCCGCGGAAAATCTTTATCATTCAAAGATAGGTTTTGATATACTATAAGGTATGTTATATTATGAACTATGAAAGCTGCAAATGGATGGAATCGATCGATCGACTGCGATAGAGAAACAGATGGAATATGCGTTTGAAATGAGTTAAGATATTAAAGTAGAATTTGGAAACGCAATTGTAGCTTTAAATGGAGGCTAGATAGATAAAAATTAAACACTACGATACAAGCCTGTTCGTGTTTAAGGAAGATCTGAAAATGCTTTGGAAAGTGAAGTTTTGAATCAGAAAATCGTCCGCCGCACGAAACAAAGCAGACTATTCTAAGAGTAAAAATTAAATCATTGAATAATGATTTGGGATAAAAAAGTTCTAACAATGTAAGTAAAATGTTTTTTGCTATGAACAGTAAATAAAAATAAAATTTTATAGAAATATATAAATGACATATATAATCTATCGAATTAGGCGTTACTTGACTTACTAACCGATTGTCCACTTACATTTAGCATTATATATATTTTCTATTTTACTTCTTCGCGGATTATAGCAAAATAATTTTATTATTACTTTTACATATATAATCATTAATTGAACTTGGCTCTGGCTTAATATGATCTTGGTTTTAAACTTAAATCTGCTATGTATTTAAATTATATTTAAACAGTTCAATTAATTGTAATGTCTCATCCTGCCCTTATTCCACTCTAAGTGGGCTTGGCACATGTTATAAACATGTCACATGATTTGGCTGCATTTTTACGACCGGCTCTCTGCCTGACGTTAATTTACCTTATAACACTTCGGTAATAAAGAAGATGGTCTATTCTACTAAACTGAAAACCATACAGTGGGTTAACTTACCTTAGTCGCCTTTTACGACACCTCGGTAAGAAATGAGGTTGGTCTATTCTACTCAGCTGGATACCACATATGCTCCCCTTAGCTCATGAGCTAAAAATTAGATTTTTGCAAAACCAAGTATATTACTGCCAAGTTACTGACATGTTACTGCCATAAACATATGGCAGTAACATCTAATCTTGATTAATATCTAAACAATGTCAACAAAATTTTTTTCATAAGCTCTGAACAAATTTTATATATTTGTTATGAATTTGTAAGGAAGAGGGTGGTATATTCTACTCAGCCTGATACCACACAGCATGTCGACTTACCTTATTTCCCTTTTATGACATCTCGGTTTGAAATGAGGCTGGTTTATGCTACTATATCACTATTATTTAATATTTTATTGTATGTTTTATTTTATATTGTTACTTTTATAATAATATTTTTGTATATAAAAAGTAAGTAAGTAAGTAGCGGCCTGTTACTATCCCACTGCTGGGCATAGGCCTCTTCTCTCCGTTATTAGAGAGAAGGATTGGAGCTAAGACCTACCACGCTGCTCCAATGCGGATTGGTAGGTTACACATATCTCCAGAATTCTCTAGAGATATGCAGGTTTCCTCACGATGTTTTCCTTCACCGAAAAGCGTGTGATAAATTGCAATTATCAATTAGACACATAAGTTTTAATAGAAAAACTCATTGGTGTCTGCCCGGGTTTGAACCCATGATCGTCTCTAGAGATTCACACGGTCGCACCGCTAGGCCATCACAGCTATTTTGTATATACATAAAGTAAATTCAGATTTGGATTATATTGCAAGTGTTTGTATTGCATATGTTTGCGAATAATTTAATGTGAATATAGTGTCAGTTAGACACCACAAAGCTGTGCGAATATATTTTTAAAATATGTTACATATCTCATCAAAGGTAACATAATTACCAAACCAACTTACCAAGACTTAATGTAATGGCTAAATGTTGTTAGGGCTACATAGTATAAAACAAAGTCACATTCTCTGTCTGTCCCTATATCCCTATGTATGCTTAAATCTTTTTAACTATGCAACTGATTTTAATGCGGTTTTTTTAATAGATAGAGTGATTGAAGAGGAAGGTTTATATAAAGGTTTGTATAATAACAACATTAATATTGTAAAATTAAAATAGATAGGGAAAAATGTAAAAAATAAATATGTAGTATATGAATTTAGACAGTGACGTAGCTAGGGGGTGGCGAAAGGGGCGGTCGCCCCAGGGCACCACAGGCAAGGGGGGCACCAAATTTGATAATAATTTTTTTTTTGAAGAATAATGAAATAATTTCAGAAAAAGTTGAATAAGACCACCGGGTGACAATTGGCCCCGGGCCCCAAATATACTAGCTACGCCACTGAATTTAGATAATAGATATAGCAGGATTATATTATAAAGGCATCCTTTTTAAAGGTACCTTTAAGAGTACACAGACTCGACACAAAATACGCGACACGGACTGCGCTGCAAGATATACGCGACACAGACTGCGCAATGCGATATTTGCGACACGGACTATGCGACAAGATAATACGCGACACGGACTGCGAAATGCAATATGCGAACTGTCGACACTGCTTAATTTTCCAACGCTCCCGTAACACGATAATTAACTAAGTTATGTCTCGATTCACTGGCTCGTTTGAGCAGTGGGTAGTGACCCTGCCTTCAGCTGCGCGGCGATTCCCGCCGAGGGCCAACATTTTCTATAAATGAATTTGTTGGTCTTTGACCCGGGGTGTATATTTGTATTTAACAATTATGTATGTATATATTCACCAGTTGTCTGTCCATAACACAAGTATTAAGTTACTTTGGGGACGGACGACCGTGTGTGTAAGTGTCCCATATATTTATTTATTTATTATTTACTTATTGTTCCAGGTGGAACCTTCTCTGAATAATAAATCTCAACGTGCTGACGCGACAAGCATTAGGTAAATACGATAATGACGGACGCCTGAAAAGTCGTTTTCTTGCAAAATTTGCAATTTTATGAAATAAGTAGGTTGCTGAATCACAAGGATGCACATCGATGGATGGAGGAACTTTTTTCCTATGAACGGCATATCAGGACTCATAGTCGTGAGACCATTCTCTAGTTAACTTTACAAGTATAAAAGTAACCTAGCATTTAAGGCATAGTAAAGTTTCTCGACAGGTATACCTTTCACGTGCGATTTTTGCAATTCTAAGCGTGACGTTAAGTGAGTTTTTAGTTATATGATGTCTGAATCTAAGAAATGCTTTTTTTGCGACACATGTCAATACAAGTCTGGGCATAAAAGCAGTTTGATTCGTCACATGAAAATCCACGAGGAACCGTTAGAGTGTACAGATTGCGATTTCAGAACAACTCAAATGAGCACATTATTGAACCACTCAAAGACACATACTAGTGAAAAGTGTTACTCGTGCACAATTTGCAATTACAAATGCCGTTTGAAAAGCACTTTAGTTGATCACACGAGCACTCATTTGCAGGGAAAGCCCTACACTTGCCAACACTGCGATTATAAAACTAAACACAAGAAACATTTGGATAAGCACATGTTAAAACATGAGAAATCGCACTCTTGCAACCAATGCAGTTATACATGTACCGAGAAAGTGACATTGAAAAACCATATGAAGGAACATAATAAAGAGAAATCCTTTTCTTGCCACGTTTGCGAATATAAATGCGACAGTATGTCTGCTTTTTATTCTCATATAAAGAGTCATACTAGTGTTAAACCCTACTCCTGTAGTCAATGTAACTTTAAATGCAGCGTTAAAAGCAGCCTAGTCCGTCATATAAACGTGCACACTGGCGAGAAACCTTTCGCTTGCCATCTCTGCGATTACAAGTGTGGCCAAAAGAGTAATCTGGTTAATCACATTAAAACTCATACTGGGGAGAAGCGTTACTCTTGCAAGTTTTGTGATTTTAAATGTAGCTTAAAGAAAAGCATGGCTTCTCATATGCAAATGTTGCATAGTGATGAAACAGAGGAGTCAGATTCAGACTAAATCCGCAGTTATCATTGTGATCCAAAAATACATGCATGGATATCAGTGTCACAGTTTATAGAATTAGGCGTTACTTTGCGGAGATCCATAATACAAAAGTAATAATAAAATTACTTTTGCTATAATCCGCGATGAAGTAAAATAGAAAATATATATAATGCTAAATGTAAGTGGACAATCGGTTATCATACCTGATACATGCAGGATTCGTAAAAACACATGCACAAACCTCCACCACCGCCACCACAATACACAATATTTTTTTTTTTTTTTTTTTATTATACAGGAAAAAACCCCTTATGGGTATCGCCGCCCGACGGGGACAGGCGGCGATTATGTCGGACTCGCACCGACTAAAACGACCTGTGTGCTCCACCACGCTGCCGATGGCAAGGACAGGGTATCATTGTACATTTTGCCCCCATCCCGCCGACAGCTCTGATCCCAGAGAATAAACACCTCCAGGTAGGGGCCCCTCGAAAGAGAAACCCCCCTCCGCTAACCGGTGCATCGGGAGCACCAGATGCACCGACCGCCTCGGGGACCTGTAAGCCAGGCGTCCGATGTACCCCGTTCGGAACACCCGAAGGTCCCCAGTTAGGGCGGCAGACGATGGGCTTGGGCGAGTCACTAACACCTGGACTCACCAGCAGCAGATTGGATCCAGAACAACAGTTCGTGGAACCGCTCCGCCGCCTCCCTCCGCCCCCCTCTGCAGAGCAAAGGGAGGCCATCGCTGCCCACGATCGCTCCCTGCCCACCGTGTTTGCTATGTCACGGTCGACAAGGAGAGATCGCGCCCCAAGTAGGGGCCCCAACGCCTTGGTGGGCGTTTCCGCCCCCACCGGGTAATTTTTTATAGAGGTTTTCTTCCTCGCAACCCGAAGGTCCCCGTTCCCATTGCTGGGCTTCCGGGTTTTGCCGACGGTGGCCGTAACCATGTCCAGCCAGACTTAGAGTAAGCCCAACTGGACCCGTCGCTCATTAGGGACTTCACCTCAACCCCCCCGAAGTCCCCGGCCCGTCCAGATTGCCCTCTGCTAATCAGAGGGACAACTGGATTGGCCACCCCTCAGTGGTCCGTTCGCCAAGACTAAGCTTGCCCAGGGTGCGCCACGAGGAGGCCGACCACTTTGGCACCCCAATACACAATATACGTTCACTATCACAAACTCAACAATCGTTTCGCCCCGCAACCGAAGCATCATCAGGAGATAGACTCCACGACCAAAATCGCGAATCCTGCATGTATCAGGTATGATAACCGATTGTCCACTCTACATTTACCATTATATATATTTTCTATTTTACTTCTTCGCGGATTATAGCAAAATAATTTTATTATTACTTTTGTAGTGTCACAGTTTTTGTTCTTCTTCTTGTCTATGGTTTTATGGAAATTAATCATAGCCTATATTTTTTTTCTATGTTTAGATATACTAGTGCGTAAAATTACGCACAAATTCGTTCCCCATTGGTGCGCCAAGGCGATACTTTTGCATTTATTATATTAAGATAAGTCAAGTATTAAGTGTTTAAGAATTAGATTATAAATTTTTGCAAGTATTTATTACGATCAGTATTATTCACGTGATATTTCTTATTTCTCCGATAGTCTTTTATTGTTTTTTTTTTAAGTCAACAACTTTGTAATATTTTTGTAATTGCTGAGATGTAGCATAAGATTGATTTAATGTTAGTTTAATGCCAAATAAGTAAGTTTCTTGTAAGATAAGTGAGTACGTAATTAGAATAAATATAATTTATTTTATAACGTTGATGTGTGGAGAAAAACCACACAGTTTAATCTAGTCACTTTATTTAATAATAGTTCAACACTGTAAGCGTGACATCTAGTACGTGCCACAGACTGTGCAACACGGACTGCGCGACATGAGCTGCGTGGTCACGGACTTCATAGCATAGACAGTGCGCAATACAGACTGCGTGAAACGGACTACGTGACATGGACTGCGCGACAC
The DNA here is from genome assembly GCA_029227775.1 of Morpho helenor. Lineage (NCBI taxonomy): Eukaryota > Metazoa > Arthropoda > Insecta > Lepidoptera > Nymphalidae > Morpho > Morpho helenor. The sequence goes on along the minus strand of JARGCU010000028.1, from coordinate 41,682,290 downwards.
AACAGTGTGACACGAACTGCGTTATGCGGAATGCGTGTCATAGACTGCGCGACACGACAGTGCGCGAACCAACTGCGTCACACTGATTGCTCGACACAATTGTACGCGACACGTACTACGTGACATGGACTGCGCGATGGAGACTGTGCGACACAACAGTGTGACACGAACTGCGTAATACGGACTACATGTTATAGATTGCGCTACAATAACTGAGTGACATAGACAACGCGACACACCGAGAGTTCGAGATAACAGTGTGACTGATTGCTCGACACAATTGTACGCGACACGGACTACGTGACAAAGACTGTTTGACACAGTAATACGGGACACTGATAGCATTACACGGACTACGCGACACTAGTACGGGATACGGATTGCGTGACACGGACTGTGTGACACTGACTAAGCGACACGGTCTCCGCGACACGGATTCCGTGACATGACGACAGTGTGAGATAAGGACAATGCGTCACTAATTTCACAACATGACTTACTCTTCTCTTCTTTCTGTCTTGTTCTTTGTTTTCTGGGTTTCTTGCTTGGATAAGACATCTTTAAAATCTTAGTATTTTAGAGATGTCTTATATACTGTATAGGTGTACTTTTTTATATTTATATTTAATTATAATAACTACATTAAATTACAATTATAGTGACGCTCCTTTTATCTCAGCAGGCCGAGATTTCGATTCCCCAATATATATATTTTTATAGTTTGTTCTAGTTTTTGTGTATTAAGTATTAAATTTTTATACAGGATGGTACGGACGATACTTAAATGAATCCATTGATCATTTGTATGTATGAAATAACTTTACCGTAGTTTAATCTTCTTAATATTATTGAAAAATAAGTTTTTTCAAAGAAAATAAATATAATTTAAATAATATCCGGCTATGTTAGTAATTGAAAGAACTGGCGCGGTGCGCTTATTCAAAAAATATATGAAAAAAATAGCGTTGTGTGGTCAAGGTTATTTATCGTTTCGTGTGTTGTAATATGGTACGGTCGTTGATCTCTATAAATAGTGTTTATTTAAAAAAAATGTAAAATAATTTCTGTGGCTAAATTTACTGTGTTTTTACGTAAGATGTGCAGGTAATTAATATTAATGTCTTATGATCGTATTACGCTGTATATTGACAGGTTGTCTGTCAGCTATAACACGAGTAATTACTCTTGGGCCGGACGACCGTGTGTGTAATTGTCCTATATATTTATTATTATATGGTGTAAACGGCCATAATGTAAAGCATGAAATGCTTAAGGTAACCAAGGTATTTAAATTTATAAGGATTTTACTGTGTGTCTAAATATTATATCTTTTCGAATAACGCATTTATATGGCCATTTTCTTAGTACGTAGAATGGATGTAGTAAGTGATCCTTAAATAGGTTAGTTTTTAACAAAATTTCATGTCCCTACTGTTAACCGTTGAGTCCCCTCGTCTGGAGCCAATCCTGTCATCAGGTCATGCTTATCATAAACATTGTCATCGGGACTGGACCAGTATGTATCATCTCAATCGGACCAAGGGAAGTGGGGCATTAACTTGCAAGATTCCACCTTCACGTACATACAAGGCGAGTTAAATAAAAGCTTCAAAATACTGGTTTAATAGAAAAAAAAATTATTTACTAGAAAGATTCTTTGAAATGCTTGATGTATGGTTTTTAATGAATTAAATTGGTGAAATAGTTCCATAGTTATTATACTATGGGGAAGCTTTAAGTGTGACATATTACAATATCATTCTCCTGTCTTCTGTCCTTATCCCACTCTAAGTGCGGTCTTCATAATATATTTTTCTCTTCCATTCTGCTTATCCCACTTTAAGTGCATACCATGTTTTTCTTCCACTCTCTATCATCCAACTCTGTCGCTGCTCCTGTTATATGTCATACTGCACACAATACAACCATCTCTCAGCCTCCCTCTAGTCACATATCCCTCCACATTCTCTCCTATCATCCAACTCTGTCGCTGCTCCTGTTATATGTCATACTGCACACAATCCAACCATCTCTCAGCCTCCCTCTAGTCATATATCCCTCCACATTCTCTCCTATCATCCAACTCTGTCGCTGCTCCTGTTATATGTCACACTGCACACAATCCAACCATCTCTCAGCCTCCCTCTAGTCACATATCCCTCCACATTCTCTCCTATCATCCAACTCTGTCGCTGCTCCTGTTATATGTCATACTGCACACAATACAACCATCTCTCAGCCTCCCTCTAGTCACATATCCCTCCACATTCTCTCCTATCATCCAACTCTGTCGCTGCTCCTGTTATATGTCATACTGCACACAATACAACCATCTCTCAGCCTCCCTCTAGTCACATATCCCTCCACATTCTCTCCTATCATCCAACTCTGTCGCTGCTCCTGTTATATGTCATACTGCACACAATACAACCATCTCTCAGCCCCCCTCTAGTCACATATCCCTCCACATTCTCTCCTATCATCCAACTCTGTCGCTGCTCCTGTTATATGTCATACTGCACACAATACAACCATCTCTCAGCCCCCCTCTAGTCACATATCCCTCCACATTCTCTCCTATCATCCAACTCTGTCGCTGCTCCTGTTATATGTCATACTGCACACAATACAACCATCTCTCAGCCTCCCTCTAGTCACATATCCCTCCACATTCTCTCCTATCATCCAACTCTGTCGCTGCTCCTGTTATATGTCATACTGCACACAATACAACCATCTCTCCGCCTCCCTCTAGTCACATATCCCTCCACATTCTCTCCTATCATCCAACTCTGTCGCTGCTCCTGTTATATGTCATACTGCACACAATACAACCGTCTCTCAGCCTCCCTCTTAGTCACATAGCCATACAAATTCATGACGGACAGAATTGTATTAAATAACGTTTAAAATTTTACTAGTCGATGTTGTTTATTAATATATTATACTATTTACTCAGTAGTCAATATTTATTTGTGTCAATAAAGAATTAGAAATTTCATAATGTTTTATTGCCTTAAATGTTACAATCTCTTCAGCATAAACTAAAAAAGCTTACTGTATAGTCTATGAAAGGCCGGCTCATATCGCAGGTCCTTGACCATTTTGGCGGTATAGAACCCGTAGGTAAACCTTAGACCTGCATTTTTTAAAAGCTGAAAGTTTTTCAGCGCATGCTCCCAACACAGGTAAGAACGATGATATATTATGGAATTTGGATCATAGTGGCTTTGGGAGATACGCGGTACTCAAGGTCGCAAAATACCGATCTAATTCGTCAAATTATAAAGGCTGATTTTTCGGTATAACCTTTAGAATAATATAAATCATGCCAGACACCTAGCATCGTGGCAAACCGTTGCCAGCCACCCTTAAAGTTCATATAATTCTATTTACGTCATAGTATAAAAGCTTTTGATACAGTAGAAGCTCTTTATTCGCGGGATATACGTTCCGTAAATATGCCGCGTACACAGAAACCGTATTTATGGAATGGTAATTTTTACAGGGGATAGGTTCCTAAGCGACGAAATGAAAAAAAGCAAAAACATAAAAAACAGTTTAAAATAAAATAAGTTTTTGACTTTACATTTTGATAAGTTACATATTATCTTCAAATTTAGGCAATGGTTTAAAAAAAAATTGTAATTTAGTAATGTTTTGAGTAATAAGTTTATCTGAATATTCTGTTTGTTTACAACAATACCGACCGCGGCGGAGGCGGCTTACCTCAAAAGAACCCCCAAAAGAAAAAAATTCAACAACAAACAACGCCGATAGCTTTTAAAAACGCAATCTAGGAGTCGTTATAATAAGATCTATTTTATCTATCTTTTTATTAGTCCACTTGACGAGGCGTTGACAAAGGATACCGCGTGCTTTTATGTAGGTACATATGTATATGTACCGATTTGATCCGCGAATAAAGAAATCTTAGACCGCGAATATAGGACTTGTATATAATATAGTAGCAATTTTTTTTCTTAGACCGCGAATATAGGACTTGTGTATAATATAGTAGCAATTTTTTTTTCTTAGACCGCGAATATAGGACTTGTGTATAATATAGTAGCAATTTTTTTTTCTTAGACCGCGAATATAGGACTTGTGTATAATATAGTAGCAATTTTTTTTTCTTAGACCGCGAATATAGGACTTGTGTATAATATAGTAGCAATTTTTTTTCTTAGACCACGAATATAGGACTTGTATATAATATAGTAGCAATTTTTTTTCTTAGACCACGAATATAGGACTTGTATATAATATAGTAGCAATTTTTTTTCTTAGACCGCTAATATAGGACTTGTGTATAATATAGTAGCAATTTTTTTTCTAAGACCGCGAATATAGGACTTGTATATAATATAGTAGCAATTTTTTTTCTTAGACCGCGAATATAGGACTTGTGTATAATATAGTAGCAATTTTTTTTCTTAGACCGCGAATATAGGACTTGTATATAATATAGTAGCAATTTTTTTTCTAAGACCGCGAATATAGGACTTGTATATAATATAGTAGCAATTTTTTTTCTTAGACCGCGAATATAGGACTTGTATATAATATAGTAGCAATTTTTCAGTCCGCGAATAGCGAAAACACGAATGAAGGAAGCGCGAATAAAGAGCTTTTACTGTATATTACATCTCGTATAATAATAAGATAATGTTTTCTCAGTAGCCAGAAAGTTTGGATAGATCCAACCATGACATGTTGTTGTTAGCCAGACAACTATGTAGGGTAGCTATAGGAGCGAGCTATCATTACTTTGTCTAATCAGACATAAACAAGAGAGAAAGATACACTTTCATTTGGTTTTTTTGATTTTTTTATGATTTGATTTTAAAACATTGTTTATGTTTCAAATAAAACAAATGTGAACTTGGCAGTTTTTTTAATCTTAAAAATAATAATAAATAGTTAAAACTATAAATCGAGTAAATATTTTTAATACTAAATGACAAATTATTTTTATCCGTACCATGATTTTGTATTTCTGAAATGAAAACAAGTATAGCAAGAAATGTCAATATACAGATACAAAATCAAATATACAGATAAAGCAAATTTTTTGTTAATACTAATGTGAAAACCACAGATACAACATACTTAAAATATCCGCGCATATATTTAATTTTACACATTATTTTTCAAGAAAACTATATCCTATGTCAATAAATACAATTTTTGTATTTTTGACTTAAGATTCAAATGATTTATTTTTTTTAAATATAAATTTAGGAAAATAAAAAAAAACTATTAAAATATTTTTTGATCGTTAATTTTAATATTGCCATAACTTCCAAGACATTTATTTAAAGAATATGCTATAACGCTTATAATATTTACAATGATATGATTAAATTAATAAAATTATTTAGATTAACAAATATTACTACTTCATAAGATTAGGCAGTTTTTTCGATAACAGCTCCTTGCCAGTCTGAATTTTTCAACAATTTCAAAATTCAAATTAACAAAAAACATTAAATAAAACATCTAAAGCTTTTGAATCATTGTCTATATAAATATTGTTACTGAGAAAATCGTATGAAATTTGTTTTTAAATTATAATTCTAATATGTGTAACTAAACTATTTATATTAATAAAAGAAGTATTCTAAATCAGTTTTATTCTTTTCATAAAAAAATGCTAAAATGAAATCAAAGCAAACTCTCATTCGCTATCCGCGGGCTAGCTGCTAATGACAGCGGCTGTCACATCTCCCACGTCAAAATGGCGCGAAAGGCTGTGGCGAGATGTGACGTCATGGCTTGCTTGCAGTAACGACAAGGCAGCGTTGTTACATATGTATAAAATGTGTATAATATTTTTCATATTGCATCTATTTGGCATAAACCTAGCGTTATAATATATCTTATGCTACATTTTAACCATAATATATTACACATTAAAAAAATAAATAAATTAAAAATCATTTGAAATAAATAATAGATTTATATTTTAAGATTACAGTCATTAAAGTATCTCACCAGTGACTTATTTCAATCCTAGTTAAAATTCATTTTTATTATATTGATAATTTTAATAATGATATTAAAAGCACTTCTAACCACTTTGAGCTTCTTGCGACTTCTTAAATGTTGTGATTAAATATATAATCTCAATAATTACATTAAAAGCACTGTTAACACTAATTTATAGAATTAGGCGTTACATTGCGGAGATCCATAATACAAAAGAAATAATAATAATTTTATTATTACTGTTAACACTGTTAAAAAGAGGCTGATACAATAAGCCTACTATACTCGTGAAGATTACTTAGAAGATAAAAATGTGTGGATATAGCTCTCTTTGACCCGTACAAGACAGTTACGACTTAATGTAAATAGTATTAAGAATTATATTTTTAAAAGAGCAACCGCCGAGTTTCTTGCTGGCTCTTCTCGGTAGGAACAGCTTTCCGAATCAGCGGTAGAGTTGACGATTCAAAAGCACTTGTTTACAAGTTTATTTGAATAAAGAATATTTTGAATTTGAACCTCTTTCAAGTCTTCTTTTGACTCAATAAATGTCTATTTTGATTAAATTTATACTGCATTAATTACATGAGAAGCACTTCAAACCACTTTGAGTCTGTTTGGGACTACTAAATGTTTACTTGAATTAAATTTATAATTTCTATAATTACATTAAAAGCACTGCTAACCACTTTTCTTTTGACTCAATAAATGTCTATTTTGATTAAATTTATACTGCATTAATTACATGAGACGCACTTCAAACCACTTTGAGTCTGTTTGGGACTACTAAATGTTTACTTGAATTAAATTTATAATTTCTATAATTACATTAAAAGCACTGCTAACCACTTTTCTTTTGACTCGATAAATGTTTAGTTTGATTAAATTTATACTGCAATAATTACATGAGAAGCACTTCCAACCACTTTGAGTCTGTTTGGTACTTCCTAAATGTTTATTTTGATTGAATTTATAATTTCACTACATAATGACATTAAAAGCACTGTAAACCTTTCGAGTCTTCTTATCAATAAGTGTTATTTTTGATTAAATTCATAATTTCACTTATTACATTGAAAGCACTGACAACCACTTTGAGTCTATTTGATAATTTTTATAATTGGCAATAGATTTCTTTGTACCAGTAAATCCAATAATATCATACCAGTAATAACTCTTAGATAAACTAATTTTGATAGCTCTATAATTATAACTGCAAAGTTGATATAAGGAAACTCATTATGACGCATGGAACTTAGTAAAGTCATTTGTCCATATCAGAAGTGGGATTAATTAAAGCTTTTATCTTAGCAGCATGAGTTCTCATGTGATACACTAAATTTATCTTCCTACTACCCTTATACTTGCAAAGTTTGCAATGAAATGGTTTTTTACCAGAGTGTATAGTCATATGCGGGATCAATCTATTCTTTATACTGCATGTAAAACTGCAATGATCACATGAAAAAGGTTTCTCTCCAGTGTGAGTTTTCATATGGTTAGCTAAGTTAGCTTTGCGGCCACATCTGAAATTGCAGAGTTTGCACGGATAAGGTTTTTCACCCGTGTGAGTTCTAACATGATTGAGTAAAGTACACCGTTCCCTGAACCTTTTATTGCATGTATCACATGAAAAAGGTTTCTCACCTGTGTGAGTTCGCATATGGCTAACTAAATTGCCACTTTGGCTGCATTTATAACTGCAGAATTTACAAGAAAACCGTTTCTCAGTACTGTGAGTTCGCATATGGCTTGCCAAGCTACTTTTAAGGCTGAATTTAAACTCGCAGACAGTACAACCATAAGGTTTCTCTCCTGTGTGCGTTCGCATGTGGTTGTCTAAATTAATCTTCCTTGTGCCTTTAAAGTTGCATAGATTGCACGTGAAAGGTTTCTCACCAGTGTGTATTCGCATATGAGGTACCAATCTATTCTTTAATATACATTTAAAATCACATAAATCACATGCAAAAGGTTTTTCACCAGTATGAGTTCTCGTGTGGGTGATCATATTGCTCTTTCTATTACATTTGTAATCGCAGTATTTGCATGAAAAAGGCTTCTCTCCAGTGTGTATTCGCATATGAAGGACCAAACTGGATTTCCTTCCAAATTTATGGTCACAAAGATCACATGGGAACAGATTCTCACCAGTGTGATGTTTTAAGTGACTAACTAAACTGCTCTTTAAACCACATTTATAAGAACAGAACTTGCATGCAAAAGGTTTCTCCCCAGTGTGCGTTCGCATGTGGTAAACCAGGCTACTCTTTTGATTGGTTTTATATCTGCACAGCGTGCAAGCGAACGGCTTAACATCAGAATGTACCATCATGTGACGGTGCAAACTATTCTTGCGTGATGATTTATGATTGCATATATTACATGTAAATGTTTTATCTGTCTTCGATTTAACTTCTAGCAATAATGGATCAGATTCATTCGATAAATTGGTTACATATTTATCGTCTAGCTTGTTATATTCTCTATTTATATTTATAGGTTTTATTTCTGATATTATATCTGTATGATTGACTTTAGATTTTGATTCAACTTCTAGCAATAATGAATCAGATTCATTAGATAAATTTACAGATTTATCATAGTTATCATCTAGCTTGTTATATTCTCTATTTATATTTATAGGTTTTATATCTGATATTACATTGGTATGTATGACTTTAGATTTTTTCTTTAATCTAGCTTGGTCTTCAGTTATTTGATTTATATATGTTATATGTTTAACATTTTTTATAGGTTTAATATCTGATATTACATTGGTATGTATGACTTTAGATTTTTTCTTTAATCTAGCTTGGTCTTCAGTTATTTGATTTATATTTGTTATACGTTTAACATTTTTGGAAAACGATGCTGTGCTTTCATAATTCAAATCTCTGTAACATTTTTTCTTTTTAGGTGTCGATATTATTTGTGCCTCATTTGTTACTTTTTCTTTCTTCACCTCTATCTTGACTTCAATGTTATTGTCAGTATTATTGTTTGTGGACTTATCATTTCTATGGGTTTTTTTTAATAATATTGGGTTTTTTTTAATATTATCTGTTTTGTCTTTGAGTTTTATTAAAGCTACATTCCCTTTGATGTTGTTAGCTAAATTTGATTTATCGGCTGCAGATACTGAAAGATCAAATATATAAGGTAAGTAAAATAAATAATAAACATATAAGTTACAGGCTACCTTTTCATAAAAGAAAACATTGTAATGAAAGCAGCATTTTTAAACAGAATCTTTGGAATATGTGTATCTACCAATCCACATTGGACTTGAGCGATAGGTCTAAGCTGGAATCTTCCTGTTCTAGAGGCCTTTGCCTAACTGAAGGAAGGCAATATACGAACAAAATACAATAAAATCAATGCATTAAGCACTTACCTAATGTTGGAGTGCAATCTGATGTTGTAAGTTTGTCTAGAAAAGGCTCCACCTGGAAAAAACAGCACTTTTTTTACGATTGAGATGTTAATATTCTATAGAAGTAGGCGTTACTTTGCGGAGATCCATAATACAAAAGTAATAATGAAATTATTTTTCTATAATCCGCGATGATGTAAAATAGAAAATATATATAATGCTAAATGTAGAGTGGACAATCGGTTATCATACCTGATAGATGCAGGACTCGTAAAAAACACATGCACAAACCTCCACCACCGCCACCACAATACACAAGCACTATATACGTTCACTATCACAAACTCAACAATCGTTTCACCCCGCAACCGAAGCATCTTCAGGAGATAGACTCCACAACCTAAATCGCAAAGCGAAGCAGTACCCAAATAAGCTTAGTTATATACTAATCGGTTCAACCCCACCATTTATTTTATTTTGCCTGCGAACAAGCTTGAACTAGAAACATTTATCTGATTGTCAATGAGGGTGCCATTGTTATGTTCGATTTGTTCGCAGATGTTTAATGTTAATATTCATTTATTATCCATTGAGATGAAGAAGTTTGATTTCATGGTCAAAGGCTGTAACCAACCTGCACTTAGTACTAGAAAGTAGAAAAACCAGCAAGAAATTCAGCAATCACTGTATTCAAAAATAAGTTAACACATTAAATGAGCTTACAATACTATAATATTGCGCTTGTAAAAGCCTCAAGCCTCAACACAAAAAAATAAATATATATATTTCATGGAAACATTTTAAATTGACTTGTAAATCTATATAAAATTAAGTGACAATTCTAAATAATTAATATGAGGACTAATGTAATGAATTTAAATGTGACTGTAAAATGAAGGCTAATTTTATTTTTTTATCTTTTATTTATATTTTAAAGGCCTCAAGTTGGCTTAACCTATCTGTATCTATCTGAAGCATCATCAGGAGACAGACTTCATGATAAAATTACAAAGCTTTACTTTAAGCATTACATAGATATGTAATTGTGAATATAACAAAATAATACTATTCAGCCCAATCAAATTATATTGTATTTATTTATTATTATTAAAAGGTGCCTGGCTATACACAGTACCTGATATCATTTTGCTATAATAATATAAATTATATTGATATAATAATTTATAATTACTCTTATATCAGGGAAAGTCTGAAAGTTGCGCACATTACAGAAAAGATAAGAAGTAGACTAAGTGGGTATGGACATGTAATGAGGAGTGATGAAAATCATGTGACCAAAAGAGTTTTAAATGCGAATGTGGATAGATGGCTAGGGGGAGGCCGAAAAAAAAAATGGATGGATTGTGCGAAAAATGATATGCATGTTAAAGGAGTGGCACCAGAGTTGACGAATGATAGAGGAGAATGGAAGAAGACATTGTGCTGACCCCACTTAGAGTGGGATAAGGGTAAAAGAATGATGAATTTATAATTACTTTTCTAACACCTAACTCTATAAATTATAACAGTCGACTTACTTTTATATGTCTCGTTGTATCTAAATGATTTGATGGTTCTAATTTAACATGCTGAGATATCTCTTCATTGGCAATTTGTTCTGTACATTGTAGATTAGAACAGTCATTGACTGGATTTAGTGTAACCACTATTTTATCACTCAATTTTCTACTTTTATAACCGTTTTCATGCAATTCTTCATTGCATGAATCAAAGTTTGTATCATAAAGATTGTCACAGGTGCCTGTATAAAGTCTATTTATTGATTCTTGTTTCACTTGAACATCACTTACGACAAACATGGGGTCGTGTATGTTTTCATTTTCTAATTTAATGAATTTACTGTCACATTCTTTAGGTTCTTCTTTCACTTTTGGTTGTTCCATTTTGTCTTTTTTTTAATTATGTTATTGAACGCATACAGAAGCGACGTAGATATTTCCTGTGGTTCTTAAACCTCATTCAAAAGCAAATTGTGTAAAAGCCTGCGTAACTCGTAAGTAATTTAAAAAAGTAATTAACTAATGCATGTTGTGTTCATTTCCGGTAGGTTATAATTTTGTATATTTGTTATTGATTTTGCTTTTATACATCTAAAACAGTTTAATGAACCAAATTAAAAAAAATTAGAACTATTTAATTAATAGCTATGTACAATTGCACCTTGTACAATGTTGTGTGTCAACTTGGAACATATATCGGCATTATCAGATAAATGAATGTTTTAAGCTTTAGAAATATCACTTCTGCACCTTTTTAGAGTAATATGTTATTTCAAGTTTGTTTTATAATACTTTGTATATTTCGATATTTATTCGATTAGCAGTTTTCAGTAGGGATGCGAAAAATTAATCGATTATTTTTGAAATAATCGATTTTAATAGTCGAGTATTTTTACATCAAAAATAGTTTTTTTTTTATCCTCATTTTCTTTTTTATTGTTTTGTAAGATTAGATATGCATTGTTGGAAGAAAATATTAATATTAAAAACAATATTAATTATTAATATTATAAAAATAATAATTTTTTCAAATAGAAAAAAACGATAATTTCGTATAAAAATAATCGAAGGGAAAAAAATCGATTACATATTAAACGATTCTTTCTCCTCCTAATTTACATTGAATATAATTATTAATTACTAATCTATGATAATTACTAGCCTGAGAAAACTGTCATACAATTAGGGATGTAAAAAATAAGCAATGTTTGTAATAATCTCTAGTTTATTTACAGCAAAAATGTACAAGTTTTATCTATCTTAAATTACTTAAACGCTAGGAATACAAATCATGCCCACGTGGAATGGCCCTAAGAATACTGGTAGCGTTTCCGCGCTGAATCGGTAAGCTTATTCTTTGTGCGAAAAAGGAGCCAGCCCTCTTGTCACCTGAAGAGGCAAATAACCGAGGTGTTAAAACGTATAATCTCTTATTTTCAGTCTTTTTTTTTTGTTGATTTTTATGATAAAAAGCAACAAAGAATGAATGATGAAAGGCATTGTTGGATGAAACCAATGTAATGACACTACATATTTTAGTCGAATTTCACAAACAGCGCATCTGTTATATTTATTGGACCACTTTAATTGGCCTTAATTTTAATTATTAATATTAAAAAAGGCAACTTTTGAAATAGAAAAAAATCGATTATTATTTATCGACTATTTTGATACGAACTAATCGATTTTTTAAAAAGAAAAACATCAATCGACTTTTTCTACTCCAAGGTACATTCCTATTAGATAACAATTAGATATTAAACACTGACCATAGACTACAAACTCTAATAGCTGACATTTACCTACAATACTTCTCTAATAATAGTTATTATACTAGAGTAGAGAAGCAGTCTAAAATGTGCCATATTAAAATAAACAGAAGACAAATAACATCTGTCTTTTTTGTGTGATTGTTTAAATTCAAAAATTATTAACCATACGAGTTAGTTTACATTTTTAAAGAAAATTAACACTATTAACAGAGCAATGACCGTACACGCCATAACCTTGGCCTAAAAACTAAATACGATACAACAGGTGCGAGGGAGACAAAACAATAATTTTATTGTTTTCTTTTGAGTTTTTGGTACAAGCGCACCGCGTCATGTCAGTCATTTTCTTCAAAAATATATATATTTTAAACCATTTTTAAGAAAATTGTTTATGTCTTACAATCAGTGGGATCATTTAGGGTGGATTTCATCATTCGCTAAGAAAACTAAGTTTTACAAAACTACTTTTTATTTAACTGAATTCAATTCTTTATTTATTAATCTCGATATCATCAGAATGTAAGCCGCGTTTAGTTTTAACTACGGTTAACGGGTAACCGTGAAATACAAACTGTTGCCGTAAACTCGACTGGCTCGTTGGAGCAGTGGGTAGTGACCCTGCCTTCAGCTCCGCGGGTCGCGGGTTCGATTCCCGCCGAGGGCCAACATTTTCTATAAAATGAATTTATTGGTCTTTGAGCCTGGGTGTATATTTGTATTTAAGTATGTATTTAACAATTATATATGTATATATTCACCAGTTGTCTGTCACCCATAACACAAGTATTAAGTTACTTACTTTGGCGACGGACAACCGTGTGTGTAAGTGTCCCATATATTTATTTAAAAAAAAAAAAAAACTGAGTTTATTTTGAACTAAACGCGTTAAGTTTGAATGGTGAAATCCGCCCTTAATGACATGTCCTCTCGTATACAATTCATTTAACAACATTAGTACTTGAAATATCGCTTATAGGTTCCTTCTTAGCATGAGTTCTCATATGGTACACTAAATTTGTCTTCCGACTGCCTTTATAATTGCAAAGTTTGCACTTAAAAGGTTTATCACCAGTATGATTCATTATATGCGGAATCAATCTATTCTTAATTCTACACGTATAACTGCAATGGTCACATGCAAACGGTTTTTCACCTGTATGAATTTTCGCATGGTTATCCAAGTGTTCTTTGCGACCAAATCTAGAATTGCAATGTTGGCACGCATAAGGACGTTCACCGGTGTGTATTCTGGCATGTTTTTGCAAAGTACACTTATCTCTGAACCTTTTATTGCATATATCACATGAGAACGGCCTTTCATCTGTATGAGTGCGATTATGACTAACTAAATTGCTGTTTTTACTACATTTATAGTCGCAAAGTTTGCATGAAAACGGTTTCTCATTTGTGTGCGTGCTCATATGGCTTAATAGACCACTTTTCTGGTTACATTTAAAGTCGCAAAGTTTGCAAACATAAGGCTTCTCCCCTGTGTGTATTCTTATATGGTTATCTAAATTTATCTTCCGGGTGCTTTTAAAATTGCAAAGTTTGCATGTAAAAGGCCTCTCTCCGGTGTGGATTCGCATATGAGGTACCAATCTAGTCTTTAATATACATTTAAAATTGCAAAGATGGCATGCATAAGGTTTTTCACCAGTATGTATTCTTGTGTGTATAACTAAATTGCTCTTTCTATTGCATTTGTAATCACAGTATTTGCAGGAAAAAGGTTTCTCGCCAGTATGAGTTCGAGTATGGTAAATTAAACTGCTCTTAAGGTTAGTGCTATAATTGCAAAGTGTGCATGCAAACGGCTTGCACACTTTGTCACAATGTAAATTATTCTTTTGAGCTTGTTTATCAGTTGTTTCTTTAACAGAAGCCACAGTATCACAATTTAAACTATTTTGATCTAATTTATCTGTAGTTCCTTGTCTCCTTTTTACAATGTTCTCAAATTTAACTTCTAGTAACAAGGAATTCGATTCAAGAGAAACGTTTTCATATTTAACACATCTCTCTTCTAATAAATTTAATTCGTCATTATTTAGATTTGATATTACATCACGATTGACTTTAGATTTTTTCTTTAATAACCTATCTTGGTCTTCAGTTATTTGATTTATATTATGTTTAACATTTTTGGAAGACGATGCTGTGTTATCATAATTTAAATCTCTGTAACATTTTTTCTTCTTATGTGTCGATACTGGTTGTGCCTCATTTGTTAACTCTTCTTTCACCTCTATTTTGACTTCAACGTTATTGTCAGTACTATTGTTTGTAGTCTTATAATTTTTATGGGTTTCTTCTAATAATATTGGAGTGATTTCATCTGTTTTATCTTCCAGTTTGATGTTATTAGCTAAATTTAATGTATCGGCTGAAGATCCTGGAAAATCAAATGTTAATTTAGTGCCAGAAGCTGATATATTGGCCCGCGCCTTGCAGTGTGGGGGAACTGAACTCAAAATAAATTTGTAATACGTTACAGATAATGATGATGCTAAAGTTAATAATACAAACAAAATAAATAAATACAAACAAAATAAAGACAGGAATTCAAAAATTTACACTGCGCTTACTGTGTACCTTCGAGTTATCTTTTCTTTTTGTTATGTGAGTAATATTGTTTATGTTATCACAAGATACATTGTGAAATGCAAAATACTTCTTAATAATTCGTCCATATAAGATGAAACTGCCATATGGTATCCGGCTGAGTAGAATAGACCACTTTCAATACTTACCGTGGTGTCGTAAAAGGGGACTAAGGTAAGTTGACCCGCCGTGTGGTATAGACTGAGTAAAATACACCACCCTCTTTCGTAAAAGGCAATAAAGTTGACGCCGACGTTGGTCGTGAAATAACCAGCCAAATTATCTTACATGTTTAAAACATGTGCTTAACCCACTTAGAAGTGGGATAAGGACAGACAGAAACTTACGGACGGACACAAAAATGATGATAACATGATGATGATAAGATGAAAAGATTATATTTTGTTAGAGAGAACTCAACTTTTACTTTTTAATGAGTAGAGAAAAATTTGTATCATTATTTTATTTTTTATTTTATTAGTATACTACTATTGGAATCATGTTCATATTGTTTCTCATTTGGTTTTTATGACCATGTTTTCAGAAACGATTCATGTGTACTTTATGTAACACTAAAGCATGGTGGGCTTGAGCCTCAACTTAGGGGATATAAAATAAAAAAAAATAAGCCTTTATTGCTAATACATAGTAAAAATTAAACATCTTAAAAAACTATTGCCTTCCTAATTATTACTTTAATTCCTTATTTGCTTCGCTATTTAGTCGGCAACCGGTGTTGCTTCTTCTATAGCTTGTCTTTCGACAAAGGCCTCCTCTAAAGATTTCCACTCCGTGCGATTTTTTTGCTATTCTCGGCCACAATGGAGGATACCCACAGGGGATATATAATATACCAATAAAACACAGCTTATTTAGTAATTTAAGCACTTACCTAAGGACTGAGTGCATTTTGAAGTTGTAACTTTGTTTACATTAGGTTCCACCTGTAAAAAACATACAGGTCATGTTATGATAATTTAGCTATAATATATAATTTTTCACATTTAACTTAATAATTTAGCTATAATAGATAATTTTTCACATTTAACTTTGTGCATGGTTCAACATTCCCCATGGAGTGTAAAACTCGTGAAGAGCTTTCTATAGAATTGATCCTATGAAGTAACATCTTGGAATAGATAGTCCGGCAATCTCAACATTTTTAGGAATACATAATCGAAGACACTGAAATTACCATATATGTATTTTCCTTTTCTTTTTAAGACCATTTTTCAAATTGTTTTTAACAATATAATTTGTTCATAGTTAGTTTTAAATTTTTCAAAATATAATGTCATTGTACATGTTTAAGTTGCATGCCGTATTTACCTATAAACGCTGTGTGGTATTCGGCTGAATAGAATAGTACCAACTTCATTTCTTATCGAGGTGTCGAAAAAGACGACTAAGGTAAGTCAACCCATCGTGTGGTATCCGGCTGAGTAGAATTGACTAACCTCAATTCTTACAGAGTTATTGTAAAATGCGAGTAAGGTAAGTTGACCCACCGTGTGGTATCTGGTTTGGTAGAATAGACCACCCTCTTTCTTACCGAGGTGTCGTAGAATACAACTAAGGTAAGTTGACGTCAGGCAGACAGCCGGTTGTAAAAATACAGCCTGTGAAAGCTTGTTTATAACATGTTGTGCCGACCCCACTAAGAGTGGGATAAGAGCAGGAGGATGATGAATACAGTTATTACCTATTACTATTGACTTCCACAAAGTAGCACCTAATTCTATAAATTAAAAACAGGCTGACTGGCCCGTTGGAGTAGTGGGTAGTGACCCTGCCTTCAGCTCTGCGGGTCGCGGGTTCGATTCCCGCCGAGGGCCATCATTTTCTGTAAATGAATTTGTTGGTCTTTGAACATGGGTGTATATTTGTATTTAAGTATGTATTTAAAAAATATATAAGTATATATTCACCAGTTGTCTGTCTACCATAACACAAGTATTAAGTTACTTACTTTGGGGACGGACGACCGTGTGTGTAAGTGTCCCATATATTTATTTATTTATTTAGAAAAAAAAAACAGGCTACTTACTTTTATATGTCTCATAGAATATTCATCACTGTGACAATTTAAATATTCAGATTGTATATGCTGTAACTCTTCATTGGCAGGTTGTTGCTTGTAACATAGATTTGATACTGGATTTAATGTAATCACTAATTTCTCACTCAATATACCACTTTTACAGCGTTCATCCTGCAATTCTTCCTTAAAGAAATCTAAGTTTGCATCGCACAAATTTTCACAGGTCCCATCATGAAGGTTACCTAAAGATTCCTGTTTTACTTGTATATTTTGCATACAAAACATAGTGTCGTATGTATTTACGTTTTCTACTTCGCCCTGGCATTCTTTCGGTTCTTCTTTTACTTTTGGCTGATCCATTTATATTTGTTTTTCTTCTGAACTGTTATTTTGAACTATTCAATTCTGTTTACAATGAATATCTTTTACAATGAGTGCGAACTTGGCACATATACTTTCGACATACTAAGATAGATGAATGTTATAAGGAGAATATCAATTTCCATGCACCTTCTTAGTTCTTCATGATGACAATTTTTTTTTATAATTTGTTGAAACTTGAAAGCTATTTAAAATTTAAATAGATGTATTAAATCAATAAACATTGAACAGTTTTCCGTAGGGATGTGAAAAATAATCACTTTTTACACTAACCGATTATTTTATTACTATTATCGATTTTCTAAACTTTTCATCCTCTATTTTCTTGTTTTCAAAAAATTTGATATACTATTTTGGATTGAACCAATTCCAAATTACACATTTCAATCGTATTCCGCAAACTGTTTTGTTAATTAAAATTATGTTGTGTTGTTAAAATCTGTGATTTTTTATTCGTACTCATCCACTTTAATTATTCTTTATTGAAATTAATTATTAATATCAAAAGAGGCATATTTTAAATAGTCTGAAGAAATCGATTATTTATTAATTGATTTTTCTACTCCGAGTCACATACCTAGTTTCTAGAAGTGCCAACTTTTGTACGGATCACTTCGTCATGTTGGACATAGACTACCAACTAAATGATATACATCCTCCTGCTCTTATCCCACTCTAAGTGGGGTCGGCACAACGTGTTATTAACATGCTGTCACATGATTTAACTACGTTTTTACGAATGGCCACCTGCCTGACGTCAACTTACCTTAGTCGTATTTTACGACACCTCAGTAAGAAAGAGGGTGGTCTATAATGATACGTCTAATGGTGGTCTAATATTCTACTCAGCCGGATACCACACGGCGGGTCGACTTACCCTAGACGCCTTTTACGACACCTCGGTAAGAAATGAGAGTGGTCTATTCTACTCAGCCGGATACCACACGGCTAACTACTAACTAAAAAATGTTGGCTCGAAATGAAGGAGATTGTATGGCCAAAATAAAAATAACAAGTAATACTGATACTACAATTTAAGATAATTTACAAAATTTGGAAAATTAAATAACTTCATTTGAAATACTAAGGACATGTTCACCACTTATATATACACTTCAACTATAGAACTATATTATTATATATTGTAACAACGCCGCCTTGTCGTTACTGCAAGCAAGCAAGCCATGACCGATGACGTCACATCTTGCCACAGCTTTTCGCGCCATTTTGACGTGGGAGATGTGACAGCCGCTGTCATTAGCAGCTAGCCCGCGGATAGCGGATGAGAGTTTGCTTTGATTTCATTTTAGCATTTTTTATGAAAAGAATAAAACTGATTTAGAATACTTCTTTTATTAATACAAGTAGTGTTGTTACAATATAGTAATATTTTAACTAGTCCGGGGGAAACTAAAAGTTATATATATACTATACAACAATCAGAAAACATTCACCTACTGTCACTTCTCTAATAATGCAAAACAATCTTTATTTAAAATACATTATGCAAATTTATTGTCTGTATTATTTTATTTGTCTGACTTAAGCTTACAGATTAAGGGTATCCTTAAAAGACTCGAATTCAGATCATTAATTAAATTAAATTTAAAAGATTTAGCGAATAACAAACACGAATTATTATACTAGAAGAAGCCAGGATAAAATGTGCCACATTACAATAAAGAGAAAGCAAATGAAAGTGTATCTGTCTGTCTCTCTTTATTATGTGTGATTAAACAAAGATGATGTATAAAGTGTTATCTTCCCTTTAAATATTTATTGTGACATTCTCACTTACAGACCTGCCTAAATTCAAATTATTCTTTATTCAAATAAACATGTAAACAAGTGCTTTTGAATCGTCAACTCTACTGCTGGTTCGGGAAGCTGTTCCTACCGAGAAGAGCCAGCAAGAAACTCGGCGGTTGCTCTTTTAAAAATACAATTCTTAATATTATTTACATTAAGTCGTTACTGTCTTGTACAGGTTCAAAGAGAGCTATATCCACACATTCTTATCTTCTAAATAATCATCAAGAGTATAGTAGGCCTTCTGTATCAGCCTCTTTTTAACAGTGTTTTTAAACTGCTGTAATGACAGTGCTGAAATTGATTGCGGAATTTTATTATAGAATCTTATACCAAAACCCACAAACGAGTTACGCACTTTTGCAAGGCGCAAAGCAGCAACCGCAAGCTTATGTCGGTTCCTGCTTTGTCTATTGTATACATCACCTATGGATCCACAACTAGGGTTGCCACCTTTTTTTCAAGAAAAATAGTATTTTTCTTTTTAAATCAAAAAAATAAAGTAGTTTTAGGAAATTCAGGAAAAAAAGTAGTACACATCTATTTTCAATCATTATTTATTTTTCCATAATTATTTATTATTACTTTGACAATGGCAAAGGAGTTAGAGTTACTAACTAACTAAGCCCCGTAAATACACGAATGAGTTTCGTTCAAACATTCCCTATGCAGTGCTGCGGGTGCGTACCATTCACAGTTGATTAAAAAAAGCGCGATAAAAATATAGTATTTTTCTATAATATATAGTACAATTGACTAAAATATAGTACGATACTATATAATATAGTACAGGTGGCAACCCTATCCACAACTTCAAGTATAATATCTCAATGGTTGTATCATCCTAAAATGGCCTGATTCTTAAATATTTGTAAACAATTTGTGAATTAAAACAATAACAATGGCACAATCATTTTAAAGCAATAAAGTGTAAAAAAAATTTAATTCATAATTCTAAAACACAAATAATTCCATAAATAGGTTTTTTTAATAGAAATAAAATATTGGTGCTTTATAATTTATTTGGGGGATAATTTGTCAATTTTAATACATAGTTGTAAAATAAAATGGAATTTTCTTTGTATTTACAACTTAAAACTAATCAAATACAATAGTAACTAAATTTTAATTACCTACAATTACCTACCTATTACCTAAAGTCAATCTTAGAACCGAAAGAAGTTATAAATATTAAATTAGCAATATTTATGTAGTTGTTAGGTAGACAGCCTACTAATAAAAGTCCAGCGATATTAGATGCCTTGATATCTAGGTCGTGTTGTGATGGGTATAAATAGAGCCAAAAGTTATCAGAGAGCCAGTCTGCTGTAGAGACTCGAGCAATTATTAGATGCCTTGATATCTAGGTTGTGTGGTGTTGGGTACAAATGTAGCTGTAAATTATCAGAGAGCCAGTCTGCTCTCGAGACTATTAGGTGCCTTGATATCTAGGTCGTGTTGTGTTGGGTATAAATGTGGCGGTAAATTATCGAAGAGCCAGTCTGCTGTCGAGACTCGTGAGACTATAAGATGCCTTGATAACTAGGTAGTGTTGTGATGGGTATAAATAGGACCGTAAGTTGTTAGAGAGCCAGTCTGCTGTCGAGACTCGTGAGACTATTAGATGCCTTGATATCTAGGTCGTGTTATGTAAGGTATAAATAGGGCCGTAAGTTATCAGAGATGCCAGACTGCTGTCAAGACTAGATACTATTAGATGCCTTGATATCTAGGTCGTGTTGTGTTGGGTATAAATAGGGCCTTAGGTTGTCAGGGATGCATGTCTGCTGTAGAGACTCGTGAGACTATTAGATGCCTTGATATCTAGGTCGTGTTATGTAAGGTATGAATATGGCTGTAAGTTGTCAAATAGCCAGTCTGCGGCAGGGACTCGTGAGACTATTAAATGCATTGATATCTAGGTCGTGTTATGTAAGGTTTAAATAGGGCTGTAAGTTATCAGAGACCCAGTTAGCTTTCGAGACTCGAGACTATTAGATGCCTTGATATCTAGATAATGTTGTGATGGGCATACATAGGGCCTTAGGTTGTTGGGGATGCCAGTCTGCTGTAAAGACAAGATACTATTAGATGCCTTGATATCTAGGTCGTGTTGTGTTGGGTATAAATAGGGCCTTAGGTTGTCAGGGATGCATGTCTGCTGTCGAGACTCGATACAATAATATGCCATGTTATCTAGGTCGTGTTGTGTAAGGTATAAATAGGGCCTTAGGTTGTCAGGGATGCATGTCTGTTGTCGAGACTCGATACAATAATATGCCATGTTATCTAGGTCGTGTTGTGTAAGGTATAAATAGGGACTTAAGTTGTTTGGGGACCAGTTTTCTGTCGAGATTCAAGAGATTCTTAGAAGCCTTAATATCTAAGACGCGTGCTAAGTTATCAACCCAAATATATGTCGCCATTAACACAAATTGCAAACATAACGCAACGTATCCAACTCACAAATGCGACTTTAAATGATACAGCAAACTCCTCTGTAATCCGCATTTAAAACTGCACAAATGACACGACAACAATTTACCAGCGGGGTGAATCTTCATATGCCTGACTAAATGTTCGTTACGATTACTCCTATAGTCGCATACATTGCATGCAAAAGGTTTCTCGCCAGTATGAGTGCGCTTATGACGGACTAAAGCACTATTAAGCCCGCATTTATAATTGCATATGTTACATGAAAAAGGTTTCTCCCCAGTGTGTACCTTCTTATGCTTGGCCAGCAAGCATTTACGACGGGATTTATAACTACATTTATCGCACGAGTAAGGTTTCTCGGTTGTATGTGTGCCTAAGTGTTGGACTAAGCTACTCCTTTTAACAGATTTAAATTTGCAATGATCGCATAGATAAATTTTATGGGCCGCGTGTTTTTTTATATGCTTATCTAAATGTTCTTGCCGAGTCCCTTTATAATCGCACATTTCGCAGGCAAAAAGTTTTATGCCGGTATGAGTCCGGCTATGTAGGACCAAACTAGACATCCGGTTGCATCTATAGTCGCATAATTCGCAGGAAAAAGGTTTGATGCCGCTGTGAGTCCGGCTATGTATGACCAAAGTAGCCATTTGGTTGCATCTATAGTCGCATATTTCGCACGAAAATTCGCGATTCCTATTGTATTTTACTAGATTATTGTCAGTTTTGTATTGTAAACTCGATATATTGTCTATGGTCGGGATATTACTGAGATATGTCTCAAATACATCATTGCGTAACAGTGACTGATTTTGTGATTGTTGAATGTAATTTTTAATAATAGCATTTAATGGTTCGATATTAGACGATTGTATATGACTTTTTGAGTCTGTACCAAAGTCAATAGTGTTTTTATTGTTTTTTCTAAATTTCTTATGTTTTTCGGTTGTTGTATTTTGACTGATATTACTTTTATGTTTTGTTGATATCACATTCCCTTGATTGTTATGAATTGGCGATATCTCGATAAAATATTCTGGAAATATAAAACAAAAGATCAGCACTACACACACACACAAACTCACATTACATTCTCATTAAATACTTTAAAAAAAGAATTTATAGGTTAGGTTACATTTAATCTAATCTTTGACAATTCAAAAGTGCTTGCAAAAGCTTATTTAAAGATTATTTTGATTTCATCAATTACAATTAGGACTACTTGCTAGTTACTTTGCAGAGTTGCTTATAGAGACTGTGTGACTCTATCGAGAGATTCACAAGTTAAAACAACGAGCATAAAACCAATGAGTATTTCTATTAAAAACTTATGTGTCTAATTGATAATTGCAATTTATATCAATCCATATTGGAGCAGCGTAGGTCTTAGCTACAATCCTCTCCAAAAACGGATAGAGGAGGCCTATGCCCGGCAATGTGATAGTAACAGATTACATTTTTTACTTTAATAGTAGTATTCATGGTAATTACCTAATGGTGGAGTGAAGTTTGCAGGAGATGCTTTGTTCTGAAACAATAACGGATTATCTAATTATAATTTTTAAAAAATTATCACAACTCATTACAATTTAAAGAAACACCCTGACACCAAGAATCAAGGCCTGCAGATATTAAGAAGATTTACACAAGTAACTCAGAATCATTTAAGTCAATCTTGAATCACTTCATACAATTATTGTAAACCAATTTTTCTTGATGGCTATATTTATCTACAAAGAAAGCTTTAAATTTTGTCATTTTCGTAATATTTATTTATTGCTGCTCCTCTCCCATTCATCTTAGCGTGATGTTATATAGCCTATAGACTATCTTACACTAAAATAATTTTTCAAATCGGTCCAGTAGTTCCTGAGATTATCGTAAAAAAACTCTTCAGCTTTATATATTAGCAAACCTATGCTTATGCTTGTTTATTTTTTTTTTTTTTTCTTTCCCTTTTTTCTATCTATGATCAGTCTCAAGACTATAATTAGATAAGATGTCCTTTATTTGACTTTTGGCTTGAGCTCATCCTGTGATGAAGCAATCCTCTATATTAATGAATATTTATATATATTCCTTTTTTTAAAATACTTTTATTATTGTAATTTATTTATTTTTATATTCTTGCTAACCGTGCCCTTTTCGGTATTTGCTGGCATCTACGTTCAGTAGCATATGAGTTAAGTTGTTTCTATTTCTACCTATGCTTGTTTATGTATTGTAGTCCATAAAAAGTAGCAGCCTGTTACAATCCCACCGCTGGGTATAGGCCTCTCTCCATTTATCGAATGAAGGATCGTAGCTAAGAACTACCACACTGCTCCAATGATTATAACAAAATATTTCATTACTTTTATACTATGGAATTCCGATAAGTAACGCCTAATTATATAAACACTATGAATTTAGTGTTTATATAATTGTATTAACAAGGTATTACTCTTATAATGAAGAATGGGTACCACCGTATCATATTAAAAGGAAAAGAGGTCGACAGCTTAAAAGATGGGCTGACGACCTCCGTGGAATTGCTGGCGCTCTGTGGATGAAAACGGCGAGAGACAGGGACGAGTGGAAGAGGTTAGAGGAGGCCTATGTGTCTACGACACACTGATGTGCGACTAAAAAAATCATAGATTTATATTGTACAGAGCAACATTAGTCAGTAATAAAGGCTTTATTATTATTATTATTATTATTACTCTTATAATGTTCGAGGGTGGGAGCCTAGTTGTCTGTAACACAGGTCACCTAGTACAGGGATCAGTGTCTCACACCACATCTATTTGTACCCTTAAGAATGACACCATTACTATTGTTATTTTGTGCGAAGAGAAACAATAAAGAAAATATCATCATTATTTTTTTAGTTAACTACTTCTCAGGTATAATAGTTAACTACTAATCAGGTATAAGCTGTGGTAGCCCAGCGGTAACACCGTGCGCCTCTTTCGAGTAGGTCTAGGGTTCAAACCCGGGCAGACACCAATGAGTTTTCTAGTAAAACTAATGTGTCTAATTGATAATTGCAATTTATCACAAGCTTTTCGGTGAAGGAAAACATCGTGAGGAAACCTGCATATCTCTAGAGAATTCTGGGGACATGTGTAACCTACCAATCTGCATTGGAGCCGCATGGTAGGTAGTAGCTCCAATCCTTCTCTCCAAAAAAAAAAAAACGGAGAGAAGAGGCCTATGCCCAGCAGTGGGATAGTAACAGGCCATTACTTTTTTACTTCTCAGGTTAAACCTGATAAAAATAAGTATTTACGGGTATAGAATACCAAGTAAATACTTAGGTTTGGTTGATGTTAGTATATAAAACGTCTCCATCTGATGATAATTGTAAGAATTTCCGAACAATTCATTATTATTATTATTCTCTCATGCATTTATTTACAAATCAATTTACATTTTTAAATATTTTCTAAAACATACAGGAAAAAAAAACATTTAAAAAAATTTATATCCACGGAGAGCGGAGAAAGGACCCAAGCTCCCGGCGGTTAGGAATACAGAGTGAGGAACCTCCTCACAATGCGTGCCGTCTCAAGCAACACCGCCTTCTGTATCCTGCCCTTGATCCAAAAACTAAGTGAGAGCCTCTTAAGATATTGGTTGAGGCTCTTCTTTTTTTTTTTTTTTAAATATATGGGACACTTACACACACGGTTGTCCGTCCCCAAAGTAAGTAACTTAATACCTGTGTTATGGGTGACAGACAACTGGTGAATATATACTTATATATTTTTTAAATACATACTTAAATACAAATATACACCCAGGCTCAAAGACCAACAAATTCATTTATAGAAAATGTTGGCCCTCGGCGGGAATCGAACCCGCGACCCGCGGAGCTGAAGGTAGGGTCACTACCCACTGCTCCAACGGGCCAGTCTTCGCTAGTAGACCGTTTACCGATACAACAATTGGAACAACAATTATTATTATTATTATAAGTACTTACATTGGCAAATATGTTTAAATGTCCCATATTATTAAAAGATGTATATTTCAAACACTTTGAAAGGTCAGTATTTTGTATATCCGCAGTATCTGTACACGTTCCATTTGTTAATAGTGGTGTATCATTTCTCTCATTCAATGTTTCACTTGCTTGGTGGTTTTCAAACGATTCTTCTTTACAAGCGACCAGGCTTGTATCACAGAGATTGTCACTAGTCCCCATCAAGCCCCCATCTAACGCTTCCTGTTCAAATTCCGTAACTTCGATCTCTACTTTGATATTTTCAATTACTTCACTCGCATATTCTGTAAACTCTTCTTTAACAATCGATCGATCCATTTTATATATTCCCGCGGTTTCTTAGTTGTTCTGGAATTTATTTCGCCGATCTAGCGTTATGGAAGGAATATGGATAAATAGTAAGCATATAAGTATCCCGAATATTATTTTCAATTATAATATAAATTGGTAGTAATTTGTCACAAGCCACAACAAACCATAGATTTTTATCCTTCCTGTTTAAATAACCAGGCTATGGTCGTTGACCATACCTTGTCAATTATCCACAATAATAAAATGAGTTTTCTTCTTTAATATGTATATTTTTCTTTCATTTCTAACTTCTTCATATTCACATATTGCTTTAAAGTCATATCCAATAATATTGTTTTTCGTAACAAATTAGGCTTGGGTAAAAAATATCGATATATCAGAATATCGATATTTTATCAGAAAATAATCGATATAAATCAGCGATATTTTTTTCCCGCAATATATCGACTTTCGACATTTATTTTTAGATATCAAAATCGATATATTTTTTAAAGTTCTGCTGTCTGCTTTTGCGTCACATCATGTATTTGACTTTTTACAAATCTGATCCAATAAAGTTCTGGATAAATTGTCGTCATTTCACGCCGGTTCTCTCGGATATCGCTCTAAAATATATGATTTGCCAAGCTTCTTCAGTGTCATCTGAAAGGGTTGCTTCAGTGGTGAATTTGGCTGTACCGAATGAAAGGAGCAGATTAACAGGGGAGCACATCAAACAAAGAGTGCTCCTGATGTCAATATTAGACAAATATTGGTATGAATGAATAGGTAATGTATTTTTGTTGTGTTGATGATGTTGATTTTTCTTGTCTTTTCTGTATTTTCAAATAATAAAACTGATGCCAAAACCACCAGATGTGTATTTGCTTTAAAATTTCGAATATTTTGGCAATTTTTATAGATAATCGCTTATTGCACAGACAATATCGATATATCAACATATCGATATATTTAGTCAATACTTATCGATATATTTGAAAAACATCGATACGATATATATCGATATTTTTTCCTCATTTGTCCATCCCTATAATAAATCATAGATTTTTTACCACAAACTAGGGATGTTTAAAAATAATCGATTTTCATAATAATTGTTTTTTTTTAATATTATAAATCGATTTTTTGAAACCCTAATTAAATTACTTTTACTTGTACTTTCATTTTTTTTAAGAAAATATATGCATTGTTATAAGAAATCAATGAAGCCTAAATACAAGTTTTAATTGAATTTCGCATTCAGGGAAACAAAAACAGCAATTTTAATTTGTACTAGCTAGGTATTTTTATTATAAGGAGAATTGAAGAGCCGTAAAAAAAGTGTCGATAAACTTTTTTTTGTTGCTCTTTAATTGGATTCAATTGAAGTTCACCTTCAGGTACTTGAACTTCAATTGGATACTTTCAATTTTCCTAACCTTCAATCCTAACCTTATTAAATCTTTTTCAATTATCAACCAACTCAAGTTAATTTCGTTTTATCAATCGACTTAAGAAAGGGTCGGTTTGGAATGGAATTTAATATTATTATAAATTAATATTTCTTACTCACAATTTCGTCGTTGCTCTAACTTTGATTTGAAAATCCTATACTTACGTGTATTTTGAGAATTTATAATTTAGAAAAATAATGTATTCTTTTATGTATGTATGTATCTTATATAGATACATTTCCCTATGGTAAAATAATTTTAGTTAGAAAAAATCGATTAATAAATAATCGATTTTTTCTTTCTATAATAAATAGAAAAAATAACGATTACTTTTAATACAAAATAATCAATTTTTAAAAATCGTTCACTATTAATTGTAATGTTGCCTTTTTAATATTAATAAATAATTACAATAAAGGCTAATTAAAGTGGACAACTACCAACAAATAATAATAAATGCGTTTTTTTTAATTGGATTAAAATGTGTAGTATGGCTACTTTGATTACATCTAACAAAGCATATCTAATCTTGAAAAACGAAAAGAAAGAGTAAAAAAGCAAAAGAGGATAATTAAAATAATCGTTTTTTGTTAAAAAAAATGTAAAAAAAATCGATTATATAAAAATCGATTATTAGTCGCATCCCTATTTCACGTCTGTTTTGCAAATTTGCATTGAGTTCAAAATTGAGGAATCGGACAACAATAACATATACGGGCCTATAGTAAAGAGAATGGATATAAAACAAGAGTTATCGGATGAAAACTGGACTACCTCTGTTAATATTTACGACACAAGTATGGTTATGTGCAAGACAGAGTATGGTAATGACTTGGACAGTGGACTATTAAAAACCGATTCGCATCAACCTATAACAGGTTTCAGTAAATGTAAAGAAACTCTCACGTTTGTAAAAACAGAACATCTGGATAATATGGATAATTTACCAACACATACCTATGTAAGTAAATCTTTGTAACTATAATTAAATATGTTGTGTTGTCTGTGTTTCAGGTGAAGGTATAACAAAAAGTGGCTATTGAAATTCCAAATTCAAAATATTCTTTATTCAAATAAACTTGTAAACTTTTGAATCGTCAACTCTACTGCTGGTTCGGAAAGCTGTTCCTACCGACAAGAGCCAGCAAGAAACTCGGCGGTTGATCTTTTAAAAATACAATTCTTAATACTAGTTACATTTAATCGTTTCTATCTTGTACAGGGTCGAACAATATCTATATCCCATTGTTATCGTCCAAATAATC
Source organism: Morpho helenor (assembly GCA_029227775.1). Lineage (NCBI taxonomy): Eukaryota > Metazoa > Arthropoda > Insecta > Lepidoptera > Nymphalidae > Morpho > Morpho helenor. The sequence goes on along the minus strand of JARGCU010000028.1, from coordinate 41,653,356 downwards.
CTCAATAGTATAGTGGGCTTTCTGTATCAGCCTCTCCTTAATAGTGTTTTTAAACTGCTGTAAAGGCAAAGCTAAAATTGATTGTGGAATGTTATTATAGAATCTCATACCCAAACCCACAAACCACTTACATACTTTTTCAAGGCGCAAAGCAGGGGCTGCAAGCTTATGTCGGTTCTTACTTTCTCTATTATATACATCACCTATTTTTTTTATAAACAAAAATTAAATTATCACATCATCTTCCTGCCCTTATTCCACTCTAAGTGGGGTCGGCACAACATGTTATTAACATGCTGTCACATGATTTGGCTACATTTTTACGACCGGCCGCCTGCCTGACATCAACTTACCTCAGTATTTTACAACACCTAGGTAAGAAATGAGGTTGGTCTATTCTACTCAGCCGGATACCACACGGCGGGGTAGGTAAATCTTTGTAACTATAATTGACTATGTTGTGTCTGTATTGTTTTAAGTGAAGTCGTAACAAGAAAGTCTGGCTATTATCATATACTCTAAAAACCTCTTAATATCCAAATGTTATTACTCAATTAATGATTTTATAAATCATCATCATCTTCCTGCCCTTATCCCACTCTAAGTGGGGTCGGCACAACATGTTATAAACATGCTGTCACATGATTTGGCTGCGTTTTTATAACCGGCCGCCTGCCTGTCGTCAACTTACCTTTGTCATATTTTACGACACCTCGGTAAGAAAGAGGGTGGTCTATTCTACTAAACTGGATACCACACGGTGGGTCAACTTACCTTAGTCGCCTTTTACGACACCTCGGTAAGAAATGAGGTTGGTCTATTCTACTCAGCCGGATACCACACGGCGGGTCGACTTACCTTAGTCGCCTTTTACGACACCTCGGTAAGAAATGAGGGTGGTACTATTCTATTCAGCCGGATATCACACGGCGTTAATGATTTTATAAATGACTTTTAATAATTACTATTAATAATCTCTGTTAATTTTGTTGAAATGTTAAATGTATGAAATATGTTGTTGTATAAAGTTCTTTTTATTTATTTATACATACACCGTGTGGTATCCGGCTGAATAAAATAGTACCACCCTCATTTATTACCGAGGTGTCGTAAAAGGCGACTAAGGTAAGTCCACCCGCCATTTTGACTGGCTCGTTGGCGCAGTGGGTAGTGACCCTGCCTTCGGCACCACGGGTCGCGGGTTCGATTCCCGCCGAGGGCCAACATTTTCAATAAATGAATTTGTTAGTCTTTGAGCCTGGGTGTATATTTGTATATAAGTATGTATTTAAAAATATATAAATATATATATTCACCAGTTGTCTGTCATAACACAAGTATTAAGTTACTTACTTTGGGGACGACCGTGTGTGTAAGTGTCCCATATATTTATTTTATTTATTTATGTGGTATCTGGCTGAGTAGAATAGACCACCCTTATCTCTTACCGAGGTGTCGTAAAAGGTGACTAAGGTAAGTTGACTCACCGTGTGGTATCCGGTTAAGTAGAATAGAGCACCCTCTTACATATCGAGGTGTCGTAAAATACGACTAAGGTAATTTAACGTCAGGTAGGCGGCCGGTCGTAAAATACGTAGCCAAATCATGTGACAACATGTTGTGCCGACCCCACTTAGAGTGGGATAAGGGCAGGAAGATGATGTTAAATGTATGAAATATGTTGTTGAATAAATTTATTTTTATTTATTTATACATGTAGGATTCTTTACCCCATGTATCACAAGGCAAATTGACATACAATACACTACACACACTACACACATTCACCATGACAATCTCAACTATTTAACCGAAACAATAATCAGGAGACATGCTCCAAAGCAAAATCGCGATCAATTTTAATGAATACTAGGAGTCCCGCCCCAGCTTCGCACGGGTATAAAGCATATAGCCTATGTCACTCAGTGAAAATCACAGTATTTCTCTACTCCATATTGAATTTTATTATACATATAAACCTTACTCTTCAATCAAAATCTTTTACGTAGTTTTAAAGATTTAAGCAAACATAAAGATATAAGGACAGATAGAGAAAGTGACTTTGTTTTTATACTATGTAGTAACGTTTATAGCTACTACTATTTTGATAATTGTCATATTTTTACCATACTTATCCAAAGACTAAATTACGTTTAGCTGTCATTTATGTTTTGTTTTTCCATCTCATAGTCGTTTTTGCTATACCATGTTTTATAGTGACTTGACAGGATAAAATAAATGCGGTCGAACGGGATAAAAAGTATCCTATGTCCGTCTCCTGGTTCTAAGCAACCTCTCCACCAATTTTCAGCCGAATTTGTTCATCTGTTCTTGAGTTATAAATAGTGTAACTTAGACCAACTTTCTTTTATATATATAGATGTGTATTGCTTGTGCATTCAATATAGCTTTAAAATTGTTAACATCTTAATTCACTCTTTTGTCAGGTAGAGGTCTCTGTAAAGTCTGAGCTTCCATCAGATTGTTGTACATCAGTGCTACCTTGTACCTCAGGTAATCAAATGAAATCATAATCTATATCATCATATCTTTTATATTAATCATATCTCATCATCCTCCTGCCCTTATCCCACTCTAAGTGGGGTCGGACAACATGTTATAAACATGCTGTCACATGATTTGGCTGCGTTTTTACGACCGGCCTCCTGCCTAACGTCAACTTATCTCAGTCGTATTTTACGACACCTCGGTAAGAAATGAGGGTGGTACTATTCTACTCAGCCGGATACCACACGGCGGGTCGACTTACCTTAGTCGCCTTTTACGACACCTCGGTAAGAAATGAGGGTGGTCTATTCTACTAAACCGGATACCACATGTGGGTCAACTTACCTTAGTCGCCTTTTACGACACCTCGGTAAGAAATGAGGGTGGTACTATTCTACTCAGCCGGATACCACACGGCGGGTCGACTTACCTTAGTCGCCTTTTACGACACCTCGGTAAGAAATGAGGGTGGTACTATTCTACTCAGCCGGATACCACACGGCGGGTCAACTTACCTTAGTCGCGTTTTACGACACCTCGGTAAGAAATGAGGGTGGTACTATTCTACTCAGCCGGATACCACACGGCGGGTCAACTTACCTTAGTCGCGTTTTACGACACCTCGGTAAGAAATGAGGGTGGTACTATTCTACTCAGCCGGATACCACACGGCGGGTCAACTTACCTTAGTCGCGTTTTACGACACCTCGGTAAGAATTGAGGGTGGTACTATTCTACTCAGCCGGATACCACACGGCGGGTCAACTTACCTTAGTCGCGTTTTACGACACCTCGGTAAGAATTGAGGGTGGTACTATTCTATTCACCAGATACCACACGGCGTTATATTATTTTAAGCAATTTAATTTTCGTACATAAAAATATAAAGAATTATAAAACAATAGATGATGTGTATAATAGGCAAAGTAGGAACCGACATAAACTTGCAGCTCCTGCTTTGCGCCTTGCAAAAGTATGTAAATCATTTGTGGGTCTGGGTATAAGATTCTATAATAAAATTCCGCAATCAATTTTAGGTTTGCCATTACAGCAGTTTAAAAACACTATTAATAAAAGGCTATTATAGAAAGCCTACTATACTGTTGAGGATTATTTAGATGATAAGAATGTGTGGATATAGCTCGCTTAGACCCTGTACAAGACAGTAATGACTAAATGTCATAACTAGTCATAAGAATTATATTTTTAAAACAGCAAGCGCTGAGTTTTTTGCTAGCTCTTCTCGGTAGGAACAGCTTTCCGAACCAGCAGTAGAGTTGACGATTCAAAAGCACTTGTTTACAAGTTTAATTGAATAAAGAATATTTTGAATTTGAATATTGTAGGTAGGAATGGACTTGCCTTATCAGATCAGTTGACGTATATCCCTGCGACAGTCGATGCTTCTTATCTTGCTTCAGTATCTTATGTTCTTGGCATAATATGTCTAGTGGCTTTAAGCTGTGGTAGCCCAGCGGTAACACCCTGCAACTCTTTCAAGGAGGTCATGAGTTCTACATGTGCAGACACCAATGAGTTTTTCCATTAAAACTTATGTGTCTAATTGGTAATTGCAATTTATCACACGCTTTTCGGTGAAGGAAAACATCGTGAGGAAACCTGCATATCTCTTGAGATTTCTGTGAATATGTGTGACCTACCAATCATTGGAGCAGCGTGGTAGGTCTTAGCTCCAATCCTTTTCTCCAAAAATGGACAGAGGAGGCCTATTCTTAGCAGAGGGATAGTAACAGGCCGCTACTATACTACTTACTTACTGACCATGTGGCGTGGTGGCTTATAAGGTCACTGTTTACAGATGCCCGTAAAAGGCTGAGTAGAATAGACCAACCTCATTTCTTACCGAGGTGTTGTAAAAGGCGACTGAGGTTTGTCGACCCACTGTGTGGTATCCGGTTTAGTAGAATCGACCACCCTCTTTTTTACCGAGGTGTCGTAAAATACGACTAAGGTAAGTTGACGTCAGGCAGGCGGCCGGTCGTTAAAACGCAGCCAAATCATGTGACAGTATGTTTATAACATGTTGTGCCATAGAGTGCAATAAGGGCAAGAAGATGATACCGATGATGAACCGTCCATATAGGTGATTGTTCTAATGTGGTATGTAGTTTAACTAACTATTTTAAATTTCAGAAGCTCAAGCCGAGGCATCTACTATAATTAAAGGAGAAGAAAACAAAAAACTACCAGACAGTTGTCTACATAAGTCACCAGCAATGAATGAAACTAACAAAGGCAATAGAAAAATAAATAAAACAGAAGAAATGGACTTGAAATATGATTCAGTATCGCAGGATAGAGTAAAAGCATTTTTAAATAACTTCATTCAAGAGAAAAGATATAGAGAAACCTCTGATCAGAATATGGAATCGCTATCTACAGAAAATTATAACATAATAAAAGAGAAAAACGATAGACACTGTGAAATGAGACAAGCGATTGTTACAAGTACTGATAATACTGATATTAATATAAATAAACAGGAAATATCTTCTGAAATCAATGTGGAAATTGTTCAGAAATTGAATGGATATAAATGTAATCAAACAGATCGTTCAATCAGTAACATAAAACAATTCTCTTGCGCACTTTGCAATTATAAATGTAAATATAAAAATAGATTAGTTACTCATATAAACACTCACACTAGTGAAAAACAATTCGCTTGCACACTTTGCAGTTTTAAATGTAACCGTCAACTGAATTTGAATACTCACATAATGATGCATTCTGGTGAGAAACCTTTTGCTTGTGACCATTGCAATTACAAATGTAATAGAAAACAACATTTAATCACTCACATATCAACACATTACCCATTAGATAGACCTTTTACATGCGATCATTGCAATCATACATTCACACGCAAAGAACGTTTAGTTGGCCACATGAAAATCCATACAGGTCTAAAGCCTCACCTTTGCAAACTTTGCCATTATAAATTTCTACGCAAAGAACATTTAGTCGAACATATGACAATTCACACTGGTGCAAAACCGTATTCTTGCACACTTTGCAATTATAAATGTAATCGCAAATACAATTTAATCAGCCATATGGAGCTTCACAATGGCGAGAAAAAGTTCTCGTGTCAATTATGCAATTACAAATGCCGTCGAAAGCAATATTTAGACCTTCATATGAAACGGCATAATGGCGTCAAACCTTTCTCGTGTACACTTTGCAATTACAAATTCGTACTTAAAAACAAATTGTCTAACCACATGAAAACTCATAATGACGAGTTGACTATATCTTGCACACTTTGCGACTTTAAATGTAGCCGTCCACGTTATTTAAAAACCCATATGCGGACCCATACTGATTATAAAGCTTATTCTTGCTCACTTTGCGACTATAAATGCGATAGTAAGGAGCTATTAGTAAATCATGTCAACAATCACACGGTAGTGAAGCGTTTCTGTTGCGCACTTTGCAATTATAAATGTAAATTGAAACACCATTTAGTTGGTCATATGAAAACTCACACTGTTGGTAAACGTTTCGCGTGCACACTTTGCGAATATAAATGTTATTGTGAAAGATATTTGGTCAGCCATATGAGGAAACACACTGGTGAGAAACCTTTTTCGTGTAAACTTTGCGATTATTCGTGTTCTCGTAAAGAACAGTTACTCAGGCATACTAATAATTTCCATGCTAGCGGATCAATACAGTCCCTATAATAATATACTACCCGGTTCAACGAGCCTTGTTCGTTAATTTTAAATTTTGCCAGGCAGCTAGCATCGTGGCAAACCCTTGCCAGACACCCTTAAAGTTCATATAATTATATTTACGTCATAGTATAAAAGCTGATTTTAATATATATGTGGGAATTTGTTCGAAGTAAAAACACAATTATTATTTCACTGATTTATTTAATTAATAACTCGTCTTAGCTAAATCGTGTTGCCTTCGTATATCCATCTTTTTATATTACTTTTATTCCTTCTCCCTCGCACACTTTCATCCTTCTCGCTCACACGCCTTCCGTTCCTTTCCATGCTTCACATATAACGTTCCATTCCCACTACCCTACATGCCAGAGCAGCATGTAGGGTAGCTATAGGCGCAAGCGCGAGATATACACACAGGTAGACGTCCACGTTATTTAAAAAGCCATATGCGGACCCATACTGATTATAAAGCTTATTCATGTTCCCTTTGCGACTATCAATGCGATAGTAAGGAGCTATTAGTAAATCATGTCAACAATCACACGGTAGTGAAACGTTTCAGTTGCGCACTTTGCAATTATAAATGTAAACTGAAACATCATTTAGTTAGCCATATGAAAACTCACACTGTTGGTAAACGTTTCGCGTGCACACTTTGCGATTATAAATGTTATTGTGAAAGATATTTGGTCAGCCATATGAGGAAACACACTGGTGAGAAGCCATTTGCGTGTAAACTTTGCGATTATTCGTGTTCTCGTAAGGAAAAGTTACTCAGGCATAATAATAACTTCCATGATAGCGGATCAATACAGTCCCTATAATGGCCAGTCCCTATAATAATATATGGCTGGCTCGTTGGAGCAGTGGGTAGTGACCCTGCCTTCAGCTCCACGGGTCGCGGGTTCGATTCCCGCCGAGGGCCAACATTTTCTTTAAATGAATTTGTTGGTCCTTGAGCCTGGGTGTATATTTGTATATAAGTATGTATTTAAAAATATATAAGTATATATTCACCAGTTGTCTGTCTACCATAACACAAGTATTAAGTTACTTACTTTGCGGACGGACGACCGTGTGTGTAAGTGTCCCATATATTTATTTATTATTATTATTATAGTAATATACTAACCGTTTAACTGAGCCTTATTCGGTAATATTTTACAAAATAAAAAATTACGTCAGTCAATGCCAGACACCTAGCATCGTGGCAAACCCTTAAAGTTCATATAATTATATTTACGTCATAGTATAAAAGCTGATTTTAATATATACAACTTGGGTAATAATAAGATGTTTTCTCACTAGCCATACATTTTTGATAGTTCCAACCCCTGCCACACTAGCATATAGGGTAGCTATACGCGCAAGCGCGAGATATACACACAGGAACAGTTACTCAGGCATAATAATAAATTCCATGCTAGCGGATCAATACAGTCCCTATAATATACTACCCGGTTGACCGAACCTTGTTTGGTAATTTTTTACAAAATAAAAAATTACGTCAGTCAATGCCAGACACCTAGCATCGTGGCAAACCCCTGCCAGACACCCTTAAAGTTCATATAATATTTACGTCATAGTATAAAAGCTGATTTTAATATATACAACTTGGGTAATAATAAGATGTTTTTTCACTAGCCATACATTTTTGATAGTTTAAACCTATGCCAGACCAGCATGTAGGGTAGCTATAGGCGCAAGCGCGAGATATACACACAGGTAGCCGTCCACGTTATTTAAAAAGCCATTATAGTTACTCAGGCATAATAATAACAACTTCCATGCTAGCGGATCAATACAGTCACTATAATAATATACTACCCGGTTGACCGAGAATTGCTCAGTAATTCTTTACAAAATAAAAAGAAACTTAAAAAAAAATGTAGTTGGGGATCGATGCTAGGTATTTACATTTTTCGAGACTGCCCGTTGCCTAAATGGACTAAGAGCCCGTGAACTCTAGTCCTTCTGAAAAGCTGAAAGTTTGTCAGCACATGCTTCCAATACAGATAAGAACGATGGTACATTATGGAATTTAGATCATCGTGGCTTTGGGAGATAAATGTTACTCAAGATGTGTAAAATACCAATTTACTTTCGTCAAAATATAAAGGCTGATTTTTACAACATGCCTGAGGGAGTTCTGTTACTGAGGTTAAACAGAGCTGGTGTTTAGTATTGGACCTCGCGTTTCTTTTTCTTATATATATTGTTAGGATCCAAAGTAGGATTTATAAAAAGAGAACAAAATTAATACATTTGTAACCAAACAAACAAAATTGCTGACGTGAACAGATTAAATAACAGAGCCTTCGCACGCAAGTACCGATCGTAAAAGAGACCTCTGTTCTTGACCTGACCATTTTTATACTCTAGATGAGAGGTAATTATGAAGTGTTGCTAGCAATAATATATTAAAACGCTGATTAAAAATGTTGCTTTCTACAATATATTTACCTAATTAGAGAGTTTCCCACAGGATTTTTGATTGTTTATCATATATGTTACGAAACCGAAATTGATAAATATCAAATTATTATTGTTCCATTATTTATTCCAAATCTTTCGTTAAAATCGATTGAATTTGCTACGAGACCCTTTGAAAAAATAGATAAATAAGACTTTTTGCGCTTTATCTGAAACTAGCAATCTCCAGCGGCTCCGCCCGCGTGGAAAGATTAAAACCATAATATAGTATTTTGATAACCATAAGAAATGGTTAAAGTAGGTTAACCTTCAAAGCTAGACATATGCTGTCGCGTACTTGTATTTAGAACTTTTAGAGGGAACAATTTTGTAATACTTCTTCGTTATCGTTCCCTCATTACTGAGGAACGTGACTCTTAGTCAAATTGTCAACTGCCCGTTTCCAGGAGTTGCGATCGGCAGCTCGATATAGTGCGGTGCTGATGGGTATATCCAGTTGTTGGGATATTTGGTCTGCCCATCGTTTCGGACTTCGACCTCTGGGTCTCTTTCCCTCTACTTTTCCTGTCAACATCAGTCGCTCCAAATTGTCGCTAGACCTACGAGCAATGCGGCCAAAGTATCGCAGGATCTTCTGCAAGCAAACACAGGACAGTCGCTTTTTTTTTGTAATACATGATTTTTGAATAACTTCCGTTTACTCAGCAAGAAAAGTTTTAAATTTTGCCGTTTTCGTAATATTTTTTTATGCTGCTCCTCTCCTATTCATCTTAGCGTGATGTTATCACTACATAGTATAAAACAAAGTCGCTTTCTGTGTCTGTCCCCATGTCCCTATGTCCTAAAACAATTTTTTAATCAAACCTAGCTATATCGGTTTTCTCCCACCAAAACCAAAACATGCTGAATTTCATGAAAATCCTTGGAACCGTTTTCGAGATTCCGAAAATATATCGATACATATACATACAAGATTAAGGGCCTGTTTCACAAGTTACCAATAAACTGTCAGTTAGCGTATTCGGAACATATCTGACACATATCTCAGAATTTTGCGTTTCTCAGGTTTCTGATAGGCTTATTCAGCACTTAAAGTCCCTAATAAGTTAACAGGTAGATCATGTGGCTGTTATTTTGTTTATCTGCTGGATAGCTAATACTTATTTCAAAATGGCCGCGATTTTATTTTATTTAATTTTTCACTTTTTACAGTCTCTTTTTAGAGACATTTATCTGTTACTTAGTTTATTTGTTGGCTAACTATCCGACACTTTATCAGTAACTTGTGAAACAGGCCGTTACTCATTTAAATATTAAAGATTTTAAATATGAATTAAAATACAAAAAAATACTGCGTCATACGTTACCCTTGTTGGAAAACATGTATCAAATTAGCATAAAACGTTTATTGATTATAAATTTTATATAAACACAGATGTTTAGTTAATCACACAATAAGTGTTTATTTTGTACGTACGTCAAACATTGGTTGGAGTTGTTTGCCCGAATTATCGTTTATATATGTAAATAATGTTTATTATAGCAAAACCCATTGTAAAGATATTGCGAAATAGCATAATAGCCAATATTTTTTGTTAAACTGCATTGCCATTTTGGCAATTTTACACATTAGAGCCGGTTTCACAAGTTACTGATAAAATGTCAGTTAGTTAACCGACAAATAAACTAAGGGCCTGTTTCAAAAGTTACCAATAAACTGTCAGTTAGTTAACCGACAAATAAACTAAGGGTCTGTTTTACAAGTTACTGATAAAATGTCAGTTAGTTAACCGACAAATAAACTAAGGGCCTGTTTCACAAGTTACCAATAAACTGTCAGTTAGCTTATTAGGAACATATCTGACAGATAACTCGGAATTTTGCGTTTCTCAGGTTTCTGATAGGCTTGTTCAGCATTTAGGGCCTGTTTGACAAGTTATTAATAAAATGTCGGATAGTTTACCGACAAATAAACTAAGTAACAGATAAATGTCTCTAAAAAGAGTCTCTAAAAAGTGAAAAATTAAAAAAAATAAAATCGCGGTCATTTTGAAATAGGTATATGCTATCACGCAGATAAACCAATAACAGCCACATGATCTTCCTGTTAACTTATTAGGGACTTTAAGTGCTGAATAAGCCTATCAGAAACCTAAGAAACGCAAAATTCCGAGATATGTGTCAGATATGTTCCGAATAAGCCGACAGTTTATTGGTGACTTGTGAAACAGGGACTAAGAATCATAAAAATGTTTTAATACTATAGTAGACAAGTTAAGTTAAAAAGCTTTTAACAATATAACATGTCCCTACTGTTAACCGTTGAGTCCCCTCGTCTGGAGCCAATCCTGTCATCAGGTCATGCTTATCATAAACATTGTCATCGGGACTGGACCAGTATGTATCATCTCAATCGGACCAAGGGAAGTGGGGCAAATTTAACTTTCAAGATTCCTTCACATACATTGAATAAACCTTTTAATAATCTACGATTGTCGTCTTTTGATTTTTATAATTAATAGCTATGTAATTAAAGTGGGCAACTTCCAATAAATAATATCAGATGCGCTGTTTGTGAAATTGGATTAAAATGTGTAGTTTGGCTACATTGGTTTCATCCAATATTGTATATTATCTTAAAATACAAGAAAAAAGAGGATACAAAAAAGGGTTACTAATATAATCGATTTTTAATAATCGATTTATGTCATTCAAATGATATATTCAATTTATCACACGCCACAATGAAAGAAAACATCGTGAGGAAACCTGCATATCTCTATATAATTCTGGTGATATGTGTAACCTACCAATCGTTGGAGCGTGGTAGGTCTTAGCTCCAATTATCTCCAAAAACGGAGAGAGGAGGCCTATTCCCAGCAATGGGATAGTAATAGGCCGCTACTTTACTTTTTTTTACCAATCTATTTATAAATTACTTTAATTTAGCATGTATATACTATTGGTTAATATTAAATAATAAAAGTTTATTTTGAAACCTTGATTTTATTTTTTTCGTTAGTTTCACGTAAATGAAAAGATTTTGTTGCTATGTTATTTTATATAACCCAGCTGAGTAGAATGGACCACCCTCATTTCTAACTGAGGTGTCGTAAAATGCGATTAAGGTAAGTTGACTCGCTGTGGTATCCGGCTGAGTAGAACAGACCAGTCTCATTTCTTACCTAGGTATCGTAAAAGGCGACTAAGGTAACTGACTCACCGTGTAGTATGCGGCTAAGTAGAATATACCACTATGATTTTTTTACCGAGATCTTGTAAAAAGCGACTAAGGTATTGACCTACCCTGTGGTATCCCGTTGAGTAGAATAGACCACCTTCTTTTATAACATGTTGTGCCGACCCCACACAGAGTGGTATAAGGGCAGGAGGATGATGAATTTGTTGCCCATTCGGCGCTTTCTTTCTTTTTTATTTTTTATTTGCATTTTTTAAAATCTATTCTAATATTATAAAGAGGAAAGTTTGTATGTATGTTGGTAATGTTTTCACACAAAAACTACTGGACCGATTTCAAATATTCTTCCACCATTGGAAAGCTGCATCTTTACTGAGCGACAGAGGCTATATTACATTTTCAAAAAAAAAAATAGGGAGCTGTTAATAAAATGTCTATCTGTTATAAAAAATAAATTCAAAATCTCGGAAACGACTCCAACGGTTTTCATGAAACTCAGCATATAGGGTAGTTTTGGGGGGAAAAATCTATATAGCTAAGTTTCATTAAAAAATATATTTTATCACTGTTTTTGAGCACTAAAATATCTGCTATAATGTTCGCTGTCAATTGCCAAAGTCATGATAGCTCAATTGGATGACGGGCGGTCTCAGAATACTAGGGTTAATTCCAGCGTGACTTGTTTATTTTGCTTATTTTCATAGCATTATGTCATATGTAATAATGCTGTGGGGCATGAATGGGGGATTGAGTTTCTCTGTTGAAACTTATGTGTCTATGTGTCAATGATAATTGCAATTTATCACACGCTTTTCGGTGAAGGAAAACATCGTGAGGAAAACCTGTATATCTCTAGAGAATTCTGAAGATATGTGTAACATACCAATCATTGCAGCAGCGTGGTAGGTCTTAGCTCCAAACCTTCTTTCCAAAAACGGAGAAAAGAGGCCTATTCTCAGCAGTGGGATAGAAACAGGCCGTTACTTACATACAAGATTAACTCATTTAAATATTAAAGATTGATACTTGACGATTCAAAAGTGCTTGAAAGAGCTTATTTTAATAAAGATTATTTTGGTTTGGTTTGATTTGATTAGATACAATCATTTTTTTTTCTTTTTTGGTTCGTCAAGATAATAGTTAATTGTTGATCAAAGCCGACCTTTCTTTAATATAGCAGACATAACGTCATAACATAAGCATAATTCAATAATTCTATTGACACTTGAGTAAATATACATTGTTTCAAAAGACTATATATTAGGGTGATATGGTTGCTCTTTCAAATTTTTTTACGACCGCCATGAAAATGGTGTCATTGAAACTGCTTATATTGGTGTTTCTAGTGAGTATCGACAAATTAATATTTAAAATCTTTATATTTAAATGAGTTAATCTTGTATATATATATATTTTCTGAATCTCGGAAACGGCTCCAACGATTTTCCTGAAATTCAGCATGTAGTAGGTTTTGGGGGAGAAAAATTGATCTAGCTAGGTTTTATGTAAAAAAAATATTGTTTTATCCCTGTTTTTGGGCATTAAAAAACACTAACATTTATATTGAATTGAATTTTCGCCATTAGCTGTCAAGTCGACGTAGCTTATTCTGGTAACGGGCAGCCTCGAGAAATGTGAATGCCAAGGATCGATCCCCAACTAAATAATTGGTTTTTTTTTTAAGTTTTTTTTTTTGTAAAAAATTACCGAGCGAAGCTCGGCCACCCAGATATTACTCTTTAATTACTCTTTAAGTACTATGAGGAGACTGCCAATTTATCCTAGATTTCTATTCTATTCTCCTAGGTTTTAATTTGCCATGCGGGCGGAGCTCTGGCAATTGCTAGTAAAGAATAATTGAATATTAATAATTTGAATTAATTTTAACATAGTCCTGTCTTTGCTTTTTAAAAAGGCATCGGATAACCTAAGATAGCTGTAATCTCTCGGTATAAACTTGTGCTTTATTTTTTACTAGTAATATCCCGCGGTTTCACGCGCGTACATACTGATCTCATGACAGTGGAAAAAATAAAAAAGTTTTATTACGATACAGGTTTTGTATGGAGACCTGTATCATAATATAACTTTTTAATGATAACGATACACCTATACAACCTCCAGCTGGAGCGAGGAGGTTGAACCTCTACCTTAAAAACAAAAGGTTTCAATGAACGAGTCCGCGGCGACGCAACACGCATGCGCAATCGATGTTTGTTGGCGCTAACATTTGACATTTCAAAAATCTTTTCAATATTGAAACAAAGTTTGGTTTTTATTAATATTGTTTTACGTATTATAGTATGAGAGTAGATAAAGTAGTGTATGACACTGTACATAACTTGGTCTTATAACACTCGTGTGATACTACAAAACACTCTCGTGTTATAAGAACCCTTATTATGCAACAGTATCATAATCTACTATAATTACAGTAACCTTCATAATATAATGAATATACAGATATTTATGACTAATTTTACACCTTATTAAATTTTTATTACGGATCCCTATTTATTTTAATATAGGATATGTTGCTCAACGCCGTGTGGTATCCGGCTGAATAGAATAGTACCACCCTCATTTCTTACCGAGGTGTCGTAAAAGGCGACTAAGGTAAGTCGACCCGCCGTGTGGTATCCGGCTAAGTAGAATAGACTAACCTCATTTCTTACCGAGGTGTCGTAAAAGGCGACTAAGGTAAGTTGGACTTCCGCGTGGTATCCGGTTTAGTAGAATAGACCCTCCTCTTTCTTACCCTTGTGTCGTAAAATACGACTAAGGTAAGTCGACCCGCCGTGTGGTATCCGGCTGAATAGAATAGTACCACCCTCATTTTTTACCGAGGTGTCGTAAAAGGCGACTAAGGTAAGTCGACCTTCCGTGTGGTATCCGGTTTAATAGAATAGACAACCCTCTTTTTTACCGAGGTGTCGTAAAATACGACTAAGGTAAGTTGATGTCAGGCAGGCGGCCGGTCGTAAAAACGCAGCCACATCATGCGACAGCATGTTTATAGCATTTTGTGCTGACTCCACTTAGAGTGGGATGAGGGCAGGAGGATGAATGTAATATAGCCTATGACGCTCAGTAAAGATGCAGCTTTCCAATGGTGAATGAATTTTTGAAATCGGTCTATTAATTTTTGTAAACATTACAAACATACATACACATTTTTCCTCTTTATAATATTAGTATAGACATTTTCTTTTTATTTCTAGATAGCCGCAGTAACATGTTCTCCACACAATAGGCATAAACACAACCATAAAAAGGGGGTAAGTTTTAATTATTTTACTGGTGGTACCTTGATCTCCATGGTCACGGGTTCGATTCCCGCTTATCCAATATTTTCTATAAACAATTTGTTGGTTCAAACCCATTTGATTGTGTTAAGTAGAATAGATCACTTCATTTCTTACCGAGGTGTCGTAAAAGGCGACTGAGGTAAGTTGACTCGCCGTGTGGTATCCGGCTGAGTAGAATAGACCACCCTCTTTCTTACTGAGGTGTCGTAAAAGGCGACTAAGGTAAGTTGACCTGCCGTGTGGTATCCGGCTGAGTAGAATAGACCACCCTCTTTCTTACTGAAGTGTCGTAAAAGGCGACTAAGGTAAGTTGACCTGCCGTGTGGTATCCGGCTGAGTAGAATAGACCACCCTCTTTCTTACTGAGGTGTCGTAAAAGGCGACTAAGGTAAGTTGACCCGCTGTGTGGTATCCGGCTGAGTAGAATAGACCACCCTCTTTCTTACTGAGGTGTCGTAAAAGGCGACTAAGGTAAGTTGACCCGCTGCGTGTTATCCGACTGAGTAGAATAGACCACCCTCTTTCTTACTGAAGTGTCGTAAAAGGCGACTGAGGTAAGTTGACCCGCCGTGTGTTATCCGGATGAGTAGAATAGACCACCCTCTTTCTTACTGAGGTGTCGTAAAAGGCGACTAAGGTAAGTTGACCTGCCGTGTGGTATCCGGCTGAGTAGAATAGACCACCCTCTTTCTTACTGAAGTGTCGTAAAAGGCGACTAAGGTAAGTTGACCTGCCGTGTGATATCCGGCTGAGTAGAATAGACCACCCTCTTTCTTACTGAAATGTCGTAAATGGCGACTAAGGTAAGTTGACCTGCCGTGTGGTATCCGGCTGAGTAGAATAGACCACCCTCTTTCTTACTGAGGTGTCGTAAAAGGCGACTAAGGTAAGTTGACCTGCCGTGTGGTATCCGGCTGAGTAGAATAGACCACCCTCTTTCTTACTGAGGTGTCGTAAAAGGCGACTAAGGTAAGTTGACCTGCCGTGTGGTATCCGGCTGAGTAGAATAGACCACCCTCTTTCTTACTGAATTGTCGTAAAAGGGGACTGAGATAAGTTGACCTGCCGTGTGGTATCCGGCTGAGTAGAATAGACCACCCTCTTTCTTACTGAGGTGTCGTAAAAGGCGACTAAGGTAAGTTGGCTCTCCGTGTGGTATCCAGTTAAGTAGAATAGACCACCCTCTTTCTTACTGAGGTGTCGTAAAAGACGACTAATGTAAGTTGACCCACCGTGTGGTATCCGGTTAAGTAGAATAGACCACCCTCTTTCTTACCGAGGTGTCGTAAAATATGACTAAGTTGATGTCGGCCAGTCGTAAAATAGGTAGCCAAATCATGTGACAACATGTTTATAACATGCCGACCCCACTTAGAGTGGGATAAGGGAGAAGATGATTTAATTGTATTTTCTGTTATAGAAGACAGTCGGCGTGTCTACATGCCTTAAAAGATTATTTGGACGTTACCACCGTAAGTAATACATATCTTTAGTTTAAAATATAATATTTTTTTAAAATTAATGTATAGAAACCGTCTATACTCACATCTTATTTATCTTATTATATCTTCTTTTAAAAATATTTTTTTTCACTGTCCATGTATTATATGTTGAAATGAGAAGTGGGAATGTATTAAATAAATGTATTTAGAAATATGTATTTTTGTGATTCTTTGTGCGATAAACGAGCCAACCCTCTTGTCACCTGAACAAGCGATTAACCTAGATGTAAAAACGGATAAGAAGTAATAACTAATGTTACTTTATTTTTATTTGCAGCGTCTACGCGGGTTTGCGAGAAGGAATCCCATCAGTACCTCCAAAAATGCAGTAAGATTACAATTCACTAGCTTTCATTTGTTACAAAAATGCATTAAGCTTACAATAGACTAGCTTTCATTTATTACAAAAATGCGTTAAGCTTACAATAGATTAGCTTTCATTTATTACAAAAATGCAGTAAGCTTACAATTTACCAGTTCTCATTAATTACAAAAATGTAATAGGTTAAGAATAGACTAGTTTCTATTTATTAAATATGTATTAGGCTAACAATAGGCTATTGCTCATTTATTACAAAAATGCAATAAGCTTACAATTTAGCACTTTTCATTAATTACAAAAATGTAGTAGGTTAACAAAAGACTAGTTCGCATTTATTACAAAAATGCAGTAAGCTTACAATAAGCTAGTTCTCATTTATTACAAAAATGCAGTAAGCTTACAATTTACCAGTTCTTATTTATTACAAAAATGCAGTTAGCTTACAATTCACCTTTCTTCTTTTTTATTACAAAAATGCAGTAAACTTACAATTTACCAATTTTCATTTATTACAAAAATGCAGTAAGCTTACAATTCACTAGCTTTCATTTATTACAAAAATGCATTAAGCTTACAATAGACTAGCTTTCATTTATTACAAAAATGCATTAAGCTTACAATAGACTAGCTTTCATTTATTACAAAAATGCATTAAGCATACAATAGACTAGCTTTCATTTATTACAAAAATGCATTAAGCTTACAATAGACTAGCTTTCATTTATTACAAAAATGCATTAAGCTTACAATAGACTAGCTTTCATTTATTACAAAAATGCATTAAGCATACAATAGACTAGCTTTAATTTATTACAAAAATGCATTAAGCTTACAATAGACTAGCTTTCATTTATTACAAAAATGCATTAAGCTTACAATAGACTAGCTTTCATTTATTACAAAAATGCATTAAGCTTACAATAGACTAGCTTTCATTTATTACAAAAATGCATTAAGCTTACAATAGACTAGCTTTCATTTATTACAAAAATGCATTAAGCTTACAATAGACTAGCTTTCATTTATTACAAAAATGCATTAAGCTTACAATAGACTAGCTTTCATTTATTACAAAAATGCATTAAGCATACAATAGACTAGCTTTCATTTATTACAAAAATGCATTAAGCTTACAATAGACTAGCTTTCATTTATTACAAAAATGCATTAAGCTTACAATAGACTAGCTTTCATTTATTACAAAAATGCATTAAGCATACAATAGACTAGCTTTCATTTATTACAAAAATGCAGTAAGCTAACAATTTACTTTCTGTTCACCAGAAAAACCAAAGGAGATCACCGATGTATTCGACTTTATTGTATACTGTAAGTATTATATTAATTAAGTAGTAAGTAACGGCATGTTACTATCCCACTGCTGGGCATAGGCCTCTTCTCTCCGTTTTTGGAGAGAAGGATTGGAGCTAAGACCTACCACGCTGCTCCAATGCGGATTGGTAGGTTACACATATCCCCAGAATTCTCTAGAGATATGCAGGTTTCCTCACGATGTTTTCCTTCACCGAAAAGCGTGTGATAAATTGCAATTATCAATTAGACACCTAAGTTTTACTAGAAAACTCATTGGTGCCTGCCCGGGGTTTGAACCCTAGACCTCCTCGAAAGAGGCGCACGGTGTTACCGCTGGGCTACCACAGCTTATATTCATTAAATTTTGAAATATTCACTAAAAAAAGATTCATATCGATAAATTTGAGTAAAGCATTTTTATAGTACTTAGTTTTGGATGTGTAAATAAATCTATATTTTTTATATCTATTTACTCCATAGAGTGATAGAGGAAAACCATAGGCACAAAAAACAATGAGATGGACGAGGAAACTCGTATATTGTCTTTGTAATCACGCATAGAAAAGAGAGATAGACACAGTTTCATTTGCTTTCTCTTTGTTTTAACATTTCACATTTAATTCAAATTCAAATTCAATATATTCTTTATTCAAATAAACTTGTAAACAAGTGCTTTTGAATCGTCAACTCTACCGCTGGTTCGGAAAGCTGTTCCTACCGAGAAGAGCCAGCAAGAAACTCTTCGGTTGCTCTTTTAAAAATATAATTCTTATGACATAGTTACATTTAGTCATTACTGTCTTGTACAGGGTCTAAGCGAACTATATCCACACATTCTTATCTTCCAAGTAATCCTCAACAGTATAGTAGGCTTTCTGGATCAGCCTCTTTTTAACAGTGTTTTTAAACTGATGTAATGGCAAAGCTAAAATTGATTGTGGAATTTTATTATAGAATCTTATACCCAGACCCACAAATAATAGAATTTAGGTTGTCACAGACTATAAAAATCAGGCGACATGGCGATAATAGATAAAGTATATTTTTTTTCTACCGCCGGCTGAATAGAATAGTAGTTAGTACCACCCTCTTTTCTTACCGAGGTGTCGTAAAAGGCGACTAAGGTAAGTTGACTCACCGTGTTGTATCCGGTTAAGTAGAATAGACCACCCTCTTTCTTATCGAGGTGTAAAATACGACTAAAATAAGTTGACGTCAGGCAGGCGGCCAGTCGTAAAATACGAAGCCAAATCATGTGACAGCATGTTTATAACATGTTGTGCCGACTCCACTTAGGGTGGGATAAGGGCAGGAAGATGATGATGATATATTTTTTTTCTGCAGTGCTGCAAGGATTGGGTGGTATTTTTGAAAACGAATATGAAGGAGGTAAGTTAATTTATTAATTAAAAGACTAAAGTAAGTTAATTTTCATTAAAAAAAATAAAATGATAATGTATTTTCACAAATTTATTATGATAAAGTACCTATTCGCATATTTTTTTGCGTTTTGATTCATTTTCGAAAAAATCAGACAAATATAAAAATCATTAAATTATCTACAAAACTAATTAAATCTGGACATTTTATTAGAAAAATATTTAATTAATTAATAGAATACATTTATTTATTTATTTTTCTTTTTACACATATATTAGAAAAATACATAAAAGAGAAAGAATTAAAAAAAAAACACACATGTATAAAGACGGACTTATCCCTAAAAGGGATCTCTTCCAGTCAACCTTTGAGTAATAGAAGGAGACGGACAAGAATTGAAGAAGAAAGAGAGTACGGGTCATATAGAGAAAAGGAAAAAGTTTACATAAATTGAACTATTTACATTAATTATTTCGAGAATTTATTTAATTATTTGTTTAATATTTTTTTAATATTTATTACAACGAATACAAAACCATTATTCCCTCCTTAAATCATTTATGAATTCGTCTAAATAAAATCGTATGTAATTTAAAACTTATTTATAAATAAATTAATTTAATTTTTTACAGTGGGATCCCTGGGTACTCGATGTAAGTTTGTTATTTTATTTTCTAATTAAAAGTTAATTTGGTTATTAAAATTGATAATTTTAAATGCTTTTGGAAATTACATGGTAAATTTGATAAATTCGTTCTAGGGATGTGTCTTCGAGTACAAAAAATCGATTAATAAATAATCGTTTTTTTACCGTTTAAATTAATCGATTATTGAAAAATCGATTAATTTGTATAAAAATAATCGATTTTTTAAGACTTTTTGAACATTTGCCTTTATTAATATAATTAATTGATTACAATAAAGGCTAATTAAAGTGTACCACGACCAAAAAGTAAAATTAAATGCGCCGTTTGTGAAATTGGATTAAAATGTGTAGTTTGGCTAAATTGGTTTCATCAAACAATGCATATCTAATCTCAAAAAACAAGAAAAAGAGTACTAAAGAAAAAAAGAGATACTTAAAATCGATTTTTGATGAAAAAATAATCGATTATAAAAAATCGATTATTGTTTGACATCCCTAATTCGTTCTAATTCTATGAATATTTCCTTTTTAGTGGGGCTCGCTTTAATGAGGATTGGCATTTGCAAATATGCGCCACATAGTAAGTATTAAATTAAATTAATTAAAGCTTTTTTTGCTTTGCTTAGACTTTTTTAAAAATATCATTGAACCCCATGATACTACAGGGACTTAGGGACTTTAAGTGCTGAATCAGCCTATCATAAAAGTAACATACTGGTCCAGTCCCGATGACAATGTTTATGATAAGCATGACCTGATGACAGGATTGGCTCCAGACGAGGAAACTCAACGGTTAACACTAGGGACATTAAATTGTGTTAAAAGCTTTTTAACTTAACTTAAGTTGACGTAACAAAGTGTCATTGTGAAATATTAAAAAGAGTTAAATTGTTCTAGAGTTTAGCCGGAGACCTCGCTTTTGCACCAGAAATTTTGAACTCTTCGGCATCTACGGAGAAGGAGATTCTGTCACGGAAATCTGCAATAGATTCAAAGTCAACGACGCAACTGCACAAGTCGAACAGTACATCCATACATACACCAAAGGAAAAGGTATATCACTATTACTATTACTACATATTATAAAACAAAGTCCCTATATCCCTATGTACGCATAAAACTTTAAAACTACGCAACAGATTTTGATGCGGTTTTTTTAATAGATAGAGTGATTCCAGAGGAAGGTTTTTACGTATAATAACATTCAATACGGAGTAGAGAAATACTGTAATTTTTGAGGTTTCTGTAAATAATTACATTTTTTCCGCTTACATTGCAAACGCAGGCTAAACCCTATGAGATTTATCAAAATGATGTACTAAGTTTTTGTACACCTTGAAAAGGTCTACAGAAAACTCCGCGATGGTATATATCTATCTCTTATGGATAACCCACAATAACATTTTTTGTCATTTACTTTTTACGTCAAATAATGCCTTATGTTCAAAGCAATTTTTATACAATACAGCATTAATCCTTATCCAATCAAGTACCTTAAATAAATAGTTGATTTAATATAGATCAATATGGCCGTTTACAGCATGTAATTTAAGTGAACATTTTCGGAGATATTACAAATTTAAAATGCCGTGAGGACGCCGCGCTTCGCCTTTAACAGCTATATGTCGTTCTTTCGAGAGTTTGTTTAATGACAAGAAAGCTTTGAATGTTGTATATAAAGACATTCTGTAATTAATACAGAGGGAAAAATGTAAAAATAAATAAGCAAATATGTACTATATGAATTTAGATATTTCAAAGATAGCAGGAAATCTTCTTGGAATAGGGAGAGGGTTATAATATAAATATAAATATAATAAATTGTTTTTCCCAAAATTTTTACGCTTGCGGGCCACAGGCAGTAATAAAAATAAATCTATCTTTTTTCACAGGTATCGATTCTGTCCAAGGAACTATACGCATCTGGTTCAAAATATGCCTTAGATGGGCGCAACTTATCGATGGTAAGAAATGTTTATTTAATACTGTCCGGCTATACGTTGTTGTGGCTCAATCTGGTTTCAAATTCACCTCGCAACAGAACAAGTAAGTAGCGGCCTGTTACTATCCCACTGCTGCGAATAGGCCTCTTCTCTCCGTTTTTGAAGAGAAGGATTGGAGCTAAGACCTACCACGCTGCTCCAATGATTGGTACGTTACACATATCTCCAGAATTCTCTAAAGATATGCAGGTTTTTCGATGTTTTCATTAACCGAAAAGCGTGTGATAAATTGCAATTACCAATTAGACACATGAGTTTTAACAGAAAAACTCATTGGTGACTGCCCGGGTTTGAACCCGTGACCTCCTTGAAAGAGTCGCACGGTGTTACCGCTGGGCTACCATAGCTTACAGAACAGAACAACAGTTAAAGTATATTCCGGTCGCCACTTCTTCTTCTTCAGCTTTTTCATGGCCATGGTGTCCTGGAACCCATGCAATCGTTACTTCTTCTTCTTTCTCAACCGGTGGACGTCCACTGCTAAACATAGGTCTCCTTAAGGGATCGCCACAATCCACGATTTTGTGCCGCTTGGATCCAGCGGCTCCCTGCGACCTTTTTGAGGTCGTCAGTCCATCTCGTTGGGGGTCTGCTGACATTGCGCTTTCCAGTGCGAGGTCGCCATACCAGCACCTTAGGACCCCAACGCCCATCTACGTACTACATATCTACATCAGTACTACGTTACTTCTCCAATCTCAGCTAATTCATTAAAGGAATGTAAACGAGTACCGTTTACATTCCTTCACGATAGCTGAAGTTGTTTCTAAACGGTCAATTGCTTTAGTGCAGCTTGACTGTCACTGAAGAGATAGAAGTACCAAAATGACGGACATAGGTTAACGGATCGCGAAGATAAAGTGGCAATGGCACATATCGAAGAACCGATGGACGTTGGGGTCTTCAGGTGCTAGAGTGGCGACCGGAAAGCCCTCCATCCAAAACCCTTTGAGCTTTGATTTGCTTGGAATAGACATATCCAACAGTGGTCACTTGGTTGATGGGAAAGACTGAAAGAGAGGTATTCACAGTCGCGGCATCAAAAGTTTAGGTTGTTTTAATACCCTGAGCTGTGGTAGCCCAGCGGTAACACCGTGCGACTCTTTCGAGGAGGTCACGGATTCAAACCCGGGCAGACACCAATGAGTTTTTCTGTTAAAACTTATGTGTCTAATTGACAATTGCAATTTATCACACGCTTTTCGGTGAAGGAAAACATCGTGAGGAAACATGCATATCTCTAGAGAATTCTGGAGATATGTGTAACCTACCAATCCGCACTGGAGCAGCGTGGTAGGTCTTAGCTCCAAACCTTCTCTCCAAAAAACGGAGAGAAAAGGTCTATTTTCAGCAGTGGGATACTAACAGGCCGCTACTCACTTACTACTTTAATACCCTAAATAATTTATAGAATTATTACTTAACGGAGGTCCATAATACAAAAGTAATGAGAATATTATTTTGCTATAATCCGCGATAAAAGGAAATATATGCTAAATGTAGAGTGTACTATTCGTTTTCATACCTGATACATGCTCGTTAACTCGTTACTATATAACTACAGCTTGCTTGGGTAATGCTTCGCTTTGCGATTTTGTCGTGGAGTCTATCTCCTTGATGCTTCGGTTACGGGGCGAAAGAATTGTTGAGATTGTGGTGAATGTGTGCAGTGCTTGTGTATTGTTGTGCTATCGGTGTCAGGTAGTGTATGAGCTCTTACAAATTCTGCATGTATCAGTGTCATGTATCAACAAATAGTACACTCTACATTTAGCATTACATATATTTCCTTTTATCGCGGATTATAGCAAAATAATATTCTCATTACTTTCAATATCCTAACTTAGCAAGAATAGGTCACTTAACATGAAACATGAAAAAGCCAACTTGAATAAAGAATAAGTTGAATTTTAACTTGTAAAACTTGGTTTCAGATCGTTCCGCGCTTAGCCAAGATGTGTTGAGCGAGGTGATGGTACAAAGTATGTATTACTTCCATTATATGTTTAATTTAATAAGGAAGAGAGGCGAAACAAATTATGAAATAGTTTAGCTGAGGCCCTATTTTGAAATAGTTTATCTGGGGCCCTATTTTGTAATAGTTTAGTTGGGGCCCTATTTTGAAATAGTTTGTCTGGGGCCCTATTTTGAAATAGTTTATCTGGGGCCCTATTTTGAAATAGTTTATCTGGGGCCCTATTTTGAAATAGTTTATCTGGGGCCCTATTTTGAAATAGTTTATCTGGGGCCCTATTTTGAAATAGTTTGCTGGGGCCCTATTTTAAAATAGTTTATCTGGGGCCCTATTTTGAAATAGTTTGCTGGGGCCCTATTTTGAAATAGTTTATCTGGGGCCCTATTTTGAAATAGTTTGCTGGGGCCCTATTTTGATATAGTTTATCTGGGGCCCTATTTTGAAATCGTTTAGCTAGGCTCTATTTTGAAATAGTTTAGCTGGGGCCCTATTTTGAAATAGTTTAGCTGGGGCCCTATTTTGAAATAGTTTAGCTAGGCTCTATTTTGAAATAGTTTAGCTGGGGCCCTATTTTGAAATAGTTTAGCTGGGGCCCTATTTTGTAATAGTTTAGCTTGTGCCTTATTTTGAAATAATTTAGCTTGTGCCCTATTTTGAAATAGTTTAGCTGGGACTCTATTATGAAGTAGTTTATCTGGAGCCCTATTTTGTTTTTTGCCCAAGGTCCTTTGCGTAGCTACGCCATTTGTGCTTCTACACAATTAATGAATGTTTAAATATTATGCTATAAAATATTGCCGCTGTGTGGTATCCGGCTAAGTAGAATAGACCTCATTTCTTACCGAGGTGTCATAAAAATCGGCTGAATAGAATATACCATCCTAATTCTTACCGAGGCGTCGTGTCGACTAAGGTAAGTTGACGTCAGGTAGCCGGTCGTAAAATACGTAGCCAAATCATGCGACATGTTTATAACATGTGCCGACCTCACTTTGAGTGGGATAAGGGCAGGATGATGATTTTATTATCTTTTCCAGTTGCAATCGGAGTGGGTTGTGTTGGAAATGGATATCAATATGGACGTAAGTAACAAGCAATATTAGTTTAACAAAGATCTTTAACATGTGACTGATAAAAACCTCGTAAACTATCACAACATAGTATAAAACAAAGTCGCATTCTTTGTTTGTCCACATATCCCTATGTATGCATAAAACTTTAAAACTACGCAACAAATTTTGATGCGGTTTTTTTTAATAGATAGAGTGATTCAAGAGGGAGGTTTGTATGTATAATATTATTTAATACGGAGTGGAGAAATACTGTACTTTTTGAGGTTTCTGTAAATAATTACATTTTTTTCCGCTTACATTGCAAACGCAGGCTAAACCCTACGAGATTTATCAAAATGACGTACTAAGTATTTGTACACCTTGAAAAGGTCTACAGAAAAGTCCGCAATGGTATATGTCTATCTCTTACGGATAACCCACAATAGCATCTTTTGTCATTTACTTTATAAAGAAATTTTATAAAGAAAAATAATGCCTTATGTATCAAAGCAATTTTTATACAATACAGCATTAATCCTTATCCAACCTTAAATAAATTGTTGATTTAATATAGATCAATATGGCTGTTTACAGCATGTAATTTAAGTGAACATTTTCGCAGATATTACAGATTTTAAATGCCGTGAGGAGGCCGTGCTTCGACCTATAGCACTTCGCATTTAACAGCTTAACAAGCTCTTGAAAGAGTTTGTTTAATGACAAGAAAGCTGTGAATGTTGTATATAAAGACATTCTGTAATTCATACATAGGGAAAAATGTAAAAATAAATAAGCAAATATGTACTATATGATATATATTAGATATTTCAAAGATAGGAAATCTTCTTGGAATTGGGAGAGGGAAATTGTTTTTCTCCAAATTTAACGCTTGCGGGCCACGGGCAGTAATGAATAAATCAAAACTACTGGATCGATTTTAATTTTTTTTTTTCACTGAGTGACATGGGCTATATATTTTATACCCGTGCGAAGCAGGGGCATTAATATATAAAGCTGAAGAGTTGTTGTTGTTGTTTGTTTGATTGTGCTAATCTCTAGAACTACTGGACTGACTTAAAAAATTCTTTCAGTATAAGATAGTCCATTTATCGAGGAAGGCTATATACGCTATATAACATCACGCTAAGATAAAAAAGAGAGGAGTAGCAATAAAAACGAAGACGGTAAAATTTAAAACTTCCCTTGCGTGCGATGATAGTTATTGAAAAATCTTGTATTTTGTTCCCCTCTAAAAGTCCTTTATAAAAGTCCGCGACAGCTTATGTCTAGATTTTAAGGTTAACCCACTTTAACGATTTCTTATGGTTATCAAAATACTATATTACATCTTTCCACGCGGACGGAGCCGCTGGCGATTGCTTGTTAAAAATAAAACAACAATACGAGTGGACAGAGATCTACCCAACCATTTAAACAACACAGATCTGTAACTCGTGACCGATAATAGACGCTTCGTTATAGAAAATAACACAATATGTTTAGACACTTAATGTGAATACTGAATTCAGATTACTAATATCTCTATTCAAACATCAGATAAACATCGTGGATCGTAGCTGAAATAGTTATACCGCAAAGGGCCGTACAACTTGCTTGTGAATCATGGCTTGGAATAGAAATGCCTGAGGCCACTCTAAACGTGTATCACCACGCTACCATTGGAAACTGTTCTCTTCGGATATCTGTTACACTTTAATCCACCCTGGTATCCTTTGTCTGAAGCGAATGCATTAGACAAGATAAATAATCAGGAAAATAAACTTTGTTGTCCATATTTATCTACAAAATGAATATGAGTCATTAGGCTGTTAATGTTCCGTCTGAATGTGAATACCGAATTCAGACTATATCTAACTATATATCCAAACATCAGATAACCAGCGTGGATGTTTGGTCTCGTCAGACCGCAAAGGGTCGTACAAGGTCTTTATGTATTATTGTTTAGAATAGAGATGCCTGAGGCCATTCTACAGTGTATCACCATGCAACCATTGCAACAGTGTTCACTTTGGATCTCTGTTACAATTTAAACCACTCGGCTATCGTTCGTCTAAGGCAACCTCCGATTTATAAGTCATTATTCTCATACTGTATGCAAGGTTTCCTTTACTCCGCGCAAGTCGTTGTAATATATGGTTTGATTTTTTTTTCTCTGCTGTTATCAACTTTTTGCGATTCGCGGCGTAAGTTCTATAAGCACACATATTTAGTTCCAAATTGTCTCATACACACGTACCAAAAATTCGACCATAACATTACTAACAATCGAGATAAAAACTATCCTATCTTAGAAAAATTGTAATATATTGAGTAGTTTTCAAGATAACCACATCGTAAAGCGGGATTTTTTTTTATAAACATTATTATTTGCAGTTGGTACCAAAATCTCTGTGAGCATCATACAATCGTTCCACTTGCAACTTACCCAATATGGATTCGTAGGTAAGACTTAGCTAAGTATGAGCTGAAGAGAGGTAGATATTAAGCATAAGCCTAGTCACTTATTATTTGGAGATGGTTGGAGTTTCTACGCTGCTCCAATGCGGATTGGTATCTTACACATATCCTCAGAATTCTCTAGAGATATGCAGGTTAATTCATGTTAAAGAATGAGCTGAAGAGAGTTAGATAATAGGCACAAGCCTAGTCATTTATTATTTGGAGATGGTTGGAGTTTCTACGCTGCTCCAATGCGGATTGGTAGGTTATACATATCCCCTTAATTCTCTGGATATATGCACGTTTCCCCATGTTTAAGAATGAGCTGAAGAGAGGTAGATAATAGGCACAAGCCTAGTCCCTCATTATTTGGAGATGGTTATGGATGGTGATGGCTCCATATTTTCCTTCGCCGAAAAGTGGTTATAAATTGCAAATATCAATTAGACACATAAATACAAAAACTTATTGGTTGCAGTTCGGAGTTTGAACCCATTCCCCCCTATAACGAGGTATATACCAAATGTAAGAGATTCGTTTAAGGCTCTTACAGTTGGTAGATTTTGTTTGCAGGATCAAAGTAACAAAAGATAACATAACCCACAGGTATACAGAATCGATGGGAACAAGTTAGGACTGTGATTGAGAAATATAATAGCAATAGCGGTTCGGTAAAAGGGACCAACACAGACACACAGGATTATAACAAGTACGATTATGAAAGCAATAATAATGAAGAGGATTGGGAGGATAGTTATGAATCGGAATCTTCTCAAACAACGGATCGTGAGAGCTATGAACAGGATTCAACAAATGAAAACGAAGAATATGAGGAAATTGATAATAGTCAAAACTCAGGACAAGTGACAGACAAAGGATATACGGAGGAAGGAAAAGGAGAAACACCAAGTAAAGGACAAGCTCATGGACCAGGAAATGGACATCAACCAGGTAAAGGACAAGAACCAGTTAAAGGACATCAACCAGGACAAGAACCAGGATCAGGTCACCTACCAGGTAATGGACATGAACCAGGAACAGGTCATCAACCAGGTAATGGACAAGAACCAGTTAAAGGACATCAACCAGGACAAGAACCAGGATCAGGTCACCAACCAGGTAATGGACATGAACCAGGAACAGGTCATCAACCAGGTAATGGACATGAACCAGGATCAGGTCATCAACCTGGTAATGGACATGAACCAGGAACAGGTCATCAACCAGGTAATGGACAAGAACCAGTTAAAGGACATCAACCAGGACAAGAACCAGGATCAGGTCACCAACCAGGTAATGGACATGAACCAGGAACAGGTCATCAACCAGGTAATGGACATGAACCAGGATCAGGTCATCAACCTGGTAATGGACATGAACCAGGAACAGGACATCAACCAGGAACAAGTCATCAACCAGGATCAGGTCATCAACCTGGTAATGGACATAAACCAGGATCAGGTCATCAACCTGGTAATGGACATGAACCAGGAACAGGACATCAACCAGGAACAGGTCATCAACCAGGATCAGGTCATCAACCTGGTAATGGACATGAACCAGGATCAGGTCATCAACCAGGAACAGGTCATCAACCAGGATCAGGTCATCAACCTGGTAATGGACATAAACCAGGATCAGGTCATCAACCTGGTAATGGACATAAACCAGGATCAGGTCATCAACCTGGTAATGGACATGAACCAGGAACAGGACATCAACCAGGATCAGGTCATCAAACTGGTAATGGACATGTACCAGGAACAGGTCATCATCCAGGAAATGGTCAAGAACCAGGAAAAGGAGAATGTAAAGGACCAGGAACAGGTCATCAACCAGGAACAGGTCATCAACCAGGAACAGGTCATCAACCAGGTAATGGACATGAACCAGGAACAGGTCATCATCCAGGAAATGGTCAAGAACCTGGAAAAGGAGAATGTAAAGGACCAGGAACAGGTCATCAACTAGGTAATGGACATGAACCAGGAACAGGTCATCAACCGGGTAATGGACATGAACCAGGAAAAGGACATCCACCAGGAACAGGTCATCAACCAGGAACAGGTCATCAACCAGGTAATGGACATGAACCAGGAACAGGTCATCATCCAGGAAATGGTCAAGAACCAGGAAAAGGACATCAACCAAGAACAGGTCATAAACCAGGAAAAGGAGAATGTAAAGGACCAAAAAAAGGCCATGAACCAAATAAAGGACGAAACCCAGCAAAAGGACAAGAACCTGAAAAAGGACATGGTCATGGCAAAGGAGGATGTAAAGGGCCACGAAAAGGTTCTGGACCAGGAAATAAACAAGAAACAGGAAAAGGACATGCGCCAGGAAATGGCCAAGAACCAGGAAATAGCCAAGAACCAGGAAATGGACAAGAACCAGGAAATGGACGAGAACCAGGAAATGGACAAGAACCAGGAAATGGACAAGAACCAGGAAATGGACAAGAACCAGGAAATGGACAAGAACCAGGAAATGGACAAGAACCAGGAAATGGACAAGAACCAGGAAATGGACAAGAACCATTAAATGGACAAGAACCAGGAAATGGACAAGAACCAGGAAATGGACAAGAACCAGGAAATGGACAAGAACCAGGAAATGGTCAAGAACCAGGAAATGGACAAGAACCAGGAAATGGACAAGAACCAGGAAATGGACAAAAACCAGGAAATGGACAAGAACCAGGAAATGGACAAGAACCAGGAAATGGACAAGAACCAGGAAATGGACAAGAACCAGGAAATGGACAAGAACCAGGAAATGGACAAGAACCAGGAAATGGACAAGAACCAGGAAATGGACAAGAACCAGGAAATGGACAAGAACCAGGAAATGGACAAGAACCAGGAAATGGACAAGAACCAGGAAATGGACAAAAACCAGGAAATGGACAAGAACCAGGAAATGGACAAGAACCAGGAAATGGACAAGAACCAGGAAATGGACAAGAACCAGGAAATGGACAAGAACCAAGAAATGGACAACAGCCAGGAAATGGACAAGAACCAGGAAATGGACAAGAACCAGGAAATGGACAACAACCAGGAAATGGACAAGAACCAGGAAATGGACAAGAACCAGGAAATGGACAACAACCAGGAAATGGACAAGAACCAAGAAAAGGGCAAGGATCGAAACCAAGAAAATGCATTTGTGAAGGGGATAAGGGATGGAAACAAATAGAAAATGAGAAACAATCAAACGGTAGTGAGCTGGAATATGAAATCATTAAATACCAAAACTCAGATTCCACTTCAACTTCAGAAGAAAAGCAAACACAAGACTCTAAGCACGTAATTGTCAACAAACAAGGCAATGGTAGTGGGCAGCAATATAAACATAACGAGCAACATGCCACTTTTGCTTCACAGAAATCAGAAGAAAAGCAAACACAAGACTCTAAGCACGTAATTGTCAACAATCAAGACGATGGTAGAGGGCAGCAATATAAATATGACAAGCAACAAGCCACTGCTGCTTCACAGAAATCAGAAGAAAAGCAAACACAAGACTCTAAGCACGTAATTGTCAACAATCAAGACGATGGTAGAGGGCAGCAATATAAATATGACAAGCAACAAGCCACTGCTGCTTCACAGAAATCAGAAGAAAAGCAAACACAAGACTCTAAGCACGTAATTGTCAACAATCAAGACGATGATAGTGGGCAGCAATATAAACATAACGAGCAACATGCCACTTTTGCTTCACAGAAATCAGAAGAAAAGCAAACACAAGACTCTAAGCACGTAATTGTCAACAATCAAGACGATGGTAGAGGGCAGCAATATAAATATGACAAGCAACAAGCCACTTTTGCTTCACAGAAATCAGAAGAAAAGCAAACACAAGACTCGAAGCACGTAAGTGTCAACAAACAAGGCGATGGTAGTGTGCAGCAATATAAATCTGACGAGCAACATGCCACTGCTGCTTCACAGAAATCAGAAGAAAAGCAAACACAAGACTCTAAGCACGTAATTGTCAACAATCAAGACGATGGTAGAGGGCAGCAATATAAATATGACAAGCAACAAGCCACTTTTGCTTCACAGAAATCAGAAGAAAAGCAAACACAAGACTCGAAGCACGTAAGTGTCAACAAACAAGGCGATGGTAGTGTGCAGCAATATAAATCTGACGAGCAACATGCCACTGCTGCTTCACAGAAATCAGAAGAAAAGCAAACACAAGACTCTAAGCACGTAATTGTCAACAATCAAGACGATGGTAGAGGGCAGCAATATAAATATGACAAGCAACAAGCCACTGCTGCTTCACAGAAATCAGAAGAAAAGCAAACACAAGACTCGAAGCACGTAAGTGTCAACAAACAAGGCGATGGTAGTGTGCAGCAATATAAATCTGACGAGCAACATGCCACTGCTGCTTCACAGAAATCAGAAGAAAAGCAAACACAAGACTCTAAGCACGTAATTGTCAACAATCAAGACGATGGTAGAGGGCAGCAATATAAATATGACAAGCAACAAGCCACTTTTGCTTCACAGAAATCAGAAGAAAAGCAAACACAAGACTCCGAGCACGTAATTGTCAACAATCAAGACAATGGTAGTGGGCAGCAATATAAATATGACAAGCAACAAGCCACTGCTGCTTCACAGAAATCAGAAGAAAAGCAAACACAAGACTCTGAGCACGTAATTGTCAACAATCAAGACAATGGTAGTGGGCAGCAATATAAATATGACAAGCAACAAGCCACTGCTGCTTCACAGAAATCAGAAGAAAAGCAAACACAAGACTCTGAGCACGTAATTGTCAACAATCAAGACAATGGTAGTGGGCAGCAATATAAATATGACAAGCAACAAGCCACTGCTGCTTCACAGAAATCAGAAGAAAAGCAAACACAAGACTCTAAGCACGTAATTGTCAACAATCAAGCCGATGGCCAGCAATATCAAATAATATCAAGTGAACACAACGCCGCTGCTAGTTCCGAGGCCTCAGAAAGCGAAACCGAGTACACGCAGGAAGCAAGCGCTAGCGAAACATCAGACGGTAGTGAGCAGGAGTGGCAAACTTCGGAAACTTCGCAAAGCGAATCCCATCATGAGGCAAGTTCTTATTCGCAAAACCAAGAATACGATTATAATCAAAATAGCAATACCGGCAACGAAGGTAACTCTTACGGCCAATCTGCAAGTTCGTCGTCTAATTTTAGCTCGTCTTCATCAAGCTATAGCTCCTCATCATCAAGTGAATCGGAGACAGAAACCGCATATTCTAACTATAATTAAAATATTCTTAAGAAGTCATTAAATTTATTTGTTACACGTTTGCTTTGACTGCACGCTATCCTTTTCCTTCAACTCTTAATAAATTTTCTTTTATTTCTATTGTGTTTTATTTATTTCTAAACTGATATTGAATTGAATCAGGTGATATTGTATTTATAAGCGTTAGGGGATCCATTATTAACTAAACACCAATTAGGGTTGACATCTTTTAATGCATTCCGTTAAATCACTCAATATAAGAATAACATTGATGGCGCGAGAACAAGTACACGAGACCGTAGTCTGAGAACAAGGAGAGGATCCAGCTATTTACTCTATTGCATTTTTCCCCGTTCGGTTTTCGATTGTCAATATCGCTAGCTGTCTGTCAAACCCTCTGCCTGACGTACATGTTGTTTACAAGGAGGTCGTAACGTCCACCGCCGTACATTTATTACCAGCTTCTTAGCAACTAATATTATAAATGCAAAATCTATCTGTTTGGGCCAATATTGGAGGAATTTGACACAACTAGGCTTATAAAAGCAGTGTTCCATTAGTAAACTCGATCGCCATTCACGCTGGATGGATACACACTGTTACAATTATTGCGAGTCACATCCGTCCGTCAGAAGTAATGGCAGGCCGCTAGCACAAACACTTTTTATATACAATCTGCTTCAAATAAAAAGGTCAATAATATAAACAGAGATCACCGTCAATGGGACATTTGTGCGTTGCTAGGCTCTCTTGATATTCCGGGCTCACGAATGCACGGTTGCATAAACTGACCTTTTATTCACTTGAACCCATAGATAATCACAAAACAAAGTCACATTCTTTGTTTGTCCATATATCCCTATGTATGCTTAAATCTTTAAAACTACGCAACAGATTTTGATGCGGTTTTTTTAATAGATAGAGTGATTCAAGAGGAAGGTTTATGTTTATAACAACATTCAATACCGAGTAGAGAAATACTGTAATTTTTGAGGTTTCTGTAATTAATTACATTTTTTTTTCGCTTACATTGCAAACGCAGGCTAAACCCTACGAGATTTAACAAAATAATGTACTAAGTATTTGTACACATTGAAAATTGAGTCCGTGATGATGAGAAAAGTCCGTGATGGTATATGTCTATCTCTTATGGATAACCCACTATAGCATTTTTTGTCATTTACTTTTTACGAAAAATAATGCCTTATGTTCAAAGCAATTTTTATACAATACAGCAATAATCCTTGTCGAATTAAGTACCTTAAATACATTGTTAATTTAATATAGATCAATATGGCCGTTTACGGCATGTAATTTAAGTCAAAATTTTCGAAGATATTACAGATTTAAAATGCCGCGAGGAGGCCGTGCTTCACCCTACAGCACAAACTCTTGAAATAACAGCTATATGTCGCTATTTCAAGAGTTTGTTTAATGACAAGGAAGCTGTGAATGTTGTATATAAAGACATTCTACAATTAATTGTAAAAATAAAATTCATAGGGAAAAATGTAAAAGTAAATAAGTAAATATGTAGTAGGTATATGAATTTAGATATTCCAAAAATAGCAGGATATCTTCTGAGTATAGGGAGAGGGGAATTGTTTTTCTCCAAATTTTACGCTTGCGGGCCACGGGCAGTAATGAATACATCAAAACTGCTGGATCGATTTTAATCATATTTTTACACTGACTGACATGGGATATATATTTTATACCCGTGCGAAGCAGGGGCAGGCCGCTAGTGCTTTATAAATAACAAACAATTTACAAAAAAAAATTAAACACCTTATTCATGAATTTGTTGGAGAACACGGCATGACAATCTGTTAAGTACTTACTAAATAAATTTCAAGCAGATAAATAAACCGACTGACAGCCGAGGGATTTTATCTTATTGTCTAAAATGGTTATTATGTTGTGTACACAAAGGTGGGGTTAGGTTATTCCAACGTTTGATTGAAATTTATTAGAAAGTACTGATTTAATACAACTTTAGATTAGATTATCAGGAAGTCCAAAATTACGATGTCCTGGAGTAGTGGTTGAGTGATGGTAAGTTGGGAACGTCGTTTCAGTCTCATGTTCTATATTTGTTGAGGACTTTGTTATCTGAAACAAGTCAAAAGAGCTTTAACTAAATTTCATGACCCTATTGTTAGCCGGACCAGTATGTATCATCTCAATCGGACACCGGGAAGTGGGGCAAAATTTACATTGCGGGATTCCACCTTTACATTGCAAGTTAAATAAAAACTTTTAAAAACATATATAAAGAGTCTTGCCTAAGAGAGAATTGCCTAAGTTTGTCCGAACTAGGCCACAGGTATCACTAGAAGTCGCCCTATCCGAAAAACAAAGTCACTTGTCCCATGTATAGGAAATGTGACTTTATTTTTCGGATAAGGCGAAGTACGAGGTGTGTTCAAAAAGTATCGCGAATTTTGTGTATTTTCAAAAAATATTTATTTATTCGTGAATATTTATTTTGTTCCCTTCAAAGTAGTCCCCCAGGGATATTATACACATGTGCCAACGTTTTTTACAATCTTCGAAGCACTTCAAAAAATCATTATTTTGTATCTTGTTCAGCTCCTCCTTCGATGCAGTCTTTATCTCGTCAGTCGTGGCGTAGCGTCGTCCTTTCATGGGCCTTTTCAGTTTCGGGAACAAGAAAAAGTCACAGAGGGCCAGATCTGGGGAATAAGGTGGCTGTGGTATCATTAGTGTGTTGTTTTTGGCCAAGAAGTCGCGTACAAGCAGCGATGTGTGAGCAGGGGCGTTATCGTTGTCCATTTTTTTGAGTAAGTAAAAATCGAAGACGAACCAAAACACGTGCAAGCAAAGCAGCTGTCAACAATTAACTGAAAATTCAAAATGGCCAAACTTGTCAGCATAAGTGAGGGACAAATGTACCAACATAACGCCACAAAAAAAACGAAATTTGAATATGCAAAACCCGAGAAAATTCAAAATTCGCGATACTTTTTGAACACACCTCGTATATGTAAGCGTGAACATTCTAAGGTGTGCCAACGTAGAATAGAATAGAACGTAATAAGTAGTAATGACTTAATGTAACTAGTTATTAGTATTATGTTGAAAAGAGCAACCGCTGAGTTTATTACTGGCTCTTCTCACTGGGATATCACACCATGTAAACCAGATATCTCGACCTTAGACGCATAAGGTCTTTTTTTTTATGACAGGAAAAAACCCCTTATGGGTACCGCCGCCCGATGGGGACAGGCGGCGGTTATGTCGGACTCGCACCGACTAAAATAACCTGTGTGCTCCACTACGCTGCTGGTGGCGGGGATAGGGTACCTATAAAGACATTACCCCCATCCCCGCCAGCAGCAACTCTGTAGCCCAGAGTGCGCCACCTCTGGGTCGGGGCCTCTCTAAAAGTGGCCCCTCCCTCCGCTGGACGATGCATCGGGAGCACCAGATGCATCGAACGCCTCGGGGACCTAACTCCAGCGAGCGTCCGATAAGCCCCATTCGGATCGCTCGGAGGTCCCCGTTAGGGCGGCATGCGACGGACTTCGGCGAGTCGCCTGCGCCCCGCTCGCCTGCGGCGGATTGGATCCAAGGACTCGACTTCCCGGATCCGCCTCGCCGCCTCCTTCCGCGAGATAACGAGACGCATAAGGTCTGATGTGTGTTTTAATGACAATGAAAAGAAATTTTGTAAACTAATCAGGATAGTATTTTCGTTTTTATGGATAATTCTAAATTAAATATTGCTAATATTTTAGCGAAAGCTTATTTTTAGTATTTTAGTTTTTAGAAACTGAAGACATTATTCGTCTTTGATATTATGTCGACATTTGACCTTATGCGTCTGATGTCGAGATATTTCAGATTAATTTGCGCCTTGTAAAAGTAGGCAAGTCGTTTATGGGTATAGGATTCTATAATAAAATTCCGCGATCTATTTTAGCCTTTCCATTACAGCAGTTTAAAAACACTGTTTAAATGAGGCTGATACAGGAAACCTAATGTTGAGGATTGCATAAATGATAAGAATGCGTGGATATATGAGTAGCTGAATGCGAAGAGGAGATGGCAATCTGGAAAAGCTGGTCATTGTTGGCAACACAGAAGGCAAAAGGCCACGAGGCCGGTCGCCAACACGATGGTCTGACCAAGTGAAAGAAGCCACCTCCTCGACCAGATTCTATCAAACGGTGAGGGTTACTATGGATCGGAACATGTGGAGACAGATTATACGAAGAAAGGCTTCAAATGACCACGATCCTCAGTAATGAGGGACCGATTGAAGAAGATGAGTAGCTACTAGTACTCTTAAACCCTGTATAAGATACAATAAAATGTAACTAGTTATAAGTATTATTTTGTAACGAGCAACCGCCGTTATTCTTGCTGGCTCTTCTCGGTAGGAACAGCTTTCTGAACCAGCAGTAGAATTGACGATTCAAAAGCACTTGTTTACAAGTTTATTTGAATCTGAACGAGAATGATCACCTCGTGGTGATGATGATTGGGAGTGGTTTTGTCCGCCTGCTCACCACCGTAAGGCAAAAGCGTTGAAACCGACAGCATGTTGTCTGGCGTCAGAAATTCAATCACCGCATGAATCATCCGCCTGTAAGTGAAAGTTTGAGGTTAGTAAGTAAGTAGCGGCCTGTTACTATCCCACTGCTGAGAATAGGCCTCTTCTCTCCGTTTTGGGAGAAGAGTTAGGAGCTTTGACCTACCACGCTGCTCTAATGATTAGGTTACACATATCTCCAGAATTATATAGAGATATGCAGGTTTCCTCACGATGTTTTCCTTCACCGAAAAGCATGTGATAAATTGCAATTATCAATTAGACTCATAATTTTAACAGAAAAACTCATTGATGTCTGCCCGGGGTTTGAACCCGTGACCTGCTTGAAAGAGTCGCACGGTGTTACCGCTGGGCACAGCTTATATAGAAAGCTCGAGGTTAATCCATTCTAATTATATACAGGATTAAAATATTATTTATTCAAGTAAACTTGTAAACAAGTGCTTTTGAATCGTCAACTCTACTGCTGGTTCGGAAAGCTGTTCCTACCGAGAAGAGCCAGCAATAAACTCAGCGGTTACCCTTTACAAAATAATACTTATAATAAGTTACATTTTATTGTATATTATACAGGGTTTAAGGGTAGCTACTCATTTATCCACGCATTCTTATCATCTATGTAACCCTCAACATTAGGTTTCCTGTATCAGCCTCATTTTAACAGTGTTTTTAAACTGCTGTAATGACAAAGCCAAAATTGATTACGGAATGTTATTATAGAATCTTATACCCACAAACGACTTGCGTACTTTTGCAAGGCGCAAATTTATCTGAAATATCTGGCTTACATTGTGTGATACCCCAAATTGGTATAACTTCAGAGCTTTGTCACTAATGAGTAAAATAGACTACGTTAAAGACAGACAGATTTTTGCATTCATAGTATTAGATATATTAAATCTACTTGAAATTAAAAGTGTATCTGTAACCTAACAATTCGGAGCAGCGTGGTAGGTCTTAGCTCCAATCCTTCTTTCCTAAAACCAAAACCAGAGTGGAGAGTTATATCCAGAAGTGGCATAAGAATAGGCCATTATTTAACTATATTCATATCTACAATTTTTAATACCCCTTTATATGAAGGAAAACATCGTGAGGAAACCTGCATATCTCTAAACAATTCTGGAGATATGTGTAACCTACCAATCGTTGGAGCAGCGTGGTAGGTCTTAACTCCATCTCTTCTCTCCTAAAATCAAAGAGGAGAGCTATGTCAAGAAGTGGGATACTAACAGGCCATTACTTAACTATATTGATTTTCAATTTTCAACACGCTTTTATATGAAGGAAAACACCGTGAGG
This sequence comes from Morpho helenor, assembly GCA_029227775.1. Classification (NCBI taxonomy): domain Eukaryota; kingdom Metazoa; phylum Arthropoda; class Insecta; order Lepidoptera; family Nymphalidae; genus Morpho; species Morpho helenor. Next base: position 41,614,411 of record JARGCU010000028.1, on the reverse strand, counting down.
AAACCTGCATATCTCTATATAATTCTGGTGATTATATATCTCTATATAAATCAATTTTAGCCTTGCCATTACAGCAGTTTAAAAACACTGTTAAAGAGAGGCTGATACAGAATGCCTACTATACTGTTGAGGATTATTTAGATGATTAGAATGCGTGGATATAACTACTGTCCGACCCTGTACAAGACAGTAATGACTTAATGTAACTAGTTATAAGTATTATGTTTAAAAGAGCAACCGCCGAGTTTCTTGCTGGCTCTTCTCGGTAGGAACAGCTTTCCGAACCAGCAGTAGAGTTGACGATTCAAAAGCACTTGTTTACAAGTTTATTTGAATAAAGAAAAATTTGAATTTGAATCCGCTAGCATGGAATTTCTTATTATGCCTAAGTAACTGAGTAACTTATTTCAAAAAGAACGGAGGAGGCCTGTGCCCAGCAGTGGGATAACTTCACTTACCCCACGTATTCAAATGCTATCTCCTTGATCCTGTTTTTTTCATTCAAAGTTAATGAGCTTCGGAAATTTTTATAACTGTCCAACATATTCACGGGTAATTTTTTAGAACCAGTGCGAGGTATTTTGGCTCTATCGGAGAACTTTCTGAAAGATAATCCTATATTCTTAGGTTTTTAGAGTAATTACAAAAGTAATAATAAAATTATTTTATCCGCGATGAAGTAAAATAGAAAATATATTTAGGTTTTTAAAAGTAATAATAAAATTATTTTGCTATAATCCGCGATGAAGTAAAGTAGAAAATATATATAATGCTAAATGTAGAGTGGACAATCGGTTATCATACCTGATACATGCAGGATTCGCAATTGCCGTGTGGTATCCGGCTGAATAGAATAGTACCATATAGTACTCTACGTGGGGTCGGCTTAACATGTTATAAACATGTTGTAACATGATTTGGCTGCGTTTTTACGATCGGCCGCCTGCCTGACGTCAACTTACCTTAGTCGTATTTTACGACACCTCGGTAAGAAATGAGGTTGGTCTATTCTACTGAGCCGGATACCACGCGGTGGGTCGACTTACCTTAGTCGCATTTTACAACACCTCGGTAAGAAATGAGTGTGGTCTATTCTACTCAGTCGGATACCACACGGCGGGTCGACTTACCTTAGTCGCCTTTTACGACACCTCGGTAAGAAATGAGAGTGGTCTATTCTACTCAGCCGAATACCACACGGTGGGGAAATTTACCGACGAATTTTACGACACCTCGGTAAGAAATGAGGGTGGTACTATTCTACTCGCAATATATTTGAAGGTGGAATCTTGCAAGTTAATGCCCCACTTCCCTTGGTCCGATTGAGATGATACATACTGGTCCAGTCCCGATGACAATGTTTATGATAAGCATGACCTGGTGACAGGATTGGCTCCAGACGAGGGAACTGCTCAACAGTTAACAGCAGGGATATGAAATGTTGTTAAAAGCTTTTTTAACCATCGAGTTGTGCCTAATATCTCGTTCATTATGAAAGTTAAATACTTACGCCAATCTTGGATTTTCGTTCACTCGCAGGTTACTAATATTTGTTTGATTGCTAAACTCTTGTGTTACTCTCTCCGCTAGTTTAAGATCATACACGTATACTGTTCTATCTCTAGTTGCTGCTATGCTTTTCTCCAGGTTTTCCAACTAGACATTCAAAAGTAATAATAAAATTATTTTGCTATAATCCGCGATGAAGTAAAATAGAAAATATATATAATGCTAAATGTAGAGTGGACAATCGGTTATCATACCTGATACATGCAGGAGTCGTAAAAACACATGCACAAACCTCCACCACCGCCACCACGATACACAAGCACTATATACGTTCACTATCACAAACTCAACAATCGTTTCGCCCCGCAACCGACCACGACCGTGGAGTTTATCGTGGTCGTGGAGTTTATCTCCTGAAGATGGTTCGGTTGCGGGGCGAAACGGGGCGACCGCATCAAAATCTGTTGCGTAGTTTTAAAGTTTTATGCGTACATAGGATATATGCGAATTTGTTTTATAATATGTAGTGATAACGGATAATTTGGTGCTTGTGTGTATCATCACTACATATTATAAAACAAAGTCGCATTTTCCCTATGTATGCATAAAACTTTAAAACTACGCAACAGATTTTGATGCGGTTTTTTTTTATAGATAGAGTGATTCCAGAGGAAGGTTTGTACGTATAATAACATTCAATACGGAGTAGAGAAATACTGTAATTTTTGAGATTTCTGTAAATAATTACATTTTTTTCCGCTTTCATTGCGAACGCTGGCTAAACCCTACGAGATTTATCAAAATAATGTACTAAGTATTTGTACACCTTGAAAAGGTCTACAGAAAAGTCCGCGATGGTATATGTCTATCTCTTATGGATAACCCACTATAGCATTTTTTGTCATTTACTTTTTACGAAAAATAATGCCATATTTTTGAAGCAATTTTTATACAATACAGCATTAATCCTTATCCAATTAAGTACCTTAAATAAATTGTTGATTTAATATAGATCAATATGGCCGTTTACAGCATGTAATTTAAGTGAACATTTTCTGAGATATTACAGATTTAAAATACCGTGAGGACGCCGCGCTTTACCCTATAGCACATCGCATTTAGCAGCTATGTGTCGTTATTTCAAGAGTTTGTTTAAAGACATTCTGTAATTAATTGTAAAAATAAAATACATAGGGAAAATGTAAAAGTAAATAAGTAAAAATGTACTATATGAATTTAGATATTCCAAAGATAGCAGGAAATCTTCTTGGTATAGGGAGAGGAAATTGTTTTTCTCCAAATTTGACGCTTACGGGCCACGGGCAGTAATGAATAAATCGAAATTACTGGATCGATTGTAATCATTTTTTTACACTGAGTGACATGGGATATATATATTTTATACCCGTGCGAAGTAGGGGCAGGCCGCTAGTAAACTATATTACGGAACAATTTAATTTGTGATTCCACGAATATAGGTGGATAAGTTTTTTGTGGTTATACTCCGGCTGGAGCGGCGTGGACTCCATAACTTAAGAAGAAGCTTCTAAGTCAAAGGTCAAACTCCTTGATTATTCGGGGTGGAGAAATTGCCGGTTGTCTGCCTATCCTACCTATGCTCACCAACTGCAGCTATCGAAGGCACGCAGTAAGCAAAAATAATAGGGCAGATGGCGCTTTATCCTAGGTATTTTCACCTCTCTAGACCGCCCGTTCCCCAAATGAACCACAATGACTTTACGTTTGACAGCGAGAAATTCTGATGATATTCAATGTAATTTTCTACGTACTTAATTTTCATTACGTTCGTAATTTTCAACTTAAATTTTAGAGCCTAAAAACAGCGATAAAACGATTTTTTTTTATAATAAAACTTATCTACATCGATTTTTCTCCCCCAAAACTGGAGGAACGAACTCAGGAAAATCGTCGGAGTCGTTTCCGAGATTCCAAAAATATATATACATACAAGATTAACTCATTTAAATCATCATCCTCCTGCCCTTATCCCACTCTAAGCGGGGTTGGCACAACATGTAACAAACATGCCGTCACATGATTTGGCAGTGTTTTACGACCGGCCGCCTGCCTGACGTCAACTTACCTCTGTCGTATTTTACGACACCTCGGTAAGACCTCCCTCTTTGGGTGGTCTATTCTACTAAACCGGATACCACACGGTGGGTCAACTTACCTTAGTCGCCTTTTACGACACCTCGGTAAGAAATGAGGGTGGTCTATTCTACTCAGCCGGATACCACACGGCGGGTCGACTTACCTTAGTCGCCTTTTACTACACCTCGGTAAGAAATGAGGGTGGTACTATTCTATTCAGCCGGATACCACACGGCGTACAAGATTAACTCATTTAAATATTAAAGATAAAGTTATGTAAATGTTTTACTTGGTCACTTAATATCTTCAAGTACTCTGGGGTACGTCTGAATCTCTCCAGAACGGAATTCAGGTCATCTCCATACAATTTCTTTGCTTCTTCATTAATATCATATTTTCTGCAAGATATTGTATGAACAGCTGTAATAGAAAATATTGTAAATGCCAGGTCTTAGAGGAAGGTTGGTACTAAGCAGCTATTATCTAGGGTTGCCACTTTTTTTTGAAGAAAAATAGTATTTTTTTTTAAATAAAAAAAATATAGTACTTTCGGGAAAATAAGGAAAAAAAAATAGTACACATCTTCATTTTCAATCATTATTTATCTTTCTACGAGTATTTATTATTACATTTCTGTTTGGTCATCAAGGTTCTATTATTTTTAAAATAATTATATGCACCTGAGCACATTAGGTCTATATTAAAGTAAATTAAAAATTCATTTTTGATTAAATATTATATATTATACTTTGTATTATATATAGTGTATATATATTTATTTATATATAAATATATTATATATTTATTTTATTTTTATTGTTAAATTAGGAAATTATTAGTAAGTAATTCTAATTCATAATGTTTGATATTTGCGTACCTTTTTCTTTAATATAAATTGTCTCACTTCGTGGGTTAGCAGAGATCTCTGTCATAGGGATAAGTTGACCTTTGTACACGTTTTTTTACCAATAATGTTTTTTTTCCAACATTTTTTATGGTACATAAATAAATAAATAAATAAATTAATTAATAGATACTTTGTTCCTTTCGTCTCCATTTTACATTCATGACGGAAAAACTTATTTCTGTAAAAGCGGTAGTTGCAGGAATGGAGAGAAGAAAGAAAAGGAAAAGCCCCGTACCTACATGAATGAGTTTCGTTCAAACATTCCCTATGCAGCGCTGCGGGTGCCATTCACAGTTAATTAAAAAAAAGCGTGACAATTGAATTAGCGATCAAAATATAGTATTTTTCGTGCTATATTCTTTTTCTATAATATATGGTACATCATCATCATCCTGCCCTTATCATATAAACATGCTGTCACATGATTTGGCTGCGTTTTTACGACCGGCCGCCTGCCTGTCATTAACTTACTTTAGTCCTATTTTAAGACACCTCGGTAAGAAAGAGGGTGGTCTATTCTACTTAACCGGATACCACACGGTGGGTCAACTTACCTTAGTCGCCTTTTACGACACCTCGGTAAGAAATGAGGTTGGTCTATTCTACTCAGCCGGACACCACACGGCGGGTCGGCTTACCTTAGTCGCCTTTTACGACACCTCGGTAAGAAATGAGGGTGGTACTATTCTATTCCGCCGGATACCAAACGACGTCTATAATATATAGTACAATTGACTAAAATATAGTACGATACTATATAATATAGAATATTAGCTGCAGCTGCTAAAATATTAATTATCGAAGTATATGCCAGGTTTCTCAGATATTTTCCTTTACTGAAAGGTTGTTAAATTGTTGAAATGAAAAGTTGTTTAAGAAAATAAATTACTTTATCTATTCTTATTATTCTGATACTATAATACAAAGATTATATAACTGAAACCAAAATTCTTATGACAAACATTACGTACAGGCCAAAAATAAAAAATTAAAAAGTTTTATTACGATACAGGTCTTGTATGGACACCTGTATCATAATATAACTTTTTAATCATAACGATACACCTATACAACCTCCAGCTGGAGCGAGGAGGTTGAACCTCTACCTTAAAAACAAAGGTTTCAATGAACGAGTCCGCGGCGAAGCAACACGCATGCGCAATCGATGTTTGCGCCTTGGCGCTAACATTTGACATTTAAAAAATCTTTTCAACATTTAAACAAAGTGTGGTTTTTATTAATATTGTTTTACGTATTATAGTATGGAGTAGATAAAGTAGTGTATGACACTGTACATAATTTGGTCTTATAACACTCGTGTGATACTATAAAACACACTCGTGTTACAAGAACCCTTATTATGCAACAGTATCATAATCTACTATTATCTTATTAACATATGGCATTTACAATTTCAAAGTGCAATTTTTTTATTAACACCTTTGTTAATTGCCTCTTCAGGTGACAAAAGTGCTGGCTCATTTTTCGCACAAAGTTTAGCGATTAACCGCGGAAACGCTGCCAGCATTCTTGGGACCATTCCACGTGGGCGTGATTTATATTTACTAGTATTGAAATTACTAGTACTGAAACTGAAATTATTAGTACTGAAGTAATTATACTAGTATTGAAAATAATATTGGGAAATTACTAGTCACTACATAGTATAAAACAAAGTCACATTCTTTGTTTGTCCATATATCCCTATGTATGCTTAAATCTTTAAAACTACGCAACAGATTTTGATGCAGTTTTTTTTAATAGATAGAGTGATTCAAGAAGAAGGTTTATATGTATAATAAATAACATTCAATACCGAGTAGAGAAATACTGTAATTTTTGAGGTTTCTAATGTTATGTCGTTAATAATTACATTTTTTCCGCTTACATTGCAAACGCAAGCTAAACCCTACGAGATTTATCAAAATAATGTACTTATGTAGTATTTGTACACCTTGAAAAGGTCTACAGAAAAGTCCGCGATGGTATATGTCTATCTCTTATGGATAACCCATAATAGTATCTTTTTGACCTTTTTTTTACGAAAAATAATGTCTTATTTTCGAAGCAATTTTAAACAATATAGCATTAATCCTTATTCAATTAAGTACCTTAAATACATTGTTGATTTAATATAGATCAATATGGCCGTGTGGGCCACGGGCAGTAATGAATAAATCAAAACTACTGGATCGATTTTAATCATTTTTTTTCACTGAGTGACATGGGCTATATATTTTATAGCCGTGCGAAGCAGGGATAGGCCACTAGTATAGAATAATTTCAATGTAAATTTGAACTTACCCAACAAGAGCCAAAGAAGTGTTGCATATATATATCCTGGCATCGTAAATATTAAAATTGCAAGCATCATAAAAATACAGCAAAAACAATCTACATAATTCGATTTATGATGAAATTTATAGATTCATTCGATTTATTTTGGTATTATTTGATTTAAATGATTTACAAAATTGAAGATTATTTGGATGATAAAAATGCCTGGATTTGAAAATCCTTTCAGCTTACAAGACTGCGGTTTAATGTAACATTGAAAATGTTTAATTCACCGCCGAGAAGCAAGAATTTATATTTAAAAAAGAGCAACTTTTAAAAATATAATTCTTAATACTATTTACATTAAGTCGTTACTGTCTTGTATAGGTTTAAAGAGAGAGACAAACTGATTGTCCATTCTACATTTAGCATTACATATATTTTCTATTTTACATCATCGCGAATTATATCAATATAATTTTATTATTACTTTTGATATTGCGGTTTTTTTATTGCCTAAAAACATCGTCCTTTTGCCCTTATCCCCTCTAAGTGGTTCCAGACAGGCAATATCTCAACGGTTAACAGGACACGAAATTTTGTTAAAAGTTTTGTTTACTGTTTAAAAATTAACGTTGAGGCCAACGAATTTTCTGTTACTATTAGTTTATAAAATAAGGAAGACAACATATCAACATGCGTTGATACGTTAGCCTCGTCCCATATCAGGGAAACAGCGTCGTGACCTGGAGCTGCGGCGGAAATGGCCGAATCCGGCAAACGGAAGTATGCATCTCTCATCGAGAGATATATTTGTGCCGTTTGCAGTTGACACCCTAGGGCCATCCGTTTCATCCGTTTTAACTCGGTTAATTGCCTCTTCAGGTGACAAGAGGGCTTGCCCCTTTTTCGCACAAAGATTCAGCTTAGCGATTCAGTGCGGAAACGCTGCCAGCATTCTTGGCACCATTTGTATAGTCCTAGAGTGTTATTAATTTAAGATAGATATAATATGTACATTTTTGTTGTAAATAAAAAAAAGGAAGGCAAAATAATTTAACCATTACATTTATTATTTAATCATCCTCAAATACACTCTTTTTACCAACATAAGGTATCGAAGTTCGTCCATACAAAGCGAAATCACCTCTGAAATTACTGTTATGTTTCCCATAACTTAACTTATCATTCCCATCTACTCTTTTCCTTTTAAACTCTCTAACTGTCCAATCTTTCGTTATATATTTACCACCACTTTCTCTAGTCCTTTTAGAAACTTCCCAGCTATTTTTATAACCTTTACTTCTGTTTCTATTATATACGTCTACACGTTTTGTATTCCAATGTTCTGTTCTTTCATCTTCTCTGCTTTTCTCATCTTCCCATTTCTTCTCCCTTCTAAAGTCTTCTTTACGCTCTTTCATGTAAAGCTGTAGAGAATCTACAGGTACTTTTCTTTCATCTTTCTCCTGTATATCTTTATTAGTGTTAACTTGTTTATCATTTTCAAAGGTTTCGAATTGTATGTCCCTCTCTTCTTCGTTTACGCTTCTATCTTCTAGATTTTGTTTATGTATATCTTCTGATCTTTCTTTTGATGCTGAAAGGAAACCATATATAAATACTAGCTATCGCCAGCGGTTCCACCCGCGTGCAAAGATTAAAACCGTAATATACATATATATATAGTCTTTTGATAACCATTAAAATTGTTAAAGTGGGTTAACCTTAAAAGCTAGATATATGCTGTCGTGAACTTTTATTTAGAACTGTTAGAGGGGAACAATTTTGTACTACATGATTTTTCAATAACTATTACCGTTTACTCAGCGCACGCAAGCTTTAAATTTTGCCGTTTTCTTACTATTTTTTATTGCTGCTCCTCTCCTATTCATCTTAGCTAGATGTTATATAGCCTTCCTCGATAAATGGTCTACCTAACAATGAAATAATTTTTAAATCGGTCCAGTAGTTCCTGAAAATAGCGCGTTCAAATAATCAATCAATGAAACAAACTCTTCAGCTTTATATATTAGAATAGTTGTATCAGAATTCTATTAATTATTGATAAATATATAACAAAATAATCGGAATGGGACATCTGGATTCAAACCAGGGTCTTATGGTTTTTGAACTATTATAACCTTATCGATGGTGGCAGAGTTAACCTTAGTATTCTAATGATATTGTAGCAGTTTTCATTGCCTAAAACCATAGATAAAACGACATCCTCTGCATTTATCCCACTCTAAGTGGGACACAACATATTGCACACATGTTGTAAACATGTTGTTAGATGATTTGGCTACGTATTTTACAACCGGCCGTCTGCCTGACGTCAACTTTAGTTGTATTTGACACCTCGGTAAGAACGGGGGTGGTTTAATCTACTCAACCGAATACCACAAGGTAGGTCAATTTACCTTAGTCGCCTTTTACGGCACCTCGGTAACAAATGAGGATGGTCTATTCTACTTAACCGGATACCACACGGCCGGTTAACTTACCTTAGTCGTCTTTTACGACCCCCTCGTTATTTTCAAGGGTGGTCTATTCTACTAAACCGGATACCACTCGGCGGGTCAACTTACCTTAGTCGCCTTTTACGACACCTCGGTAAGATAGGAGGGTGGTCTATTCTACTCAGCCACATACCACACGGCATAAACATAGATATTAGATTTATCTACACATAGATTTTCTAAAACAATTTCTAAAAATAAAACCTAGATAGATCGAGTTATCACCCTTAAAACCTTAAATCAAAATATTAATCTTTGGAGCCATTTCCGAAATTTGGATTATATATCCGGGAATTGCTGTAACCGCCCACACATACTTTGATCGCCATTCTCGTCCTACCTTCGCATCCTAGTATCCCCCAAGCGAGGTCTAAGTTAAACGGTTAGCCTATAGATCTCACTTTCAACATAAAGTAATCATTTACCGCCGTTTAGCCTGTACATTATTTGTCTTCTTAACTCATGCAATTTCTTTTTCGCACTCTGTCTTCTGTGTCCATTCTCTGATCGATCGTCCTTATTAGAGGATTTACTGTAGAATGAAAATATAATTCATTTTAATCTCAATTCACATTATTAGTTTAGATTTTGGATCTCTGTAAATTATCGTCTAATTGTATTAATTAATTAGATCATCATTTTCCGTGTGGTATCCGGCTGAATAGAATAGTACCACCCTCTTTTCTTACCGAGGTGTCGTAAAAGGCGACTAAGATAAATCGACTCGCCGTGTGGTATACGGCTGAGTAGAATAGACCAACCTCATTTCTTACCGAGGTGTCGTAAAAGGCGACTAATGTAAGTTGACCCACCGTGTGGTATCCGGTTTAGTAGGATAGACCAACCTCATTTCATACCGAGGTGTCGTAAAAGGCGACTAATGTAAGTTGACCCACCGTGTGGTATCCGGTTTAGTAGGATAGACCAACCTCATTTCTTACCGAGGTGTCGTAAAAGGCGACTAAGATAAATCGACCCGCCGTGTGGTACCCGGCTGAGTAGAATAGACCAACCCCATTTCTTACCGAGGTGTCGTAAAAGGCGACTAATGTAAGTTGACCCACCGTGTGGTATCCGGTTTAGTAGAGTAGACCAACCTCATTTCTTACCGAGGTGTCGTAAAATACGACTGAGGTAAGTTGACGTCAGGCAGGCGGCCGGTCGTCATTTAGCACAATTGTTTCTTATACGCCGGAATAACATATAGGCTATAGAAATCCTGGTAATTTTACAGGAATAGGATGACATTGAAAATATTTATATATGACGAAAGAGGCTCGCCGAAATGACGAAAGAGGCTCGCCGTGATTATTTTTGAAAAGTGTGACGTCAGTATCGCTGACGTCACGGGCAGGGTTATCCCCCATAATTGGTGATCAAATTTTTGTAAACTTTTATTTTTCAAGAGCTCCGTTCGCTACGGAAGTCCGAGACAGAATAATCTCACGAGCTTTTTTTTTTTTTTTTTTTTTTTTTTTTTTTTTTTTTTTTTTTTTTTTTTTTTTTTTTTTTTTTTTTTTTTTTTTTTTTTTTTTTCGGACACTAACTAAGGCTGTTAGCCGTGAAGGCTTTGACAGCGTCACCGGGAGAATGGGCGAGCGCAGAAGCATCGCCGGGGGTGAAGTGCTAGGAGAGCGGGTCTCGAAAGAGGCCCGCAACATCCTGGGAGCGTCGCCTTAAGGGTGCCTCCCGTGAGGCCGAACCTCGGCTTAAAGCGACGCGCTGTGGAGGACTATTATCGGACTGTGGAAGAGTCCTATTGTCATAACGGTCGGGGTTGGACGCCCCTTCCGCTAGACGTGAGAAATCGGGGACCTCGCCTTCGCCGGCGAAGGCGCTGTGTGTGTATGTGTGTGAAGTGTTTGGCGTTGGCGATCGTGAGATGATCGTCAGGGTCGTATAGAACGCTCCTAGGGCGCCTATAGTTTTTAGCTCTGAACTTATTGTCATAGCATTTGTATTGGACCATTTTAGAAATGAGCGGGTTCGGGTGTGCCTCTGCCTTTTCAAAATATTTCTTCATGAAACATTTGAATAGGTTGGCTAAGGAGGGGAGACCTAGGTCTCTATGCAGGTCCACGTTTCGCATGTACCATGGACAGCCGGAGGCTATGCGCGTGAATTTATTTTGCAAACGCTGCAAGACATTTAATCGGTAAGGGCGTACATGCGCGAACGTGACGCACGCATAGGACATTATTGGTCTTATGCAAGTTTTGTAAAGCGTCACTTTGTTACGAAGTGACATTTTACTCTTCTTGCATAACATCGGATATAGACGACCTAGCGCATACGCTGCCCTGTTACGGACTGCGCGTATGTGTTTGGCGAAAGAGAGGGTAGGTTGGAGGATTACCCCGAGGTATTTGATCTAGGCGCGCGCTCGGCTTTTATAGAAAAACTGGGTGTGTCATTCGATTGAACAAACTACCCACCTTTTCAACTAAAACTATTCTTTACATACAAAGAAATGTTCTTAATTTTAAAATGAAATGTTTAAATTTATTACAATGTAACTTGTAAATATTAATTCTGAAGTCTGAACACGTGGTAAAAATATTAACCACGTGTTTTTATTTTAGTAATGAAGGTATTTATCGACAATTTAAACATCATAGTAACAATCTAAATCAAATGGCGTGATGTTGAATTAAAAAGTACGGCTACCCGCCGACATATATTATCAATTCGCGACAACAGTCCACTAGTAATAATGATGTAAAATGATAAACAACTAACATTTTCTTTCCCTGCAGATATTTTTTGTAATCCTCAATAACTTCAGGATTCTTTATAAAGTACAATCTAGCGCCAGCATTCAAAGGGTTCTTTATAAGGTCGTGATGTGTTTTAGCGTTGTAATTCTTCTTTATAAGCCACATTATCTTCTGTAACTTCTCTTCTTTTTCTTCGTCATTTAACTCTTCTGTATCGACTAAAAAATTATCACCATCACTACATAGTATAAAACAAAGTCACATTGTTTGTCCATATATCCCTAAGTACGCTTAAATCTTTAAAACTACGCAACAGATTTTGATGCGGTTTTTTTTATAGAAAGAGTGATTCAAGAGGAAGGTTTATAAGTATAATAACATTCAATACCGAGTTGAGAAATACTGTAATTTTTGAGGTTTCTAATGTGATGTCGCAAATAATTACATTTTTTCCGCTTACATTGCAAACGCAGATTTATCAAAATAATGTACTAACTATTTGTACACCTTGAAAAGGTCTACAGAAAAGTCCGCGAATAGGTCTATCTCTTATGGATAACCCACAATAGCATTTTTTGTCATTTACTTTGTACGAAAAATAATGCCCTGTATTAATATATAAAGCTGAAGAGTTTGTTTGATTGTTTGAACGCGTTAATCTAAGGAACTACTGGATCGGTTTGAAAAATTCTTTCAGTGTAAAATAGTTTTGCCTGTAGAATTAACAGGATTTCTATACGCCTGTGCGTTACCCCGGTGTATAAGGAATAATTTTGCCAAATTTCATCTATATTGGTTCACCGGATTTGCCGTGAAAGAGAAACATACATCCATACTCACAAACTTTCGCATTTATAATATTAGTAGGACTAGCTGTGCCAACTGCTTCGCCCGCATTGAAATAAGGAGTAAAAAAATTTTGAACGAATTAAAATTTTGTACACTAAATTAGTTATTGTAAGTTAACGGTAAAAGATAGAGACACGCTGTCTGGAACTTTTTCGCATTTATAATATTAGTAGAGGAGGATTAGCTTAAAAAATAGTAGATTATATGTCCTTTTAACGTCCCTTGAAGAGCTCTATTCAGAGGGTGTCTATAGAATGAAGAAGGAACATGCTAGAATTACCTGAAGATATTTTATCATATTCTTTATTAGTTTTGAGATCTTCGTTTACATCATTCAGAGATTTGATTATACTTTTTAACTCGTCTCTGTTATTATTGATTACGGGTTCGTGTGATGGGAGGAAGTTAGATTTAACAACCAATATGTTTATTGAAACTGTAAAATGGAAATAATAAGTGAATGGATTTGGCCTCAAAATAATAAATGCTTGGGTTATTGGTTCACTTAGATATCAAGGAATATAATCGCTTTTGACTTTTGAAAATAGCTTCTTATCTTTAATATTTTAAATATAAATAAATAAATAAATATATGGGACACTTACACACACGGTCGTCCCCAAAGTAAGTAATTTAATACTTGTGTTATGGACAGACAACTGGTGAATATATACTTATATATTTTTTAAATACATAATTAAATACAAATATACACCCAGGCTCGAAGACCAACAAATTCATTTTTAGAAAATGTTGGCCCTCGGCGGGAATCGAACCCGCGACCCGTGGAGCTGAAGGCAGGGTCACTGACCACTGCTCCAACAGGCCAGTCAATGAGCCACAGCCAATGAGTTAATGTATATAGTTTTTCGGAATCTCGGAAACGGCTCCAACGATTTTCCTAAAATTTAGCATGTAGGGCGTTTTGGGGTAGAAAAATCGATCTAGCAAGGTTTTATTTAAAAATCGTTTTATCCCTGTTTTTGGGAATTGAAAAACTATGAAAATAAGAATAGATAGCTCGTCATAATTTGAGCTGTCCAATGCGAAGCTGTGATAGCCTAATTAATGGTAACGTGCGGACAACAAATAGATTCGAAACCTAGGTTCGATTCCCACTTGTCACTCGGGATGGAAAATCGATCTGACTAGATTTTATTTTTAATAAACGTCGTTTTTATTTTTTTATTTTTTTTATGGGACATTTACACACACGGTCGTCCGTCCTCAAAGTAACTTAATACTTGTGTTATGACAGACAACTGGTGAATATATACTTATATATTTTTAAATACATACTTAAATACAAATATACACCCAAGCTCAAAGACCAACAAATTCATTTATAGAAAATGTTTGCCCTCGGCGGGAATCGAACCCGCGACCCGCGGAGCTGAAGGCAGGGTCACTACCCACTGCTCCAACGGGCCAGTCGTTTTATCCCTGTTTTCTGGCATTGAAAAATTACTTATATTGGCATTAAATACGTTAGCCATTTTTTGCTGTCATACGTTAAGTTTTAATAGCGTAATGGTAAACGGACGGCCTACAAGTGAGAAAATACCCGGGTTCGGTCCCCGACTCTTTCTTTTTTATTTTTAATTTATCATATCATACTGACCGTAAATTAACGCCGTGTGGTATCCGGCTGAATAGAATAGTACCACCCTCATTTCTTACCGAGGTGTCGTAAAAGGCGACTAAAGTAAATTGACCCACCGTGTGGTATCCGGTTTAATAAAATAGACCACCCTCTTTCTTACCGAGGTGTCGTAAAATACGACTAAGGTAAGTTGACGTCAGGCAGGCGGCCAGTCGTCAAAACGCAGCCAAATCATGTAACAACATATTTATAACATGTTGTGCCGACTACACTTAGAGTGGGATAAGGGCAGGAGGATGATATACTGACCGTAAATTAATATGCTGTCCAAAAGCATATTTTACGTGACTCGTATTTTATTACACCTCTGTTACTTGAATGTGTTAACTGTAATGCGTAACATATCGATTTAAACTAAACTATTTGTTTATATTATTCGTTTTTATGGTTTGCCAATAATATTTTGTAATACACGATTTGAAAATCCATTCAGCTTCACACAAGACTGCGGTTTAATAATGTGAAATTGAAAATGTTTTAAATATCGACCGCCAAGTTTCTTTCTGGTTCTCGGTAGGAGCAACATTCCGAACCAGTTGTAGCTTCATTATATTGATTGACGATTCAAAAGTGCTTGAAAGAGCTTATTTGAATAAAGATTATTTTGATTGTACAAGTTATATCTATCTTAAATTACACGGTAGGACTATACAAATCATGCCCACGTGGAATGGTCCCAAGAATGCTGGCTGCGTTTCCGCGCTGAATCGATAAGCTGATTCTTTGTGCGAAAAACGAGTCGGCCTTGTCACCTGAAGAGAATATTAACTGAGGTGTTAAAACGGATAAATTGTTTTTTGCACTTTGACTCCATGGCCCTAGGGTCTCAACTGCAAACGGCACAAATATATAACTCTCGATGAGCGATGCATACTTCCGTTTGCCGGTTTCGGCCATTTCCGCCGCAGCTCCAGGCCTTGACGCTGTTTCCCTGATATGGGACGAGGCTAACGCATCAACGCGTTGCGCCCCTAACTTTAGGGCCCGTCCCCGTTCCCCAGGAACGGGACGGAGATATTTTTAACTTTAAAAAAATTACTGAGTTAGGCTCGGTCACCCAGATATTATAATTATATTATTCTTCTTCTTTTGGTGCCTCTCCAACTAGTGGAGGTTGGCAGTCAGCTCTGCATACGCCCTCCTTTGCGTGGCCAGAGAGTTCGGAAGCGCTCTTGATTCCCGTCCACTCCCGGAGTGGACACACAATTATATTATAATTTTATATAAATACTAGGAGTCCCGCCCCAGCTTCGCACGGGTATAAAGCATATAGCCTATGTCACTCAGTGATAATCACAGTATTTCGCTACTCCATATTGAATTTTATTATACATATAAAACCTTCCTCTTCAATCACTCTATATACTTAAAAAAACCGCATCAAAATCTTTTGCGTAATTTTAAAGATTTAAGCAAACATAGAGATATAAGGACAGACAGAGAAAGTGACTTTGTTTTATACTATGTAGTAACGTTTATAGCTACTACTATTTTGATAATTGTCATATTTTTACCATACTTATCCAAAGACTAAATTACGTTTAGCTGTCATTTATGTTTTGTTTTTCCATGTCATAGTCGTTTTTGCTATACCACGTTTTATAGTGGCTTGACGGGATAAAATAAATGCGGTCGAACGGGATAAAAAGTATCCTATGTCCGTCTCCTGGTTCTAAGCAACCTCTCCATCAATTTTCAGCTGAATTTGTTCATCTGTTCTTGAGTTATAAATAGTGTAACTAAGACCAACTTTCTTTTATATATATAGATTATAATTTTTTTGTATACATAATTTTTTGACCGCCGTGTATGCGGCTGAGTAGAATAGACCAACCTCTTTCATACCGAGGTGTCGTAAAAGGCGACTAATATAAGTTGACCCGATGTGTGGTATCCGGCTGAGTAGAAAAGACCGCTCTCATTTTTTTACCTAGGTATCGTAAAAGGCGACTAAAGTAAGTTGACGACAGGCAGGCGGCCGGTATTGTATTTAAAACATGTTTTAACGTTTGTGGATTGGGCTTTAAAACATTTTTTTTTTCTCATAATATATGTTATGTATTATATAATATTAGAGATATAGCTTTAGGTAGCTAGGTTTATACAAGGTTTATACTCATTGTTAATGAAAAAAATTTAATCAATAATAAAATTTTATTTATAGATTTTGAGCAATAATATCATATACCTATCTAAAAAATATCATCTTAACATCAAAAAGTTATTTACACGATATCATACAAGGTAACTTAAATATACTTATCTTTAATACTTCGATAACTATAAAAATGGTTAAAGTGGGTTAACCTTAAAAGCTAGACATATGCTGTCGCGGACTTTTATTTAGAACATATAGAGAGGAACAATTTTATATTACATAATTTTTTAATAACTATAACCGTTTACTCAGCGCACGCAAGGAAAGCTTTAAATTTTTCCGTTTTCGATATATTTTTTATTTACTGCTCCTCTCTTAGTCATCTAAGCGTGATGTTATATAGCCTATACAAAACAAACTTTTCAGCTTTATATCTCAGGACCTACTGGACCGATTTGAAAAATTCTTTGAGTGTAAGATAGTCCATTTATCGAGGAATAACATATATAAGGAATATCATATATAACATAACGCTAAGATGAATAGGAGAGGAGCAGCAATAAAAAATATAACGAAAAAGGCATCATTTAAAGCTTTCTTTACGTGTGCTAAGTTAACGGTAATAGTTATTCAAAAATCATGTATTACAAAAGTGTTCCCCTCTAAAAGTTCTAAATAAAAGTCCACGGCAGCATATGTCTAGCTTTTATGGTTAACCACTTTAACGAATTTTTATGATTTTTTTAATCATTTCACGCGGGCGGCTCCGCTGGCGATTGCTATTTGTGAATAAAATCTCGACATATTATATTAGACGGCGTTTCTTTATTTGAAATTTCTTTAACATTAAAGAAAACAGGATTTGTATAGCCTATGTATTACCCGGTAAATTTTTTCAGTCATTAACATTGTTTTCATCACAAATATCTAATCCATTAGAGTCCAGCTATCAATTCTATCCACATATTTATTATATCTATCTCATAAGCGTCCATCATATGTGCACTATTGTCCATCACATCACATATCATGTCCAATACGGTCTGTCGTTGTAATCCGATTGATACCCTGATGGTACCACACTATAATCACCATAATTACCATTTCCATTATTATTACCAGGTCTTGAAGACGTGTCATCATTTTGTCGATTATTATAATCTTCGTTGCTATTTCGTCGTTGATTTTGATTATATGTTTGATATTCGTTATATTTATTTCTATTTTCATTGTTACTTTGAGTGTTTCTATCGTTATTTGTATTTCTGTTTTGTCCATTAGTATCTTGATTGTTACGTTGTGGATTTCTGATTGATTCATCGTTGCGATTCCAGATTTCGGGGTTTCTAGATGGTTGATTCCAATTCTGCTGGTTGTTTGTTTGTTGATTTTTGTTTGGTTGTTGACTGTTCGATGGTTGATTCCAATTCTGCTTGTTGTTCGTTTGTTGGTTGTTCGATGGTTGGTTCCAATTCTGCTGGTTGTTTGTTTGTTGATTCTTGTTTGGTTGTTGACTGTTTGTTGGTTGGTTCCAATTCTGCTGTTTGTTCGTTTGTTGATTGTTCGATGGTTGGTTCCAATTCTGCTGTTTGCTTGTTTCTTGGTTGTTCGATTGTGTGTTCAATTGATTGGTTTGTTTTTCGACGTTTTCGACTTTCCCTTTAAACACAACAGCGGATACGAACGCTCTTGGTACTGTTGCGTATACTGCTGGTGTTTCGACGGCGCCGCAGGATCGTCCCAATGAGGTGACAGCGACCACTCGCCATGAACAGTCTTCTTGGATTTGCGCTGGTCCTCCTGAATCGCCCTGGAATTATATA
Organism: Morpho helenor; assembly: GCA_029227775.1. Taxonomy (NCBI): domain Eukaryota; kingdom Metazoa; phylum Arthropoda; class Insecta; order Lepidoptera; family Nymphalidae; genus Morpho; species Morpho helenor. The sequence goes on along the minus strand of JARGCU010000028.1, from coordinate 41,595,931 downwards.
AACATGAAATGGGCTTCATAAGAAAGCTTTACACTCAGGATTGGAGGGAGTTATGCTTGGATATCTCTACGTGATCAATGAGGAGATCCGTAGAAGAACCAGAGTCGACATAGCTCAGCGTGTCGCAGCTGAAGTGACAATGGGTTGAGCACGTACTACGGATAATCTATGGGCGTTGGGGTCCTCTCTTTTTCTCTAACTTCTATCAACCAATAGCAGTCCACTGCTGGACATGGTCTTTTCACGGGATCTCCATGGGTCTCATAAGAAAGCTCAGAGTCACTCAGCGGGCGATGAAGGGATTTATGGTTGGAGTATCTCCACGTTATCTATGAGGAGATCCGTAGAAGAACCAGAGTCGACATAGCTCAGCGTGTCACGAAGCTGAAGTGGCAATGGGTTGAGAACATAGTGTGGAGAATCGATGGGCGTTGGGGTCCTCTCTTTTTCTCTCACTCTCATCAACCAATAGACGTCCACTGCTGGACATGGTCTTTGCACGGGATCTCCACACTATACAATGGGTCTCATAAGAAAGCTCAGAGTCACTCAGGATTGGAGGGAGTTATGGTTGGAGTATCTCTACGTGATCAATGAGGAGATCCGTAGAAGAACCAGAGTCAACATAGCTCAGCGTGTCACGAAGCTGAAGTGGCAATGGGCTGACGTAGAACCGATGGGCGTTGGGTTCCTCTCTCTCATCAACGAATAGACGTCCACTGTTGGACATAGGTCTCTTCCAAGGACTTCCACACCACAGGATCTTGTGCCGCTTGTATCCAGCGGCTCCCTACGACCTTTTGGGATCATCAGTCCACCTCGTAGAGGATCCACTGACACTACGTTGTCTAGTGCGACGTCGCCATTCCAACACCTTAGGACTGCAATGGACGTTGGGGTCGACGATTCGAAAGCACTTGTTTATTTGAAAAAAGAAATTTTGAGTTTGAGTTTGAGTCCTGGACTAAACTCCTGAATGACTATTTCTGATAGAACTTATGTCTCTAATTGATATACCATTCTCTTCAAAAAAGGGAAGAGGACTCCCAAAAGAAAAATATTCTGTGCAGTATTCAGGAAGTAACGCGAGAGTCATGGCCTGAAGACCTTCTTCAAAGTCTTCGAACAGCGTTGATGGTAGTCAGAAACTTGAATTGACTTTTAGATATAGAACTTTACTCCCTTAACGACGCTTCTGCACTCGCTTAGCTCACTGCTTATGTTTCCAAAGCTACTAGAACTGAAATAGATTTTCTATAGTATACTCTACATATTTCTCGATCTTTCTGCACTCGTTCGTACCATTTAGTGATATTGTTAAAGGTACTGGATACTATCATTTTTAACACTCGAAGATGCTTCTGCACTCGCCCATTTCGTGTTGCGATGTTCTTAAAGCTACAAGAATCTAGCATTTCACACCCTCAACGATACTTCTGCGCTCACCTGTACCGTTTTGAGATTTTGTGATCGCTATTAGAAACTGACATTTCACACCCTAAACAATGCTTCTGCATTCGCCAGTTTCGTGTCACGATTCTTAAAGCTACAAGAATCTAGCATTTCACACCATCAACCATGCTTCTACACTCGCCTGTTCCGTTGTGCGATTTTGGGAAAATGAAACAATTGACATTGACTAATTGAAACTAGCGTCTTGCACCCTCGACGATGCTGCTGCACTCGCCTATGTATGATAGTTACCTGACACGTGTCTCTCCCCCCGGACCTCTCGCCGGCGCACACCTGACTGTCACCTGAAGGACCCTCTGGTAGTTTTCTGGAGGTGCCGAGGGCTGTATAACACTCCGCGATGTCCCAGATTGCCAGAGACACTTTGCGCAACTCCAGACTTTGCTCGCCTGGATAGTATTAGCGTGTTATATGAATATATGAAAATAGTATTCAAAATTCTAATACAAAATCTCTAATATTTAAAAGAGCTAATCTTGTATGTATATACATATACAGAGTGGTACTGACGATACAACATTAATTAAATAACTTCACTGCTACTTGGAAGTATTATATTACTTTGGTATAATTCAATGTACTTAAATATAGAATTTAAGAAAAATATATATTCTAACAAACTATATACGTTTAAATTCCGAAACACGCTCATTCATCAGGGTTCACTTACCTTGTAGTGCGCGCGTACGGCGCTCGGTGTAGATATGACGATCGCCGCGAAGATCAAACCGAGCGGTGAAATACAAAGGTCGCGGCGCGGTGACCGCAAGGCCAAGGCCAAGGTCATTTTTACATTTTTGTATTTCCAATGATTCTTAGTCAGTATACTCGTATTTATCAAACGATAAAAGGCATTAAGTCCTACAGCCACTAATTTCGTGGATGTAAAATTATAAATTACATAGTAGTATGATCACATAGTATTGTTTACTATTTTTAATGAATAAAACTAAATAAAATGTTAAACGACACTATGTTGGACTTACGGTTCTTTACCTTTCACCAACAGATTTATAAATACAGAGGAGTATAATATTGTTTATAGGGTTTATTTTTGTATGGCATGCTGCCATCGGTCATTGATCCATATACATCATGAAGTTTAATTTCAAATTGAAAAATAATATCCTGTGGCTAAAGTACTTCATTGAATTAACTGAATTTTATTATGTAGGCTACTAAGGTGCGTAGCTATCTAGGAGTAAAATTAATGTTGTATTGTCGGTACCACTCTGTATAAATATAATTTCTCCATCTCGGAAACGGCACTAGAGTTGGAAGATTCAAAAGCACTCGTTTACATGTTTACTAAAATAAAAAATATTTTCCAATTTTGTATATTAATGCCTAATATCTCTCAAGATATTCTGAGCCCATCATCTTTCTACTTGTTTGCACGTTTACTTGAATAACGAATATTTCAAATTGATATTATTGATATTAGCGTTCCACCGTGATAAATAATATTTCACTTACTATATTCCGTTTTGCCCCACCCGGTGGCGATGATGTGTTTTCCCGGGGGCGGTGGTATTCCCATGCAAGCTGGCTTTATGACACTGGAGAATCTGAAAGTTTAAAAGCTTTTATTTAACTTGCCGTGTATGTATATGAAGGTGGAATCTTGCAAGTTAAATTTAACCCACTTATGTATTGTGTATGTATCATCTCAAACGGACACCAGGCCGTTTGAGATGATACATACTGGTCCAGTCCCGATGACAATGTTTATGATAAGCATGACCTGATGACAGGATTGGTTTCAGACGAGGGAACCCAACGGTTAACAGTAGGGACATGAAATATTGTTGAAAGCTTTGTTAAAAAATTTACTTGTCTATTGAAAATCTTTTGTCGTTTCACTCCCGCTGTTAAAACTAAAGAGAGCCCAATTAACGGTAGCCTTTATCTTGTTTATTACTCGGGAACGTGAAAAGCTTTTTTAAAAAACAGGATTGTATTGTTTAACTAAAACGATTTATTTAAAAATCTAATATCTTTAATATTTAAATGAGTTAATCTTGTATATATATATTTTCGGAATCTCGGAAACGGTTCCAACGATTTTTCAGAAATTCAGCATGTAGGAGGTGTTGGGGGAGAAAAATCGATCTAGCTAGGTTCTATGTAAAAAAAAAGGTTTATCCCTATTTTAAGGCATTAAAAACACTAACATTTATATTGAATTGATTTTCGCCATCAATTGTCAAGTTAGCGTAGCTTATTCAGGGAACGGGCAGCCTCGAGTAACATAAATACCTAGGATTGATCCCCAACTAAATAATTATTTTTAATTTTTTTTTTAGTATAAAAAAGAAAAAAATGTGGGGTAGTTGGGGCTCGATCCTAGGTTTTTTCATTACTCGCGACCACCCGAATAAACTACGCTGACTTGACAATTTACTGCAAAAATTCACTTCAATATAAATTTTAAGAAAGAAAGAAAAACTTTATTTTAGTTTTTAGTATTTTTTAATGCCCAAAAACATGGATAAATGATTTTTTTAAATAAAACCTAGCTAGATCGATGTTTCTCCCCCAAAACCCCTTGCATGCTGAATTGTAGGAAATCGTTGTAGCCGTTCCGAGGTTCCGACAATGTATATATATACATACTAACTCATTTAAATATTAAAGATAATTAACTTAGCGACTGAGCAGGAGATGCTCTTGCAAATTTAATTAATTATAAACCATAATTAACTATACACGATTAAATGTAACTAGCATTAAGAATTGTATTTAAAAAAAAAGAGCAACGCCGAGTTTCTTGCGGGCTCATCTCTGCAGGAACAGCTTTCCGAACCAGCAGTAGAGTTGACGATTCAAAAGCGCTTGTTTACAAGTTTATTTGAATAAAGAATATTTTGAATTTAAATTTTGAATATAACACCTGTGGAACATCATAGGATGTTAGGTTGCGCAACATCAGACCACCCATCAATAAGCTAATGTTGGTGGGTGGTGACGTAACTATTTCCTTATCCATACTTACTTAACAGTATCAGCCATTTTCACGAGCGCTATGTCGTAATACGACTTGGACACTTTGTACTTTGGATGCCGTATGACTGAAGCCACCTTTCTGATGGTGGCTCCAGGGTCGTCCATCCTGGATGATCCGAGCTGGACTACGCGTGGAGCGCCCCTGGAAATACAATATGATAGCTTAAAAATAAAACAAGCAAATAAGAGTGGACAGTACTTGACCGGACCGCTCTATGGACTTGACGCTGGTTCCTTGGGAACGGGGACGGGCCCTAATGTATGACGCAACATGCCTTGATACGTTAGCCTCGTCCCATATCAAGGAAACAGCGTCAAGACCTGGAGCTGCGGCGGTAATGGCCGAATCTGACAAACGGAAGTATGCAACTGTCATCGAGAGTTATTATATATTTGTGCCGTTTGCAGTTGAGACCCTAGGGCCATGGAGGCAATGTGCAAATTTTTTTTTATCCGTTTTAACACCTCGGTTAATTGCAGAGGTGAAAAGAGGGCTGGCTCCTTTTTCGCACAAAGACTCAGCTTAGCGATTCAGCGCGGGAACGCTGCTAGCATTCTTGGTACCATTCCACGTGGGCATGATTTGTATAGTCCTAGCGTGTAAGTAATTTAAGATAGATATAACTTTTACATTTTTCCTTTATGGGTACGTATTTCGAATTACGGATTAGTATTAACCTGTAACTTTCATTTTTAGTCGAGTCCGACATATCCCTTCTGCGAGATAACGTGCTCGAAGAAGCCATGGTCTACGACCTCTCCTCGTCCACCATGGCACGAACCATGGGCAAGGAGAGATCGTGCCCCACTGTGTAACGAGCTCTGCCAACCGAACCGCCCATGCTGGACAGTCTGCGAGCGTGTGCAGCGCTTTGTCAAACTCGACGCCCGGTCGTGGCTCTCATCGGACAATTTGTGCCGGGCCACCTTCCACAGATACCTCCCCAAATAAGCGTGTCCGAAAGCATCTGTGCCAGACGGAAGGTGAGCCCATGCCTCCTGGCGACCCAGCCCTGGAGAATGGGCTGGATGGCCGAAATCGTCCAGACATTTGCACTGGACGGTGACTCGCTCAAGTCCATGCCGCTCTAACGGGAATCTTCCAGGCGTTCTGAATGGGGTTTATCGGATGCCCACCTTATGATGTCCCCGAGGCGGTCGATGCATCTGGTGCCCCCGATGCTTTTTCCGATTTTAAGTGGGTCGCTACTGAATTTTTATTCGACGCAATGCTGAGAAACGCAATTTGGCCAAACTCATCCAGGTCAAGGGCGGTGGCTTCCGCGATTGGATACCACCGCCACCCTGCTCTCGATGTGCTAGAGAGACATTGGGTTCTGACGGTGCTAGAGTTGCGACCCCACAATGGAAAACGTAGTGTAGGCAGACCCCCAGAAGATGGACAGACCTTGAAAAAAGTCGTGGAAAGCCGTTGGATCTTAGCAGCTCAGAATATTGTGGTGTAGAGATCCCGTGAAAAAACCTTTGTCCAGTGGACCTCTATTTAAAGAAACAGTGGGATTACTTACGTGACAACATTGTTATCCCTATCCTGGTAGGCGCAATGTGCTGCTGTCAACACGTACTGGGCGCTGACCAGCGAGCCGCCGCACTTCCAGGAGTATCCCCCACGCTGGAAACCAGGTATACAGCTTAATCCTTTGCATTCAATATTTACCCTTTAGTTCAGACGCTCACACAGACACACGCCCACGCAAACTTCTCACGCTCGTATAAAACATACGCTCGCTCGCACATCTACTCACGCTCGCATTCAAACTCCACATTCAAACACCCCATTCCCACTCACCCATGTTCACACACCCACTCACGCACGTTCGCACACCTCATTTCGACTCATGCAAGTTCGCACACCCACTCACGCACGTTAGCACACCCCATTCCGATTCATGCACGTTCACACACCCAATCACGCACGTTCGCACACCCACTCACGCACGTTCGCACACCCACTCACGCACGTTCGCACGCCCTTTGAAGTTATCGCAACATAAAAAGAAAATATTACAATAGTAGACAACGGTTTCATCATTATTCTCCTGCCCTTATTCCACTCTAAGTGGGGTCGACACAACAAGTTACAAACATGTTGTCACATAATTTGACTAAGTATTTTACGACCGGCCGCCTGCCTGACGTCAACTCACCTTAGTCGTATTTTACGACACCTTGGTAAGAAAGAGGGTGGTTTATTCTACTCAACCGAATACCACATGGTGTTTCAACTTACCTTAGTCGCCTTTTACGACACCTCGGTAAGAATGAGGGTGGTCTATTCTACTCAGGATATACGGCTGTAAGGTATATAGAACAAATGCAAATTAATTTACCAGTAGCCTCGTCCATCCCAGCAAGACCATGTGCCTGAACTCCTGTATCGTAGCTACCTTACCCCCAAGGATGAGGGCGACCTCGTTAGGACATGTCGAGACGTTAATGGCAACAGGTTCTGGAGAAGGTAATAGGGGTATGGCCTCAACTCGCTCCACATCCAAAGCCTTGTATCTATCACACACTGAAAGTTAAAGGACAAAGCCTGTAATACACTTAGATAGACTTAGTTCCAACACTTATGCTGTAAGAAAAAAAACGGTTGTAAAGTCGGTTTTACGGGCAGAGATTTTACGTGACAACGTCTTTTTAAATGTGATGGATTGGAGTGGGCGAGAGACGCAAGGCATTCGCCAGTCCGGCGGGCCTCTCTTTCGTTCGGTGACTCATCGTAACAGACATGAGCGGGCGTTACACTTTTTCATGAGTGACTCCAAGCCGCAACCTAATTTAAGAAGTTGTCACGTCAATAAGGCATATAACCGGTGCCTTATGGAATATCTGATGGAATATTGCTATGGGGTAAATGTGCGGACGCTCGCGGCGGAATTTTGGGCATTAAAAAATAGGTAGTAAAAAAACGGTTGCCTGTAAAGTCGGTTTTACGGGCAGAGATTTTACGTGACAACGTCTTTTTAAATGTGACGGATTGGAGTGGGAGAGAGACGCAAGGCATTCGCCAGTCCGGCGGGCCTCTCTTTCGTTCGGTGACTCATCGTAACAGACGTGAGCGGGCGTTACACTTTTTCATGAGCGACTCCAAGCCGCAACCTAATTTAAGACGTTGTCACGTAAAAATTTATATTTGAATTGAATTTTTGCCATTAGCTGTCAAGTCAGCGTAGCTTATTCGGGGAACGGGCGGTCGTAAGAAATGGAAATAATATAGAATCGTATGTACCCTATTTTTTATTTTTTTATTTTTTTTGTTTCTTTTTTTTGTAAAAAATTACCAAGCAAAGCTCGGTCACCCAGCTACTACAAGATTAACTCATTTAAATATTAAAGATATACGTATATAATTTATTATTTCCTTTACAATAACATAAACAGATCATCATCTTCCTGCCCTTATCCCACTCTAAGTGGGGTCGGCACAACATGTTATAAACATGTTGTCACATGATTTGGCTACGTATTTTACGACCGGCCGTCTGCCTGACGTCAACTTATCTTAGTCGTATTTTACGACGCCTCGATAAGAAAGAGGGTGGTCTATTCTACTCAACCGGATACCACACGGTGAGTCAACTTACCTTAGTCGCCTTTTACGACACCTCGGTAAGAAATGAGGGTGGTCTATTCTACTCAGCCGAATACCACACGGCGGGTCGACTTACCTTAGTCGCCTTCTACGACACCTAGGTAAGAAAAGAGGGTGGTACTATTCTATTCAGCCGGATACCACACGGCGGGTCGACTTACCTTAGTCGCCTTCTACGACACCTCGGTAAGAAAAGAGGGTGGTACTATTCTACTCAGCCGGATACCACACGGCGGGTCGACTTACCTTAGTCGCCTTCTACGACACCTAGGTAAGAAAAGAGGGTGGTACTATTCTATTCAGCCGGATACCACACGGCGTAATAACATAAACAGATATGATATATAAATAATTTTAAATCTTTGTACTATATTTATAAGGTTTTTAATCGGATAAAGTTGGTGTAAAACACGCAAATACAATTAATATGTAAATTATGTTTTGTATTTTACTACGCGCGTAATTTAACTTTGCATATATTAACTACGTTAATTGATATTTACCTACTGATAATTTAAATAGTACCTACCTAGGTGACCAAACCAAGGTATCTTTAATATTTAAATGAGTTAATCTTGTATGTATCATTATATTTAAATGAGGTAATCTTGTATATATATATATATTCTGAATCTCGGAAACGGCTCCAACGATTTTCCCGAAATTTAGCATGTAGGAGGTTTTGGGGGTGAAAAATTGATCTAGCTAGGTTTTATGTAAAAAAAATATTGTATTATCCCTGTTTTTGGGCATTAAAAAACACTAACATTTATATTGAATTGAATTTTCGCCGTTAGCTGTCAAGTCGACGTAGCTTATTCGAGTAACGGGCAGCTTTGAGAAATGTGAATGCCAAGGATCGATCCCCAACTGAATAATTGATTTTTCTTTTTTTTCAAGTTTTTTTTTTGTAAAAAATTACCGAGCGAAGCTCGGTCACCCAGATATTATATATAAAGCTATTTGTATATATATAAAGCTGATTCATAAAGCTTAATATACTGTTGAGGACTATATTGATGATAAGAAAGCTTGGTTTTAAATTGCGACCAGCTACGCACTAGATTATATTGTAAATTTTTTAATTTGTTCTTAATTAAGCCATTATTGTAAAACTCTATTTTGAAAACAGTGAACGCCGAGTTTCTTGCTGGTTCTTCTCGGTAAGAGGACCTTTCCGAACCAGTGGTAGCTTCATTGTAATTTAACGATTCGAAAGTGTTTGTTAAGGCCAATTTGAATAAAGAATTATTTGAATTTATAAGTATATTTTCTGAATCTCGAAAACGGCTCCAGTGATTTTCCTGAAATTCAGCATGTAGGGGGTTTTGAGAGAAAAAAATCGATCTAGCTAGGTTTTATTTAAAAAAAAAATTATACCTGTTTCTGGGCATTAAAAAATACTAAAATTTACATTGAATATAAAACACTATTTATGCCATAAATTCAAGTCAGCGTAGGGTATTCGGGACCCGAGCGGTCTCTAGAAATGAAATTAAAATATCGGGCCCCACCTATCCAATTATTTTTTTATTTTTTTTGAAGTTATTTTTTTTATTTTATAACAAAAAATAACGTCCGTGCTTATATACTTCATACTAATATACATTTCTAAATCAAAGTATTCTATTATATATCCCACTTATAGGCTAACTCAGCATGTATTACACTAGCGACCCGCTCCGGCTTCGCACGGATAAAATATATATATAGCCTATATCACTCAGTGAAAAAAATGATGAAATTCGATCCAGTAGTTTCGATTTATTCATTACTGCCCGTGGCCCGCAAGCGTTAAATTTGGAGAAAAACAAAAACCACTATGCCCCTGCAATTTAAATCTGTAATATCTTCTAAAATGTTCATTTAAATTACATGCTGTAAACGGCCATATTGATCTATATTAAATCAACAATGTATTTAAGGTACTTAATTGAATAAGGATTAATGCTGTATTGTTAAAATTGCTTTGAAAATAAGGAATTATTTTTCGTAAAAAGTGAATGACAAAAATTAATATTATGGGTTATCCATAAAAGATAGACATATACCATCGCGGAGTTATCTTTAGACCTTTTCAAGGTGTACAAATACTTAGTACATTATTTTGATAAATCTCGTAGGGTTTAGCCTGCGTTTGCAATGTAAGCGGAAAAAAATTCAATTATTTACGACATCACATTAGAAACCTCAAAAATTATAGTATTTCTCTACTCCGTAATGAATGTTATTATACATATAAACCTTCCCCTTGAATCACTCTATCTATTAAAAATAAAACGGAACAATATCTGTTGCGTAGTTTTAAATATTTAAGCATACATAGGGATATAGGTACATAGGGACAGACAGGGAAAGCGACTTTGTTTTATGCTATGTAGTGATTTAAAAAAAAGCTAAATAACGTGCTCACTAAATCAAATACAAAAAATAACTTTTGTATTATGGACCTCCGCAAAGTGCCTAATAAATTATCTCAAATATTGCAAAAAAAGTCAATTCAAACCAGAACATCTGTGAAAATAAAGCAATTTATAAGGAAAATAATATCAAGAATATTTGACCTTGGCATTACATTGTAGTGTAGAGGAATTTTTATAATGCCCTCTTTTGGTATAAGCACCTGAGTGAGCGAGCCTTGGTAATTTTGAAAATGATGTAAAAAAAAGAATAGAAAAATGAAAAAATAATAGGGCAGGTGGGGCTCGATCCTAGGTATTTTCACCTCTCTAGACCGCCCGTTCCCCAAATGAACTACCATGACTTTATATTTGACAGCGAAAAATTGTGATTGTATTCACGTAAATATCAAAAAATTAGAGCCCGAAAACAGTGGTAAAACGTCATTTTTTTTTAAATAAAACTTATCTAGATCGATTTTTCTCCACCAAAACTCCCTACATATTGAATTTCAGGAAAATCGTTGGAGCCGTTTTCGCAATTCCAAAAATATATATATAACATACAAGATTTATCATCATCCTCCTGCCCTAAGTGGGGTCGGCACAACACGTTAAAAACATGTTGTCATATGATTTGGCTACATATTTTACGACCGGTCGCCTGCCTGACGTCAACTTACCTTAGTCGTATTTTACGACTCCTCGGTAAGAAATAGGGTGGTCTATTTTACTCAACCGGATACCACACGGTGGGTCAACTTACCTTAGTCGCCTTTTACGACACCTCGTTAAGAAATGAGGTTGGTCTATTCTACTCAGCCGGATACCACACGGCGTATATAACATAGAAGATTAACTCATTTAAATATTAAAGATTTGTCCCGAGTGCGTGTTTAAGACTAAACAAGTCAAGTTTAAAAAGCTTTAAACAATATTCCATGTCCCTACTGTTAACCGTTGAGTTCCCTCGTCTGGAGCCAATCCTGTCATCAGGTCATGCTTATCATAAACATTGTCATCGGGACTGGACCAGTATGTATCATCTCAATCGGACCAAGGGAAGTGGGGCAAATTTAACTTGTAAGATTCCACCTTCATACATACATTGCAAGTTGGAAAAAACTTTTAATAAAGCTATGCTTTATAAGTTTTTTCGTCAAAATATAAAACACGGTAACAGTGAACTATAGTTTTAGCATTACATATATTTTGCGTCGCGGATTATATTCAAATTAAAATTCTAAACATTCTTTATTCAAGTAAACTTGTAAACAAGTGATTTTGAATCGTCAACTCTACTGCTGGTTCGGAAAGCTGTTCCTACCGAGAAGAGCCTAAGAGAAACTCGGCTCTTTTAAAATATAATTCTTATTACTAATTATTACTGTCTTGTACAGAGTCGAAGAGCAGCTATATCCACACATTCTTATCATCTAAGTAATTCTCAACAGTATAGAGTAGGCTTTCTGTATCAGCCTCGCTTTAACAGTGTTTTTAAACTGCTGTAATGGCAAAGCTAAAAATGATTGTGAAATTTTATTATAGAATCTTATCAAACCCACAAATGACTTACGTACTTCACTACATATTATAAAACAAAGTCCATATTTCCGTATGTACGCATAAAACTTTAAAACTACGCAACCGATTTTGATGCGGTTTTTTTTAATAGATAGAGCGATTCAAAAGGAAGGTTTGTACGTATAATAACATTCAATACGAAGTAGAGAAATACTGTAATTTTTGAGGTTTCTGTAAATAATTACATTTTTTTCCGCTTACATTGCAAACGCAGGCTAAACCCTACGAGATTTATCAAAATGATGTACTAAGTATTTGTACACCTTAAAAAGGTCTACAGAAAAGTCCGCGATGATATATGTCTATCTCTTATGGATAACCCACAATAGCAGTTTTTTTCGTTTACTTTTTACGAAAAATGATGCCTTATGTTCAAAACAATTTTTATACAATACAGCATTAATCCTTATCCAATTGAGTACCTTAAATAAATTGTTCATTTAATATAGATCAATATTGCCGTTTACAGCATGTAATTTAAGTGAACATTTTCGGAGATATTACAGATTTAAAATCCCGCGAAGAGGCCGCGCTTCGACCTATAAGCACTTCGAATCCAGCAGCTATATCGTTCTTTCCAGAGTTTGTTTAACGACAAGGAAGCTGTGAATGTTGTATATAAAGACATTCTGTAATTAATTGTAAAAATTAAATACATAGGGAAAATGTAAAAGTAAATAAGTAAAAATGTACTATATGAATTTAGATATTCCAAAGATAGCAGGAAATCTTCTTGGTACAGGGAAAGGAAATTGTTTTTCTCCAAATTTAACGCTTGCGGGCCACGGGCAGTAATGAATAAATTACAAAACTACTGCATCGGTTTTAATCATTTTTTTTACACTGAATGACATGGGATATATATTTTATACCCGTGCGAAGCAGGGGCAGGCCGCTAGTTTGTATACAAAGCATGACCGCAAGCTAATGTCGTTACCTACTTTTCTATTATATACATCGCCACTTTTTTAATAATGTATATGTTATGCACAAGTAAATTGCTATAAAATTTACTGTGAAGCAAATGTAAGAATACCTGTTTCCTTAAAATTCTCTCGCAGTGAATCACGCGGACTTAAATTGCAAATGATTCTTTTATGTTATACAAAAATTTTTTATCATCCACGCATTACGTTATAGCAATATTCCATAAGTCATAATATATAGACTGTTGCCACGTGATATGTTAATAATAGACGCTTTTCAATGTCCTATTTCTGTTGAATTAACGAGATTTCTGTACCCTATATGTTACCCCGGTGTATCAGGAATAATTGTGCCAAATTTCGCCTATATTTCTTCAGCGGATTCGCCGTGAAAGAGTAACAAACGTATATCCATACTCACAAACTTTCGCATTTATAATATTAGTAGTATTACAAAAGCTTACTTACTTTGCTCAGCGATTTCTATATGCCGTTTCTTTTCAACAATGGTCATATAATCTTCATCTGGACCTATTTTAAGTTCAGGACTCACTGTATCATCGATGTCCACTGGCCCACTGCTGGGCCGAGTTAAAGGTTTATTCGTTATAGGTGGCCCTATAGCAACAGCTGGTATAACACCGTCTTGAATAGGACGTTGTGTTGTGTAACGATTTTTCTCATAAGATTTAGTTGTTCCATAATTGACTATTGTATTCCTTTTTCCATCTACGAATATTAATCTTTCTTCATTATGTTTATTTGCGTTTTCTACCTTTTTATTATTAACTCTATCGTTATTATCTCTTCCATTATTATTAACTATATTATAATTTACTTTAGAGTTATCTTTATTTATTTTACCCTCGGTTGTTCTAGGTTTAGCTGTAGATATTTTAGTTTTTCTAGGTGTTACAAATTCGCCGGAATATAAGAATGGGGTAGTTTTTCTCGTGGTATTTTCTGTGCGTCGTCTAGTGCTTTCAATTCTTTTGGTTTGTGTTTTTGGTTTCTTAGTCGTTATATCGAATTGGAAGATAGGTCTCAGAGTTTGTTGGTTTGGTTGTAGGGCTGAGAAGAAATCTGTAAGGAATGTTATATTAGTTTAACTTTTTACTTCTTGTTTTTGATTCGATTGTTTGTAATCTCTTTATTGCATTAATTTAAATAAAAATAAAACAATTGCTAGACATTTGCTAGTAAGGAATAATTTTGTAATATCTTTATTGCATTATTAAAATAAAAAATAAAAATAAACAACATAATTTGCAATGGCGGGCTTATTCCGGAATCAGAATCTCTTACAGCCAACCCGTTTTAAATTAAGTAAATATTAATACAATGAACTAAAATAAAAATTAAACTTAACCAATAATAACTAAGATGCTGTGGCAGCCAGTGGTAACACCGTGCGACTCTTTCGAGGAGGTCACGGGTTCAAACCCAGGCATACACCAATGAGTTTTCTGTTAAAACTTATGTGTCTAATTGATAATTGCAATTTATCACACGCTTTTCGGTGAAGGAAAACATCGTGAGGAAACCTGCATATCTCTATATAATTCTGGTGATATGTGTAACCTACCAATCATTGGAGCAGCGTGGTAGGTCTTAGCTCCAATCCTTCTTTACAAAAACGAGAAGAGGCATATTCTCAGCAGTGGGATAGTAACAGGCCGATTCTTTAATAATAACAAAGAGACCTTTTTTTAAATAATTTATAGAATTAGGCGTTACTTTGCGGAGATCCTAATACAAAAGTAATAATAAAATTATTTTGCTATAATCCGCGATGAAGTAAAATAGAAAATATATATAATGCTAAAGACCGTTAGACCTTTTTTTCGTTTTATGCCTGCCAAAATATTTACACATAAAAACTACTAGCATAGCATACATTACAAAGTAATTAAGGTAATAAAGTGCAGTGTAATAAGGTGGTACAAAAACTGCTTGTTCTATAACTCTAAAAAAATAGTAATTAATTTACGCTTACCAAAGAATTGGGCGTCCGCGATACTCAGGGTCAGTAAGAGACAGGCGGCATACATATAGTTAACCATTTTCTCATCTTATATACCTGTAAAAGATACAGTTAAAATATTATTCAAATGTATGTATGTCCCGGTCCACTCGGGAAGAGAAAAAGGGGCAGACCACTACAACGTTGGTCAGATGAAATTATAAAACTTGTTGGAAGTGACTGGATATATGTTGCAGATGCTAGAGAAGTTTGGAAAAAAATATAGGAGGCCTATACTCAGAAGAGGTCCTTAAAATAAACATAAACTGACATAATTTGTTTTTACATATAATTTAATAATAATTAACATAACAATTAAAATAGAAATTATAATATTAAAATAATCTACAAATAAAATAAATAAATTATAAATAAAATTATAAAAAAATATATATATATAACTCATTAAGGACACAATAAAAGGCTATAAAAAAAATGTATGTATTTATTTAGCCGTGTGGTATCCGGCTGAGTAGAATAGACCAACCTCATTTCTTACCGAGGTGTCGTAAAAGGTGACTAAAGTAAGTCGAGCCGCCGTGTGGTATCCGGCTGAGTAGAATAGTACCAACCTCATTTCTTACTGAGGTGTGTTAAAAGGGGACTAAGGTAAGTCGAGCCGCCGTGTGTTATCCGGCTGAGTAGAATAGACCAACCTCATTTCTTACTGAGGTGTCGTAAAAGGCGACTAAGGTAAGTCGAGCCGCCGTGTGTTATCCGGGTGAGTAGAATAGACCACCCTCATTTCTTACCGAGGTGTCGTAAAAGGCGACTAAGGTAAGTTGACCCACCGTATGGTATCCGGTTTAGTAGAATAGACCAACCTCATTTCTTACCGAGGTGTCGTAAAAGGGGAGTAAGGTAAGTCGAGCCGCCGTGTGGTATCCGGCTGAGTAGAATAGACCAACCTCATTTCTTACCGAGGTGTCATAAAAGGCGACTAAGGTAAGTCGAGCTGCCGTGTGGTATCCGGCTGCGTAGAATAGACCACCCTCTTTCTTACCGAGGTGTCGTAAAAGGCGACTAAGGTAAGTCGAGTCGCCGTGTGGTATCCGGCTGAGTAGAATAGACCAATCTCATTTCTTACCGAGGTGTCGTAAAAGGCGACTAAGGTAAGTCGAGTCGCCGTGTGGTATCCGGCTGAGTAGAATAGACCAACCTCATTTCTTACCGAGGTGTCGTAAAATGCGACTTAGGTAAGTCGACCCGCCGTGTGGTATCCAGCTGAGTAGAATAGACCACCCTCATTTCTTACCGAGGTGTCGTAAAAGGCGACTAAGGTAAGTTGACCCACCATGTGGTATCCGATTTAGTAGAATAGACCACCCTCTTTCTTATCGAGATGTCGTAAAATACGACTAAGGTAAGTTGACGTCAGGCGGTCGGTCGTAAAAACGCAGCCAAATCATGTGACAACATGTTTTTAACATGTTGTGCCGACCCCACTTAGAGTGGGATAAGGGCAGGAGGATGATGATGAGTATGTATTTATTATTTTTTTATTAGTTAAACCGCGGGATATTAACTAGCAATATAAAGAAAAGATAAAGATTAAAGATATAGATTGTTATAAAGGGAAAATACTTAATACTTTACGTAAAAAAAACATTTCAATGTTAACTACATATTTGACATTTAACGGAGGGCGTTGACCTCTGTAAACGGACCTCCAGATGAAATCTTCCGGTAGTATTTTTCTGAGAGAAATTCTCTCTTTGTTTTCTCCATGTTTTTGTTGTAATTTTAATCCGATAATAAACAGTCGAAAATAACCTCAATGTTCGTTCGCGTAACATTAATAACATAACTATACTCTTGAAGATTATTTAGAAGATAAGAATGTGTGAATATAGCTCTCTTTGAACCTGTACAAGACAGTAACGACATAATGTAAATAGTATTAAGAATTATATTTTTAAAAGAGCAACCGCCGAGTTTCTTGCTGGCTCTTCTCGGTAGGAACAGCTTTCCGAACCAGCAGTAGAGTTGACGATTCAAAAGCACTTGTTTACAAGTTTATTTGAATAAAGAATATTTTGAATTTGAATTTGAATATGTAAATGAGTTTCGTTCAAACATTCCCTATGCAGCGCTGCGGGTGCGTTCCATTCACAGTTAATTCAAAAAAAGCGCGACCGTAGAATAAGCGATAAAATTAGTATTTTTCGTCCTATATTATTTTTCTATAATATATAGTACAATTGACTAAAATATAGTACGATACTATATAATATAGTACGGACTAACTAACTGGTCTAGTATGGATTGCGGAATATTGTAGAAGCGAATACCGAGACCAAAGATTAAGTTGCTAAAGGTCTGTTTCACAAGTTATTGATAAAGTGGCTTGACTGGCCCGTTGGCGCAGTTGGTAGTGATCCTTCAGCTCCGCGGGTCGCGGGTTCGATTCCCGCCGAGGGCCAACATTTTCAATAAATGAATTTGTTGGCCTTTGAGCCTGGGTGTATATTTGTATTTAAGTATGTATTTAAAAAATATATAAGTATATATTCACCAGTTTTCTGTCTACCATAACACGAGTATTAAGTTACTTACTTTGGGGATGGACGACCGTGTGTGTAAGTGTCCCATATATTTATTTATTTAAAGTGTCGGATAGTTAACCGACAAATAAAGTAAGTAGCAGATAAATGTCTCTAAAAATTGATAAAAACGCGGCCATTTTGTAATAGGTATTTGCTATCCAGCAGATAAACAAAATAACAGTCACATGATCTACCTGTTAACTTATTAGGGACTTTAAGTGCTGAATAAGCCTATAAGAAAGCTGAGAAACGCAAAATTCCGTTATATGTGTCAGATATGTTCCAAATAAACTGATAATTTATTGGTAACTTGTGAAACAGGCTCTTACTCAGATGAGTCTATACTACTCGTACTATATTATATAGTATCGTACTATATTTTAGTCAATTGTACTATATATTATAGAAAAATAATATAGGACAAAAAATACTATATTTTTATCGCTAATTCAATTGTCGCGCTTTTTTTAATCAACTGTGAATGGAACGCACCCGCAGCGCTGCATAGGGAATGTTTGAACGAAACTCATTTATTTATGTATGGGGCTTAGTTAGTAACTCTTACAACTTCTTTGTCAATGTCAAATGTCACCGTCAACGTCTCAATTAATGCTACTCAAACGAACGTTGAGGTTATTTTTGAATATCGAAAATGTATCTGTATTGAAAATGACTGCTGAAAAATGGCAAATGCTTTTCAAAAGTTCAGATGAAATTTTAACAAAAATATTTTTAAAATTATTTCCTGTCTTCTCTCCATTCCTGCAACTTCCGCTGTTACAGAAAGAATTTTCTCCGTCATGAATGAGAAATGGAGAGAAGAAAAGAATAGAGCATCTATTAATTTAATCAAAAATGGATTGTTAATTTACTTTAATATAGACCTAACTTGCTCAGATGGCTATTATTATTTAAAAAATAATAGAACCTTGATGGCCAAAGCGATAATAATAAATAATCATGGAAAAATAAATAATGATTGAAAATAGATGTGTACTATATTTTTTTCCTGAATTTCCAAAGTACTATATTTTTTTATATAAAAAGAAAAATACTATTTTTCTGCAAAAAAAGGTGGCAACCGTAGTTTTATAATATTATAGTTGAGTTGCTGTATGTAACCAAGATATAATATTAAAGATGCTACAGTAAAAGTACATTGACCAAGTACTTCGACTTACCAACACAATCTATTTGTTTAATGTGGCAATACCGGAAAAAACATTAGATAAATACATCCACGGTTAACTGCAATAACAATCGATTTATAAACTTTATAAAACAACGTTAAATTTAACCCGATAAAGTTTATAGTTCTATGAATGATAGAACAAAAGAAAATTATACAGTGATTATGTTAAAACATGTTTAGATTGCGATTCTGTATTCATTGATCTTTACATATTAGAACATGTTTATCCGTTTTAACACCTCGGTTAATCGCCTCTTCAGGTGACAAGAGGGCTGGCTCCTTTTTCGCACAAAGAATCAGCTTAGCGATTCAGCGCGGAAACGCTGCCAGCATTCTTGGGACCATTCTACGTGGGCATTATTTGTATAGTCCTAGCGTGTAGGTAATAGATAGATATAACTTGTACATTTTTGCTGTATATAAAAAAATGAAGCAATTAAAAAAAATAAAAAAATTGACGGGGAGAAATGTAGGATTCGATCCCAGACTTTTTAGTTTTTTTGTAGCACGCCCGTGTTGCAGGCTATCACAACTTTACAGCTAAAAATATCATATGAATTTTATTCAAAATATTAGCATATTTTCAGTGCCCGTAAACAGGGTTTTAGTGGAGAAAATGGAAAACAATGTCTTTTTATACCTGTTTTTGAGCACTAAAAAAACTGCTTAAATAGGAATAGAGAGCAAATAAAATTTTTGGCTGTCAAACGTAATGCTGTGCAATATATATATAACTAGCGGCCTGCCCCTGCTTCGCACGGGTATAAAATATATATCCCATGTCACTCAGTGTAAAAAAAATGATTAAAATCGATCCAGTAGTTTTGATTTATTCATTACTGCCCGTGGCCCGCACGCGTTAAATTTGGAGAAAAACAATTTCCTTTCCCTATACCAAGAAGATTTCCTGCTATCTTTGGAATATCTAAATTCATATACAACATTTTTACTTATTTACTTTTACATTTTCCCGATGTATTTTATTTTTACAATTTATTACAGAATGTCTTTAAACAAACTCTTGAAAGAGCGACATCGCTGCTAAAGTCGAAGTGTTATATAGGGCGAAGCGCGGCCTCCTCACGGCATTTTAAATCTGTAATATCTCCGAAAATGTTCACTTAAATTACATGCTGTAAACGGCCATATTGATCTATATTAAATCAACAATTTATTTAAGGTACTTAATTGGATAAGGATTAATGCTGTATTGTATAAGAATTGCTTCAAAAATAAGGCATTATTTTTCGTAAAAAGTAAACGACAAAAAATGCTTTAGTGGGTTATCCATAAGAGATAGACATATACCATCGCGGACTTTTCTGTAGACCTTTTCAATGTGTACAATTACTTAGTACATTATTTTGATAAATCTCGTAGGGTTTAGCCTGCGTTTGCAATGTAAGCGGAAAAAAATGTAATTATTTACAGAAACCTCAAAAATTACAGTATTTCTCTACTCCGTATTGAATGTTATTATACGTACAAACCTTCCTCTGGAATCACTCTATCTATTAAAAAAAACCGCATCAAAATCTGTTGCATAGTTTTAAAGTTTTATGCATACATAGGGATATATGGACTTTGTTTTATAATATGTAGTGAAGATTAACTCATTTAAATATTAAAGATTCCTCAATGTTTCTCCACTCGCTTACATAAAGCATTCCAAAGTAAATTACCCACATTTATCCGTCAATTAAAATATGCAGGTGTATTAAAGATGTAAACAAATTTACATTCTAGTTTCCATATATAATACAACCTTTTTTTGCATACAAATTTAAATACCAACTACTATTACTATATGTAAACAAAATACCTTACGCGCATGTATGTTTGTTCGCGATAAATATAAAAACTACTCAACAGATTTTCATGCTGTTTTCACTAATAGACAGAACAATTTACAAAGAAGTTTAATAATAATAATAAATATATGGGACACTTACACACACGGTCGTCCGTCCCCAAAGTAAATAACTTAATACTTGTGTTATGGACAGACAACTGGTGAATATATACTTATATATGTTTTAAATACATACTTTAATACAAATATACACCCAGGCTCAAAGGCCAACAAATTCATTTATAGAAAATGTTATAAATCTACTGAACAGATATTCATGCTGTTTTCACTAATAGACAGAACAATTTACAAAGAAGTTTTTAATGTATGATTTGTGAGGGTTTAGTAAATTACTATATATTATGAAATATCAACTTTTTTAAATTTTTTATTTAAGCCTAGCTCGGTGATTTTTTACAAATTAAAAAAAGGAATTTAAAAAAAATGTAAAAAATAATAGGGTAGGTGGGGCTAGATTAGCGATGTGAAAAAATAATATGTGTAGTTTGGCTAAATTGGTTTCATCCAACAATGCATATCTAATCTTAAAAAACAAGAAAAAGAGTAAAAAAGAAAAAGGGATACCTAAAATAATCGATTTTTAAAAAATCGATTTTTGCTAAAAAAAAATAATCGATTATTAAAAATCGATTATTAGAAAAAATAATCGGGATTTTAAAAATCGATTATATTTTCACATCGCTATTTCCCCGTACGTACGTCCGGACCATCGTCATAATATAAAAGTAAGTAAGTAGCGGCCTGTTACTATCCCACTGCTGAGAATAGACCTCTTCTCTCCGTTTGTGGAGAGAAGGGTTGGAGCTAAGACCTACCACGCTGCTCCAATGCGGATTGGTAGGTTACACATACCTCCAGAATTCTCTAGAGATATGCAGGTTTCCTCACGATGTTTTCCTTCACCGAAAAGCGTGTGATAAATTGCATTATCAATTAGACACATAAGTTTTAACAGAAAAACTCATTGATGCCCGGGTTTGAAACCGTGACCTCCTCGAAAGAGTCGCACGGTGTTACCGCTGGGCTACCACAGCTTAGTTAGCTCGTCATACAAACCACAATATAATTTAAATCAATCAATATCATATAGTTTATGATATTAATGATTTTATAATCACTACAGTTACGGGAATTTACAGAGCGAGTAATTAATAAATCTTTATTGCCTGTTCTATATTTAATATCAGCGATAACACTGGTCAACTGTTTTTGTTACATAAACTTAGTGGTAATTTATGTTTAGGCTGGTAACCCTTAAAAAAACCATAAAAAAAATATATATCGTTATATAATTGTATCGTTTCAATCACGTCCAGTTTTTAGTGACATAAATACATTTGTGTACAGTTTTTAGTGACACAAATACACCGTGCCTTGCTCGGCAATTTTTCAAAATAAAAAAAATCAAATAAAAACTTAAAAAAAATAAATAATAGGATAGGTGGGGCTTTATCCTAGGTATTTCCATTTCTTGAGACTGCCCGTTCCCCGAATAAGCTACTGAATTGACAGTGAATGGCAAAAATTGAATCCTATATAAATTTTAGTATTTTTTAATGACCAAAAATAAAGGATAAAATGATAAAATGATTTTTTTTAAATGAAACCTAGCTAGATCGATTTTTGTCAAAATTTTTGAAAAATTACAAAGATTAAATAAATGAAATTCTAATATATATAAAGCTGAAGAGTTTGTTTGTTTGAACGCGCTAATCTCAGGAACTACTGGACCGTTTTGAAAAATTCTTACAGTGTAAGACATTCTATTTATCGAGGAAGACTATAGGCTATATCTCACTAAGATGAATAGGAGAGGAGCAGTAATAAAAAATAATACGAAAACGACAAGTTTAAAAGCTCTAAATAAGAGTCCACGACAGTATATGTCTAGCTTTTAAGGTTAACCTACAATAACCATTTTTATGGTTATGAAAATACTATATTACGGTTTTAATCTTTCCACGCGGGCGGAACCGCTGGGGATTGCTAATAAGGAATAATAGTGCCTAATTTCATCGATATTACTTCAGCGAATGCCCGTGAAAGAGTTTATTTTTGATTTCTTTTTTACATTATTAAAATAAAAAACAAAAAAACAACATAATTTGCAATCGCGGGCTTATTCCGTAATCGGAATCCGACCAGTCTAAAATTAAAAGAGGCAAATATAACTATAGTGAATTAAATTTAAAATTAGCTTATTCGGGGAACGGGCAGACTCGAGAAATGAAAATACCGAGGGGAATCCCCAACTACCTAATTGATTATTTCTTTTTTTTAATTTGTAAATAATTATTATTTAAGTATTTGAATTTGTAATGACATAACAAGAGTAACAAACATATATTATCCTACAAACTTTCGCATTTATCTTTAATATTTAAATGAGTTAATCTTGTATATATATATATAATTATTTTTTTTTTCCGAATCTCGGAAACAGCCCCAGTGATTTTTTTTTGAAATATACGTTAAATACAATCACAATTTTTCGCTGTCAAACGTAAAGTCATGGTGGTTTATTTGGGGAACGGGCGGTCTAGAGAGATGGATATATCTAGGAACGAGCCCCACCTGCCCTATTATTTTTTCATTTTTCTTTTCAATTTTTTTTACATCATTTTAAAAATTACTGAGCAAGGCTCAGTCATTTTTACATCATTTTAAAAATTACTGAGCAAGGCTCAGTCATTTTTACATCATTTTAAAAATTACTGAGCAAAGCTCAGTCAACCAGGCACTAATAACATAATAAAAGTAACAAACATACATCCATACTCACAAACTTTCGCATTTATAATATTAGTAGGAAAATAGGATTTACATCTTACCGGAACTATATTAAACACTGACTTCACGTTAATATTTAACTAAATTCTCTCTTCTAAAACTCACAACACTTATTTATAGTTTTATTTTCCGCGTTTCAATATCACTGAGACAACGCGCGTTTCGTTTGCGGAATTAAATTACACTGAATAGCATGTTGGAAGAGTTGTCAAACAGGAATTTAGGGTTGTCGCTTTTATACCTTTATTTGTTAACTAGTAATCGACAGCGGCTCCGCTCGTGGAAAGATTAGAATAATAAAGTATTTTGATAACCGTAAAAATGGTTAAAGTGGGTTAACTTTAAAACAAAGACGTATGCTTGGGGAGTTTTATTTAGAACTTTTAGAGGGGAACAGTTTTGTAATATATGATTTTTGAATAACTATTACCGTTTAAATAATTTATAGAATTAGGCGTTACTTTGCGGAGATCCATAATACAAAAGTAATAATAAAATTATTTTGCTATAATCCGCGAAGAAGTAAAATAGAAAATATATATAATGCTCAATGTAAGTGGACAATCGGTTATCATACCTGATACATGCAGGATTCGTAAAAACACATGCACAAACCTCCACCACCGACACCACGATACACAAGCACTATATACGTTCACTATCACAAACTCAACAATCGTTTCGTCCCGCAACCGAAGCATCATCAGACCAAAATCGCAAAGCCCTTGCGATTTTGGTCGTGGAGTCTATCTCCTGATTAAATCCTGCATGTATCAGGATAAATAATTTTATTATTACTTTTGTATTACCGTTTACTCAGCGCATGCAAGGAAAGCTTTAAATTTTGCTGTTTGTGTAATTTTTTTTATTGCTGCTCCTCTCCTATTTTGGGGCTTTGGAAGGAACGCTAAAATGTAGAATGTAATTCAAATGCCATTGATATTTTTAGCTGTCAAACGTATTGTTGTGATAGCCTAATGAGTAACGGGTGAACCAAAAAAAGTTCAAAACCGGGTTTAGAGTCCCAAATGTCACCGGAAAAAGAAAGAAAGCGTTCTTTCTTTTTTTTAATTGCATTTTTTATATCACGCCGTGTGGTATCCAGCTAAATAGAATAGTACCACCCTCATTTCTTACCGAGGTATCTTAAAAGGCGACTAAGGTAAGTCGACCTGCCGTGTGGTATCCGGCTAAGTAGTATAGACCAACCTCATTTCTTACCGAGGTGTCGTAAAAGGTGACTAAGGTAAGTTTACCCACCGTGTGGTATCCGGTTTATTAGAATAGACCACCTCTTTTTTACCGAGGTGTCGTAAAATACGACTGAGGTAAGTTGACGTCAGGCAGGCGGCAGGTCGTAAAAACGCAGCCATATTATGTGACAGCATGTTTATAATATGTTATACCGACCCCACTTAAAGTGGGATAAGGACAGGAAGATGATGATGAATTGCATTTTTTATATCCTGTAGAAAGCAGTGGTAGCCCAGCTGTAACACCGTGCGCATCTTTCGAGGAGGTCTAGAGTTCAAACCCCGGGCAGGCACCAATGAGTTTTCTAGTAAAACTTATGTGTCTAATTGATAATTGCAATTTATCACACGCTTTTCGGTGAAGGAAAACATCGCGAGGAAACCTGCATTACGATGTTTTCCTTCACCGAAAAGCGTGTGATAAATTGCAACTATCAATTAGACACATAAGTTTTAATAGAAAAACTCATTGGTGTCTGCCCGGGTTTGAACCCATGATCGTCTCTAGAGATTCACACGGTCGCACCGCTAGGCCATCACAGCTTACACTTATATATATATATATATATGGGTTTTTTTTTCAGAATCTCGGAAACGGCTCCTACGATTTTCTTGAAATTCAGCATGTAGGGAGTTTTGGGGAGAAAATGGATCTGGTTAGGTTTTATCTCTGTTTTTGGGCATAAAAAAACAAACAGACAAACAGTATGGCTGTTATATACATATTATATTGAGTGACAGCCCTAGTCTTCAATCTAAGCGCCATTATGGCCGGCAATGCTTAGAAGAAATCGAATATAAGTAGGCGTTATACCGTGCAAGCCATAAGCGAGAAGCGATATGAATTGAATTGATAATTGAAATTTGAAATTTGAGTCGCGGTTTTGATTCCGAGGGCCAACATTTTCTATAAATGAATTAGTTGGTCTCCGAGTTACGTATATTTGTATTTAAGTATGTATTTAAAAAATATATAAGTATATATTCACCAGTTGTCTGTCACCCATAACATAAGTATTAAGTTATTTTGGGGACGGACGACCGTGTGTAGACGACCGTAAATGTCCCATATATTTATTTTTATACTTTTAATTATTCCTCCTTTTATTGTAATAAATTTCTATACATTAGTATAGGTATAATAGACTACCCTCTTTCTTACCGAGGTATCGATCCCCACCATCGATCCCCATCCATACCCACAAACTTTCGCATTTATAATATTAGTAGGAAGTATTATTTCTATGTCATCCTATTCCTGTAGAATCAACAGGATTTCTATAGCCTATATGTTACCCCGGTGTTTAAGGATAATTGTGCCAAATTTCATCGATATAGGTTCAGCGGATTCGCTGTGAAAGAGTAACAAACATACATCCATACTCACAAACTTTCGCATTTATAATATTAGTAGGATAAATAAAAGTAAAAAAAAAATTATAACTGGATAGATGGGGCTCGATCCTAGGTATTTCCATTTCTCGCAACCACTCGTTCCCCGAATAATCTACGCTGACTTGACAATAAAAAACAAAAATAGTGTTTTATATAAGTCAGTAAGTACCGGCCTGTTACTATCCCACTGCTGGGCATAGGCCTCTTCTCTCCGTTTTTTTTTTTGGAGAGAAGGATTGGAGCTAAGACCTACCACGCTGCTCCAATGCGGATTGGTAGGTTACACATATCTCCAGAATTCTCTAGAGATATGCAGGTTTCCTCACGATGTTTTCCTTCACCGAAAAGCGTGTGATAAATTGCAATATTCAATTAGACACATAAGTTTTACTAGAAAACTCATTGGTGCCTGCCCGGGGTTTGAACCCTAGACCTCCTTGAGAGAGGCGCACGGTGATACCGCTGGGCTACCACAGCTTAAATTAAATTTTTGTATTTTTTTAATGCCCAAAAACAGGGATAAAACAATTTTTGAAATATAAAACTTAGCTAGATCGCCCAAAACCCCCTACGTGCTGAATTTCAGGAAAATCGTTGGAGCCGTTTCCGAGATTCCGAAAATATATACATACAAGATTAACTCATTCAAATATTAAAGATTACTTATTGTACTATAGACCTTTACAAAGAAACGTCCAATTCTATAATTTACCCTAAGATTATTATTACCTAAAATTAGATATCAAATGCAATATATAACTGTTTGTCATTGTACCGTTTGTCTATGATTTCGATGATTGCATTTTGATTTTGCGGTGCAATGATTCACAGTTAGCCCATTTTTAGCAATTCAATGTTAATATACAGTTCGTAATATATTTTATCTATTCTGATACTATAATACAAAGATTATAAAACTGAAACCAAAATTCTTATGACAAACATTACGTACAGGCCAAAAATTAAAAATTTAAAAGTTTTATTACAATACAGGTCTTGTATGGACACCTGTATCATAATATAACTTTTTAATCATAACGATACACCTATACAACCTCCAGCTGGACCGAGGAGGGTGAACTTCTACCTTAAAACAAAAGGTTTCAATGAACGAGTCCGCGGCGACTCAACACGCATGCGCAATTGATGTTTGCGCCTTGGCGCTAACATTTGACATTTAAAAATCTTTTCAATATTTAAACAGTTTGGTTTTTATTAATATTTTGGTTTACATAGTTTTTGTATATTTTGGTTTCTGTTTATTGAATATATTTAACTGAGCTATTTTAATATAAGGGTTATTTGCTAGATTTATCAAACTATGGTCTCTAGAAAACGATTAATTAAACGAATTCGAATTCGAAACGAAAACGATTAAACGATTTCAGTCTTCCCGGATCGATCTGATTTTTGTGATGGAGATATTTGCAGAGTTCGAGAGTGACAGAAGCTACTATTGATTCCAAGAATACAATCCTGAACGATGTTGCGGGTGAAAGCTAGTTTACTATAAATATAATTGAAAACTGGACGCCATTACCGGATGTCGTATGGTCTAATTAATAAAAGACAGCGACTAGATTAATAAATACAAGCTCTAACGTGACTTCGTTTGACTTTATAATGGACTATCATTATCCCACTTCTGAATATAATGACTTAATATCACGCATAATCGTTTGTAATCACCGATTATGAACTCACTCTTCTTGGAACAGCTTTCCGAACCAGCAGTAGAGTTGACGATTCAAAAGCACTTGTTTACAAGTTTATATCAATAAACATAATTTTGAATTTGAATTTGAACAGGTAAAGTAATAATAAACCTCGCTGAAGATTTAACTTACACCACACACTATGAAAGCGATATCATATATTTTGTTAAAGGGTTTTTCCTTTGACGCTTATAAGTAAACTTGATAACTTTCAGTTAAATATTGTTTACTCACTGACCACAAATACCAAAGGTTAAAGGTTAATTAATAAGGGCATCATCCTTACAAACTATATAAATATTGTTAGATAGGCTAAATTCAATTTAAAATGAATAATATAAATAAACGAATGCGTGTAGGGAATCACGCCGGGCACTTTACAGTGCACCAACACTTATCACTATAAAACCCAACGACAGAATGATTCTACCATCTTCGGAACACAAATTTTTGAGAAGAACTGGCAAAAAAGGTAACTTTTTCAAATTAAAAAAAAATCGATTGATTCATATTAAAATAATCGATTTTTTCTACTCCAGGTTCATCCCTAGAGCAAATCACGTCAGCCGTTGTTTTATAAACACTTTTACAACAGATATCTGGATTCCTAATAATATAGTTTAAAAATCATTCTCGTGCCCTTATTTATTTTTTATTTATTTATTTATTGGAACCCCAACAAGAATGCACTTAAACTAAATTCAAACTTAAACAATATTGTGTCCTGCTACAAGTAAATCCTTACCTACAGGTGTACACAGCATGCGTACTTATTGTGCTATACGCGCTTAACAATTTTGACGAAAACTAAATATTTAAATTTATATTTTAAAAAGCTACAATCAAAGATTACAGTGTACATAATAAATAGAGGTGTTATGAATATATTCGGAATAGGTATATGGAATATAATACAGCCCACCTAATACCTAATACCTGATGTAAAAGTAACCTGTTACCAGATAATAGTCAAATAATAGCTGTCCAAGATAATAGGGTCGATATCGGTCGCCGTGTGCGTGGTGATCGCCGGAGCGCTGCCTATTCCGCTTAATAATAGGGAGTATTCCGTAACAGGCTAATACGGTAATACCTGTATTGAGAACTTCAGTAGTAGCGAGTCGCCAACTGTGAGCGAGAAATCGGGATTTGATTTGCTAAATATGCGCCTTGGGATGGTTACTAAGTAAGTGAACAATGTACGAGTGTACACTACGATAATCTATTGTACTAAACTAATATTGAATATTGTAATGTAATAATATATAACATTGTAATAAGAAATTATATTCTGTTACACACGCACGTCGGGTTTCATGTTAACGCGCATTTTTACTAATAAAATTTATAGTATATAGATATTTATAGTATTTATATTTGGTATAAAGATATCTCGCAGATAGAAACAATTGATGTTTTTAAATGTAGATATGTAATATAAGACAAGTTAATAATATTTTAAATGATAAAACATTCATATAACCACAAAAATAAATAACAAACATTTAAATGAACAGAAAAATATAAAAACCATGATTACTTATCAATTATTGTACATAAGGTGTACATTAATGAAATAGATGGGTAACTCGCAGTCGTTTTTTGTGATCCGTAATAGCGCCATCTAGAAATCAACCTTTGTACTAAAAAGGTCAAAGAGTCATATATATTAAATATATACTATATATGTATATATAATATTTTTGAAGTAGGGCGGGGTATAAATACAAAAGAAATGAAAAAACAAAATTATTGGAAATTTATCTATTTTGTATAAATAATACAGTCGTTTTAACAATAAATTAATTTTGATTTAAAAATAACGAAAATAACAATTACTTTAGTATTGCAGGCTTATAAATATATATGCGAAAGTTAAAAGTACAAATCAAGCCATTATAAATATAAATAAATATTTGGGACACTTACACACACGGTCGTCCGTCCCCAATGTAAGTAAACTTAATTTTAATACTTGTGTTATGGTAGACAGACAACTGGTGAATATATACTTATATAATTTTAAATACAAATATCCACCCAGGCTCAAATACCAACAACTTCATTTATAGAAAATGTTTGCCCTCGGCGGAAATCGAACCTGCGAACCACGGAGCCAACGGGCCAGTCCAGTTAATAATAAAGTATGTACTTTAAACATTAACATAAGAACGTCATACGTAAATTATCTGATATTATATCGTTTATTACACCTAGAAGCAATGATGCATATAGAAAAGAATTGGCTTTACTACATGCCTTGTGTATTAAATAACTCACCAAAACAACATTAACAAATCGAACAAATTAAAATGAAATGGAAAATTTTTAAGGAAATAAAAACGGATATATGTAAACATGTTTGCGCCAAAACACGTCGGTTTCTGAACACGTTATCTGCTTCTAAATTATTATATTTAGCGGACCTCCAATCCTCTGTATCCAAGTTTGGAATAAATCCATATTCTTAGAGGATCTGCAACAATTATTTTAAGCATATATAAATTAATACTATTCGATAATCTAAGTATAAACGTCATTGCCATAGACGCGGCAGGAGTTTTGATTAATTTAATAATAAGCACTCACCTTCACCAAAGACTGTTGGACAAAAAACATTTTGCGACATTTTTTTCTAAGTAACATACAAAAACTAATAATATTCAAATCAAAGTCCATATCACTACATATTATAAAACAAAGTTTGTCGCATTTCTTGTACGCATAAAACTTTAAAACTTCGCAACAGATTTTGATGCGGTTTTTTTAATAGATAGAGTGATTCTAGAGGAAGGTTTGTACGTATAATAACATTCAATACGGAGTAGAGAAATACTGTAATTTTTGAGGTTTCTGTAAATAATTACATTTTTTTCCGCTTACATTGCAAACGCAGGCTAAACCCTACGAGATTTATCAAAATAATGTATTAAGTATTTGTACACACTGAAAAGGTCTACAGAAAAGTCCGCGATGGTATATGTCTATCTCTTATCGATAACCCACTATAGCATTTTTTGTCATTTACTTTTTACGAAAAATAATGCCTTATTTTTGAAGCAATTTTTATACAATACAGCATTAATCCTTATCCAATTAGGTACCTTAAATAAATTGTTGATTTAATATAGATACATATGGCCGTTTACAGCATGTAATTTAAGTGAACATTTTCGGAGATATTACAGATTTAAAATGCCGTGAGGACGCCGCGCTTCGCCCTATAACACTTCGAATCCAGCAGCTATATCGTTCTTTCAAGAGTTTGTTTAACGATAAGGAAGCTGTGAATGTTGTATATAAAGACATTCTGTAATTAATTGTAAAAATTAAATACATAGGGAAAATGTAAAAGTAAATAAGTAAAAATGTACTATATGAATTTAGATATTCCAAAGATAGCAGGAAATCTTCTTGGTTTAGGAAAGGAAATTGTTTTTCTCCAAATTTAACACTTGCGGGCCACGGGCAGTAATGAATAAATGAAAACTACTGGATCGATTTTAATCATTTTTTTTACACTGACATGGGATATATATTTTATACCCGTGCGAAGCAGGGGCAAGTCGCTAGTATTAAAATAAAACAACGCCGTGTGATATCAGGCTGAATAGAATAGGCCAACCTCATTTCTTACCGAGGTTTCGAAAAATACGACTTAGGTAAGTTGACGTCAGGCAGGCGGCCGGTCGTAAAAACGCAGCCAAATCATGTGAGAGCATGTTTATAACATGTGCCGATCCCAGTTAGAGTAGGATAAGGGCAGGAAGATGATGATATTAAAATAAAACAATATTATATAACTCATTATTTATTTTGCAAAAATAAATAAATATATACAACTATATAAATCTTAAAGCATATAAAAGTAATAATATCTGGGTGACCGAGCTTCGCTCGGTAATTAAAAAAAAAAATAACTTTAAAAAAGAAAAAAACAATTATTTAATTGGGATCGATCCTTGGCACTCACATTTCTCGACGCTGCCCGCTGACCGAATAAGCTACGTCGACTTGACAGTTAATGGCGAAAATTCAATTCAAATATAAATGTTAGTGTTTTTTAATGCCCAAAAATAGGGATAAAACAATATTTTTTTTACATAAAACCTAGCTAGATCAATTTTTCTCCCCCAAAACCTCCTACATGCTGAATTTCAGGAAAATCGTTGGAGCCGTTTCCGATATTCGGAAAATATATATATATACAAGATTAACTCATTTAAATATTAAGATATTTTACTAAATTACGTTTTGTATTTACAGTCTGATACAGAAAGCCTACTTACTATACTATTGAGAATTATACTCGTTGTAGTGTTTATAAACTAATTTTGTATGAATATAGCACAGGCTCAAACACGCACTAACAAGTAACATGTCACTTCACGACCACTCTCACCGAGCGCTCTTGTGATACTGACGTGGTGCATCCTGAGACAGTGTATGTATGACCTTGCGTAACTCGTTTGTGGGTTTTGGTATAAGATTCTATAATAAAATTCCGCAATCAATTTCAGCACTGCCATTACAGCAGTTTAAAAACACTGTTAAAAAAAAGCCGATACAGAAAACCTACTATACTCTTGAAGATTATTTAGATTAGAATGTGTGGATATAGCCCTCTTTGAACCTGTACAAGACAGTAACGACTTAATGTAAATAATATTAAGAATTATATTTTTAAAGCAACCGCCGAGTTTCTTGCTGGCTCTTCTCGGTAGGAACAGCTTTCCGAACCAGCAGTAGAGTTGACGATTCAAAAGCACTTGTTTACAAGTTTATTTGAATAAAGAATATTTTGAATGTGAATTTTGAATTTGAAATTGTACTAGTGAGTTAGTGTGACTATGTTCATGTATATATTACATATATGTCTTGTATATAAATGTACAATGTACGTTACACACGTCTCAACCCGCATGCACTCATACTAGCTTTTTTTTTTTGATGATTTATTTTTATGATATTATTATTTTATTTATTATTTTTTTATAATAGAAGGATACGACAAAATGAAATCTAAATAATGAAAATACTAAAAATGATAATGACTATGAAATGCTATGAAATGCAAAATTACCTATACTAATTTTGTTACAAATGGTACGGGAAGTGGTAGGAAAAAATTAAGAAAGCGGATCCTGTCACTAGATGGGATTAACACATTTTTTTTTCGAATTGAAATTTTGAACATGAAAGTAGTAAAAAAAAACTGTAATGTACTATTATGATAACCATAAAGGTTAAAGTGGGTTAACCTTAAAAGCTAGACATATGCTGTCGCCGATTATTTAGAACTTTTAGAGGGGAACAATTTTGTAGTACATGATTTTTAAATAACTTGCATCGTTTACTTAGCGCATGCAAGGAAAGCTTTAAATTTTCTGTTTCTGTAATATATTTTATTGCTGCTCCTCTCCTATTCATCTTAGCATATAGCCTAGTGTTCCTCGATAAATGGACTATGTTACACTGAAAGAATTTTTCGAGATCAATGACCGTACATGCCATTCGAACCTTGGCCTAAATAGGGTAATTGTATATTAATATTTTTGTTAAACCACTTTTTATAGAGATCAATGACCGTACAAGCCATTCGAACCTTGGCCTAAATACGGTAATTGTAAATTCATATTTTTTTTATATTTATTTATTCAATTACATTTAATAATTTTTACATTTGTAAATACAGTATAACGCATTCGGAAATACAGTATAACTAAACAAGTGCGAGGGAGACAAAACTATAATATTAATATTTTATCCTGTTTTTTGAACAACCTACAAACCTACAAATTAAAAGTATATTCATTTTCTTCGAAAATACATTTTTTTAAAACTATTTTAAAGATTGAATGATGCCAAGTTATCTCATACGTTTAAATGATCAGGTATAAATGACAGGAATATAAATTTAACTAACTATTACCTAAATGCTTATTCAAAGTGTCTATACAAAAACTTATTTCTAATTTTTA
This sequence comes from Morpho helenor, assembly GCA_029227775.1. Classification (NCBI taxonomy): domain Eukaryota; kingdom Metazoa; phylum Arthropoda; class Insecta; order Lepidoptera; family Nymphalidae; genus Morpho; species Morpho helenor. The sequence continues at coordinate 41,562,159 of JARGCU010000028.1, read as the reverse complement.
TTTTATTTTAGAGTATATTTTATCTGCCATTACCTTAGTGACTATTCATATACTGCCTATATAAAAACCTATTTCTATTCATTTTTTCTAAAAATATCGCTGTATGCATATATAACTTTATTTCTTTAAAAAAGACATGTTCCTTCTTCAATATTAGTTTTATCGCTTTGATAGATATATGAATAGTAAATATTATGTAAATGCCAGAGTGCATGTTCAAAAAAATATTTCTAATTTTATTTTTGAATAATTTTTATCTGCCATTCCGTTATTGCCTATTCAGATACTGCCTATATTAATTTTTTTATTTATATTATTACAATAGATGTCACTGTATTCCTACATAGCTTGCAATACACTACAGAAATATGTTTTACAGTAATTTTTATCTGCAATTTAATTAGTGCCTATTCATAGACTGCCTATATAAAAACTTATTTCTATTTCGCATTGTTTCTATAGATATCGCTGCATACATATATATATATATATATATATATATATATATATATATATATATATATATATATATATAACTTGCAATATACTACATAAATATATGTTTTCGCGTAATTTTTATTTACCATTTCCTTAGTGATGTACACGTTGTGATGTATCACGTTAGACTAAACTGTGTATTCACAGACTGCCTATATAAAAACTTATTTCTATTTCGCATTGTTTCCATAGATGGCTGTGTCCATATATAACTTGCAATACACTTCATAAATATCGAACGCTTAGTATTAAGATGACATAATTCAAATTATATACGGCACTGAAATAAGGATTAATTTTGAGTTAGGTCACTTTAATACTAAAAGATTAGCTGTTTTAATATTTTGTAACGTACATCACGTTAGACTGAACTGCCTATTCACAGACTGCCTATATAAAAACCTATTTCTATTTCGCATTGTTTCTAAAAATATCGCTGTATGCATATATTACTTTTTTCTTTAAAAAAAAAGACTTTCCATATTAGTTTTATCGCTTCAATTGATACATAAATATACATTTAAGTAACTATTACGTAAACGCATATTCAAAAAAATATTTCTAATTTTATTTTTGAATAATTTTTATCTGCCTATTCACAGACTGCCTATATAAAAACCTATTTCTATTTCGCATTGTTTCTAAAAATATCGCTGTATGCATATATAACTTTTTTTCTTTAACAAAGACATTTTACTTTACTTTACATTTAAGTAACTATTACCTAAACGCCTATTCAGTGTACTTGTACAAAAGTCTAAGTTATTTCGAGTGGTTTTTAACTGACCATTTATAGAATTAGGCGTTACTTTACGGAGGTCCATAATACAAAAGTAATGAGAATATTATTTTGCTATAATCCGCGATAAAAGGAAATACATGTAATGCTAAATGTTGAGTGTAGTATTCAATATACCTGATACATGCAGAATTTGTAAGAACTCATGCACTACCCAACACCGATGGCACAACAATACACAAGCACCGCACACATTCACCACCACAATCTCAACAATCGTTTCGCCCCGTAACCGAAGCGTCGTCACGAGATAGACTCCACGACAAAATCGTAAAGCATCTATTGAAGCTTTAAATTAGCAGAAATTTAGCAAATTTTTATAACAATAGAAAGCCTGTTAATTCTAAAGGAATATGACATTGATAAGCGCCATCTATTATCGACCTATCAACAGTCTACACGAACGAAATTGCGTGTAAAAGTTAGTTTGTATCAGCAAAAACAGTATTCTTTATTCTTCGCTCTGTAAGCAGCATCTTCTTTCTGGAGCTGAACTCTTGCTTCTTCTATGTTCTTCATCACTCTTAAATCTGCTGAACAATCGTCCACTATCTTCTGGAATAGCTCATCTGAAAATAAATGATAATAAATATATATGGACATTTACACACAGGGCTGTTCGTCCCAAGTAATTTAATAAATTACAAACAAACAAATGTATAACAAAAAAGTATAAGGTACTATAAATGTAGTATAGTAAGTAACGGCCTGTTACTATCCCACTGCTGGGCATAGGCCTCCTCTCTCCATTTTTGTAGAGAAGGGTTGGAGCTAAGACCTACCACGCTGCTCCAATGCGGATTGGTAGGTTACACATATCCCTAGGATTCTCTAGAGATATGCAGGTTTCCTCACGATGTTTTCCTTCACCGAAAAGCGTGTGACAAATTGCAATTATCAATGAGACACATAAGTTTTTAATAGAAATACTCATTGGTGTCTGCCCGGGTTTGAACCCGTGATCGTCTCTAGAGATTCACACGGTCGCACCGCTAGGCCATCACAGCTATCATAGCATATATAAATGTAGTATATATATTGGTAAAAATACAGAAAAAATACAGGAAAAATAATAGGGCAGGTGGGGCTCGATCTTAGGTATTTTCACCTCTCTAGACCGCCCGTTCCCCAAATGAACAACCATGACTGTATGTATGTTTCACAGTGACAAATTGTGATTGTATTGTGAAAATACTGAAAACAGGGATAAAAAGACATTTTTTAAAAATAAAACTTATCTAGATCGATTTTTCTCCCCCAAAACCCCCCTACATGCTGAATTTCAGAAAATCATTAGAGCCGTTTCCGAAATTCCGAAAAAATATGAATATGTATATACATACAAGATTAATAATAATAATATTAATAAAAATACTTTATTGCACAATTAAAAAAACAAACAAACATAAATAATCTTAAACTTAAAAGTAGTGCAAAGGCGGTGTGCCGGATGGAGCCAGGGAAAGGTGTTGGTGCGTGATTTCAGCGGATTAGGTTGAAATGAAAACACTCGGATAGCTTACTTAACTCAATGTGCGTCTAAAAGGCGTGCTGTGTGAAGACCGACTGACGAGATCGAAAGGGCATAGGATCGCACCGCGAGCGTCTATCATAGACATTAATTTAACTAAAATAATGTATTATCTGCGCCTTGTATTCGCATGATCAAGTGATGTTTTATTATACCAACAGATGGCGTTACAAGATCAATGGTAAGTAAATAAGTAAGTATTTCAATCTATTTTATATCTATTTATCACATTATATTACATTAATATATTTCTTTTTTATTTACAGGTGCCGTGTCAGCAACAGGCGGCCTTATCACTAATAGGGATCTCTTACAGGCAACCTTACATAAGGGACACTAAAACTGGGAGTGTACAGGACGGTGCACAAAGTATTTATTAATAAACGTTAATAAATTCTAATAAATACATACAATACAATACAAGATTAAGTCATCTAAATATTTAAAAAAAAAATGTTGTTTTATTCCAGTTTTCGGTCTCTAAAAGTTTTTTGAAACTTACGTTGAATACAATCACAATTTTTCGCTGTCAAACGTAAAGTCATGGTAGTTCATTTGGGGAACGGGCGGTCTAGAGAGGTGAAAATACCTAGGATCCAGCCCCACCTGCCCTATTATTTTTAATTTTTTTTTTACATCATTTTAAAAATTACCGAGCAAGGCTAGGTCACCCAGGTACTTGTATTTATTGTCATAGTTAATGTATAGTAACATTACTATAAATTAACTATGAATATCACTCACGATAGGCTAAATCACTACATATTATAAAACAAAGTCGCATTCTTTGTCCATATTTCCCTATGTATGCATAAAACTTTAAAACTACGCAACAGATTTTGATGCGGTTTTTTTAATAGATAGAGTGATTCCAGAGGAAGGTTTGTACGTATAATAACATTCAATACGGAGAACAGAAATGCTGTAATTTTTGAGGTTTCTGTAAATAATTACATTTTTTTCCGCTTACATTGCAAACGCAGGCTAAACCCTACGAGATTTATCAAAATGATGTACTAAGTATTTGTAAATCATGAAAAGGTCTACAGAAAAGTCCGCGATGGTATATGTCTATCTCTTATGGATAACCCACAATAGCATTTTTTGTCATTTACTTTTTACGAAAAATAATGCCTCATTTTTGAAGCAATTTTTATACAATACAGCATTAATCCTTATCCAATTAAGTACCTTAAATAAATAGTTGATTTAATATAGATCAATATGGCCGTTTACAGCATGTAATTTAAGTGAACATTTTCGGAGATATTACAGATTTAAAATGCCGTGAGGACGCCGCGCTTCGCCCCTATAACACTTCGACTTTAGCAGCAGCTATGGCGCTCTTTCAAGAGTTTGTTTAAAGACATTCTGTAATTAATTGTAAAAATAAAATACATAGGGAAAATGTAAAAGTAAATAAGTAAAAATGGACTATATGAATTTAGATATTCCAAAGATAGCAGGAAATCTTCGTGGTATAGGGAGAGAAAATTGTTTTTATTCAAATTTAACGCGTGCGGGCCACGAGCAGTAATGAATAAATCAAAACTACTGGATCGATTTTCATCATTTTTTTACACTGACTGACATGGGATATATATTTTATACCCGTGCGAAGCAGGGGCAGGCTGCTAGTTCAATATAAGCTAGAAGTCGACCTAGTATATATTATACACTTACCAACATTTTCCCCAGTTTTACTGGACGTAAGAAAGTGCCCCCTCAAACCCTGGGAATAAGTGGCCACATTATCCTCTGGGACCATCCTTTCCACTGCCCCCGAGTCCAGGAGGTCCTTTTTCGTACCACAAAGGTACACCTTGCAATCCTGCAAAGAACAAGTCAAGTCATGTTACATAAGTTCTAACATAAAAGTAATGAGAATATTATTTTGCTATAAACCGCGATAAAAGAAACGTAATGCTAAATGTAGAGTGTACTATTCCCATACCTGATACATGCAGAACTCATGCATTACCCGACACAGATGACACAACAATACAAAAGCACTGCACACATTCACCACCACAATCTCAACAATTGTTTCGCCCCGTAACCCAAGCATCGTCAGGAGATAGACTCCACGACAAAATCGCAAAGCCGGTTTGCTTTGTTACAAATTCTGCATGTATCGGGTATGGGAACGAATAGTACACTCAACATTTAGCATTACATATATTTTCTTTTATCGCGGTTATAGCAAAATAATATTCTCATTACTTTTGTATTATGGACCTCCGCAAAGTAACGCCTAATTCTATAAATTACATAGACTGGTAGACTCCTGTGAGGCCGGACCGCGGCTTAGGGCGACGTGTAGTGGAGGGCTGGTGGTATGACTGTGACTAGTCATCACGCTGTTGTATGAAGCTCTACTAGCTATGGGGAACGTCGTCCTAAGGGTGCCTCCTGGGAGGCCGGAGTACTTTGGGGGTCTATCTGTCTGATGCTGAGATACTTACCTCCTCCACTGTCCTTAACTCTTGCAACCAGTGCCTCAGCCTTGCCCATGACTCCAGCGATGATGGCTCATAGCATATGATCGCCGCGTGCGCACCTCTATAGTACATGCGGGTCATAGCTTCATATCTGAAATCAGAATTTTACTGCTGTTTTATCTAATTTATAGAATTAGGCGTTACTTTGCGGAGATCCATAATACAAAAGTAATAATAAAATTATTTTGCTATAATCCGCGATGAAGTAAAATAGAAAATATATATAGTGCTAGTAGTAATGTAGAGTGGACAATCGGTTATCATACCTGATACATGCAGGATTCGTAAAAAACACATGGTATAAGAAGGCTTAGAGTCGCTTAGCGGGTGATGGAGCGAGCTATGCTCGGAGTTTCCCTACGTGATCAAATCAAGAATGCAGAGATTCATAGCAGAACCAGAGTCACCGACATAGCTTAGTTTGTCGAGGTTAAAGTGACGGGCGGCACATAGTGCGGAGAACCGATGGGCGTTGGGGTCTAAAGGTGCTGGAATGGCGACCCCGCACCGGAAAACGGAGTGTTAATAGACCCCCACGAGATGGACTGACGATCTCAAAAAGCTCTTGAAGAACTGCTGGGTCCAAGCGGCACAAGATTGTGTGTTGTGGAGATCCCATGAAGATACCTATGTCCAGCACTGGACGTCCATCGGTTGATAAAGAAGAAGAAGATAGATTTAAATGAGTTAATCTTTATATATATAGCATATAAATTTTAATATACAGCAGTTTAAAAACACTGTTAAAAAGAGGCTGATACAGAAAGCCTACTATACTCTTGAAGATTATTTACAAGATAAGAATGTGTGGATATAGCCCTCTTTGAACCTGTACAAGACAGTAACGACTTAATGTAAATAGTATTATGAATTATATTTTTAAAAGAGCAACCGCAGAGTTTCTTGCTCGGTAGGAACAGCTTTCTGAATCAGCAGTAGAGTTGACGATTCAAAAGCACTTGCTTACAAGTTTATTTGAATAAAGAATATTTTGAATTTGAAAATTTGAATATAAATTTTTTGACTTTTGGAAACGGCTCCAACGATTTTCATGAAATCTGTAAAAAAAGATCACACCTTTCACTTCCAGCTGTATCCCAAATTCCAATATTGAAATCTCTACCGTTTGAATGCATTTGCTTTGCGCAGAACGCCGCACCAATAGTCTGAAATAATAATGCAATTTAGAAATTTTATTGACCGATTTATTGGGAATATACATAAGTAAAAAAAAAGGTTTTCGCTTTTGCGATTTTGGTCGTGGAGTCTATCTCCTGACGATGCTTCGGTTGCGGGGCGAAACGATTGTTGAGTTTGTGATAGTGACCGTATATAGTGCTTGTGTATCGTGGTGGCGGTGGTGGAGGTTTGTGCATGTGTTTTTTACGACTCCTGCATGTATCAGGTATGATAACCGATTGTCCACTCTACATTTAGCATTATATATATTTTCTATTTTACTTCATCGCGGATTATAGCAAAATAATTTTATTATTACTTTTGTATTATGGATCTCCGCAAAGTAACGCCTAATTCTATAAATTATTGGGAATATACATGTTTTTCTTTTTTTTATATATGGGACACTTACACACACGGTCGTCCGTCCCCAAAGTAAGTAACTTAATACTTGTGTTATGGACAGACAACTGGTGAATATATACTTATATATTTTCTAAATACAAATATACACCCAGGCTCACAGGACCAACAGATTCTTTTATAGAAAATGTTGGCCCTCGGCAGGAATCGAACCCACGACCCGGGGAGCTGAAGGCAGGATCACTACCCACTGTGCCAACGGGCCAGTCAATGATGACATGTGGTATATGGCTGAGTAGAATAGACCAACCTCATTTCTTACCGAGGTGTCGTAAAAGGCGACTAAGGTAAGTTGACCCGCCGTATGGTATCCGGCTGAGTAGAATAGACCACCCTCTTTCTTACCCAGGTGTCGTAAAAGGCGACTAAGGTAAGTTTACCCACCGTGTGGTATCCGGCTGAGTAGAATAGACCACCCTCTTTCTTACCCAGGTGTCGTAAAAGGCGACTAAGGTAAGTTTACCCGCCGTATGGTATCCGGCTGAGTAGAATAGACCACCCTCTTTCTTACCCAGGTGTCGTAAAAGGCGACTAAGGTAAGTTGACCCACCGTGTGGTATCCGGTTGAGTAAAATAGACCACCCTCTTTCTTACCGAGGTGTCGTAAAAGGCGACTAAGGTAAGTTGACCCACCGTGTGGTATCCGGTTGAGTAAAATAGACCACCCACTTTCTTACCGAGGTGTCGTAAAATACGACTAAGCATACGTAGTCTATTAATTAGTAAAATATATAATAACAAAGGTCAATCAAAAATTTATATCGAGCAGCGATAAGTTTTTTTATTGAAGCAACTATTTAAAATCAAACGTTTACTTACTGTATTAACTTACATTTTGATATGGCGTACCCGAATTAAACCTACAATTAACAAATCGTAAAACTAAACTTGTTTTACCGACATGTTCGCTACCTAAAAGTACTACTTTAAAATCACATCGACTCATTGTTACAGCTTAAACATTAAATACATAATTAATTTTGCACAACTGCACTTATCGCTTACAATAACATCGCAAATTGTACATCGCAATTATCTAAGTTGACTAATCGACTTAAAACAAAGACTGTTTTAGATTTTGAACATGAGTTTTTGAAAATGTCTGTTGACATTTGACGCTGTCAAATAATTATGTTATTTGTCTGAGGGTTCGATTATATGCTGTGATTATTTAAAAAAAATATCATCTGAAACTAGGGTTGAAATTTATTCATTAAAAATCGATTTTTTAAATCGATTATTTTAATCATCTTTTTCTTGTTTTTTAGTTTAGATGTGCATTGTTGGATGAAAACAATGTAGCAAAACTACACATTGTAATCGAATTTCACAAACAGCCCATCTGTTATTATTTATTGCAATTAATTATTAATATTAAAACAGTAACTTTTCTTACAGTCTTAAAAAACCGATTATTTTTATCAAAATAAAAGATTTTTTTTAAATAGAATTATTTTAAAGGGAAAACAAACCATTATTTATTAATCAGTTTTTTTTACGCGACGTGAACTTACTTCAGTCGCCTTTTATGAGACCTCGGTAAGAAATAAAGGTGGTCTATTTTACTCAGCATGACATGCGACTAGAAACCCTTCGAATGGTAGCCAATTTCCATACAGAATAATTGTAAGAAAATAATGATAATATTATTTTCTTATAATTCTTTCATGAATACGAAATTAAAAATAGTACCTAAATATAAGAATACAACGCATGTGTTATTACATCTTCATAATTATCTAATCTTGAATATACAATATATATAATAACAATATAAAAATAATAACAATATATATATTAAATCTTATGATAAGAGCCATAGACTACTAACAAGAGCATTGAGCGTAATCTTTTTTGGTAAGCGAATCGGAACGTGTCTTCAGTGTTGCCAATTTTCAACACAAACTTTCTGAATTTTAAAACAAAAATATATTTCTATCATAGCTCAATTGCAGTATTATGTTGCAAAAAAGGTACTAAATAATCACTAACGCTGTACGCATGATGGTTAGACTCATAAAGTTACTTTATTTGTTTACAAACATGAGTGGAATTAATAATGAACATAATGTAATATAGCCTATTTATATCATACTAGATTTTTACCCGCAACTTTGTTCGCGTGCACTGTTGTCACGTGGTTTGGATGGTGCTTTAGCGATTGCGATTATTCCTGTTCCTGTTTAATTAACAGGATTTTTATAGCCTATATGTTACCCCGGTGTATAAGGAATAATTATGCCAAATTTCATCGATATTGGTTCAACGGATTCGCTGTGAAAGAGTAACAAACGTAGATCCATACTTATAAACTTTCGCATTTATAATATTAGTTGAACAAAGAGGATATGTTGCGCCACAAATTTATTTGTGAAAATCACGTAATGAATAACTGAAAGTAAATAATGTTACGGTGACACCGTGCGACCCTTTCGACGAGGTCACGGGTTCAAACTCCGGGGTACCAATGAGTTTTTCTATTCAAACTTATGTGCCTAACTGATTATTTTATAAATAAATAAATAAATATATGGGACACTTACACACACGGTCGTCCGTCCCCAAAGTAAGTAACTTAAAACTTGTGTTATGGGTGACAGACAACTGGTGAATATATATACTTATATATTTTTAAATACATACTTAAATACAAATATACACCCAGGCTCAAAGACCAACAAATTCATTTATTGAAAATGTATCGAACCCGCGACCCGTGGTGTCGAAGGCAGGGTCACTACCCACTGCGCCAACGAGCCAGTCAATTTTAATCTATCACATGCTTTTCGGGGAAGGAAAACATCGTGAGTAAAGGTTTACTCACGATGTTTTCTGCATATATTTGACAACACCTCGGTAAGGAGGGTGGTTTATTCTACTAAACCGGATACCACACGGCGGGTCAACTTACCTTAGCCGTATTTTACGACACCTCAGTAAGATATGAGGTGTCGTAAAAGGCGACTAAGGTAAGTTGACCCGCCGTTTGGTATCCGGTTTAGTAGAATAGACCACACTCCTTACCGAGGTGTCGTAATATAATAAGGCGAGTTGACGTCAGGCAGGCGGTCGCAAAAACGCAGCCAAATCATGTTACAACATGTTTATAACATGTGCCGACCCGACTTAGAGTGGGATAAGGGCAGGAGGATATATATTCACATGCTAATAGCGAGCTAGAGTACCTTGTGTTTATTGACCTCTCCCACTCTTTCACAAAATATTGATTGTGGGCGGTAAACATGTTTACTAAACGACATTCAATATATGATCTTATTTGTATTAAATTAAAGTATAAAATTCAATGATATGCAATGAATGTTGCGATCAATTTTTGCTAGCGATAACAATAGACATTATAAAAGGGTCGATAAGGAATATTTATGTATAGAAAAAAATCGAAACAGCTCTATTGTAATGTACAATTGTTGTATACCATAATAAAAACCTATGTGAGAATGACTTTTTAATGTCTATTAGCATTTTTTTCAACGTGCCAACGTCTTAAATTAGGTTGCGGCTTGGAGTCACTCATGAAAAAGTGTAACGCCCGCTCACGTCTGTTACGATGAGTCACCGAACGAAAGAGAGGCCCGCCGGACTGGCGAATGCCTTGCGTCTCTCTCCCACTCCAATCCATTTAAAAAGACGTTGTCACGTAAAATCTTTACCCGTAAAACCGACTTTACAGGCAACCGTTTTTTTTTATTAGAAAGGTCATCCACACTACTTTTAAATATATTGTTGATTTAATATAGATCAGTATGGCCGTTTACAACATCACTATATAGTATAAAAGTCGCATTCTTTGTTTGTCCCTATATCCCTATGTATGCTTAAATCTTTAAAACTACGCAACAGATTTTGATGCGATTTTTCAATAGATAGAGTGATTGAAGAGGAAGGTTTATATGTATAATAACAATCAATGCGGAGTAGAGATATACTATAATTTTTGAGGTTGTAAATATTTACATTTTTTTCCGCTTACCTACATTGCAAACGCAGGCTGAACCCTTCGAGATTTATCAAAATAATGTACTAAGAATTAGTACAACTTGAAAAGGTCTACCAAAAACTCCGCGATGGTATATGTCTATCTCTTATGGATAATCCATAATAGCATTTTTGTCATTTACTTTTTACGAGAAATAATTACTTAAATACGTCAAAAAAAAAAAAAGACAAAAAAATTTAAATATTAATTAATTTTAAGGTGTAAGGAACGCTTAAAATAATATAAAAAATAATATAATATAAAATTGGATTGGGGATTGTAGCGCTGTCGTTTATTCCACTGTTATTGTTTATAATAAATAATAAACTAGCGGCCTGCCCCTGCTTCGCACGGGTATAAAATAAATAGCCGATGTCACTCAGTGAAAAAAAAAATTAAAATCGATCCAGTAGTTTTGATTTATTCATTACTGCCCGTGGCCCGCACGCGTTAAATTTGGAGGAAAACAATTCCCCTCTCCCTATACCAAGAAGATTTCCTGCTATATCTAATACCTAAAGTTATATAATATTTACTTTTTACATTTTTCCCTATGTATTTTATTTTTACAATGTTAATGTTGTTATTATATAAACCTTCCTCTTTAATATAAAAATATCTATAAAAAAAAACCGCATCAAAATCTGTTGCGTAGTTATAAAGATTTAAGCATACATAGGGATATAGGGACAGACAGAGAATGCGACTTTGTTTTATACTATTATAGTTGGTAACGCCTCATCAGTTACCAGGGTTCGGCGAGTGCATATGGAATTAGTTTTTGGGGGGACGTTAAACCATTATAAAAGTTACCAGAGACAATTTTTTTTTCCAAAATATTTTTTTTTTGTGAAAAAATTATAAAGCAATACAAGAAATATTGACAGAGAACTCAACATTTATATTATTAAATATACATTTTTATTCAGTTTTTAACAAATTAAATCCTAATTTAAGTGTTTTCTTTGAAAAAATAATTATAACTATTTCGTTGTAATACGCAATTAACTTTCTTTAATTAATGTCAATAAACAGTTATTGATTTGACTAATGTGTATAAAAGTCAAATGAGCTACTATAACCATTATTACGTGCCCTTGTTTCATCTCTTTTGTGGTATTTGTGCCATCATATAGAATATAGTTGTTTAAAAGAATAGTTTCTAAAAATACTATTTAGTTTGCTTAAAAAAATAGAAAAGCACTTCTTAGCAACATAATAATCTTATAAAACTTATTTACTTAGATTGTACTATCTATACACTGTCCATTATATTAACCATCTTTTGACAGATTGACGATAGTGATGTCCTAAAGATTCTCGTATGCGATACCATTCCGATTATAGTACCTACTATCATTAATCGAATTACGTACCTAAGTAATTCGATTAATGATAACCTACGAAAACTAGATTACTACTTGAGAAAAGAAATTCCAACTTTGAGAAAACTTATTGTTTCTTTGAAAAGAAGTGGTCTATTTCATGGTGAAAAATCTTCTTTGGTCAAAGTTTTGAACACAATTGGCTTTTCATATAAAAAGTTAAATAAAAGAAAATTATTAATGGAACGCACAGATATAGCTATAGCACGTTGTGATTTTTTAAGAGAGGCAAAGAAAATACAAGATTGGGCAAATATTGTTTTCACGGATGAAACATGGCTCAACGCTAACCACACACTATCTCGTTTCTGGACTGATGATACTGCTGATTCCACTTCCTCAGTACCAATGGGAAAAGGTGAGCGCCTAATCATTTGCCATGCAGGTACAGCAAAAGGATTTGTACAAGACGCACTGTTGGCATTTAAATCGAAGAAATCAAATGACTACCACGAAGAGATGAATGCAAATGTGTATGAAGAGTGGTTCAAAAAAATGCTCATTTCATTGGAAGAACCATCAATAATTTTTATTGATAATGCGCCCTACCACTCCCGTCAAATTGACAAAATGCCAACACAGGCTAATAAAAAGCATGAAATAATTAATTGGCTTCGGGACAATGGAGAAAATGTGGACGACTCAATGTTAAAAGTTGAATTAATAAAAATATTAAAAACCAAAAAGAGAGCAAAACGCTATGTAATCAATGAAATGGCAGCAGAATATGGCCATACTGTTCTTCGGATTCCTCCATACCACTGCCAGTACAACGCAATAGAACTTATATGGGCACAAGTAAAAGGGCATGCTGCGAGATGCAATACAAGCCCCCCATTCACAGCGAATAAAATGTTGCAATTGCTAAAAAATGCTTGCACCCACGTAACGGCCGAGAACTGGGTAAGTGTGGTGGAAAGAACTAAAAGAGTAATATTCTCTGATTGGGAACGTGATATTGCGTTTGATAATATATTATCTACACAAGAGCTAATAATAACTGCTACTGAAGACTCCTCATCGGAGGAGTCTAGTGTTGATTATCATTCCGACGACTCGTGCTAATAAAATAAATTAAAATATCCTGATTGTTTTATTTGTATTCATGTATTAACTAAGAAGAAAGTAAAACTTTATATAATGTTATTAAATGTCTTTTAATACTCGTAACATCGATTTCTACCGATTATTTTTAATCTGTGGCATAATCGTAGTAACCCATTATGTGTGACATCACTAAGTGGGCGGTACCCATCCATAAAGTACAAATATTATTTGTATGATATTTGTACGTAAGCAATACAAAACTTAATGAGCGTGAGCTGTCAAAAGACTGATAATATGATGGACGCAGTATAATATTGTCACGTTTTTTATCTGTTTAGATCAGAAAGAACGTTGTGTTGTTTACTTTCATTATTAGCACATGTTCACAGGTTGAATTCCAATTGGAATATATAATTATATAATTTATAAAACTATATTATATAAATAAGACGAAAAATTTTATTATTCACTTCTATACTCAACCCATGCAAATATTGCGATAAGAACAATAAAAATCTATTGTTCTATCATAAAATGTTACTTTCTTTTACCTTTAGCTACCTGTATATAACCAAAATCTCAATAAATTTTACCAACATTTAAAAAAAGGTCGCCGTTTTATTGTAATTTACAAAATAAGTTGAATACAAAAACAAATATCCAAGGTGAAGCCACATAAAAGAACTTCACACAAATTGATAACACGCGTAGCCTTATCAAGTTGAAGTAATAATACAAGCCAATTGCCAACTCAGCGCCCGACCTACCTATAACTACAATTTTTCCACACTGTTTCCTCTAAATGCGTACTCGTCCCACACCCATAATAATGTTGCAGGTTAAACACAAAAAGTCTATATCATTTAAAGCATTTAAAATACTATAACATATAACAGCAATTAGATATAATTTTTCTACATATTATAAAATCAAAAACATCTTTTATCTTTTTTACGCACGATATTTTGTTGTTTTTTGTATAATACTGTTAAATTAGAAAGTATGGAATGATTAACGGTAGTCAATTATATACGTACTCTTCTTACATTTCAATTAGTCAAAATTATACTTTAACACAATTATAATAAAGTCCATATTTGCATAGACGTTTTTCATATATACGCTGTTTAGTCATAAATGAAAAATGTTTATAGGTGTGACAGTAAAAGGTAGAGTTACAGACAGTGTTGCCACTGAAAAAATAATTTTGTCTTTTTCACTCCTTTCGAAGGCAGTAGCTACCCCATCTTGGTGAAGAAATGGACGTTCAGACAGTGTATAGGGTTTGCAGATTTGTTTATATCACCGTGAATCGCGCTCGTAAACTTTTGTGACTACTTTTAAAATCGTTTCCATAAGACAATAATGTAGTGCGCGTATCTTTTAATGATTGAAACAGTGTGTTTTCTACACTTTCAATCTCACTTAAATTACCCCTTTAGCTGGTTTTACTAGATAGAATACTTCACAGCAGTGTTGAATTTGGATAAGTTTATTGTTTTGAAATCGCGTACGCGTTGTTATAATTAAGTTTTAGTGACGTTTTTGGTGTATTAAAGTTGTTTTGTAATAGTTGTGTGCGTGTAAAGTGTTTTTACTAGATATTTTTTACGTTGGAACAAAATGGTTACATTGGATTAAAGTAAGTTTTAATGACACTTTATAATGCTATATCGATAAGAATTGTAATTAAGAATCATACAATGCTTGATAAGTTTGTATGGGAGTTGTTTGCGGATACTTATTGGTTTGTCATGTACAGTAAACAAATACAAACTCAAAGCATTTCATATAGTTTTTTCGCCAACTTTGACCAAGTATAGGATTAAATTGATGCCTTTATAAGTTCAACTACCCTAAGGTATCCGGCTGAGTAGGAATAGACCACCCTCATTTCTTACCGAGGTGTCGTAAAAGGCGACTAAGGTAAGTTGAACTGTGTGTAGGATAGGAGACACTAGGTAAGAATAAAATGGAAGTTGAGGACCTTAAAGGTAAGTTGACTTCAGGCAGGCGGCCGGTCGTAAAATACGTAGCCAATTCATATGACAACATGTTTATAACATGTGCTCATCCCACTTAGAGTGGGATAAGGGCAGGAGCATAATGATATATAACTTCAACTACTTTTGCAAATATTAAATGTTTACAGCAAAGGTTTGTTTATTTGTGGCAATGAAATAGAAGATTAATATACTGAAAGGGCAATGTTCTAAGTAGAATCTGTTATATACTCATTGTTCTCCTGTCCACTCTAAGTGGGGTCGGCACAACATGTTATAAACTTGTTGTCACATGATTTAGCTACATATTTTACGATCGGCCTGCCTGATGTCAACTTACCTTAGTCATACTTTAAACCACGGTAATAATGAGGGTGATCTATTCTACTCAGCGGGATATGTGACAAGAAAACTTCAAACTGTGGCCAGATTCCATACAGAATTGTAAGAAAATAATGACAATATTATTTTGAAGTCACTTACAAGTCTTTTATATCACTAATACACAAGTAATAATAAAATTATTTTGCTATAATCCACGAAGAACGTGGATTATAGCAAAATATTTTTATTATTACTTTTGTGTTATGGATCTCCGCAAAGTAACGCCTAATTCTATAAATTATATCACTAATACCAAAAAAATAGTAAACAAAAGAATACCACACAGCTTTCTGTGTTTATAAATAACTGGCAATCACAAACCGTAATAAAGGATTTTGATGACCATAAAAATGGTCAAAGTGGGTTAACCTTAAAAGCTAGACATATACTGTAGCAGACTTTTATTTAAACCTTTTAGAGGTGAACAATTTTGTAATACGTGATTTTTTAATAACTTCCACCCTTTATTTAGTGTACGCAAGTATAACTTTAAATTTTGCCGTTTTCGTGATATTATTTATTGCTGCTACTGTCCTATTCATCTTCGCGTGATGCTATATAGCCTTCCTCGATAAATGGACTATCTTACACTGAAAGAATCTTTCAAATCGGTCCAGTAGTTCCTGAGATTAGCATGTTCAAACAATCCATAATTTTAGGTATAATATATTTATGTGCAGTACAAAAATTTATAATAGAATTTGATTTAATATGATCTAATCCTTATTCAATGATTGGCAAAAGACTGTCCGACGGAATAAGAACATCTACTATAAAGAAAAAAACGAAAACTAAAGATGTAATTAACACCATCAGGAGGCTAAAATGGAAATGGGCTGGCCATACAATAAGAGGAGATGAAAGATGGTCAAGGAAAGTGATGTTTTGGCATACAAAACATCAGAAAAGAAAAAGAGGCAGACCACTGCGAAGATGGGTTGATGACATTTTGGCTGTGGCAGGGCCAAAATGGACTAGAACTGCCAATGATAGAGCAAAATGGTCACAGTTGGAGGAGGCCTTTGTCCGAAGACAAACAGACAACAGAAATTAAATATCATTCTTAGTATTACAAATGAAAAATTTATAACAAATGTCTGAATAAAGGCTTAATATATAATATATAATCCTTATTCAGTACTATAAATAACTACAAACAATTATTTACAACACATTTATAGAAAATTTGGAGGGGAAATATCTTGGTTTGTTTCTTGACGCAAAGCTACACTGGAAAGCTCACGTCAAGAAAAAAAGAGAGTTAGAGAGAAGATACAAAAAAAATACTGGCTTATCAGTAGAAATTCTGTTATCAACAGAAACTAAGGTTATCTTGTATAGACAAGTCCTTATGCCATTATGGACTTATGGTATTCAGTTATGGGGCCCAATAAAGAACCTCCATTGTGATGTTTTTTATTCAATTCAAAAATTCAAAATTCATTTATTCATTACCAGAATTACTGCATTACTATATAAAGGTAGGAACCTTCTAGTGAGTAAGTCAAGTATACTCGTGTCAGAAGGTTCCGCTCTTCCATATCTTAATAATTAACATAACAATAAAGAATAAATGAGTGTGTATATGTTTGAGTTTGTATTTTTGTGTTCGTGTGTGTGTGTGTGTGTGTGTGTATGTGTGCGTTTGTACATGTACATGTGTGTGTTTGTGTACAATACGTATGAGCGCATGCGTATGTATGTTTTGTAGTTATCAATGATTACATGATTAGTTTTAATGTTTAAATTTTTTTATAATATGAAAAATAAATTTAGAGGGGAACAATTTTGTAATACATGGTTTTTGAATAACTTTAACCGTTTATTTAGCGCATGCAAGGAAAGCTTTGAATTTTGCAGTTTTTGTACTATTTTATTGCTGCGCCTCTCCTATTCATCTTAGAGTGATGTTATTTAATCTATAGCCTTCCTCGATAAATGGACTATCTTACAGTGAAAGAATTTTTCAAATCAGTCCAGTAGTTCCTAACGTTATGTTCAAACAAACAAACTCTTCAGTTATATATATTAGTATAGATTACATATATTAAAGTATATGTATTTAATATATAGTAAATCTCAGTACTTACTATAATTAGCATCTATTTAAGTTAAGTTTATATAAGAAAGGAATATGTAACCACCTGTTTGGAAATAATTTTTTTAAAATTTTGAATATGTTTACCACTTGTTTGTCACCAATAGCACAAATATTAAGTTGTTTGGTGACGGAAAACTATGTATTTATCTTTCCCATTCATTTATTATAGAATATACTCATATTTCCCAGCATAACCAAAACAATCATGGCCTTGTGCGAAAGTCAGTTGGATTCTGTGATGCAAATCAATGGAGGAGAGTCTACGGATGAGCAGAACTCTCCGGAGAAGAAAAGAGAGCCCAACGGAGATATATATGGACTGGACAATGGTAAGTCGTTATTCTGGTGATATTTTACTTTCATATGATACTCCCGTCACTTGGTATCTGATTGAGTAGAATGGATCACCTTCTATTTAATTTCAGGGATGGCTGTCGGTGCTGTCCCGACAGTGTCACCTGCTTTAAGCTACCTGTTGCTTTTACAAACCTGATAATATCCCTGAAAGGGATATTTGTTAAACTTTAATTAATTAATTGCCCTCAACTTTAATGTCATCCTTACCTAGTCTCTCCCATCTTACCAGCGAGTATATTGTGCAGGCTTTTGTTTTCAAGGTCACTCCCAGAAATATATATCCATATATACGACCATACATTTGTCATGTTTGTCTTTACATTGCCTCAAACTAGCTGTACCCATGATTGACCTAGACCAGATCTGAACCAAAGCATTAGCTTGAATTAAAAAAAAAAGTTATGAGTTGTATGTTCCAACTGATTCTGCAGTTAGTTACTTGATCAAGGGCCTGTTTGACAAGTTACTGATAAAGTGTCGGATAGTAAATCGTCAAACAAACTGTAGCAGATAAAAATGTCTCTAAAAAGAGACTGTAAAAAGTGAAAAATTCAAAAAAAAATCGCAGCCATTTTGTAATAGGTATTTGCCATCCAGCTGATAAACAAAATAACAGCCTCATGGTCTACCTGTTAACTTATTAGTGACTTGAAAGTGCTGAAAAAGCCTATCAGAAAGCTGACAAAACGCAATATTCTGAGATATGTGTCAGATATGTTCCGAATAAGCTAACTGACAGTTTATTGGTAACTTGTGAAACAGGCCCTTTGGCAATCCAAACTGTTTGTTTAACTCAACTTTAACTTCTTTAACTCAACAAACCTCATTATCTTTCTACTCAAAGAAAACAAATCAGCTAATGTTCCATAGCAGGGAGAATGTGGCAAATTTAACAGGTATTACTAAAAGATAAAATGCAGGATGGATGAAGTGGCGGCAGGTCTCAGGCACAATATGTGACCCTCGAATGCCCCTTAAAGTTAAGGGAAAAATTTATAAAGCAGTCATAAGACCTGTCGTATTGTATGGATCAGAATGTTGGGCAATGAAAAAGACGGATGAAAGAAGAGTACATGCAAATGAGATAAGAATGTTAAGGTGGATGTGTGGTGTGACAAAACTGGATAAAATACGGAACGAGTATATAAGGGGAAGTCTGAAAGTTGCGCCCATTATAGAAAAGACGAGAAGTGCAAGATTGAGATGGTATGGACATGTAATGAGAAGGGATGAAAATCATGTGACCAAACGTGTGTTAAATTTGAATGTGGATGGATATGTGCCTAGAGGGAGGCCTAAAAAGAGATGGTTGGATTGTGTGAAGTATGATATGCATATAAAAGGAGTGGCGCCAGAGTTGACGAAAGATAGGACAGAATGGAAGAGAAAAACATGTTGTGCCGACCCCACTTAGAGTGGGATAAGGACAGGATGATGATGCATGTATCGGATATGAAAACGGATAGTCCACTCTACATTTAGCAATATATAGATTTTTCTATTTTAATTCATCGCGGATTATAGCTAAATAATTTTATTATTACTTTTGAACAGGCCTCTATTTTTTACGCCGCGTGGTATCCGGCTGAATATACTACCACCCTCTTTTCTTACCGAGGTGTCGTAAAAGGCGACTAAGGTAAGCCGACCCGCCGTGTGGTATGCGGCTGAGTAGAATAGACCAACCTCATTTCTTAACGAGGTGTCGTAAAAGACGACTAAGGTAAGTTGACCCACCGTGTGGTATCCGGTTGAGTAAAATAGACCAACCTCTTTCTTACCGAGGAGTCGTAAAATACGACTAAGGTAATTTGACGTCAGGCAGGCGGCCGGTGGTAAAATACGTAGCCAAATCATGTGACAACATGTTTGTAACATGTTGTGCCGACCCCACTTAGAGTGGGATAAGAGCAGGAGGATGATGATGAACAGGCCTCTGTTTTTATACCTTTACCTTTCGGTTTTCTAGTGCCGCCACTCCCGCTCAGTGTGGACTACAGGTCCCCCGTCTCCCACTTTGTCCCGCCAGCAGTGGAGCTTTACGCGGCGCGACATAAGCCTGAGATAACTCACGGTAAGACACATTTAGGGTTGCCACCTTTTTGTTTTTGCGTATAAACTTAATTTGATGTTTTAGGTAAGAAAATAAGTTAATTAATATAAACTTTTTAACGAAATTTCTTTTGTCTTCGGACCTCGAGCAGTATGTAAAGTTTCAGCTTAATCGGATAACGGGAAGTGGGTTAAATTTAACTTGCAAGATTTCACCTTCACATACATTGCAAGTTGAATGAAAGCTTTAAATAGTAACAATTTAATTTAAAAAAGACACGCACAGGTATACATTTAGGGTTGTCACCTTTTTGTTTTTGCATATAAAGTTAATTTGATGTTTTGGGTAAGAAAAAAAGTTAATTAAGAAAAATCTTTTAACTAAATTTCTGTTGTCTTCGGACCTGGAGCAGTATGTAAAGTTTCAGCTTAATCGGACAACGGGAAGTGGGTCAAATTTGACTTGCAAGATACCACCTTTACATACATTGCAAGTTGAAATAAAGATTTAAATAATAACAAGTCAAAAAGGCTTTTAAAGAAGCTTTTAATTTAACGTACCTAATGTTAACCGTTGAGGAATTCCCTCGGCTGGAGCCAATCCTGACATAAGTCATGCTTATCATAAACATGCATTTTCATCGGGACTGGACCAGTATATATTTCAGCTCAATCGGCCATCGGGAAGTGGGTGAATTACTTTTTGGTAAAAACCGTACAAAAATAGGTTTAGTAGATTTTGAGAAAATCGATTAACTACAGGCAGATTTTTGAGGATTCGTTTAATAATAAGAATACATGCAATTTGTTATCTAGTGGTATATGGGTCATAAAACGTTCAATTTTGAAAAACCTACTCGCAATTCCGACTGCAGTCGAACTTACTTTCGACTTCAGTCGCAATCTAAAATGAAGACTGGGATAAATGTTTCTATTTATTTTATTGGAATGCGTAGTATTGCTTTTATTTCGTAGATAGATTTAAGATTACTCGATGCTTTTTATATGTCGTAGTTAGATTATGCATAATTGTAGAAAATGTTCGACTTGAGTAACTTATGATCTGACTCTAGTCGAATGACGATCGACTAGTAAGTATTGAAATAGAGAATCGAGACGGGGGTCAGTAGAATTTGACTTGAGTCGATGGGTATCAAATCAAAATATCAAAAATGTTCGACTTCAGTAACTCTTGCTTTGACTCTATTCGAATGTCAATCGACTAGTAGGTATGAAATAGAGAGTCGAGTCGGGCGTCAGTAGAATTTGACTTGAGTCAATTGGTTTCAAATCAAAATGTCAAAATTGTTCACATTCAGTAACTTTTGATTTGACTTTAGTCGGATGGCAATCGACTAGTAGGTATTGAAATAGAGAGTCGAGTCGGGCGTCTCCAGAATTTGTTGTCCAGAGTTTGGTCGATTGTTTAGAAGTCCAATCAAATAATCCTTATTTTTATTTAATATCCTTATTTTCCTCCTGAATTTAGTTCCTGTTGAATTAACAGGATTTCTATAGCCTATATGTTACCCGCCGTATAAGGAATAATTGCGCCAAATTTCATCGATATTGGTAAAACGTAACAGACAGACAGACTTTCGCATTTATAATATTAGTAAGGATAGATATTTAATAATTGCATTCGACTCGAGTCGGAATTTATCGACTAAGATTTTTCGGTTTTTTTTTCGATTTTTTTTTTGTTTGTTTATGCATGCGTTTTTTTTTACTTTCGCAAATGTAGCCGCCCCAATCAGTGAGACCCCGCCGCCGGTTAAACGGAAGCGGGGAAGGCCGCGGGTAGATAAAACAAGTCCGGAATATTTGGCCAACTTGGCGGCAAGGAAGCAGGCAAGGGAAATGGGTAAGAGTGCATGGGTTTTGTTTTTTTCTAACCTTTTAATCTGTATTTTCTATTTGTCGCTTTTTTGATTATATGTCGCTTTTTAGATTATCGATTAGCGTAGATTAGATCGTAGATTAGACTCACTATTTGAAACGTTGCTATTTTTAATATTAAATATCTGGGTGACCGAATCGGTAATTTTTTACAAAAAAAACTTTAAAAAAGAAAAAAACAATTATTTGGTTGGGATCGATCCTTGGCCCTCACATTTCTAGAGGCTGCCCGCTAACCGAATAAGCTACGTCGACTTGACAGTTAATGGCGAAAATTCAATTCAATATAAATGTTAGTGTTTTTTAATGCCCAAAAATAGGGAAAAAACATATTTTTTTTACATAAAACCTAGCTAGATCAATTTTTCTCCCCAAAAACCTCCTACATGCTGAATTTGAGGGAAATCGTTGGAGCCGTTTCCGAGATTCGAAAAATATATATATATACAAGATTAACTTATTTAAATATTAACACGTTGAACGCCACATTAAAAATCATGATTAGGCTAGTGAGCCGCGGCAGACACCATGTGCCCGCCAGTATGTCGGGTCCAAGGCGCCGCGTCGGACACCGTGTGTCCGCGTAACTTCGATCACTTCAGAAGCCTCTAGACGGCCGACGGACAGCGTTTCTACTATTTTTACGTAGGCAGGTGACCCGCGCGGCCCCACAGTATAGCCTGGCCGTTTGGCACAAAGAAATTCAAAAAGACTTAGAAATTATGGTCTTTTCACCAAGTTGTTGCCAAATGTGTCGTAGGTAAACAAAAAAGGGTCTAATGTAAGTAAATATAAAATGCTACCTATTTATTAAAATACGTTTGTACTAACACCGTAACTGAAAAATATATAGTCATAATATTTTCATATATTTGTTTCTTAAAAATTGCCAGTTTTTAACAATATTATAAAGAATGATGGTAGTATCACAAAATGTAAACGTCTATGCCATGAGAACAGATGTAGGCCTGTTTCATTTTGTTCACAACAAATATCTTTAAGATATATAGACATTCTGAAAATAAAGAGATCAAAAGTATTACAATCACAAAATCACAATCACAATAGTTTCATCTTAATCTTAATTATAAGTCTTAAAAATCAGTCAATAAAAACTACCACTAACCACAACATTCATAAAAATCTGTAAATCTTTTGAAATACCTAGCAAAATAAAAATGTACTTATAATCTAGCCTTTAGTATAAAAAAAATCTAAGAATGTAATGTAAAAAAACAGCTATGGCATAAAACAGGTTTTTCAGGACAAACGTTACAGAATGTGTTCACTTTTCTCGTCTTGTTCCGTGCTTCTTGCGACCTATGTTTTTGACATTCGTCTTGTAACATTCCCCACAGTTTCGTCTAGTTTTTCTAGACGGGCCGTAAAATTTTGCCAAAACGTGTTTCGCCGCGGCTTACCGGCGCGGGCGACGTAAGGTGGGGGGCCCGACAGCGTGACCCGCGCGGCGCCCGCGTAAGCAAAGACGTGTTTACACTATAGTGGGCCGCGACGGACACTGGTGTCTGCTATTCGCTATCTCAAAAATAATTCATATATTACAGTTTTTGTAAGTTGCCTATCATTTAAAAAGTTATTTCATTACAGTATTAGCAAAAAAAAACTTCAATATTTTTTGGAACAGTTTCGATTTTTAATGGAGGCCCCTGAGGAAAGTATGCTGTTGGACACATGGTGTCCGTCATGGCGTTCAACGTGTTAAGATAAATAAATATCTGGGCGACCGCCTTGCTCGGTAATTTTTTACAAAATAAAAAAAGAAACTTGAAAAAAAAGGAAAAATAATATCTAGGTGTGGCTTTATCCTAGGTATTTTCATTTCTCGCGACCGCCCGTTCCTCGAATAAGTTACGCTGACTTGACATGATTAATAATAAAATTATATTGAATTTAAACTATCGTGAGTGGAATTCATAATTAATGTATAGAAACCGGCTATACTCACGGGTTATTTTATCTAACTAACTTTAACTAACGTTAACTAGTCGGGCTCATCCGATAAAATACCACGTGAGTATAGCTGGTTTCTATACATTAATTAAAAATTATATTGCTATTTTACAATATTTGCTATTTTATATTGCTAGTTTACAAGTTTATTTGAATAAAAAATATTTTGAATTTTGATTTTTTAAAAATAAGGCTTTATTCTAATTATTATTATTAAAAAAAGACGTTTCGAATAGTGAGAAAAGTCGATTGTTTCGATTTTAGATACCAAGAGACAAAATGCATTTATTATATGCATAGCCAGCTAGGGATTTGAATCGGAGTGGGAAAAAATCGATATTTAAATAATAAATTTTTCATCCTTGAAAATAAATCGATATATTTTAAAGGGAAATTTGGAAATCGATTTTTTTAAACTATTAAGTTCTGTTTCGAGGGGAATTCGAAACCGGAGAGAGCCACAGCAACGCGTGGCCATACAGCTACTATATAAATAAATATATGGGCAACGCTTTTGATTTTTGTTTTTTTTTTGGTTTTTTTTTCTGCTTTCAATAACTAATAATAGTATTTTGGTATGAGCTTTTTATATTTTAAACGCAGATTATAACAAAATAATTTCATCATTGCTTTTGTAGCTAGAATTGCGATGTTTATTTTTTTAATTTTTTTTCTCCTATCCCTAAAATTTTGCTATAACGAGCGTATATTTTTAAAATGTAAAACGTGGAGTATATAATATAATTTTTTTAGCGCTTTTGTCTGTTTTGTTTTTTTTTTGTCTATTTATTTTTATTTTTGTTTTTTTATCATTACTTTGCTGCAACAATCGATTTCCAGCCGCCGTGATGAACAGCCGGCCGGATACGGGTGAGAAGCGCAAGCGAGGCAGGCCCAGAGTGGATAAGACCAGTCCTGAGTACTTAGCCAGGAAGCGGGCACGCGAAATGGGTGGGGTTATAACTCATATATTTAACTAGAAACCATAAACCACTGGTTCCTAACTCAAAGAGTCGTGTTAGTAACAAAAAGGGTCACGTTTGGTACTATAAAAGGTCCTATTGGCACCAAAAAGGGTCACGTTTGGTAACTAAGATGATCACGTGTATAGTAAGATCTATAAAAGTTTGCAAGATATGTAAAAGTTTGCATTAATATCAAAAGGGTCACGCTTGGTACTTTAGAGGGTCGTATATAGATAAGACCAGCCCCGAGTACTTAGCCAGGAAGCGGGCACGCGAAATGGGTGGGGTTATAACTCTTATATTTAACTAGAAACCATAAACCACTGGTTTCTAACTCAAAGATTCGTGTTAGTAACAAAAAGGGTCACGTTTGGTACTATAAATGATCCAATAAGTACAAAGAGGGTCACCTTTGGTAACTAAGAGGATCACGAGTATAGTAAGATCTATAAAAGGTCGTATATATATATAAAATGGTCACGTTTGGTAACTAAGAAGGTCACGTGTATAGTAAGATGTATAGAAGGTCGTATTAGTAACAAAAAGGGTCACATTTGGTACTATAAAAGGTCTTATATTCACCAAATAGGGTCACATTTGGTAACTTAGAGGATCACGTGTATAGTAACATTATAAAAGGTCGCATTTGTATTGAAAAGGGTTACGTTGCGGAACTAAAAGGATCGCGTGTATAGTAAGATCTATAAAAGGTCGCATATGTATCTAAAAAGGTCACGTTTGATAACTAAGAGGATCACGCGTATAGAATTTCTATAAAAAGATCGCATAATGGGTCACGTTTGGTAATATAAAATGATTGCATGCGTATCAAAAAATTTGTGTTTGCATTTATGCCAAAAGAGTTTGACATTAAAGAAGGTTGGTTGCATGTGTATAAAAAAAATTGACGTTTGGTACTATAAATGCTCGCCTATGTATAAAAAAAGGGTCACGTTTAGTACTATAGAGGGTAGCATGTGTTAAAAAAAAGGTCACATTGGGTGCTATAAAATGTACCATTTCACCCCATCCGTAGAATAAAGTTTCGTGTTCTATATTTATATATGGAACATCTAACTCAGTGTTTCCTGATCTTTTTTGGTCCATGCCCCACGTTGATAATTATTTTGCCCACCTAAGCAACGTATATAAATTTTAATATTGAAAATTGTATTGTCCAGTTAAAAAACGTAAATAATAGGTTTCAGTAAGAAAAATTGCTTTATTTTTAAATTTGGCATCGAAATCTAGCATCGCAGTTAATAAATTTTAATATTAAAATTGAATTGCCCACTTAAAGAACATTAATAATAGGTTTTATTAAGATTTTTTTTTTTTTTTTTATTTAGCACCGAAATCTAGCATTGCATTTAATAAATTTTAATATTAAAAATTGTATTGTCCACTTAAAGAACATAAATAATTGGTTTTATGAGGAAAAAACGTTTTTTTTTTGTTAAATTTTGCATCGAAATCTAGCATTGCATTTAATAAATTTTAATATTAAAAATTGAATTGTCCACTAAAATAACATAAATAATAGGTTTTAAGAAGAAAAAATGCTTTTTTTTAAATTTGGTACTGAACCTAGCATTGCACTAAAATGGCCCAGAGCATAAGGCTTAAACTCGTGTCGAGTTGCCCCCCCCCCTTAACCTTCAAATTGCCCCCCCTGTGGGTCGTGGGGCCCACGTTGGGAAACCCCTCTAACCTTATTCTTCGGAGTGGGTGATTTTTTTGAAAAGGGTAACATTTAATTTTATAGGAACTTGCTTTTATATGAATGCTAAGCCCAAGTAAATGAGCTGAAATTAGGGTCACTTTTGGTACTGTATAAGGGTCGCATTTGTATGAAAAAGGGTCGCGTTTTGGAAAACGTTGTCTAATATATAGTTAAATATAGTATAATATAGTAATTTAATATTACTTTTTGTCCTCAGAAACTTTAGAAAAGAAAGCGAAGAGAGAATACAGGAGGCGTGCGACCGCTGGTAAGATTTTTATGTCTTTAATATTTAAATGAGTTAATCTTGTATGTATATATATATATATTCGGAATCTCGGTAACGGCTCCAACGATTTTCGTGAAACTGAGCACGTATGGGGTTTCGGGGGAGAAAAATCGATCTAGATAATTTTTATTTATAAAAAAATGACGTTTTATCCCTGTTTTGAGGAATTCAAATTACTTAAATTGACATTTAATCATCATCTTCCTGCCCTTATCCCATTCTAAGTGGGGTCGACACATGTTCTAAACATGCTGTCATATGATTTGTCTGCGTTTTTACGAACGGCCGCCTGCCTGACGCAAACTTACCTCTGTCGTATTTTACGTCATCTTGGTAAGAAAGAGGGAGGTCTATTCTACTAAACCGGATACCACACGGTGGGTCGACTTACCTTAGTCCCCTTTTACGACACCTCGGTAAGAAATGAGGGTGGTACTATTCTACTCAGCCGGATACCACACGGCGGGTCGACTTACCTTAGTCGCCTTATACGACACCTCGGTAAGAAATGAGGGTGGTACTATTCTATTTAGCCGGATACAACACGGCGGGTCGACTTACCTTAGTCGCCTTTTACGACACCTCGGTAAGAAATGAGGGTGGTACTATTCTACTAAACCGGATACCACGCGGTGGGTCGACTTACCTTAGTCGCCTTTTACGACACCTCGGTAAGAAATGAGGGTGGTACTATTCTATTCAGCCGGATAGTAATATATGTGGTACGGTCATTGATCCCTGAAATCGATTATTTTGTTAAAAAAAAAACCGTAAAAAGTTCCTGTGACTAAAAAACTTTGTTGAATTAACTGATTTTTTATATAGGGTGCTGAGGTGTGTAGTTAACTAAAATAAAAAAAAAATCGTATAATCTGTATCACCCTTTATTATAGTCTTAATTAAGTTAGATAGTGCCGTGTGGTATCCGGCTGAGTGGAATAGACCATAATCATTTCTTACCGAGGTGTCGTAAAAGGCGACTAAGGTAAGTCGACTCCGGCTAAATAGAATAGACCACCTTCTTTCGTATCGAGGTGTCATAATTTAGGACTAAGGTAAGTCGACGTAAGGCAGGCGGCCAGTCGTATAAAACGAATTATTCGACAACATGTTTATAACATGTTGTGCCGACCCCACTTAGAGTGGGATAAGGGCAGGAGGATGATAAGTTACATTGTAATCCTTATTTTAACGCCATCTATGACATCACGCTATGATTTATTAAAAAAGCTAGTATTTTTTAACTCATCCAAAAGTTATGGGTCTCTTTTAACACTAGGGATGTAACTTGGAGTAGAAATAATCGATTCATAAATAATAATTTTATTTCCCTTTAAAAAAAATCGATTTAAAAAAAATCGATTAAAAAAAAACTATTTATAATTATTTCGTATAGATTTTTTCTGACTATTTGAAAAGTCGCTTTTTTAATATTAATAATTAATTACAATAAAGGCTAATTAAAGTGGACAACTATCAAGAAATAATATCAGATGCGCTGTTTGTGAAATTGTATTAAAATGTGTAGTTTGGCTACATTGGTTTCATCCAACAATGCATATCTAATCTCAAAAAAAAAAGAAAAAGTGAATGATTAAAGTAATCGATTTTTAAAACTCGATTATTAATAAAAAATAATCGATTATTATAAAAATCGATTATTTGTCACCTCTTTATTTAACCCTTACGAGTTTTGTATGCTAAGCTTTAATGCGAATTAGATAAAACAATAATTATAATTTTTCGAGTTAGGTCACTTTAATACTAAAACGTGCGATATAAAATTTATTTTCGTCGAAAAGATTATCCGCCGAGTTTCTTGCTTGTTCTTCCGAATTAGTAGTAAACTTCTATAAAACATTCGACGATTCAAAAGTACTGTAAACAGTCCACTTGAATAGAGAATATTTTGAATTTGAATTTGAATATGAATTTATTTTCCGAATAGCGAAAATCGGGAAATCGTCAAGCGCGAAACCGTCGAATGACGCGCGAGAATCGACTGACGAACAATCGAGGGTAGTTAAAAAAATATCCTCAATAAAGACGCTGAGCGTAAGGAAAGCGTCACAGAAGATTGGCGGAGTGCGAAAAGTGGGCGATAAAAAGATAATAATGCGACGGAATGCGAAATTTTTGAAACGGAAAGGTAAAGACGTAGCTAGGATGCATGAGGGTAGATCTTTTTTTTTCAAAATTTTTCGACGCTTCGTTACATTTGGTTATTGGCATTGAAACATTTGCTTTTTTATATGAATAATGTAGAATTTAGGAACGTATACAAGGTTATGTATTTTTAGATTTATATATGCGAAATTATTTATCTGGCATGGACTTTGAAATTTTTAGAATTCAATATTTAAATGAGTTAATCTTGTATGTATATATATATTTTCGTAATCTCGGAAACGGCTCCAATGATTTTCCTGAAATTCAATAGGGGTTTTGGGGGAGAAAAATCGATCTAGATAAGTTTTATTTAAAAAAAAATGTCGTTTTATCACTGTTTTCGGGCTCTAAATTTTTTTGAAATTTACGTTGAATACAATCACAATTTTTCGCTGTCAAACGTAAAGTCATGGTGGTTCATTTGGGGAACGGGCGGTCTAGAGAGGTGAAAATACCTAGGATCGAGCCCCACCTGCTCTAATATTTTTTTATTTCTCTTTTCGCGACGTGATAGTAGGTGGCGCTTTAATGTCATCCTATTCCTGTAGAATTAACAGGATATCTATAGCTCATATGTTACCCCGGTGTATAAGAAATAACTGAGCCAAATTACATCGATATCGGTTCAGCGGATTCGCCGTGAAAGAGCAACAAACGTACATCCATACTCACAAACTTTCGCATTTATAATATTAGTAGTATGTACGATTGTTATAAATTTGAATAGATAAAATGTATTTTCTTAAAAGAGTGATTTTTATATTGTGCATGGACGTTAAAATTTCTGTAATCATGCAGTTATTTTTTTTGATTTACTCTTATTAAACTTTAGAGGATAATTTATAAAATGGTCATTAGACATGTAATGGATCAGAATATTGGATATAAGAAAGGGATGAAAAAAGGTGAGGGAAAGATATCATTATTGTGCATGGACGTTGAAATTTCTGTAATGATGCATTTTTTTTTGGTTTACTCTTATTAAACTTTACAGGATAATTTATAAAATGGTCAGTAAACATGTAATAGATCAGAATATTGGATATAAGAAAAATATGAAAAAAGGTGCAGTAAAGATATAATTATTGTGCATGGACGTTGAAATTTCTGTAATCAGCAGTTATTTTTTTTATTCACTCTCATTAACCTTTAGAGGATAATTTATAAAATGGTCATTAGACATTTAATGTATCAGAATATTGGATATAAGAAAGGGATGAAAAAATGGTGAAGGAAAGATATTATTATTGTGCATGAATGTTGAAATTTCTGTAATCATGCAGTTATTTTTTTTTGGTTATCTCTCATTAAACTTTAGAGGATAATTTATAAAATGGTCATTAGACGTGTAATGGATCAGAATATTGGGTATAAGAAAGGGATGAAAAAAGGTAGAGGAAAGATATCTTTTTTATTATGCATGGACCTTGAAATTTCTGTAATCATGCAGTTATTTTTTTTATTAACTCTCATTAAACTTTAGAGGATAATTTATAAAATGGTCATTAGACATTTAATGGATCAGAATATTGGGTATAAGAAAGGGATGAAAAAGTTAGAGGAAAAATATAATTATTGTGCATGGACGTTGAAATTTCTGTAATCATGCAGTTATTTTTTTTATAATTATTTTATTTTTCATTAAACTTTAGAGGATAATTTATAAAATGGTAATTTAACATGTAATAGATCAGAATATTGTGTATAAGAAAAGGATGAAAAAATGGTGAAGGAAAGATATAATTATTGTGCATGGACGTTGAAATTTCTGTAATTATGCATTTTTTTTTTGGTTTACTCTTATTAAACTTTAGAGGATAATTTATAAAATGGTCATTAGACATGTAAAGGATCAGAACACTGGGTATAAGAAAGGGATGAAAAAATATAGAGGAAAGATATCATTGTTATTGTGCATGGACATTGAAATTTCTGTAATTTTTGGTTAACTTTTAATAAACTTTAGATGGTAATTTATGAAATGGTCATTAGACATGTAATGGATGTATATAGAGAATAAATACTTCCGGCAAGTAATAAATTCATTTCCTGTTGTTGTTACATATAAAATTTGCATTTCAATATGTTTCCCAATACATATTGGGTAAAATTACACATACAGACAGACAGCTTTCGGTGACTTCGTTTTATAATAAGTATAGATGCAATTATTGTGCATGGACGTTGGATTTTTTCATAAGAAATATGACGTCATTAATTTATTGTTTATGAAAATAAGCGAGCAAGATTTTTAATGTTACGGAAAAATTATATGTAACGGACATAGATTTTTTTTAACAGAAAATCTTTTATTTTCTCTACAAAGAAAGTGTTATAATGTGGGTGAAAGTCAACAAATATTTTGTGGCGTATTTTTGTTTTGTTTTGACTAATAATTAAATTACGAAGGTAACCTAATTTATTGGTCTGTGTATATATTGTCTATATGTATATATAGACAATATATATTTTTATGTATTTAGTAAAGCATAAAATTTGGTTTTAAGAATTTCCATTGATTATATGAAATTTTGGATATGAGATTTTATTAAAATGTCATTTAAAGAATTTTAATTGAACTCGTGACTTGGTTCGCGTCAGCTAAAATGTTAGAATACTTTCAGTTATGTAAAGTAAAGTAAGTAGCGGCCTGTTACTATCCCACTGCTGAGAATAGGCCTTCTCTCCGTTTTTTTTTTGAAGAGAAGGTTTGGAGCTAATACCTACCACGCTGCTCCAGTGCGGATTGGTAGGTTACACATATCTCCAGAATTCTCTAGAGATATGCAGGTTTCCTCACGATGTTTTCCTTCACCGAAAAGCGTGTGATAAATTGAAATTATCAATTAGACACATAAGTTTTTAACAGAAAAACTCATTGGTGTCTGCCCCGATTTTAACCCGCGACTTCCTCGAAAGAGCCGAACGGTGTTACCGCTGGGCCATCACAGCTTTTTCAGTTATGTACTGTCTGTTTTTTAAAATTTCTTGCACTTTTTTCCTTTCAGTGGAGGAAATCCTAAGACTTCTTTATATCTTAATTACTGCTTGAATTCTATCAATCTCCCTTCCGTTTTCTCCATCTCCCACATTCTCTACTTTCCTCTGTTCTCCCTACTCCCCCTGCGCCGTTCCTATTTGCCTTCGGTCCTCCTGACTTTCCTTAAGTAGGGTAGGGAGGACCTTACTTTCCCTTCGCCCTCGCGACTTCCTTCACCCTCTTTATTTTCCTTCTGTGCTTCTTAACTTTTTCTCCATCATCCATTTCGCTGTTTCCTCCCCACTTTCCCTCAGCCCTCCAACTTTTCCTGAGTCCTCCAACTTTCCCTCATTCATTCAACTTTCCCTCAGTCCTCCAACTTTCCCTCATTCATACAACTTTCCCACAGTCCTCCAACTTTCCCACATTCATCCAACTTTCCATCATTCATACAACTTTCCCTCATTCCTCCTTTCCCTCAGTCCTCCAACTTTCCCTCAATCCTCCCACTTTCCCTCAGTCTTCCAACTTTCCCTCAGTCTTCCAACTTTCCCTCAGTCCTCCAACTTTCCCACAGTCCTCCAACTTACCCACAGTCCTCCAACTTACCCTCAGTCCTCCTACTTTCCCTCAGTCCTCCAACTTTCCCACAGTCCTCCAAATTTCCCACAGACTTCCAACTTTCCCTCAGTCTTCCAACTTTCCCTCAGTCCTCCAAATTTCCCTCAGTCCTGCTTAACTTTCTATCCTGTGCTCAAATGTGAGAATTCTTTCTTCAAAATTCACAAGTCGATATAAAAGGAGTTTATTATATTGTTGTCTATGGTATTATATAGTTTTGTTCTACTGCAGATTCGGCGGCGTCCTCTTCAGCTGGAGAGGCGACGCCGCGCGTCAAACGCAAGTACACTAAGAGGACGCCCAATGCCAAGAAGGATTCCGTAAGTGGCTTTGGATTATATTAATCGAATGGTTTATCCTGAAATTATTTTATCCTAAATTCATATAGTACATATTTGCTTATTTATTTTTTCATTTTTCTCTATGTATATTATTTTTACAATTAATTGCAGAATGTTTTACATACAACATTCACAGCTTTCTTGTCATTAAACAAACTCTTGAAAGAGTGACATAGCTGCTAAA
This sequence comes from Morpho helenor, assembly GCA_029227775.1. Classification (NCBI taxonomy): domain Eukaryota; kingdom Metazoa; phylum Arthropoda; class Insecta; order Lepidoptera; family Nymphalidae; genus Morpho; species Morpho helenor. The sequence continues at coordinate 41,528,760 of JARGCU010000028.1, read as the reverse complement.
TGCGAAGTGCTATAGGGCGAAGCGCGGCGTCCTCACGGCATTTTAAATCTGTAATATCTCCGAAAATGTTCACTTAAATTACATGCTGTAAACGGCCATATTGATCTATATTAAATCAACAATTTATTTAAGGTACTTAATTGGAGAAGGATTAATGCTGTATTGTATAAGAATTGCTTCAAAAATAAGGCATTATTTTTCGTAAAAAGTAAACGACAAAAAATGCTTTTGTGGGTTATCCATAAGAGATAGACATATACCATCGCGGACTTTTCTGTAGACCTTTTCAAGGTGTACAAATACTTAGTACATTATTTTGATAAATCTCGTAGGGTTTAGCCTGCGTTTGCAATGTAAGCGGAAAAAAAATGTAATTATTTACAGAAACCTCAAAAATTACAGTATTTTTCTACTTGGTATGAATGTTATTATACGTACAAACCTTCCTCTGGAATCACTCTATCTATTAAAAAAACCGCATCAAAATCTGTTGCGTAGTTTTAAAGAATTAAGCATACATATGGATATATGGACAAATAAAGAATGTGACTTTTTTTTATACTATGTAGTGATATATATATATATATATATATATATATATATATATATATATATATATATATATATATATATATATATATATATATATATATATATATATATATATATATATATATATATATATATATATATATATATATATATATTAAAATAAATCGTTTTATCCCTGTTGTTGGGCATTAAAAAATACTAAAATTAACATTGAATATAAAACACTATTTTTGCCGTAGATTGTCAAGTCAGCATAGTTTATTCGAATAACGGGTGGTCTTTAGAAAATACCTAGGATCGAGCCCCACCTATATATTTTTTTTTTAAGTTTAAAAATTACCGATTAAGGCTTGGTCAACAAATTCAAATTCAAATTCAAAATATTCTTTATTCAAATAAACTTGTAAACAAGTGCTTTTGAATCGTCAACTCTACTGCTGGTTCGGAAAGCTGTTCCTACCGAGAAGAGCCAGCAAGAAACTCGGCGGTTGCTCTTTTAAAAATATAATTCTTAATACTATTTACATTATGTCGTTACTGTCTTGTACAGGCTCAAAGAGAGCTATATCCACACATTCTTATCTTCTAAATAATCATCAACAGTATAGTAGGCTTTCTGTATCAGCCTCTTTTTAACAGTGTTTTTAAACTGCTGCAATATATTCAAAATATTAATATGCAAAATATTCTTTATTCAAATAAACTAGTACTGTTTGATAAATAGTTTTCTCCCAATAGACGGCGAACCCAGAAAGGGTGAAAGGCAAGAGAGGGCGACCCAGAAAGGCCGAACAAAGGGCGAAACAACCTCAGCAAGCGAGTAAGTATGGACATATGGTCGAATCGTCATCCTCCTGCCCTTATCCCACTCTAAGTGGGGTCGGCACAACATGTTACAAACATGCTGTCACATGATTTGGCTGCGTATTTTACGACCTACCTGCTGACTTAAGTTGTATTTTACAACACCTCGGTAATAAATGAGGGTGGTCTATTCTACTCAGCCGGATACCACAGGGTAGGTCGACTTACCTTAGTCGTATTTTACGACACCTCGGTAAGAAATGAGGGTGGTACTATTCTACTCAGCCGGACACCACACGGCGGATGAAATCTATACTATATCTTACTAATATTATAAATGCGAAAGTTTGTGTGTAAGGATGTCAAATTAAATCAAAATAATCTTTATTCAAATAAACTCTTTCAAGCACTTTTGAATCGTCAATCAATATAATGAAGCTACAACTGGTTCGGAATGTTGCTCTTGAACCAGAAAGTAGCAATGTGATAAAATAATCGATTTTTAAAATAATCGATTATTTTTTCATCAAAAATCGATATCGTATCCCTTTTTCTTTTTTACTCTTTTTCTTGTATTTTAAGATTAGATATGCATTGTTGGATGAAACCAATTTAGCCAAACTACACGTTTTAATCCAATTTCACAAACAGCGCATCTGTTATTATTTATTGGTAGTTGTCCACTTTAATTAGCCTTTATTGTAATTAATTATTAATATTAAAAAATACAACTTTTGAAATACTCAGAAAAAATAGATGAAAAAAAAATAGATTATTTCGTAACAAAATAATTGATTTTTTTAATCGATTATTTTTAAAGGGATAAAAGTCGATTATTTATGAATCGATTTTTTCTACTCCAAGTCACATTTCTACCAGAAAGAAACTCGGCGGTCAATTAAACATTTTCAAATTTACATTATTAAACCGCTTGTATGAAGCTGAAAGGATTTTCAAATCCAGGCTTTTTTATCATCCAAATAATCTTCAATATTGAAATATCCTTTACGTATAAGTATTTATTTATTTATAGATCACCAACAAAATAAAACACTTCACATTAAAATTATACATTGAACAACTTAAAATAAATAGTATTTTAATTAAAGGTAATAACAACTTTCAAATTAAGTTACGACAACTGAGATATAATAATTTAATTATAGTAACTGTATGTAATCGTTAAATTAAAAGAATAGAATTAATTAATAAAAAAGAAAATTAACATCTCTTCAATACATCTCATCATCTTCCTGCTTTATCCCACTCTAAGTGGGGTCGGCACAATATGTTATAAACATGCTGTCATATGATTTGGCTGCGTTTTTACGACCTGACGTCAACTTTTCTCTGTCGTATTTTACGACACCTCGGTAAGAAATGAGGGTGGTACTATTCTATTCAGCCGGATACCACACGGCGTCTCTTCAGTACATCTCTTATATTTAATTTAAACCTTTCTGTAGACTGGTCTAGTATGGATTGCGGAATATTGTATCGCGAATACCGAGACCATCGAATGAGTTGCTGACTCTGCTGAGTCGCGACACAGGTATCACTAGCTTATTGTGGCCTCTACCTATGTATGTTTGTTACGGCGAATCCGCTGAACCGATATCGATGGAATTTGGCACAATTATTTCTTACACATCGGAGTAACATATAGGCTGTAGAAATCCTGTTAATTCAACAGGAATAGGATGACATTGAAAAGCGCCATCTATTATCTATTATCTATTTAGGCGCAAAACAATCTCAAATTGCAATCTCTTATTTTTCAGAGATCCGCGTGAGAAGCAATCTGATGCCGTTGAACACTGAACCAATAACTTTGGATAGCGACGATGAACCGGATTTAGGTATATATTTCTATACTAATCATCATCATCCAGCCCTTATCCCACTCTAAGTGGAGTCGGCACAACATGTTATAAACCTGCTGTCACATGATTTGGCTGCGTATTTTACGACCGGCCGCCTGCCTGACATCAATTTACCTTAGTCTCCTTTTATGACACCTCGGTAAGAAATGAGGTTGTTCTATTCTACTCAGCCGGATACCACATGGCTAATTCTTTTATGTTCTTTAACCTTTTAAATTTTCAATAAAATATCTTAATACAATAATCTATTTATATGACTATAACTAAAACACTGTTGATATAAAAATAAATGAATATATATATTTATATATATATATATATATATATATATATATATATATCATCACTACATATTATAAAACAAAGTCACATATATCGTATATATTTTTTAATAGATAGAGTGATTCCAGAGGAAGGTTTGTACGTATAATAACATTCAATACGGAGTAGAGAAATACTGTAATTTTGAGGTTTCTGTAAATAATTACATTTTTTCCGCTTACATTGCAAACGCAGGCTAAACCCTACGAGATTTATCAAAATGATGTACTAAGTATTTGTACACTTTGAAAAGGTCTACAGAAAAGTCCGCGATGGTGTATGTCTATCTCTTATGGATAACCTACAATAGCATTTTTTGTCATTTACTTTTTACGAAAAATTATGCCTCATGTTCAAAGCAATTTTTATACAATACAGCATTAATCCTTATCCAATTAAGTACCTTAAATAAATTGTTGATTTAATATTGGTCAATATGGCCGTTTACAGCATGTAATTTAAGTGAACATTTTCGGAGATATTACAGATTTAAAATGCTGTGAGGAGGCCGCGCTTCGCCCTATAACACTTCGAATCTAGCAGCTATATGTCGCTCTTTTAAGAGTTTGTTTAATGACAAGAAAGCTGTGAATGTAGTATATAAGGACATTCTGTAATTAATTTTAAAAATAAAATACATAGGGGAGAAATGAAAATATGTACTATATGAATTTAGATATTCCAAAGATAGCAGGAAATCTTCTTGGTATAGGGAAAGGAAATTGTTTTTCTCCAAATTTAACGCTTGCGGGTCACGGGCAGTAATGAATAAATCAAAACTACTGGATCGATTTTAATCATTTTTTTTACACTGACTGACATGGGATATATATTTTATACCCGTGCGAAGCAGGGGCAGGCCGCTAGTATATATATATATAGTGATCCTGCCTTCAGCTCCGCGGGTCGCGGGTTCGATTCCCGCCGAGTGCCAACATTTTTGTAACATGTTGTGCCGACCCCACTTAGAGTGGGATAAGGGCAGGAAGATGATTTATTTATTATTATTTATTCAAGGTTCGCCGAGCCAAGCGTCCGACTCGCTAAGTCTGGACGAGAATCTGCGCGCATTGAGACATATACACGAGAAATATGCTAATATCGATAAGGTGAGTAGCTTCTGTAAGAAAACGACGTTTAAATTTATATATGGCATGTCGAGATCCGGCTCGAAGGACCAAAAAAACACAAGCAATTCCGCGTTGTAGGAGTATTACTTGTTACGTACCAATGATTTAAATTCACAATATGCACTTTGCAATTTGTCGATTACTGGCCTAAACCTTTCTGGAAGAATCGCACTTTAAAAACTCCAAAAATCCGATAAGTACATTTTGAGAAAATCAAACACATGCACACAGCTTTTGTGGACTAAGGGACTAACTGTTTCACAAGTTACTGATAAAGTGTCGGATAGTTAACCGACAAATAAACTAAGTAGCACATAAATGTCTCTAAAAAGAGAATCTAAAAAGTGAATATTTAAAATCGCGGCCATTTTGAAATAGGTATTTGCTATCCAGCAGATAAACAAAATACAGCCTCATGATCTACCTGTTAACTTATTAGGGACTTTAAGTGCTGAATAAGCCTATCAGAAACCTGAGAGACGCAATATTCCGAGATATGTGTCAGATATGTTCCGAATAAGTGAAGAAAACAGCAAAAAGGGGAGTTTAGGCGAAGAAATTAAATGAGTTAAATGAAAGACGTGCGCTCGGTGCGTGGCGTAGAAAGGAAGGGACGTTTTTATTGAGTGTTGCCAACATTGTTTTATGTGTCTTTAACAATAAGCTAACTGACAGTTTATTGGTAACTTGTGAAACAGGCACTTAATGAATATTTTTGTCATCATCATCCTCCTGCCTTTATACCACTCTAAGTGGGGCCGGCAAATCATGTGACAACATGTTTATAATAGTTATCTATTATAAACATGTTTTCACATGATTTGGCTGCGTATTTTACGACCGGCCGCCTCCCTGACGTCAACTTACTTTAGTCATCGGATCCTTAGTAATCGGAATCCGGCTCGAGGGACCAAAAAAATCTATAGCAAATATTTTTTAAATTTAAACTATAGTGAGTAGTATTCATAGATAATGTATAGACCCGGCTATACTCACGTGTTATTCTATCGGGTTAGCCCGACTAGTTTCGAACCCATCCGGGGCACTTATTCATGAGCTCTTTACACGACGTAATCGCGGCGGGAACTGTTCCCTAATAGTCGGGCTAACCCGATAGAATAAGACGTGAGTATAGCCGGTTCTATACATTAACTATAGCAAATATCTTGTATTTCCAGGACGATCTGTACGGAGCACATCTTCTCGCTGCGAACTTTAAGAAACCTCCGCTGGACCAAGTGCAGAGGTTGAATCGAGATGAAAGCGACGAAGTGCTTTCTATCAGGAGCTCTGAAGGTGGGTACAGTTGGACATCCTAACTATCATTCTCTTACCCTTATCCCACTCTAAGTGGGGTCGGTACATGTCTTCTTCCATTCTCCTCTATCATTCGTCAACTCTGGTGCCACTCCTTTAACATGCATATCACATTTTTCACACAATCCATCATTCAACAATCATTTTTAAGCTTGCGGCTCCTGCTCTGAACAAAAGTACGTAAGTCGTTTGTGGGTTTGGGTATAAGATTCTATAATAATATTCCGCAATCAATTTTAGCTTTGCCATTACAGCAGTTTGAAAACACTGTTAAAGAGAGGCTGATACAGAAAGCCTACTATACTGTTGAGCGCACACATACAGCACTCGCAAGGAAAGCTTTAAATATTGACGTTTTCGTAATATATTTTATTGCTGCTCCTCTCCTATTCATCTTATCGTGATGTTATATAGCCTATAGCCTTCCTCGATAAATGGACTATCTTACACTGAAATAATTATTCAAATCGGTCCAGTAGTTCCTGAGATTAGCGCGTTCAAACAATCAATCAAACAAACAAACTCTTCAGCTTTATATATTAGTATAGTTTGGACACTCTTAACTCCAAGCCCTATGGCTCTCTTATTCTATTAATAATAACTCCATGCTATTGATGTCATAATAGAGTAATTCTTCTTCCACAGGTGGGGCCAGCGTGAAGGAGTTGGACGCGCCCGTTGAAAAGTTGGAAGATAGTTCTAACTCCGACTCAGGCAGCAGTAGTTCTGGATCAGGTACATCATCCCTGATGATTAAGGATCATCCCATCTCCACTGCCATTGCCATGGTTAAGGGAATTTCCATCTTCAATGGAATTGCTTTGTTAAAAGATTTATTGTCCAACCCTCGCTTGCTTGTTTTTCATTTTAATTAAACTGAAAGGCAGTACTTCTGGGTCAGTTACAGCATATCTGATGATTAAGGGTATTTCCAGCATCTCCGCTGCCATTGCTTCATTAGGATTTATTATTGACCAACATTGTCCTCTCCATTGTCCATCCTAATTCCCTGACAGCTTTAGTTCTGGATCAGGGACAGAATCCTTGATAATTAAGAGTATTCCCATCATAATTGGAATTCCCTAATTAAGACCTGTTCTCCAAGCCTCGCAATCCTTGTTTCATCATTTTAATTTAACTAAAAGATAGTAATTCTGAATCAGATACAGCTGATGCTGATGATTAAGGGTATTTCCTGCATCTTCACTGCCATTACCTCATTAAGATCTGTTATCTAACCCTGTCTTCCTTGTTTTTTCATTTTGATTTAACTGAAAGGCAGTAGTTCTGGATCAGGTACAGCATACCTGATGATTAAGGGTAATTCCATTTTGACTGCCTTTGCCTTAAGATCTGTTGTCCAACCTCCATTCCCATTTTGATTTCACCGGCAAGCAGTGTAACTGTATAAATAGAAGATTAGACAATTTAAAAGAACCTAAATAACTTCTTCGTTCATATGACATGGGTCGAAGATATTTAAAAGAGAGATCTCCCTTTTGGCTCTTTCTCTTGAATAATTCCATTTTCCCAATAATTCCACAGGCAGTTCATCATCATCGTCTTCATCATCGTCCTCGGACAGTTCCAGTTCGTCGGACAGTTCGGACAGCGAGTCTGATGATGAGGGCAAGCAGAAGAACGACCTTCCTCCGACCGTCTCCAATCCTGAGGAGGACAGGTGAGCTCTAGCGATTTAAAAATAATCGATTTTTAATAATCTTTAATAATCGATTATTTTTTCAACAAAAATCGATTTTTTAAAAATCGATTATTTGTAAACGGATAAAAAACGATTATTTATTAATCAATTTTTTTCTACTCCAAGTCACATCCCAAGTGAGCACTAACTTGTACTGTCGTAATCACGTCAAGTATGCTACAAAAAAGCCGTATGAATTTTCCAACCGGGGTTTCTAAAATTGGGCCTAACTGTTACAGAAACCACACATATATCAAAAAATTAGTTTTTTTTTCTGATCGAATATCAAATCAAATCAAAATAATCTTTATTCAAATAAGCTCTTTCAAGTACTTTTGAATCGTCAAAGATGAATATGATTAATGAAGCTACAACTGGTCCGGAATGTTGCTCTTACCGAGAACCAGAAAGAAATTCGGCGGTCAATTAAACATTTTCAATTGTACATTATTAAACCGCTTGTATGAAGCTGAAAGGATTTTCAAATCCAGGTATTATTATCATCCAAATAATCTTCAATTTTGTAATATGTTTTACGTATAAGCATATATCTTGATACTTAATTTAAACCTTTCTGTAGACTGGTCTAGTATGGATTGCGGAATTTTATTGTGGAAGCGAATACTGAGACCATCGACCATCGTGTTGAATGTGAAGGGAAAGTCATCATGTAAGCGGGGGGGGGGGGGGGGATCAGAATGTAACCTGGAGGATCAGAGTGTAAATGGAGGTTCATAATGTAAGGTGGTGGTTTAGGTTTTGAATGTAAAGTGAGGTCGTCCAGAATGTAAAGGGGGGAGGTTTAGAATGTAAAGGGGGAGGTTCAAAATGTAAAAGGGGGTCGTCCTGAATGTAAAGGGGAGACTCCGAATGTAAGGTACAGGCTCGGTATGTAAGGGGGATGTCCAGAATGTAAGGTACAGGCTCAGTATGTAAGGGGGTGTCTAGAATGTAAGGGGGGTGGCTAAATATGTGTAAGGGGGTTGCGTATAAAAATTGAGAGATGCCAATTATTCCAGCACTTCGTTCGGCGCGTGGTCGTACGGGCCCCAGTCGGGGACCAATTCCGAGTCGGATTCCGACTCGGACCCCGAGCGTACTGCTACCTTACCGGCTCCCGCCCAGGATGAGATTAGCGAGTCGGAGAACGAGTCAGCTGACAAGAGTTTTCAATGCCACGTCTGCAGGAAGTGGTACTCAACGAGGGTCACGCTCAAGTAAGTCCTTCATCATCAGGAAAGTCAAATTTCATAGAAATGCATGCCATAAGTTTTTACTTGCCTCCTCAATGAACTTAAAAGTTTTGTTTCAAAGTTCTCGATTACATATTTTGAAAGCTTAACATAAATATGCCTAACTTTAGTGTCTTAAAGTAGTCTAAAAATATGCTAAAGTCTACCTGAGTCATAATAAACACTCGAGACTTTATAAAGATGATATTAAACCTTATCTCGGCTTTGAAGAAGTTAAAATTCAAATTTAAAATATTCTTTATTCAAGTAAACTTATAAACAAGTGCTTTTGAATCGGCAACTCTACTGCTGGTTCGGCAAGTTGTTCCTACCGAGAAGATTCAGCAAGAAACTCAACGGTTGCTCTTCACATAAATAATTGTTATTACTAGTTGCATTTAGTCATTACTGTCTTGTATCAGGCTGTCTGTATCAGCTTTCTTTTAATAGATTTGTTTTAACTGCTATAATGGCAGAACTAAACTAGCTTTAATTTGGAAATGCAAGTGGAGTTTTTACTTGCTTTTTTCATCTAAATATTTCGCCCTTCAATCTCTACTCACATGCAGTAAAGAACTCAAGTCTTCGGGTCAGTATTTTGAGAAATCTACAACTTGTCGTCGTCAACTCAATGGGGTTCCACCATGGTTGACGTGAATTTCTATCACTAGTTGTCGAGAGATCGGGTGCTCGTCAACTTATGTGGAGGAGATCTACTATGTGGAGAAGGGGGATTTATTAGTATAAATCCCGATTACTACCCGATGTCCAGAAGTTGGATGGTCTATCAATGTGAGCGATCTATCAATAGGTATCTGGAGTTAGAAAGGTCGTCAACATAATGGGGAGGGGATCCACTTTGTGGGAGGAGGCGATCTATCAACAGGTATCTGGAGTTAGGAAGGTCGTCGACATAATGGGGAGGGGATCCACTATGTGGGAGGAGGCGATCTATCAACAGGTATCTGGAGTTAGGAAGGTCGTCAACATAATAGGGACTGGATCTACTATGTGGGAGGAGACGATCTACCAAAAGGTATCTGGAGTTCGGAAGGTCGTCAACATAATGGGGAGGGGATCTACTATGTGGGAGGAGGCGATCTATCAACAGGTATCTGGAGGTAGGAAGGTCGTCAACAGAGGGGATCTACTATGTGGAGAAGGGGGATTTATACTACAAGATGTCCAAAGGTTGGATGGTCTATCAATGTGGGAGGTGGCGATCTATCAATAGGTATCTGGAGTTAGGAAGGTCGTCAACATAATGGGGAGGGGATCTACTATGTGGAGAAGGGGGAGTTCTATAGACTACTAGATGTCCAGCGGTTGGATCTTCTTAACTTCATAAGAAAGGAGTCTACAGGTCTACAGTTGTCCAGTGATACTCCAAAAGATAATAATATGCTGAAATATTTCCAGAATACATCGACGCGTCCATCAAAATAAAGGCGGCGGTAACTCCAGCTCGCGTACGCGTTCTTCGGACCGTTACGAGTGTGATTGCTGTAACGAGACTTTCAGTCGCCGGGAGAAGCTCTCGGAGCACAAGTAAGTGTAGTTCCGGTCCAGTCTACTGAGTAGACCGCAATCTACTTAGTAGAACGTGGTCTACTCAGTAGACTTGGTGTTTTAGAAATAAATCTAAATCTCAGAAGTGTAGTTTGGATTAGGTCTACTGAGAAGACCACGGTTTACTTAGTAGACTTGGTGTTTTAAAAATAAATCTGAATCTCACAAGTGTAGTTTGGATTAGGTCTACTGATAAAACCACGGTCTACTCAGTAGACTTGGTGATTTAGAAATAAATCTGAATCTAACAAGTGTTGTTTGGCTTAGGTCTACTGAGAAGACCACGGGCTACTTAGTAGACTTGGTGTTTTAGAAATAAATCTGAATCTAACAAGTGTTGTTTGGATTAGGTCTACTGAGAAGACCGAGGTCTGGTTAATTGACTTGAAGTTTTTAATTTTAATGTGAATCTGTAGTATTTTTAGTATTTGGTCTACTGAGAAGACCTTAGTCTGCTGACTAGACTTGGGGATTTAGAATTTATTGAATCTGTAAAGTGTTTTTGGGTTTAGTTCTACTGAAAAGACCCCAGTCTGCTTAGTACACTTCGGGTTTTAGAAATTAATGAGAATGTGTGAAAAGTGTTATTTCGAATAGATCTTCTGAAAATACCGTGGTCTTCTCAACAAACTGGGGGTCTTAAAAATTGATCGGAATCTGTAAAGAATATACTTATTTGGGTTTCGGTCTATTGAAAAGACTGTAGTCTGCTTAGTAGAATAGACCACCCTCATTTCTTACCGAGGTGTCGTAAAAGGTGACTATGGTAAGTTGACCCACCGTGTGGTATCCGGCTAAGTAGAATAGACCACCCTCATCTCTTACCGAGGTGTCGTATAAGGCGACTACGGTAAGTTGACCCACCGTATGTTATTCGGTTTAGTAGAATAGACCACCCTCCTTCTTACCGAGGTGTCGTAAAATACGACTAAGGTAAGTTGACGTCAGGCAGGTGGCCGGTCGAAAAAACGCAGCCAAATCACGTTACAGCATGTTTATAACATATGCTGACTCCACTAAGAGTGGGATAAGGGCAGGAGGATATATTACTTTCTCTACTTAACAAAGGTGAAACAGTCTACTAATAAAGTATAAACTTAATTAGTATACTGATTTATAGTTAAGTAGACCGGGATATTCAGTAGACATATTGTGATGGAGACTGATTTTTTTACAGAGCGGAAGCTCACCGCGGCGCCATGACGGTACGCTGCGAGGTTTGCCGGAAATGCTTCGAAGATGACGCGGAACTTGCTGCACATGACCGAACCCATACTGCTGATGAGAGAGCTGGTGAGAAATCTTCTTCTTTTCCTTCTAGAAGACTGTATTCAGTACTTGTTCTTACTCTTGAAAGCTTTGAGAGTGATGGGTGTCATGAGTAGATTGTTTATAGCGCGGCGTTCTCACGGCATTTTAAATCTGTAATATCTCCGAAAATGTTCACTTAAATTACATGCTGTAAACGGCAATATTGATCTATATTAAATCAACAATTTATTTAAAGTACTTAATTGGATAATGATTAATGCCGTATTGTATAAAAATTGCTTCAAAAATAAGGCATTATTTTTCGTAAAAAGTAAATGACAAAAAATGCTATTGTGGGTTATCCATAAGAGATAGACATATACCATCGCGGACTTTTCTGTACACATTTTCAAGGTGTACAAATACTTAGTACATCGTTTTGATATATCTCGTAGGGTTTAGGCTGGGTTTGCTATGTAAGCGGAAAAAAATGTAATTATTTACAGAAACCTCAAAAATTACAGTATTTCTCTACTCGGTATTGAATGTCATTATACATATAAACCTTCCTCTTGAATCACTCTATCTATTTAAAAAAACCGCATCAAAATCTGTTGCGTAGATTTAAAGATTTAAGCATACATAGGGATATATGGACAAACAAAGAATGCGACTTTGTTTTATACTATGTAGTGATACCCGTGCGAAGCCGGACCGCCAGTTAACTATAAATACCACTCACCGTTTAAAATAAAAATAAAAATCAGACGGAAATGTTTATTTGGACTGGCCCGTTGGAGCAGTGGGTAGTGACCCTGCCTTCAGCTCCACGGGTCGCGGGTTCGATTCCCGCCGAGGGCCAACATTTTCTATAAATGAATTTGTTGGTCTTCGAGTCTGGGTGTATATTTGTATTTAAGTATATATTTAAAAAATATATATGTATATATTCACCAGTTGTCTGTCCATAACACAAGTATTAAGTTACTTACTTTGGGGACGGACGACCATGTGTGTAAGTGTCCCATATATTTATTTATTTATTTATTTTCAATTATCATAATCCATTTCGACTGTCGTAGGCCGCTGCTCTGAGTGCGGCAGCTCGTTCGGACGCTACGAGCAGCTGCGGCGGCACCGCGCCAGCGCGCACGCGTCCTCCACGCCGTCGAGATTGCCGCACGTGTGTGCGCAATGCGGCAAGCGGTTCACGCACACGCACTCTCTCACCAGGCACATACACAACCACGCGAAGCAGCTGTTCAGATGCGTCGTTTGTAAGGTGAGTTAAAGACACGTTGCAATTAATCTCTATATCCATAAATGGTTAGTCACCATCATTTATTAACTTAAAAATTGACTTTTTCGATATATATTAAAAAGAGTAAAGGTTACAAGATACCTCCTTGGACTACTCCCATGCTGTCTAAATGGTAGGTTAGCACCATCACGAATTAGAAAAATATATTACAGTCATATACACGTACATGCACACACAAACACACTAGCGCATGTATACATAAAAATACACACAACAAACACAAACATTCACTCATCTATTCTTTATTGTGATCTACTATTAAGATATGGAAGAGCGGGACCTTCTAGCACGTGTTTATTTGACGTACTCAATAGAAGGTTCCTACATTTTTTTTATAGTAAGGAAGAATTTTGTTAAAGAATAAATGAATTTTAAATTTGATATCATCAACCTAGTGGTGGTCTACCACACCCTCTGCTGTCGGCTCTGGGTCTCCATTGGAGTACTCTTTTTGTCCAGCGTGTTGAGTCGATTCTTCTCTTCAATACTTCAATATATTATATAATTAATACTTAAGTGGAGACAAATTTTGCTACTCCCTGCCCATTCCGGGTTTCGAACCGGTGAAACCCTCAAGATAGTTGCATGGTCTCGTCGCTGAACTATCGAAGTTTTTTCAGACGTCCATTATTTCAGAAATATTTTTCAATGTATATTAAAAATACTTGTGGTCGCGGGAGACTCCCTTGGACTACTCCATGCAAAGTTGTGTAAATAGTGTTTATTTTTAGAATAACTACGGAGTAATCCAGGGGAGTATATTGGGGCGACTGTTATTTTCTGTATACATTAAAGATTTCTCCCACAATTTGTATCATAACTATAACAATATCATCAGATATTGTTACGAATCCACATCTCTAAGCTGTGACAGCCTATATAAGACAACGGATGACGTCATCCGTTTCGCTCTCTTTTGGCGTGCGGCATTCGTAGGTGGTAGACGTGTTTGGGGACCTCTTAAATATTTCGTGTTATTAGAATTTAACCTCAAATAATCGCTATTCGTGATGTTAGCGAGCACTGAGTTTCTTGCCAGTTCTTCTCAAGTGGATTAGTGTTCCGAACTGGTGGTGGAATCATTCTGTCGTTGGATTTTGTAGTGAAATGTGTTGGTGCACAGTAAAGTGCTTCGCGTGATTCCTTAAACGCATTCGTATATTTTTGATTAATTCATATTAAATGAATGAAGTTAGACTTCATTTCTAACAATATCATATCTTTTTGTTAGTTAATATTAAATTAATCTTTATTTGGCAATGCTGTATAAAAGATACACGTCACACCTTTGATGTTTATATCATCGTAGACATCTCGAATAACTTATGTATGATTTTCATTGTTTTTTTTTCAGGCTTCATTCACCAAACCGGACCAATTAGCCCAACATCTGAATAGCCACCTTGCAAACTACAAACGTCTGAAGCAATAGTCCGTATACAGCGTTTTGACGCCGCGTTTGAAACGCCAAAGTCTAGAATCTACATATAGCTGTAGGTCGTTACTTAGAAAGTATTTCACTATGATTTTAAGACAAATGTACTTTCGGCTTCATTACACGCTGATAACCCTTAAAATATATTTTATAATGTGTTCATTGCGAATTAATATATTATTTCAATGTTGACTGATATTTTTTAATACCGGAACGCATCTTAGTAGGTGATCTAGCAGCATTCCAAAATTAAAAAAATAAAAATCTGTACCCGCGATTACGTTTGATTAATTATTAAATTACCCTCAATTATGTAATGTATATTCACCTCTACAAAAAAAAAAACATGTTACACCGGTTACATGTTTTAAACCTACATGTTACCGGTATATAAGCATCAATTGTACGAAATTCATGATTATCGGTCCTGCATTTTAATCGTGAACTGATAGACAGACAAACAGCTCGTTCCATCTAGAACGTTTCTTACTTTAATCTAGGATATGATATGTCTGTCATCTGCATTGCCTTAATACAAATATTATCCCTTTATATATTAAATTATAGCTCATAAGATATAAGACGATATAAGAAATAACTCTCTGCTTTAGAAATCAAAGGTTCTAAGTTTGATTCTCGATCGGATCCAATGTCAATTATTTGGTTTTTTAAGAAGCTTTCGATCGAGACTATCATTTTAACACGATTTTACGTATTAATGTAATAGTAGTCAATGCGTTTCAATTTAAGATCATTATAATGTAATTATTTTGGGCCAAATTTGGTTTTGTTAGAAGCTTTTGATCTTGTTTACCATTCTACTGCTCTTAAGCAGTTAACAATGTTTTGTAATACTTAATGTAATAGTAATTAATGCGTTTCTGTTTGAGATCATTATAATGAAATTATTTTGGGCCAAGTTTGGTTTTGTTCGAAGCTTTCGATCGGGTTTATCATTATACTTATAAAAATAATATTTGTGCGCTCTTTTGTAATAATTAATGTCAAAGTCATTTTTATGCTCAATTTGTGATCATTATAATGAAATTATTTTGGGCCAAATTTGGTTTTGTTAGACGCTTTCGATCGTGTTTATCATTCTACTGCAAATCATCGATTTAACGCTATTTGGTAATACTTAATGTAATAGTTATTAATGCGTTTCTATTTGAGACCATTATAATGAAATCATTTTGGACTAAATTTGGTTTTGTTAGAAGCTTTTTATCGAGGTTATCATTCTACTGCTAAAAATCGATTTTCGTTGTTTTGTAATACTTAATGTAATAGTAATTAATGTGTTTCTATTTGAGATCATTATAATGAAATTATTTTGGGCTAAATTTGGTTTTGTCTGAAGCTTTCGATCGAGGTTACCACTGTATTGCTCAATATATTTCTGTCTATAACTTAAATAATACTTAATGTAATTAAGTTAATGGATTTTGAGAACATTACAGGATATAATGGTCAAGCGTAAACCGTGACATATGACATCCATCTATAAATACTAGCTTTTACTCGCGACTTTCCGTCGAATGTTGATACGTCGATAATAGATGGCGCTTTTCAATGTCATCCTGTTCCTTAAGAATTAACAGAATTTCTATAGCTTTTATGTTACCCCGGTGTATAAGGAATAATTGTGCCCAATTCCATCGATATTGGTTCAACGGATTCTCCGTGAAAGAGTAACAAACGTACATCCATACACACAAAATTACGCATTTATAATATTAGTACGATATCATGTGATAATTGTAAAATGAAGTAACCTGTATGCCCTATTTGAGTTATAATTCTATATCCTTAATGTTTTTACTATTTAATATATAACTGAGGACTCTAATAGAACATGGTGATGATCTTAGGTCTCGGAACCTTCTGCAAGTGGGATTTCCTCATGTCACCATTAATTGTTATAGTAATTGTTGACGTCATTACCTACACATCATTCTCCTGCCCTTATCCCACTCTAAGGGCCTGTTTCACAAGTTATCAACAAACTGTCAGCTTATTCGGTTATACATTTTTTGGTCACTCAAGCCGGATTCCGATATCTTAATATACTTTTTTATACAACTAAGTGCCTGTTTCACTAGTTACCAATAAACTGTCAGCTTATTCGGTTATAGATTTTTTGGTCCCTCAAGCCGGATTCCGGTATCTATCTATCTATACTTTATATAAAACTAAGTGCCTGTTTCACAAGTTACCAATAAACTGTCAGCTTATTCGGTTATAGATTTTTTCGTCCCTCGAGCCGGATTTCGATATCTTTATACACTTTTTTATAAAACTAAGTGCCTGTTTCACAAGTTACCAATAAACTGTCAGCTTATTCGGTTATAGATTTTTTGGTCCCTCGAGCCGGATTCCGATATCTTTATATACCTTTTTATAAAACTAAGTGCCTGTTTCACAAGTTACCAATAAGCTGTCGGCTTATTCGGAACATATCTGACACATATCTCGGTATTTTGCGTTTCTCAGCTTTCTTATAGGCTTATTAAGCACTTAAAGTCCCTAATAAGTTAACAGGTATATTATGTGTTATTTTGTTTATATGCTGGATAGCAAATACTTATTTCAAAATGTCCGAGATTTCTTTTTATTTTTCACTTTTTAGAGACATTTATCTGCTAGTTAGTTTATTTGTCGGCTAACTATCCGACACTTTATCAGTAACTTGTGAAACAGACCCTAAGTGAGTTCGGCACATGTTTCCCTATACCATTCTCTCCTATCATTCAACCCTGCTATAACCTAGTGTGTGACCTTAGTTACATGTCCATCCATCCATATTTAACACTCGTTTGGTCCCATGACTTGACTTATAAAACGGGCCAACATATAGTTATTAATAATATATAGGACAGGAAAATATAACAATATAGTTATATGTTCCTTATCCCACTCGTAAGTGTAGCAAACGTACGAAAGTAATAATAAAATTATTTTGCTATAATCCGCGAAGAAGTAAAATAGAAAATATATATAATGCTAAATGTAGAGTGGACAATCGGTTATCATACCTGATACATGCAGGATTCGTAAAAACACATGCACAAACCAACACCGCCACCACGATACACAAGCACTATATACGTTCACTATCACAAACTCAACAATCGTTTCGCCCCGCAACCGAAGCATCATCAGGAGATAGACTCCACGACCAAAATCGCAAAGCCTTTGCGTCCTGAATCCTGCATGTATCAGGTATGATAACCGATTGTCCACTCTACATTTAGCATTATATATATTTACTATTTTACTTCATCGCGGATTATAGCAAAATAATTTTATTATTACTTTTGTATTATGGATCTCCGCAAAGTAACGCCTAATTCTATAAATTATGTAGCAAACGTGTTTCTCTATCCATTCGTCCTATCCTATGTTATTCGTCCATGTTTTGTTTTTGTTCGAAGGCATCGTTTTTTTATTTACATTCTAATATTATTCGTCCGTGATTGCTTTAATCGTCAATTTTATATCTATCATGAACCATGTTTTTTTTTATATAATAACGATAACCCATCAGAGATTTTGAGATATTCGTCCGTGATTTTGTTAATTTATTTTTATTAAATAATATATTTTACATATGTTAATTTATACGTAATTTTTTTTAATACAATGCTTTTATATATATAGAGCTTAAAATTATGTGCTTTTGACTTGAAGCCACCTTAATTGTACCAGGTGGTACAGATACCCGACTAAGGTAAGTTGACGTTAGGCAGACGGCCGGTCGTAAAACGCAGCCAAATCATGTGACAGCATTTTTATAACATGTTGTGCCGACCCCACTTAGAGTGGGATAAAGGCGGGAAGATGATGATGATGAGATGTTTGTAACGTTTTGCCGACCCCACTTAGAGTGGGATAAAGGCGGGAAGATGATGATGATGATGAGGGGGTACAGATACGACATTAAAATCCACTGATTACTTAAACGTATAGGGTAATTTTGGCATAATTCATCATCATCATCCTACCCTTATCCCACTCTAAGTGGGGTCGGCAAAACATATTACAAACATGTCATATTATTTGGCTACGTATTTTACGACCGGTCGCCTGCCTGACGTCAACTTACCTTAGTCGTATTTTACGACACCTCGGTAAGAAAGAGGATGGTCTATTTTACTCAACCGGATACCACACGGTTGATTAACTTACCTTAGTCGCCTTTTACGACACCTCGGTAAGAAATGAGGTTGGTCTGTTCTACTCAGCCGGATACCACACGGCATATTATTCATAATGTGAACGTTAATAAGAAATAATGACATCTAATCAAGATGTCACTATTTCTTTACAATTCTTATTCTTACTGGTAACAATCACAGCATTGTATAATATTATTATACAATTATTATAAAATAATATTGAAATTTATGTTTAATTTATCATATCACAGTGTGATAACTGTTATCAACAATCACCCTGTCCGGGCTGAGTGCAAATGATTATTGAATTATGTATATTATCGATTATTTTGTACAGTGGTTAATATTATGTCATTTATCACTGTAAAATGCGATTTTTCACATTAATAACATGATATAATATGATTGTAGATATCAATATCGTGATTAGTGTTGACAACAATCACTATTCAATATGATTGTTGACATCAATAGTGTGATTAGTGTTAACAATAATCACGATACAATAGAATTGTTGATGTCAATATCAAAATTAGTTTTAATCACGATATAATATGATTGTTGATATTAGCAACATGAGCAGTATTAACAGTAATCACGATACAACTCGATTGTTGATAACGATAGGGTGATTAGTGTTGATAATAATCACGATGCAGTATAATTATTGATATCAGTAATATGATTTGTGTTGACTTTAATCGCGATACAATACGATTGTTGATATCAATACTGTGATATTTTTGAACTATAATCACCATATAATATAATTGTCGATATCAGTAACGTGATGATTGGCGACAATAATCACGATACAATATGATCGTTGATATCAATACCGTGATATTTGTTGACAATAATTACGTATAGTATAATTGTTGATTGGTAACGTGATTATTGATGCCAAAAATCACGATACAATACGAATTTCATATCAAAATCGTGACTAGTGTTGACTTTAATCACGATACAATTAGATATCGATAGAGTGTTGGTAACAATCACGATATGATATGATTATTGATATAAGTAATATGATTTGTGTTGACAATAATCACGGTAAAATACGATTGTTGATATCAACATCGTTATAAGTGTCGTCAATAATCACGATACAATATGATCGTTGATATCAACATCGTGATTAGTGTTGACAACAAACACGATGCAATGTGGTTGTTGATATCACAACCGTGTTTACTGTTGACAATAAACACGATGTAATATAATTATTGATATCAGTAATATGCTTAGTGTTGACTTTAATCACGATTCAATACGTATTTTGATATCAACATCGTGATTAGTGTTGACAATGATCACTATACAATATGATTATTATCACGTTACGATATTTTAATAACATTTTGTGTTTTGATGTCTATACCATGATTATTATTGACAACAATCACGATGCAATATAATTATTGATATCAGCAATATGATTAGTGTTGACTTTAATCACGATGCAATATGGTTGTTGATATCAACATCGTGATTAGTGTTGCCAATAATCACTATGATTATGATTTTTTAAATTTTTTTATATACACTTTATTGTTTATTCCAAAGTAATGAAGCCGTCAGTCCATTTACACACAGATCAGCCTTAGATACATTTATATATGAACGATAGATAATATTAATTTGTAGGTAAATAAAAAAAAAACATGTGGGTAGATCGACATTCTTTATTTCGAATACGCGTTGGTTAGTTCTCTGCATTATATTTAACATATAGTTGTTTTATATTTGTTAAGTATTTTAACTATAATATGTAATGTATAAGTAAATGAAATATTATTACGAGGTGTTTTTAATAAATTTTCAAATTTGAATCTTTTTTTTTGTTTTGGTTTTGTTTTTTTGTTTTGGTAGAGTTTTAGTCGAATTTGGATGATTAAAAAAAATTTGAAGAAAATTAAGAAGACATCTTCTTGCCCTTATCCTACTCTAAGTGGGGTCGGCGCAACATGTTATAAACATGTTGTCACGTGATTTGGGTACGTATTTTACGACCGGCCGCTGACGTCAACTTACCTCAGTCGTATTTTACGACATCTCGGAAAGAAAGGGTGGTCTATTCTACTTTACCGGATACCACACGGTGGGTCGACTTACCTTAGTCGGCTTTTACGACACCTCGGTAAGAAATGAGGGTGGTCTATTCTTCTTTACCGGATACCACACGGTGGGTCGACTTACCTTAGTCGCCTTTTACGACACCTCGGTAAGAAAGAGGGTGGTCTATTCTACTTAACCGGATACCACACGGTGAGTCAACTTACCTTAGTCGTATTTTACGACACCTCGGTAAGAAAGAGGGTGGTCTATTCTACTTAACCGGATACCACACGGTGAGTCAACTTACCTTAGTCGCCTTTTACGACACCTTGGTAAGAAAGAGGGTGGTCTATTCTACTTAACCGGATACCACATGGTGGATCAACTTACCTTAGTCGCCTTTTACGACACCTCGGTAAGAAAGAGGGTGGTCTATTCTACTTAACCGGATACCACACGGTGAGTCAACATACCTTAGTCGCCTTTTACACCTCGGTAAGAAAGAGGGTGGTCTATTCTACTTAACCGGATACCACACGGTGAGTCAACTTACCTTAGTCGCCTTTTACGACACCTCGGTAAGAAAGAGGGTGGTCTATTCTACTTAACCGGATACCACACGGTGGGTCAACTTACCTTAGTCGCCTTTTATGACACCTCGGTAAGAAATGAGGGTGGTCTATTCTATTCAGCCGGATACCACACGGCGGGTCGACTTACCTTAGTCGCCTTTTTCGACACCTCGGTAAGAAATGAGGGTGGTAAGAAAATTAAGAAGAATTTAAGAATAATGTAATTTAAGAAAAAAAATTAGTATAACGGACTTGCGATCGAGAGGTCGTGGGTTTGAATCCCGGACATTATACTACCGACGTGAACATCTAGCAAGCATTTTAGCTTAACTCAGTTGGAGGGGTTAACAAGTTAACTAGTCATTTCTAACCCGAATTTCTAAGTTCTAAAGTAACCTTAAAAAAATTCAATTCAATAATTTTTATTCAAATGACTAAAGTAAGTTGACGTCAGGCAGGCGGCAAGTCGTAAAATAGTGGCCAAATCATGTGACAACATGTTGTACCGACTCCATCTAGAGCGGGATAATGGCGGAAAGATGATTCAAGTAAACTTGTGAACAAGTGCTTTTGAATCGTCAACTCTACTGTTGGTTCGGAAAGCTGTTCCTACCGAGAAGAGCCTTAGAGAAACTCGGCGGTTTCTCTTTTAAAAATACTTAAAAATAGTTACATTAAGTCATTATTATCTTGTGTAGTTGTGTGTGTAGCTATATCCCCACATTCTTATCGTCTAAGTAATCCTCAACAGTATAGTAGGCTTTCTGTATCAGCCTCTCTTTAACAGTGTTTTCAAACTGCTGTAATGACAAATCTAAAATTGATTGCGGAATGTTATTATAGAATATACCCAATTCTATTAAATTAAAATTCTATTTAATTAAAATACTCTATTAAAACTTATATGTCTAATTGATAATTGCAATTTATCACACGCTTTTCGGTGAAGGAAAACATCGTGAGGAAACCTGCATATCTCTAGAGAATTCTGGTGATATGTGTAACATATCAATCATTGGAGTGTGGTAGGTCTTAGCTCCTTAACTTTCTCTACAAAAAGGGAGAGAAGAGGCCTATTCTCAGCAGTGGGACAGGCCGCTACTTAACTTAAATAAATAAATATATGGGACACTTACACACACGGTCGTCCGTCCCCAAAGTAAGTGACTTAATACTTGTGTTATGGACAGACAACTGGTGAATATATATACTTATATATTTTTTAAATACATACTTAAATACAAATATATAATTAAATACTTTTTATACCCAAACCCACAAACGACTTAAGTACTTTTGTTCGTCAAAGCAGGAGCAAGCTTATGTCGGTTCCTACTTTGTCTATTATATACATCACCTATTTAATTATTTTTTATATCTGCAACTTCGTATCTACGTGTTAATAAGTTAAAAGCTTTTAACTAAATTTCGTGTCCCTACTGTTAACCGTTGAGTTCCCTCGTCCGGAGCCAATCCTGTCATCAGGTCATGCTTATCATAAACATTGTCATCGGGACTGGACCAGTATGTATCATCTCAATCGGACCAAGGGAAGTGGGGCATTAACTTGCAAGATTCCACCTTCACATACATTGCAAGTTGAATAAAAGATTTTAATAAAAAAACATTGTCACCGTTAATGTGATTTGTCAAAAAGCAATAATGTTTCTTATTTATTGAATGAGTGTAAAGGAAAAATATCGTTATACTATTTAAAACAGCACTGCATTATTCAGACTTTATAGTAGACTAACTTTTACCCGCGACTTCGTTCGCGTGGACTGTGCGATAGGTCGATAACAGATGGCGCTTTTCAATGTCATCCTATTCCTGTAGAATTAACGGGATTTCTATTGTCTATATGTTATTCCGGTGTATAAGGAATAATTGTGCCAAATTCCATCGATATTGGTTCAGCGGATTCGCCGTGAAAGAGTAACAAACATACATCCATACTCACTCTCGTTTTGTGATTGTGAATGTGTGCTTGAATTCGAGATTGTGGCGGTGAATGTGTGCAGTGCTTGTGTATTGTGTTATAGGTGCTGGGTAGTGCATGAGTTTTTACAAATTCTGCATGTATCAGGTTTTGAGAACGAATAGTACACTCTACATTTAGCATTACATATAATTTCTTTTATCGCGGATTATAGCAAAATAATATTTTTATAATTTTTTTTTATTATGGACCTCCGCAAAGTAACGCCTGATTCTATTAATTATTTAAAACACTTGATATGGTAATCTAGTGACCTAGTAGTTACTTATTCAACAGATAGATGGCGTCCCAATAAAAAATGGTATGTTAAATAAAAGACCGTTACTTTACTTTTCTGGACTATTTGCAGTCTATTTACAAACTTCGTTTTACTTTAAATTCCGCAATCAATTTCAGCTTTGCCATTATAGCAGTTTAAAAATACTGTTAAAAAGAGGCTTATACAGAAAGCCTACTATACCGTTGAGGATTATTTAGAAGATAAGAATGTGCGGATATAGCTCTCTTTGAACCTGTACAAGACAGTAATGACTTAATGTTAATATGATAAAGAATTATATTTTTTAAAAAAGCAACCGCCGAGTTTCTTGCTGGCTCTTCTCGGTAGGAACAGCTTTCCGAACCAGCAGTAGAGTTGACGATTCAAAAGCACTTGTTTACAAGTTTATTTGAATGTAGAATATTTTGAATTTGAATTTAACCACAATAGGGGATATCAGGGGTCAGGCGTAAAATAAAACACATTAATCTCTTTATTTTTAGTTGTTATCGCTTCTTATAATTCTTAATCTATGTATTTCTAGATTAAACTATAGGTAGGTACGGAGTATTATATCGTTATTTCTAGGTATATCTCATTTCGATAACTTTTTTAAATTAAGAACAGTCAAAATCAACAAATGGCGGCGCGCGGGAAAAATTGTTTTCTTGTCTTTGGTATAGTCAATTTGGTAATGTCATACAGCCTGATTTGTTCTTTTTAGTCTGCAATTCAATAAGGAATATTATTATAAATTTTAATGCAATTTTCTCGATTTTATTATTGAGATTTAAATCGAAAACAATTTCAACCGGACGCCTAAATAACGGATCAACAGAATTGTTTTCTGAAAACATAACCTAAGAAACAGTTAAATTAATCAACAAGCGAAGACTTATAATTACATTTAACTCACTATTTCATTTAATTCACTATAACACTAAATTTAATATACCGAAATTAAATAGAAAAAAACGGGGTGAATGGAAAAAAAACGATAATTTATCCTACGGCCGACGCATTAGCGCCATCTGCCCGCCAAAACGTAGAAATACGACCAACCTTAGCATCATTATATATGTAAAAGTCGCGTAAGGATAGAATATTTTTTTAATAAAAATACAAAACGGGGAAAATATGTGTAAATCACTAACTTTTCATGGTCATTTTTTCAGTAAGTTCACAACATCACATTATATACTTTTTTTTTAAAACAAAGCTCTGGTTTGTCTACGGAATAATACGTGTGCGTTGTGAGGGAAGATTTAAAAAAAAATAGCAAAAAATATCTACCACGTCTATACAACATCGATGGACGGTAGAAAAAGAGGAAGGGAGACAACATATAGTGCGACAGTTCTCTAATAGATTAAATAGACGCCTCTCCCGACATCACATAGGAGAGAGCGAGACAAAACATCTAAACGTCAAACTAGCGGTACACGAAATCAAAATCTACAACACCTATTGCATTATTATTGCTGTGTATTTTAGATATACAAAATAAATATTCACATCCATTCAGTACCCAAACAATACAAAATGTTTATTTAAAAATAATATGAATTTACATTTAAAATAAAATTATTTAATTACATTAGCAAAAACTTTATTACATTTAATTTAAAAATAAAACGTTCTTAATTTAAATTAATAAATGTTCAGCGCCCAATTTAAGTTCAAATAAAACTGAATTGAATTTTTGAATGAATTTTTACTATATTTGAATAATCATAATGAATTTAAATTATTATTTAATTATTCAAATACCATAAAAAAAATTATATTCTAATATTGAACTCACTGCTTTATTTGAAAAGCTACATTGAATTTACATTTATTAATTTAAATAAAGAACGCTTTGTTATAAATTTAATGTAATAAAATTATTGATAGAAAACAAATGAATTAAATTTGAATATTATTGAATTGTATTATTCTGAGTAAATATGAATGAGAAGTTTTGGTAATTGAGAGAAATATTTTATGGCGTTGTTTAGGCACATATGCATTATATACAATGTCAATATTTATTTTGTTTATCTCTAAAGTGTATCTTTTAAGATACATTTATATATAAGGTACATAAAACCCGTGGCATAGTATGCAAAATTATCATTCCATGGAAATTTACTAGTGATGATTTTATTTTAAAAATTATGCACTTATTATCTCATTAGATGATTCACTCTAAGATGAAAATGAACGAATGTTATAGTTTACACCGTACGTCTTCTGAATTTGGCTTCCAATCATTTACAGAAAGGAATTTGTTCACCATGCGGCAAAATTTTATAGAATGTAATTAAGTAAAATCAATAGGACAGTGACTTTTTTAACGGCGGTATTATCTTAAATGGACCAATTAACACACATCTCATTCACAGACCGGCCTGTCATATAAATTCTCTTAATATATGCAAATTCTCAGGATATGCCTAACGTGAGAATTACTATTATTTAAAACAATCTGTTAGGTTAAAGACATTTAAAATAAAAATAAAAACATATTTCTTGATTTAAAAAAGTAAAAAAACAATCTTAGATTACAATAAAAAGAAAAACCTCTTTCTTAATTTAAATATTTTTTTTTATATATTATTGATTGAGCTTTTTTATACGTAATACAAAAAAAAAACAATTAACAGTTTTACCGAAAATTGTAAGGGACTTTTTGCATCATTAAATGACTGATCTTAAAACTACAATAATGTAAATTTTAATTGAAATTTTATCTTGTCTCTGTTATGATATTGCGACATGTCATTAAACATTCATTTGGGTACGAATTGATAATTCATCGAAAGTGGCGGGTAAACCGGAAACTAGCAAATTCTATCATGAGCAAAATTATTGGAATGTAAAACTAACTAAATATATTTGAGCAAAATTCAAGAATTCTATTAATACAAATTATTATGTCGCAGTAAAATAAAGAAAAAAAATCATTTTTCTAATTCAATAAAAACATTGATTAACAAATACTGGTAGTCTTGCGATAGAAACGCCTGATAATATTACTCTTGCGATATGGACGCTTAATACTTGTTGAGAGTTTACATGTAACCTGGTTAAGTACAAAGCCTCCAAGCCTGTCTTAAAAAATACTTGATTATAATTTAACATTATTCATGTTCCTTATACGATGTAGAAGATAAGGAAAATATTATGATGAATATTATATTATATATGTGAATATCTCAACATAATAAAATCATAGAATGTAATAAAGTAAAATCAAGAGAACAGTGACTTTTATCGGCGATATTATCTTAAATGGGCCAATTAACGTGTGGAGTGCAATTCCCTTAATAGAATAATAATTAATAATTTAAAAAAAGTATCGTAATTTGTTAATTTATGTAATAAACAAATATACGAATCACTTTGCATACTATGCCACCACTAACCTCCTCTCGAGGAGTCTATAAAAACCTTCACTTCTAAACATGCCTAAATCAAAATAAACGACTACATGACACCTTATGGATAATCCATAACATTACACACATCGAAAAATATTCATTTATAGTGTATTAAAACAAGTTTCCTTAAGCACGCGACCTTCGGGTTTTATTTCTCTACACAAAACATCAAAAGTCTAGCTTCATCTAAAACAAAAAGGTAAAACGTTACTAGATTTTATGAAAAGAAATACATTGAACACTATAATCTATATTTTTTACAGCCTCGAATTCATAAATTATATGAATAATTTATTCATAGTTTATATGAATTATGAATGTAAAATTAGTAACTGCATAGAATTTGTTCATAATTGTTAATTTGTCAGAATTATTAAATTATTAACATTAATGAAATCATATGTAGAATAATTTAAATAACAAATCTAACAATTATAAGAAAAGAGAGCGCTGAACTCTCTCTCTCCCTCTATTATAAGGAAACTACAGATTAATTAATAAAGAAAATAAGATTAAGATGTATGATTACATCACACATATTATGAATTAAATAATTTTAAAATGATTTTTGAAGTTCACTCCTTGAGATTAGATTTTTATTATAAACTTCAAATGAGATAGATGTAATCCAAACGCGTTATGTTTTATTTTTAATGGCTGTATCGTTTTAAATGGGCCGATTAACATTTCTCTATTTAAGCAAATACAACAA
Organism: Morpho helenor; assembly: GCA_029227775.1. Classification (NCBI taxonomy): domain Eukaryota; kingdom Metazoa; phylum Arthropoda; class Insecta; order Lepidoptera; family Nymphalidae; genus Morpho; species Morpho helenor. Next base: position 41,501,034 of record JARGCU010000028.1, on the reverse strand, counting down.
CGTAAAGGTGTATTCATATATTGTCTATTATTTATATTCAAAGACTCATACTTAAAGAGTAAACTCCATAAAAACTGATACAATGTTTTATTATTTTATATTTAATATTTTATCATATTTGATCATTCGAGCTATTTGTCGTCAAAACTCGTTAGAAACAAATGTATTTCCGCATAATTGACGTTCATATATTTATAATATATGGATATATTTCAATTATTACTTAACTTAATTCAAGGCTGTAAAAAGACAATTTAGAATCGCTCTTAGAGGATTATTCGCTAAGTCTGATCATTGGTGTTATCATTATATCGGAAAGTTGTATAAGATGAAACAAAATAAATATTTAGTAACAAAATAGTTTGGCACTTGACGTGCTCTAAATGGTATGTTCAATATAATTTATTCTTAAGTAATTTTAAAACAATAACAATTAAAATTTCGAAAATATACATATACAACAAAATCCTCAAATGCGATCGATTTACTCAAAATCTACTTAACGGATTCTTGTGTGGTGTTTAGTCAAACATAAGAAAAATGGGGAAGGTTTACGTACATTATTCGAAACTGCTGAACCGATTTTCATTAGACTTTCTCTGGAAGATAGATTAGGTTGTGAAGCAACGTATAGGCTACTTTTATCCAAAAATTTCCACGAGTCGGGATTTAAGTGAGAAAATTTGATGAAACGCTGAAAAAATTTGGTTTAATCAACGCACTCAAAGCCGCGGTCACAGTAATTAAAGTATGTTTTAAAGTATTAAATATTTGTGATGTCCATAAGTAAATCAATAAATGCGTTAAGGGTCCGATCCAATCAGATATTAATGATGGGAGTATAGACGGTATTTATACAAATAAATATTAAAAAAGTACACATAGGTAAAGATCCAGTATTTTTGCTTCTGTACAGAATTATGCGTGTTGTGTTATTAATTATTTGAAGATACCATTTAGAACACAATGCTACGTGTAAAATAATAATATACAAATGACAGAGAGAACTTTTTACATATAAGGCATTTAAGGTTTTTCATTTAAGATGAAAATCGTTTCACGCCAATTCTACATTTTAAATTACGTCGAGGATTATAAAATATTTGGTGTTATTCATTGGGACTTAAATTATCTTAACGTCAATGGATGATAAACAAACGGAATAAACTAAACCAAATATCATAGAACACATAAAATTTTCATAGCCTATCTAAACGATATATGTAAGTACTTTCCACAATAATTTTGTATATATAATATCATTCAATAAATCTTGCAATTTTACCTAGCTAACGTATTATTATTCCATCTTATAATGGAGATTCTTTCATTGAATTTTTTTCTTTATATGTTTATATTACAACTATCGGAAACAAAAGAAAGCCGTACCTAATACACTATCAATATAATTAGCACTTAATTATGTTATAAGGAAGTATAGGGTATAGATGAAGGCATACGACATGTCGAAGTTTTGATCAAGAGATGTAAACATCTCTTTAAAATGAGACAGTCGGCGGTACTTACACTAAATTCCCTATATTTATGCTTAAAACTATTTTGGATATATATCGCTTCCTATTAACTACACAAGCGAATATAGGCAGAAATTAATTCTTCATAATACAATCAAAATCTAGCATCGTTATATGTTGATCTACCGCTAAATTTGTCTAACTAACGCTTTGTTATTTGTTGATATATACTCAGAAATTTATATTCTCACCTATATTTGTCACGTTTAAAATAATTAGTAATACGTGTTTACACTTAAAAAGAACAATTTTATTTCTGAATATTGGAGTTACAATTAAATGATTACTTTTAAATATGTACTTGCGTAATATTTGATTTATTACCCGCTGAGTTTTGTGCTGGTCCTTCTAGGTAAGAGCACCTTTCCGAACCAGTGGTAGCTTTATTATGATTCGAAAGTTCTAGTAAAAGCCTAATAGAATAAATAATAATTTGAATTTTATAATGCCTGTCGGCTTAGTGTGCCTTTTAACCGGACTGACTTACTATTTGCTAATCACAGAACCTTTAAGTTAATGTATAGATTCCGACTATACTCACGTGCTATTTTATGGGATGAGCCCAACTAGTTTCAAGCCCATTCGGGGCTCTTATTCATGAGCTGTTTACGCGGCGTTATTGCGGCGGGAACTGAGTACCCGTAGTAATAACACGTGAGTATAGCCGATTTCTATACAGTAATTATGAATACCACTCACAATAGTTTAAATTCAAAAATCTTTAAGTTGATTAATTATTCAGATTTAGTACACATCATCTTCGTTTCCTTCTATTCTTTTTTGTTTCTAAGACTGTACAATATGAATGTATTCCAGAATTCCATTATGCGGTCACTCGAAGAATTTTGAAATTAATTCGTTACAGAATTTTAATACTAAATGTAATGGTGTTTGTAAAATTCTGTGATTAAATGTAAAATAATAATTAAAAATTTAGTGTAAAATGTTACATTCTCGTATTAAATGTAACGTATCATTTTAAACGTGACAAAGAACCGTTTCGATTGACAGGATGAAAAAAATTGACAATACAATTCGTACCTTAGCTGAAATAATAATACCTTTAGTATAAATATCTTATAGTATTTTTTTTTCTAGCGATATGTCTCACAAGTTTTGACTACATGCACAAACGATAGCTAAATAGAAAATAACCAAAAACTACAGACAGACAAACAATAACATAAATATAATATATAAAATACATCTTTTACAAAATATCATATGCCCGGATGTCATACAGACACCGTGATAAAAAGTTTCAAAAAAGACAAGTAGAATACGACTACTTTCGTTAGTGTTGCCATTTAAAAAACACTAGTTTTCCCATAGAGTTATTATAATTCAGTTTCATAACCGATTTCTAATATTTAATGTAACATTAGAATTCGCTACAGAATTCTTATATTAAATGTAACATTTAAATGTAATATTAGATGTATCATTTAGCATTATCTGTAATATTAAATGCAACATTTAACATTAAATATGACATCAGAATTCGCTACAGAATTCTTATATTAAATATAATATTTAATATTTTATGTAATATTTAATTTTAAACGTAATATTAATGCGACATTAAATATTAAATATGACATCAAAATTCGTTACAGAATTCTTATATTAAATGTAACATTTAATATTACATGTAGTATTAGACTTAATGTTTTATATTCAATGTCACATCAGAATTTGCTGTAGAATTCTTATATTAAATGTAACATTTATATGTTACGTTTAATAATAGAGTAAAGTCTAAAATGTATCCATCGAAGAAATAGAGAAAGTAAACGACGCTTATCTCTTATTTGAGAGTAGACAAGGTAAAGTATAAATTTCTTCCCTCTCTTATTATTTGTTGGACACTCGCACTCAACTACTCAATATATAATAACTCTATAAGTTCCCCTCAAAGGAGGGTACATACACGAAAAAAAGTCAAAAACAAAGTACAGCAAAACTTTTCCCAAATAAAGATACACACAATTACAATCTACCTACAGTAAACGATTAAATGCTTCTTAATAACTATGCAATAAATATTTTTTCTTTTCACTTACCTTATAAATAGTATCTAATATTTTTTTTTCGTCTACATTCCGGTATTTTTAATCCTCAAAGTTTTTATGTTCTTCATTTTATATTTAGACACAACCTTTTATATAACAGTATATCGTGACACTTGCAGATCTGAATTTGGCATTGTCCAGTGAAAAAAAAACTGTAAACATTTGTATAGCTTCCGTCCGTGTATAAATCTAACACCCCATAATCAGATGATATAAAATTTTTTAAAAAACATCTCACTCGCGATCTTGCCTACATTTTTTTCTAGGTTATTTTTTTCCTATTAAACATTTTTCCAAAAATCTACATATTTTTCTCGCTAACCTTAAATTCTAGGCTTGTGCTTGTGGTACATTTGCCATCTGGTAATCCCGAGAACAAAATATAAGTCGCAACCGTATTTGGCCCGCGTGTGACTTTGATATTAGCTTAAAACTAACTTAAACTTAATTTTAATTAACTATATACCGTCTAAAAGTTACCTCATAGCTAAACGCATTTTCATGCAGTCATAAGCAGCAGTAGAAATAATTTTATTTTTCGATAGTCTGACTCACATTTTATTCCGTTCTCTTCAAATGTATGCCCTTCAAAATGCTTTTTGAGGACATATATAGGCTATAAAAGCCTGAAATGCGACCGCCCTCAACAATATATGCCGCTGTTTGCCCCAATTTAAGATCGTATGAGAGCAAAGTCCTTTGAATAAACAATTGAGAAACAAAACATAACTCTTGTAGAAGATATAACGCGTTCAATTGTTCATACAAAGTATTTATGTAATAAACACTTAAATACAAAAACAATCACAAAATCGACTAGAACAATAATAGTTTATGGCACAAATTAGAGCAAATAATGCAATAACATCGTATATGTCAAGAATGACATCCAAAATAACAAGAAGGCGCGTAACAACAAAAATGTATAAACAAAAATCTATTTGTATAAATACCATAATAACAGTTGTGCTTTAAAGTAACAAGAATAAAAAAAACATATTTGATATTCAATTATAATATCAAAATATATAAAAGCAAGAACGATAACAAAAACGTAAAGAAGGCAAGAATATATAGTAAGAAGTACAATTCAAAATGACAAGAACACAAAATGAAGCCCGATTTTTTATCGAGGATGTGTTAATACAACAGGAATGGCATTGGAATCTCAAGAATGGAAAACGAAATATGTACGTATCAGTTCACAAACAACAAGAATGATATCTAAAACCTCAAGAATTAAAAATTAGTCTTGATAATTATCGAAACGTTAAAACAAAAAATAGCATTGAAAATGGAAAACGAAATATGTACGAAGTGTAAAAACACTTTTTGTTATCAAATGGTAAATGTCAAAAACTCAAAACGTGTTTTGATGCTCTATTAATAAGTGAAAGTAATAAAAATAGCATTGAAATTATCAAGAATGGAAATATGCACGAAGTGTAAAAACAACAGGATATAAATTGTATTATAAATTATAAATGTATATTATTAATGAATCAAAAACTCAAAACGAGTTTGATGTTCTATCAATACGTTAATGCGACAAAGAATAGCATTTCAAATGTCAAGAATGCAAAATTAAATATGTAAGATGTCAAAAAACAACAAGAATGAAATTGTAAATGAATTAAGAAGTCGAAACGAGTTTTGATGCTCTTTCATACACGTTAAAGCGAGAACGAATTGCATTGGAAATTACAAGAATGCAAAATGAAATACGTAATAAGTGTGAACACAACAAGAATGAAATTTTTAAATGTTAACAACTCAAAACGATTAGATATTCTTTAAATACATTAAAACCACAAAGAATAGCTTTTAAATTTTCAAGAATGCAAAATGAAATATGTAATATATGTAAACACAACAATTATTAAATTAGAAACGTCAATAATTCAAATCAAATCATGATGGATCAAGATTGCGTAAAATAACAAGAATAACTACAAACGTAAAGGAATGCAAAAATATATGTGGGATGTTTAAAAACAGTAACGTAAAGAATACAAAATGTAAATTAAGATTTTTGGACACAATAACGTTAGAAACGGCAAGAGTGCAAAATGAAACAAGAATGCGCATTGAAACGACAAGAATAGCTTCGGAAACGACGAGAACGTTCAAGAAGGGTCTATGGGGTGTGATTCACATCCACTCCTTTTGTGAACAGCAGTAGGGGGGATCTTGGGGCGCGGCGCGTTGACCTCACACGAGTAAACTTGGCGCCAGCCACTCGTCCTCGCCAATCTAGAAAGATGCATGCTTTTGATTTTGACTGGCCCGATGTTTGGTAGGGATCCTTTCTTCAGTTCCGCGGGTCGTTGGTTTGATTTCGCCGTGGGCTGAGTAGAATAGATCCCCCTTATTTCTTACCGAAGTGACGTAAAAGGCGACTAATCCAGCTGAGTAGAATAGACCATCTTCATTTCTTATCAAGGTGTCACAAACGGCGACTAACGTAAGTTGACGTCAGGCAAGCGGCCGGTAGCAAAAACGCAGCCAAATCATGTGACAACTTGTTTAAAATATGTTGTGGTGACCCCACTTAGAGTAGGATAAGATTAGGGATAAGAGATTAGAATAGAAGATTAGGATAGAAGAGATTAGAGTAGGTTACTTTTTATACTTATATTTTTATTTTTAGCTTAAGTACTGCCTTTTTCTTTCTCTTTTTTTTATTTATTGTAACTTTTTAAAATATAAAATTAAATATTTAGTTTTTGTTAACATTGTTAGACGCGTATAGCATCATAAGTACGCATGCTGTGTACACCTGTAAGCAAGGATTTACTTGTAACAGGACACAATATTGTTTTTGTTTAATTTTAGTTTAAGTGCATTCTTGTTGGTGTTCCAATAAATAAATAAAATAAGGGCAGGAGAATGGTGATGTAGGCTTACCGGCTGCACTTGAAAGTGCTGGACAGGATAATGCAGCACTTGTGGTGGTTGGGACATGGCGGCCACTCCGCCCACGCCACCCACGCCGCCCACACCGCCGCCCAGCGCCCACGGCAGCTGCACGCCGCCCATGCTGTAATATTGTTACAACATGTTTCAAATCCTTCCTCCAAATAGGTCAAAAGTCACTAATATATAAAGCTGAAGAGTTTGTCTGAACGGGCTTATCTCAAGAACTACTGGACCGATTTGAAAAATTCAGTATAAGATAGTCCATTTATCTAAGGCTATATAACATGCTAAGATGAATAGGAGAGTAGCAGCAATAAATATTGCGAGAATGGCAAAATTTAAAGCTATCATTAACGTTAAAATTAACATAAACATTTCGGAAGAATTTAGTAAAAACCTTTTAGTTAAAACCGTACCTAAATACGTTCAGTAGATTTTGAGAAAATCGATAACGTACAGACAGATTTTGGGGACTTTGTTTTATAATAAGTATAGATAGATAAAGCTGTGATAGCCTAGTGGTGTGATCATGAGAATCTCTAGAGACGATCATAGCATCAAATACCAATGAGTTTTCTATTAAAACTTATGTGTCTAATTGATAATTGCGATTTATCAGACGCTTTCCGGTGAAGGAAAACATCGCGAGGAAACCTGCATATCTCTAGGGAATTCTGGGGGGAAATTTTATGCATTGTAAATATAAGCTTTTAATTATAGGTTACTAGCGGACCGCTCCGGCTTCGTACGGGTATAAAATATATAGCCAATGTCACTCAGTGAACTCAGTCACTTGATGCCCTCCTCGCGGCATTTTAAATCTGTAATATCTTCGAAAATATTCATTTAAATTACATGCTGTAAACGGTCATGTTGATCTATATTAAATCAAAAATGTATTTATTAATGCTGTATTGTTTAAAATTACTTCGAAAATGACGCATTATTTTTCGTAAAAAGTAAATGACAAAAAATGCTATTATAGGTTATCCATAACAGATAGACATATACCATCGCGGACTTTTCAATGTGTACAAATACTTAGTACATTATTTTGATAAATCTCGTATAGTTCATCCTGCGTTTGCAATGTAAGCGGAAAAAATGTAATTATTTACGACATCACATTAGAAACCTCAAAAATTACAGTATTTCTCTACTCCGTATTGAATGTGATTATCTATATATATAAAAGAAAGTTGGTCTTAGTTACACTATTTATAACTCAAGAACGGATGAACCAATTCGGCTGAAAATTGGTGGAGAGGTTGCTTAGAACTAGAAGACGGACATAGGATACTTTTTATCCCGTTCGACCGCATTTATTTTATCCCGTCAAGTCACTATAAATTGTGGTATAACAAAAACGACTATGACATGGAAAAACAAAACATAAATGACAGCCAAATGTAATTTTGTCTTTTGGTAAGTATGGTAAAAATTTGACAATTATCAAAATAGTAGTAGCTATAAAAGTTACTACATAGTATAAAATAAAGTCGCTTTCTCTGTCTGTCCTTATATCTCTATGTTTGCTTAAATCTTTAAAACTACGCAACAGATTTTGATGCGGTTTTTTTTAAATATATAGAATGATTAAAGAGGAAGGTTTATATGTATAATAAAATTCAATATGGAGTAGAGAAATACTGTGATTTTCACTGAGTGACATAGGCTATATGCTTTATACCCGTGCGAAGCTGGGGCGGGACTCCTAGTTACATATAAACCTTCCTCTTGAATCACTCTATCTTTTAAAATCGCATCAAAATCCGTTGCGTAGTTTTAAAGATTTAAGCATACATAGGGCTATAGGGACAAACAAAGAATGTGACTTTGTTTTATACTATGTAGTGATATGCCAGTTTTCCTTTTGCACATCCGCACGCTCTTATTTTTCTGATAATCCTGTAAGAAGGGTTGCCTCGAAGAATTCACTACTCAGAGATAAGGCCGCCCTTTGTATGTATACATAAGTTTATTTTAAGTCCGCATGTATTTTTATGTGTTTGTGCAATAAAGTAAGTAAGAGGGGCAATTGATTGTCCAGAATTATTACAAAAAATAAATTTAAAAACGCCATCCAAACTTCCAAGGCAATCAAAATATTCACCATTTACTACAAGCTCGGCAAAAAGCAACTTGGGCCACCATGCCACCTTGAACAGAATACAACGTCGCTACAATTATTTATCAAAAGAACTAGATGTAGATATATTTAGCGATAGCATCCATACTTTCAGACACAATATAATTAAATTTAAAAGAAATAATTAAGTTTACAATATTGTTCCATTTCATATTTTATAATTTTTTTTTTATATAATATTTTATTTAGTGGTAATAGTATAATATAATATTTTATTTACATGCCGTGGTAACCTATAATTAAGACTACATTTAATTGTATAGTTTATAGAGTATTTTATAGTACTATTAATGTAAGTCTTGTTGGTTATCCTAATAAATAAAAAAAAAAAAAAAAAAGTTTTTATCTATCTATCTAGAAGCTTTTAATTCTAGGTTATTCTCACCCCATATACTGTTGCTGGTAACCGGCGAACTGTCCGGCGTACGAGTACCCCTGTACGCCCTGTACGCCCTGCAGGAAGCCGCCGAGCTGCTGCGGGTACGTGTTGTACCAGTACGACGCCGGCGGTACGCCGCCAGTGTACGCTCCGAACGGACTGTACGCCGTACCACCCAGCTGCGGAACGTACAAATAATTTAAAATTAATTTTTGTACATAATAGTAGACTACTATAATACGTAAAACAATATTCATAAAAACTAAACTTTGTTTATTATTATTATTCACTCTGCCAGTGTCACGTAAAATGGCAAACACACGAATAATGGAATTTAGAATTTGCCTCGAAGAGAATGCACCAGATGAACTATCTACCTAAAATAGAATAAAAATATAGATGATAGTGGAATGAAATAAAATTAACAATATTGTTAATTTTATTTCATTCCACTATCATATATATTTTTATTCTTATGATTATATAATCAAAATAATCATTATTATATAAATCAACTTTGTTTCAATATTGAAAAGATTTTTTAAATGTCAAATGTTAGCGGCAAGGCGCAAACATCGATTGCGCATGCGTGTTGCGTCACCGCGGACTCGTTCATTGAAACCTTTTGTTTTTAAGGTAGAGGTTCAACCTCCTCGGTCCAGCTGGAGATTGTATAGGTGTACCGTTATGATTATAATGTTATATTATGATACAGATGTCCATACAAGACCTGTATCGTAATAAAACTTTTTAATTTTTAATTTTTGGCCTGTACGTAATGTTTGTCATTAGAATTTTGGTTTCACTTTTATAGTCTTTTTATTATATATAGTATTAAAAAATTATATTTTTAAAAGAGCAACCGCCGAGTTTCTCTTAGGCTCTTCTCGGTAGGAACAGCTTTCCGAACCAGCAGTAGAGTTGACGTTTCAAAAGCACTTGTTTACAAGTTTCTTTGAATAAAGAATATTTTGAATTTGAATAAACTAGCTTTAACTCGCAACTTCGTTTGCGTGGACTGTAGTCTTGAAATAAACCAGTGACTTCTGTCACTCTCCAACCCTTCAAATTGTTAACAAAACTTTGATAGGTTTATAATAGACTAGATTAAAGATCCTACGATTTACTAATCCTGCATGTATCAGGTTTGAAAACGGATCGTCCACTCTACATTTAGCATTATACATATTTTCTATTTTACTTCATCGCGGATTGAAGCAAAATAATTTTATTATTATTTTTGTATTATGGATCTCCGCAAAGTAACGCTTATTCTGTAAATTATTTGATATAATAATATTTAAAAAAAATTGTATATATTAAGGAAAAAATTAAGGCTTTAATAAATTATAAAGATATTTTTATGTAATTATCAGAATCTATTAACGCCGTGTGGTATCCGGCTGAGTAGAATAGACCAACCTCTTTTCTTACCAAGGCGTAGTAAAAGGCGACTAAGGTAAGTTACCCATCGTATCCGGTTTAGTAAAATAGACCACCCTCTTTCTTACCAAGGTGTCTTACGACTAAGGTAAGATGACGTCTGGTCATAAAAACGCAGCCAAATTATGTGCAAATTATGTGCCGACCCCACTTAGAGTGGGATAAGAGCAAGAAGATGATGATGTTTATTATTATTTTAATAAAGAATTGAGTTTTATATGATACTAGCAGCCTGCCCCTGCTTCGCACGGGTATAAAATATATAGCTCATGACACTCAGTGAAAAAAAAATGATTAAAATCGATCCAGTAGTATTGATTTATTAATTACTGCCCGTGGCCCGCAAGCGTTAAATTTGGAGTAAAACAATTTCCTCTCCTTATACCAAGGAGATTTCCTGCTATATCTAATATCTAAATTCATATACTACATATTTACTTTTTATATTTTTCTCTATGTATTTTTTTAATCCTACCTAAAATCCTATATCCTATGTCCGTCTCCTGGTTCTAAGCAACCTCTCCACCAATTTTCAGCCGAATTTGTTCATCCGTTCTTGAGTTATAAATAGTGTAACTAAGACCAACTTTCTTTTATATATATAGATTTTTATTTAATTAACAGAATCTATTAATTAGTTAATAAATTATTCGCGAGTTCAATTAACGAGATCAAACGTACAAAGAGCCGGCGTCACAAACGGCTCACGTAAATAAACATTAATATCAAATGTTAATTTTACAGCTGTCTCTTAGCCTAACGCCTTTTTCATGCAAATCGCCTAATGGCGGAGACGTATAGCGCCTTTGCATAAATTATGAATTAGGTCGTCTTTACACTGTTCGGAGATATTGTCCTGTCTTATCATTAACCTTATCGTAAAAAGTTCATCATCCGCCTGCCCTTATCCCACTTTAAGTGGGGTCGGCACATGTTAAATTCAAATTCAAAATATTCTTTATTCAAATAAATTTGTAAACAAGTGCTTTTGAATCGTCAACTCTACTGCTGGTTCGGAAAGCTGTTCCTACCGAGAAGAGCCAGCAAGAAACTCGGCGGTTGGTCTTTGCAACATAGTACTTATAACCAGTTACATTAAGTCATTACTATCTTGTACAGGTTAAAAGAGTATATCCACACATTCTTATCTTCATGTTACAAACATGTTGTCATATGATTTGGCTTCGTATTTTACGACCAGCCGCCTGCCTGGATTATAGCAAAATAATTTTATTATTACTTTTGTACAGGACAACATCTCCGAACAGTGTAAGAACTACCTAATTTTCATTACTTTCGCATTATTATATTATTGAGGATACTTAAACGCTTAAGTTAGCGCGAAAGTCACTAGTCAAGTTAAGTTTATCGTATGCGATAGCTTTTTAGGGCAGGTGATAAATAAATCTGTATAAAAAATTACGCGCTGTTTACGAATTTTAAATCACCCTTAAAGGGTCAAGTAAATAGGTAAATATATTTGAAAAGGTTATTTAAAGAAGGGCCCAGTTGACCTGTAAAGTCGGGCGTTGGTCAATATTGTATAAAGGGATCCCTTAGGATAGTATTGTCAATAGAAGTTTACGAAATTTTCAAAATTTTTCCAGATAAATATGCTAAAACAAATCTCGATTCCCAAAGAAGCGGACGGCATTGTTAAATATTACATTACTAGAGGCCTGCCCCTGCTTCGCACGGGTATAAAATATATAGCCCATGTCATTTAGTGAAAAAAATGATTAAAATTGATCCAGTAGTTTTGATCTATTCATTACTGCCCGTGGCCCGCAAGCGTTAAATTTGGAGAAAAACAATTCCCGTCGCCCTATACCAAGAAGATTTCCTGCTGTCTTTGGAATATCTAAATTCATATAGTACATATTTGCTTATTTATTTTTACATTTTTCCCCTATGTATTTTATTTTTACAATTAATTACAGAATGTCTTTATATACAACAATCACAGCTTTCTTGTCATTAAACAAACTCTTGAAAGAACGACATATAGCTGCTAAATGCGAAGTGCTATAGGGTGAAGCGCGGCCTCATCACGGCATTTTAAATCTGTGATATCTCCGAAAATGTTCACTTAAATTACATGCTGTAAACGGCCATATTGATTGTTAGTGGGTAAACCTAACTTTGTTTAAATTCTGGAAAGATTTTTTAAATGTCAAATGTTAGCGCTAAGGCGCAAACATCGATTGCCCATGCGTGTTGTGTCGTCGCGGACTCGTTCATTGAAACCTTATTTTTAAGGTAGAGGTTCAACCTCCTCGGTCCAGCTGGAGGTTGTATAGGTGTATCGTTATGATTAAAAAGTTATATTATGATTCAGGTGTCCATACAAGACCTGTATCGTAATAAAACTTTTTAATTTCTTATTTGTGGCCTGTACGTAATGTTTGTCATAAGAATTTTGGTTTCAGTTTTATAATGTTTGTATTATAGTATCAGAGTAGATAAAATCTTTTAATAAAGAATAACGTCTGTTTATGTCAATTGAAGAAAATCCTACAGATTTAATATACGCCAAAGCGTATACTGAATTTTAAATTTCACACAGATTTGTCGCGTCTCAGAGAAATATGCATGCATTTCCAAAGAAAACTAATATATCAAAATGAAATAGCGCTTTCTATTGACAGAATAATCCCGAGTTGGATTTTCAAACATGTTTAACAATTTAATTAACTTCTGTCGGATTATTGTTGACGTCCTTTATATACTGTGGGAATTAATAATCTTTATTCAAATAAGCTCTTGCAAGCACTTTTGAATCGTCATTCAATATAATGAAGCTACAACTGGTTCGAATGTTGCTCTTACCGAGAACCAGAAAGAAACTCGGCGGTTAATCTTTTAAACATTTTTAATTTTACATTATTAAACCGCTTGTATGAAGCTGAAAGGATTTTCAAATCCAGGCTTTTTTATCTAAATAATCTCCAATTGTGTAATATGCTTTACGTGTAAGAATATCTCTTACACTTAATTTAAACCTTTCTGTAGACTGGTCTAGTATGGATTGCGGAATATTGTATCGCGAATACCGAGACCATTGAATGAGTTGCTAACTCTGCTGAGTCGCGACACAGGTATCACAAACTTTTTGTGACCTCTCGTATGTCTATGACAATTTTAATTCATAATGTTTGATATTTGCGTACCAACTTTTTGTTAACTATAAATTGTCTCACTTCGTAGGTTAGCAGAGATCTCTGTCTTGGGGATAAGTTGACCTTTGTACACTTTTTTTACCAGTTGTGTTTTTCCAACATTAAGCCGTGTGGTATCCGGCTGAATAGAATAGAACCTCATTTCTTAGCGAGGTGTCGTAAAAGGCGACTAAGGTAAGTTGACTCACCGTGTGGTATCCGGTTAAGTAGAAAAGACCACCCTCTTTCTTACCGAGATGTCGTAAAAGGCGACTAAGGTAAGTTGACCCGTCGTGTGGTATCGTGTTAAGTAAAATAGACCACCCTCTTTTTTACCGAGGTCTCGTAAAAGACGATTAAGGTAAGTCTACCCGCCGTGTGGTATCCGGTTGAATAGAATAGATCCTCATTTATTACCGAGGTGTCGTAAAAGGCGACTAAGGTAAGTCGACCCACCATGTGGTATCCGGCTGAATAGAATAGAACCTCATTTCTTACCGAGGTGTCATAAACGGCGACTAAGGTAAGTTGACTCACCGTGTGGTATCCTGTTAAGTAGAATAGACTACCCTCTGTCTTACCGACGTTGTAAGTTGACGTCATGCTGGCGGTCGGTCGTAAAAACGCAGCCAAATCATCTGACAGCATGTTTATAACATGTTGTGCCCACTTAGAGTGGGATAAGGGCAGGAGGATGATATAATGCTAAATGTAGAGTGGAAAATCTATTTTCATACCTGATACAGGATTCTTAAAAACATATGTACAAACGTTATTTATTAAGGCATTCGTTTATTTTATTAACACGTATATCATACCTGACCCTGGGACTGAGCGTTGTTGGGGTCTCCCGATTCCTTTCCCCAGGAACACTTCACAGGTTGCCCGTTCACGTCAGTATTGTGGACTGCCACTATAGCATGAGTGGCGCTCTCTTTCGTGGAAAACCTGGAAAGAAAAACCAGTTACAGAGCGATGTATACGACGTATGACGATGTATAGACACCACCCGAGTTAGGACCACCTGAACAGTTGAGGTCTGGGAGCTATCATTCCCAGACCTCCCCACCGAACCAGACATCCCTTAAGTCACCTAGGTGACCTGGGCCTAAGGCCGAAACACAGACCGGGCTTTAGTGCCCGCGAGGAGATGCCCGGGCAAAGAGGTACCCTGCCTACCTCCCCACAAGAGTATGTGAGAAGACCCTGCTGCTGCGATGTATAAGTACAAAAGTAATAATAAAATTATTTTGCTGGACAATCGGTTATCATACCTGATACATGCAGGATTTGTCAACACATCAACAAACACGCGACAAAATCGCAAAACTTAAAATTTTGGTCGTGGAGTCTATCTCCTGATGATGCTTCGGTTGCGGGGCGAAACGATTGTTGAGTTTGTGATAGTGAACGTATATGGTGCTTGTGTATTGTGGTGGCGGTGGTGGAGGTTTGTGCATGTGTTTTTACGAATCCTGCATGTATCAGGTATGATAACCGATTGTCCACTCTACATTTAGCATTATATATATTTTCTATTTTACTTCATCGCGTATTATAGAAATATAATTTTATTATTACTTTTGTATTATGGATCTCCGCAAAGTAACGCCTAATTCTATAAATTATTGTATTAATATACTAGAATATTCAATAGAATAAATAGAGTTATAATAACCAACACATAACAACTCTTGCAGGGAAACTTCGTTTAACGGCCTACGCTGTTCGAAATATAAGACAGTTTACATACATCGAAACAGCAAAACTTGTTTTTTTTTTAAATTATGAGACAACACTCTTGTCCGTCCCCAAAAGTAAGTAACTTAATACTTATGTTAAGGACAGACAACTGGTGAATATATACATATATAATTGTCAATACATACTTAAATAATATGGGTGGATATTACATACGACATAAGCTTGCGGCTCCTGCTTTGACGAACAAAAGTACGTAAGTCGTTTGTGGGTTTGGGTATGAGATTATATAATAACATTCCGCAATCAATTTTAGCTTTGCCATTACAGCAGTTTAAAAACACTGTTAAAGAGAGGCTGATACATAAAGCCTACTATACTGTTGAGGATTACTTGGATAATAAGAATGTTTAAGACAACAAATGAATTTAATAATAAGAATTATATTTTAAAAAGAACAACCACCGAGTTTCTCTTAATATCTTCTCGGTAGGAACAGCTTTCCGAACCAGCAGTAGAGTTGACGATTCAAAAGTACTTGTTTACAAGTTTACTTGAATATAGAATATTTCGAATTTGAATTTGAATTTAGTGAGGAAGGTTTAAATGGATAAATTATGTTTTATAATTTATTAAAAATTTATATTATATATATATATTATTTTTTGTGAAGAGCCTAAGAGAAACTCGGCGGTTGCTCTTCATCACTACATATTATAAAACAAAGTCCATATTTCCGTATGTACGCATAAAACTTTAAAACTACGCAACCGATTTTGATGCGGTTTTTTTAAATAGATAGAGTGATTCAAAAGGAAGGTTTGTACGTATAATAACATTCAATACGGAGTAGAGAAATACTGTAATTTTTGAGGTTTCTGTAAATAATTACATTTTTTTCCGCTTACATTGCAAACGCAGGCTAAACCCTACGAGATTTATCAAAATGATGTACTAAGTATTTGTACACCTTAAAAAGGTCTACAGAAAAGTCCGCGATGGTATATGTCTATCTCTTATGGATAACCCACAATAGCAGTTTTTTTCATTTACTTTTTACGAAAAATGATGCCTTATGTTCAAAGCTATTTTTATACAATACAGCATTAATCCTTATCCAATTGAGTACCTTAAATAAATTGTTGATTTAATATAGATCAATATTGCCGTTTACAGCATGTAATTTAAGTGAACATTTTCGGAGATATTACAGATTTAAAATGCCATGCGGAGGCCGCGCTTCACCCTATAGCACTTCGAATCCAGCAGCTATATCGGCCTTGCCAGAGTTTGTTTAACGACAAGGAAGCTGTGAATGTTGTATATAAAGACATTCTGTAATTAATTGTAAAAATAAAATACATAGGGAAAATGTGAAAGTAAATAAGTAAAAATGTACTATATGAATTTAGATATTCCAAAGATAGCAGGAAATCTTCTTGGTATAGGGAAAGGAAATTGTTTTTCTCCAAATTTAACGCTTGCGGGCCACGGGCAGTAATGAATAAATCAAAACTACTGGATCGGTTTTAATCATTTTTTTACACTGAATGACATGGGATATATATTTTATACCCGTGCGAAGCAGGGGCAGGCCGCTAGTTTAGAAATATAATTCTCAATACTATTTACATTAAGTCGTTACTGTCTTGTACAGGTTCAAAGAGAGCTATATCCACACATTCTTATCATCTAAATAATCCCCAATAGTATAGTAGGCTTTCTGTATCAGCCTTTTATTAATAGTGTTTTTAAACTGCTGTAATGGCAAAGCTAAAATATACATTTAATAAATATTTATATTAACTTAATAAATTATTTATAAACTATACATTTTGACTTTTCTCTTAAATTATTATATCTACTGAAGAGAAATTTATGATAATCGGTTTAGTAATTATTGAAGACCAACCTCATTTCTTACCGAGGTGTCGTAAAAGGCGACTAACGTAAGTTGACCCACCGTGTGGTATCTGGTTTAGTAGAATAGACCACCCTCTTTCTTACCGAGGTTTAGTAAAATACGACTAAGGTAAGTTGACGTCAGGTAGGCGGCCGGTCGTAAAAACGCAGCCAAATCATGTTACAATTTGTTTATAACATGTTGTGCCGACTCCACTTAGAGTGGGATAAGGGCAGGAGGATGATGATGTATGCATGAATAAGTGCCTCGGATAGGGTCAACTTACCTTAATCGCCTTTTACGACACCTTGGTAAAAAATGAGGGTGGTATATTCTAGTCAGCCGGATACCACACGGTTAAATGTCACCGGCGCTTTCTTACTTTTTCAAATTTTCTACCTTTTAAAAATTAATGAGCAAAGGTCACCCAGGTGCTGTTACCTGATGAAAGCATATCCCTTGTCCTTGAAGACACGAATCTCCTGTATGGTCCCGAACGGCTGGAAGGTCTTCTGCATCAGCTCCTCCGTGAGACCGGTGGTGAGACCGCCGCAGTAGACCGTGCAGTTGGTGGGGGAGCTCTGGTTGTAGACCTCGTCGAAGGTTAGCGGCTTTGAATTCACTGGAAATCAAGAAAACAAGAACATATCGTCGTGTCCTATGTACTGGTCAGATATAGTGATGTGACTTGGATTAGAAAAAATCGATTAATTTGTATCAAAACCATTCGTCATCTTCCTGCATTATCCCACTTTAAGTGGGCACAACATGTTATAAACATGCTGTCACATGATTTGGCTGCGTTTTTATGACCGGACGCCTGCCTGACGTCAACTTACCTCTTTCGTATTTTACGACACCTCAGTAAGAAAGGGGGTGGTCTATTCTACTAAACCGGATACCACACAGTGGATCAACTAACCTTAGTCGCCTTTTACGAAACCTCGGTAAGAAATGAGGGTGGCACTATTCTATTCAGCCGGATACCACACGGCGTTTATAACATTAACAATAATTTAATACAACTCAAATTTAATACAAGAATTTGTATCAAAAGCATAGTTAAGTCAAATTATCTGATATCGCGGTGTTAAAGATCAGATTTGATTGGTTAATGGCAACCTTTGGCCATTATCCCTTCTACCCCCTCCTACCCCTTCACACCGTTTGCAAACCGCGAAACGAACGTACGCGAAAAAACAGCAATTTTCCAAAACTTTAAAAAATAAAAAAATATTTAGAAATTTAGTGTCCAGAATTGAGTCCCGATCCCGTAAAGGTAAGTGGTTGACCCTTTTCTGCCCAACCATCGATAGTTAATAATCGATTTTATAATAATTGAAAAGTTCTTTTTAATATTAATAATTAATTACAATAAAGGCTAATTAAAGTGGACAACTACTAATAAATAATAACATATGCGCTGTTTGTGAAATTGGATTAAAATGTGTAGTTTGGCTACATTGGTTTCATCCAACAATGCATATCTTTAATATTTAAATGAGTTAATCTTGTATGTATATATATAAATATATTTTCTGAATCTCGGAAACGGCTCCAAAGATTTTCCTAAATGTCACCATGTCACCATGGTTTTGGGGGAGAAAAATCGACTGTTTATAGGCATTAAAAAAATATTAAAATTTACATTGAATATTTAAAATACTATTTTTGCCGTTAACTGTCAAGTCAGCGTAGCTTATTCGAATCCTAAATTCCTAAGGTGTTCAAATGACCTCGGACTGTAAAATTTAGCGTCAATAGACGAGGTAAATTGACGACCTTAGGTCGTGGGCAGTCGCTGAAGCCAAGTGACAAAAGCTCGTGGGATGTAGAGATCTGTTGATGAGACTTATGCCCAGCAGTGGACAGAGTTCCCTCTTCAGATTATGTTGTAATCAGATACTTCAAAACTGCCGAATACGCAAGCCTTTGAGTCACATTAATGAAGTGCAAATTGGATAATCAGAGTTGAGCGCTCAAATGAAAGTTTGAGTAGCATAGAGTTTATTTGTGTGCAAACTGAACGTACGCGAGTGTATGTTCCTGAATTAAAGTGCACCTATATATTTAAACCTGTATGTATGTAACTGACTATTTTGAACTCAATTTTGACCTACTTTAAGCGGACAGATTTGATTCAATACTTTCTACACTTTTAAAGAACGGATGAAAAGACGATAAAATTTAAGGACTTAAGACTAAAGACTTACCTATGTTTTTGTCAAACAATTGAATAATCATTGATAAATAAATAGTTAAAATAAACTAGAAACACGCTTCCGAATTAAATTTAGTTCTTTTTTATGATTAAGGTGTCTCTTGTAATGTGGAATTGACTCAAGTAAGTTTACTTACTTGTGAGAATACTTTGGGTATGATGTGAGATAGAATTGACTCAAGTGAGAATACTTTGGGTATCATGTGAGATATAATTGACTCAAATGAGAATACTTTGGACATCATGTGAGGAAGAATTGACTCAAGTGAGAATACTTTGGACATCATGTGAGGTAGAATTGACTCAAGTGAGAATACTTTGGACATCATATGAGGTAGAATTGACGCAAGTGAGAATACTTTGGTTATCATGTGAGGTGGAATTGACTCAAGTGAGAATACTTTGCGTATCATGTGAGGTGGAATTGACGCAAGTGAGAATATTCTGGGTATCATTTGAGGCGGAATTGACTCAAGTGACAATACTTTGGTTTATCATGTGAGGAAGAATTGACTCAAGAGATAATACTTTACGTATGATATGAGGCAGAATTTATTTTGTGAGAGATGTCGTATTTTGTTAATTTAAATAAAAATGTTGGTTTATATGTTAGACCAGTCTACAGAAAGGTTTAAATTAAGAGATATATTTACACGTAAAGCATATTAAAAAATTCAAGATTATTTGGATGATAAAATGCCTGGATTTGAAAATCCTTTCAGCTTCATACAAGACTGCGGTTTAATGATGTAAAATTGAAAATGTTTAATTAACGCCGAGTTTCTTCCTGGTTCTTCTCGGTAAGGGCAACATTCCGGAACAGTTGTAGCTTCATTATATTGATTGACGATTCAAAAGTGCTTGAAAGAGCTTATTTGAATAAAGATTATGTTGATTTGATTTGGGTTATAAATACATACGTTCGTTTTTGGGTGCTGGCGGTTTTCTCGTAGCCCAGTTGGTTCTGATTGACCTGGAGCCCAACCATTGGCCATTCATTGCAGTGATCGCTGACTCCGCCTCCTGTAGAATTAATATACAATTAATTATATATAAAGAATCAAATTATTTATAGAATTAGGCGTTACTTTGCGGAGATTCATAATACAAGAGTAATAATAAAATTATTATGCTATAATCCGCGATGAAATAAAATCTATACTAATATTATCATCATCCTCCTGCCCTTATCCCACTCTAAGTGGGGTCGGCACAACATATTATAAACATGCTGTCAAATGATTTGGCTGCGTTTTTACGACCGGCCGCCTGCCTGACGTCAACTTACCTCTGTCGTATTTTACGACACCTCGGTAAGAAAGAGGGTGGTGTATTCTACTAAACCGGATACCACACGGTGGGTCAACTTACCTTAGTCGCCTTTTACGACACCTCGGTGAGAAATGAGGTTGGTCTATTCTACTCAGCCGGATACCACACGGCGGGTCGACTTACCTTAGTCGCCTTTTACGACACCTCGGTAAGGAAAGAGGGTGGTACTATTCTATTCAGCCGGATACCACACTATACTAATATTATAAAGAGGAAAATTTTGTATGTATGTTTGTAATGTTTTCAAACTACTGGACGGATTAAAAAAATTCTTTCACCATAAGAAAGCTGTATCTTTACTGAACAATATAGGCTATATTATGATACATTAAAAAATAAGGATCTGTAGTAAAAATGTAATAATGTGTAAAAAATGAATCATAAAAATCTGTCATCGTATGCGCTGCGGAAACTATTAATGATATATTTAACATAAATAAATCTATAGTCCGTCTTAGTAGACTTTCCACTGCCATGAGATCGGTATGTACGCGGGTGAAACCGCGGGATATTACTAGTAGAATATACACATACAAGATTAACTCATTTAAATATTTGGCTATGTATTTATTATACGAGCAGCCGCCCGATTACAACTTACCTTAGTCGTAATTTACGACACCTCGGTAAGAAAGACGGTGGTCTATTCTACTAATTGTCTATTTACGGCAATATATTAAGCAACTTAAACTTACAAAAGTAATGACAATATTATTTTGCTATAATCCGCGATAAAATAAAATATATGTAATGCTAAATGTAGTGTGTACTATTCGTTCTCATACCTGATACATGCAGAATTTGTAAGAACTCATGCACTACCCGACACCGATGGCACAACATAACACAAGCAAAATCAATCAAATGGACAAAATCGCAAAGCTTGGCGATTTTGTCGTCTATCTCCTGACGATGCTTCGGTTACGGGGCGAAACAATTGTTGAGATTGTGGTGGTGAATGTGTGCAGTGCTTGTGTATTGTTGTGCCATCGGTGTCTGGTAGTGCATGAGTTCTTACAAATTCTGCATGTATCAGGTATGAGAACGAATAGTATACTCTACATTTAGCATTACATATATTTTCTTTTATCACGGATTATAGCAAAATAATATTGTCATTACTTTTGTATTATGGACCTCCGCAAAGTAACGCCTAATTCTATAAACAACTTAAACTTGTTTTAAGTTTATGCTATGCCGTGTCAAATTTTGTATTATCATTTAAGATTTTATGTAATAAATAAAAAAAAAAACTTTACTATACTCATACAAACCCCACTTACCCTTTGGATCAAGTATATTTATTCTATTAGTGTATAGTTATATATATTCTGACGAATATATTACTTTTGATCGCGTAATGGCCGCCGAGTCACCTTTAGGCTGATGTTATATTAGTAGGTGACGCGAACTGCCTCACATAAGCGATTAAAACAAATACATTATTTATATTAATTATTATTGAGAAGATATCATACAGCATATATATACATCTCAGCTGGATTTTCGCTGGATTTCAGCTTATAGTTTCTAGCAATCATTAATCAAATAAAATCTATCTATACTTATACTTATAATAAATCTGTAGGGAGGTCAATTCTGTAACTGGAATATATTTCCAAAATAACTATCAGGGGGTGATTAGGGATCGATACTGATGCCAAAAATGCAATCAGTAAAAATTTTGTCTGTCTGTCTGTCTGTCTGTCTGTCTGTCTGTCTGTCTGTATAACCGTTATAGAAACAAAAACTACTCGACGGATTTTAACGAAACTCGGTACGATTTTTTTTCATACTCCTGAGCTGGTTATAGTATACTTTTCATCACGCTACAATCAATAGGAGCAGAGCAGTGAAGGGAAATGTCGGGAAAACGGGAGAAGTTACTCCATTTTTTAAGCTTCCGTCGCGTGTGCAACCTTGATGGTTAAAGTTACACAGAAATCATGTATGACGGAAATGTTTTCCTTAAAATTATATAAATAATATCCCACGACAGCATATGTCTATCTTTTATGGTTGACTTACAATAACACGTGTAAATCCCGATAGCTTAGCAGTTCGAAGCTTTCTGGTTATATTTGTCTACTCCTACGTTTATATCACTCTCAGTCATCCCTAAATATAAAAATGAATAGTATTAACCATTGTATAAAAAAGAATCATTGATTTCAATGATTCTTTTATAGAAATACCAAAGTTATAGATGAAATACGCTAATAATAAGCCATCGCGCGTGAATACTGAATCATGCTATAGGGATTATCACTACATAGTATAAAACAAAGTCACATTCTTTGTTTGTCCCTATATCCCTATGACTGCTTAAATCTTTAAAACTACGCAACAGATTTTGATGCGGTTTTTTTAATAGATAGAGTGATTCAAGAGGAATGTATAATAACATTCAATACGGAGTAGAGAAATACTGTAATTTTTGAGGTTTCTAATGTGATGTCGTAAATAATTACTTTTTTTCCCGCTTACATTGCAAACGCAGGCTAAACCCTACGAGATTTATCAAAATGATGTACTAAGTAAAGACCGCGATGGTATATGTCTAGGGCTTCGCCCTATTGCACTTCGAATTTAGCAGCGATCGGACGCGCAACTAAATGTCGCTCTTTTAAGTGTAACCTCTAAAGAAAACATGTTTTGTATTGTCTAATGATAACAAAGCTATGAATTTTGTATATAAAGACATTCTGTTGTTAATTTTAAACATAAAATATATAGGGAAAAATGTAAAATGTAAATATGTAGTATATGAATTTAGACATTCCAAAGATAGCAGGAAATCTTCTTGGTATAGGGAGAGGGAATTGTTTTTCTACAAATTTAACGCTTGCGGGACACGGGCAGTAATGAATAAATCAAAACTACTGGATGTATTTTAATCATTTTTTTCACTGAGTGACATAGGCTATATATTTTATACCCGTGCGAAGCAGGGTAGGCCGCTAGTCTATACTAATATTAAAAAGAGGAAAAATTTGTATGTATGTTTATAATGTTTTCACACAAAAACTACTTGACCGATTTCAAAAATTCTTTAACCATTGGAAAGCTGCATCTTTACTGATCATCATAGGCTATATTACATTAAAAAAAATAGGGATCGGTGATAGAAATGTAATAAGGTGTAAAAAATTAGTCATAAAAATCTATCATCGCGTGCGCTGCGAAAACTATTGATGATAGAACAAAAAAATGTTCTATAGTATTATAGAATGTATAGATATCTACAAAAAAGTCCGCGATACCATATATCTAACTACTATAGTAATGCCAATATAACTCCTTTTAGTGGACTTTCCACTGCCATGAGATCGGTATGTACGCGGGTGAAACCGCGGGATATTACTAGTTGTTAAACCGATTTCAATCAGCAGGGTTAGCAACTCATTCGATGGTCTCGGTATTCGCGATACAATATTCCGCAATCCATACTAGACCAGTCTACAGAAAGGTTTAAGTTAAGTATAAGAGATGTACTTATACGTAAAGCATATTACAAAATTGAATATTATTTGGATGATAAAAATGCCTGGATTTGAAAATTCTTTCAGCTTCATACAAGACTGCTATTTAATTATGTAAAATTGAAAGTGTTTAAAAGACCGTTTCTTGCTGGTTCTTCTCGGTAAGAGCAACATTCCGAACCAGTTGTAGCTTCATTAATCATATTGATTGACGATTCAAAAGAGCTTATATGAATAAAGATT
Source organism: Morpho helenor (assembly GCA_029227775.1). Classification (NCBI taxonomy): domain Eukaryota; kingdom Metazoa; phylum Arthropoda; class Insecta; order Lepidoptera; family Nymphalidae; genus Morpho; species Morpho helenor. The sequence continues at coordinate 41,476,497 of JARGCU010000028.1, read as the reverse complement.
TGATTTGATCGCGAAACGCTACCGCCTGTAACCATAACCTTAGTCTTGCCAATCGATGAGTGCATGCCACGAATTGATTTTAATAATTAATTTATATCGATTAACACATGTGGCCTGTCACACGCTTCTGCAGATCGGTTACATAGCAATGGTAGTTAATTAATAGTTGTATGTAATAAATAAAATTTCTGCCTCCTGTGAGGCCGGACCGCGGCTTAGGGCGACGTGCAGTGGAGGGCTGGTGGTATGACTGTGACTAGTCATCACGCTGTTGTATGAAGCTCTACTAGCTATGGGGAACGTCGTCCTAAGGGTGCCTCCTGTGAGGCCGGACCGTGGATTAGGGCGACGTGTACTTAGAAACTATTTATGACTTGTAGTTATGTGTATACGTCACTTACCGATTTCTTTAAGAACGATACAAATCCATAGCCCTTGGATTTTAACGTCTGAGGGTCCCGTACGACTCGACAATCCCTGCAACAAAAAAAATACGTTGAAACATGTTTCGTGTCTCTATTATTGCTATCTTTTACACTTACTTCCTACCCTTTTACCTATATTCTACATAGAATTGTGTATGTTTGTATGTGCATAACTTGGGAAATAATTGATACAAAGATTTGGAATTTATAAATAACTAGCGGCCTGCCCCTGCTTCGCACGGGTATAAAATATATATCCCATGTTATTCAGTGTAAAAAAAATGATTAAAATCGATCCAGTAGTTTTGATTTATTCATTACTGCCCGTGGCCCGCAAGCGTTAAATTTGGAGAAAAACAATTTCCTTTCCCTATACCAAGAAGATTTCCTGCTATCTTTGGAATATCTAAATTCATATAGTACATTTTTACTTATTTACTTTTACATTTTCCCTATGTATTTAATTTTTACAATTAATTACAGAATGTCTTTATATATAACATTCACAGCTTCCTTGTCGTTAAACAAACTCTTGAAAGAACGATATAGCTGCTGGATTCGAAGTGTTATAGGGCGAAGCGCGGCGTCCTTACGGCATTTTAAATCTGTAATATCTCCGAAAATGTTCACTTAAATTACATGCTGTAAACGGCCATATTGATCTATATTAAATCAACAATTTATTTAAGGTACTTAATTGGATAAGGATTAATGCTGTATTGTATAAAAATTGCTTTAAACATAAGGCATTATTTTTCGTAAAAAGTATATGACAAAAAATGCTATAGTGGGTTATCCATAAGAGATAGACATATACCATCGCGGACTTTTCTGTACACATTTTCAAGGTGTACAAATACTTAGTACATTATTTAGATAAATCTCGTAGGGTTTAGCCTGCGTTTGCAATGTAAGCGGAAAAAAAATAATTATTTACAGAAACATCAAAAATTACAGTATTTCTCTACTCCGTATTGAATGTTATTATACGTACAAACCTTCCTCTAGAATCACTCTATCTATTAAAAAAAACCGCATCATAATCTGTTGCGTAGTTTTAAAGTTTTATGCGTACAAGGAATGCGACAAACTTTGTTTTATAATATGTAGTGATGATATAGCATATTTATATAGGAATGTTTTTGTATAGTTTTTATTTCAAAAATATCATGAAAAGCTATGGATATTAAGACTGGACCTAGTACGATAGTCCATTTATCGAGGAAGGCTATAGGCTATATAACATCACGCTAAGATGAATAGGAGAGGAGCAGCAATTAAAAATATTACGAAAACGGAAAAATTTAAAGCTTTTCTTGCGTGCGCTGAGTAAACGGTAAAAGTTATTCCAAAATCTCATATAATTACTCAGGATAACTACATTTATTTTCAAAATTTCAATTCGGGATAAAATTTGTGAAACATTAATTTCAATGCTGGGGAAGCAGCGAAAATTTTTATATAAGTTCTTAAGCAAAATCTAAAGCGTATTTTTTTTGCAAAATAAGTTATCAATCAAAAGTATTTAGTACGCAAATATCTTGCCCTTTTATAAACTTTAACTTAAAATCCAAAGATTTAATACCATTTTGTATAAACGGAAAACTTTGTAAGCATTCTTACAATAATTTCTAAACTTGAACGCATTTGATGAGCGAAATTCTTAGAATAACGATTCCAAGGGTATTAGAATCTCTATCTCGCTCACACTTTTATAGTTAGATAAGTGCTTCTCTCTCTAAGAGTATCTTTGTCTTTGTTATATTTTACTATAGCTGACTCGCTTACACTTATGTCTAGTGATAAAATCTCTTATACACTGTCCATTATATTAACCATCTTTTGACAGATTGACGATAGTGATGTCCTAAAGATTCTCGTATGCGATACCATTCCGATTATAGTACCTACTATCATTAATCGAATTACGTACCTAAGTAATTCGATTAATGATAACCTACGTAAACTAGATTACTACTTGAGAAAAGAAATACCAACTTTGAGAAAACTTATTGTTTCTTTGAAAAGAAGTGGTCTATTTCATGGTGAAAAATCTTCTTTGGTCAAAGTTTTGAACACAATTGGCTTTTCATATAAAAAGTTAAATAAAAGAAAATTATTAATGGAACGCACAGATATAGCTATAGCACGTTGTGATTTTTTAAGAGAGGCAAAGAAAATACAAGATTGGGCAAATATTGTTTTCACGGATGAAACATGGCTCAACGCTAACCACACACTATCTCGTTTCTGGACTGATGATACTGCTGATTCCACTTCCTCAGTACCAATGGGAAAAGTTGAGCGCCTAATCATTTGCCATGCAGGTACAGCAAAAGGATTTGTACAAGACGCACTGTTGGCATTTAAATCGAAGAAATCAAATGACTACCACGAAGAGATGAATGCAAATGTGTATGAAGAGTGGTTCAAAAAAATGCTCATTTCATTGGAAGAACCATCAATAATTTTTATTGATAATGCGCCCTACCACTCCCGTCAAATTGACAAAATGCCAACACAGGCTAATAAAAAGCATGAAATAATTAATTGGCTTCGGGACAATGGAGAAAATGTGGACGACTCAATGTTAAAAGTTGAATTAATAAAAATATTAAAAACCAAAAAGAGAGCAAAACGCTATGTAATCAATGAAATGGCAGCAGAATATGGCCATACTGTTCTTCGGATTCCTCCATACCACTGCCAGTACAACGCAATAGAACTTATATGGGCACAAGTAAAAGGGCATGCTGCGAGATGCAATACAAGCCCCCCATTCACAGCGAATAAAATGTTGCAATTGCTAAAAAATGCTTGCACCCACGTAACGGCCGAGAACTGGGCAAGTGTGGTGGAAAGAACTAAAAGAGTAATATTCTCTGATTGAGAACGTGATATTGCGTTTGATAATATATTATCTACACAAGAGCTAATAATAACTGCTACTGAAGACTCCTCATCGGAGGAGTCTAGTGTTGATTATCATTCCGACGACTCGTGCTAATAAAATAAATTAAAATATCCTGATTGTTTTATTTGTATTCATGTATTAACTAAGAAGAAAGTAAAACTTTATATAATGTTATTAAATGTCTTTTAATACTCGTAACATCGATTTCTACCGATTATTTTTAATCTGTGGCATAATCGTAGTAACCCATTATGTGTGACATCACTAAGTGGGCGGTACCCATCCATAAAGTACAAATATTATTTGTATGATATTTGTACGTAAGCAATACAAAACTTAATGAGCGTGAGCTGTCAAAAGACTGATAATATGATGGACGCAGTATACGTTTTATGATATCCTAGTAATAATATCGTCCATGAATATATAAGTATGTATGTATATTCGTAATAGACTCCGAAACGGCTGGACCGATTTTAATGAAATTTTCAGACAATCTTTAGTTTGACCCGGCGGATGATCCTGTAAAGTTTGGTGGCGATGGGAACATTTTTTTAACTAGCGTTATTTTTAACCAAAATCTGGCATATCGAGCTATATATGCAAAACAAAGCACCTTGCGTCTTTCTGTCTGTTTGCTTTTAGCTCAAAAATTACTGAATTGATTTTAATGCGGTTATGATGCTAAATCATTTTAAAAGTAGCTATAGTGAGTTAACCGTAAAAGATAGAGACATGCTATCTCAGACTTTTTTGTATATTTTTGTAGATCTACAATTCTCTAGTACATTACTTTATTGTATCTCTGCTGGTTTATGGCGCACTCGAGTAAAGCTTACAGCATGTGAGTTTTTTAACAACTTGAACTCTTTAACACAATTTACATAAAACATTAAAATACTATTAATTTAAAGCTTCCAGAAGAACTAAACTACCTTTTAATAAAAACCGTATAAAAATCCATTCGGTAAATTTTGTAAAAGATTATTAAGGACCTCTTTCACAAGTTACTGATAAAGTGTCGGACAGTTAACTGACAAATAAACGAAGTAGCAGAGAAATATCTCTAAGAAGAAACTCCAAAAATGAAAAATCAAAAAAAAATCGCGTCCATTTTGAACTGGTATTTACTATCCAGCAGATAAACAAAATAACAGCCACATGATCTACCTGTTAACTTATTAGCGACTTTAAGTGTTGAATAAGCCTATCAAAAACCTGAAAAACGCAAAATTCCGAGATATGTGTCAGATATGTTCCGAATAAGCTAACTGACAGTTTATTGGTAACTTGTGAAACAGGTCCTTAAATTGTAATATAGTATTGTGGTAACCATAAAATGGTTTAAAGTTAGTTAACCTTAAAAGCTAAACATATGCTGTCACGGTCTTTTATTTAGAACTTTTAGAGGAGAACAATTTTGTAATAAATGATTTTTGAATAACTATTACCGTTTGCTCAGCGCACGCAAGGAAAGCTTTAAATTTTGCCGATTTCGTAATATTTATTGCTGCTCCTCTCCTATTCATCTTAGCGTGACGTTAGCCTATAGTCTTCCTTGATAAATGGACTATCTAACACTCAAAGAATTATTCAAATCGGTCCAGTAGTCCCTGAGATTAGCGCGTTCAAACAATCAAACAAACTCTTCAGCTTTATATATTGGTATGGAATCTTTTGGCAATAGCTAAAGGGATTCCTTTATCTAAGTAATTGTTCAAATAACTTAATATTGAAGGAAAAGAGACAGTTCTGCCGACTCGTATTTAGGGTAACATCTCACTCAGGAAAGAGTTTCTTGGCTCTAATACAACTTTTTATATAAGGGCGTAGCGTAAGTGGCAGCGATAATTCCTTTCCTAATTGAATTTATGGAAGAAGACAGTTATAGAATATTTATACTAATATATAAAGCTGAAGAGTTTGTTTGATTATTTGAACGCGCTAATTTCAGGATCTACTGGACAGATTTGAAAATTTCTTATATGTAAGTTAGACCATTTATCGAGGAAGGCTATATATATAACATCACGATAAGATAAATAGGAGTGGAGCCTCAATAAATTTTTGGCAAAAATAGTCTTTTATATATTCAATTTGAATTTTTGTATTTTTTTTAATGCCCAAAAACAGGGATAAACCAATTTTTTTACATAAAACCCAGCTAGATCAATTTTTCTCCCCCAAAATACCCTGAATTTCAGGAAAATCGTTGGGGCCGTTTCCGAGATTCTGAATATATATATATATATTGCCTGCACATACTGGGCAACAAGGAGTTATTACCTAAGTTTGTTTTATACATTTTATGAGTAAAATCGGGAATGGGATGTCGTGGCAAGCGTCCCTCTCGCTTAATCAATATCAACCTTAACAGTTCTGGGTTGTCAATTAATCCATTTAAAAGCTTATATAAGAACAAGGTGTCATTAATTTTTCGTCTGTCTGATAAGGAATTGAGCTTAAACATGTTCATTCTCATCACATATGGCAATCTTTTATTCGATCCTGTCAAGTATAGTTGCTTAAATTTCCGTTGGAAATTATTATCAAAAAGTGTTAAATAAAGTACCGCTATTCGCTCCCAAAGCCACCGCACCCTATTGGCATTGCTCCAGTTAACAACTCTCGTTTTGTTTATTGTCTGCTGGATTTCGGCATTGCTTTATCTTTCTAGCTAGATAAATCTACGATGCATTTTAGGTATCTGATGAATCAGTAAGCCGGAAGGGCGTTTGGCGCTCAAATCAGAAAAAAATCGAGTAAACCATTTAAAAGTACCTTTAAATCTATATATATAAAAGAAAGTCGGTCTAAGTTACACTATTTATAACTCAAGAACGGATGAACCAATTCGGCTGAAAATTGGTGGAGAGGTTGCTTAGAACCAGGAGACGGACATAGGATACTCTTTATCCCGTTCGACCGCATTTATTTTATCCCGTCAAGTCGCTATAAAACGTGGTATAACAAAAACGACTATGACAGTAAAATAATAAAACGCAAATTTCAGTGGAATAACAAAACATAAATGACAGCTAAACGTAATTTTGTCTTTGATTTAGTATGGAAAAAAATTTGACAGTTATCAAAATAATAGTGTTATAACATGTTTTTAATACAACCTCCTTCTTAGAGTTGGTCATTAATATGAAAAAGCATTGTGGCTGTCATATGTGTCATTAAGTTGTTGAGAAAGAGTAAATGGGTTGATTCTGGGAAAATGTTTTTATTTATTGAACAAATATAATAATATAATAAGTATAAAGGAGAAATATCGTCGTTTATTATATTTAGAAGAGGATGTAACCTAAACTCACAAATAGAGCGGACAAAAGGAATATCTGGAAATTTAAAGAGTTTAAAGAAAATACAAATAACGATCAATATCTTGAGACAATACGGAGACTGCGAATTTCGTATTATTTGAGAGATAGTTGCGATATGCGATGCTATGGAATAAAAAACGGAGTTTTTATTGGAGAGAGAGATTAATGATGGTAATTGGTATTCGGTTTATTAACTCTGTAAGATCAACGTGACGATGTGATATGTGAGGCCATAGACGCGCCCGTGACTTTTGTTCGATAGAACTGTCAGCTAGAATGACGATTGTCCTCTGGATTTGTTCCAGTTGTAACGATTGTTTTCTAGACTGTGGCCATCTGCAACGACTGTCAGCTAGACTCTGCCTAGATGTGGTGATTGTTCTTTGAGCGTTATCATTTTCGAGACTATTTACGTGTGTATCTGCTGAGTTGGTTGCCACTTATTGAGCTGTGTAATGCCATGACAGTGGTTGAGGGTGAGCTTTAGGTGCGAAATGCTTATGGTGCGGAAAGCCTAAGGAGTTGAGCTTAAAGAGTTGAGCATAAAGCGTGAGCTTAAAGAGTTGAGCGTAAAGCGTGAGCGTAGTCCTGTCATGTCATGGCATGTGCGGTTTTCTTTTACAGATTAAAAGAGCAAGTATTGAGTTTCTGGCCGATTCTTCTCAGTACAATCAGCATTCCGAATCAGTGGTAGAATCATTCCCAGAAGTCAGCTTATGAGATTTGCGGGGTCGCAAATGTTGTCAGGATGGTCGACTGTTACAACATGTTTTTAATACAACCTCCTTCAGAGTTGGTCATTAATATGAAAAAGCATTGCGGCTGTCATATGTGTCATTGAGTAGTTTTTGAGAAAGAGTAAATGAGTTGACTTTGGGAAAATTGATTTTTATTATTGCATAAGAATAAAGGAGAAATATCGTTAGTTATAATAGCTAAACGTTACTACATAGTATATAACAAAGTCGCTTTTCTGTCTGTCCCTATGTCCGTATATCCCTTTGTATGCTTAAATCTTTAAAACTACGCAACAGATTTTGATGCGGTTTTTTAATAGATAGAGTGATTGAAGAGAAAGGTTTATATGTATAATCTAACATATTATAAATATTCAATATGGAATAAAGAAATACTATCATTTTTGAGGTTTCCAATGTGATGTCGTAAATAATTACATTTTTTTCCGTTTACATTGCAAACGCAAGCTGAACCCTACAATATTTGTCAATATAATGTACTAAGTATTTGTACACCTTGAAAAGGTCTACAGAAAACTCCGCGATGGTATACATATTATGTCTATCTTTTATGGATAACCCACAATAGCATTTTATTGACATTTTCTTCTTCATTTGTAATTTAAATGAACATTTAACATACGAAGATTTAAATGCAGGGTATAGCGATTGCGCGCTTTGTCTTATTGCACTTCGAATTTAGCTGCGATTGGACGGGTTTTTTTTCACATGGCCAACTATGTGTCGCTTTATCAAGAGGAACCTCTAAAGAAAACATGTTTGTATTGTGTAATGAAGATTCTTTCTTTATGACAAGAAAGCTGTGAATGTTGTATATAAAGACATTCTGTAATTAATTGTAAAAATAAAATACTTAGGGAAAATGTAAAAGTAAATAAGTAAAAATGTAGTATATAAATTTAGATATTCCAAAGATAGCAGGGAATCTTCATGGTATAGGGAAAGGGGAATTGTTTTTTTTTATTCAGAAAAAAACTTATGGGTACCGCCGCCCGACGGGGACAGGCGGCGGTTATGTCGGACTCGCACCGACTAAAACGACCTGTGTGCTCCACCACGCTGCCGATGGCAAGGACAGGGTATCATTGTACATATTGCCCCCATCCCGCCGCCAGCTCTGATCTCAGAGAACAAACACCTTCTCCGGGTAGGGGCCTCTCGAAAGAGAAGCCCCCCTCCGCTAACCGGTGCATCGGGAGCATCAGATGCACCGACCGCCTCGGGGACCTGTAAGCCAGGCGTTCGATATACCCCGTTCGAAACACCCGAAGGTCCCCAGTTAGGGCGGCAGACGATGGGCTTGGGCGAATCACTAACATCTGGACTCACCAGCAGCAGATTGGATCCAGAACAACAGTTCGTGGAACCGCTCCGCCGCCTCCCTCCGCCCCCCTCCGCAGAGCTAAGGGAGGCCATCGCTGCCCACGATCGCTCCCTGCCCACCGTGTTTGTTATGTCACGGTCGACAGGGAGAGACCGCGCCCCAAGTAGGGGCCCCAACACCTTGGTGGGCGTTTCCGCCCCCACCGGGTAATTTTTTATAGAGGTTTTCTTCCTCGCAACCCGAAGGTCCCCGTTCCCATTGCTGGGTTTCCGGGTTTCGCCGACGGTGGCCGTAACCATGTCCAGCCAGACTTAGAGTAAGCCAAACCGGACCCGTCGCTCATTAGGGACAACACCCCAACCCCCCCGAAATCCCCGGCCAGATTGCCCTCTGCTAATCAGAGGGACAACTGGATTGGCCACCCCAAAGTGGTCCGTTCGCCAAGACTAAGCTTGCCCAGGGTGCGCCACGAGGAGGCCGACCACTTTGGCACCCCAGGGGAATAGTTTTATTCCAAATTTGACGCGTGTGGGCCACGGGCAGTAATGAATAAAACAAAACTACTGGATAGATTTTAATCATTTTTTTACTGAGTGACATAGGCTATATATTTTATACCCGTGCGAAGCCGGAGCGGGCCACTAGTAATTTATAGAATTAGGCGTTACTTTGCAGAAGTCCCTAATACAAAACTAATTAAAGTATTATTTTGCTATAATCCGCGATAAAAGAAAATATATGTAATGCTAAATGTAGAGTACTATGCCGTGTGGTATCCGGCTGAATAGAATAGACCACCCTTATTACCTTAACCAAGGTAACTTACACCCTTAACTAACGTAAGTTGACCCACCCTGTGGTATCCGGTTTAGTAGAATAGATCACCCTCTTTCTTACCGAGGTGTCGTAAAATACGACTAAGTTAAGTTGACGTCATTCAGGCGGCCGGTCGTAAAAACGCAGCCAAATCATGTGACAGCACGTTTATAACATGTTGTGCCGACCCCACTTAGAGTGGGATAAGGGCAGGACGCAGACGATCGTGTAGACTATCTCAAAATAATCGTGATTATAGACGATCACAAATTAACAATCATCGCAAATACAAAAGTAATAATAAAATTATTTTGCTATAATCCGCGAAGAAGTAAAATAAAAAATATATATAATGCTAAATGTAAGTGGACAATCGGTTATCATACCTGATACATGTAGGATTCGTAAAAACACATGCACAAACCTCCACCACCGCCACCACAATACACAAGCACTATATACGTTCACTATCACAAACTCAACAATCGTTTCGCCCCGCAACCGAAGCATCATCAGGAGATAGACTCCACTCCATAATATTGTGTCGTGATATTATTACTTTTGTATTATGGATCTCCGCAAAGTAACGCCTAATTCTATAAATCATCGCAAATGTTAAAGAGCAGGCATAACACTAGATTCTATTAACGATAAAAACGCGTCCAATCTAAATCTCAACCAACTTTTATAAAAATGACAACAAAATTACATCAAGATAACACTTTAGTAAACAGCATCAACTAAGATTCGTGTTTATCTGGTAAAGTGTCCCTTCAGTTTTAAATCTATACTAATATATAAAGCTGAAGAGTTTGTTTGTTAAATTGTTTGAAAACAATTGAAAACAACAAAAACAAAACAAACTTTGCGATTTTGGTCGTGGAGTCTATCTCCTGAAGATGCTTCGGTTGCGGGGCGAAACGATTGTTGAGTTTGTGATAGTGAACGTATATAGTGCTTGTGTATCGTGGTGGCGGTGGTGGAGGTTTGTGCATGTGTTTTTTACGACTCCTGCATGTATCAGGTATGATAACCGATTGTCCACTCTACATTTAGCATTATATATATTTTCTATTTTACTTCATCGCGGATTATAGCAAAATAATTGTATTATTACTTTTGTATTATGGATCTCCGCAAAGTAACGCCTAATTCTATAAATTATTTAAAGACGGTGAGCTTGACCGTACAGGCTAAACTCTACATTTAGTCGCTTTGCGATTTTGGTCGTGGAGTCTATCTCCTGAAGATGCTTCGGTTGCGGGGCGAAACGATTGTTGAGTTTGTGATAGTGAACGTATATAGTGCTTGTGTATCGTGGTGGCGGCGGTGGAGGTTTTTGCATGTGTTTTTTACGACTCCTGCATGTGTCAGGTATGATAACCGATTGTCCACTCTACATTTAGCATTATATATATTTTCTATTTTACTTCATCGCGGATTATAGCAAAATAATTTATTATTACTTTTGTTTGAAAACGTTAACACTGGACTCGTTAGAAGACTGAAAAGGACAAAACCTTTTGAGTTATTTTAATATAGTGATAGTGTAGTGTAGTGCTAGTGCTAAATAAAAGAAGACAAATACAAAGTGTCTCGCATAACAAGAAAGACTAAAATGAGTCACTGGACCTATTCTTAGATATAAGTTAATTTTTAAATTTAGGTAATCTTTAAGTTGCTTATTAGCTTCTTGGCTAGATCACAACATCAATAAAGTACTCCCTTTTGATTGTTCTTTATAATAGCAAAAAAAAAATTGTTTGAAAGCGCCAATCTCAGGAACTACTTGACCGATTTGAAAAATTATTTCAGTGTAAGATAGTCCATCCATCCATCCATAAGATAGATATTTCTGGAGATCACCTGCATTGGCAGCGAACTGTAGTCAGTGGCGATCACAATAGATCAGTAATGGTCAAAGTGATATTGGGCCCTATGGCCCTGCAAAGCCACTACTCCCAGAAGAAGAAGAAGAAGAAGAAGAAGAAGAAGAAGATAATCCATTTATCGAGGAAGGCTATAGGCTATAGGCTATAGGATATAACATCACGATAAGATGAATAGGAGAGGAGCAGCATTAAAAAATAGTACGAAAAAGTCAAAATTAAAAACTTCCCTTACGTGCGTTGAGTATACGGTAAAAGTTATTCATAAATCATGTATTACAAAATTGTTCCCCTCTTAATGTACACAATAAAAGTCCGCGACAGCATATATCTAGGTATTAAGGTTAACCCGCTCTTACCATTTTTATGGTTATCAAAAGACTTAGATTTGAAAATCCTTCCAGACTGCGGTTTAATAATGTAAATTAAAAATGTTTAATTGAACCAGTTGTAGCTTCATTATATTGATTGACGATTCAAAAGTGCTTGAAAGAGCTTATTTGAATATTTTATTAGATATTACTTACGATATTTCTCCGAACGGCGCGAATGCATCTCGAAGATTCTGCGTCTCTATCTCTGGACTCAGATCGCCGACAAAGATGTGATAATGCTCTGAAACAAACAAAGTTTTTATATTACTTCTACATTAAATAAATTTATAGTAAAGTAAGTAAGTAACGGCCTGTTACTATCCCACTGCTGGGCATAGGCCTCTTCTCTACGTTTTTGGAGAGAAGGATTGGAGCTAAGACCTACCACGCTGCTCCAATGCGGATTGGTAGGTTACACATATCTCCAGAATGCTCTAGAGATATGCAGGTTTCCTCACGATGTTTTCCTTCACCGAAAAGCGAGTGATAAATTGCAATTATCAATTAGACACATAAGTTTTACTAGAAAACTCATTGGTGCCTGCCCGGGGTTTGAACCCTAGACCTCCACGAAAGAGATGCACGGTCATACCGCTGGGCTACCACAGCTTATTGAATTAAATTTATAGTATTGAACTTAAAAAAAAAGAAAAAAATAATAGGATAGGTGGGGCGCGATCCTAGGTATTTTCATTTCTCGCGACCACCCGTTCCATGAATAAGCTACGCTGACTTGACAGTTAATGGCAAAAATTCAATTCAATATTAATTTTAGTATTTTTTAATGTCAAGCAAACAGGGATAAAATGAATTTTTTTTATTACATAAAAGCTAACTAGATCAATTTTTCTCCCCCAAAACCCCTACATGCTGAATTTCAGGTAAATTGTTGGAGCCGTTTTCGAGAATCAGAAAATATATATATACTAGCGGCCTGCCCCTGCTTCGCACGGGTATAAAATATATATCCCATGTCATTCAGTGTAAAAAAAATGATTAAAATCGATCCACTAGTTTTGATTTATTCATTACTGCCCGTGGCCCGCACGCGTTAAATTTGGAGAAAAACAATTTCCTTTCCCTATACCAAGAAGATTTCCTGCTATCTTTGGAATATCTAAATTCATATAGTACATTTTTACTTATTTACTTTTACATTTTCCCTATATATTTAATTTTTACAATTAATTACAGAATGTCTTTATATACAACATTCACAACTTCCTTGTCGTTAAACAAACTCTTGAAAGAACGATATAGCTGCTGGATTCGAAGCGTTAAATTTGGAAAAAACAATTTCTTTTCAAACAAAGAATGTGACTTTGTTTTATACTATGTAGCGATATATACATGCAAGATTAACTCATTTAAACATAACTTTTGTAATATGGATTTATAAAGATAATATCCAAATCATACCTTCTTCTATCATACCAATACGGTCCCAAAAAATACGATTCTCAAAATAAGGTGACCCCATAAAAAGCGACCGGACCCGAAATGAGCTCGGATATTTCCAGAAACCCTTTAATATTACAGTGTAATTCAATTCTCACCGAATATATTACTTGTAATATCTAGAACAATAAGTTAAATAATGAAAGCTTTTAATAAATAAAAGCTTTAGCAAAATTCCGCAATCCATACTAGACCAGTCTACAGAAAGGTTTAAGTTATAAGAGATGTACTTAAACGTAAAGCATATTACAAAATTGAAGATTATTTGGATGATAAAAAAGCCTGGATTTGAAAATCCTTTCAGCTTCATACAAGCGGTTTAATAATGTAAATTTGAAAATGTTTAATTAGATCGCGTACAAAGGGAATTTAGTATAGAACAGTCCAACCTGGCTTATTAAAAAAAGCGTGGTTTGAAGATTTTTAATCTTACTAGGAATGATGTAGTTTTAGCATTAAGGCTCCGATCCGGACACATTCCACTTAATAGATTTGCCTATTTGATGAAGAAAGTGTCATCTCCGAATTGTGTTGAATGCGGTGTTATCGAAGATGCATTTCATATTTTGATGGAATGTGTGCGGAACGAGGACTTTAGGAGTGATTTTAGATTTAAGTTAGGATACATATTTGATTTTGCGACTTGTAATAGCATTTGGCTTCTCCAGATTCGGGAGAAGCGAAATTGCTTTACAATATGATTAAAGTAGGCATAAGTCGTAGAAAGTAAGGTAGGCATAAGTCGTAGAAAGCAAGGTTAGTTTGTAGTTACTATGGGGGTGGCATTTTCCTTGAGAAAAAACCCCCAAAAATAAAGATTAAAAAAAAAATTTTTAATTGACCGCCGAGTTTCTTGTTGGTTCTTCTCGGTAAGAGCAACATTCTGAACCAGTTGTAGCTTCATTAATATTGATTGACGATTCAAAAGTGCTTGAAAGAGCTTATTTGATTAATGATTATTTTGATTTAATGTCACTACTGTTAATGTTTGAGGAATTCCCTCGTCTGGAGCCAATCCTGTCATCAGGTCATGCTTATCATAAACACTGTCATCGGGACTGGACCAGTATGTATCATCTCAATCGGACCAAGGGAAGTGGGTCAAATTAAACTTGAAAAATTCCACCTTCACATATATACATCGCAAGTTATATAAATAAAAGCTTTTAATAAAAATGTTAAATTTAATATTCCGTAATCCTTTAGACGATCGTTTTCCTTAAATACTTTCCAACTTTCAAAAGTAAATAGCCCAAGAAAGCCTCTTGAAAGTTATTAAAAGGGGTGAAATGTTTTTACATTTTTCCCCAAAGTAATTCGCGGATCAGGTCATTACTCTAATCCTGGGAAAATCCAGGGAAAAATTGTCCGCCGAATCGAATTTTACCCTGTTTTTATTTATGATACACCTTTGTTGGACTGGATATCATTTAATCCGACTTCTGATTACTCTTTCCGATGTGAGATTTAGATTAGTACCTCGGTAATTTTTAAAATGATATAAAAAAAATTGAAAAAGAAATTGGGGGCTCGATCCTAGGTATTTTCACCTCTCTAGACCGCCCGTTCCCCAAATGAACCACCATGACTTTACGTTTGACAGCGAAAAATTGTGATTGTATTCAACGTAAATTTCAGAGCCCGATAAAAATAAATCTAACCGATGTTGAAACAGCTCGACTTGTTTATTTTACTTATTTTCACAGCATTATGTCATATGGAATTATGCTGTGGGGCAAAGCGGTAGATATAGAAATGATTTTTGTTGCTCAAAAAAGAGCCATACGGGCTATCTATAATTCAAATTCAAATTCAAATTCAAAATATTCTTTATTCAAATAAACATGTAAACAAGTGCTTTTGAATCGTCAACTCTACTGCTGGTTCGGAAAGCTGTTCCTACCGAGTAGAGCCAGCAAGAAACTCGGCGGTTGCTCTTTTTAAAAAATACAATTCTTAATGCTAGTTACATTTAATGTTTCTATCTTGTACAGGGTCGAACAATATTTATATCCACGCATTTTTATCGTCTAAATAATGCTCAACAGTATAGTAGGCTTTCTGTATCAGCCTCTCCTTAATAGTGTTTTTAAACTGCTGTAATGGCAAAGTTAAAATTGATTGTGGAATTATAATATGAAGCAACGTGAGTCCCTTCGCGAAAAGTTCAAAGAAATAGTCATACTTACTGTAGCACCACAATATATAGTAATATTCTATTCGTACGCAAAAATATTCATATGTACAAGACCAAATTCGATTTATACCATAGACATACCAGGGGTCACAAAAAGCTTATGATACCTGTGTCGCGACTCAGCAGAGTTAGCAACTCATTCGATGGTCTCGGCATTCGCGACACAATAAAATTCCGCAATCAATACTAGACCAGTCTACAGAAAGGTTTAAGTTAAGTATAAGAGATGTACTTGTGCGTAAAGAATATTACAAAATTAAAGATTATTTGGATGATAAAAAAGCCTGGATTTGAAAATCTTTTCAGCTTCATACAGGATTACATTTCACATGTTTCATTATGTAAAATTGAAAATGTTTAAAAGATTGACCGCCGAGTTTCTTTCTGGTTCTTCTCGGTAAGAGCAACATTCCGAACCAGTTGATTCAAATTCAAATTCAAATTCAAAATATTCTTTATTCAAATAAACTTGTAAACAAGTGCTTTTGAATCGTCAACTCTACTGCTGGTTCGGAAAGCTGTTTCTACCGAGAAGAGCCAGCAAGAAACTCGGCGGTTGCTCTTTTAAAAATATAATTCTTAATACTATTTACATTATGTCGTTACTGTCTTGTACAGGTTCAAAGAGAGCTATATCCACACATTCTTATCTTCTAAATTCATTAATCATATTGATCCTTGACTAATCAAAAGTGCTTGTAAGAGCTTATTTGAATAAAGATTATTTTGATTTTGATTTTGATTTTTTTGATACATACAAGATTAACTCATTTAAAGACTTTTGGTTCGTTTTTAAACTTTATTAAGGCAAAAACATGTCATGTTACTTATTTATTTCGCCCGCTTGTTATAATTGTGTTTTCAGGTCAAGTCGAGGAGAGTCGCGCGTATACATAATGCATACAAAATTTCCATACACATGCCGCAGCTAACGAGCAACTGTGTTCAAAATTGCAGCAAATTTTGCACGTTCATTCGACTCGCAAAATTATATCTTGTTCTATAGAATGAATTAAGAAGAACTTATTATGGCGTAAGGGTTCTATTTTTATGCATAAGTTATTATTATGTTATTTTTGTGCATAATAATATGCATAATTATAAAAAGACAAGCAATCGCCAGCGGTTCCGTTCGCGTTGGAAAGATTAAAACCTAAAATTTTGATAACCCTAAAAATGGTCAAAGTGGGTTAACCTTAAAAACTAGACATATGTTATCGCGGACTTTTATTTAGAACTTTTAGAGGAGAACAATTTTGTAATTCATGATGTTTCTCTTATAATTATGTATTGTTGGAGCAGTGGGTAGTGACCCTGCCTTCAGTTCGCGGGTCGCGGGTTCGATTCTCGCCGAGGGCCAACATTTTCTATAAATGAATTTGTTGGTCTTTGTCTGGGTGGATATTTGTATTTAAGTATATATATAAAAAAAACATAAGTATATAGTATATTCACCAGTTGTCTGTCATAACACAAGTATTAAGTTACTTACTTTGGGGACGGACGACCGTGTGTGTAAGTGTCCCATATATTAATTTATTTATGGTATAAATAAATAATAACTAAATATATGGGACACTAAGTTAAGTAACCTTGCCGAGTGGTAACCGACTGACTAGAATAGACCACCCTAAGGCTTCTAAGGTAAGTTGCCAAGTAACAGGCCCTCACTTTTTTTACATAATAGAGAGAATTTTAACACTAAAATTGACGCGAAGATAGTCACGGATAGCACTATTGCTAGCTATTTTCTTTCAATCACTCGTTGTATCTTTTATTTTGATCATCATCCTCCTGCCCTTATCCCACTCTAAGTGGGGTCGGCACAACATGTTATAAACTTGCTGTCACATTATTTGGCTGCGTTTTTACGACCGACGTCAACTTACCTCAGTCGTATTTTACGACGCCTCGGTAAGGAAGAGGGTAGTCTATTCTACTCAGCTGGATACCACACGGCGGGTCGACTTACCTTAGTCGCCTTTTTCGACTCCTCGGTAAGAAAGAGGGTGGTCTATTCTACTCAGCCGGATATCACACAGCGGGTCGATTTACCTTAGTCGCCTTTTACGACATCTCGGTAAGAAAGAGGGTGGTCTATTCTACTCAGCTGGATACCACACGGCGGGTCGACTTACCTTAGTCGCCTTTTACGACACCTCGGTAAGAAAGAGGGTGGTCTATTCTACTCAGCCGGATACTACACGGCCGTCCGACTTACCTTAGTCGCCTTTTACGACACCTCGGTAAGAAATGAGGGTGGTACTATTCTACTCAACCGGATACCACACGGCGGGTCGACTTACCTTAGTCGCCTTTTACGACACCTCGGTATGAAATGAGGGTGGTACTATTCTACTCAACCGGATACCACACGGCGGGTCGACTTACCTTAGTCGCATTTTACGACACCTCAGCAAGAAATGAGGGTGGTCTATTCTACTCAGCCGGATACTACACGGCCGTTCGACTTACCTTAGTCGCCTTTTACGACTCCTCGGTAAGAAAGAGGGTGCTCTATTCTACTCAGCCGGATACTACACGGCCGTTCGACTTACCTTAGTCGCCTTTTACAACACCTCGGTTTGAAATGAGGGTGGTACTATTCTACTCAACCGGATACCACACGGCGGGTCGACTTACCTTAGTCGCCTTTTACGACACCTCGGTAAGAAATGAGGGTGGTACTATTCTACTCAACCGGATACCACATGGCGGGTCGACTTATCTTAGTCTCCTTTACGACACCTCGGTAAGAAATGAGGGTGGTCTATTCTACTCAGCCGGATACCACACGGCTCAATATCTTCTTATTTAGATCTTATCACAAAAACAAACACTGAATTTTCTCATGTATAAAAATTACCGCATCAGACCCCCTCCTTGATACCATCAAATAAAAGACCTACCATATTTTCCAAAATTAAATGAACGGGGTCCATTTTAGATCGTATTGTTATATGTATAAGGGTGGAAATTCCTTGGAGGTAATAAGGAATCTAAGATAGGTTTGGGTACATTCGACCCTGCAAATGTTTTTCCATAAATAAATCCGTGCTTAAAGCCGTATAGTGTAAGAGACGATCGTCTTAACTATATTGTTGACTGGCCCGTTGGCGCAGTGGGTAGTGAAGCCTTCATTTCCACGGGTCGCGGGTTCGAAACCCGCCAAGGGAAAACATTTTCTATAAATTAATTTATTGGTCTTCGTGTATAGGTGTATTTTTGTATTTAAGTATGATTTAACAATTATATATGTATATATTCACCAGTTGTCTGTCATAACACAAGTATTAAGTTACTTATTTTGGGGACGGACGACCGTGTGTGTTTAAAATTTAAATTTTTTTTTTTATAGAATTAGGCGTTACTTTGCGGAGGTCCATAATACAAAAGTAATAAGAATATTATTTTGCTATAATCCGCGATAAAATTATTGTCAAAATAATAAAAATTATAAACATTTTATCGCGGTAATAGCAAAATAATATTCTCATTACTTCTGTAATATTTATTTATTGTCATCATCCTCGTGCCTTTATCCCCACTCTAAGTGGAGTCGGCACATGTTATAAACATGCTGTTACATGATTTATCTGCGTTTTTACGTCCGGCCGTCTGAATGACGTTAACTTGTCTTAGTCGTATTTTACGACACCTCGGTAAGAAAGAGGGTGGTCTATTCTACTTATGGCCGGATACCATAAGTCATCAAAATAAATACAGGCATAATCAGTGTAAGTGTTGAATAAGTACAAATTGTATTTACATTATAAATGAGACAACAATTTCAATACAATAAACGTAAATAATTTAAAGAATTAGGCGTTACTTTGCGGAGATCCATAATACAAAATATTAAAATTATTGGTAGTTGTCGTAAAAGGCGACTAAAGTAAGTTAACGTCAGGCAAGCGGCCAATCGTAAAATACGTAGTCATCATGTGACAACGTGTTTTTAACATGTTGTACCGACCCCACTTAGAGTGGGATAAGGGCAGAAGAATGACGATGAAATATGATTTGGAATTATTCCGCACCTATTCTTATTTATTTTTTTCTTTTTATACATATATTTAGAAAAGAGAAATAAAAATTAAAAAAGCACATGTATAAAGGCGGAGTTATTCCTAAAAGGGATCTTTTCCAAACAACCTTTGAGTAACAGAAGGAAAAGTACAAGACAACAAGAAAATATTCTATATATATGTATATCTATGGACTAATATATTTTTGTAATATAAATGGTTTTTATTTGTATTGTATTTGTCATTTTTTTTTATTTTTTTTATTAGAAATTAAGTGGTGTTAAAAATAAAGAAAATAAATAAATAAAAAGAACAGACAACTGTAAAATCTAAAAATACAGCATCTGATTATATCTGTATTGATTTTGATGACTTAATGTAACGGAATGTATTGTCATTGAAGTATTCAGAGCAATCTTACAGTGGTGGACTCTTGGTCTATAAATGGTGATAAAAGAGGAGTTTGACTCTTGTTGGTGTTATCAACCCGATTAATTAGACCTTTAGTTATATCAATTTACTAGCTTTTACCCGCAAATTCGTTCGCGTGGACTGTAGTCTTGGGATAAAACAGTAGCTTTCACTCTCCAATCCTGGAAATATCTCCATCACAAAAATAAAATCGATCCGGGAAGACTGAGAGATTTATCGTTTTCTCGACGGCACAGTTTGATTCATCATCCTCCTGCCTTATCCCACTCTAAGTGGGGTCGGCAGAACATGTTATAAACATGCTGTCACATGATTTGGCTGTGTTTTTACGACCAGCCGCCTGCCTGATGTCAACTTACCTTAATCGTATTGTACGACACCTCGGTAATAAAGAGGGTGGTCTATTCTTCTAATCCGGATAGCACATGGGTCAACTTACCTTAGTCGCCTTTTACGACACCTCGGTGAGAAATGAGGGTGGTACTATTCTATTTAGCCGGATACCACACAGCGTGAAGGTACAGTTTCATTATTTACCTAAATAATTGTTTATTTAGGTATAGATAGATATTAGAAACCTTAAAAATTACAGTATTTCTCTACTCCATATTGAATGTCCTTATACATATAAACTTTCCCCTTCTATCACTCTATCTATTAAAAAAAACCGCATTAAAATCTGTTGCGTAGTTTTAAAGATTTAAGCGTACATAGTGATATAGGAACATAGTGACAGACAGAGAAAGCGACTTTGTTTTATACTATGTAGTGATAGTGATATTTTCGGGATCTCAGAAATGGCTCCAACGATTTTCCTGAAATTATTACAGATTTAAAATGCCGTGAGGACGCCGCGCTTCGCCCTATAACACTTCGACTTTAGCAGCTATGTCCCTCTTTCAAGAGTTTGTTTAAAGACATTCTGTAATTAATTGTAAAAATAAAATACATAGGGAAAATGTAAAAGTAAATAAGTAAAAATGTACTATATGAATTTAGATATTCCAAAGATAGCAGGAAATCTTCTTGGTATAGGGAAAGGAAATTGTTTTTCTCCAAATTTAACGCTTGCGGGCCACGGGCAGTAATGAATAAATCAAAACTACTGGATCGATTTTAATCATATTTTTACACTGACTGACATGGGATATATATTTTATACCCGAGCGAAGCAGGGGCAGGCCGCTAGTTGAATATAAAACGCTATTTTTGCCGTCAATTGTCAAGTCAGCGTAGCTTATTCGGGGAATGGGAAATACCTAGGATCGAACCTACCCAATTATTTTTTCTTTTTTTTTGTAGTTTTTTTTTTATTTTGTAAAAAATTATCGAGCAACTCTGTTCAACGACCACGCTGCTCCAATGTTGGTAGGTTACACATATCACCAGAATTATATAGAGATATGCAGGTTTCCTCACGATGTTTTCCTTCACAGGAAAGCGTGTGATAAATTGCAATTATCAATAAGACACATGTTTTACAGAAAAACTCATTGGTGCCTGCCCGGGTTTGAACCCATGATCGTCCATAGAGATTCTCACGTTACCGCTGGGCTATCACAGCGTAGATGTACTTAAATATTAATAAGCTACGGACTCGAATATAAAGTTCGGAACGTTTCTTGCAATGAAATTGTTAACTTATTTCGCCTAAACTTTCTTTTCTGGGACAATGGAAGGCCGGCGAAATAAAATTACAAAGCAAAGTACTTATAAACCCTTCTTTGTTTGTTTAATGAAGAATTTTTTCTAAAAAAATATAAGTATTTGTACACGAGGAAAATTGAAAATTTAATGTGAATGTGAACTAAATATCTGGGTGATTTAAAAAAAAATAAACTTCTAAAAAAAAAGAAAATAATACTACAAAAGTAATAATAAAATTATTTTGCTATAATCCGCGATGAAGTAAAATAGAAAATATATATAATGCTAAATGTAAGTGGACAATCGGTTATCATACCTGATACATGCAGGATTCGTAAAAAACACATGCACAAACCTCCACCACCGCCACCACGACACACAAGCACTATATACGTTCACTATCACAAACTCAACAATCGTTTCGCCCCGCAACCGAAGCATCATCAGGAGATAGACTCCACGACCAAAATCGCAAAGCAATTTTCGCTTCCACGACCAGTCTATCTCCTGATGATGCTTCGGTTGCGGGGCGAAACGATTCTTGAGTTTGTGATAGTGAACGTATATAGTGCTTGTGTGTCGTGGTGGCGGTGGTGGAGGTTTGTGCATGTGTTTTTTACGACGCCTGCGTGTATCAGATATGATAACCGATTGTCCACTCTACATTTATTTGTCGTGGAGTCTATCTCCTGATAATTTTATTATTACTTTTGTATTATGGATCTCCGCAAAGTAACGCCTAATTCTATAAATTATTTAAAATAATACTAGGCTAGGTGGAGGTGAATGTTGAACGTGGATGGATATGTGCCTAGAGGGAGGCCTAAAAAGAGATGGTTGGATTGTGTGAAGTATGACATGCATATAAAAGGAGTGGCGCCAGAGTTGACGAAAGATAGGACAGAATGGAAGAGAAAAACATGTTGTGCCGACCCCACTTAGAGTGGGATAAGGACAGGAAGATAATAATACTAGGGTAGGTGGAGCTCGATCCTTGGTATTTTCATTACTCGCGACCACCCGTTCCCCGAATAAGCTACGTTGACTTGACAGTTAATGGCAAAAATTACATTCAATATAAATTTTTGAATTTTTTAATGCCCAAAAACAGGGATGAAACGATTTTTTTAAATTAATAGGTTTAATGTAAAAAAATCGCTAGATCGATTGTGGCGGTGGTGGAGGTTGTGCATGGGTTTTTACGAATCCCGCATGTATCAGGTATGAAAACGGATTATCCACTCTACATTATATATAATGGGTGACCGAGCCTTGCTAGGTAATTTTTCAAAATAAAATAAATTCAAATAAAAACTTAAAAAAAAATAACAGTTGGCAAAAATTCAATTCAATATAAATTTTAGTATTTGTTAATGTCCAAAAAACGAGGATAAAATGATTTTTTTTTAAATAAAACCACGTTAGATCGATTATTCTCCCCCAAAACCTCCTACATGCTTAATTTCAGCAAAATCGTTGGAGCCGTTTCCGAGATTCCGAAAATATATGTATATACAAGATTAACTCATTTAAATATTAAAGATTTTCTATTTTACTTCATCGCTAATTATAGCAAAATAATTTTATTATTACTTTTGTATGGATCTCCGCAAAGTAACGCCTAATTCTATAAATTATATATGTCGGCGGGTAGCCGTACTTTGAATATCAACATCACGCCATTTGATTTAGATTGTTACTATGATGTTTAATTTGTCGATAAATACCTTCATTACTAAAATAAAAACACGTCGTTAATATTTTTACCACGTGTTCAGACTTCAGAATTAATATTTACAAGTTACATTGTAATAAATTTAAACATTTCATTTTAAAATTAAGAACATTTCTTTGTATGTAAAGAATAGTTTTAGTTGAAAAGGTGGGTAGTTTGTTCAATCGAATGACACACCCAGTTTTTCTATAAATGCCGAGCGCGCGCTAGCTCGTGAAGTTATTCTGTCTCGGACCGCCGTAGCGTACGGAACTATTGGAAATAAAAGTTTGTCAAAATTATCTTCGCTGTTTATATTGATCACCAATTATGGGGGATAACCCTGCTCGTGGCGTCAGCAATACTGACGTCACACTTTTTAAAAATGATCGCGTCGAGCCTCTTCCGTTATATAAAAGTTTCCTTTTTCCAAACATTCACAACTTTAGGATCAAATAAATATTCGATGGGAAAATATACATGACAAAGTTGATAGCGAATTTTTTAACGTGCAAAAGTTAAAAGCGAATCAATGGCATTCCCTTGGGACTGTGTCCAATCAGATAAATTTGTTACTGAGTTTACATTCGGACGTCTCTCTAAGGACATACCGACTTTCCGGAAACATACAATGTATTTGTAATTTATAGGAGTTACTTGGCGATATTCCATAGTTTTTTTATGTCAGGAAAGCCCATTATGGGTCATCACCGCCAGACGGAGACGAGCGGCCGTATGTCGGACTCTCACCGACTAAAAACCTGACAGTGCTCCACCACGCTGCTGGCGGGGACAGGGTACCGTTATACACATTTGACTGGCCCGTTGGAGCAGTGGGTAGTGACCCTGCCTTCAGCTCCACGGGTCGCGGGTTCGATTCCCGCCGAGGGCCAACATTGTCTAAAAATGAATTTGTTGGTCTTCGAGCCTGGGTGTATATTTGTATTTAAGTATGTATTTAAAAAATATATATGTATATATTCACCAGTTGTCTGTCACCCATAACACAAGTATTAAATTACTTACTTTGGGGATGGACGACCGTGTGTGTAATTGTCCCATATATTTATTATTTATTATTTATTACATTGCCCCTTTCCCCACCAGCAGCTCTGAACCTCAGAGTGCGCCACCTCTGGGTCAGGGCCTCTCTAAAAGTGGCCCCTCCTTCCGTTAATCGATGCATCGGGAGCATTAGCATTTAGATCGATAATTTCCCCCCAAAACCTAAAAGCTGAGTTTCATGATAATCGTTGAAGCCGTTTCCAAGATTCAGAAAATATATTTATACAAATACTTACAAGATAGTTAAGTTAGAAGTTCCTAATGATCATGGTTACGAAATATTACGCACGGGCAAACAAGGACTTAAGTTAAACATCTGCGAACAAATCGAGATTATAAAACATAACAATGGCACCCTCATTAACGATCAGATAAATGTTTCTAGTTCAACCTTGTTACACTTGTTCGCAGGCAAAATAAAATAAATGGTGGGGTTGAACCGATTAGTATATAACTAAACTTATTTGAGTATTGCTTCGCTTTGCGATTTTGGTCCCGGAGTCTATCTCCTGATGATGCTTCGTTTGCGGGGCGAAACGATTGTTGAGTTTGTGATAGTGAACTTATATTGTGCTTGTGTATTGTGGCGGTGGTGGAGGTTTGTGCATGTGTTTTTTACGAATCCTGCATGTATCAAGTATGATAACCGATTGTCCATTAAACATTTAGCATTATATATATTTTCTATTTTACTTCATAGCGGATTATAGCAAAATAATTTTATTATTACTTTTGTTTTATATACTTACAAGAATAACTCATTTAAATATTGAAGATTAATTAAAATTAAGAACGAACAGAATGATCCCTTTCAACAAGATTTAACTGAATAATAACCAGAATATAAAGATCTCGCAGTCGTTGAAAAATTTAAACGCACTTACCATGAAATCGTGTTTTGGGGCCAAAAAGAGGATAAAGCGAAATCTGCACTCGCAAAGGGAGTTTTCATTTGAAATTTATATAGAACCTTTTAGATCTTTTTGAATACTGGATTTCAGTTCTCGAATATTCTATTTTCTTTAAACATTCCTTGTATTTTATGTGACATGCTGTAGTCGTACTCGCTTTTAGAATATAATTCTAAATCAAATCTTTATTCAAATAAGCTCTTTCAAGCACGTTTGAATAGTCAATCAATATAATGAAGCTACAACTGGTTCGGAATGTTGCTCTTACCGAGAAGAACCAGAGAAAAACCCGGTGGTAAATTAAACATTTTCAATTTTACATTATTAAACCGCGGTCTTGTATGAAACTGAAATTTTCAAATCCAGGAATTTTTATCATCCAATATACATCAACAATAATTGATTCATCATCCTCCTGCCCTTATCCCACTCTAAGTGGGGTCGGCACAACGTAATATAAACATGCTGTAACATGATTTGGCTGCGTTTTTACGACTGGCCTGCCTGACATCAACTTACCCTAGTCGTATTTTACACCTCGGTAAGAAATAAGGGTGGTCTATTCAACTCAACCGGGTACTACACGACGGGTCGACTTACCTTAGTCGCCTTTTACGATACCTCGGTAAGAAATTAGGGTGGTACTATTCTATTCAGCCGGATACCACACGGCGAGTACTTGCTTCTAGAATATAATCGCAAATCAAATCAAATCTTTATTCAAATAAGTTCTTTCAAGCACTTTTGAATCGTCAATCAATATAATGAAGCTACAACTGGTTCGGAATGTTGCTCTTACCGAGAAGAACCAAAAAAAACTCGTCAATTAAACATTTTCAATTTTACATTATTAAACCGCTTGTATGAAAAGATTTTCAAATACTCTTTATTGAAATAAGCTCTTTCAAGCACTTTTGAATCGTCAATCAATATAATGAAGCTACAACTGGTTCGGAATGTTGCTCTTACCGAGAAGAACCAGAAAAAAACTCGTCAATTAAACATTTTCAATTTTGCATTATTAAACCGCTTGTATGAAAGGATTTTCAAATAATCTTTATTCGAATAAGCTCTTTCAAGCACTTTTGAATCGTCAATCAATATAATGAAGCTACAACTGGTTCGGAATGTTGCTCTTACCGAGAAGAACCAAAAAAAAACTCGTCAATTAAACATTTTCAATTTTACATTATTAAACCGTCTGTATGAAGCTGAAAGGATTTTCAAATAATCTTTATTCAGATAAGCTCTTTCAAGCACTTTTGAATCGTCAATCAATATAATGAAGCTACAACTGGTTCGGAATGTTGCTCTTACCGAGAAGAACCAGAGAAAAACCCGGTGGTAAATTAAACATTTTCAATTTTACATTATTAAACCGCGGTCCTGAAGCTGTAATTTTCAAATCCAGGAATTTTTATCATCCAATATACATCAACAATAATTGATTCATCATCCTCCTGCCCTTATCCCACTCTAAGTGGGGTCGGCACAACATAATATAAACATGCTGTGACATGATTTGGCTGCGTTTTTACGACCGGCCGCCTGCCTGACGTCAACTTATCTTAGTCGTATTTTACGACATCTCGGTTAAGTACCAAATAATATTCTATATACATCAACAATAATTGATTCATCATCATCCTGCCCTTATCCCACTCCAAGTGGGGTCGGCACAACATGTTACAAACATGTTGTCATATGATTTGGCTACGCATTTTACGACCGGCCGCCTGCCTGAGGTCAACTTAACTTAGTCGTATTTTACGACATCTCGGTAAAGTACCAAATAATATTCTATATACATAAACTATAATCGATTATAGTGATAAAATAATCGATTAATATAAAAATCGTTTTTTTTTCATATCCATACATTATTTTTTCGTCCGTATGTCCATCCTATACGACGCGTTACATAAGTGATATAAGTATGCCCAATAGTGGACAACGAACAATTTAAGTCCACTAAGAATATACCCCAAACAACCCCAAAAGTAATTCAAAATGAAATTCAAACAATAAAATTAAATATTCAAACGGTCGGTTCAAGCTTAGTTTGGACAAAGGCGAAATTATTTGGTACAAATATCACATTCAAAATCCGTCCTTAACACAACGGAATAAAGATCAATTACATTTGAACCTCTAAATTACGTAGCTTATATCGTAGTACGTAGCGTAGAACATGTTAGTAGTTACTAAATTTCATATATATTCGAAATTCGACTTTAATTAAATATTCTTAGAGACTAATTTTGATTGAAGTTATTTCAAATACTAAAACACAAATATAAGCTGCAAACAAAATTTACCCTTAATGTTATGACACTAAAGATCAAATTTCGTTAAACAACTATATACTATAGAAAGCTTTCATTGTATTATGAAGTCGATTCATCGCTATAAATACTGCATTTGAATTTAAACCTTGATTTGAGATCATAAAGTACATTTTTCCTTGCACTAAATTTGCGTATAAATACGACAAGCAAATCTTGTTAGGACATTGACCTATCCGATTTTTTAAGATAAATTAACGCAATATTACAGTATATAAAAAATGAATGATTTTCTGTATGTCCTTTTCACCGTTTGGTATCCGACTGAGTAGAATAAATCACCCTCATTTCTAACCGAGGTATCGCAAAAGGCGGCTAAGTTTGATAAGTAAAATAATAGCCAAATCATGTGAAAACATGTTTATGTCTTACCCCACTTAAAGTGGGAGCGGGAGGTTGATGATACCACACGGCGGGTCAACTTACCTTAGTCGCCTCTTACGACACCTCAGTAAGAAATGAGGGTGGTCTATTCTACTCACCCGGATACCACACGGCGGGTCAACTTACCTTGTCGCCTTTTACGACACCTCGGTACGAAATGAGGGTGGTCTATTCTACTCAGCCGGATACCACACGGCGGGTCGACTTACCATAGTCGCCTTTTACGACACCTCGGTACGAAATGAGAGTGGTCTATTCTACTCAGCCGGATACCACACGGCGGGTCGACTTACCTTGTCGCCTTTTACGACACATCGGTAAAAAATAAGGGTGGTCTATTCTACTCAGCCTGATACCACACGGCGAGTTAACTTACCTTAGTTACTTTTACGACACCTCGGTATGAGGGTGGTCTATTCTACTCAGTCGGATACCACACGGCGGGTCAATTAACCTTAGTCACCTGTTACGACACCTCGGTAAAAAATGAGGGTGGTCTATTCTACTCAGCGGGATACCACACGGCGGGTCGACTTACCTTAGTCACCTGTTACGACACCTCGGTACGAAATGAGGGTGGTCTATTCTACTTAGCCGGATACTACACGGCTAAATATATATATACAAGATTAGCTCATTTAAATATTAAAGATACACCCAGAATCGAATAAACCTACTAATTTATATACTAGCAATCGCCAGCGGCTTCGCGTGGAAACATTAAAACCGTAATATAGTCTTTTAATAACCATAGAAATGGTTAAAGTGGGTCAACCTTAAAAGCTAGACATATGCTGTCGCGGACTTTTATTAAGATTTTTTAGAGGGAAACAATTTTGTAATACATGATTTTTGAATAACTTTCATCGTTAACTTAGCCTT
Organism: Morpho helenor; assembly: GCA_029227775.1. Lineage (NCBI taxonomy): Eukaryota > Metazoa > Arthropoda > Insecta > Lepidoptera > Nymphalidae > Morpho > Morpho helenor. Next base: position 41,447,605 of record JARGCU010000028.1, on the reverse strand, counting down.
AAAGCTTTAAATTTTGTCGTTTTCATAATATTTTTCATTGCTGCTCCTCTCTTATTCATTCTAGCGTGATGTTATATAGCAAATAGCCCTTCTCGTTAAATGGATCTTAAATTAAAAGAATTTTTCAAAAGTAATAATAACATTATTTTGCTATAATCCGCGATGATGACGATTTTGGTCGTGGAGTCTATCTCCTGAAGATGCTTCGGTTGCGGGGCGAAACGATTGTTGAGTTTGTGATAGTGAACGTATATAGTGCTTGTGTATTGTGGTGGCGGTGGTGGAGGTTTGTGCATGTGTTTTTACGACTCCTGCATGTATCAGGTATGATAACCGATTGTCCACTCTACATTTAGCATTATATATATTTTCTATTTTACTTCATCGCGGATTATAGCAAAATAATTTTATTATTACTTTTGTATTATGGATCTCCGCAAAGTAACGCCTAATTCTATAAAGAATTTTTCAAATTGGTCCGGTAGTTCCTGAGATATTTTTATTTATTTATTTAATACATTTGCTTGGAACATGGTTATGAGGTTGACAAATTTAAAAAACAAAAGTGTTCCACCAATGCTCTGGCATGCAAAGCTTATGCTAAACTATTAAAAATATTACAAGATAGCGAAAATAATATTTTTAGATAAAAATTTATATTAAGAACTAGTGGCTCGCTCCAGCTTCGCACGGGTATAAAACATATAGCCTATGTCTCTCAGTGAAAAAAATGAAAATCTATCCAGTAGTTTTATTTTATTTATTACTGCCCGTGCCCCGCTCGCGTTAAATTTGGAGTAAAACAATTCCCCTTACCTTTACCATGAAGATTCCCTGCTATCTTTGGAATATCTAAACTCATATACTACATTTTTAGCCTACGTTTGTAATGTAAGCGGAAAAAAATGTAATTATTTATGATATCACATTAGAAACCTCAAAAATTACAGTATTTGTCTACTCCATTTTGAATGTTATTATGCATATAAACCTTACACTTCAATCACTCTACTATTAAATTAAAAAATCGCATAGGTGTATAGCGATCATTGTCATGTCAAAATACGTATAGCTGTCATTTATGTTTTGTTATTCAATGTCATAGTCGTTTTTGTTATACCACGTTTTATAGTGACTTGACGGAAACGCGGTCGAACGGGATAAAAATCCTATGTCCGTCTCCTGGTTCTAAGCAACATCGCCACCAATTTTCAGCGAAATTGGTTCATCCGTTCTTGAGTTATAAATAGTGTAACTAAGACCAACTTTCTTTTATATATCACTACATATTATAAAACAAAGTCCATATTTCCGTATGTACGCATAAAACTTTAAAACTACGCAACCGATTTTGATGCGGTTTTTTTTAATAGATAGAGTGATTCCAGAGGAAGGTTTGTACGTATAATAACATTCAATACGAAGTAGAGAAATAATGTAATTTTTGAGGTTTCTGTAAATAATTACATTTTTTTCCGCTTACATTGCAAACGCAGGCTAAACCCTACGAGATTTATCAAAATGATGTACTAAGTATTTGTACACCTTAAAAAGGTCTACAGAAAAGTCCGCGATGGTATATATCTATCTCTTATGGATAACCCACAATAGCAGTTTTTTTCATTTACTTTTTACGAAAAATGATGCCTTATGTTCAAAGCAATTTTTATACAATACAGCATTAATCCTTATCCAATTGAGTACCTTAAATAAATTGTTGATTTAATGTAGATCAATATTGTCGTTTACAGCATGTAATTTAAGTGAACATTTTCGGAGATATTACAGATTTAAAATCTCGCGAGGAGGCCGCGCTTAGACCTATAAGCACTTCGAATTTAGCAGCGACCGGAGGCGCAATTAAATGTCCTTCTTTCAAGTTTATATTGTCTAATGATAAGAAAGCTATGAATGTTGTATGTAAAGACATTGTCTAATCAATTGTAAAAATAAATAATATCACTACATAGTATAAAACAAAGTCGCATTCTCTGTCTGTCCCTATGTCCGTATATCCCTATATATGCTTCAATCTTTAAAACTATGCAACTGATTTTGTTCCGTTTTTTTTTAAATAGATAGAGTGATTTTAGAGGAAGGTTTACATGTCTAATAACATTCAAAATGGAGTAGAGAAATACTGTAATTTTTGAGGTTTCTAATGTGATGTAAATAATTACATTTTTTTCCGCTTACATTGCAAACGCAGGCTAAACCCTACGCGATTTATCAAAATGATGTACTAAGTATTTGTACGCAATGAAAAGGTCTACAGAAAAGTCCGCGATAGTATATGTCTATCTCTTATGGATAACCCACAATAGCAGTTTTTGTCATTTACTTTTTACGAAAAATGATGCCTTAAGTTCAAAGCAATTTTTATACAATACAGCATTAATCCGTATCCAATTAAGAACCTTAAATATATTGTTTATTTAATATTGATCAATATGACCCTTTACAGCATGTAATTTAAATAAACAGTTTCGAAGATATTACAGATTTAAAATGCAGGGGCCGCGCCGCGAGCCTATAAATAGCGCGTCGGAGGTCGCGGTTCGCCTCTCGGCGATGCTTCCGCGCTCGCCCGTCTTATTGGTGACGCTGTCAAAGCCATTAGGGCTAACAGCATTAGTCAAATTCGAAATAAAAAAAAAACGCGGTTCGCCCTTTAACCATTTGAATTTAGCAGCGATCGGACGCATTTATGATCGGAGCTCTCTAGCGAGGAAAATAACAATCACTACATATTATAAAACAAAATCCCTATGTACGCATAAAACTTTAAAACTACGCAACAGATTTTAATGCGGTTTTTTTTAATAGATAGAGTGATTCCAGAGGAAGGTTTGTACGTATAATAACATTCAATACGGAGTAGAGAAATACTGTAATTTTTGAGGTTTCTGTAAATAATTACATTTTTTTCCGCTTACATTGCAAACGCAGGCTAAACCCTACGAGATTTATCAAAATAATGTACTAAGTATATGTACACATTGAAAAGGTCTACAGAAAAGTCCGCAATGGTATATTTCTATCGCTTATGGATAACCCACTAAAGCATTTTTGTCGTTTACTTCTTACGAAAAATAATGCCTTATTTTTGAAGCAATTCTTATACAATACAGCATTAATCCTTATCCAATTAAGTACCTTAAATAAATAGTTGATTTAATATAGATCAATATGGTCGTTTACAGCATGTTATTTAAGTGAACATTTTCGGAGATATTACAGATTTAAAATGCCGTGAGGAGGCCGCGCTTCGCCCTATAACACTTCGACTTTAGCAGCGATATCGCTCTTTCAAGAGTTTGTTTAAAGACATTCTGTAATTAATTGTAAAAATAAAATACATAGGGAAAATATAAAAGTAAATAAGTAATAATGTACTATATGAATTTAGATATTCCAAAGATAGCAGGAAATCTTCTTGGTATAGGAAAAGGAAATTGTTTTTCTCCAAATTTAACGCTACGGTCACGGGCAGTAATGAATAAATCAAAACAACTGGATCAATTTTAATCATTTTTTTTACACTGACTGACATGGGATATATATTTTATACCCGTGCGAAGCAGGGGCAGGCCGCTAGTATAGATTAAATTAAATAAGTATTTTAAGGTAAAAAATCTCGGATATCATAGAAATTTAATTCATTTAACCATATGTACAGATCAGTTTAAAATTTATTTAAGGTAAGGTTGTATTTAAGGTGTTTAACTTTTCCAGGAATAAGCATATACAAAAAAATCATACAAACAAACAAACTCTTCAGCTTTATATATTACTATAAAGCTGACTCAAACCCGCGACCCCTTGAGCTAAAAACAGGATCACTGTCACCTAAGGTCTATTATAAAACGCCGTTACGTTTTTTATAGCAAAGCTAGCATCGCGTCAGCCATTTTTCAAAAGAGATCGATAATCAGGACACCCTGTATATATGTATAATATTATAGTATCGCCCGTCTCTCGGTTCGTTAGCCGATGCTTTTACACTTGTTGCCATGGGCTAAGTCATAAGCTGAAGCGGTTTTATCATATACTAGCGATCGCCCGCGTCGATTGTTTAAAAACGTAATATACCATATTGATAACCATAAAAATGGTTAAAGTGGGTTAACCTTAAAAGCTAGACATATGCTGTCCCGGACTTTTATTAAGAACTTCTAGAGGGCAACAATTTCGTAATACATGATTTTTGAATAACTATTACCGTTTACTCAGCGTACGCAAGAAAATTAAATTTTTGTACTATTTTTTATTGCTGCTCCTCTCCTATTCATCTTAGCGTGATGAAAGCCTATAGCTTTCCTCGATAAATGGACTATCTTACACTGAGAGAATTTTTCAAATCGGTCCAGTAGTTCCTGAGATTAGCGCGTTCAAACAATCAAACAAACAAACTCTTCAGATTTATATATTAATATAGATAAAAGATGGAATCTTTTGGCAATAGCTAAAGGGATCTTATCTAAAGTAATTGTTCAAATAACTTAATATTTAAGGAAAAGAGACAATTCATTCATTAAATTATGATATATGAGATAAATTATGTTAGTGTAAATAAGAAACCTAAGTGAAATAAAACTTTTATGTTAACAAAATAAATAATTTGTAGAATTAGGCGTTACTTTGCGGAGATCCATAATACAAAAGTAATAATAAAATTATTTTGCTATAATCCGCGATGAAGTAAAATAGAAGTTCGCAAAGCACTTTGCGATTTTGGTCGTGGAGTCTATCTCCTGATGATGCTTCGGTTGCGGGGCGAAACGATTGTTGAGTTTGTGATAGTGAACGTATATAGTGCTTGTGTATTGTGGTGGCGGTGGTGGAGGTTTGTGCATGTGTTTTTAACGAATCCTGCATGTACCAGGTATGATAACCGATTGTCCATACATTTAGCATTATATATATTTTCTATTTTACGTCGTCGCGGATTATAGCAAAATAATTTTATTATTACTTTTTTAACAAAATAAACTATGATCCAACTTAGTAGACTTGCCATTTCCATTTACGCGAGTGAAACCGCGGTATATTACTAGTTATTTATATTTATAATATTAGAGTTTCATTAAATTCTTTTATCACTAATCTGCACTTAAGATTATAAATGTTTAATACAAGTTGAAATTTCACAGACTTACGGGATAAAAGATTGAGTCCCTTGGGCATGTTAAATAGCAAAATAATTTATATTTTAACAACATCTCTTGTTTCAAATATTTATCTAAAAATTTTATTTTAAAATAAAGAAGCTGTAGCCCAGCGGTAACACCGTCCGACTCTTTCGAGGAGGTCACGGGTTCAAACCCGGGCAGACACCAATGAGTTTTCTGTTAAAAACTTATGTGTCTAATTGATCATTGTAATTTATCACACGCTTGTCGGTGAAGGAAAACATCGCGAGGAAACCTGCATATCTCTAGAGAATTCTGGTGATATGTGTAACCTACCAATCCGCAGCAGCATCTGGAGCAGCGTGTTAGGTCTTAGCTCCAATCCTTCTCTCCAAAAACGGAGAGAAGAGGCCTATTCTCAGCAGTGGGATAGTAACAGGCCGCTACTTACTTTACTCTTGCTTATATTATAACCAGACAAGGTCAGGCTTTGTTGGACTGTTGCCGTGTTAGGGAGATAATAGACAAAAATCAAATCAAATCTTTATTCAAATAAGCTCTTTCAAGCACTTTTGAATCGTCAATCAATATGATAAATGAAGCTACAACTGGTTCGGAATGTTGCTCTTACCGAGAACCAGAAAGAAACTCGTCGGTAAATATTTTTAACATTGTAAATTTTTATTTTTTAACAAATAAATTACTGAAATATTTATCTTTGTAAACAATACCTCCGTGCCTAACAATAAAGCACCTTTCTGAATCAGTCGTAGCTTCATTGTAATTTGACGATTCAAAAGTGCCTGTAAATAAACAAATGGCTTAACAAAAACGCTTTCTGCTTATAATTTAAGCCATAAATCGAGTACGGACGCGATCCAACCCATAACATTGCGCACCCTTGGCTTACAGACTCCGCTTTATCTGCTATAATGACGAAATATTTTGAAAGCTCGTGTGCATTTAGCTTAAATTGTGTTTTATACTTAAGTGATTGTGCTACTTTGTTTGCTTAGTAACATAGTACATCGGTCACCCAGCCTTGCTAAGTAATTTTAGGAGATATAAAAAAATATAAAAAAAATTATTCCAAAATTTCGAATTTAAAAAAAAAAATTCGTACCCGAGTTCAGAATATTTTCGGGCCCGTCATCCTTCAGCTATCGCAACATTACGCTTGACACCTAAAAAGATCCTTTGCTTTCAATTCTACTATATACCATATTTTAATGCCCAAAAACACTGGCCCACTCGACTGGCCCGTTAACGTAGTGACCCTACCGCCTTCGGCTGCGCGGGTCGCGGGTTCGATTTCCGCCGAGGGCCAACATTTTCTATAAAATGTTGGTCTTTGGACTGGGTGTATTTAATATTTAAGTATGTATTTATTATTTAAGTATGTATTTAAAAATATATAAGTATAAATTCACCAGTTGTCTGTCACCCATAACACAAGTATTAAGTTACTTACTTTGGGGTCGGACGACCGAAAAAAAAAACAGCGATAATTTTTTTTTAAATAAAACCTAGCTAGATCTATTGTTCCCCCCAAAACACCCAAAACACCACACGCCGAATTTCATAAAAAAAATTCATTAAAAAATCATAAAAATTCCTATTATACACCCAGAATCGTAGAACAAACAAATTGTTTTAAAGAATTCTGATCTTGGTCGGTAATATAACCTGCGACCCGTGGAGTTGAAGGCAAGGTCACTGTCTTGCACCAATGCACAAATATATATGGAGAAAGTAAACTTTCATCTTTACATAGGGCACAAGAAAACATCTATACTAATATATAAAGCTGAAGAGTTTCTTTGATTGTTTGAACGCACTAATCTCAGGAACTACTGGACCGATTTGAAAAATTATTTCAGTGTAAGATAGTCCATTTATTGAGAAAGGCTATAGACTATATAACATCACACTAAAACTAATAGCAGAGGAGCAGTAATAAAAAATATTACGAAAACGGTAAATTGCATGCGCTGAGTAAACGGTGAAAGTTATTAAAAAATCATGTATAACAAAATTGTTCTTCTCTAAAAGTTCTAAATAAAAGTCCGCGACAGCATATATCTTTTAAGGTTAACCCATTTTAACCATTATTATGGTTATCAAAAGACTAAATTACGGTTTTAATCTTTCCACGCGGGCGGAGCCGCTGGCGATTGTTAGTAGTGTATAATTGAGGATGTTTTAATATTTAAATAAATAAAAATATATGGGACACTTACACACACGGTCGTCCGTCCCCAAAGTAAGTAACTTAATACTTGTGTTATGACAGACAACTGGTGAATATATACTTATATATTTTTAAATACATACTTAAATACAAATACTCAGACTCAATGGCCCACAAATTCATTTATAAATTGACGCAAATAAAGTCGCGTGTAAAATAATTTATAGAATTAGACGTTACTTTGCGGAGATCCATAATACAAAAGTAATAATAAAATTATTTTGCTATAATCCGCGAAGAAGTAAAATAGAAAATATATATACCTAATGTTAAATGTAAGTGGACAATCGGTTATCATACCTGATACATGCAGGATTCTTAAAAAAACACATGCACAAACCACCACCACCGCCACCACAATACACAAGCACTATATACGTTCACTATCACAAACTCAACAATCGTTTCGCCCCGACCCAACCGAAGCATCATCAGGAGATAGACTCCACTCCAGATAGGGTGATAACCGATTGTCTACTTACATTTAGCATTATATATATTTTCTATTTTACTTCATCGCGGATTATAGCAAAATTATTTTATTATTACTTTTGTTTTCGCGTGTAAAACTTAACCATAAAAGTAACCTGTAAAAGGGGTTTTTAACAATCTCTTGATGCGAACGAGGTCATTATTTTGTAATGGTTAATGGTATAAGCAAATATCGCACTTATGGATGGCTGGCACGAGTGTAGGGCGGCCATGATGCTAGAGAAATCTACACATCTTTAATATTTAAATGAGTTAATCTTGTATGTATATATATATTTCCGGAATCTCGGAAACGGCTCTAGCGATTTTCTTGAAATTCCGGATGTAGGGGGTTTTGAGGGAGAAAAATTGATCTAGCTAGGTTTTATGTAAAAAAAAATATAGTTTTATCCTTGTTTTTGGGCATTAAAAAACACTAACATTTATAATGAATTGAATTTTCGCCATTAGCTGTCAAGTCGACGTAGCTTATTCGGGTATCGGGCAGCCTCGAAAAATATGAATGCCAAGGATCGATCACCAACGAAATAATTGTTTTTTCTTTTTTTTTAAGTTTTTTTTTGCAAAAAATTACCGAGCGAAACTCGGTCACCCAGATATTATTTAAATGAGTTAATCTTGTATATATATATTTTCGGAATCTCGGAAACGGCTCTAACGATTTTCCGGAAATTCAGGATGTAAGGGGTTTTGAGGGAGAAAAATCGATCTAGCTAGGTTTTATTTAAAAAAAAGTTTAATCCCTGGGCATTAAAAAAATACTAAAATTTAAAATAAAATACTATTTTTGCCATAAACTGTCAAGTCAGCGTAGCTTATACGGGGAACAGGCATTCTCGAGAAATGTAAATACCTAGAATCGATCCCTGAATACCTAATAATATTTTTTTTCTTTTTTTAAGTTCCTTTTTTTATTTTGTAGAAAATTACCGATCACGTGTCGGTCAATAAGGTACTGAATAACTCAAATTCAATCTTTTTTATTCAAATAAACTTGTTAACAAGTACTTACTTTTGAATCGTCAATTCTACTGCTGGTTCGGAAAGCCGTTTCTACCGAGAAGAGCCTAAGAGAAACTTTGCGGTTGCTCTTTTTAATAAATATTACTTATAACTAGTTACATTAAGTCATATTTATTTGTGAAGGGTCGGACAGTAGCTATATCTACGCATTCTTATCATCTAAATAATCCTAAACAGTATAGTAGGCTTTCTATATTCCCTCTTTAACAGTTTTTTTAAACTGTAATGGCAAAGCTAAAATTGATTGCGGAATGTTATTATAGAACCTTATATCCAAACCCACAAACGACTTACGTACTTTTGCAAAGCAGGAGCCGCAAGCTTATGTCGGTTCCTACTTTGTCTATTATATACATCACCTATCATCATCATCTTCCTGCCCTTATCCCACTCTAAGTGGGATCGGCACAACATGTTATAAACATGTTGTTACGTGATTTGGCTGCGTTTTTACGACCGGCCTCCTGCCTGATATCAACTTACCTTAGTCGTATTTTGCGAAACCTCGGTAAGAAATGAGGTTAGTCTATTCTACTCAGCCAGATACCACACGGCGGGTCGTCTTACCTTAGTCACCTTTTACGACACCTCGGTAAGAAATGAGGTTGATCTATTCTACTCAGCCGGATACCACACGGCGGGTGGACTTACCTTAGTCGCCTTATACGACACCTCAGTAAGAAATGAGGTTGGCCTATTCTACTCAGCCGGATACCACACGGCTAAAAGACCAACAAATTCTTTAATAGAAAATGTTGGCATTCGGCGGGAATCGAACTCGACCCGAGGAGCTGAAGGCAGGGTCATTATCCACTGCGCCAACGGGCCAATCAGAATAAGAAGAAACAAAGAAAGAAAGAAATAAATAAATAACATCGTCAAATTTCTAGTCGCGCCGTGTGGCATCCGGCTGAATAGAATAGTACCACCCTCATTTCTTACCGAGGTGTCGTAAAAGGCGACTAAGGTAAGTTGACCCACCGTGTGGTATCCGGTTTAGTAGAATAGACCACCCTCTTTCTTACCGAGGTGTCGTAAAATACGACAGTGGTAAGTTGACGTCAGGCAGGCGGCCGGTCGTAAAAACGCGGCCAAATCATATGACAGCATGTTTGTAACATGTTGTGCCGACCCCACTTAGAGTGGGATAAGGTCAGGAAGATGATGATCGTCAAATTTCTAGTCCTAATTAATAACGTCTAACTCGTGGTCACCGTACGACCGCGCCCCGTCGCCATTTTTAATTTTCAACCGCCTAGTTGGGCGAGTCTGGAATTAATTACGTAATTACACACATGGATAAATATAATAAAATTTGTGGCTTTCACACGTGAACAAATTCGGTATGATTTGGTACAAGATAATAAATAAATACAAAGTGTGTAAAATAAATATAAAGTGGCCACCACGATACAGGTGTTCCTAGTTTGGTGGCCGCCAGATACATCGAATAAGCCAATAATGTAATATTATTTAAACTTAATTTATGTAGTGTATTTTTTATATATAATTTTTTTTTTTGTTTAAACTTTTACATATTGTATAGTAAGCTTATGGTGAGGAAAATAAAGAATTATTATTTATATTATTATTATAAAGATATATGATTTGGACAATAGATATATTAATACGTGACGCCAAAAACTTTTTAACCCGTTTTATGAAACCGAACAATTTTTTTTTTACATAAAACCTAGCTAGATCAATTTTTCTCTCCCAGAACCTCCTACATGCTGAATTTCAGGAAAATCGTTGGAGCCGTTTTCGAGATTCGGAATATATATATATATACAAGATTAACTCATTTAAATATTAAAGATTAAAATATAAACTTATTATTTTGTTAACTTAACGTAACCTGTATGTGAGTAAATAAATAAATATATAAAATAAAATAAATATTCATTTCTATCATGTTTTTTGCGTTATTCCATTTAACATAAATATACTTTTAAAAGTTCTTTTGAATAATCAATGTGCGCTCGTTTGATGAATATTTCAATAGATACCGTTGTATAAAAGAGTTATTCATGCATGCCCTAGTTAATTAATCAAATACCAGTATTACAAAAAAAGCTGTGATGGCCTAGCGGTGCGACCGTGTGAATCTCTAGAGACGATCATGGGTTCAAACCCGGGCAGACACCAATGAGTTTTTCTATTAAAACTTATGTGTCTAATTGATAATTGCAATTTATCACACGCTTTTCGGTGAAGGAAAACATCGTGAGGAAACCTGCATATCTCTAGAGAATTCTGGAGATATGTGTAACCTACCAATCCGCATTGGAGCAGCGTGGTAGGTCTTAGCTCCAATCCTTCTCTCCAATAACGGAGAGAAGAGGCCTATGCCCAGCAGTGGGATAGTAACAGGCCGCTACTTACTACTTACAGTATTACAAAAAAGTAACATGTGAAAGTAATAATGATGTTCTCCTCTTCTTCCTGCCCTTATCCCACTCTAAGTGGGGTCAGCACAACATGTTAAAAACATGTCACATGCATATACGTATTTTACGAACGGCCGCTTATCTGACATCAACTTACCTAAGTCGCCTTTTACGACACCTCGGTAAGAAAGAGGTTGGTCTATTCTACTCAGCCGGATACCACACGGTCGGTTAACTTACCTTAGTCGCCTTCCACGACACCTCGGTAAGAAATGAGGATAGTCTTTTCTATTCAACCGGATACCACACGGTCGGTTAACTTACCTTAGTCGCCTTTCACGAGACTTCGGTAAGAAAGAGGTTGGTCTATTCTACTCAGCCGGATACCACTCGGTGGGTCAACTTACCTTAGTCGCCTTTCACGAGACTTCGGTAAGAAAGAGGTTGGTCTATTCTACTCAGCCGGATACCACACGGTGGGTCAACTTACCTTAGTCGCCTTATACGACACCTCGGTAAGAAATGAGAGTGGTCTATTCTACACAGCCGGATACCACACGATGGGTCAACTTACCTTAGTAACCTTTTACGATACATCAGTAAGAAAGAGGTTAGTCTATTCTACTTAGCCGGATACCACACGGCGGGTCGACTTACCTTAGTAACCTTTAATGACACCTCGGTAAGAAAGAGGTTGGTCTATTCTACACAGCCGGATACTACACGGTGGGTCAATTTACCTTAGTCGCCTTTTACGACATCTCGGTAAGAAATGAGGGTGGTCTATTCTACTCAGCCGGATACCACACGGTGGGTCAACTTACCTAAGTAACCTTTTACGATACATCGGTAAGATAGAGGGTGGTCTATTCTACACAGCCGGATACTACACGGTGGGTCAACTTAACTTAGTCGCCTTTTACTAACCCTTTCAAATCGCACGGTTGACAGTGTCTAGTGCGGTGCTAACATTTCAAGCTCCAATTAATTTACTATTTATAGCATATCTAGGGTTGCCACTAGGCTTGGGTATGATTGCTATATAAGAATCATATTCGTTCCACGATATGATCGATTTTAATCACGTGATCATACCTGCTACTGCTAATGCTATTGGAATACAAACAAATGTATTCTTTATGTCGTATGCAGTGTATAGGACATAAAGACTACATTTGCTCGTATAAGCAATCATTTAGTCCATTAACGTAAATAATATAATAGCGGATAGCGTTTTTGCTAATCAATAACAATTTTTCCCAGTAATATTGATTAGCAAAAACGCTATCCGCTATTATATTATTCAGCTATTCGCTATAATATTATTACTTGATAAAGCGATTGCTATTACAAACAAATGTATTTTTTAAATAATATTCAATACGGTCGATATTTCTAGGATATAGTTTCAGTTGGAATAACGCAAAAGTGCTTTCTTCTCCGTAAATAAATTTAAATCTTCCCAAATTATCGACCGTATTATATGAGATATAAGAATTACATTTGTTTGTATTAACAATAATTTTGCTCAATATCAGTGAGTTAGTCTCAGTATTAATTTATTATTTTACTTTTTCATAGAATACCTATCCATAATTTTGTATAGCATTAGCGGTTACTCTAAAACTCATTACCAGATGATGCTATATGAAAAGTTTTTCATATCATGATCATTAAGTGATTGGTGATTCTGTCCATGCCTAGTTGCCACCCGTACTATATTATATAGTATCGTACTATATTTTAGTCAATTGTACTATAAATTATAGAAAAACAATATAGGACGAAAAATACTATATTTTTATCGCTAACTCAATTATCGCTTTTTTTGAATCAACTGTGAATGGAACGCACCCGCAGCACTGCATAGGGAATGTTTGAACGAAACTCATTAATGTATTTACGAGGCTTAGTTAGTAACTCTAACTCCTTTGTCATTGTTCAGCGAAAAGTAATAATAAATAATCATGGAAAAATAATCATGAAAATAGATGTGTACTATTTTCGTATGTGTAAGCTGTGGTAGCCCAGCGGTATCACCGTGCGCCTCTTTCGAGGAGGTCTAGGTTCAAAACCCGGGCAGGCACCAATGAGTTTTCTAGTAAAACTTATGTGTCTAATTGATAATTGCAATTTATCACACGCTTTTCGGTGAAGGAAAACATCGTGAGGAAACCTGCATATCTCTAGAGAATTCTGGGGATATGTGTAACCTACCAATCCGCATTGGAGCAGCGTGGTAGGTCTTAGCTCCAATCCTTCTCTCCATAAAAAAAAACGGAGAGAAGAGGCCTATGCCCAGCAGTGGGATAGTAACAGGCCGTTACTTACTTTACTATATTTTTTTTGATTTAAAAAGAAAAATACTATTTTTCTTCAAAAAAAGGTGGCAACCCTAAGCATACCCCTACTCAGTCAGGGTGAGTGGACGCCTTATATGTATTTTTACCTGCCAATGTTGACAGGCCAAAAAATATTTAACGCATCTTACGACAAGCTTATCATAAAAATTTTGTAATGTGGTTATAAGTTGACTAGCAATTAGGGTTAAAAATAATAAAAATCATCATCATTCTCCTACCCTTATCCCACTCTAAGTGGGGTCGGCACAATATGTCTTCTTTTTCCATTCTCCTCTATCATTCGTCAACTCTGGTGCCACTCCTCTAACATGCATATCATTTTTCACACAATCCAACCATCTTTTTTTCGGCCTTCCTCTAGCCATACATCCATCCACATTCATATTTAAAACTCTTTTGGTCACATGATTTTCATCCCTCCTCATTACATGACCGTACCAACTTAGTCTCGCACTTCTCATCTTTTCTGTAATGGGCGCAACTTTCAGACTTCCCCTAACATACTCATTACGTATTCTATCAAGTTTTGTCACACCACACATCCACCTTAAATACTTTTACGAAATTTAGGAAATAAAATAGTACACATCTATTTTCAATCATTATTTATTTTTCCCTGATTATTTATTATTACTTTTCGCTGGACAATGACAAAGGAGTTAGAGTCACTAACTAAGCCCCGTAAATACATGAATGAGTTTCGTTCAAACATTCCCTATGCAGTGCTGCGGGTGCGATCCATTCACAGTTGATTAAAAAAAATCGCGATAATTGAATTAGCGATAAAAATATAGTATTTTTCGTCCTATATTGTTTTTCTATAATATATAGTACAATTGACTAAAATATAGTACGTACGATACTATATAATATAGTACGGGTGGCAACCCTACTAGCAATTGCCAGCGGTTCCGCTCGCGTGATAGAATTTAAACCGTAATATAGTAAGTATGATAAACATAAAAATGGTTAAAGTGGGTTAACCTTATAAGCTAGACATGTGCTGTCCCGGACTTTTATTTAGAACTTTTAGTGAATAACAATTTTGTAATACATGATTTTTGAATAACTATCACTGTTTACTCAGCGCATGCAGGATAAATTTTGCCGTTTCCCTAATAAATAATTTATAGCATTAGGCGTTACTTTGCAGAGGTCCATAATACAAAAGTAATGAGAATATTATTTTGCTATAATCCGCGATAAAAGGAAATATATGTAATGCTAAATGTAGAGTGTACTATTCGTCCTCATACCTGATTCATGCAGAATTTGTAAGAACTCATGCACTACCCGACACCGATGGCACAACAATACACAAGCACTGCACACATTCACCACCACAATCTGAACAATTGTTTCGCCCCGTAACCGAAGCATCGTTAGGAGATAGACTCCACGACAAAATCGCAAAGCGAAGCATTACCCAAACAAGCTGAGTTATATAGTCATGAGTTAAACCCCCCACCATTTAGTTGACTTTGTCTTTGAACACGTGTAGAAAACTGCAGTTTGCTTATTCGCTTATTCTATAAGTAAGTAAGTAACGGCCTGTTACTATCCCACTGCTGGGCATAGGCCTCCTCTCTCCATTTTTGGAGAGAAGGGTTGGAGCTAAGACCTACCACGCTGCTCCAATGCGGATTGGTAGGTTACACATATCCCTAGGATTATCTAGAGATATGCAGGTTTCCTCACGATGTTTTCCTTCACCGAAAAGCGGAAATAAATTGCAATTATCAATTAGACACATAAGTTTTTTATACTAGAAAACTCATTGGTGCCTGCCCGGGGTTTGAACCCTAGACCTCCTTGAAAGAGGCGCACGGTGTTACCGCTGGACTACCACAGCTTATTCTATAAATTAAGTAAATTACTTACCAAGTTTGTTGTTATTTCCATGGGAATGTTGATGGTGGTGTTGTTGAATTTGGGGCATCAGTGCTGGATGGGGTAGCTGGAGTAGCTTAGGTTCAAGCTTGGTAGCAGCTGCTACTGGTATCGGCCCAGCGTTGGTCATAGTCGTCATGGTCGCAGCTGGCATCATCATAGACATGGTTAACATTTTGACAGCTCCCAGACTGATCCTTCACGCTTTTGTCATTTTAATTGCCAACACTTGATTTAACCGTAACTTTTAACTATTTAATGTAAATATTTTGTTTTTATAATTAAAATCACATACTATATTTGTTATATATTCAAAATATATTCTCTATTCTATATTTAAACTAAGGGGTGTCTGGAAAATTTAAAGTTTTTACATAGTTTTAAATTTGTTTTATGCTTAAAAAACGTTGTGATTGTTTTTTTAAAATTTATCACTTTAAGGTTAGTTAATGATTTTTGGGTGTTTTTAAGATAGCTTTTACACATAGAATGTGATAAGATGGTGTTTTTAAATTTATTCGTTAAAACGAACTAATAATAAACAGACTCCTAAAGTGTATATTAGTTATCATTTTTTGTCTGTATATTATTAGTTATGATTTTTTTGTACTTTTAAGATAAATTGCATTGCGATGATTTTTTTTAGTTTTATCGGTTTTTTTTGGTATTTTTATGATATTTCTACACATAAAATGCGATGCGAATTTGTAATTCTAAGTGTCTGTGAATAATTAATTAGTTTTTTTTCGGTATTTTTATAATATTTGATACAATTAATAAACGTTGTGATGGTGTTTTAAATTTATCCGTTTTAAGTAATAGTTAATAATTTTGGGTATTTTTAAGATAGTTTTGTACATAAAAGTTGATGCGATGTTTTTTGTAATTTTATCCGTTTTACGTATCTGTAATTTAGTTATTTTTTTTGTAATTTGAAAATAGTTTCACACGAATGCGATACGATGTTGTTTTTAAATTTTATCGTTTTTAGGTATCTGTAAATGTTTTTTTTTGTATTTTTGAGATAAAATGTAGTTTTAAGGAGTTTTCCGAACTGAAATTCCGACACATATTTTATACTTGAATGATTTTTATTATCTTAAAATCGCTTAGTAATTGCTTTATCGCATCACAGGATTAGCGTGCATTGATGTTTAAAGAGTTTTCGAATTTAAACTCATATTTTATTGTTAAATAAAAAATTTTGATTTTTTAATCGCTCATTATAAAGCTATATCGCATCGCACAGTTAGTGTGCACTCAGGTTTAAAGAGTTTTCCGAACTGAAAATATTTTGAACCATATTTTATTCTTAAATGAATTTTTTATCTTTAAATCGCTTATTAATAGCTTTATCGCATCGCAGGATTAGCGTGCATTAATGTTTAAAAAGTTTTCCGAACTGAAACTCATATTTTATAGTAAAATAAAAATTTTGTTTTTTTAATCGCTCATTATAAAGCTATATCGCATCGCACAGTTAGTGTGCACTGAGATTTATAGGGTTTTCCGAATTGAAACATATATTTTATACTTCAATGAAATTGTTGATTTGAATTCGCTCATTATTAGCTTTATCGCATAGCACGATTAGTATGCATTGAGGTTTAAGGAGTTTTCCGAACTAAATTACTGACACATATTTCATACTTAAAATATTTTTTTATCTATAAATAGTTTACTAATCGTTTTATCGCATCGCACGATTAGTGTGTATTGATATTTAAAAAGTTTTCCGAACTGAAACTCATATTTTATAGTTAAATAAAAATTTTGATTTTTAATCGCTCATAAATAGCTTTATCGCATTGCACAGTTAGTGTGCACTGAGGTTTAAAGAGATTTTCAAACTGAAATTACGACTCATATTTTATATTATACTTAAATGAATTTTTTGATTTTTAATTCGCTCATTATTAGCTTTATCGCATAGCTTAGATTGGAGTTTTCCGAACTGAAATTACTGACACATATTTTAAACTTAAATGATTTTTTTATCTTTAAATCGCTTAGTAATAGCTTTATCGCATCGCACGATTAGTGTGCATTGAGGTTTAAGGAGTTTTCCGAACTGAAATTACTGACACATATTTCATACTTAAATGATTTTTTTATCTATAAATAGATTAGTAATAGTTTTATCGCATCGCACGATTAGTGTGCATTGAGGTTTAAAGAGTTTCCGAACCGAAATTCTGACACTTATTTTATACTTAAATGATTTTTTTGTTTTTTAATTCGCTCATTATTAGCTTTATCGCATCGCACGATTAGTGCGCATTGAGGTTTAAAGAGTTTTCAGAACTGTTACATATATTTTATATTTAAATGATTTTTTTTTTTAGCTCATTTATCGCAAGAGTTTTCCAAACTGAAATGCTAACACTTTTATTATACTTAAATATTTTTTTTATCTTTAAATCGCTTAGTAATAGCTTTATCGCATCGCAACGTTAATGTACACTGAGGTTTATAATTTTTCCACGGTATTACGTAAAATATTTAATTTTGTTTCGCGATTGTTGCCTTTTCATACGTTTTTCAGAATCGGATGAATAAAAAAACAAAGGGAATGTAAAAACCATAATAACAGCCAATTTACTTTTACCCTGAGGGCGTACCATCTTTTTAATTAGTGAAAATAATTTCTCTTTTTACGATAGGTTCAAAGCGGTTTTTTCACAAGCAGAGCCTGGAGCGATGGTTGTATTGAAGTTCAAAAGAACAATTATTATTTTGTTTAATTTCTAGTGTATTTCAACTAAATTAATTATTTCTAAACTTTCGTGTCGTATTTTTCTAAGTAGAATAGACCACCCTCTTTCTTACCGAGGTGTCGAAAAGGTGATTAAGGTAAATCGACCCACCGTGTGGTATCCGGCTGAGTAAAGTAGACTATCCTCTTTTCTTTCCGAGGTGTCGTAAGAAGCGACTAAGATTAGTTGACCCGGCGTGTAGTATCCGGCTGAGTAGAATAAACCACCCTCTTTCTTACCGAGGTGTCGAAAAGGTGATTAAGGTAAATCGACCCACCGTGTGGTATCCGGCTGAGTAAAGTAGACCATCCTCTTATCTTATCGAGGTGTCGTAAAGGTGACTAAAGGTAAGTCGACTCGCCGTATAGTATCCGGCTGAGTAGAATATACCACCCTCAGTTCTTACCGAGGTGTTGCAAAAGACGATTAACGTAAGTTGACCCGCTTTGTTGTATCCAGTTGAGTAGAATAGACCACTCTCATTTCTTACCGAGGTGTTGTAAAAGGCGACTAAGGTAAATTGACTTAACGTGTGGTATCCGGCTGAGTAGAATAGACCACTCTCATTTCTTACCGAGTTGTCGTAAAGGGGACTAAAGGTAAGTCGACTCGTCGTGTGGTATCCGGCTGAGTAGAATAGACCACTCTCATTTCTTACCAAGGTAACGGAAAAAGCGACTAAGATTAGTTGACCCGCCGTGTGGTATCCAGTTAAGTAGAATAGACCACCCTCTTTCTTACCGAGGTGTTGGCAAAGGCTACAATGTTAAGTTTTCGAAGGCAGGTGGCCGGTCGTAAAATACGTAGCCAAATCATGTGACAATATGTTTATAACATGTTGTGACTACCCTACTCCACTTAGAGTGGGATAAGGGCAGGAAGAAAAAGATTTGATTTGTCATCGGTTATGAATAAGTAAAGAGTTTAAATTAATTCTGTTTGCTAGAAATAGGTCAAAATTTAGTTCAAATGAATGCGATTATATATAGGATAAACTAAAATATAGCGTGTAAAAAGGAAAATCACGTAATAAACAGTAAGTAAAGTAAGTAACGGCCTGTTACTATCCCACTGCTGGGCATAGACCTCTCTCTGTTATTGGAGAGAAGGATTGGAGCTAAGACCTACCACGCTGCTCCAATGATTGGTAGGTTACACATATCAACAGAATTATATAGAGATATGCAGGTTTCCTTAACATATTTTATTTCAGCTAAAACCTCGTTAAGTACCGGCCTGTTACTCTCCCACTGCTAGGCATAGGCCTCTTCGTTTTTGTAGAAAAGGATTGTAGCTAAGACCTACCACGCTGCTCCAATGATTGGTAGGTTACACATATCACCAGAATTCTCTAGAGATATGCAGGTTTTTCGATGTTTTCCGTCACCGAAAAGCGTGTGATAAATTGCAGTTATCAATTAGACAAATAAGTTTTAATAGAAAAACTCATTGGTGTCTCGGTTTGAACCCATCATCGTCTCTAGAGATTCGCACGGTTGCACCACTAGGCTATCATAGCTTCGTAATCACTACATAGTATAAAACAAAGTCGCTTTCTGTGTCTGTCTCTATGTCCCTATATCCCTATGTATGATTAAATCTTTAAAGCCACGCAACAGATTTTGATGCGGTTTTTTAATAGATACAGTGATTAAAGAGGAAGGTTTAAATGTATAATAACATTCAATATGGAGTAGAGAGATACTGTAATTTTTGAGGTTTCTAATGTGATGTCGTAAATAATTACATTTTTTTCCGCTTACATTGCAATCGCAGGCTGAACCCTACGAGATTTATCAAAATGATGTACTAAGTATTTGTACACCTTGAAAAGGTCTACAGAAATGTCCGCGATAGTATTTGTCTATCTCTTATGGATAACCCACAATAGCATTTTTTGTCATATACTTTTCACGAAAAATAATGCTTTATTTTCGAAGCAATTTTTATACAATACAGCATTAATCCTTATCCAATTAAGTACCTTAAATAAATTTTTGATTTAATATAGATCAATATGGCTGTTTACAGCATGTAATTTAAGTGAACATTTTCGGAGATATTACAGATTTAAAATGCCGTGAGGACGCCGCGCTTCGCCCTATAACACTTCGAATCTAGCAGATATATGTCGCACTTTCAAGAGTTTGTTCAAAGACATTCTGTTATTAATTGTAAAAATAAAATACATAGGGAAAATGATCATTTTCGGAGATATTACAGATCTTAAATGCCGTGAGGAGGCCGCGCTTCACCCTATAGCTCTCTTTCAAGAGTTTGTTTAATGACAAGAAGGCTGTGAATGTTGTATATAAAGATATTCTGTAATTAATTGTTAAAATAAAATACATAGAGAAAAATGTAAAAATAAATAAGTAAATATTAATTATACATAAATAGTATATTAATTTAGAAATTCCAAAGATAGCAGGAATTCTTCTTATTATAGGGAGAGGGGAATTGTTTTTCTCCAAATTTAACGCGTGCGGGCCACGGGCAGTAATGAATAAATCAAAACTTCTGGATCGATTTTAATAAATTTTTTTTACACTGAGTGACATGGGCTATATATTTTATACCCGTGCGAAGCCGGAGCGGGCCACTAGTACGTAATAAACAGTGTTTTTATAAATAATATTCTACATAATTCAATACATAAAGCACTTGGCTGAGTGACCGAGAAATCCACTCTCTGTAATAGATTTCCTGCTGTTTTCACAATACGTATTAAGAATAAATAGCATCTATAGGTCATTAGGTTTAACTTTACACGTGGTACAAGGTTCGATTTAAGACATTTAAATTGGCCTATTACACTGGTAGTATTGGGAGAATCTTTTTTTAAAAATATTTTCTAGCAATTTGAGTTACAAATTACTTTTTATAGAATAAGGCGATTTTATAGAATAAGGCGATTTTATAGAATAAGGCGAATAAACCATTTAAAAGTAGATACCTACTTTTAAATATTTCATAGAACTAGGCGTTACTTTGCGGAGGTCCATAATACAAAAGTAATGGAATGCTAAATGTAGAGTGTACTATTCGTTCTCATACCTGATACATGCAGAATTTGTACTCATGCACTATCCGCCACCGATAACACAACAATACAAAAAAGCACTACACACATTCACCACCACAATCTTAATAATTATTCTGTTACGGAGCGAAACGATTGTTGAGATTGTGGTGATGAATGTGTGCGGTGCTTGTGTATTGTTGTGTTATCGGCGGGCAGTGCATGATTTTTTTTGCAAATCCTGCATGTATCAGGTGTGAGAACGAGTTCACTCTACATTTAGCATTACATATGTATATCTTCTATTATCGCGGATTATAGCAAAATAATATTTTCATTACTTTTGTTGTTTTTACAAATTACTAGTAAAATTATTAACCCCTCCAGCTAAGCCTGGCCCGTTGGAGCAGTGGGTAGTGACCCTGCCTTCAACTCCGCGGGTCGCGGGTTCGATTCCCGCCGAGGGCCAACATTTTCTATAAATGAATTTGTTGGTCTTTGAGCCTGGGTGTATATTTGTATTTAAGTATGTATTTAAAAAATATATAAGTATATATTCACCAGCTGTCTGTCACCCATAACACGTATTAAGTTACTTACTTTGGGGACAGACGACCGTGTGTGTAAGTATCCCATATATATTTATATTTAAGCTAAATGCTTGTGTTAGGAGTAGATTCACGTCGGTAGTGTAATGGCCGGGATTCGAACCCACGACCTCTCTATCGCAAGTCCCTTAACCTAAACAACATTCCTAACCTACCGCCGCTTCAAAATTTAAAGCTCTACCTTTCCATCATCATTGACATTGACATTTTACTTTAGCCACTTTTTAAGATACTTTGGTAAGAAAGAGGGTGGTCTATTCTACTCAGCCGGATACCACAAAGCATATTCCTTAGAAGTAGCTTAATAAAATCTAATTGATCCTTAATGATTCAATAGTGCTGAAAATAGCTTATTCTAAGCTAATACAGCGAAAAATAAGCTTAAAAATAGCTATAATACGATAACCCGACGGATGGGGGGAAAGAATACGTACAGGTGACAGGTACAAGAGTTTAATCGGCACTTTTACATAGAGTATCGCGGACGGGGTCCTTCACGGCGTTCCTTAATTGGATGTACCGGAAGATGCACCGTTTACAGTTGCGCTAGGCGTAGTGTTCCAGTAGGATGCACTGTGTAAGCTTAGGAACTGATAGGCGATGTTGAATTCATAACATAATGTATGGGGACTTCTTATATTACTACGAAAGCACTTCGATAGCGCGGAGCAAAGGATCAGTGGCGCCATCTAGTTTTGATTGCGGAATCAGGTGTTCCTAGTACGTTGTGTTACATAGCTTATTTAGTTATTTTACGTAACACGTTAGTTCAAAATAGAGGGTACCGCTAAAATATCTCTGGTATTCCCTAATTTAACTTAATGCGGGTAACTGTAAAATATGACCTCTTAAATGTTAGCCGGGATGCATTTGTACCGTCAGCAGAAAATATTATGTCAAATATATTGTTGTTTTAAAATTTTATATCAAATATATTGTTGTTTTAAAATATTATATGAAATATATTGTTATTTTAAAATATTATATTAAATATATTGTTGTTTTAAAATTTTATATCAAATTTTATTTATTTATTTATATATACATATATGCTATTTTTGCGAGGATGGCATTGCGATAGTATAAAACTATGTGCGTATACCATCCTCAGTCAAAATTATTAAAAGAACATAAAATATTAATATTAAAAAATTATATACTATATATTTAAAATAGTAAAAACAAAATACTACTACTACTAAATAAATACATACAAATTATCAAATGATAGTGCGCGAGGTGGGTGATTGAGTGTGGCTATTGTGTGGAATTATATGTGGGTTGATAAGTTTCAGGCATTAGGCATTAAATCTTCTGTTTTATGATAGTTGAGTTGCTGTAACCAAGATATAATTTTATCTTTGGCTGCACCTTTTATTAGGGGATAGATGTTTAAATATTGTTGTTTTAAAATATTATATCAAATATATTGTTGTTTTAAAATATTATATGAAATATATTGTTATTTTAAAATATTATATCAAATATATCGTTGTTTTAAAATATTATAGCAAATATATTGTTATGTTAAAATATTATATCAAATATATTGTTGTTTTAAAATTTTATCATCTTGCTCCCCTTATCCTACTCTAAGTGGGGTCGCCACAACATGTTATAAATATGCTGTCACATGATTTGGATGGATGTTTGTTACTCTTTCACGGCGAATCCGCTGAACCAATATTGATGAAATTTGGCACAATTATTCTTTATCCACCGGAATAACATATAGGCTATAGAAATCCTGTTAATTATACAGGAATAGAATGAACTTGAAAGCGTTCGTTCTATCACACGACAACAGCCTACGCGAACGAAGTCGCAGGTAAAAGCTAGTATTTTATATACCAATTTCCATAAGCGTTGCTTTGTGGAATTTTATAGTACAAAAGTTATACAATTATTTTGCTATAATCCGCGTTTGTTAACAAAATCTATATATCCCTAAGTGTAAGCAGAAAATAAAACCTCCCTAGAATTGACTGACTCCACTTGGAGTGGGATAAGGACAGGATAATGATTTTTTTTGCGCTCACTACGTGTGGTATCCGGCTGAATAGAACCACCCTCATTTCTTACCGAGATATCGTAAAAAGCGACTAAGGTAAATCGAGCCGCCGTGTGGTATCCGGTTTATTAGAATAGACCACCCTCTTTCTTACCGGTCGTGAAATACGACTGAGGTAAGTTGATGTCAGGCATGCGGCTAGTCGTAAAAACGCAGCCAAATCATGTGACAGCGTGTTTATAACATGTGCCGACTCCACTTAGAGTGGGATAAGGAGGATGATGATCAAAATAAAAAGAAACATAGCAAGCTATCCGTGACTATATCGCGTCAATTAAGTGTTGAAATTCCCTCGATTATGTAAAAAAAGTAATGGCCTGTTACTTGGTGGGATAAGGGAAGGATAGCGATGTTTTTGCGCTCAGTACTTTATATCTTGTCACATAAAAGGGTGAAAATATTTGACGAAATTTGACCCCAGATAAGGGTCCCGGATCGATATCCGGGGCGGGAATTTTCCTTTCATCCCTGTTTTTCCAACACTTCCACTTGACCAGTTTTCCCTTTAAAAGCGGTATTTTTAAAACTTGCATTGTATTTATGTGAAGGAATCTTGCAAGTTAAATTTGTCCCACTTCCCGGTGTCCGATTGAGATGATACATACTGGTCCAGTCCCGATGACAATGTTTATGATAAGCATGACCTGATGACAGGGTTATAAGCTGTGGTAGCCCAGCGGTAAAGCCGTCCGCCTCTTTCAAGGATGTCTAGGGTTCAAACCCCGGACAGGCACCAATGAGTTTTCCAGTAAAAACTTATGTGTCTAATTGATAATTGCAATTTATCACACGCTTTTCGGTGAAGGAAAACATCTCTAGAGAATTCTGGGGATATGTGTAACCTACCAATCCGCATTGGAGCAGCGTGGGTAGGTCTTAGCTCCAATACCTCTCTCCAAAAACGGAGAGAAGAGGCCTATGCCCAGCAGTGGGATAATAACAGGCCGTTACTTTAATGACAGGATTGGCTCCAGACGAGGGAACTCAACGGTTAACGGTATCAACGGTCACTGGGTGACCGAGACTTGCTCGTTAATTTTTTACAAAAAAAACCCAAAATAATGGAAAAAAAAAATTTCAAATTTAACTCATTTAAATATTAAAGATTAACGCCTTGTGTTATTCGGCTGAATAGAATAGTACCACCCTCATTTCTTACCGAGGTGTCGTAAAAGGCGACTAAGGTAAGTCGACCCGCCGTGTGGTATCCGGTTTATTAGAATAGACCACCCTCTTCTTACCGAGGTGTCGTAAAATACGACAGAGGTAAGTTGACGTCAGGCAGGCGGCCGGTCGTAAAAACGCAGCCAAATCATGTAACAGCATGTTTATAACATGTTGTGCCGACCCCACTTAGAGTGGGATAAGGGCAGGAGGATGATGATTATAAATGTGATAGCGCATGTTATATGTGATAACTCACCGGATAAATAATACGACTTTTTCAGGGGTCTCAAGTTCAAACCATGAGCAATGAATTTTTTAATAGAGGGGAATTCGAAACCAGACTGAGCCACAGTAACGTATACCCTGACTACTATTTACACAAGTATTAAGCTGAAGAGAAGCTTTTTAGCTTCTCTTTAGCTTAATACTTGTGTAATGCTTTATATCTATATCTATATATATATAAAAGAAAGTTGGTCTTAGTTACACTATATATAACTCAAGAACGGATGAACAAATTCGGCTGAAAATTGGTGGAAAGGTTGCTTAGAACCAGGAGACGGACATAGGATACTTTTTATTCCGTTCGACCGCATTTATTTTATCCCGTCAAGTCACTATAAAATGTGGTACAACAAAAACGACTATGACATGGAAAAACAAAACATAAATGACAGCTAAACGTAATTTAGTCTTTGGGTAAGTATGGTAAAAATTTGACAATTATCAAAATAGTAGTAGCTATAAACGTTACCACATAGTATAAAACAAAGTCGCTTTCTCTGTCTGTCCTTATATCTCTATGTTTGCTTAAATCTTTAAAACTACGCAACAGATTTTGATGCGGTTTTTTTTAAATATATAGAGTGATTGAAGTGGAAGGTTTATATGTATAATAAAATTCAATATGGAGTAGAGAAATACTGTGATTATCACTGAGTGACATAGGCTATATGCTTTGTACCCGTGCGAAGCTGGGGCGGGACTCCTAGTATTAGCATAGATTAAAGAGCAAAACTAATACTGTAATAAGTTGACCGTAACAACCCTTTATCTGGTAAGCGTAAGGGGTTCAATGGAGTGAGGGTGGACGCTAGCTTTGACCTGGTTTGTATCTTTTAAATTATTAATATCTACCCTCGGCTAGAAGCCGCTTTGAAGGTGCGAACAGTACAAACAAATTGTTGAGGAACTCTCATATATTAGTACTAGATTACTAAATTATAAGCTGTGATGGCCTAGCGGTGCGACCGTGTGAATCTCTAGAGACGATCATGGGTTCAAACCCGGGCAGACACCAATGAGTTTTTCTATTAAAACTTATGTGTCTAATTGATAATTGCAATTTATCACACGCTTTTCGGTGAAGGAAAACATCGTGAGGAAACCTGCATATCTCTAGAGAATTCTGGAGATATGTGTAACCTACCAATCCGCATTGGAGCAGCGTGGTAGGTCTTAGCTCCAATCCTTCTCTCTGATAACGGAGAGAAGAGGCCTATTCCCAGCAGTGGGATAATAACAGGCCGCTACTTTACTTTTTTTACTTACTAAATTATTATTATACTATTATATTATTACTATATTATTATACTAGAATTATTAACCGCGACTTCGGGCGATGAATTGATAATAGATGGCGCTTTTAAATGTCATCCTTTTCCTTTAGAATTAACAGGATTTTGTATAGCCTATATGTTATTCCGGTGTATAAGGAATAATTGTGCCAAATTTCATTCATATTAGTTCAGCGGATTCGCCGTGAAAGAGTAACAAACATC
This sequence comes from Morpho helenor, assembly GCA_029227775.1. NCBI lineage: Eukaryota > Metazoa > Arthropoda > Insecta > Lepidoptera > Nymphalidae > Morpho > Morpho helenor. Next base: position 41,420,659 of record JARGCU010000028.1, on the reverse strand, counting down.
ATCTTCCTGCCCTTATCCCACTCCAAGTGGGGTCGACACAACATGTTACAAACATGCTGTCACATGATTTGGCTGCGTTTTTACGACCGGCCGCCTGCCTGACGTCAACTTACCTTTGTCGTATTTTACGACACCTCGGTAAGAAAGAGGGTGGTCTATTCTACTAAACCGGATACCACACGGTGGGTCAACTTACCTTAGTTGCCTTTTACAACACCTCGGTAAGAAATGAGGTTGGTCTATTCTACTCAGCCGGATACCACACGGCGGGTCGACTTACCTTAGTCGCCTTTTACGACACCTCGGTAAGAAATGAGGGTGGTACTATTCTATTCAGCCGGATACCACACGGCGTCGTGAAAGAGTAACAAACATACATCCATACTCACAAACTTTCGGATTTAATATATTAGTAGGATTTGGCTATGTATTACAGGACCGGCCGCCTGCCTGACATCAACTTACCTTAGTCACCTTTTACGACACCTCGGTATGAAATGAGGGAGATCTATTTTACTTACCCGGATGCTACACACTGGGTCAACTTACCTTAGCCGTCTTTTACCACACTCCCGTACGAAATGAGGATGGTCTTTTCTATTCAGCCGGATACCACACGGCGTACTGATGTCACGGGTACAAAAAAAGTAAGTAACGGCCTGTTACTATCCCACTGCTGGGGATAGACCTCTTCTCTCCGTTTTTGGAGAGAAGGATTGGAACTAAGACCTACCACGCTGCTCCAATGATTGGTAGGTTACACATATCCTCAGAATTCTCTAGAGATATGCAGGTTTCCTCAAGATGTTTTCCTTCACCGAAAAGCGTGTGCTAAATTGCAATTATCAATTAGACACATAAGTTTTATTAGAAAACTCATTGGTGCCAGCTCGGGGTTTGAACCCTATGTTAGTAAAGCTAAACAAATGTCAATATTGAACTGTCATTCATTGTCATTGTCATACCAATGTAAACCCCTTTCCTTTCCGCTTCCGACCGGCTACTTTAAAACATGTATATTATAAAGTCTGAGTGTAATAAATGTTATCTTTTTGCATCTTTTACTTGTGTTTTCTTAATAACCTCCTCAAAAAGGGGCACGGTGTAACCGCTGGGCTACCACAGCTTAATAACGGGTATAACTAGTCAAAAATAGATCCCACTTCAAGTAAGGGGTGACTGTAAACGGTTTAGAGTTCTAATATACCACAATAATTTAATAGGAGATAAAACAGGGGTTGCGTCTATCGATTTTCATCTCTTGAGTATCCCTTTGTAACTTTATACGATATTGTAGTGCCCTCTAGATCCGGTTTAACTGTAAAGCGCACCTCAAAGAGGCAATAGCCGCTCTTGTTAAAGCATGTATAATAATAGAGTATGGGTGACCCAGCCTTGCTTGGTATTTTTTTAAGTGATGTAAAAAAAATATAATTTAAAAAAAAAATGGAAAAGAAAAATGAAAAAATAATAGGGCAGGTGGGGCAAGATCCTAGATTTCACCTCTCTAGACCGCCCGTTCCCCAAATGAACCATGACTTTACATTTGACAGCGAAAAATTGTGATTGTATTCAACGTAAATTTCAAACAGATTTCAGAGCCTAAAAACAGGGATAATTTTTTTTTTAAATAAAACTTATCTAGACCGATTTTTCTCTCCCAAAACCCCCTACATGCTGAATTTCAGGAAAATTGGAGGAGTCGTTGGAGCCATTTCCGAGATTTAGAATATATATATAGATGTTGTCGCCATTGACTTCCGCTCTGTATTTTATAGCAACACAGTCATGAAACAAGAGTATCGCGCCCTTTTTGGTTAAAATGGTGGCAACACTGTGCCGTATTGTTTCCGGTGCAGTCTTCCTATTGATAAAACGTTTCAGTTACATGCAGTCGGTCTTTGTTAGTCATTCAAGAGAAGTGCATCTCGGAACGGGAATTGTGGTATTCCTATTATATCGTGTTATTGTATATAGTGTGCGCTAACATATATATACATACAAGATTAACTCATTTAAATATTAAAGATATAGCTGACGAGTTCGTTTGTTTGATTGTTTGAACGCGCTAATCTCAGGAACTACTGGACCGATTTGAAAAATTCTTTTGGGTATAAGATAGTCCATTTATCAAGGAAGCCTATAAGATATATAACATCACGCTAAGATGAATAGGAGAGGAGCAGCAATAAAATTTAGTACGAAAATGTTCTATTAATAATTTTACTTTTGCGATTTTAAGTTATTTATTCTTAAATGCTCTAATTAACTTTGTCAGTTCTATAATTTTGTCCAATTTAATTTTAAGGTTGAGTAAGTATTCATCATATGGCATGAATACATAAAATCATTAATATTAAAATGAGTTAATCTATACTAATATATAAAGCTGAAGAGGTTATTTGTTTGAACGCGCTAATCTCAGGAACTACTGGACTGATTTGAAAATTCTTTGAGTGTATAGTCCATTTATCAAGGAAGTCTATAAGATATATAACATCACGCTATGATGAATAGGAGAGGAGCAGCAATAAAAAATAGTACGAAAACGGCATAATTTATAGCTTTGCTTGCGTGCGCTGAGTAAACTGTTTTTATTCAAAAAATCTCTAATAATTTATTAACGATAACTACTTTTATGTTAAAAATTTCAATTCGGGAAAAAAAATTCTGACACAATGATTTCCATGACTTCTATGTAAAACTTTTAGATGGTAACAATTTTGTAATACATTATTTTTGAATAACTATTACCGTTTACTTAGCGCACGCAAGGAAAGCTTTAAAATTTGCAATATTTTTTATTGCTGCTCCTTTCCTATTCATCTTAGCGTGATTTTATATAGTTATATATTGAAATATTCTTGTTGTTATATAATAATAATAATCGTAAATAATATTCGTGATGTTATATCGCCTTCTTCGATAAATGGACTATCTTACACTGAAAGAATTTTTCAAATCGGTCCATTAGTTCCTGAGATTAGCGCGTTCAAACAAACAATTAAATTTTGCAGTTTTCTCAATATTTTTATTGCTGCTCCTCTCCTATTCATTTTAGCGTGATGTTATATAGTCTATAGCCTTCGATAATTAGACTATCTTACACTCAAAGAATTATTCAAATCGATCTAGTAGTTCCTGAGATTAGCGCGTTCAAAACAATTAAAGAAACAAACTCTTTAACTTTATATATTAGTATAGATTGTGATTTTAAGCATGCGATCCTTATACAATATTCGTTGAAGCGGTTATATAAATAACGTTTGATATCAAAAAATTATTGTCTCAGAAAAGGATCGTACAAACATTGTTCAACTGGATTCATCGCTGGGTTTCTTATAATAACACAGCTGCGGTTGCTTTTTCTAGAAAAAACAGAGAAATCATAACAATGGACGTACATAATTTAATATAATGTTAACCTCTGCTTTGTATGCGTTGTACGGAATGGTTTTTTAACGCGAAAACGAAATTTTATTCCTCGATAAATGGACTATCTTACACTGAAAGAAGTTTTCAAATCGGTCCAGTAGTTCCTGAGATTAGCGCGTTCAAACAAACAAACGAACAAACAATAAATTCTTCAGCTAAACGATTATATATTAGTATAGATTATTTACGCCGTGTGGTATCCGGCTGAATAGAATATTACCACCCTCATTTCTTACCGAGGTGTCGTAAAAGGCGACTAAGGTAAGTCGACCGCCGTGTGGTATCCGGCTGAATAGAATAGTACCACCCTAATTTCTTACCGAGGTGTCGTAAAAGGCGACTAAGGTAAGTTGACCCAACATGTGGTATCGGGTTGAGTAAAATAGACCACCCTCTTTCTTACAGAGGAGTCGTAAAATACAACTAAGGTAAGTTGACGTCAGGCAGGCGGCCGGTCGTAAAATACGTAGCCAAATCATATGACAATATGTTTGTAACATGTTGTGCCAACCCCACTTAGAGTGGGATAAGGGCAGGAGGATGATGATGATTAGTATAGATTATTAGTCTCAGTTATTAAATTTATTAAAGTCGTATTAGTAAATATCAGAGTGTTTTCCAAAACAAAAGAGAAGGGCAGGAGTTTAAATACAATAGTTCTCAGACCTGATATATCTTTGTTCTTTGCACTGTTTGGACAATCTGTAACAAAAGAAAAACATATATTATAACACAAGTATATAGTAATTATTTTATCTACTCTTATACTATAATACAAAGATTATAAAACTGAAACCAAAATTTTTATGACAAACATTACGTACAGGCCAAAATTAAAAATTAAAACGTTTTATTACGATACAGATCTTGTATGGACACCTGTATCACAATATAACTTTTTAATCATAACGATACACCTATACAACCTCCAGCTGGACCGAGGAGGTTGAACCTCTACCTTAAAAAAAATGTTTCAATGAACGAGTCCGCGGCGACGCAACACGCATGCGCAATCGATGTTTGCGCCTTGGCGCTAACATTTGTCATTTAGAAAAATAGTTTAGTTTTCGATACTTAAACAAAGTTTGTTTTTTATTAATATTGTTTTACGTATTATAGTATGAGAGTAGATAAAGTAGTGTATGACACTGTACATAACTTGGTCTTATAACATGAGTGTGTTTTTTTATAGTATCACACGAGTGTAACTTTTATAATGCAACAGTATCATAATCTACTCATCATCTTCCTGCCCTTATCCCACTCTAAGTGGGATCGGCACAACATGTTATGTATTAAACATGTTGTCACATGATTTGGCTACGTATTTTACGACCGGCCGCCTGCCTGACGTCAACTTATCTTAGTCGTATTTTACGACACCTCGATAAGAAAGAGGGTGGTCTATTCTACTTAACCGGATACCACACGGTGAGTCAACTTACCTTAGTCGCCTTTTACGACACCTCGATAAGAAAGAGGGTGGTCTATTCTACTTAACCGGATACCACACGGTGAATCAACTTACCTTAGTCGCCTTTTACGACACCTCGGTAAGAAATGAGGGTGGTCTTTTCTACTCAGCCGGATACCACACGGCGGGTCGACTTACCTTAGTCGCCTTTTACGACACCTCGGTAAGAAAAGAGGGTGGTACTATTCTATTCAGCCGGATACCACACGGCGGAGTATCATAATCTACTATAAGTACTTAATATAAAGTACCTGGTTAGCCTTAGTCGGTAATTTTTTTACAAAAAAAGAAACTTCAAAAAAATAATTAGGTACTTGGGATCGATCCTAGGTATTTTCATTTCTCACGACACCCGTTCCCCTAATAAGCTACGCTGACTTGACAATTTACGGGAAAAATAGTGTTTTATATTCAATGTAAATTTAAGTTAATGCCCAAAATCAGGGATCAAAGGAATTTTTTTTAAATAAATCCTAGCTAGATCAATTTTTCTCCCCCAAAACCCCTACATTTAATTTCAGGAAAATCGTTGGAGCCGTTTCCGAGATTCCAAAAATATATACATACAAGATTAACTCATTTAAATATTAAAAATAACTCTGTACAGGTCGAAACGATCTTTTAATACTCAGCAAATCTAGACTGGGTTGAAAATTTTATCGTAATTTTGTAACATTTTGAAATTTATGAGTATCCTATCTCTTTCTAGCAAGTGTGTTTAAATGAATGAATTTTAGTAACTCATGTAGCTTAAATACATATTCAAAATATTCGTTATTCAAGTAAACTCGTAAACAAGTGCTTTTGAATCGTCAACTCTACTGCTGGTTCGGAAAGCTCTTCCTACCGAGAAGAGCCAGCAAGAAACTCGGCGGTTGCTCTTTTGAAACTATAATTCTTATTACTAGTTACATTTTGTTATTACTGTCTTGTACAGGCTTGGACAGTAACTATATCCACGCATTCTTATCGTCTAGGTAATCCTCAATAGTATAGTAGGCTTTTTCTAGTCTAGATCGATTTTTCTCCCCCAAAACCCCCTACATTTAATTTCAGGAAAATCGTTGGAGCCGTTTCCGAGATTCCGAAAATATATATATATACATACAAGATTAACTCATTTAAATATTAAAATATCTGGGTGACCGAGCTTCGCTCGGTAATTTTTTGCAAAAAAAAAACTTTAAAAAAAATAAAAAACAATTATTTCGTTGGGGATCGATCCTTTGCATTCACATTTCTCGAGGCTGCCCGTTACCCGAATAAGCTACGTCGACTTGACAGCTAGTGGCGAAAATTCAATTCAATATAAATGTTAGTGTTTTTTAATGCCCAAAAATAGGGATAAAACAATATTTTTTTTTACATAAAATCTAGCTAGATCAATTTTTCTCCCCCAAAACCTCCTACATGCTGAATTTCAGGAAAATCGTTGGAGCCGTTTCCGAGATTTTGAAAATATATATACATACAAGATTAACTCATTTAAATATTAAATATAACTCTTTAGAGGTCAAAACGATCTTTTAATACTCAGCAAATCTAGACTGGGTTGAAAATTTTATCCTAATTAAACATTTTGAAATTTATGACTATCCCCGTCTCTTTCTAGCAAGTGTGGTTAAATGTATTCGACCGGTTAGTTTGTCTCTTTCGCATTACGCATGCGCGGTTCAATTTTCTTTGTTAACTCAGTGTTAGAGGCGTTGCAAATTCTCGACTTCCTAGTTTAACGAAACAGTTTTGCGGTTTGTACCGGTTTAGTATCCCACTGCTGGGCATTTTATCTAACATTATTGTATCAAATAATTCAATTAAGCTTTTCCCAAGCACTTTTTAATCGTCAATCAATATGATTAATGAAGCTACAACTGCAAAAGTAATAAATTATTTTGCTATAATCCGCGATAAAGTAAAATAGAAAATCTTTAATATTTAAATGAGTTATTCTTGTATGTATATATATTTTCGGAATCTCGTAAACGGCTCCAACGGTTTTCCTTAAATTCAGTATATAGGGTTTTGGGGGAGATAAATCGATCTAGCTAGGTTTTCTAAAAAAAAATACGTTTTATCGTTGTATTTAATCCTTTTAACATTTTCTGTGTGTAATATTTTAGTTAGCTTTTAGTTTATTTTAGTAATCTGTGTATTATCATCCACCGTGTTATATCCGGTTGAAAAAATAAAAATAAAAATATAAAGAATTATAAAACGATAGGATGTATACAATAGACAAAGCAGGAACCGACATAAGCTTGCGGTTCCTGCTTTGCGCCTTGCAAAAGTGCGTAACTCGTTTGTGGGTTTTGGTATAAGATTCTATAATAAAATTCCGCAATCAATTTCAGCACTGCCATTACAGCAGTTTAAAAACACTGTTAAAAAGAGGCTGATACAGAAAGCCTACTATACTGTTGAGGATTATTTGGAAGATAAGAATGTGTGGATATAGCTCTCTTTGAACCTGTACAAGACGACTTAATGTAAATAATATTAAGAATTATATTTTTTTAAAAGAGCAACCGCCGAATTTCTTGCTGGCTCTTCTCGGTAGGAACAGCTTTCCGAACCAGCAGTAGAGTTGACGATTCAAAAGCACTTGTTTACAAGTTTATTTGAATAAAGAATATTTTGAATTTGAATTTGAATAGAATAAACCACCCTCATTTCTTACCGAGGTGTCGTAATAGACCACTCTTGGTCTTCTTACTTAAAAAAAAAAAATTCTTTACGGTGAAAGTTTTTAAAAATCATGTATTACAAAATGGGTCCTATTTATTCATTTTCTTTAATTTGCATCTTCACTACATATTATAAAACAAAGTTTGTCGCATTTCTTGTACGCATAAAACTTTAAAACTACGCAACAGATTTTGATGCGGTTTTTTTTAATAGATAGAGTGATTGATTCTAGAGGAAGGTTTGTACGTATAATAACATTCAATACGGAGTAGAGAAATACTGTAATGTTTGAGGTTTCTGTAAATAATTACATTTTTTTCCGCTTACATTGCAAACGCAGGCTAAACCCTACTAGATTTATCAAAATAATGTACTAAGTATTTGTACACCTTGAAAAGGTCTACAGAAAAGTCCGCGATGGTATATGTCTATCTCTTATGGATAACCCACTATAGCATTTTTTTTTTACTTTTTACGAAAAATAATGCCTTATATTTGAAGCAATTTTTATACAATACAGCATTAATCCTTATCCAATTAAGTACCTTAAATAAATTATTGATTTAATATAGATCAATATGGCCGTTTACAGCATGTAATTTAAGTGAACATTTTCGGAGATATTACAGATTTAAAATGCCGTGAGGAGGCCGCGCTTCGCCCTATAGCACTTCGAATTTAGCAGCTATATCGTTTTTTCAAGAGTTTGTTTAACGACAAGGAAGCTGTGAATGGTGTATATAAAGACATTCTGTAATTAATTGTAAAAATAAAATACATAGGCAAAATGTAAAAGTTAATAAGTAAAAATGTACTATATGAATTTAGATATTCCAAAGATAGCAGGAAATCTTCTTGGTATAGGAAAAGGAAATTGTTTTTCTCCAAATTTAACGCTTGCGGGCCACGGGCAGTAATGAATAAATCAAAACTACTGGATCGATTTTAATCAATTTTTTTCACTGAGTGACATGGGCTATATATTTTATACCCATGCGAAGCAGAGGCAGGCCGCTAGTTGTATATAAAAATCCCGTTTCACGATTTCCTTTTACATAAATCTTTTAAACTATTGAACCGACTTGTATGACATTTTCTACGTAGTTATATTTTAGTTTTTATATCTATTAATTATCTCCCGCCGTGTGATATCCGGTTAAGTAGAATAGACCACCCTCTTTCTTACCGAGGTGTCGTAAAAAGCGACTAAGGTATGTTGTTATTTCTTACCGAGGTTAGGTAAAATATAACTTAGGTAAGTTGACGTCAGACAGGCGGCCGTCGTAAAAAAGTAGCCAAATCATGTGACAACACTAGTACATGATCAATTACTAGTGCCCTTACCTTAATTAATAGATTTGTATCATGCAAATTAATTCTATAAATTAATTAAAATACTATCGTTTTTAGTTCAGCCTTTCAACAGTAACACATTGAACCGTTTTCGAAGTCGTCAACAGAGACGTATCCGCCAGTAAGTGCCGTTAATTTTCATATTTCCCCGACGGGTTAGTTTAACTGATAAGCGCACGCTAACGTAGGGTTAAAGTGTGTGTTCCACTAAATCTATACTAATATATAAAGCTGAAGAGTTTTTTGTTTGAACGCGCTAATCTTTGTGTTAATCTGTGTGCAAGTTATTCGAAAATAATCATCATCATCTTCCTGCCCTTATCCCACTCTAAGTGGGGTCGGCACAACATGTTATAAACATGTTGTCACATGATTTGGCTACGTATTTTACGACCGGCCGCCTGCCTGACGTCAACTTATCTTAGTCGTATTTTACGACCCCTCGATAAGAAAGAGGGTGGTCTATTCTACTTAACCGGATACCACACGGTGAGTCAACTTACCTTAGTCGCCTTTTACGACACCTCGGTAAGAAATGAGGGTGGTCTATTCTACTCAGCCGAATACCACACGGCGGGTCGACTTACCTTAGTCGCCTTTTACGACACCTCGGTAAGAAAGGAGGGTGGTCCTATTCTATTCAGCCGGATACCACACGGCGTTTATTCGAAAATAATGTATTACAAAATTGTTCTCTAAAAGTTCTAAATAAAAGTCTATCTTTTAGAGTCAATCCACTTTTACCATATTGTGATAACCATAAGTAATTTATAGAATTAGGCGTTACTTTAATTAGGTCCATAATACAAAAGTAATGAGAATATTATTTTGCTATAATCCGCGATAAAAGAACGCCCGGTAACCGAAGCATCGGTTACGGGGCGAAACAATTGTTGAGATTGTGGTGGTGAATGTGTGCAGTGCTTGTGTATCGTTGTGCCATTGGTGTCGGGTAGTGCATGAGTTCTTACAAATTCTGCATGTATCAGGTATGAGAACGAATAGTACACTCTACATTTAGCATTACACATATTTTCTTTTATCGCGGATTATAGCAAAATAATATTCTCATTACTTTATAAGGTTATTAAAATACTATATATGATTTTAATCTTTCCATGCGGGTGGATCCGCTGGCAATTGCTAGTATAAATATTAAGTGTAAGATAGTCCATTTATCGAGGAAGGCTATAGGATATATACCATCACGATATGATGAATAGGAGAGGAGCAGCAATAAAATATATTGCGAAAGCGGCAAAATTTGAAGCTTTTCTTGCGTGCGCTGAGTAAACGGTAAAAGGTTTTCAAAAATCTCTTTTAATTAACAATAACTACTTTTATAGAATTGAATAGACCACCCTCATTTCTTATCGAGGTGTCGTAAAAGGCGATTAAGGTAAGTTGACATGACGTGTGGTATCCAGTTACATAGAATATACCGCCCTCATTTCTTACCGAAGTGTCGTAAAAGGCGACTAAGGTAGGTTGACCGACCGTGTGGTATCCGGCTGAGTAGAATAGACGACCCTAATTTCTTACAGAGGTGTCGTAAAAAAGATGTTTTGTGAAGAAAAATCGAACTAGTTAGGTTTTATTTAAAAAAAATCGTTTTATTCCTGTTTTTGGGCATTAAAAAAAAATACTGAAATTTACATTGAATATATAAAACACTGTATTTGCCGTCAAATGTCAAGCCAGCGTAGCTTATTCGAGGTGGTCTCTAGAAACGAAAATACCTAGGATCAAGCCCCACCTACCCAATTGTTTAATCTATTAAAAGTTTTTTTTTGCAAAAAAATACCGAGAAAGGCTTGGTCATTCAGGTACTGTTTTTAACATGTTGTGCCCACTTAGAGTGGGATAAGGACAGGATGATGATTATACTTCTAAATGTTTTCCTTTCACAGATTATTTTCACTTAAATTGTGTATAAAAAATATAGTATTGGACTGGGCCGTTGGAGCAGTGGTTAGTGACCCTGCCATCAGCTCCACGGGTGAATTTGTTGGTCTTCGAGTCTGGGTGTATATTTGTATTTAAGTATGTATTTAAAAAATGTATAAGAATATATTCACCAGTTGTCTGTCCATAACACAAGTATTAAGTTACTTACTTTGGGGACGGACGACCGTGTGTGTAAGTGTCCCATATATTTATTTATATAAACCTTCCTCTTTAATCACTCTATCTATTAAAAAAACAAAATCTGTTGCGTAGTTTTAAAGATTTAAACATACGTAGGTATATAGGGACATGGGGACAAATAGAGAAAGCGACTTTGTTTTATATTATGTAGTGATTTTCATGGTCTTCTTCCATTTGAAGCGGCGATAGCGGAATGGTAAGGGTAACGGACTTGCGATCGAGAGGTCGTGGGTTCTAATCCCGGTAGTTTTAAAGATTTAAACATACGTATTATAATATATCTATATATATATATATATATATATAAGTATATATATTCACCAGTTGTCTGTCATAACACAAGTATTAAGTTACTTTGGGGACGGGACGGCCGTGTGTGTAAGTGTCCCAAAAAAAAAAGAAAAAGTATATCTTTCATTGTGCGACATGCCTTAGCAACACCGCTCCGTTCCACGCCACTCTGTCACGAAATATATTTTTTCCGAATGTTATTTTTTTATAATTATTTAGCGCTATGCTTTCATTCGTTATATCTTTAATGGGGTTAGAGAATTATATATATTATATGGGGTGTTAAATGTTGGTGGAAATGGGTGAGCTTGTTGCGAGGATGGCTTTTTATATAATACTAGCAATCGCCAGCGGCTGCGCTTGTGTTGAAAGATTAAAATCGTAATATATTTTTTTCATCATCTTCTTACCTTTATCCCACTAAGCGGGGTCGGTTATAAACATGTTGTCACATGATTTGGCTACGTATTTAACAACCGGCCGCCTGCCTGACGTCAACTTATCTTAGTCGTATTTTACGACACCTTGGGAAGAAATATCTTTAATATTTAAATGAGTTAATCCTGTATGTATATATATTTTCAGAATCTCGGAAACGGCTCCAACGATTTTCCTGAAATTCAGCATGTAGGGGGTTTTGGGGGAGAAAAATCGATCTAGATAAGTTTTATTAAAAAAAAAAGTCGTTTTATCCCTGTTTTCGGGCTCTAAAATTTTGGCCGGCCGTCTGCCTGACGTCAACTTACCCTGGTCGTATTTTACGACACCTCAGTAAGAAAGAGGATGATCTATTCCATTATATTCAAACGGATACCACACGGTGGGTTAACTTATCTTAGTCGCCTTTTACGACACCTCTGTAAGAAAGTGTGCTATATTCTACTCAACCGGATACCACACGGCGGGTCAACTTACCTTTGTCACCTTTTACGACACCTCGGTAAGAAATGAGGGTGGTACTATTCTATTCAGCCGGATACCACACATAAGAATTATATTTAAAAGAGCAACCGCCAAGTTTCTCTTAGGCTCTTCTCTGTAGGAACAGCTTTCCGAACCAGCAGTAGAGTTGACGATTCAAAAGCACTTGTTTACAAGTTCATTTGAATAAAGAATATTTTGAATTTGAATTTAGCTTAGACTTTGAGGTCTGGGAGCTACCATTCCCAGACCTCGCCACCGAACCAACATCCCTTAGGTCACCTAGGTGACCTCGGCCTACGGCCGAAACACAGACCGGGCTTAAGTGCCCGCGAGGAACTGCCCGGGCAAGGAGGTACGCCTCGAGGCCCGTACCCCGCCTACTCCCAAGGAGTAAGCGAGACGACCCTGCTTCTTTAGCTTAGCTTGCATGTATTCGCTTAACCAACGCGGATTACAACAAAATAATTTTATTGCAACATCTGTACTATGGAGTTCCGCAAAGTAAAGCTTCTATAAATTATGGAAATATATATCGTTATGAACAACGTAATATACTGTATGTTTCTCTGTAGATATGTTTATCATTAATTAACAAGGTAAGTAATTATTCGCTTGGATGAAGCTAAGGTAACGATCCTATACATTAATTATACAACAACGTCAGAATGTTTGAACCAATGTTTGCTATGTGGGACCAATGTCAAATCATGTCAAATTTAAGGCTTTTTATCCCTTGTTTATCCCACTGCTGGGCCTCGTCTGCGTTTTTGTAGAGAAGGATTGGAGCTAAGACCTACCACGCTGCTCCAATGATTGGTAGGTTACACATATCAACAGAATGAAATAGAGATAGTCGCCTTTTACGACACCTAGGCAAGAAAGAGAGTGGTATATTCTACTTAACCGGATATCACACGGCGGGTTGACTTACATTAGTCACCTTTTACGACACCTAGGCAAGAAAGAGAGTGGTATATTCTACTTAACCGGATATCACACGGCGGGTTGACTTACATTAGTCACCTTTTACGACACCTAGGCAAGAAAGAGAGTGGTATATTCTACTTAACCGGATATCACACGGCGGGTTGACTTACATTAGTCACCTTTTACGACACCTAGGCAAGAAAGAGAGTCGTATATTCTACTAAACCGGATACCACACAGTGGGTCAACTTACCTTAGTCGCCTTTTACGACACCTCGGTAAGAAATGAGGGTGGTCTATTCTACTCAGCCGGATACCACACGGCGGGTCGACTTACCTTAGTCGCCTTTTACAACACCTCAGTAAGAAATGAGGGTGGTCTATTCTTCCAATCGGATACCACACGGTGGGTCAACTTATCTTAGTCGCCTTTTACGACACGTCAGTAAGAAAGAGGGTGGTCTATTCTTCCAATCGGATACCACACGGCGGTTGACTCACCTTAGTCGCCTTTTACGATACCTCGGACATCGATTCTATCCTGCATGTATCAGGTATGAAAACGGCTAGTCCACTATACATTAAGCAATAAATATATATTTACTTAATCGTGGATTATAACAAAATAATTATTGAGTAATAAAAAAATTATTTTGCTATAATCCGCGATGAAGTAAAAAAATTTTTTGCGTTTTTGCGATTTTGCGATTTTGGTCGTGGAGTCTATCTCCTGAAGATGCTTCGGTTGCGGGGCGAAACGATTGTTGAGTTTGTGATAGTGAACGTATATAGTGCTTGTGTATTGTGGTGGCGGTGGTGGAGGTTTGTGCATGTGTTTTTACGAATCCTGCATGTATCAGGTATGATAACCGATTGTCCACTCTACATTTAGCATTATATATATTTTCTATCTTACTTCATCGCGGATTATAGCAAAATAATTTTATTATTACTTTTGTATTATGGATCTCCGCAAAGTAACGCCTAATTCTAAAAAATAATTATTACTTTTGCCAGACGTAGCTCGCTAAAACTTAGCCGAAATACGCCGTAAAATTTTTATCATATTTATTCCGCATTTCTCATTTACTCTAAACTTAATAAAACTGTTCCAAACAGGCCTTTTACCAACTTATTCAAACTCTGTAGTGGAAAATAAACGCTGCATTAGCCTCGCTTTTCAGCGGCTGAAATTATTTCATCCTTATAGTGTTGTCAATGTATTTTATATCGATAAAGTTCCTGTACATCACTATCACTACATAGTATAAATGTTAATTTTATATATGTAGATCAATATGGCCGTTTACAGCATTCAATTTAAATGAACATTTTAGGAGACATAACAGATTTAAAATGCAGGGTTGCTGTTATACTCTAAATTTAACGCGTGCGGGCCACGGGCAGTAATGAATAAATCAAAACTACTGGATCGATTTTAATCATTTTTTTTTCACTGAGTGACATAGGCTATATATTAGACACTATGAAAAGATTGGCGATGTATATAATGGACAAAGTGAGAACTGATGTAAGCTTGCGGCTCCTGCTTTGACGAACAAAAGTACGTAAGTCGTTTGTGGGTTTGGGTATGAGATTATATAATAACATTCCGCAATTAATTTCAGCTTTGCCATTACAGCAGTTTAAAAACACTGTTAAAGCGAGGCTGATACAGAAAGCCTACTATACTGTTGAGGATTATTTAGATGATAAGAATGCGTGGATATAGCTACTCTTCGACCCTGTACAAGAAAGTATTGATTAAATGTGAGTAATAAGAAAAAGATTTTAAAAAGACCAACCGCCGAGTTTCTCTTAGGCCCTTCTCGGTAGGAACAGCTTTCCGAACCAGCAGTAGAGTTGACGATTCAAAAGCACTTGTTTACAAGTTTATTTGAATAAAGAATTATTTGAATTTGAATATTAAACCTTGGTTATTTACCACTTCTCTTCATAAGATTTGAAAATCCTTTTAGCTTCATATGAGACTGTTGTTTAATGATGTAAAATTAAAATGTCTAAAAGATTGACCGCCGTTTTTACTTCTGGTTCTTTTCGGTAAGGGCAACATTCCGAACCAGTTGTTGGTTCATTAATTATATTGTGCTTGAAAGAGATTATTTGGATAAAGATTATTTGGTTCGCTATGTTGCTCTTGATCTACCGAAGAATCAGCAAGAAACTTGGCGGACAATCTATTAAACATTTTTGCCGCAAGGATTTTTTAGTCCAAGCATTTTTATCTTTAATATGAGTTAATGCGTAAAATGTGTGTGCTTAAATAATGCTTAATCTTAATCTAATCTTAAAAAGCAAGAAAAGTAGTGAAAAAGAAAAAGAGGATAATGAAAATAATCGACATTTTAAAAATCGATTTTTGATTAAAAAATAATCGATTATTAAAAATCGATTTTTGATGAAAAAATAATCGATCATTTTAAAAAATTGATAATTTTTTGACATCCCTATAAAGCGGTAAATCTGTTTAAAAACGTGAATCTCGGAAATAGCTCCAACGATTTTCCTAAAATTCAACTTTTAGGGGGTTTTGGGGGAGATAAATCTATATACGATATATGTATATAATATCATGCTGACGTGAATAGAAGATGAGCAGTAATAACTTATGTGGTAAAACATATGTCGGTTCAGCTAGTCATTTATATAATCTTTAATTGTTAAAGTTGCTTTACGTATATTTTTTGCACAAAAAGATTTTATTTACATTTAACATCTTTAACACGATTTCAACATAAAGCTAAGCATGCGAATGATTAATTCAGTTATATAATCAGTCATAATAAATAAATAAAATAAATAAATATATGGGACACTTACACACACGGTCGTCCGTCCCCGAAGTAAGTAACTTAATACTTGTGATATGGGTGACAGACAACTGGTGAATATATACTTATATATTTTTTAAATATATACTTAAATACAAATATACACCCAGCCTCAAAGACCATCAAATTCATTTATAAAAAATGGTGGCCCTCGGCGGGAATCGAACCCGCGACCCGCGGAGCTGAAGGCAGGCTCATTACCCACTGCTCCAATGGGCCAGTCGATAATGTATACGTGGTCACGTTTTTAAACAGACATGACGCTTTACCGTGTCATGCCACTTTGCAGTGTCACTCGCCGTGACAGAGAAATGACACAAGTACACGGTACGGGTGTCATCTGTTGTCTGTTAGAGTACGTGCCAAAGAGAATATGGCTTATGGTGTGACAATAGCATTAAACTTAAGCTTTAGACACCGCAACTAGTGTGTACCTATATTGTTGCTATATTACTATCGTTCTTTGTATTTATACTGTAGGAATCTCCAAAAAGCAACGGCCTCTCAAACTAAAAAATCTTTAAGTAAACCTGTATACAAGTGCTTTTGAATCAACTCTACTGCTGGTTCGGAAGGCTGTTCTTACCAACAAGAGCCTAGGAGAAACTCGGCGGTTGCTCTTTTCTAAATATAATTCTGATCACTTGTTAATTAAATTTAGTTATTACTATCTTCTGAGAGAAGAGTAGCTTTAGTAACGCTTATCATCTAAGTAATCCTCAATAGTATAGTAGACTTTCTGTATCAGCCTCCCTTTAACAGTGTTTTTAAACTGCTGTAATGGCAAAGCTAAAATCGATATGAATATTTTTTGTCAGAAAATGATTTCGTTTATATTTATTTAACATCTTCAACATGATTTCATTATAAAATTAAGTAAGTGAATGTTTTATATTAATTCGGTAACGTGATCAGTCATAAATTATACGTGGTCATGTTTTTAAACAGATATACCGCTTTGCAGTGTCATGCCGCTTTGTAGTGTCACTCGCCGTGACAGAGAAATGACACATGGACACGGTACGGGTGTCATAACGCTGCGTTCTGTTAGAGAGCGTGTCAAAGAGAATATCTATGGATTATGGTGTGACCATAGCGTAAACCTTACACTTTAGACATCACCGCAACGAGAGGGTGTATATGCCAACGATATCATCTTTATTTTTTTATTTATATTGTAGGAATATACGAAAAGGCACGGAATCCTGCCGTGTATGGCTGGATCAGAAAACTTATTTTCAAATTATTTATTTCAGTAAACTCTACTGCTGGTTTGGAAAGCTGTACCGA
The DNA here is from genome assembly GCA_029227775.1 of Morpho helenor. Taxonomy (NCBI): domain Eukaryota; kingdom Metazoa; phylum Arthropoda; class Insecta; order Lepidoptera; family Nymphalidae; genus Morpho; species Morpho helenor. Next base: position 41,403,280 of record JARGCU010000028.1, on the reverse strand, counting down.
CCGAGAAGAGCCAGCAAGAAACTCGGCGGTTGCTCTTTGAAAATATTATTCTTATTAATAGACAGATTTAGTCATTATTGTCTTGTACAGGGTCGAAGAGTAGCTATGTCCACGCATGTATCTATATCCTTACAGATATTATAAGTGCAACAGTCTGTCTGTAATGTTTTTGTCTTATTTTCCGTACTAACATATCAGACGAAAAATCCCATTATTTCTTCCGGAATATGTTGTATGCTAGCATTAGATGCTGGTACGAAAAAATTGTTTCTAACGTGAACCAGATATTCGGCATTTCCTCTTTTCAAAACATAATCTTTAAGTCAATCTTTAATTCTAAATAATAAGACTTTCGTATCAGCCTCTTTTAAGTGTTTTTAAACTGCTGTAATGGCAAAGCTAAAATTGATTGTAGAATTTTATTATAGAATCTCATACCCAAACCCACAAACGACTTACGTACTTTTGTTCAAAGCAGGAGCCGCAAGCTTATATCGGTTCCTTGTTTGTCTATAATATTTTTAATAATGCACTGAATTTAATTATTTAAAATCATTCTTCACACCTCCGTACGCTAAGTTTACTGTATAACAGACTTAAATGTAGAGAAATAATCCGAAACATGCGTCATTCTCTAATGAAAGGAGCGTTTATAAATTTAATTTTAGCAGCTGTTTCTAACAAAATATATTTTATAGTGCTTTGTGCATAATTTGCTTCAATAAACGCTTGAGTGATTTACGCTTAAACAATGCACGTCAAAACTAAGTCTTTTCATTAATTTATCTATTTATACTTGCAACCCACAAATTGTATTTAAAAGCGTATTTCGAATTCTGCACGTATCAGGTATGAGAACGGGTAGTCCACTCTACATTTAGCATTATAAATATTGTTTATTTACTTTATCGCAGATTATAGCAGAATAATTTATTACTTTTGAATAAGATTTTACTAAGCCGTGTGGTATCTGGCTGAGTAGAATAGACCACCCTCATTTCTTACCGAAATGTCCTTAAAGGCAACTAACGTAAGTTGCCCGTCGTGTGATATCCGGCTAAATAGAATAGACCACCCTATTTTTTACTCGTTAACTTACCTTAGTCGCCTTTTACGACAACTCGGTAAGAAATGAGGTTGGTCTATTCTACTCAGCCGGATACCACACAGCGGGTCTACTTAACTTAGTCGCCTTTTACAACACGATAAGAAATGAGGGTGGTTTATTCTATTTAGTTAGACACGACGGTGGGTCAAGTTACCTTAGTCGCCTTTACGACAGCTCGGTAAGAAATGAGGGTGCTCTATTCCACTCAGCCGGATACCACACGGTTGATTTGTTTGTTATTAGTATTGTATTCAATTTTCAAACACAGGTCTATTCTCCTTAGCTAGACATGACGGTGGGTCTCACTTACCTTAGTCGCCTTTCATGATACCTCGGTAAGATATGAGGGTGGTCTATTCTACTCAGCTTAATACCACACGGTAGATTTGTTAGCCAGCAAGAAACTCGGCGGTTGCTCTTTTAAACATATAATTCTTAATACTATTTACATTAAGTTGTTACTGTCTTGTACAGGTTCAAAGAGAGCTATATCCACACATTCTTATCTTCTAAATAATAAATAATATCATCAAGATATACCACGACGAATGTATTTATTATGAAAACGGCTAATACACTTTGTCACGTTTTAAAACAGACTGTCTAGTTAAACCTGCAAGTCAGCGTGACGGAGTTCACCTTAAGCGGATAACACGTCGATAAACCGTGAAGGTGACCTGTTTAGTTAAAGTTAACTCGAACAACTTAACCGCATAATGACACGTGTCGCTAGAAGCCTGTGTTGGAAAATTGAATACAATACTAATAACAAACAAATCTACAGTATGGTATCCGGCTGACTAGAATAGACCACCCTCATATCTTACCGTGTCGTAAAGGCGACTAAGGTAAGTTGGCCCGCCGTGTGATATCCGGCTGAGTAGAATAGACCACCCTCATTTTTAACCGCGGTGTTGTAAAAGGTGACTAAGGTAAATTGACCCACCGTGTGCTATACGGTTGAGTAGAATAGACCACCCTCATATCTTACTGTGTCGTAAAGGCGACTAAGGTAAGTTGGCCCGCCGTGTGATATCCGGCTCAGTAGAATAGACCACCCTCATTCTAACCGCGGTATTGTAAAAGGTGACTAAGGTAAATTGACCCACCGTGTACTATACGGTTGAGTAGAATAGACCACCCTCACTTCTTACCGATTTGTCGCAAAAGGTGACTAAACTGAAATGACCCATCGTATGGTATCCGGCTGAATAGAAAAGACTACTCTCATTTCTTACCGAGGTGTCGTAAAAGGCGACTAAGGTAAGTCGACCCGCCGTGTGCTATCCGGCTGAGTAGAATAGACCACCTTCAATACTTACAGAGATGTCGTGAAAGGTGAATAATGTAAGTTAACGTCAGGCAGGCGGTCGATCGTGAATACCTAGCTAAAACCCATCACAACACGTTTAAAACATGTTGTGCCGACCCCACTTAGAGTGGGATAAGGGCAGGAGGTTGATGATAGGCACGAACTAAGTCGCCTACAAAACTATTCTAAATAAAAAAAACAAAAATTTAATTCAAAAAGTATTCAAAAGGAATATTCCATTAATTTTCGGCCATTTTAGTTTTCATCCGCCCAGTCCAATTAAATGTATAACGAATTTTTTTAGGACGATTATAAGAAAACAGAATATAATATAAAACAACATTTATAGAAGTTTTACGAAAAATTATGACGAAGTCGAAATACAGCGGTTAAAAACTGTAATTTTTACTTAATAATAGAAAAAAAAACCTTTTTTGTATTTCTTAATTTAGTTAATGCATGCCACCGTGTGATATCCGACGGAGAAGAACAGACCACTCTAATTTCTCACCGAAGCATCGTAAAAGGCGACTAAGATAAGTTTACCCTCTGTGTGGTATTCGGCTGAGTAGAATAGACCATCTTCTTGCTTACCGAGGTGTCGTAAAAGGGGACTAAAGTAAGTTGACGTCAGGCGGACGGTCGTAAAATATGTATCCAAATCATGTAACAACATGTTTATAACATGTGCCGACCCCATTTTGAGTTTGGATTTAAAACACTACAACAAGTTTTATGACCGTTTTATAAATTATTTAAATACTAGCTTTCACCCTCAATAGATGGTGCTTTTCAATGTCACCCTTTTCCTGTACAACTAACAGGATTTCTGTAGCCTATATGTTATTCCGGTGTATAAGGAATAATTGTGACAAATTTCATCAATATTGGTTCAGCGGATTCGCCGTGAAAGAGTAACAAACATACATCCATACTCACAAACATTCGCATTTATACAAAAGTAATAATAAAATTATTTTGCTATAATCCGCGAAGAAGTAAAATAGAAAATATATATAATGCTAAATGTATGTCGCTATGCGATTTTGGTCGTGGAGTCTATCTCCTGATGATGCTTCGGTCGCGGGGCGAAACGATTGTTGAGTTTGTGATAGTGAACGTATATAGTGCTTGTGTATTGTGGTGGCGGTGGTGGAGGTTTGTGCATGTGTTTTTACGAATCCTGCATGTATCAGGTATGATAACCGATTGTCCACTTACATTTAGCATTATATATCTATTTTACTTCATCGCGGATTATAGCAAAATAATTTTATTATTACTTTTGTATTATGGATCTCCGCAAAGTAACGCCTAATTATATAAATTATTCGCAGTTATAATATGAGTAGGATTAGGATAAAATTTAAATATCTTTAATTTTTAAATGAGTTAATCTTGTATGTATATATATATTTTCGGAATCTCGGAAACGGCTCCAACGATGTTCCTGAAATTCAGCATGTAGTATTTTGGGGGAGAACAATCAATCTGGCTAGGTTTTATTCAAATAAAAATCACGTTATCCCTGTTTTTGGGCATTAAAACATACTAAAATTTACATTAAATATATAAAACACTCATCATCTTCATGCCCTTATCCCACTCTAAGTGGGGTCGGCACAACATGTTACAAACATGTTGTAATATGATTTGGCTGCGTTTTTACGACCGGCCGCCTGCCTGACGTCAACTTACCTCTGTCGTATTTTACGATACCTCGGTAAGAAGTGAGGGTGGACTATTCTACTAAACCGGATACCACACGGTGGGTCAACTTACCTTAGTCGCCTTTTACGACACCTCGGTAAGAAATGAGGTTGGTCTATTCTACTCAGCCGGATACCACACGGCGGGTCGACTTACCTTAGTCGCCTTTTACGACACCTCGGTAAGAAATGAGGGTGGTACTATTCTATTCAGCCGGATACCACACGGCGTTAAATATATAAAACACTATTTTTAATTAACTCTCAAGTCAGTGTAGCTTATTCGGGGAACGGGTCGCGAGAAATGAAAATCGAAACGAACCCCACCTACCCTATTAATTTTTTTTCAAGTTTTTTTTATTTTTATTTTGTAAAAAATTACCAAGCAAGGCTACGGTCAACGAAGTACTTTAGTTTCAAAATACATGGTTCTATACTTTAGTACACGGTTATAATCTAACTGTAATCTGTATTTAACAGTCGTGCCATTTATTTGTCCCGCTGTCAGTTAACTGTCACGTCAGATGCCAAGATCGAGCGCGTTCTCGGCGACGTGACAGTTATTGTAGCGGTGAACGGTTTAAAAAAAATCAATCCACTTTCCCTGCTTCTAGAATAGTAAAGCGGCCTGTTAGTATCCCACTGCTGGGAACAGGACTCCTCTAGGATTAAATTATGGTAACGAGCCTATACGCCCTGTCAGGGGACCTTCAGACGTTCCAAACGGGGTCGGACGTCTGGCTTACAGGTCCCCGAGGCGGTCGGTGCATCTGGTGCTCCCGATGCACCGGTTAGCGGAGGGGGGCTTCTCTTTCGAGGGGCCCCTATCCGGAGGTGTTTGTTCTCTGGGATCAGAGCTGGCGGCGGGGACGGGGGCAATATGTACAATGATACCCTGTCCTTGCCATCAGCAGCGTGGTGGAGCACACAGGTCGTTTTAGTCGGTGCGAGTCCGACATAACCGCCGCCTGTCCCCGTCAGGCGGCGGTACCCATAAGGGGTTTTTTCCTGTATAAAAAGAAAAATTATTACCTATTGTTAGTAAGTAGCGGCCTGTTACTATCCCACTGCTTAGAATAGGCCTCTTTTCTCCGTTATTGGAGAGAAGGTTTGGAGCTATGACCTACCACGCTGCTCCAATGCGGATTGGTAGGTTACACATATCTCCAGAATTCTCTAGAGATATGCAGGTTTCCTCACGATGTTTCCCTTCACCGAAAAGCGTGTGATAAATTGCAATTATCAATTAGACACCTATTGTTACACTAGTCCCTATTCGGGTAGCTTTCTCTTGACCTCAGTAGAGTTTAAAATTTCCAAAATTTAACAAACTATCTCTCAACATCAAAGGGTGACAACAAAGGAATTCGGGCGTGGCCCAAGTTAAGCAAATAATTAAATATAATTACGAGCCATGTACAAAAGTAATAATAAAATTATTTTGCAATAATCCGCGAAGAACGCGGATTTCTTCGGATTTCTTCGCGGATTTCTTCTTAATTGGATTTCTTCGCGGATTTTAGCAAAATAATTTTATAATTACTTTTGTATTATGGATCTCCGCAAAGTAACGCCTAATTCTATAAATTATTTACGAGCCATGTATTAACTATGTCAGAATTGCACTTACGATTTTAGCGATCTCACGTAGAAAAAGCTACCAAATAATACATCAACAACAGATAACAGGCCAAACAAATATTAACAGGTTAAATTATTGATAATTTGGAATTCCAAATTATCAATAATTAATCAAGATAATCATCATCTTCCTGCCCTTATCCCACTCTAGGTGGGGTCGGCACAACATGTTATAAACTTGTTGTTACATGATTTGGCTGCGTTTTTACGACCGGCCGCCTGCCTGACATCAACTTACCTCTGTCGTACTTTACGACACCTCGGTAAGAGAGAGGGTGGTCTATTCTACTAAACCGGATACCACACGGTGGGTCAACTTACCTTAGTCGCCTTTTACGACACCTCGGTAAGAAATGAGGGTGGTCTATTCTACTCAGCCGGATACCACACGGCGGGTCGTCTTACCTTAGTCGCCTTTTACGACACCTCGGTAAGAAATGAGGGTGGTCTATTCTACTCAGCCGGATACCACACGGCGGAATTAATCAAGATAATATCAAGATTAAATTATCAAGATTAACTCATTTAAATATTTAAGATAAAGAACATAATTTTGGGTATTTTAACACGTAAATTGACCAATGAATTTCTAGGTTATAACTTGTTTAATATACTTTATGGAGCGACAAATGAATTTCAAAAGGACACCATCTTCGCCCATAACTTTCACCATAAGCAATGACTTTTTAAAACTATATTTACCCATGTCAACGTTTCGCCCCTTTTGTGCCCGGCATTATACTAATTGCTAGACATGTTTTTAGTTTATTAATATACTAGTAATATCCCTCGGTTTCAACCGCGTATTTCTTTTTTACACCTTATTACATTTTTATAACAGATACCTATTTTTTGAAAATCTAATATAGCCTATGTTGATCAGTAATAATGCAGCTTTCCAATGGTGAAAGAATTTTTGAAATTGATCCAGTAGATTTTATGTAAAATCATTACAAACATACATACAAATTTTTCAGATAAAAGTAATAATAATATTAATTTTGCTAGAATCCGCAATAGTTTAGATTTATTGGATGGTAGAATTTTTGGAGTGTAACATATTGATCATCATCTTCCTGCCCTTATCCCACTCTAAGTGGGGTCGGCACAACATGTTATATGCATGCTGTCACATGATTTGGCTGCGTTTTTACGAACGGCCGCCTGCCTGACGTCAACTTACCTCTGTCGTATTTTACGAGACCTCGGTAAGAAAGAGGGTGGTCTATTCTACTAAACCGGATACCACACGGTGAGTCAACTTACCTTAGTCGCCCTTTACGACACCTCGGTAAGAAATAAGGGTGGTACTATTCTATTCAGCCGGATACCACACGCCGGGTCGACTTACCTTAGTCGCCTTTTACGACACCTCGGTAAGAAATGAGGGTGGTACTATTCTATTCAGCCGGATACCACGCGGCGGGTCGACTTACCTTAGTCGCCTTTTACGACACCTCGGTAAGAAATGAGGGTGGTACTATTCTATTCAGCCGGATACCACACGGTGTGAGTGTAACATATTGATGTAGTATTTATTATTAGTACCAAGTTGACCGAGCCTTGGTCAGTAATTTTTTACAAAATAAAAAAAGGTACTTCAAAAAAATAAATAAAAAATAATAGGGTAGGTGGGGCTCGATCCTAGGTATTTTCATTTCTCGCGACCACCCGTTCCCCGAATAAGCTACGCTGACTTTACATTTCACGGAGAAAATTATGCTGTATATATTCAATAAATTAAAAGTAACTTTGTTTTTTTTATGCCCAAGAACAGGGATAAAACGACTTTTTTTTAAATAAAAAAAAAATATACATACAAGATTAAATCATTTAAATCATAAATATTATAATTGGGCCCAAATGTACCCGTTTCCTTCAATTTTCCAGTTATTTTACACTGCCTTCATTTCATACAGTCAATGGGCTCAAAGGAAAAATATTACGTTTTATATAAAAAATGTTTTTTTATCACAAAAGTCTGGTATCCAGCAAGCGGCGATATCAAAGAACAAAGGGCGGCTAGATACTTTAAAGTAGTATTTATTCCGCCATTTAAAATTTGACCTCGACTTGCATTTTGCAGAATATACATTGCTATTACCCGCGAATTTATTTGTCTTTATTAAAAGCTTTTATTTAACTTGCAATGTATGTGAAGATGGAAAATTGAAAGTTAAATTTGCCCCACTTCCCTTGGTCCGATTGAGATGATACATACTGGTCCAGTCCCGATGACAATGTTTATGATAAGCATGACCTGATTCTGCCAGGATTGGCTTTAGATGAGAAAACTCCTCAACTTTCTGCTAACTAGAAGGGATATGAAATTTAATAAAAGCTATTATTTATTAAAAGCACCGCCATTGGCAAACCCGGGCAGACACCAATGAGTTTTTCTATTAAAACTTATGTGTCTAATTGATAATTGCAATTTATCACACGCTTTTCGGTGAAGGAAAACATCGTGAGGAAACCTGCATATCTCTAGAGAATTCTGGAGATATGTGTAACCTACCAATCCGCATTGGAGCAGCATGGTAGGTCTTAGCTCCAATCCTTCTCTCCAATAACGGAGAGAAGAGGCCTATGCCCAGCAGTGGGATAGTAACAGGCCGCTACTTACTTTTTTTTTACCGCCATTGGCAAGGCGGTGCCTACCCGGCGTTTGAACCCGTAACCCTTTCAAAAGATTCCAACGGTCTATCTATGAAGCTGAAGTTGCATATTCAAGCATTATTAAAATAATCCATTCATCCAAATAATCTTCAATTGTGTAATACGCTTTACGTATAAGCATATTTCTTAGTTATAATTTAAACCTTGCTAAATCGATTTTTCTCCCCCTACATGCTGAATTTCAGGAAAATCGTTGAAGCCGTTTCCGAGATTCTGTAATTTATATATATACATACAAGATTAACTCATTTAAAAATTAAAGATTAATGCATAACGATTCAAAAGAAAAAAAGGCTTCCTTGAATAAAAATTATTATGATTTTATATGTTTTGTGCAATTCTATTGTGAAAGCGAATATTATGGCTTATTACTTCTTTGCTGCGCAATTTACAGCATCATATGCCCAGCAGTGGGATAGTAACAGGCCGTAACTTTAAATAATGTCGTCACTAACTTGTACTTGTTGCACCCGTCTCCTAGACTATCTTCATTGTCATTCACAAACAACAAAGGGACTGGAAACGGGTACAAGTTACTGTTTGTTCAACATTGTGCTTTGAAACAGAATATTTCATTTTTTTAAATCGAAATATGTTCTGAAAACTAATGCAACCTGCGACTTTGTTCGCATTGAAGGATAAAAATATTATGCGAAACTTTTATGTGATGTAATATATATATCGCTATATAAATATCTATACTAATGCCTGAAACCTATCTCATCAAGCCACATATAATTCCACACAATAGCCACACTCAATCACCCACCTTTCGTTTCACAGTATTTATTTATTAGTAGTAGTAGTAGTATTTTATTTTACTTATTTTAAATATATAGTATATAATCTTTTAATATTAATATCTTATGTTCTTTTAATAATTTTGACTGAGGATGGCATATGCAGACAGTTTTATACTATCGCAATGCCATCCTCGTAAATGTAGCATATATATATATATATATATATATATATATATATATATATATATATATATATATATATATATATATATATATATATATAATTAAATAAATAAATAAATAAATAAATATACAAAGCTGAAGAGTTTGTTTATCTGATTGTTTGAACATGCTTATCTCAGGAACTACGGGACCAATTTGAAAAATTCTTTGACTGTAAGATAGTCCATTTATTCAGAAAGGCTATAGTCTATAGACTATATAACATACGCTAAGACGAATAGGAGAAAAGCAGCAATAAAAAATATTAAATATTTTCTTGCGTGCACTAAATAGACGGTGAAAGTTATTCAAATATCTTTTATAATTTACTCACGATAGCTACTTTTATATTAAAAAAATTCAATTCAATTCATTGAGATGCAATTAAAAATAATAAATATAATAAGCTTGCGGCTCTTGCTTTAAACTAAAGTATGTAAGTCATTTGTGGGTTTGGGTATAAGATTCAATAATAATATTCCGCAATCAATTTTAGCTTTGCCATTACAGCAGTTTAAAAACACTGTTAAAGAGAGGCTGATACAGAAAGCCTACTATACTGTTGAGGATTACTTATTATATTTTTAAAAGAGCAATCGCCGAGTTTGTTGCTGGCTCTTCTCGGTAGGAACAGCTTTCCGAACCAGCAGTAGAGTTGATCTAAAAGCACTTGTTTACAAGTTTATTTGAATAAAGAATATTTTGAATTTTAATTTTGTTATGAGTGACGGACAACTGGTACATATATACATCATCATATTCCTGGAATAATTGTGACAAATTTCATCGATATTGGTTTAGTTCAATGATAATACTTTGTGTTATAAAAATGTTAAAATATAAAGTACACAAAATGATCATCATATTCCTGCCCTTATCCCAATCTAACTGGGGTCGGCACAACATGTTATAAACAGGCTGTCACATGATTTGTCTCCGTATTTTACGACTGACCTGCCAGACGTCAACTTACCATATTCGTATTTTACGACACCTCCGTAAGAAATGAGAGTGATCTATTCACTCAACCGGATACTACACGGTGGGTCAACTTACCTTTGTCGCCTTTTACGTCACCTCGGTAAGAAATTAGGGTCCATTCTACGTAACCAGATATGTACATATACAATTTTAAATAAATATTTTTAATAAAAATTGGCTCTCGGCAGAATCGAACCCGCGACCCGCGGAGCTGAAGGCCGTTATTATAATATGGATGTTTATTAAAGTCGACACAAATAATCGCGGAATGAAGGTAGTAAATAAAAACATTATTGAAACTCCGAACAATAGTACGGTGGGCCGAAATTAAGTTAACTAATATAATATTCAAGGGAAATATTGTTTTATAGGGAAACAGTCTTTGTGTTTTAGTAATAAGGCTCAGTATCGCGTGATATGTTTCACAAAGTGTATTCAAAATTATCATCTAAGCGCACCTGCGCTGGCTGAGTGCCAGCCCTATATATGTATAGTACAAGAGCCGGTGTAAGTTTTGTATTCATGAGTTGGGAACTACGAGATGAGCTGTAATAGCCTGTTGGTGCAGGTGGCAGTGATCTTTAAGTTCCGGGGGTCACGGGTTCGAATCTTAGTGCAGCGGCATACACTACCCAAAATATGTAATTATTTTTATTTTTTCATTTTAGCTTACTAAGGGGGTATAAAATGGTTTTTTTATTAATAAAGCTTAATACATAAGCCCTGTGGTATCCGTTTGAGTGGAATAGACCACCCTCTTTCTTACCGAGATGTCGTAAAAGGCGACTAAGGTAAGTTGACCCACCGTGTGGTAGCCGTGAGTAGAATAGACCACCCTGTTTCTTATTGAGGCGTCGTCAAAGGCGACTAAGGTAAGTTAAAGTCAGCGGCCGGTCGTAAAATACGTGACCAAATCATATGACAACATGTTTATACATGTCGTACTTATCCCACTTAGAGTGGGATAAGGGCAGAACAATGTATTAATGTATGTTAATTCAAATAGACTTTGATATATTATTCTGATATGATAATTTACTTACTCCAATTGAAGCCAGGAATAAATAATGTTTTTGCTTATTGTAATGGAATCTATAGTACAAGAATTATTTATGTTATACTAACCACATTACAGTAACGGCCTGTTACTATCCCACTGCTGGGCATAGGCCTCCTCTCTCCATTTTTGGAGAGAAGGGTTGGAGCTAAGACCTACCACGCTGCTCCAATACGGATTGGTAGGTTACACATATCCCTAGAATTTTCTAAAGATATGCAGGTTTCCTCACGATGTTTTCCTTCACCGAAAAGCGTGTGATAAATTGCAATTATCAATTAGACACATAAGTTTTAATAGAAAAACTCATTGGTGTCTGCCCGGGTTTGAACCCATGATCGTCTCTAGAGATTCACACGGTCGCACCGCTAGGCTATCACAGCTTATACTTCTGTACCTTTGTACGATGTACGAGTATAATCAGCAACAAATTAATATCTTTAATATTTAAATGAGTTAATCTTGTATGTATAAGGCCAAGGCCATTTTTACATTTTTTAATACAGAGGAGTATAATATAGTTTATAGGGTTTATTTTTGTATGGCATGCTGCCATCGGTCATTGATCCATATACATCATGATGTTTAATTTCAAAATGAAAAATAATATCCTGTGGCTAAAGTACTTCATTGAATTAACTGTATTTATTTATGTAGGCTGCTAAGGTGCGTAGCTATCTAGGATTAAAATTAATGTCATATCGTCGGTACCACTCTGTATATAGTGGGTGATGAAAAAAAGAATTGAAAAGAAAAATGAAAAAATAATAGGGCAGGTGGGGCTCGATCGTAGGTATTTCCACCTCTCTAGACCGCCCGTTCCCCAAATGAACCACCATGACTTTACGTTTGACAGCGAAAAATTGTGATTGTATTCAACGTAAATTTCAAAAAAATTAGAGCCCGAAAACAGGGATAAATCGACATTTTTTTTTAAAATAATATATATATCCTCCTGCACTTATCCCACTTTAAGTGAGTTGGCACAACATGTTATAAACATGCTATCACATGATTTGGCTGCGGTTTTACGACCGGCCGCCTACCTGACGTCAACTTACCTTAGTCGTATGTTACGACACCTTGGTAAGAAGGAGGGTGGTCTATTCTACTAAACCGAATACCATACGGCGGGTCGACTTACCTTAGTCGCCTTATACGACACCTCGGTAAGAAGGAGGGTGGTCTATTCTACTAAACCGGATACCATACGGCGGGTCGACTTACCTTAGTCGCCTTTTACGACACCTCGATAAGAAATGAGGGTGGTACTATTCTATTCAGCCGGATACCACACGGCGGGTCGATTTACCTTAGATGCCTTTTACGACACCTCGATAAGAAATGAGGTTGGTCTTTTCTACTCAGCCGGATACCACACGGCGGGTCGATTTACCTTAGTCGCCTTTAACGACACCTCGATAAGAAATGAGGTTGGTCTATTCTACTCAGCCGGATACCACACGGCGGGTTGATTTACCTTAGATGCCTTTTACGACACCTCGGTAAGAAATGAGGGTGGTACTATTCTATTCAGCCGGATACCACACGGCGTAACGAAGTACAATTACTGAAATAAATTAATTGTTTATTTATTTCTTATTTTATTTCTGCGGAGCCAACCGTAGACCCTACTATACTACGTCGCTACGTCGTAGATAGCCGTAACACGGAAAATGCTACGAAGTACAATTACTGAAATAAAGTAATTGTTTATTTATTTCTTATCTTATTTCTGCGTAGCCAACCGTAGACCCTACTATACTACGTCGCTACGTCGCTACGTCGTAGATAGCCGTAACACGGAAAATGCTACGAAGTACAATTACTGAAATAAAGTAATTGTTTATTTATTTCTTATCTTATTTCTGCGTAGCCAACCGTAGACCCTACTATACTACGTCGCTACGTCGTAGATAGCCGTAACACGGAAAATGCTACGAAGTACAATTACTGAAATAAAGTAATTGTTTATTTATTTCTTATCTTATTTCTGCGTAGCCAACCGTAGACCCTACTATACTACGTCGCTACGTCGTAGATAGCCGTAACACGGACAATGCTACGAAGTACAATTACTGAAATAAAGTAATTGTTTATTTATTTCTAATCTTATTTCTGCGAAGCCAAACGTAGTACATGATGTACGTTGCTACGTCGTAGATAGACGTAACACGGACAATGCTACGAAGTACAATTACTGAAATAAAGTAATTGTTTATTTATTTTTTATATTATTTCTTATATTAGTAGGATTTCAGTTGACAAACCAAATATAAATCTACCGACATCGACATTACAATATAAAAGCACGATTCAAGGCACACCAATCATAAGTTTTCCATCTATTGTTCGAAACTGGGTCGCAAGTACGAACGAGTTGGAATTAATAGAAAAAGTATCGACAAAGTATGTTTTTTTTAATAAATTTTATAAAAGCTCTTTGCAGAATTCCATACTACTAGAATGATTTGGGCATTTAATTTTTTAAGTTTTTTTAAATGTTTTATTTATGCTAGCAATCGCCAGCGGCTCCGCCCGTATAGTAAGATTAAAACCATAATATAGTATGTTGGTACACATAAAAATGTACACCATAAAAATAGCGGGTTAACCTTAAAAGCTAGACATATACTGTCGCGGACTTTTACTTAGAATTTTTAGAATGGAACAATTTTTTAACACATGATTTTTGAATAACTTTCACCGTTTACTCAGCGCACGCAAGAAAATCTTTGAATATTGCCGTTTTCGTAAAAAAAATTGAAAAGAAAAATCATAGGGCAGGTGGGGCTCGATCCTAGGTATTTTCACCTCTCTAGACCGCCCGTTCCCCAAATGAACTACCACGACTTTACATTTGACAGCGAAAAATTGTGATTGTATTCAACGTAAATTCCAAAAAAATTTAGAGCCTAGAAACAGGGATAAATTGAAATTTTTTAAAAATAAAACTTATCTGAATCGATTTTTCTCCCCCAAAACCCCGTACATGCTGAATTTCTGTATGGCAAAAATAGTGTTGTTATATTCAATATAAATTTTAGTATATTTTAATGCCCAAAAACAGGATAAAACGAATTTTTTTACATAAAACCTAGCTAGATCGATTTTTTCCTCCCAAAACCTCCTACATGCTGAATTTCAAGAAAATCGTTGGAGCCGTTTCCAAGATTCTAAATATATATATATATATATATATATATATATATATATATATATATATATATATATATATATATACAGGATTAACTCATTTAAATATTAAAGATAATATACAAATATTTGAATATTATAATATTAAAGTATTTTCATTTCTTTTGTTTTTTTTTTTGCCCAACAGTGGGATAATAAGGCTACACTAAAAACAGTTTAAGAAACCTGTCAACATTTCTAGAACGTAAATCTTGTAGTACATAAAAATCTTATATCAAAGACCACTCGTAAATGTTACGTTCGGAAATTGAAAGCAAGTATTGACTCATTGCCAAGTATAGATCAGGGATTGGTAACCCGTGGTTCTTCTATATATTTAAGTTAAAATAATATCCTTATTGATTCTCCTGCCCTTATCCCACTCTAAGTTGGGTCGCTCATATAAATCTTAAGTACCTTGACTGAGCTCTGCTCGGCAATTTTTGTCAAAAAAAAATACAAAAAAATGAAAAAATTATTGGGTAGGTAGCTCGACCCTAGGTATTTTCATTTCTCCAGACCACCCGTTCGCCAAGCTAAGCCTATGGCAAAAATAGTGTTCTATATTCAATGTAAATTTTAGTATTTTTTTAATGTCCACAAAACAGGGATTAAACTTTTTTTTAATAAAACCTCCCCCAAAACCCGCTACATACTGAATTTCAGGAAAATCGTTGAAGTCATTTCCGAGATTCCAAATACATATATATATATATATATATATATATATATATATATATATATATATATATATATATATATATATACGCGGGTTCGATTCCTGGAGAGGACGACCATTTTCTATAAATGAATTTGTTGGTCTTCGAGTCTGGGTGTATATTTGTATTTAAGTATGTATTTAATAAATATATATAAGTATATATTCACCAGTTGTCTGTCATAACACAAATATTAAATTACTTACTTTGGGGACGGACGACCGTGTGTGTAAGTGTCCCATATATTTATTTATTTATTTATACATACAAGATTAACTCATTTAAATAATAAATATAGCTTTAACCGCGACTTTGTTCGCGTGGACTGTTATCGTGTGATAGGTCGATAACAAATGGCGCTTTTCAACGTTTTAGTATTCCTTTAGAATTAACAGGATTTCTATATATGTTATTCCGGTGTATAAGGAATAATTGTGCCGAATTTCATCGATACTGGTTCAGGGGATTCGCCGTGAAAGTGTAACAAACATAAAAAAAGTAAAGTAACAGCCTGTTACTATCCCACTGCTGGGCATAGGCCTCCTCTCTCCATTTTTGGAGAGAAGGGTTGGAGCTAGGACCTACCACGCTGCTCCAATGCGGATTGGTAGGTTACACATATTCCTAGGATTCTCTAGAGATATGCAGGTTTCCTCACGATGTTTTCCTTCACCGAAAAGCGTGTGATGAATTACAATTATCAATTAGACACATAAGTTTTAATAGAAAAACTCATTGGTGTCTGCCCGGGTTTGAACCCATGATCGTCTCTAGAGATTCACACGGTCGTACCGCTAGGCCATCACAGCTTCAAATATACATACTCACAAACTTTCACATTTATAATACTAGTTTTTACCCGCGACTTTGTTCGTGTGATAGTTTTAGTTTAGTCGTTTTATTCAATGTTATCCGAAAATTCAAAGTTACCCAATTTGACTGTAATTTATTTATTTTTCATTACATACAGAAATGTTACAAAACAAAAGGTTGGGACCTTCATTTAAGTGAAAAAACACCTGTGTCAGAAGGCCCCGCACTCCATAACAATATGATACTAAAAAAAATTAAACTAATAAAAATTAACGAAAGAAAAAAAATAAAAACTATTGTTGTGCATGTGTGTGTGTGTGTATTTATGTGTGTATGTGTGTGTAGATATACGTGAGTGTGTATGCAACTAGATGTGTATGCAAGTTTTCTGTGTGTTTTATATATATGTATAAGTTACGTCACACGTTTTAATAGGTTTTCAACCTCATCATAAGTCATTGAATAATTTATAGAATTAGGCGTTACTTTTGGAGGTCCATAATACAAAAGTAATGAGAATATTATTTTGCTATAATCCGCGATAAAAGGAAATATATGTAATGCTAAATGTAGAGTGTAACTATTAGTTCTAATACCTGATACATGCAGAATTTGTAAGAACTCATGCACTGCCCGACACCGATGACACAACAATACCCAAGCACTGCACACATTCACCACCACAATCTCAACAATTGTTTCGCCCCGTAACCGAAACATCGACAGAAGATAGACTTCACGATATGAGAACGAATAGTACACTCTACATTTAGCATTACATATATTTCCTTTTATCGTGGATTATAGCAAAATAATATTCACATTACTTTTGTGTAAGTCAAGGACAAAAATAGTTTGATATTAGAAGGAATAATTGTGCCAAATTTCATCGATATCGGTTTAGTTCAATAAAGATACTTTCAGTGTTAGAAAAATATATTAAAGTATAAAGTACACGAAATAATAAGTCCAAAAAACATGCCTAATTGAAACCCTTCCAAAAAACACAGCTGCCAAGATGTAACTCGACGACAGAGTCCCAGCCGGCCTGGCGCCGCATATCGGATCGCATTTACAACACACGACAAATTTAAAATGGTAGAACCGACAAACAATAAGTCTTGTTTCTAAATTCAAAAACATATACAAATATATACGATAGATACACGCATAAAGTGATCTAATTCGAAATTAGTCTTAATCGAGTTAGGTACACAGCAATATAATTCTATCACACAAAAGTAATAATGAAATTATTTTGCTTTAATCCGCGATGAAGTAAAAAAAAAAATATATATAATGCTAAATGTAGAGTGGACAATCCGTTTTCATATCTGATACATACAAAAACAAGAAACCTCCACCACCGCATCAAAGCTTTGCGATTTTATCGTGGAGTCTATCTACTGATGATGCTTCGGTTGCGGAACGATTGTTGAATTTGTGATAGTGAACGTGTGTAGAGTTTGCGTATTGTGGTGGCGGTGGTGGAGGTCTGTGACTGCTGGCACAGCTTGTCTATACTAATATATAAAGCTGAAGAGTTTGTTTGTTGGTTTGATCGCTAATCTCAGGAATTTATAAATTTTAAAAAATTTTCATTGTAAGATAGTTCATTTATTGAGGAAGGCTATAGGCTACATAACATCACGCTAAGATGAATAGGAGAGCAGCAGCAATAAAAAATAGTACGAAAACGGAAAAATTTAAAGCTTTCCTTGCGTGCACTGAGTAAACGACGATAGTTAGTTATTCAAAAATTATCCATTACAAAATTGTTTCCCTCTAAAAGTTCTAAATAAATCTAAATATGTCTAGCTTATAAGGATAACCCACTTTAATCATTTTTATAGTTATCAAAAAACTATATTACGGTTGTAATCTTTATACGCGAGCAGAGTCGCTGGCGATTGCTAGTAATTAATAAAAACTGTCGCAGTCACGTTTTGTCGTAACGTATAAGAGAGATGCGACTATACTTTTACAAACTTGTCACGTATTCAGACAAATGATGGAGGAATGTTTCTGTTTTTTTTTCCTAACAGCAATCATCACATTTAGATAATTTATACATTTTTTGATGTGACAACGTCTTAAATAAGGTTGCGGCTTGGAGTCACTCATGAAAAAGTGTAACACCCGCTCACGTCTGTTACGATGAGTCACCGAACGAAAGAGAGGCCCGCCGGACTGGCGAATGCCTTGCGTCTCTCTCCCACTCCAATCCATCACATTTAAAGAGACGTTGTCACGTAAAATCTTTGCCCGTAAAACCGACTTTACAGACAACCGTTTTTTAATATATATTTATAGATATTTATATTTATATATAATTTTTACATTTAGATAATTTAGCATTGCGATTTTGGTCGTGGAGTCTATCTCCTGATGATGCTTCGGTTGCGGGGCGAAACGATTGTTGAGTTTGTGATAGTGAACGTATGTAGTGCTTGTGTGTTGTGGTGGCGGTGGTGGAGGTTTGTGCATGTGTTTTTACGAATTCTGCTTGTATGAGGTATGAAAACGGATTGTCCACTCTACATTTAGCATTATATATAATTTCTATTTTACTTCATCGCGGATCTTAGCAAAATAATTTTATTATTACTTTTGCATCACATTTCGTTTAAATTATTATATTAAACTGTGATAGTCCAGCGGTGCGGCCGTGTGAATCTAGAGACGATCATGGGTTCAAACCCGGGCAGACACCAATAAGTTTTTTTTATTAAAAACTTATGTTTAATTGATAATTGCAATTTATTACACGCTTTTCGGTGAAGGAAAATATCAGGAAACTTGCATATGTCTAGAGAATTCTGGAGATATGTTTAACCTACCGTGTGTGGTATCCGGAATATAGATAGAATAGATCAACCTCATTTCTTACCGAGGTGTCGTAATACAGACTAAGGTGAGGTGGCACACCGTGTGGTATCCGGTTGAGTAGAATATACCTACGTCTTTCTTACCGAGGTATCGTAAAAAACGACTAAGGTAGGTTAAAGTCAGGCAGGCGGCCAGTCGTAAAAACGCAGCCAAATCATGTGTGCCGACCCCACTTAGAGTGGGATAAGGGCAGGAATATGATTAGTTTAATTGTCGGTTAACTATCCGACACTTTATCAGTAACTAACTTATTAACTTAATGTAAATAAAATTAAGAATTATATTTTTAAAAGAGCAACCGCCGAGTTTCTTGCTGGCTCTTCTCGGTAGGAAAAGCTTTCCGAACCAGCAGTAGAGTTGACGATTCAAAAGCACTTGTTTACAAGTTTATTTGAATAAAGAATATTTTGAATTTAAACATGTCCTAAGGAGAATAAGTCAATTTTCATGTATATTTATAAAGCAAAGACAATGTATATCCGGATAAAGGGCACTCCACACCGATACATCCGGTTTCCAGGTCATCCATTAAGCTACCCGGGTAATAGTGGCGTTGAAATACCGGTGATATACCGCAGTCGGAATATAGGGCAAATGAGAAACCTTTTGACAAACTGTGACAAGGCACAAAGACATTGTACGCTTTACCTAGCGAGCCAAAAAACATCTAAGCCAATGCATGCTAATATAACTGCGAGTGTAACAAATATTCAAAATTCGTTATTCAAATAAACAAGTAAGCAGATGCTTTTGAATCAACTCTACTGCTGGTTCGGAAAGTAGTTTATTTATTTACTAGCGGCCTGCCCCTGCTTCGCACGGGTATAAAATATATATCCCATGTCAGACAGTGTAAAAAAAATTATTAAAATCGATCCAGTAGTTTTGATTTATTCATTACTGCCCGTGGCCCGCACGCGTTAAATTTGGAGAAAAACAATTTCCTTTCCCTATACCAAGAAGATTTCCTGCTATCTTTGGAATATCTAAATTCATATAGTACATTTTCACTTATTTACTTTTACATTTTCCCTATGTATTTTATTTTTACAATTAATTACAGAATGTCTTTAAACAAACTCTTGAAAGAGGGACATAGCTGCTAAAGTCGAAGTGCTATAGGGCGAAGCGCGGCGTCCTCACGGCATTTTAAATCTGTAATATCTCCGAAAATGTTCACTTAAATTACATGTTTTAAACGGCCATATTGATCTATATTAAATCAACTGTTTATTTAAGGTACTTAATTGGATAAGGATTAATGCTGTATTGTATAAAAATTGCTTCAAAAATATGGCATTATTTTTCTTAAAATGTAAATGACAAAAAATGCTATAGTGGGTTATTCATAAGAGATAGACATATACCATCGCGGACTTTTCTGTAGACATTTTCAAGGTGTACAAATACTTAGTACATTATTTTGATAAATCTCGTAGGGTTTAGCCTGCGTTTGCAATGTAAGCGGAAAAAAATGTAATTATTTACTATATCACATTAAATATTTACTATATTACATTGGAAAAAAAATTAATTATTTACAGAAACCTCAAAAATTACAGTATTTCTGTACTCCGTATTGAATGCTATTATACGTACAAACCTTCCTCTGGAATCACTCTATCTACTAAAAAAAACCGCATCAAAATCTGGTTGCGTAGTTTTAAAGTTTTATGCGTACATACGGAAATATGGACTTTGTTTTATAATATGTAGTGATTAAGAAGACCATCAGTTACACAATACATAATTATAAGAGAAGCAAAACAAAAACATAAACCAAAAAGTCTTCACAGAAAAGAAAAAACTTAAAGAACAAATAGAAGACACATGCAAGTTAAATTACATATCACTACATAGTATAAAACAAAGTCGCATTCTTTGTTTGTCCATATATCCCTATGTATGCTTCAATCTTTAAAACTACGCAACAGATTTTAATGCAGTTTTATTTTAATAGATAGAGTGATTTAAGAAGAAGGTTTATATGTATAATAACATTCAATACGGAGAGGAGAAATACTGTAATTTTTGAGTTTCCTAATGTAATGTCGTAAATAATTGCATTTTTTTCGCTCACATTGCAAACGCAAAACCCTACGAGATTTTTCAAAATAATATACTAAGTATTTGTACACCTTGAAAAGGTCTACAGAAAACTCCGCGATGGTATATGTCTATCTCTTATGGATAACCCACAATAGCATTTTTTGTCATATTCTTTTTACGAAAAATAATGCCTTACTTTCGAAGCAATTTTAAACATTACAGCATTAATCCTTATCCAATTAAGTATCTTAAATACATTGTTGATTTAATATAGATCAATATGGCCGTTTGCAGCATGTTATTTAAATGAACATTGTCGAAGATATTACAGATTTAAAATCCAGGTTTGTGTTTTACTCCAAATTTAACGCATGCGGGCCACGGGCAGTAATGAATGAATCAAAACTACTGGATCGATTTTAATATTTTTTTTCACTGAGTGACATAGGCTATATATTTTATAACCGTGCGAAGCCAGAGCGGGTCGCTAGTATGCATATAAATGCGAGTGTATCAAATTCATATTGAAAATTATTTATTCAAGTAAATTTGTAAACAAGTGCTTTTGAATCGTCAACTCTACTGCTGGTTCGGAAAGCTGTTCCTACCGAGAAGAGCCTAAGAGAAACTCGGCGATTCTTACACTTAATTAATTTAAAACTTTCTGTAGATAATTTTATATGGATTGCGGAATTTTATTGTATCGGGAATTCCGAGACCACCGAATGATTTGCTAACTCTGCTGAGTCGCGACACAAATATTACAAGCTTTTTGTGACCTCTCGTATGTATATGATATACATCGTATTTTAGTGGCTCATGTAGCTTCAATTCAAATTAAAAATATTGTTTATTTAAGTAAACTAGTAAACAAGTGCTTTTGAATCGTCAACTCTACTGCTGGTTCGGAAAGCTGTTCCTACCGAGAAGAGCCGGCAAGAAACTCGGCGGTTGCTCTTTTTAAAATATAATTCGAATAACTATTTACATTCCGTAATAGTTATTTGAGACTCCTGTAATAACTAAGCTGATATTGTGTGTGAAATTCTTTTACAGAATTGTATACTCAAACCCACAAACGACCTTCGTACTTTTGTTCGTCAAAGCAGGAGCCGCAAGCTTATGTCGGTTCCTACTTTGTCTATTATATACATCACCAATTTTCGTATAATTATTTAAGTGACAAGAGGGCTAGCTCCTTTTTCGCACAAAGAATCAGCTTAGCGATTCAGCGCGGAAACGCTGCCAGCATTCTTGGGACCATTCCACGTGGGCGTGATTTGTATAGTCCTAGTGTGTAAGTAATTTAAGATAGATGTAACTTGTACATTTTTGATCTAATGTTATCTTATTTAGAATCTGGGTGACCGTAATTTTTTTTAAATATAAAAAAATGATAAAAATGAAAATTTAAAAAAAAATGAAAAAATAGTTCGGCAAGTGGGGCTCAAACCCAGGCAAGACCGCCCGTTTCCCAAATGAGCTACCATGACTTTACGTTTGACAGCAAAAGTAGTATTTAGAATTCATTATAAATTTTAGTATTTTCCTGAAAAAATAGATAAAAAGACATATTTTTAAAATAAAATGTAGCTAGGTCGCATTTTAACCGCCAAAACCTACATGCTGAATTTCAGTAAAATCGTTGGACCCGTTTCCGAGATTCTGAAAATATATATACATACAAGAATAACTCATTTAAATATTAAAGAGATTTATCACTTATATCTATTGAGGTATATTTACTGACTAACAGTAAAAGAGCCTCCCATTTTTCCTTTGCCAACAGGAAAAAAACAATTGGTACTTAAGGATACTTTGACTGATAATTGGACGAATATAGTCCCAAGCTCGTTCATAATCCGTGCACCAGATATCGATATGAAAGATCGACCTCGTTCATATGACGTACGGACGTATAATGCCATTTTTTATCCCATATTTTCTGCTAACAAAGCAAAATCTATATGCCGCATGAGATGATGAAAGTTTTTGTTCAGACTCACGATGTATTAAATGTTATGAATAGAACCTTTTCTCTAAAGCTGTGGTAGCCCAGCGGTATTACCGTGCGACTCTTTCGAGGAGGTGACAGGTTCAAACCCAGGCCAATGAGATTTATTAGTTTTTTTTTAATGTCGTTTTATCCCTGATTCCGGGCTCTTTTTTTTATAAATTTACGTTAAATACAATCACAATTTTTCGCTGTCAAACGTAAAGTTATGGTGGTTCATTTGGGGAACGGGCGGTCTAGAGAGGTGAAAATACCTTTTTCTTTTCAATTTTTTTCATTTTAAAAATTACTCAGGTCACCCACGTACTGTTTATAACATGTTGTGCTGACCCCTCTTAGAGTGGGACAAGGGTAGGAGAATGATTAAAGTATGAATTATTCAATAATTCCTTAAAAACCATTTAATATACGCTATAGACAAAACAGGCAAAAAAAATAAATTAATAATTACTTTGATAAGTATTTTTATCAATTATATTCTGAAGAATCATAAAAGAGTTTAATTTTTCAATATATGATTATCGATTAAATGTTCCTTAATAATTCACGATAAAACAAAGTAAAATTTTAACTTATTAAATTATTTAAATGCAATATAAATATAAAGTAATATTTTTAATGTATTAAAAATATTACTTTATAAATAAAATACGCAAAAAAAGTTTTATTAATTGAATAACTTCTTTATAGATTATCTGAATATTTAATAATAGCTAAAGTATACTGAAAAACAAAGAATGTAACCTTATTCAATAATTACATATTCCTGTATAATCTGTGTTAAATGTTACAGATTAAAAAATGCATTGAAAATAATGTACGGTATAATTAATGTAAAATTTACATTAAGTAATAATAAAATTATTTTGCTATAATCCGTGATGAAGTAAAAAAGAAAATATATGTAATGCTAAATGTAATCTCCTGATAATGCTTCGGTTGCGGGGCAAAACGTTGAGTTTGTGATAGTGAACTTATGTAGTGCTTGTGTATTGTGGTGGCGGTGGTGGAGGTTTGTGCATGTGTTTTTACAAATCTTGCATGTATGAGGCATGATAACCGATTGTCCACTCCACATTTAGCATTACATATATTTTCTATTTTACTACATCGCGGATTATAGCAAAATAATTTTATTATTACTTTTGTATTATGGATCTCCGCAAAGTAACGCCTAATTCTATAAATTATTTACAATTTACATTTCAATTAGAAAGAAAATAGAGTATGAAACATGAAATATTGACAAATAAAAAAACAAAGAACGCACTCATCATATTCAGTAACTACATATTCATTTATAATCTGTTGTATGTTACAGATATTAAAAGAACGTAAAGTGTAATTAATGCAAAATTTTCAACAGTTACAATATTAAAATAGAGTATTTAAAACAAAAATATTAATAAATAAAAAAAAAACAAAGAACACACCCATTTCTTCAGTAATTAAATATTCATTAATAATCCGTTTTATGTTACAGATTATGAAATGAACTAAAAACATAATGTACAGTGTAATTAGTGCCTAATTTCCAACATTTATGGTATACCAATACAGATATAAAAAAGCAATATTAATAAATAAAAAACAAAGAACGCACCCATCTTATTCAGTAATTACATATTCAGTTATAATCTGTGTTAAATATTACAGATTATAAAATGCACTGAAAATAATGTAGAGTGTAATAAATGCGTAATATCCATCATTTCTAGTATAAAAATACAGATATAAAACAGAAATATTGATTAATGAAAAACAAAGAACGCACCCATCTTATTCAGTAATTAAATATTCCTTTATAATCTGTGTTAAATATTACAGATTATAAAATGCATTGAAAATAATGTACATTGTAATAAATGCATAAATTCAAACATTTCGTGTATTAAAATACAGATATAAAACAGAAATATTGATAAATTAAAAACAAAGAACGCACCCATTTTATTCAGTAATTAAATATTCCTTTATAATCTGTGTTAAATAATACAGATTATAAAATGCATTGAAAATAATGTACAATGTAATAAATGCATAATTTCAAATATTTCGTGTATTAAAATACAGATATAAAACAGAAATATTGATAAACAAAAAACAAAGAACGCACCCATCTTATCTTTATCATTAAATATTCCTTTATAATCTGTGTTAAATATTACAGATTATAAAATGCATTGAAAATAATGTACAGTGTAATTAATGCGTAATTTCTATCATTTCAAGTATTAAAATATAGATATAAAACAGAAATATTGATAAATAAAAAACAAAGAACGCACCCATCTTATTCATGAATTAAATATTCCTTTATAATCTGTGTTAAATATTACAGATTATAAAATGCATTGAAAATAATATACAGTGTAATAAATGCGTAATTTCAAACATTTCGTGTATTAAAACACAGACTACAAAACAGAAACATTGATAAATAAAATGGCGAGCGTTAGTAGTGTAGACTTAATACCTTTTGCCATGAATCGTCGTTCGGTATACAGTGCAACGAACAAAGAGCTTGGTCTCTTGCCCCCTCCCTTTTCACGGAGAGTGGAAACCGTGGAAATGTATTAGAAAACAGGTGGAAATAGCACAATTTAACATATATTTCATACCACTGGACACGGGTTTTTTTAATTATGATTAAAAAATCGAACCACGACCATATATATATGTAGTCTATGCGCGATGATATTGGTTTAGAAAAGGCGACAATCGCGTTCTATTTTTAAAATTTGAAATTTATTAATTCGTTTTATTTGTAGATTAAAAACTCTTTTGATTTGTGGGGCTTTGTTTTTTTTTTAATGCGGGACGCGAACGCACCGTCTCCCTTGAATATACGCGGCACACTAAAACCTCTGCAGGCATGAAGGCTGTATGCATTGATTAGGCGTAGCTGACTCAATCGTGTTGTCTCTATCACTCGTATATATCTTTTGTCCCTCTCACGCGGCAGCCTAGTCACCGGAGGAACGAATTTTGGCTTCGCGAATGCTCAATGGCTCTCAAATATTAGTGAATTTTACTATATGTGGCTTTTTTTTCGCGTAATCGATTTTTTAAAGTGAATAAATGACTTATTTGCAATTCATTTCCGAATTAGGTTACAGTTGTTTATTTTGTATAGATAATTTTTAATTTATTGTCTTTATTCACATAATTTCGTAGAATCAAGTACAACAGAATTGAATAATTATGAGTTTAAATTATTTGTACGTTAGGCGTTACTTTACGGAGATCCATAATACAAAAGTAATAATAATATATAATTATGTGATAATATTACGGATTATAGAAAAATAATTTTAATATTACTTTTAGGTTATAAATGATTATAAATAAATCATCTTCCTGCCCTTATCCCACTCTTAGCGTGGCAGGCACAACATGTTATAAACATGCTGTCACATGATTTGGCTGCGTTTTTACGACCGCCCGTCTGCCTGACGTCAACTTACCTCTGTCGTATTTTACGACACCTCGGTAAGAACGAGGGTGGTCTATTCTACTAAACCTGATACCACACGGTAGGTCAACCTACCTTAGTCGCCTTTTACGACACCTCGGTAAGAAATGAGGTTGGTCTATTCTACTGCGCCGGATACCACACGGCGGGTCGACTTACCTTAGTCGCCTTTTACGACACTTCGGTAAGAAATGAGGGTGGTACTATTCTATTCAGCCGGATACCACACGGCCAAAATGATTATAAATAAATATGTACGTAAAATTTAATAAAAATCAGTCAAGTCTATCGGATGAGTATGTTAACTATTGTGACACGAGAATTATATATAAGACTAGTTTTTACCCGCGACTTTGTTCGCTTTGAGTATCGTGTGATCGATAATAGATGACACTTTCCAATGCCATCTTATTCCTATTGAATTAACAGGATTTCTATAACCTACATGTTATTCCGGTGTGTAAGGAATAATTGTGCCGAATTTCATCAATATTGGTTCAGCAGATTCGCCGTGAAAGAGTAACAAACATACATCCATACTCACAAACTTTCGCATTTATTATATTAGTAGGATAGGATTCACACATTCATGAATCTTTTCTTATAGATATGAACATTACGTAGTGACTACGGCGTAGACAACCGTAGTAATTACTATACGTTGCTACGACGTAGATAGCCGTAATATGGAAAATGCTACGAAGTACAAATCTATATATATAAAAGAAAGTTGGTCTTAGTTACACTATTTATAACTCAAGAACGAATGAATCAATTCGGCTGAAAATTGGTGAAGAGGTTGCTTAGAACCAGGAGACGGACATAGGATACTTTTTATCCCGTTCGACCGCATTTATTTTATCCCGTCAAGTCACTATAAAACGTGGTATAACAAAAATAACAAAAACGACTATGATATGGAATAACACAACATAAATGACAGCTATACGTAATTTTGTCTTTGGTTAAGTATGGTAAAAAATTTGACAATTATCAAAATAATAGCTAAATTTCACTACATAGTATAAAATAAGTCGCTTTCTCTGTATGTCACTATGTCCCTATATCCCTATGTATGCTTTAATCTTTAAAACTACGCAACAGATTTTGATGCGGTTTTTTTAATAGATAGAGTGATTGAAGAGTAAAGTTTATATGTATAATAAAATTCAATATGGAGTAGAGAAATACTGTTATATTTGATGTTTCTAATGTGATGTCGTAAATAATTAAATTTTTTCCGCTTACATTTCAGGCAGAATCCTACGATATTTATTTTTACTCCAAATTTAACGCGTGCAGGCCACGGGCAGTAATGGAAAAAACAAAATTACTGGATAGATTTTAATCATTTTTTTCACTAAGTGACATAGGCTATTTATATTTTATACCCGTGCGAAGCCGGAGCGGGCCCCTAGTACTGAAATAAATAAATTGTTTATTTATTTCTTAACTTATTTCTGCGTAGCCAACCGTAGTACATACTATACGTTGCTACGACGTAGATAGCCGTAACACGGACAATGCTACGAAGTACAATTACTGAAATAAAGTAAGTGTTTATTTATTTCTTATCTTATTTCTGCGTAGCCAACCGTAGTACTTACGTTGCTACGTCGTAGATAGCCGTAACACGGAAAATGCTACGAAGTACAATTACTGAAATAAATAAATTGTTTATTTATTTCTTTTTACTTCTGCGTAGCCATCCGTAGTACATACTATACTACGTTGCTACGACGTAGATAGCCGTAACACGGAAAATGCTACGAATACTGAAATAAAGTAATAGTTTATGTATTTCTTACTTTATTTGAGCGAAAAACAAGTATATCCATCTATACTTATATATAAAGCTGAAGAGTTTGTTTGTTTGAAAGCGCTAATCTCCGGATTTACTTGACCGATTTAAAAATTCTTTGAGTGTAAGATAGTACATTTATCGAGAAAGACTATAGGCTATATAACATAACTAAAGCTGTCTGTCTGTAGCAAATCAATTTAGTATTTTTTGAGTAAATCGACTATCGATTTACTCAAAAAATACTAAATTGATTTGTGTACGGTTTTTGCTAAAAGATTTACATTTTACAGAAGATTTACAGAAGGTTTAAGTTAGTACATTACGGTTTTATGTTAAGGGTGTTGAAGAGATCGCGCCGATGTTATAAAACTCGCCAGCTAGATGTTTTACTTGTGAACGCCACTTAAACCGAGAAAGATAGACTAAAGTAATGTACTAAAAATTTGTAGATCTACAAAAATACTACAAAATAGTTCACAACATCATCTCTCTATCTCTTATGGTTAACTCTCAATAACTATTATTATTATTATTATTATTTATATTATTTTATAATCAAAATTTCGACTTATTGAAAATTTAAAAACTTACTTGCTGGGAGCTTTACACATGTGTCGCTTAAACCAACAAAGACACACTAAAGTAATGTACTAGAAAATAGTAGATCTATAAAAATACTACAAATATATCTTAGATAGTATTTCTCTATCTCTTATGGTTAACTCTCAATATCTACTTTTATATTCAAAATTCGAACTTTCTAAACATTCGGAAAACTCGTCTGTTGGGAGCTTTATTCGTGTGCGCCTCGTAAACCAGAAGAGATACACTAAAGTGATGTACTAAAGAATTGTAGATCTACTAAAATACTAAAAAAAAGTCCGGAACAGCATGTCTCTATCTCTTATGGTTCACTCACAATAACTACTTTTATATTCAAAATTTCGACTTACTGACCATTTAATAACTTATTTAGGAAATTTACTTGTGCCGGGTAATCTAACAAAGATACGCTAAAGTAATGTACTAAAGAATTGTAGATATATAAAAGTACTACAAAAAAGTCTGTAACAGCATGTCTCTATATCTTATGGTTAACTTATAATAACTACTTTTATGAAAAAAATCCGCTATTTAAAAATTGTAGAACCTGGTTGACCGATAATTTTTTACAAAATAAAAAAAGAAACTTAAAAAATAAGAAAAAATAATTACGAAGTTGGGGCTCGATCGATAGGTATTTACATTTCTCGAGACCGCCCGTTCCCCGAATAAGCTACGCTGACTTGACAGTTAATGGCAAAAATTCAAATCAATATTATTTTTAACATTTTTTAATGCCCAAAAACAGGGATAAACTTTTTTTTAACATAAAACCTAGCTAGATCGAATTGTCTCCCCCAAAACCCCCTACATGCTGAATTTCAGGAAAATCGTTGGAGCCGTTTCCGAGAAATATATATACATATCACAGTATATTTTAAGCAATATAATTTTTGTACATAAAAATATAAAAAATTATAAAACGATAGGTGATGTATACAATAGACAAAGCAGGAACCGACTTAAGCTTGCGGTTCCTGCTTTGCGCCTTGCAAAAGTGCGTAACTCGTTTGTGGGTTTTGGATTCTATAATAAAATTCCGCAATCAATTTCAGCACTGCCATTACAGCAGTTTAAAAACACTGTTAAAAAGAGGCTGATACAGAAAGCCTACTATACTCTTGAACATTATTTAGAAGATAAGAATGTGTGGATATAGCTCTCTTTGAACCTGTAAAAGACAGTAACGACTTAATGTAAATAATATTAAGAATTTTATTTTTTTAAAAGAGCAACCGCCGAGTTTCTTGCTGGCTCTTCTCGGTAGGAACAGCTTTCCGAACCAGCAGTAGAGTTGACGATTCAAAAGCACTTGTTTACAAGTTTATTTGAATAAAGAATATTTTGAATTTGAATTTGAACATACAAGATTAACTCATTTAAATATTAAAGATGGATTAGCTTACCAAAATCGCCAAAGTTTAAACACCAATATAAGAATAATATTCTAAGAATATCCTAAGAGAAATGTCACATAGCAGTTTTGTCCAAAGGAGGGTAAAAGCGAAAGTTTAGTAATAACAGACTTTATAAAGTCACTCCAAAGTGTAATTCTGGGCTTGGGGACAGCTGGGTTGGGTGATTACGGGATCAACTTATATATAGCACGGTTAGAATTAAAGTGACCTAATTCCAATTGTGATGCCATGAACTGACTATGGGCCCCATAAGAAGGCTCAGAGATACGCTAAAGTATTGTACTAGACAATTATAGATCTAAAATGTCTCTATCTCTTAAATCACAATAGCTACTTTTATATTCAAAATTTCGACTTATTGAAGATTCAAAAACTTACCTGCTGGGAGCCTTATTTATGTGCCGCTTTAACTAACGCAGACACACTAAAGTAATGTAGCAGAGAATTGTAGATCTACAAAAATACTACAAATATATCTTTGATAGTATGTCTATATATCTTATGGTTAACTGACGATAACTTCTTTTATATTTAAAATTTCGAACATTCAAAAAATTGGCTGTTAGGTGATTTACTTGTGTGCTGCGTAAACCAACAAAGACACACTAAAGTTATGTACTAAAAAATTGTAGATCTACAAAAGTACTACAAAAAAGTCCGTCACAGCATGTCTCTATCTCTTATGGTTAACTCACAATAACTACTTTAATGTAAAAAAAATTCGCTTATTTAAAATATTAGTATAGATTAGCTTACCAAAGTCGCCAAAGTTAAAACTCCAATATAAGAATGATATTCTAAGAATTTCCTAAGAGAAATGTCACATAGCAGTTTTGTCCAAAGGAGGGTAAAAGCGAAAGTTTAGTAATAACAGACTTTATAAAGTCACTCCAAAGTGTAATTCTGGGCTTGGGGACAGCTGGGTTGGGTGATTACGGGATCAACTTATATATAGCACGGTTAGAATTAAAGTGACCTAATTCAAATAAATAAATCACTACATATTATAAAACAAAGTTTGTCGCATGTCTTGTACGCATAAAACTTTAAAACTACGCAACAGATTTTGATGCGGTTTTTTTTAATAGATAGAGTGATTCTAGAGGAAGGTTTGTACGTATAACAACATTCAATACGGAGTAGAGAAATACTGTAATTTTTGAGGTTTCTGTAAATAATAACATTTTTTTCCGCTTACATTGCAAACGCAGGCTAAACCCTACGAGATTTATCAAAATAATGTACTAAGTATTTATACACATTAAAAAGGTCTACAGAAAAGTCCGCGATGGTATATGTCTATCTCTTATTATAACCCACTGAAGCATTTTTTGTCGTTTACTTTTTACGAAAAATAATGCCTTATTTTTGAAGCAATTCTTATAGAATACAGCATTAATCCTTATCCAATTAAGTACCTTAAATAAATTGTTGATTTAATAAAGATCAATATGGCCGTTTACAGCATGTAATTTAAGTGAACATTTTCGGAGATATTACAGATTTAAAATGCCGTGAGGAGGCCGCGCTTCGCCCTATAACACTTCGACTTTAGCAGCGATGTCGCTCTTTCAAGAGTTTGTTTAAAGACATTCTGTAATTAATTGTAAAAATTAAATACATAGGGAAAATAAATAAGTAAAAATGTACTATATGAATTTAGATATTCCAAAGATAGCAGGAAATCTTCTTGGTATAGGGAAAGGAAATTGTTTTTCTCCAAATTTAACGCTTGCGGGCCACGGGCAGTAATGAATAAATCAAAACTACTGGATCGATTTTAATCATTTTTTTTACACTGAATGACATGGGATATATATTTTATACCCGTGCGAAGCAGGGGCAGGCCGCTAGTAAATAAATAAATCATCATTCCCCTGCCCTTATCCCACTCTAAGTGAGGTCGGCACAACATGTTAGGTGTTGTTAGGCTTCGTGTTTCACAACCGGCCTGCCTGACGTCAAATTACCTAAGTCGCCTTTTAAGACAGCTTGGAAAGAAATTAGGGTGGTCGATTCTACTCAGTCGGTTAGCACACGGCGGATCGACTTACCTTAGTCGCCTTTTACGACACCTCGGTAAGAAATGAGGGTGGCACTATTCTATTCATCCGAATACCACACGACGGGTCGACTTACCTTAGTCATCTTCTACGACACCTCGGTAAGAAATGAGGGTGGTACTATTCAGCTGGATACCACAGGGCGTAAACCCTAATACATTAATAACTAAATTAAAGTAAAGAGTAAGTAGCGGCCTGTTACTATCCCACTGCTGGGCATAGGCCTCTTCTCTCCGTTATTAGAGAGAAGGATCGGAGCTAAGACCTACCACGCTGCTCCAATGCGGATTGGTAGGTTACACATATCTCCAGAATTCTCTAGAGATATGCAGGTTTCCTCACGATGTTTTCCTTCACCGAAAAGCGTGTACCGATAAATGCACCGATAAATTGCAATTATCAATTAGACACATAAGTTTTAATAGAAAAACTCATTAGTGTCTGCCCGGGTTTGAACCCATGATCGTCTCTAGAGATTCACACGGTCGCACCGCTAGGCCATCACAGCTTATTAATTTTATACAAAAAAATATTAGGCATTAATGAATGAAATAACCGTACTTTGGTCAAATGAAAGGAAATATTCCTGAATACATACCTTATTAAGAGAGACTTAAGGCCGTGTAGATGTTGGGGAGGTATGGAATGGAATGTATTTAATAATAGACAAATAGATTGTCACTATACCAGAGTACGGTTGGCAAAAAAGTTAATAAAAAATTTTTTTTTTTTTTAAACAGCGAGTTCGGATTAGAGTAACGGTTTGCGATCGAAAGGTCATGGGTTCGAATCCTGGCCATTATACTACCAACGTGAACCCTCTCCTAACACAAGCGTTTAGCTTAGCTGGAGGGGTTAACAAGTTTACTAGTGATTTGTAACCCAAATTTCTAGTATCCTTTAAGAAAAATAATTATTTTTGGACAATTACAAACACTGTCCTCCGTCCCCAAAAAATGGTTCTCGGTGAAAATCGAAATATATGTAAATATCCTAAGATATAAAAGCTAGTTGTTGGTTGGCCGAGCCTCGCTCGCTAATTTTTTGCAAAATAGAAAAAAGAAACAACAAAAAAAAAACAAAAACACAATTAGATAGTTGGGATCGATCCTTGGTATTTACATTATATATACATGGACAGTTTATCATAAAAATAGTGTTTATATTCAATATAAATTTTGTTTTTTTTTAATTTCTAAAAACAGGGATAAAACGAATTTTTTTGTACATAAAACCTAGCTAGACCGATTTGTCTCCCCCAAAACCCCCTACATGCTGAATTTTAGGAAAATCGTTGGAGCCGTTTCCGAGATTCCGAAAATATATATATATACATGATTAACTCATTTAAATATTAATTAAAGAAAGATGATAGCCAAGTGGTAAAATCGAGCGACTCATTCGAGGGATTCACAGGTTCGAGCCCCGGCCAAATGAGTTTTCTGTTAACATTAATTTCTATCTAATTGACGATTGCAATTTATCACACGTTAATTTTTTTTCTTTAAATAATTTTTTTAAATATAATATAGAACAAAAGAAAATTTTTGCTAACGCTACTTCCCCACCATGGAGGTAATACGGTCTTTATTTATGGGTATTTTGGGGATTGTACCCATTGTTTGCTTTCCGACCCGACTCTCCCCACCTTGTCCAGTTATTAAGGTAGCTTCCATTACAAGCTATAATAATCCAGTACCTCGGTGACAAACTTACTCTCAATATTTTTTGAGATTTGTTTTTTGATAGAAAAAAGATGCAACTAAAAAAAAAGGAAACAGACGATAAGACAATGCTATCCTATCCTACTTTATATTATAAATGCAAAAGTTATTTTTACGCACTTAAAGCTTTGCGATTTTGTGATAGGGAACGTGTGTAGTGCTTGTGCATTATGGTGGCGGTGGTGGAGGTTTATGCATAGAAGTATGGTATCTGGCTGAGTATAATAGACCATCTTCATTTCTTACCGAGGTGTCGTAAAAGGCGACTGAGGTAAGTTGACCCACCGTGTGGTATCCGGCTGAGTAGAATATACCACCCTCATTTCTTACCGAGGTGTCGTAAAAGGCGATAATTGTAAGTTGATCCACCGTGTGGTATCCGGCTGAGTAGAATAGACCACCCTCATTTCTTACCGAGGTGTTGTAAGAGGCGACTAAGGTAAGTTGACCCGCCGTATCCGATTTAGTAGTATACACCACCCTCTTTCTAACCGAGGTATCTCAAAATACGACTAAGGTAAGTTGACGTCAGGCTGGCGGCCGGTCATAAAATGTTTTACAGCATGTCATGCCGACCCCACTTTGAGTGGGATAAGGGCAGGAGGATGATATTTGTACTATTAGTAATTATGGATTTATTTAGTCGCTATATAACAGTACTAGCTTTTACCCGCAACTTGCTTCGCGTGGACTGTCGCGTGATAAGTCGATAATAAATGACGCTTTTCAATGTCATCCTATTCCTGTAGAATTAACAGGATTTCTATAGCCTATATGTTATTCCGGTGTATAAGGAATAATAGTGTCAAATTTCATCGATATTGGTTCAGCGGATTCCCCGTGAAAGAGAAACAAACATACATCCATACTCACAAGCTTTCGCATTTATAATATTAGTAGAATAGAATAGGATATCTTGCAGTGGAAATAAACCTTACCTCTATTATCCATTTTAGCTGAGGAAGTAATGCAGAAGATTTCAAAGTAGATACAAAGTACATTTACCTTAATGTACCTTGAACTTACTGACACCTTGGTGACTCTTTCAAAGGTGTCACGGGTTCGAACCCCGGGCCAAAGTTTTCTGTTATGTGTCTAATTGATAATTGCAATTTATCACACGCTTTTAGGTGGAAACTTGCATATCTCTAGAGAATTCTGGTGATATGTGTAACCTACCAACCATTCCGTCCGTTTTATTACCAGATAAATGTAGGATTCGTAAAAACACATGCACAAACCTCCACCACCGCCACTACAATACACAAGCACTACTTGCGTTCACTATCACAAACTCAACAATCGTTTTGCCCCGCAACCGAAGCATCATCAGGAGACAGATTTCACAACAAAACCGCAAAGCTTTGCGATTAGCCTATAAGCTTCTTAAATAAATGGACTGAAAGAATTTTTCAAATCGGTCCAGTAGTTCCTGAGATTAGCGCGTTCAAACAAACAAACTCGTCAGCTTTGTATATTAGTCTTTAGATAGCATATAGGAGTAGCATAACTTGATTTTATTTTCTTCTACAAGTTACGTTCGCCATTTTGTTTTTATTAGTTAATTAAATATTGTTTCCAGGAAGAGGGAAATAAGGAAATTACGTTTATTCTTATATGAAAGATAATTGGATAATATTTTTCGAGATATCCGGGATTAATATATAAATTTGAAAATATACAAACATCTAAGTGCTTTTAATCTATATATATAAAAGAAAGTTGGTCTTAGTTACACTATTTATAACTCAAGAACGGATGAACCAGTTAGGCTAAAAATTGGTGGAAAGGTTGCTTAGAACCAGGAGACGGACATAGGATACTTTTTATCCCGTTCGACCGCATTTATTTTATTTCTCTGTCTGTCCTTATATCTCTATTTTTGCTTAAATCTTTAAAACTACGCAAAAGATTTTGATGCGGTTTTTTTTAATTATATAGAGTGATTGAACAGGAAGATTTATATGTATAATAAAATTCAATATGGAGTAGCGAAATACTAAGATTATCACTGAGTGACATAGGCTATGTGCTTTATACCCGTGCGAAGCTGGGGCGGGACTCCTAGTTATTTATAGAATTAGGCGTTACTTTGCGGAGATATATAATACAAAAGTAATAATAAAATTATTTTGCTATAATCCGCGATGAAGTAAAATAGAAAATATATATAATGCTAAATGTATAGTGGACAATCCGTTTTCATACCTGATACATACATAAAAAACGATGCTTTGCGATTTTGTCGTGCAGTCTATCTCCTGATGCTTTGGTTGCGGGGCGAAACGATTGTTGAGTTTGTGATAGTAAAAGTAAAAGTAAGTAACGGCCTGTTACTATCCCACTGCTGAGAATAGGCCTCTTCTCTCCATTTTTGGACAGAAGGATTGGAGCTAAGACCTACCACGCTGCTCCAATGCGGATTGGTAGATTACACATATCACCAGAATTCTCTAGAGATATGCAGGTTTCCTCACGATGTTTTCCTTCACCGAAAAGCGTGTGATAAATTGCAATTATCAATTAGACACATAAGTTTTTAAGAGAAAAACTCATTGGTGTCTGCCCGGGTTTGAACCCATGATCGTCTCTAGAGATTCACACGGTCGCACCGCTGGGCCATCACAGCATTGTGATACTATAGAAAACAAATTCCCCAAAAGTCTGTCTGTCGATTTTTTGAAAATCTACCGAACGGATTTTTATACGGTTTTTACTAAAAGATAGTCTAATTAATTCGGAAGGTTTAGATGAATTATTACGGTTTTATGTAAATAATGTTGAAAAGATAGCGCGGTTGTAAAGAAAAAACTGAAGTAAGAACTTGGTAAAAACTGAGAGCTTTTATCGCTGCGCCGTAAACCAGCAGATATACACTAAAGTAATGTACTAGAGAATTGTAGATCTACAAAAATACTACAATCAAGTTCGAGACATCATATCTCTATCTCTTATGGGTAAGTCACAAAAACTACTTTTATAATCAAAATTTCAATTGTATGGATGTAAAAATAATCGATTTTTAATAATCTATTATTTTTTTCTTCAAAAATCGATTATTTAAATTAACGTCTTTTTCTTTTTTACTGTTTTTCTTGTTTTTTAAGATTAGACATGCATTGTTGGATGAAACCAATTTAGCCAAACTGCACATTTTAATCCAATTTCACAAACAGCGCATCTGATATTATTTATTGGTAGTTGTCCACTTTAATTAGCCTTTATTGTAATAAATTATTCATATTAAAAAGACAATTTTTCAAATAGAAAAAAAATCGATTGTTAAATAATCGATCATTACGTATCAGTTTTCGTAAGCTGTGGTAGCCCAGCGGTAACACCGTGCGCCTCTTTCGAGGAGGTCTAGGGTTCAAACCCCGGGCAGGCACCAATGAGTTTTCTAGTAAAACTTATGTGTCTAATTGATAATTGCAATTTATCACACGCTTTTCGGTGAAGGAAAACATCGTGAGGAAACCTGCATATCTCTAGAGAATTCTGGGGATATGTGTAACCTACCAATCCGCATTGGAGCAGCGTGGTAGGTCTGAGCTCCAATCCTTCTCTCCAAAACAAAAAAAAAACGGAGAGAAGAGGCCTATGCCCAGCAGTTTGATAGTAACAGGCCGCTACTTCTTCTTTCTTCTTCTGTAATAAATTATTCATATTAAAAAAGTCAATTTTTCAAATAGTTAGAAAAAAAAATCGATTGTTAGATAATCGATCATTACGTATCAAAGTAATCGATTTTTTTTACTCAAAGTCATATCCCTAATAATTTGTAACCCAAATTGCTATAATTTTTTTTCTGAATCTTTATTTTTTCCTAATTGTAAAGGGAGAAAATCGATTATTTATTAATCGTTTTTTTCTAATCCATATAACATTCCTAATAAACTGTGACAGATTTCCACGCGGCCGAAGTCGCTCGCACAAATAGTTATATAAGAAAAGTTAATTGAAATTTTGGATAACTTAAGAAATGGAAACTCGCCCGCGGCTTACACGTTTTTGACGTTCATAAATTGAATTATTATAAGAAGGTGAAGGTGGACCTTGCTCGATATTAAAAAAATATAAATAACCAATATCAAAAAATAAAAAAGACAAAATTTGAATAAAAAAAATTAAAAAAGAAAAAACAATAATTAAAAAATTAAAAAAGCAAGAACCGGAGTGGGATTCGAACCCGGGGATGTTCTCATATGTAGTCCGCCTGTTTACTATTTTTTTTTTTTTTTATACAGGAAAAAACCCCTTATGGGTACCGCCGCCCGACGGGGACAGGCGGCGGTTATGTCGGACTCGCACCGACTAAAACGACCTGTGTGCTCCACCACGCTGCCGATGGCAAGGACAGGGTATCATTGTACATATTGCCCCCATCCCGCCGACAGCTCTGATCCCAGAGAACAAACACCTCCGGGTAGGGGCCCCTCGAAAGAGAAGCCCCCCTCCGCTAACCGGTGCATCGGGAGCACCAGATGCACCAACCGCCTCGGGGACCTGTAAGCCAGACGTTTACTATTGCGCTATTACAACTTTACAATCGACAGCAAAAATTGGCTAGTCAATTTAAGCAGTATTTCATTGCCGGAAGACAGAGATAATACGTTTTTTTTATTAAATATAACCTAGCTAGATCGATTACCCCCTCCCCAAACCCCCCACATGCCGAATTTCATGAAAATCTGGCCGCCTGCCTGATGTCAACTTACTTAAGTTACCTTTTAAGAAATGAGGGTGGTCTATTCTACTCAGCCAGATACCACGCGGCGGGTCAACTTATCTTAGTCATATTTTACGGCAACTCGGTAATAAATGAGAGTGGTCTATTCTACTCTACCCGATACCTCACAGTGGGTCAACTTACGTCAGTCGCGTTTTACGACATCTTGGTAAGGAATGAGTTTGGTCTATTCTACTCAGCCGGATACCACAAGGCACAATTAATTACTTAGGAAGTACTTCGGTGATTAAGTAGCGAAGCGCTTCGCTCGCAACCGTAGCATTATACAGCAATAAACGCATTAAATTTCGAAGCATTTGGCAACTCGGCGATGTGTAGCGCCTTTGTGTGGAGCGTGGACGGTGTTATGCAAGTCTTAAAGCATCATAATCGGCGATTACAAATTCAAATTTAATTCAAATTCAAAATATTCTTTATTCAAGTAAACTTGTAAACAAGTGCTTTTGAATCGTCAACTCTACTGCTAGTTCGGAAAGCTGTTCCTACCGAGAAGAGCCAGCAAGAAACTCAGCGGTTGCTCTTTTAAAATATATAATTCTTATAATTAGTTACATTTAGTCACTATCTTGTACAGAGTCGAACAGTGTCTATATCTACACATTATCATCTAAGTAATCCTCAACAGTATAGTAGGCTTTCTGTATTAGCCTTTTATTAATAGTGTTTTAAAACAGAGGTTTAACTTAAGTGTATGCTATTTTGCTTATAAACTCGGCGGTTGCATCCTTTTATTATAAGTATCTGGTTGGTGGCCTTATTTAGCAATTTTTTACAAAATAAAACAAAACTGCAAAAAAAAATGAAAAAAATAATTAGGTAGGTTCGACCCTAGGTATTTTCATTTCTAGAGACCACCCGTTCCCCGAATAAGCTATGCTGACTTGACAATTTACGGCATAAATAGTGTTTTATATATTCAATGTAAATTTTTGTATTTTTGTAATGCCCACAAACAGGGATAAAGCGTTTTATTTTAAAAAGGTAGCTAGATCGATTTTTCCCCTAAGCTTCCCTACATGCTGAATTTCAGGAAAATAGTTGGAGCCATTTCCGAGATTCCGAAAAAAAATATATATATACATTTATACATACAAGATTAACTCATTTAAATATTAAAAATATAGCACCTGGGTAACCGAGCCTTGCTCGATAATTTTTTTTTTAAATATAAAAAAAATTAAAAAAAAACTAAAATATAAAAACAAAGTAAAAACCTGATTATTATATAAACATACGG
The DNA here is from genome assembly GCA_029227775.1 of Morpho helenor. NCBI lineage: Eukaryota > Metazoa > Arthropoda > Insecta > Lepidoptera > Nymphalidae > Morpho > Morpho helenor. The sequence goes on along the minus strand of JARGCU010000028.1, from coordinate 41,363,075 downwards.
GTCACATCGCGTTATAATCGATTACCTTTGTATAAGGTTCAACGTTTCGGCACGAACTGACTCACGAACAAGTCAGTCAGTTCGTGACCACGGTGGATGCAACTCTGCCGAAACATTGAAACTTATACAAAGGTTATCGATTATAACGCGATGTGACCCGTATGTTTATATAATAATCAGTATGAATCGCGAAAGTTTAAAATCTACTAAAGTAAAAACCTATCTAGACCGCCCGTTACTCAAATAAGCTATCGTGACTTGACGTTTAATGGCCAAAATGATTTAGCATTTTCCCGAAAACAGGATTAAAAAGAACATTTTTTTGAATGAAACCTTTTTCTCCCCAAAAACTCCCTACATGCTGAATTTCAGGAACATCTTTGGAGCCTTTTCCGAAATTCCGAATATATATATATATATATATATATACAAGATTTTTATTTACAAAAAAAAAAAAATGTACAAGTTATATCTATGTTAAATTACTTACACGCTAGGACTATACAAATCATGCCCACGTGGAATGGTCTCAAGAATACTGGCAGCGTTTCCGCGCTGAATCGCTAAGCTGATTCTTTGTGCGAAAAAGGAGCCAGCCTTCTTGTCATACAAGATTAACTCATCTATTTAACATTGTAAGTAAGTAACGGCCTGTTACTATCCCACTGCTGGGCATAGGCCTCCTCTCTCCATTTTTGGAGAGAAGGGTTGGAGCTAAGACCTACCACGCTGCTCCAATGCGGATTGGTAGGTTACACATATCCCTAGGATTCTCTAGAGATATGCAGGTTTCCTCACGATGTTTTCCTTCACCGGAAAGCGTGTGATAAATTGCAATTATCAATTAGACACATAAGTTTTAATAGAAAAACTCATTGGTGTCTGCCCGGGTTTGAACCCATGATCGTCTCTAGAGATTCACACGGTCGCACCGCTAGGCCATCACAGCTTTTTTTTATTTAACATTGTAATGGACAAATAAACCATTTGATTCGATTTGATTTGATTTTAAGTCTTTGTTCGCTACTGCATGAAGCGGTATAGCATGGTAAAGTTTAGCTGGGAGCTATTCATTTGGGAAATCAAGGTATGTTTACATATGCACAAACACACACACATTGTCTGTCTGTACGGGCCCTTTGGGTTAAGGCATAAGAAATAACGAGTTCATTATCTGCCCTTATCCCACTCTAAGTGGGGTCGGCACGCTATAAACATATGTATATACGTATTTTACGACCAGACGCTTGTCTCACGTCAATTTGCCTGAGTCGTATTTTACGACAACTCGTTAAGGGGGTGGTGTATTCTACTTAACCGGATACCACACGGCGGGTATACTTAGTTAGCTACCTTAGTTGCCTTTTACGACACTTCGGTAAGAAAGAGGGTGGTCTATTTTACTCAGTTAGATACCACGCGGTGGGTCAACTTGTCTTAGTCGCCTTTTACGACACCTCGGTAAGAAATAGGGTTAGTATATTCTACTCAGCCGGATACCACACGGCGGGTCGACTTACCTTAGTCCCCTTTTGCGACACTTCAATAAAAAATGAGGGTGGTCTATTCTACTCAGCCGGATGCCACACGTCGGGCAACTTACTTTAGTCCCCTTTTACGAAATCTCGGCAAGAAAGAGGGTGGTCTATTCTACTCAGCCGGATACTACACGTCGGGCAACTTACTTTAGCCGCGTTTTACGACACCTCGTTAAGAAAATGAGGGTGGTATATTCCACTCAGCCGGATACCACACGAGGGGTCAACTTACTTAAGACGCGTTTTACGACACCTCAGTAAGGGGGTAGTCTATTCTATTTAACCAGATACCACACGACGGGTCAACTCTTTTACGACATCTGTCATAACGTGTTCTGCGGACCCCCCCCCCCCTTAGAGGGGGATAAGGGCAGGAGGATGATTTTAAAGTTTAAAAGGGAAAAAGTCGACAATCAGTATACAATAAAATAATATTTTCGACTACCCTCAAATTCGACATCCACTTGTTGATCCTGTATTATGTAATGTTGGATTCTGGGTAAATCCAAGAAAATATACTGTTACCTTGGAGTATTGAAAATACAGATAGCTAAGACAGGAGCCAAGACCTAATGTTGTCGCCATTGACTTCCGCTTTATATTTTATAGCAACACTGTCATGAAACAGGAGTATCGCGCCCCTTTTTTTTGAAATGTTGGCAACACTGTGCCGTTATAGTTTCCGGTGGAGTCATCCTATTGATAAAACGTTTCAGTGACAGTCAGTCTTTGTTCGTCATTCAAGAGAAGTACATCTCGGAACGGGAATTGTGGTATTCCTATTATATCGTGTTATTGTATATAGTGTGCGTTAACACTACGATGCTAAATTTAAATTCAAAATTATTATTTTTTTATTTACAGCAAAGATGTACAAGTTATATCTTTAATATTGAAATGAGTTAATCTTGTATGTATATATATTTTCGGAATCTCGAAAACGGCTCCAACGATTTTCCTGAAATTCAACATGTACTTTTGGGGGAGAAAAATCGATCTAGATAAGTTTTATTTAAAATGTCGTTTTATCCCTGTTTTCGGGCTCTACATTTTTTTTTAAATTTACGTTGAATACAATAACAATTTTTCGCTGTCAAATGTAAAGTCATGGTAGTTCATTTGGGGAACGGGCGGTCTGAAGAGGTGAAAATACGTAGGATCGAGACCCACCTGCCCTATTATTACATTTTTACATTAAATTACTTATACGCTAGGACTATACAAATCATGCCCACGTGGAATGGTCCCAAGAATGCTGGCAGCGTTTCCGCGCTGAATCGCTAAGCTGATTCTTTGTGCGATAAAGGAGCCAGCCCTCTTGTCACCTGAAGAGGCAATTAACTGAGGTGTTAAGACGGCTAATTTTTTTTTTGCACTTTATCTTCATGGCCTTAGGGTGTCGACTGCAAACGGCACAGATGCATATTTCCGTTTGCCGGATTCGCCCATTTCCGCCGCAGCTCCAGGTCTTGACGCTGTTTCTCTGATATAGGACGCCAACGTAATTCAAAATATTCTTTATTCTAGAAAACTTGTAAACGCGTGCTTTTGAATCGTCAACTCTACTGCTGGTTCGGAAAGCTGTTCCTACCGAGAAGAGCCAGCAAGAAACTCGGCGGTTGCTCTTTTCCAAATATAATTCATTGTCTAATTCATCATCCTCCTGCCCTTATCCCACTCTAAGTGAGGTCGGCACGTTTATAACGGCATGTTTATAACATGTTGTCACATGATTTGACCGGCCGCCTGCCTGACGTAAACATTAGTCGTATTTTACGCCACCTCGGTAAGAAAGAGAGTGGTGTATTTTACTCAACCGGATACTCCACGGTGAGTAAACTTACCTTAGTCACCTTTACGACACCTCGGTAAGAAATGAGGGTGGTTTATTCTACTCAGCCGGATACCACTCGGCGGATAATTTGTTGTCTAATTGATAATTGCAATTTATCACACGCTTTTCGGTGAAAAAAAAAACATAGTGAGGAAACCTGCATATCTCTATATAATTCTGTTGATATGTGTAACCTACAAAACATTAGAGCAGCGTGGTAGGTCTTAGCTCCACACCTTCTCTCCAGAAACGAAGAGAGGAGGTCAATGCCCAACAGTGGGCAGGCAGTGGTAACAGGCCGTTACTTTAAACTCGGCGTCTAGTCCTTTAACCATTCTGCGACTTTAAGCGTATCGCGAGTTTTGTTGAGCTATGCACGTTTTGTCTAAGTTAGAAACCTTAAGCGTTTTTATAGAATCCGTATTAGAGGCTTCGTTCGCGTCAACTTAAGTGTTCAAATACCCTCAATATACTAAAGTAATAATAAATTTATTTTGCTATAATCCGCGATGAAGTGAAATAGAAAATATATATAATGCTAAATGTAATAGACAATCCGTTTTCATACCTGATACATGCAGGATTCGTAAAAACACATGCACAAACCTCCACCACCGTCACCAAAATACACAAGCACTACATACGTTCACTATTACAAACTCAAAAATCGTTTCGCAACCGAAGCATCATAGGAGATAGACTCCACTCCATGTTTGTTTTCTTTGTGTATGTGTTTTTACGAATCCTGCATGTATCAGGTATGATAACGGATTGTCCACTCTACATTTAGCATTATATATATTTTCTATTTTACTACATCGCGGATTATAATATAATTGCTCTGCTTCTTGCTGCGTCCGCGCAGCCGTGCGGACGAGTTTGAGTGTAGGGAGCTAACAATATTTGAAAATGAGTTCTAAATTTTGTAATGGGTGCAATGTTATATTGTATGATAGATCATATATGGAGTGTTCGCAAATATCGTGTAAAAAAGTTTATCATCTGAAGTGTCTAGCTTTGTCACTAAGCCAGTTCGATGAATTGACAAAAGAATACAAGGATAAGTGGAGTTGTCCGGAGTGCATGAGTGGTCGTCCAAGAGGAAACAATTCCGATACCCCGGTCCGAGGAAGCATAGGGGCGATGGAAAATACATTCACGCCGAGCAGTTTTGTGAACAGGGAACGCGGACGTCGAGTTACGCTTGATGATACTGACGTAGTGTTAGAGGACAAGCTCATTGAAGAAATTAGAGAGTTTCGATGGGAAATGAAAGCTCAGCTGGAAAAGCAAAGTAAAGAATATTCACTTCTTTCAGATATGTTTCAAAAAACAGAATCGGAATTAAAAGAAATTAAGCAAACTATGGAGGTAGTTTTATTGAAAGCTAACAAAGTCGATTTATTAGAATGTAAAATTAAGGCATTATTGGAAAGGAATGAGCACCTCGAAAAAGCTCTCTGTGATAAACATCAGGTGATAAAAGATTCGCATAAAGTACGGGAAGATCATCCGCAAAATGTCCCATCGTCCCAGCCATCATTTGCAAACGCAGTGAAGGTAAATAGTAAACAAGTTGTGGCCATGAAACCGGCGACCATACATGCTGCCGAGAACATACCTCAGAGAGTGGAGAATAAGACTCAATACCCAAAGCAAATGTCAGTGGAAATTAAAAATGGGGATAAAGAAATAAAAGATGGAACATGGACGGCTGTTACTAAGAGGAGAAATAGGTTTACTTATAATGAGGTAAAAAGGGGAGGTAGCACACAGATAACTGATTTGAAAGGGACAGAAAAAAATAAATTTTTACATGTTTGGAGGTTACAAAAGGATACTACTGTGGAAAGCTTGGAAAAATTTGTTCGAGATGTAATAAAGGAAATTCCAACAAAAATTGAAAAAATTAAGCATAAAACAGAACGAGATTATGCCTCGTTTGTAATAGGAGTACCGGAGAGTAAATATGCTCAATTGTGTCGACCAGAAGTTTGGCCAGTTAATGTCGAATTCTGTGAATGGGTATGGTTTCGTAGGGCAGCCAATTACTCAGCACAAGAGGGTGTCAAGGTCAAATAAAAATATCGAAATATATTATCAGAACGTAAGGGGAATACGGACAAAATTGAACGAATTTTATGCAGGAATCGCTTCTGCAAACGCAGATTTCTTTGCGGTGACAGAAACAGGTTGCAACGAATCCTTACACGATTCAGAGATAATTCCACCGAATTATACAATTCTAAGATGTGATCGGGCAGACGGGCGTAAGCAAGGCGGCGCGTTTCTAGTGGCCACACCGCGATATGAATTGCGTCGAGTGCACTGTGACGTCAATATAGATGCACATACTTTCGAACTGGTTTCTGCGACAGTGTATTCCCGCGGACGATTTTTGTTTTTAATATGCGTGGTTTACATACCACCTAATAGCAGTGAGAATGAATATATGCTTTTATTTAGAATCATAGAAAAGATTTGTAGTAAATATTCGGAAGTACTAGTATTAGGAGATTTCAATATGTATTCTTGTCCATCTTATGTAAGTGATTACTTCGAGTATTTTAAGACGTATTGTGAATTCACTCAGAGTAACAACATAGGTAACTGTAATAACAGATGCTTGGACTTAGTTTTTAGTAAGTTCTCGGAGGGGGCCGGGGTGAGCGTGCGTGAGTCGACGGGGCCGCTCGTGGCCGTGGACGCGCATCACCCACCGCTCGAGGTGTTAGTCACACTGTGTCCGCGTCGGCACGGCTCGGAGGGTGATGGAAAATCAGATATAACCGAGCAAACGCCTACGGACTGGAATTTTTATAAAGCTGATTTCTCGTCATTATATTCCAGAATTGCGACCGTTGACTGGTCTCCGATCTATGAGTTAGATTCAGATAATAGTTTAAATTATTTTTATAATACAATTAATTCATTAATTAATGACTGCGTTCCAATTAAAAAGCGAAAGCTTGTTACCCCGCGATACATTTATCCTGAGTGGTACACAGGTGAACTCATTCGCAACATAAAACTTAAAGCTCGCCTGCACCGGACCTATAAAAGAAGCCAATCTCCCGATGATTACGAAGCATTCTCTCGGTGTAGGGCTATTGTAAAAAAAATGATTGTTCTCGCGCGTGAACAGTATGAGCAGCGTATTCAAAGCGAAATGTTAGGGGATCCATTGTCTTTCTGGAAATATATCAAATCAATTAGAGGATTTAGAGGTCCGCAAAAAATTTTAAAAAACGGTATCCTTTTAAAGACAGAGCAATGCGCTTCAGAGTTTGCAGACTACTTTCATTCAGTTTATAGGACAGAGCGAGCAAAACTGAATATTCACGAAGCGATAGTAGCTGCGGGCGGAAACGGAGGCGCGGCTCGTGTTCATGTTGACCGATTGACTTTGGAGGAAGTAAAAAAATCGCTAAAACATCTTAAGCCGAAAAAATCCGCAGGCCCGGATGGTATACCTCCTTTTCTTTTTAAAGATTGTTGGTCTGTACTAGCTGAACCGTTGTTGCATATTTATAATCTATCCCTTACAACCACAGTTTTTCCGAAAACCTGGAAAACAACTCGAGTGGTTCCAGTACAGAAGGGAAAATCGGGAACACAGGTAGACCAGTATCGACCGGTAGCCGTCCTTTCGACTCCTGCAAAAGCTTTAGAATCAGCTATCTATATGAACATATATAGTCAGGTGAGCGCGCATCTTTCGGAACAACAACATGGTTTCCGTCCAGCTAGAAGTACGTCTAGTAATCTCCTTACCTACATGTCCAGTATCGTACCAGCAGTTGACAGCGGAACTCAGATTGATGCAGCATACTTTGACTTTAAAAAAGCGTTCGATTTAGTAGATAATGACGTCTTGCTGGTAAAGTTAGCATCATTTGGGTTTACTCCACATTTGCTAAGTTTTTTTACTAGTTACTTGAGGGACAGGCAGCAATATGTAGAATACAGAGGGTACAAGTCAGAACCGTACTTCTCAAGGTCTGGGGTTAGTCAGGGTAGCAATTTGGGTCCTTTGCAGTTTACGTTAATGATAGATGATCTGCCAAACGTGATAAAGAATTCAAAATGTTTATTGTTTGCTGATGACCTTAAACTTTACCTTGAAGTACGTGACGAGGTTGACTGTTTGAGACTACAGAGCGACATAGACAGAGTTGTAAAATGGGGCAATGACAACCACTTGCAGTTTAATACATCAAAGTGTTCAATAATTTCTTTCTCTCGCTCAAAGACCCCTGTTCTTTATAAATACAACATAGGCGGGATTCCAATGTTGAGAGTCACAGAAGTTCGGGATTTGGGTGTTACTATGAATAGTGAGCTAACGTTTCGTAGTTACATAACTGAAACCTGTAAAAAAGCTTATAGGAATCTGGGCTTTTTGCTTCGTACTGTTCGCGGCTTTACTAATATAAGAGCTATTGTAACATTGTACAATGCGCTTGTACGGAGCCAACTAGAAAGCAATGCAGTCATTTGGGCTCCACATGAAACTAAGTATAGTCTCATGTTGGAACGGGTGCAGAATAAGTTCATCAGATACTTGTATTTGAGGTTGTATGGGGTTTATCCATATTATCCATTGATGTATCCTACCTTATTTGTCTTAGGGATGGTTGGATACAACGAGCTGAAGGTTAGGAGGGAACTTACCCTTATTACATATATATTTAAGGTGATAAGAGGTAAGGTAAGCAGCGCGGCTATACTGGCCCAGGTTGGTTTTTGTGCCCCGGACAGGTATGTAGAAAGGAGACGCCGACCGCCACTGCTAGCGGTACCTTGTGGGCGGACCAACCTGCTGGAGAAGGCGCCCCTTACGCGCGCCCTTCGCACTCTTAATATTGTTGCCAATGAGATAGATATCTTTTGTTGCTCTCTGGGTGAATTCACAAAGATAGCAAGTTGGACTATTTGTTACAGGAAAATTTGATGTATAGATTTAAAAATGATATAAGTTTTTTTTTTTTTTTTTTAGTTAGTACTCCATTATCGCATTGGCTAGCTGTTAAGGTAATGGATGTTGGTCAATAAATAAATAAATAAAAAAAAATAAATAAATAATTTTATTATTACTTTTGTATTATGGATCTCCGCAAAGTAACGCTTAATTCTATAAATTACTCGTTTAATTTAACTCGCATTTCAAATTCGAGTCAAATAACAAAATGTCGTTTTATAAATGTTTTTAAACAACACAAATTCAATGAATACTGATCTGTTATTTAAGATCTTGTAATAAACCTATTAACTGGTTGTTATTTTAATTTTATACTATATTTAATATTTAAATGAGTTAATCTTGTATGTATATAAATATATTTTCTGAATCTTGGAAAAGGTTCCAACGATTTTCCTGAAATTCAGCATGTAGGAGGTTTTGGGGGAGAAAAATTGATTTTGCTAGGTTTTATGTAAAAAAAATATTGTTTTATCCCTGTTTTTGGGCGTTAAAAAACACTAACATTTATATTGAATTGAATTTTCGCCATTAGCTGTCAAGTCGACGTAGCTTATTCGAGTAACGGGCAGCCTCGAGAAATGTGAATGCCAATGATCGATCCCCAACTAAATGATTGTTTTTTTAAGGTTTTTTTTTTGTAAAAAATTACAGAGCGAAGCTCGGTCACCCAGATATTTAATATTTAAATGAGTTAATATTGTATGTATATATATATTTTTCGGAATCTCGGAAACGGTTCGATTTCCCTGAAATGCAGTATGTAGGGAGTTTTGGGAGGAAAATGGATCTAGCTAGGTTGTATTTTTAAATAATTACTTTTATTCGAGCAAAAGGGCAGTCTAGAAAAATTAAATTATCTAGGATCGAGCCTCACCTACCTCTATTATTTATTCTTTTTTTTATTTTGTAAAACATTACGGAGCAAGGCTGGGTCAACCAGTTACTCTTTAATATTTAAAATTAACTATCTTTAATATTTAAATGAGTTAATCTTGTATATATATGTATATATTTTGTGAATCTTGGAAAAGGCTTCAACGATTTTCCTGAAATTCAGGGGAGAAAAATCGATATAGCTAGGTTTTATGTAAAAAAAATCGTTTTATCCCTGTTTTTGGGCATTAACAATGCTAAAATTAGAATTGTCACCGGTTCTTGTTTTTAATCATTAATTAATTATTAATATTAGATTCTTGGGACTATTTTAAAAGCTTTTGTCAATATTAATAATTAACTAGAATAAAGAACAGACCACCCTCATTTCTTACCGAGGTGTCGTAAACGTCGACAAAGTTAAGTTGACGTCAGGTTGCCGGCCAGTCGTAACATACGTAGCCAAATCATGTGACAACATGTTATTACACGTTTCGCCCCCACTTAGAGTAGGATAAGGGCAGAACGATGACTGATTTCCACGCGGGCGTAGCAAGCACAGTTAATTTAAACTAAATACTAGCAGACTAACCTCTTCTTACCGAGGGGTCGTCTACGGGACAAAGGTAAGTTGACGTCAGGCAGTTGGCCGGTCGTAAAAACGCAGCCAAATCATGTGACAACATGTTATAACATGTTTTGCCGACCCCACTTAGAGTGGGATAAGGGCAGGAGGATGATGAAACTATAATAAACAATAAACCACCCTCATTTCTTACCGAGGTGCCGTAAACGGCGACTAAGGTAAGTTGACGTCAGGCAGCCGGCCAGTCGTAACATACGTAGCCAAGTCATGTGACAACATGTTATTACACGTTTCGCCCCCACTTAGAGTAGGATAAGGGCAGAACGATGACTGATTTCCACGCAGGCGTAGCAAGCACAGTTAATTTTAACCAAATACTAGCAGACTAACCTCCAAGGATTTAAAACAAATATCTGTAATGGACAACTTAGTTAAACTTAATAAAACTCCAGTTTTGTTTAATTTATAAATCATTACTAAAGAATACACGACCGAGTCTCACAAACAGTACTCCGTTAACGAGCTAATGAAATATACATCGTTGTACAAAGGGTTATCCTAAAATAACATTGTAGTCTATCTATCTATACATATAATAAAATCGTTGAAATGTCAATCCTCTGTGCGTTTTTTCGCTCTAATCTAAATCTATTCTATTTATTCATTTATTATCAAATTTCACATCAACGCTTGCAGATCTAACCAAAACGCATAAATGATATAGGTAAGTATATAAAAAACAGTAAGAAACATTTACAATAGAAATTAATCTTCACTACATATTATAAAACAAAGTCCCTATATCCCTATGTACGCATAAAACTTTAAAACTACGCAACAGATTTTGATGTGGTTTTTTTTAATAGATAGAGTGATTCTAGAGGAAGGTTTGTACGTGTAATAACATTCAATACGGAGTTGAGAAATACTCTAATTTTTGAGGTTTCTGTAATTAATTACATTTTTTTCCGCTTACATTGCAAACGCAGGCTAAACCCTACGAGATTTATCAAAATAATGTACTAAGTATTTGTACATCTTGAAAAGGTCTACAGAAAAGTCCGCGATGGTATATGTCTATCTCTTATGGATAACCCACTATAGCATTTTTTGTCATTTACTTTTTACGAAAAATAATGCCCTATTTTTGAAGCAATTTTTATACAATACAGCATTAATCCTTATCCAATTAAGTACCTTAAATAAATAGTTGATTTAATATAGATCAATATGGCCGTATACAGCATGTAATTTAAGTGAACATTTTCGGAGATATTACAGATTTAAAATGCCGTGAGGACGCCGCGCTTCGCCCTATAACACTTCGACTTTAGCAGCTATGTCCCTCTTTCAAGAGTTTGTTTAAAGACATTCTGTAATTAATTGTAAAAATAAAATACATAGGGAAAATGTAAAAGTAAATAAGTAAAAATGTACTATATGAATTTAGATATTCAAAAGATAGCAAGTTTTCGGGCTCTAATTTTTTTTTTTAATTTACATTAAATACAATCACAATTTTTCGCTGTCAAACGTAAAGTCATGGTGGTTCATTTGGGGAACGGGCGGTCTAGAGGTGAAAATACCTAGGATCGAGCCCCCACCCTGCGCTATCATTTTTTACTTTTTCTTTGCAATTTTTTTTTAATTTTTTTTTTACATTATTTTAAAAATTACCGTGCAAGGTTCGGTCACCCATGTGCTAAAATTGAAATACGCAATTGATGTATGGGATGCGATAAAATTATAACACTTAAAAATGATTTTAAATATCAGCGATGATCGTTGCTTTTGTGATCATATATAACGATCATCGACTGTTATTAGAAACATGTTTCTACTGACGCTATTTTTGCCAATTTTTAAGGTCATTTACCTTTAAATAATTTATAGAATTAGGCGTTACTTTGCGGAGATCCATAATACAAAAGTAATGACAAAATTATTTTGCTATAATCCGCAATTAAATAAAAAATAAAAAATATATATTGCTAAATGTAGAGTGGACAATCAGTTTTTATACTTGATACATGCAGGATTCGTACAAACCTTAACAAACCTCCACCACCGCCGCCACAATACACAAGCACTACATACGTTCACTATCACAAACTCATCAATCATTTCGTCCCGCAACCGAAGCATCATCAGGAGATAGACTCCACGACTAATATCGCAAAGGATTGCGCACTCTACATTTAGCATTATATATATTTTCTATTTTACTTCATCGCGGATTATAGCAAAATAATTTTATTATTACTTTTGTTTTCATTTACCTTTATTATGTGCCCTCACAGAAATCATGTATTCCTATAAGAATTTCGGAATAAAAACTACATTCAAATTCAAATTCAAAATATTCTTTATTCAAATAAACTTGTAAACAAGTGCTTTTGAATCGTCAACTCTACTGCTGGTTCGGAAAGCTGTTCCTACCGAGAAGAGCCAGCAAGAAACTCGGCGGTTGCTCTTTTTAAAAAAAATATTAAATAAAAAATATTATTTACATTAAGTCGTTACTGTCTTGTACAGGTTCAAAGAGAGCTATATCCACAATAACAACACATAAAACACTATTATATAAAGAGGCAATATTGTGTAAAAATTTCAAATCATTCCATTGCTTAATTTTTGAGTTTTGCGAATACAAACATACAGGTTCGTATGGCGCTTGGATCCACCTCGTAGGGGTCTGCTAACGCTGCGTTTGCTTATGCGAGTTCATTTAAACATCTTAAGACCCCAACACTCCTCGTATCTTCATATTATTTGCCACCTCGGGAATCATATGTTCCCATGGGAATATCGAAATTAAAAGTACATAAAAACACTCTTATATAAAGAGGCAATATTGTGTGAAAATTTCAAACCATTCCATTGCTTAGTTTTTGAGTTTTGCAAATACAAACATACAGGTTTGTATTTCGCTTGGATCCACCTCGTAGGGGTCTGCTAACGCTGCGTTTGCTAATGCGAGGTCATTTAAACATCTTAAGACCCCAACACTCCTCGTATCTTCATATTATTTGCCACCTCGGGAATCATATGTTCCCATGGGAATTTTGAAATAAAAACTATATAAAAACACTCTTATATAAAGAGACAATATTGTGTGAAAATTTCAAATTATTCCATTGCTTAGTTTTTGAGTTTTGCAAATACAAACATACAGGTTTGTATGGCGCTTGAATCCGCCTCGTAGGGGTCTACTGATGCTGCGTTTGCTAATGCGAGGTCATTTAAACATCTTAAGACCCCAACGCTCCTCGTATCTTCATATTATTTGCCACCTCGGGAATCATATGTTCCCATGGGAATATCGAAATTAAAAGTACATAAAAACACTCTTATATAAAGAGGCAATATTGTGTGAAAATTTCAAATCATTCAATTGCTTAGTTTTTGAGTTTTGCGAATACAAACATACAATAAGTCTACCGACGCTGCGTTTTCCGGTCCGAGGTCGCCATTCAAGTACCTTAGGTTAGGGATGTGACTTGGACTAGAAAAAATCGATTAATAAATAATCGATTTTTATCCCCGGAAAAATAATCGATTTTTAAAAAATCGATTTTTTTGTTACGATATAATCGATTTTTTTCTGACTCTTTCAAAAGTTGTGTTTTTTAATATTAATAATTAATTACAATAAAGGCTTATTAAAGTGTGGACAACTACCAACAAATAATATCAGATGCGCTGTTTGTGAAATTAGACTAAAATGTGTAGTTTGGCTAAATTTCATCCAACAATGTAAATCTGATCTTAAAAAAAAAGAAAAAGAGTAAAAAAAGGGATACCCAAAAAAATCGATTTTAGATGAAAAAATAATCGATTCTTAAAAATCGATTATTTTCAAATATATCTAATCTTAAAAAACAAGAAAAAGAGCAAAAAAGAAATAAGGATACCCAAAATAATCGATTTTAAAAAAATCCATTTTTGATGAAAAAATAATCGATTATTAAAAATCGATTATTTTAAAATCGATTATTTTTTCACATCGCTACCTTAGGTTTACGTCCTTATAATCTTGCGAATCTCTACGCTCTACGAAGATCAATTATTCCCTTTAAAGCTTACCGTATAGATATTAATGTACCAAACTAATTGCTATATTAAATATTCAGTGTACAAGCTACTGAACCATAGTAATTAAAGTTGATGCGCTGAAGTTTCAATTCTATTGTATTACATTAAGGTTGAGATTCAATTGAGTTGCTCTCAATTTTCTAACCTTACAACGCTGAATACAGAATGCTCCAGAAACCTTGTAACACCGAATTTAATGTAACTAGGGTGTGTTAAATGATTTAAAAATGAACAGACGGACTTGACGTAGTTTTGAAAAAAATTTCGATTATCCTTGATGTCATAAATGAAAAACAATGAATAATTTCAGAAAAAAAAAATTAAAGTTTATTAGCAATTTGGGCTACAAATTACTAGCCTAGCAACTTACCTAAGTCGCCTTTTACGACACCTCGATAAAAAATGAGGGTACTCTATTTTACTCAGCCGGATACCACACGGTGGGTCAATTTACCTTAATCGCCTTTTACGACACCTCGGTAAGAAATGAGGGTAGTCTATTTTACTCAGTCGGATACCACACGGCGAATCAACTTACCTTAGTCGCCTTTTACGACACCTCGATAAGAAATGAGGGTGGTCTATTCTACTCAGCCGGATACCACTCGGCGAATCAACTTAACTTAGTCGCCTTTTACGACACCTCGATAAGAAACGAGGGTGGTCTATTCAACTCAGCCGGATACTGCACGGCGGGCCAACTTACCTTAGTCGCCTTTTACGCCACCTCGATAAGAAACGAGGGTGGTCTATTCTACTCAGCCGGATACCGCGCGAATCTATATACTCGTATTTACCTATCGTATTATCCTTGATGTCATAGATAAAAAACAATAAATAGAGTTTCAGAAAAAAAAAAAAGTTTATTTAATTTGGGTAACAAATTACTAGAGATACTAGGAAATTATGAGTAAAAAAAAAAGAGTAAATAAATTGACTTTTTTCTCTTCGAAATAAATTGATTTTTAAAATCGATATATTTGTATCAAAATAATCGATTAACAACACCTAATCGATTTTTTATGACTATTTGAACATTTGCCTTTTATTAAATTATTAATTAATTACAATAAAGGCTTATTAAAGTGGACATCTACTAAGAAATAATATCAGATGCGCTGTTTGTGAAATTGATTAAAATGTGTAGTTTAGCTAAATTGGTTTCATCCAACAATGCATATTTAATTTTAAAAAACAAGAAAAAAGAGTTAAAAAGAAAAAGAGTATAATTAAAAAAAACGATTTTTTAAAAATTACTAGTAAACTTGTTAACCCCTCCAGCTTAAGCTAAATGCTAGTGGGTTCACGTCGGTAGTATAATAGCCTGGAATCGAACCCACGACCTACCATTTACCCTTACCATTCCGCTATCGCCGCTTCAAATGGAAGAAGACCACTAAAATCATTACATAGTATAAAACAAAGTCGCTTTCTGTGTCTGTCCCCATGTCCCTATATACCTACGTATGTTAAAATCTTTAAAACTACGCAGTAGATTTTGTTTTTTTAATAGATAGAGTGATTAAAGAGGAAGGTTTATATAAATAAATATATGGGACACTTACACACACGGTCGTCCCCAAAGTAAGTAACTTAATACTTTTGTTATGGACAGACAACTGGTGAATATATACTTATATATTTTTTAAATACATACTTAAATACAAATATACACCCAGGCTCAAAGGCCAACAAATACATTTATAGGAAATGTTGGCCCTGAAGCTAGCTAGTCGGAGCTGAAGGCAGGGTCACTACCCACTGCGCCAACAGGCCAGTCCAATATGTTTCAATATGTATAATAACATTCAATATGGAGTAGAGAAATACTATAATTTTTGAGGTTTCTAATGTGATGTCGTAAATAATTACATTTTTTTCCGCTTACATTGCAAACGCAGGCTGAACCCTACGAGATTTATCAAAATAATGTACTAAGTATTTGTACACTTTGAAAAGGTCTACAGCCAACTCAGTGATGGTATATGTCTATCTCTTATGGATAACCCACAATAGCATTTTTTGTCATTTTCTTTTTAAGAAAAATAATGCCTTTTTTTCGAAGCAAATTGAAACATTACAGCATTAATCCTTATCCAATTAAGTACCTTAAATACATTATTGATTTAATATATATCAATATGGCCGTTTACAGCATGTTATTTAAATGAACATTGTCGAAGATATTACAAATTTAAAATGCAGGTTTTTGTACACCTTGAAAAGGTCTACAGAAAACGCACGCTAAGATCAATAGGAGAGGAGCAGTAATAAAAACATATTGCAAAATTTAAAACTTTCCTTGCGCTAAGTAAACGGTGAAGCAGTTGGCACAGCTAGTAAAACATATAACATTAATAGTAGAACTTGTTTCAACAAGTTGATATAAGAATTACCAATCACTTACAGTTACAACAGATTCCCTTAGGCCCTGACATCTAATACAAAAACTGTTTACATCTAGTCAAATATACCACTTTACATTTTTAGTTCTAGCCACGAACAAATACGGTATTTGTATATACCAGGTGTCTGCAACCTTTTGCCATATGCCAAATATTACAATTTTATTGTGGTATCCGGCTGAGTAGAATAGACCAACCTCATTTCTTATCAAGATATCGTAAAAGACGACTAAGGTAAGTCGACCCGCCGTGTGGTATCCGGTTTAGTAGAATAGAACAACCTCATTTCTTACCGAGGTGTCGTAAGAGGCGACTAAGGTAAGTTGACTCACAGTGTAGTGTCCGGCTGAGAAGAATAGACCAACCTCATTCCTTACAGAGGTGTCGTGAGAGGCGATTAAGGTAAATCGACCTGCCGTGTGGTATCCGGCTGACCAAAATAGACCAACCTTATTTCTTACTGAGGTGTCGTAAAAGGCGACTAAAATAAGTTGATCCACCGTGTGGTATCCGGTTGAGTAGAATAGACGACTAAGGTAAGATGACGCCAGGCTGGCGGCCGGTCGTAGAAACGAAAATCCGAAATCCCTAAACCACCTTCCAAATAATAAAGATTATTTGGAAGTTAAAAAAATCCCGATTTTAAAAATCTTTTCAGCTTCATACAAGACTACGGTTTAATAAAGTAAAATTGAAAATGCTTAAAAGATTGACCGCCGAGTTTCCATTGCATTCCGAACCAGTTGTAGCTTCATTAATCATATTGATCATTGACTATTCAAAAGTGCTTGAAAGAGCTTATTTGAAAAAAAATATTTTGATTTGTTTTAATTTGGCGGGTAGTGTTAGTAGTTTTTACTAATCCTACATGTATCAGGTATGAGAACGGAGAGTACACTCTACATTTAGCATTACATATACTTTCTTTTATCGGTGATTAATTATTAAATATTCTCATTACTTAAGTATTATAGATTTCGGTAAGGAAACGCCTAATTATATTAATTACTAGGAGTCCCGCCCCAGCTTCGCACGGGTATAAAGCATATAGCCTATGTTACTCAGTGATAATCACAGTATTTCTCTACTCCATATTGAATTTAATTATACATATAAACCTTCCTCTTCAATCACTCTATATATTTAAAAAAAACCGCATCAAAATCTGTTGCGTAGTTTTAAAGATTTAAGCAAACATAGAGATATGAGGACAGACAGAGAAAGCGACTTTGTTTTATACTATGTAGTAACGTTTATAGCTACTACTATTTTGATAATTGTCAAATTTTTACCATACTTACCCAAAGACTAAATTACGTTTAGCTGTCATTTATGTTTTGCTTTTCCATGTCATAGTCGTTTTTGTTGTACCACGTTTTATAGTGACTTGACGGGATAAAATAAATGCGGTCGAACGGGATAAAAAATATCCTATGTCCGTCTCCTGGTTCTAAGCCACCCTGTCCACCAATTTTCAGCCAAATTTGTTCATCCGTTCTTGAGTTATAAATAGTGTAACTAAGACCAACTTTCTTTTATATATATAGATTTAAAATGTTTTTTAATGAATAATATTATTAAAACTAATAATATTATTAATGCATATGGAATTAAAGTAACAAGTAGTAAGGCTGAGTAGAATAGACCAACCTCATTTGTTACCGAGGTGTCGTAAAAGGCGACTAAGGGAAGTTGAACCACAGTGTGGTATCCGGTTTAGTAGAATAGACCACCCTGTTTCTTACCGAGGTGTCGTTAAATACGACTGAGGTAAGTTGACGTCAGGCAAGCGGCCGGTCGTAAAAACGAAGCGAAATCATGTGACAGCATGTTTATAACATGTTGTACCGACCCCACTTAGAGTGGGATAAGGGCAGGAAGATGATGGAATTAAAGTAACACTCGCGAGCCGCAGGTTACCAACCCCTGGCATATAGAAAGATTACACTAATAGTAATATTTTATAATGTATTAAATTTTACATTACAAACGAAAATCGCCTTTATTTCTTTCATGACAAGACATCAAATTCCTTGTACGAATATTTCAGTATAATTCATTACGTCTCAAACAACAATTTCGGTTATTAAATTTTGAACTGTAATCCAATATGTATTAAGTTAGTTTTCGCATGTTTATAGATTTGCCAATGGTAAGTGATCTACGCGCTAAAGAGATAGTTAACGGAAAGTTCAAATAGGGTTGTGATGTGTGTCAGAGAATATCGATAATTTTTTATCAATATTTTTTGTTATTCATAACGAACGACAAAGTACATGCCAAATTTCAACATAATATAAATATGTAGGAAATAATAGAGAAAAAACCACAAATATATTTATTTATTTATCATTTATTATACACGGTACGGTATAAAATACGGGAACAAGACGAGCAAAAGTAAAAAAGGAAAGTAGCGGAATGTTACTATCCCACTGCTGGGCACAGACCTAACTCACAAATAAGACAGCGGGAAGTGGGTAAAATTTAACTTGCAAGATTCCACCCTCACATTCATACACTGTAAGTCGAATAAAAGCTTTTAACAAATCAAGTTAAAAATGCTTTTAAATTTTTTTTTATCAGAATATCATGCATGCCCTTACTGTTAACCATTGTTCCTTCGTCTGGAGCCAATCCTGTCATCAGGTCATGCTTATCATAAACATTGTCATCGGGACTGGACCAATATGTATCATCTCAATCGGACACCGGGAAGTGGATCAAATTAAACTTGCAACATTGCACCTTTGCATACATACACGGAATGATAAATTATTTACGAGTATATGTAATTTTATTCGTAGGTAACTGTTAACGGTTTAAGTTACTTTTTATTGTATTATACTTATAAAAGTTTCTATGTATATACTCTATGTTTTCATCATCATCATCCTCCTGCCCTTATCCTACTCTAAGTAAGGTCAGCACAACATGTTATAAACATGCTGTCACGAGATTTAGCTGCGTTTTTACGACCGGCCGCCTGCCTTACCTCAACTTACCTTAGCCATATTCGACGACACCTCGGTAAGAAAGAGGGTGGTCTATTTTACTAAACCAGATACCACACGGTGGGTCAATTTACCTTAGTCGCCTTTTACGACACCTCGGTAAGAAATGAGGTTGGTGAATTCTACTCAGCCGGATACCACACGGCGCGTCGACTCACCTTAGTTGCCTTTTACGATACCTCAGTAAGAAAAGAGATTGGTACTATTCTATTCAGCCGGATACCACACGGCGAATATACTATATGTTTTCAAAATATTTAAATAAAAAAAATTAGAATATATTACCGCACGAGGAATATGATACTAAGGAATACGTCACATCTCGTGATATACAGTAATTAATAATCAATATTTATATCAAAAGTTATAGATTATGATTTAGATGTTTAAAATTTCAATAATTTAGTTAGTCTTTTGACATAATTATATGGGCGCTAGCGATTGTGACGCCATCTTAAAGTCGTTAGAAATGGAAATAGTCAAATGTGACCTCTTTAGTTATTTAATACCAAAAACGCGGTAATCACGTGACCTAGCAAAGGAGGGGATTGACAATCGTGTATAAAATATCCTAGCTTGCCATAGAGAAATAGTCTTGCTGTAATATTTAAATATAACGATTATTATACTGTTACGCTGTTGGATTAGTTCATTATTGTATGGTTATTAAACGTCCACGTGTCTAAGTCATGTTACAACATGTGTAAGGGAGTTCTGTTACTGTGGTTAAACAGTGCTCTTGTTTAGTGTTGGGGCTCTCGCGTTTTCTTCTTGTTTTACAAATATTATTAAAAAAAATTAATTAAAAAATGTATTTATCGATATATCCGATGAACATCACTATAGTGTAAGCGGTAGCTCAACAGCTCACTGCATCTTGTTTATATTAATTCCGATTGAAATTTCACCTCAACATTCGCTATTTGGTGCAAAATTTGAACGAGGAAGCTATATTTATTGATCTTGATAAAATACCGCTGGTTTTTAAAATAATACAAAAATAATGGTTTATTATTTAACTATAATCCATGATGAGGACATGTTTTAAAAAAGTTCATACTGTTAACACACACTATATACAATAACACGATATAATAGGAATACCACAATTCCCGTTCCGAGATGCACTTCTCTTGAATGACGAACAAAGACTGACTGTCACTGAAACGTTTTATCAATAGGAAGACTCAACCGGAAACAACACGTCACAGTGTTGGTACCATTTTAATCAAAAAGGGCGCGATACTCTTGTTTCATGACTGTGTTGCTATAAAATACAAAGCGGAAGTCAATGGCGACAACAATACGTGATTTAATTTTTACGACCTCCCTGACGTCAACTTACCTTAGTCACCTTTTACATACGTCGGTTAGAATTGAGGGTAGTCTGTCTATTCTACTCAGACGAAGCTACTCACCCGGACAACGCGAATTTATATACTTGTATTTACGAAACCAAAATAATTAAAAAAAATGATTTTTTTTTAAATGTCTGCTTCAAATACAGAAAACTGTTGCGGAGTCGTTAAAAAATTAAACTACCCTCGCAAATTATTAGTTTCGCTTCGATGAAGTTGAAAAAACTGTATTGTATAGGTCCAGTTAAATTTAGACGCGTCACGGAGCTAATAAGAAAGAAAGACGGATTGAAGGAAAACTGAAAAACAATAAATGTAACATAACGTACTGTTAAACGCTAAACAATCTTTTTATATAATTAAACATGTATAGCTCACTAATCTACTCAACCATAGATGGCGCTGCATGGCGTTATATTAAATCGAAATCGCGCTAAGAAGATTATTTGTCTCAGACATAGGTAGGGCTATGAGATGTAAATAAAATCGAGATTTGTATTCTTGCGATTGTAGTTTCATTTCTCCTATCGGCTCAGTGTGGGTGTGTTCACTGTTCACGTACTCGTAATTAGGGATGTGACTTTGCGTAGAAAAATCGATTAATAAATAATCGATTTTTAATTAAATCGATTAATAAATAATCGATTTTTTCGTACCAAAATAATCGATTAATAATAATCGTTTTTTTCTGACTATTTGAGTAGTAGTAAAGTAGCGGCCTGTTATTATCCCACTGCGGCGAATAGGCCTCTTCTCTCCGTTATAAGAGAGAAGGATTGCAGCTAAGACCTACCACGCTGCTCCAATGATTGGTAGGTTACACATATCTCCAGAATTCTCTAGAGATATGCAGGTTTCCTCATGATGTTTTCCTTCACCGAAAAGCGTGTGATAAATTGCATTATCAATTAGACACATAAGTTTTAACAGAAAAACTCATTGGTGTCTGCCCGGGTTTGAACCCGTGACCTCCTCGAAAGAGTCGCACGGTGTTACCGCTGGGCTACCACAGCTTAATGTAACATAATGTACTCGTAATTAGGGATGTGACTTTGCGTAGAAAAATCGATTATTAAATAATCGATTTTTTCGTACCAAAATAATCGATTAATAATAATCGTTTTTTTCTGACTATTTGAGTAGTAGTAAAGTAAAGTAGCGGCCTGTTATTATCCCACTGCTGGGAATAGGCCTCTTCTCTCCGTTATAAGAGAGAAGGATTGGAGCTAAGACCTACCACGCTGCTCCAATGCGGATTGGTAGGTTACACATATCCCTAGGATTCTTTAGAGATATGCAGGTTTCCTCACGATGTTTTCCTTCACTGAAAAGCGTGTGATAAATTGCAATTATCAATTAGACACATAAGTTTTTATTATATTTGAGTAGGTGTCTTTTTAATTTATTTATTATATAAATTTGTGAGTATGGATGTATGTTTGTTACTCTTTTACGGCGAATCCGCTGAACCAACATTGATGAAACTTGGCTCAATAATATCAATCTATCACGCAACAGCTGTGGTAGCCTAGCGGTAGCACCGTGCGACTCTTTCGAGGAGGTCACGGGTTCAAACCCCGGGCAGACACCAATGAGTTTTTCTGTTAAAACTTATGTGTCTAATTGGTAATTGCAATTTATCACACTTTTCGGTGAAGAAAAACATCGTAATCTGCATATCTCTAGAGAATTCTGGAGATATGTGTAACCTACCAATCATTGGAGCGTGGTAGGTTTTAGCTCCAAACCTTCTCTCCAAAAACGGAGAGAAGAGGCCTATTCTCAGCAGTGGGATAGTAACAGGCCGCTACTTACTTTACGCAACAGCTGTCCACGCGAAGTTGCGAGTAAAAGCTAGTAATAAAAACGCGTATTAAAATTGCGATATCTGTTTCCTTTTGTTGATCCGAGGACGCAGTATTTGTTGAAAGCTTGACCCGGTTCTCTACGGTCGGGGATATTTTTGCAAACTTTGAAAAGATCTGACCGTACTACTCAGTCGGAATTTACTTTGTTGACGACCTTGTTCGAGTCTCGCTGAATATTTTGAAAAAAAAAACATCAAATCTAGATATAATATAGTATATATAATTTATAGAATTAGGCGTTACTTTGCGGAGATCCATAATACAAAAGTAATAATAAAATTATTTTGCTATAATCCGCGAAGAAGTAAAATAGAAAATATATATATAATGCTAAATGTAGAGTGGAAAATCGGTTATCATACCTGATACATGCAGGATTCGTAAAAAACACATGCACAAACCTCCACCACCGCCACCACAATACACAAGCACTATATACGTTCACTATCACAGACTCAACAATCGTTTCGCCCCGCAACCGAAGCATCATCAGGAAATAGACTCCACGACCAAAATCGCAAAGCGATTTTGCGACTTTGCGACTTTTGTACTTTTGTACAGTTGAATGTGCAAAGGGCGTCTGATCACGCTGTTGTGATCTTTTCCAGACAACACTTTGAAAGAGAGGATCTTTTGTATAATTATCTACGGGATGACAAATGCACGCAGATAAGTAAGCAAAAGAAGAGTAAATAAATAGTAACAACTAAATACAAGTATAAATAAAAACAAATAGAGAAAAAATAAATCAAAAAGATAAAGAAGCAAAATAAATAAATGGTAACAATGCCAGTAACAATGAAGTACATTTTTGTTTTTTTTTTAAATTTTTATTCTCTTTCTTTATGTATTATTTATTCATGATAATAAAATACTTTTTATACGCCGTGTGGTATCCGGCTGAATAGAATAGTACCACCCTCATTTCTTACCGAGGTGTCGTAAAATACAACAAAGGTAAGTTGATGTCAGGCAGGCGGTCGGTCGTAAAAAACGTAGTCAAATCATGTGACATCATGTTTATTACATGTTGTGCCGACCCCACTTAGAGTGGGATAAGGGCAGGAAGGTGATGTGTGGTGGTTTATAAAATACTTTTTATATATCTGTCTAATATTAATATTTATTTTGTATCTTTGAATTACGTTCATCAATGCCTAAATTACTTCAGCTAAAAAGTAATTCGAGATTAGCTCAGTTACAGATTTCAAATATTAGCTTTATTAGTCCCATTTTCATTACTTTACATATTGGGCCCAAAATTAGATAACTTAATATAGCTATTGATTTATTTATTAGGACATCCAGTAGTTGCTACATATAAAACTAACGTATAATAAAAATAGACACAAAAAATAAATTAATATGTACTACTTATAAAGGTATCACGGCATGCACCAAAAATTTTTTAAACAATTTAAATAAAAAGATTACATAAAGATATAAGAAAACAGTTAAAAGTTAATAGGTAAAAAAAAACAATAACATTTTCTGTAAACGAAACACATAAAGATATTATATTATTATCGATTGCATCAAATTAACCGCCTCTTAACAAATCTTACTGTCTTTTTTTTGAATTTTCGTAAAGTGTCGTGAAAAATATCCACTTCTCCGCAGATGGAATTAAATGATTTAGGCAACCTAGACATATACCTTAACTATATATACTACTAGTGGTCCGGCTCCGGCTTCGCACGGGTATAAAATATATAGCCTATGTCACTCAGTGAAAAAAATGATTAAAAGCTGTCCAATAGTTTTGTTTTATTCATTACTGCCCGTGGCCCGCCCGCGTTAAATTTGGATTAAAACAATTCCCCTTACCCTATAACATGAAGATTCCCTGCTATCTTTGGAATATCTCAACTCATATACTACAGTTATTCCATGTCATATTCGTTTTTGTTATACCACGTTTTATAGTGACTTGACGGGATAAAATAAATGCTGTCAAACGGGATAAAAAGTATCCTATGTCCGTTTCCTGGTTCTAAGCAACTTCTTCACCAATTTTTAGCCGAATTGGTTCATCCGTTCTTGAGTTATAAATAGTGTAACTAAGACCAACTTTCTTTTATATATATAGATAACTATAACTTAACTTACCTTTAGCTGCGCTCGTACAGGCATTGCTGACTCCCAATGCTGCTGTTACCTGGAACAAGAGAAAAGCTAGTTATACCTTCCAGTACAGCATTATGTCATATGGAATATCGTGTGTGGCAAAGCGGAAGATATAGAAAAGATTTTTCCTGCTCAATAAAGAACTATACGGGCTATCTGTAATATGAAGCAACATGAGTCCCTTCGATATTATTTTTTCTTCTTTTATAGTTTTTTTTTTATTTTATAAAAAACTAGCGGCCTGCCCCTGCTTCGCACGGGTATAAAATATATAGCCCATGTAACTCAGTGAAAAAAAATTTATTAAAATCAATCCAGTAGTTTTGAGTTATTCATTACTGCCCGTGGCCCGCAAGCGTTGAATTTGGAGAAAAACAATTCCCAAATCCCTATACTAAGAAGATTTCCTGCTATTTTTGGAATATCTAATTCATATACTACATATTTACTTATTTATTTTTACATTTTTCCCTATGAATTTTATTTTTACAATTAATTACAGAATATCTCTATATACAAAATTGACAGCTTCCTTGTCATTAAACAAACTCTTGAAAGAACGACATATAGTTGCTAAATTCGAAGCGTTATTGGGCAGAGCGCGGCGTCCTCACGGCATTTTAAATCTGTAATATCTCCGAAAATGTTCACTTAAATTACATGCTGTAAACGGCCATATTGATCTATATTAAATCAACTATTTATTTAAGGTACTTAATTGGATAAGGATTAATGCTGTATTGTATAAAAATTGCTTCAAAAATAAGGCATTATTTTTCGTAAATAGTAAATGACAAAAAATGCTATAGTGGGTTATCCATAAGAGATAGACATATACCATCGCGGACTCTTCTGTAGACCTTTTCAAGGTGTACAAATACTTAGTACATCATTTTGATAAATCTCGTAGAGTTTAGCCTGCGAATAATGCAGCAGCAATGTAGGCCGAAATTACATCAGTGATATATTTTTTCTGAATTTTGGACGCGGCTCCAACAATTTTCATTAAATTCAGCATGTTTGAGGTTTTGGGTGAGAAAAATCGATTTAGTTAAGTTTATAAAAATCTTTTTATCCCTGTTTTTGGGCATTAAAAAAATACTTAAATTTACATTGAATATATACAAAACTGTGATGTGTATAAGCTGTGATGGCCTAGCGGTGCGACCATGTGAATCTCTAGAGACGATCATGGGTTTAAACGCGGGCAGACACCAATGAGTTTTTCTATTAAAACTTATGTTCTAATTGATAATTGCAATTTATCACACGCTTTTCGGTGAAGGAAAACATCGTGAGGAAACCTGCATATCTCTAGAGAATTCTGGGGATATGTGTAACCTACCAATCCGCATTGGAGCAGCGTGGTAGGTCTTAGCTCCAATCCTTCTCTCCAATAACGGAGAGAAGAGGCCTATTCTCAGCAGTGGGATAGTAATAGGCCGCTACTTACTTACTACTTACTAAGTTTATAAAAATCTTTTCATCCCTGTTTTTGGGCATTAGAAAAATACTAAAATTTACATTGAATATATACAAAACAATTATTTATTTATAAAATTATTAATTATTAAATATTCTTTTTTATATATATATCCTCCTACCCTTATCCCACTCTAAGTGGGGTCGGCACAACATATTATAAACATGCTGTAACATGATTTGGCTGCGTTTTTACGACTGGCCGCCTGCCTGACGTCAACTTACCGCTGTCGTATTTTACGACACCTCGGTAAGAAGGAGGGTGGTCTATTCTACTAAACCGGATACCACACGGTGGGTCAACTTACCTTAGTCGCCTTTTACGATACCTCGGTAAGAAATGAGGATGGTCTATTCTACTCAGTCGGATACCACACGGCGGGTCGACTTACCTTAGTCGCCTTTTACGACACCTCGGTAATAAATGAGGGTGGTACTAATCTATTCAGCCGGATACCATACGGCGTTAAGTTAGGTTGACGTCAGGCAGGCGGCCGGTCGTAAAATACGCAGCCAGATCATCTGACAACATGTTTATAACATGTTGCGCCGACCCCACTTAGAGTGGGATAAGGGCAGGAAGATGATGACCTTATACATACACCATCCACCCCTTAACCTAATCACGGTTCATATTACGTGTAAAGCCGTACAAAATGCACTAGTCGTAGAACAAGTCTTATAACTTACCTTGTCTCTGGGTTAGAACGACGCCGGAGGGCTACATCTGACTAATTACAGCGGCCAGGTACAACGGAGGTTGGCCACGTTTCCATTTGATGCGCACGAAAATAATGACGTATGAAAATAGCCTTAATAAAGTCGGACGAACGACGTAACTAGTAATCTAGTAATGTAATCTTCGGGTAATCGCCACGAGACGACGTTTGTTTCAAAATCAAGTTCAAATTCAAAATATTCTTTATTCAAAAAACTTGTAAACAAGTGCTTTTGAATCGTCAACTCTACTGCTGGTTCGGAAAGCTTTTCCTACCGAGAAGAGCCAGCAAGAAACTCGGCGGTTGCTCTTTTAAAAATATAATTCTTAATACTATTTACATTAAGTCGTTACTGTCTTGTACAGGGTCGGACAGTAGCTATATCCACGCATTCTTGTCGTCCAAATAATCCTCAACAGTATAGTAGGCTTTCGGTATCAGCCTCTCTTTAATAGTGTTTTTAAACTACTGTAATTGCAAAGCTAAAATTGATTGCGGAATTTCATTATAGAATCTTATACCCAAACCCACAAACGAATTTCGTACCTTTGCAAGGCGCAAAGCAGGTGCCGTCATCTTATGTCGGTTCTTTTTTTAGTGTTATAGCGCGTGTTGAGTCTATGATGTGACATAGTAAGTCCGCTGCATGTCGCAGCAAGCGCGCAGTGAGTCCATCAAGTATCACTTACATGTGTCGCAACGGATGCTGAGACAGTCACATATGATTTAAAGAATTAGGCTTGATGATAACCTTAATAAAGTCGGACGAACGACGCAACTAGTCTGCTGTAATATTTGGATAATTGCAACGAGACGAAAATTATTTAAAGAGTAATAAAATGCGTAAATTCCCGGACCTTTATGTTAATGTCAGAATGCGAAAACTTCCCGTAAAATAGTTTGGATTTGCTGAGAGTACGTCATAAGTTGTAACGCGTGTTGAGTCTATAACGTGATGTAGTAAGTCTGCTGCATGTCGCAGTAAGCGCTCAGCGGGTCCATCACATGTCGCAACGGACGCTCAATGCGTAAATCACATATCACATACATGTGTCGCAACGGATGCTGAGACAGTCGCATATGATTTATAGAATTAGGCATTTTTTTATGGAATAGGATGGCAAACGAGCATACGGTGCACCTCAAGTAATCACCGCCGCCCACGAACTCTCGCAGAGCGAGTGTGATGCCGTCCTTTAAAAAGGTGGAAAAAAAATCCGGCATTATTTGAAGGTGCTTATGTTGTACCGATCCGGAAACGACGCCAAAGAGAAATCGTTCCATAAAATGGTGGTGTGCGGAATGAAATTATTTGAAAACCGCAGGCTTGAAGATACCCTTAATAAAGTCGGGCGAAGGATGAAACTAGTCTTCTATAATCGTCGGGTAATTGCCACTACGCAAAAATTATTTACAGAGTATAATAAATAATACGACAAAGTCCCGCAAACTCGTCTGGATTTGCTGAAAAACGTCGCAAGTTGTAGCGTGTGTTGAGTCTATGATGTGACATAGTAAGTCCGTTGCATGTCACAGCAAGCTCGCAAGGAATCCATAGCGTGTCGCATTGGACGCTCAATGCGTCCATCACATATCTGACACATGTGTCGCAACGGATGTTGAGACAGTCACATATAATTTAGAGAATTAGGCTTGAAGATAAGATAAGGATTTTGTTTTTTTTTGCGTTACGATGCGACTGACGCGCAGTGGGTAGTGACGGGTCGAGGGTTCGATTCCCGCCGAGAGCCAAAACTTTTTCTACAAATCAACTTGTTGATTCTTTGAGTCTGGCTATGTATTAATATTTAAGTATGTATTAAAAACTTGACACCAATGAGTTTTTCTATTAAAATTTATGTGTCTAATTGATAATTGCAATTTATCACACGCTTTTCGGTGAAGGAAAACATCGTGAGGAAACCTGCATATCTCTAGAGAATTCCGAGAATATGTGTAACCTACCAATCCGCATTGGAGCAGCGTGGTAGGTCTTAGCTCCAACCCTTCTCTCCAAAATGGAGAGAGGAGGCCTATGCCCAGCAGTGGGATAGTAACAGGCCGTTACTTACTTACTTACTTAAAAACTTATATATGTATTGACCAGTTGTCTGTCTACCATACCACAAGTATTAAGTTGCTTACTTTGGGGACGGACGACCGTGTGTGTAAGTGTCCCATATATTTATTATTTATTTATGAATTACAGAAATTAGCTACCCGTCGTATAACAATGGACACGCGCACGCCCGAGGCAAGCAAGCCTCATAATAAGCATTGTTTAATTTCATAGAAGACAACATTTCTGTTTAGTTCTTAATCTTGATATAACCTTTACAAAGCTATCAAACTAGCTTTTACCCGAACTTTGTTCGCGTTGACTGTTGTCGTGTGATAGATCGATAATAGATGGCGCTTTTCAATGTCATCCTATTCCTGTATAATTAACAGGATTTCTATAGCCTATATGTTATTCCGGTGTATGAGAAATAATTGTGGCAAATTTCATCAATATTGGTTCAGCGGATTCATAAAAGACACATAAAAGGCTTTAAGGTAGGCTTACCATAATTACGAAGAGCCAAACCGGGACGCAGAATAGAAAGAGGCTCCTTTTTATTTTGTTTTTCGCTTAATTTGTGTTTTTTATATTTGAAATGAAATCAAAATTATTATGAATTGAAAACATATTAATAAATGTGAATATATTTTTTATTAAAAAGAAAAAGAGACAATGTACAATTAATACAAAAAACACTAAAAATTTGCCCGGTTTTATTATTCAACCACGCTTGCTTTATATTTTTCACTAGAGTGCACTTTCTTCAGAATCGTTTTGTCGTGCTTAATTTTGTCATAAAATTCACTGCATAACATGTTCAAGTTAAGTTACCACGTAACCAAGGCTTCCACAACGCATTCTTCCATCTTCCCCCGATCGTCAGACCACATTCAAGTTTTCTCGGTGCTGTACAAGTTTGACCGGGACGCTAATGTACCGGCCGGGACGCCGGGACAGGGATCTCAAACCGGGACTATCCCGGTCAAACCGGGACGTATGGTAAGCTTACTTTAAGGGAGTGTCAGATAATGTTATTATATACATATCCTCCTGCCCTTATCCCAACTCTAAGTGGGGTCGGCACAACATGTTATTAACATGTTGTGCCATGATTTGGCTACATATTTTACGACCGGCCGCCTGTTTCCTATTTGTTATCGTTTTATAATTTTTTATATTTTTATGTCCATATTTTTATGTACAAAGGTACATAAGTCGTTTGTGGGTTTAGGTTAATGATTATATAATAACATTCCGCAATCAATTTTAGCTTTGCCATTATAGCAGTTTAAATACTCCAGAGGATTCTGTTGAGTACTACCTAGATGGTAAGAATGTGAGGATATAGCTCTCTTCGAACCTGTAAAGTAGCGGCCTGTTACTATCCCACTGCTGGGAATAGGCCTCTTCTCTCCGTTTTTGGAGAGAAGGATTGGTGCTAAGACCTACCACGCTGCTCCAATGCGGATTGGTAGGTTACACTTATCTCCAGAATTCTCTACAGATATGCAGGTTTCGTCACGATGTTTTCCTTCACCGAAAAGCGTGTGATAAATTGCAGTTATCAATTAGACACATAAGTTTTAACAGAAAAACTCATTGGTGTCTGCCCGGTTTCGAACCCGTGACCTCCTCGAAAGAGTCGCACGGTGTTACCGCTGGGCTACCGCAGCTTAACCATTTGAAATTGTATCAATTGATACATTCGAACCTGTACAAGACAGTAATTACTAAATGTAACTAGTGATGACATTTATATTTTTAAAAGTACAATCGCCGAGTTTCTTGCTGGCTCTTCTCGTTAGGAACAGCTTTCCGAACCAGCAGTAGAGTTGATTCAAAAGCACTTCTTTACAAATTTATTTGAATAAAGAATATGAATATGAATTTGAATTTAATAACTCTACGAGAAAGTTACGTAGAAATAACTTATTTTCATAATAACTTAATCTGTGCACGTCAGAAACGAAAAAGCCGCGGGCGCGTTTTGATTTTGTACTTAATTTGACTGTTCATATAAACGTTAATCTTAAATGTTATTAGATTTTTCTATTATAGACATACAGACAGACTTTCTTTATCTTACCTACTAGTATTATAAATGCGAAAGTTTGTGAGTATGGATGTATGTTTGTTACTCTCTCACGGCGAATCTGCTGAACCAATATCGATGAAATTTGACACAATAATCTATACTAATATTTAAATCTGAAGAGTTTGTCTGTTTGTTTGAACGCGCTAATCTCAGGAACTACTGGACCGATTTGAAAAATTCAGTGTAAGATAGTCCATTTATCGAGGAAGGCTATAGGCTATATAACATCACGCTAAGATGACAACCTTACAAATGACAACAAAATCAATCTTGCCAAATCATGTGACAACATGTTATTAACATGTCACGTGATTTAACTACGTATTTTACGACCGGTCACCATATTATCCTTTAACAAAAAGCATTATAAATTGCAATTATCAATTAGACAATTTATAACAGAAGAAACTCATCGGTGCCTACCCGGGGTTTGAAATCGTGACCTCCTTAAAAGAATCGCTCGGTCTCACTGCTGGGCTTTAATAATATAAAAATATCATCATCCTCCTGCCCTTATCCCACTCTAAGTGGGGTCGGCCAACATGTTACATGTCACATCATTCAGCTGCGTTTTTACGACCAGCCGCCTACCTGACGTCAACGTACCTTAGTCGTATTTTACGATACCTCGGTAAGAAAAAGGGTGGTCTATTAAAAAAATTACGGTCACCGAGGCACTAGGTATACTTTATTTCTGTAAAAAAGTTGGCAACACCGAGGTCACGACCTATTTAATAGTTAAATATTTAAAGGTAACCTGCCCAGAGTTCAAACACGCGATGCCTAATTAATTACACGCATGCTTTGTTTTGACGCCAAAACAAATAGATTGAGACTTAAAATATTACTTACTAGCGGCCTGTCCCTGCTTCTCACGGGTATAAAATATATAGCCCATGTCACTCAGTGAAAAAAATGATTAAAATCGATCCAGTAGTTTTGATTTATTCATTACTGCCCGTGGCCCGCAAGCGTTAAATTTGGAGAAAAACAATTTCCTTTGCCTATACCAAGAAGATTTCCTGCTATCTTTGGAATATCTAAATTCATATAGTACATTTTTACTTATTTACTTTTACATTTTCCCTATTTATTTTATTTTTACAATTAATTATAGAATGTCTTTAAACAAACTTTTGAAAGACGGACATAGCTGCTAAAGTCGAAGTGTTATAGGGCGAAGCGCGGCGTCCTCACGGCATTTTAAATCTGTTATATCTCCGCTAATGTACACTTAAATTACATGCTGTAAACGGCCATATTGATCTATATTAAATCAACAATGTATTTAAGGTCCTTAATTGGATAAGGATTAATGCTGTATTGTTTAAAATTGCTTCGATAATAAGGAATTATTTTCGTAAAAAGTAAATGACAAAAATGCTATTGTGGGTTATACAAAAGAGATAGACATATACCATCGCGGACTTTTCTGTAGACCTTTTCAAGATGTACAAATACTTAGTACATTATTTTGATAAATCTCATAGAGTTCAGCCTGCGTTTGCAATGTAAGAGAAGTAATTATTTACGACATAACACGAGAAACCTCAAATATTACAGTATTTCTCTACTCCGTATTGAATGTTATTATACATACAAACCTTCCTCTGGAATCACTCTATCTATTAAAAAAACCGCATCAAAATATGTTGCGTAGTTTTAAAGTTTTATGCATACATAGGGATATATGGACAAACAAAGAATGCGACTTTGTTTTATAATATGTAGTGACTATGAAGTGACTAGTAATATCCCTTGGTTTCACTCGCGCACATACCGATCTCATGGCAGTGGAAAGTCTACTAAGTCGGACTATAGATTTATTTTTGTTAAATATATCATCAATAGTTTCCGCAGCGCTTGCGATGACAGATTTTTATGACTAATTTTTTACACCTTATCACATTTTTATTACGGATCCCTATTTTTTTAATGTAATATAGCCTATGTTGCTCAGTAAAGATGCAGCTTTCCAATAGTGAAATAATTTTTGAAATCGGTCCAGTAATTTTTATGTGAATACATTACAAACATACATACAAATTTTTCCTCTTTATAATTTTAGCATAGATTTATAACAAATCAAATTAAAATAATATATTCAAATAAGCTCTTTTAAGCACTTTTGAATCGTCAATCAATATGATTAATGAAGCTACAACTGGTTCGGAATGTTGCTCTTACCGGGAACCAGAAAGAAACTCAGCGGTTAACCTTTTAAACATTTTCAATTTTACATTATTAAACCGCAGTCTTGTATGAAGGTGAAAGGGTTTTTAAATTTAGGCATTTTTATCATTCACATAATCTTCAATTGTAATATACTTTATGTATATTTATTTATACTTAATTTAAAAATATTATAATTCATTTTTATGTATGTTCACGAATTATAAGCGTTTTTTTTTTGCTACTTTAAACTCAATTCCGATCCATTTAGAGCATACAATATGCACACACACAATATTATTAAAAAAATTAATAGTTTAAATAAAGCTTTAGCGTTTTTTAAACTCTTTTGATTGAAATTTAAACTTAAGTTATCATATATATATTTAAACTTAACTTAATTCATTTTATTGATTATATCAGAAACGTAAAATGAAACGACGAGGTAATAAAAAGCTTTAAAAGAATAATCTAATTTAGTATTTGTAATAAAAAATTATATACAACAATAAACATTAATCTAATACTTGGGTTTTATAAATATAATAATTTATTTTTGCATTTTTTTTCTTAAATGTTTATTTTGTACTTACACATTGCATTACAGCGCCATCTAGTAATCAATTGTAAAATTAGAAGGATGATCAAATCATAAGATGCCGTGCGATGTTTGTGTATTGCAGTTCACAGAGATATTAAAAGATGTCGCCTTTTAAATTAAAATAAATTTTATTCTTTAGTTAGTACAAAGTAGTTAAATTCTTTCAGTCAATCTTTGAGTAAAAGATAGAAAAGGACAAGAAGTGAAATATTGGTAATTTAGAAAGTTAGAAAAAGTAATTCTTTTTTAATTAATTAAGGTGAAATAAGTAGATAAATAAAGATGCTACTAAATTTTATCTTTAACTAGCGATCGCTAGCGACTCTGTCCGCGTGGAAAACTGTAATATAGTATTTTGACTATAATTTTGCGCGTCGACCTTCTGTATGGTATCCGGCTGAGTAAAATAGACAACCCTCTTTCTTACCGAGGAGTCGTAAAATACGACTAAGGTAAGTTGACGTCAAGCAGGCGTCCGGTTGTAAAATATGAAGCAAAATCATTTGACAATATGTTTATAACATGTTGTGCCGACCCCACTTGGATTGGGATAAGGGCAGGAGACGCGCTAATCTCAGGAACTACTGGACCGATTTGAAAAATTCTTTCAGTGTAAGATAGTCCATTTATCGAGGAAGGCTATAGGCTATATAACATCACGATAAGATGAATAGGAGAGGAGCAGCAATAAAAAATAGCACGAAAACGCCAAATTTAAAGCTTTCCTTGCGTGCGCTGAGTAAACGGTGATAGTTATTAAAAAATTATGTATTACAAAATTGTTCCCCTCTAAAAGTTCTAAATAACAGTCCGCGACAACATATGTCTAACTTTTAAGCTTAACCCAGTTTAATCATTTTTATGGTTATCATAAGACTATATTACGGTTTTAATCTTACCCGCGGCTAACGCCGCTGGCGATTGCTAGGCTTTTAATAAAATTACTAAGCAAGGCACGGTCACCCAAATACAAATTAAAATGTAAATAAATCATCATCCTCCTGCCCTTATCCCACTCTAAGTGGGGTCGGCACAACATGTTACAAACATGTTGTCATATAATTTGGCTATTTTACGACCGGCCACCTGCCTGACGTCAAGTTACATTAGTCGTATTTTATGACTCCTCGGTAAGAAAGAGGGCGGACTATTTTACTCAACCGGATACCACACGGTGGGTCAACTTACCTTAGTCGTATTTTACGACACCTCGGTAAGAAAGAGGGTGGACTACTTTACTCAACCGGATACCACACGGTGGGTCAACTTACATTAGTCGTATTTTACGACTCCTCGGTAAGAAAGAGGGTGGACTACTTTACTCAACCGGATACCACACGGTGGGTCAACTTACCTTAGTCGCTTTTTACAACAACTCAGTAAGAAATGAGGGTGGTAATATTCTATTCAGCCGGATACCACACAGCGTATTTAAATGTAAATAAATAAAACTCTGTCTTTCCTTTCTCTTATCTTTGACTGAAACATTATCAGTTATATAAGTTTTTTTTTAAATCAACTCACTATTGTTCTCAAATACAATAGTCTAGGCTTTAGAGTCCATAGTATCGCTTGTCTTTATGAAATTTACGGACGATGACGTCACAATAACAAGTATAGACAGACAAAAAAGATTATATTCGATTATTTGCATTATTTTAATAGT
Source organism: Morpho helenor (assembly GCA_029227775.1). Lineage (NCBI taxonomy): Eukaryota > Metazoa > Arthropoda > Insecta > Lepidoptera > Nymphalidae > Morpho > Morpho helenor. The sequence continues at coordinate 41,327,596 of JARGCU010000028.1, read as the reverse complement.
AACAGTAAATGTTTTAGTTGTAGTTTTTATCTAAAATTTCCTGTAAGTACTAGTTTAGTACGAATGATGAATGATAGGAGAGAATTAAAGAGAAAAACATGCTGTGTCGAACACTTTAGAGTGGGATAAGGGAAGAAGAATGAATGATATGAAAGAAGAGAAGAGAAAAACATACTGTGTCGAATACTTAGAGTGGAATAAAGGGAGGGGAATGATGAATAGGACAGAATGGAAGAGAAAAACATGCTGTGCTACACTTAGAGTGGGATAAGGGTAGGAAATGAATGATAGGAGAAAATTAAAGAGAAAAACATGCTATGCTACACTTAGAGTGGGATAAGGGAAGAAGAATGAATGATAAAAGAGAATGGAAGAGAAAAATATGCTGTGCTTCACTAAGAGTGGGATAAGGGAAGAAGAATGAATGATAAAAGAGAATGGAAGAGAAAAATATGCTGTGCTTCACTAAGAGTGGGATAAGGGAAGAAGAATGAATGATAAAAGAGAATGGAAGAGAAAAATATGCTGTGCTTCACTAAGAGTGGGATAAGGGAAGAAGAATGAATGATAAAAGAGAATGGAAGAGAAAAATATGCTGTGCTAAACTTAGAGTAGGATAAGGGAAGGAGAATGATGAATAGGACAGAATGGAAGAGAAAAACATGCTGTGCTACACTTAGAGTGGGATAAGGGCAGGAGAATCAATGATAGGAGAGAATGGAAGAGAAAAACATGCTGTGCTAAACTTAGAGTGGGATAAGAGAAGGAGAATGATGAATAGGACAAAATGGAAGAGAAAAACATGCTGTGCTACACTTAGAGTGGGATAAGGGAACGAGAATTAATGATAGGAGAGAATGGAAAAGAAAAACATGCTGTGCTACACTTAAAGTGGGATAAGGGCAGAAGAATGAATGATAGAAGATAATGGAAGAGAAAAACATCTTGTGCTACATTTAGAGTGGGATAATGATAGGAGAATCAATGATAGGAGAGAATAGAAGAGAAAAACATCTTGTGCTACACTTAGAGTGGGATAAGGGTAGGAGAATGAATGGTAGAAGAGAATGGAAGAGAAAAACATGCTGTGCTACACTTAGAGTAGGATAAGGGTAGGAGAATGAATGGTAGAAGAGAATGGAAGAGAAAAACATGCTGTGCTACACTTAGAGTGCGATAATGGTAGGAGAATCAATGATAGGAGAGAATGGAACAGAAAAACATGCTGTGCTAAACTTAGAGTGGGATAAGGGAACGAGAATTAATGATAGGAGAAAATGGAAGAGAAAAACATGCTGTGCTACACTTAGAGTGGGATAAGGGCAGGAGAATCAATGATAGGAGAGAATGGAAGAGAAAAACATGCTGTGCTACCATTAGATTGGAATAAGGACAGGAGTTATGACAATCATCATTCGATGATTGTCATAACTAATCCTTTTTTTTTTTAATACAACAGTCATCTACTTGTCTCTGGTGCAACAAACCTCAATTACAATGGAAATATTCCAAACAAAAATATTATACCAGACATTATTACTAACGATCTGTATATATATCATAGAAACAGCACATACAGACAAGAATATAACAGACGTTATTGTAACATATTCCGGTCACAGCGATCTAGAGAGACCGGTTCAAAATAAACCGGAACCGGAAACAGAAAAATCAAATACGGAAGTGATTACGGATGGGTATGTTGTGACAGATAGCGTAGTGTTTATACCGAACGATAAACCTGTATTTAGGAACGGTGATGAATTTAATGGAGTGAAATTAGAAGATTTGGTTCAAAGCAAACGGACTGATGAGCTAATGAACAACAAAATACATATAACGGAAACCGGTAAATTTTAATCCTGTTACGAATTTTTTTTTTCCTATGGCCGAATCCGGCAAACGGCGGAAGCAAACGGCGAACTCTCGATGAGAGTTATATATTTGTGCCGTTTGCAGTCGAAACCCTAGGGCCATAAAAATTATCCGTTTTAACACCTCGGTTAATTGCCTCTTCAGGTGACAAGAGGGCTGGCTCCTTTTTCGCACAAAGAATCAGCTTAGCGATTCGACGCGGAAACGCTGCCAGCATTCTTGGGACCATTCCATGATGGGCATGATTTGTATAGTCCTAGCGTGTAAGTTAACATAGATATAACTTGTACATTTTCCTGCAAATAAAGTACTATAATACTATTTATATTATAAATGCGAAAATATATGAGTTTGGATGTGTTTAACTGGATCTCTCTCGCTCTTCAAAGTTATCCTATTCCTGTAAAATGAACAGGATTTCTATAGCCTATATGTTACCCCGGTGTATAAGGAATAATTGTGTCAAATTTCATCGATATTGGTTCAGCGGATTCGCCGTGAAAGAGTCACAAACATACATCCATACTTTCGCATTTATAATATTAGTAAGATGTATAAAATCAGTAAAATATTATTTATAGCTGACAAAATATATCTCTATATATAATATCTTAATCGGTTGATAATAGATGGCGCTTTTCAATGTCATTACATTCCTATAGAATTAACAGAATTTCTATAAGCTTGCGGCTCCTGCTTTGCGCCTTGAAAAAGTACGTAAGTCGTTTGTGGGTTTGGGTATAAGATTCTATAATAAAATTCCGCAATCAATTTTAACTTTAGCGTTACAGCAGTTTAAAAACACTATTAAGGAGAGGCTGATACAGAAAGCCTACTTTACTGTTGAGGATTATTTGGACGATAAAAATGCGTGGATATAAATATTGTTCGACCCTGTACAAGATAGAAACATTAAATGTAACTAGTATTAAGAATTGTATTTTTTAAAAAGAGCAACCGCCGAGTTTCTTGCTGGCTCTTCTCGGTAGGAACAGCTTTCCGAACCAGCAGTAGAGTTGACGATTCAAAAGCACTTGTTTACAAGTTTATATGAATAAAGAATATTTTGAATTTGAATTTGAATATAGCTTATATGTTACCCCGATGTATAAGTTAAATTGATTAATTAATTGTGCCAAATTTCATCGATATTAGTTCAGCGTATTCGCCGTGAAAGAGTAACAAATATACATCTATACTCACAAACTTTTGCGTTTATAATACTAGTTGGATAGGATGTACTATTTTTAGGTAATTTTATTGTTGGTATGTAACTAAAAGGTTTAATTCTTCAACAGATTCACCAAACGCGGATATACTGTTTATATCAGGGAAGAATAAACAGTCTGAAGCCAAAAAACATACTGAAAACGGTCCAGTAAAAAGTATTAATGGAATCAGAGGTTTGGATTGTACTAATCTGGATTGTAATAATACTATAAACTCTGTTTGTGGCAGAAGAGAAGAGAATAAGAAGATGAAATACAGACTATTTCTAAATAAGTGCTTCTTTAAAAAGGTGAACTGTGGATTCCAGAATGAAAATAACAGTTGGTTAAGTTTTTTTTTTTTTTTAATTTGCGTATTTTGTCGTGGAGTCTAGCGATGTAATAAAATAATCGATTTTTAAAATAATCGATTATTTTTACAAAATAATCGATTTTTAATAATCGATTATTTTTTTCATCAAAAATCGATTTTAGGTATCCCTTTTTCTTTTTTAGTCGTTTTCTTGTTTTTTAAGATTAGATATGCATTGTTGGATGAAACCAATTTAGCCAAACTACACATTTTAATCCAATTTCACAAACAGCGCATCTGATATTATTTATTGGTAGTTTTCCACTTTAATTAGTCTTTATTGTAAAAGTCGATTAAAAATCGATTATGTCGTAACAAAATAATCGATTTTTAAGGCATAAAAATCGATTATTTATTAATCGATTTTTACTGCTCAAAGTTATGACTTTGAATAGTATCCCTTTGAATAATATCCCTAGTGGAGTCTATCTCCTTACGATTCGGTTACGGGGCGAAACAATTGTTGAGATTGTGGTGAATGTGTGCAGTGCTTGTATATTGTTGTGTTATTGGTGGCGGGTAGTGCATGAGTTTTTACAAATTCTCCATGTATCAGGTATGAGAACGAATAGTACACTCTATATGTAGCATTACATATATTTTCTTTTATCGCGGATTATAGCAAAATAATATTCCCATTAGTTTTGTATGGACCTCCGCAAAGTAACGACTAATTCTATAAATTATTTTAAAAAAAGGTTACTAGCATTTTGGGCTACAAATTACTAGGGTTATGACATGGAGTAGAAAAATGTGTTTTTCCCATAAAATAAATCGATTTTGAAAAAATCGATTATTTTGATGCGAAATAATCGATTTTTAAATCGATTTTTTCTTTCAGGATACAATCTGGTGCCAATAGAAAACTGCAAGTACACCGGAGTTCATTTCTTGCCAAGACCTTACGTTTTCAAGCCCATACCTATACCAAAAACGATCAAAACATCAAAGAACGATAGTAGAAGAAGCTTCTCTTCTAGAAGGTGGGATATGAATCAAGTAATTCATACTAATAAAGCTTTAGAAAGTTGGTAGATCGTTTGCGTGTTGATACATCACTACATAGTATAAAACAGTCGTTTTCTGTGTCTGTCCCCACGTCTCTATATCCCTATGTATGCTTAAATCTTTAAAACTACGCAACATATTTTGGTTTTTTTAATAGATAGAGTGATTCAAGAGGGAGGTTTGTATGTATAATAACATTCAATATGGAGAAATACTGTAATTTTTGAGGTTTCTAATGTGATGTCTTAAATACTTACATTTTATTTGCGCTTACATTGAAATGCAGGCCCTACGAGATTTATCAAAATGATGTACTAAGTATTTGTACACCTTGAAAAGGTCTACAGAAAAGTCCGCGATGGTATATGTCTATCTCTTAGGATAACCCACAATAGCATTTTTATGACATTTCTTTTACGAAAAATAATGCTTTATTTTCGAAGCAATTTTGAACAATATAGCATTAACCCTTATCCAATTAAGTACCTTAAATACATTGTTGATTTAATATAGATCAATATGGCCGTTTACAGCATGTAATTTAAATTAACATTTTTGAAGATATTACAGATTTAAAATGCTGTGAGGAGGCCGCGCTTCGCCCTAGAGCACTTCGAATCTAACAGCTATATGTATGTCGCTCTTTTAAGAATTTGTTTAACGACAAGGAAGCTGTGAATGTTATATATAAAGACATTCTGTAATTAATTGTAAAAATAAAATACATAGGGAAAAATGTAAAAAGTAAATATGTAGTATATGAATTTAGATATTAGATATAGCAGGAAATCTTCTTGGTATAATGAAAGCGGAATTGTTTTTCTCCAAATCTATCTATACTTATAATAAATCTATAGAGAGGTCAATTCTGTAACTGGAATATATTTCCAAAATAACTATCAGGGGGTGATTAGGAATCGATACTGATGCCATAAATGCAATCAGTAAAAATTTTGTCTGTCTGTCTGTCTGTCTGTCTGTCTGTCTGTCTGTCTGTCTGTCTGTCTGTCTGTATAACCGTTATAGAAACAAAAACTACTCGACGGATTTTAACGAAACTCGGTACAATTTTTTTTCATACTCCTGAGCTGGTTATAGTATACTTTTCATCACGCTACAATCAACAGGAGCAGAGCAGTGAAGGGAAATGTCGGGAAAACGGGAGAAGTTACTCCATTTTTTAAGCTTCCATTGCATGTGCAACCTTGATGGTTAAAGCTACACAGAAATCATGTATGACGGAAATGTTCTCCTTAAAATTATATAAAAAATATCCCACGACAGCATATGTCTATCTTTTATGGTTGACTCACAATAACACGTGTAACTCCCGATAGCTTAGCAGTTCTAAGCTTTCTGGTTATATTTGTCTACTCCTACGTTTATATCACTCTCAGTCATCCCTAAATAAAAAAGTGAATAGTATTAACCATTGTATAAAAAAAGAATCATTGAAATCGGTATAGAAACACCAAAGTTATACATGAAATACGCTAATAATAAGCCATCGCGCGTGAATATTGAATCATGTTATAAGGATTATCACTACATAGTATAAAACAAAGTCACACTCTTTGTTTGTCCCTATATCCCTATGTATGCTTAAATCTTTAAAACTACGCAACAGATTTTGATGCGGTTTTTTTAATAGATAGAATGATTCAAGAGGAAGGTTTATATGTATAATAACATTCAATATGGAGTACAGAAATACTGTAATTTTTGAGGTTTCTAATGTGATGTCGTAAATAATTACATTTTTTTCCGCTTACATTGCAAACGCAGGCTAAACCCTACGAGATTTATCAAAATGATATACTAAGTATTTGTACACATTGAAAAGGTCTACAGAAAAGTCCGCGATGGTATATGTCTATCTCTTATGGATAACCCACAATAGCATTTTTTGTCATTTACTTTTTACGAAAAATAATGCCTTATTTTCGAAGCAATTTTTATACAATATAGCATTAATCCTTATCCAATTAAGTACCTTAAATACATTGTTGATTTAATATAGATCAATATGGCCTTTTACAGCATGTAATTTAAATGAACATTTTCGAAGATTCAATATCCCGCGAGGAGGCCACGCTTCGCCCTATAGCACTTCGAATTAAGCAGCGAACGGACGCGCAACTAAATGTCGCTCTTTTAAGAGTAACCTCTAAAAAAACATGTTTGTATTGTCTAATGATAACAAAGCTATGAATGTTGTATATAAAGACATTCTGTAATTAATTTTAAACATAAAATATATAGGGAAAAATGTAAAATGTAAATATGTAGTATATGATATTAGATATAGCAGGAAATCTTCTTGGTATAGGGAGAGGGGAATTGTTTTTCTTCAAATTTAACGCGTGCGGGCCACGGGCAGTAATGAATAAATTAAAACTACTGGATCGATTTTAATCATTTTTTTCACTGAGTGACATGGGCTATATATTTTTTACCCGTGCGAAGCAGGGTAGGCCGCTAGTTTAATGAATAAATCTACTGGACCGATTTTAATAATTTATTTTTCACTGAGTGACATGGGCTATATATTTTATACCCGTGCGAAGCAGGGGCGGGCCTCTAGTATATTATAAAATAAAGGGAGTTGATTTTTTGTAGATCCCTAAATATGGGTGTTGATGGAAGTTTCTGTTCGCACCCTTGCCCAGTATCGTGTACAGAGGACTACGACCCACAATGCGCGTTATCCAGCAGTGGGCAACGGAAAGTGTTTCTAAACCACTGCAAGTTAGACTACAACTCTTGTCTTTATAAAGTGGGTGGGTATGATTTGATACTTTAAACTTGTACGTAATTCTATGGTTAGTGCTCATGATTTAGGGCCCTGGGTAGGGTTGAAACTAGTGGGGCTGATCCAATATAATTAGACGTGAGTACAGCCGGCCGGTGTTCGCTGACAATGGGCCTCATAAGAAAGCTGAAAGTCACTCAGCGGGTTATGGAGTGAGCTTGGAGTATCTCTACGTGATCAGAAATGAGGAGATCTGTAGAAGAACCAGAATCACCGATATAGCTCAGGGTGTCGCGAAGCTGAAGTGATGGGCGGCACATAGTGTAGTGAACCGGTGGGCTTTGGGGACTTAAGATGATGGAATGGGGACCCCGCACCGGAAAACGCAGCGTTGGTAATTCCCTACGAGATGGACTGAAGATCCCATGGAGAGACTTAGCAATGGATGTACGAGGGAAGGTCAAAAAGTTCGCGGAATGGAGGGCTTTGTGGGGGTAGGTCTGCTCGGCAGGTAGGCACTAGTTAAGCACCTCATTAAGAGAATATATACCAAGTTTAAACCTTATCGGGTTTCACAGTCCGAAAAAGCGCGTCGCTTTAAGCCGAGTTCCGGCCTCACAAGAGGCACCCTTAAGGCAACGCTCCTAGGATGCTGCGGGCCTCGTTCGAGGCCCGCTCTCCCAGCGTCCCAACCCCCTGCGATGCTTCTGCGCTCGCCCACCGTCCCGGTGACGCTGTCAAAGCCTTCATGGCTTCACTGCCTAAAGTAAATCGAGAAGAAGTTAGTCAATTTGGAGAAAATTAAACACCGCGCCGTCAAGTTCCTTACCAAGCAAGAAAAATCCGTTTAGATTATTTATCAAGAACTGTTGGCGGTTTACGCGGACACTGGCCGTGGTAAAACCATGTTTTACAAGTGGCATGGTCTTTTTAAACAAGGACCAAAGTCCATTGATGACGACCTCCCCTCGTCCCTCATGTATTCTATACATTAACTTTATTATCTTTGTTCCAGTATGGCACCGTCGACCGTTATCTGAATGCGTGGGTGGTAGGAAGGCGGATATGACCCAGAACAGGGGGTTCATTGGTTGGATGCAACGGGTTGGAATTGTTGACAGGAGGGGGAGACTGGTGTTGTCCTGAGCTGGAAATATTGGAATAGAATTTACATATCCATCAACATTTATGATTTTCCACAGATAGAGTAACCCATATATGTACGATTCATAAATATCTTGGTGCGACAGTAGGCCTTTTTTTCTATTTTTTTTATACAGGAAAAACCCCCTTATGGGTACCGCTGCCCGACGGGGACAGGCGGCGGTTATGTCGGACTTGCACCGACTAAAATGACCTGTTTGCTCCACCACGCTGCCGATGGCAAGGCAAGGGTATAGTTGTACACATTGCCCTCATCCCCGCCGACAGCTCTGATCCCAGACAACACCTCCTCCGGGTAGAGACCCCTCGAAAGAGCAGCCCCCCTCCGCTAACCGGTGCATCGGGAGCACCAGATGCACCGACCGCCTCGGGGACCTAAGCCAGACGTCCGATATACCCTGTTCGGAACGTCCGAAGGTCCCCTGTTAGGGCGGCAGACGATGGGCTTAGGCAAGTCGCTACCACCTGGACTCGCCAGCAGCAGATTCGATCCAGAACAAAAGTTCCCGGAACCGCTCCACCGCCCCCCTCCGCTCCCCTCCTCAGAGCAGAAGGAGGCCACCGCTGCCCGCGATCGCTCCCTGCCCACCGTGTCACGACAGTATACTAACTTAAATCGTTTCATTAAATCTCTCTCCGTCTCAATGTCTCATTATGTCTTGTGTTTATTTTCTGTTTATTTGTTAATTCGTAGATAATAAGTTACTAACATAGTTATAAGTCTGTTACTAACATTATGAGCCCTTGTTGCTTGTAAATAAATACATTTTATTTCATTTATATGAACTAAACCTATAACCGCACATTATAGTGTTTTTTATAATTTTTACAATTATTAATGCAATAAAACGATTACAAATAAACAAACAAACCGCCTTGTGATCGAAGTGATCCAAAAAGAAAAACTCATACACGAATTTTCGATATTAATTTTTAGATTATGTTAATATGATATTAATAATCCTCAACAGTATAGTAGGCTTTTTGTATCAGCCTCTCTTTAATAGTGTTTTTAAACTGCAGTAATGGCAAAGCTAAAAAAATTTTATTATAGAATCTTATACCCAAACCCACAACGAATTTCGTTTTGTTCGTCCCAAAGCAGGAGCCGCAAGCTTATGTCGGTTCCTACTTTGTCTATTATATACATCACCTATGGTTCTATAATCTATATATATAAAAGAAAGTTGATCTTAGTTACACTATTTATAACTCAAGAACGGATGAACCAATTCGGCTGAAAATTGGTGGAGAGTATGCATAGAACCAGGAGACGGACATAGAATACTTTTTATCCCGTTCGACCGCATTTATTTTATCCCGTCAAGTCACTATAAATCGTGGTACAACAAAAACGACTATGACATGGAAAAACAAAACATAAATGACAGCTAAATGTAATTTAGTCTTTGGGTAAGTATGGTAAAAATTTGACAATTATCTAAATAGTAGTGGCTATAAACGTTACCACATAGTATAAAACAAAGTCGCTTTCTCTGTCTGTCGTTATATCTATATGTTTGCTTAAATCTTTAAACTACGCAACAGATTTTAATGCGGTTTTTTTTAATATATAGAGTGATTGAAGAGGAAGGTTTATATGTATAATAAAATTCAATATGGAGTAGAGAAATACTGTGATTATCACTGCGTGACATAGGCTATGTGCTTTATACCCGTGCGAAGCTGGGGCGGGACTCCTAGTAGGCTATAAAAATGTTAATTCTATAGGAATAGGATGACATTGAAAAACGCCTTCAATTATCAATCCTATCACGAGACAACAGTGTCTACGCGAATGAAGTTGTGAGTAAAAACTAGTTCTTTATATTTTTATGTACAAAAATTGAAGCAAATATAAGAATACCTAAGATAATAAAGATCAACACTCGCTTTTATGTCGCTACTGTGACTAAAAATAAAAAACTAGGATATTTAAGTTAAGGACGTAAGAAAACGGCACCTTAATGGGTTTTCTCGCTATAGTGGATGACATCAAGCTATTATATAACATTAAAGCTGAGGCTCCATTTAGCAGCGATACGGAAGCTATTAAAACAGAGTAGTAATCGCCCATATAATTCATGAAATAAATATACGGGACACTTACACACACGGTCGTCCGTCCCCAAAGTAAGTAACTTAATACTTGTGTTATGGACAGACAACCGGTGAATATATACTTATATAATTTTTAGTACAATGTTTTTTTTTTTTTTTTTTATATACTTTATTGTACACCACAAAGTTATAGTATACACAATACAATCACTTAATGTTTAATGTTTAATGTACTTTAGTAATAACTTTTGAGAAGCTTTTATTTAATTTGCAATGTATGTATGTGAAAGTGACGCCGTGTGGTATCCGGCTGAATAGAATAGTACCACCCTCTTTTCTTACCGAGGTGTCGTAAAAGGCGACTAAGGTAAGACGACCCGCCGTGTGGTATCCGGCTGAGTAGAATAGACCAACCTCATTTCTTACCGAGGTGTCGTAAAAGGCGACTAAGGTAAGTTGACCCACCGTGTGGTATCCGGTTTAGTAGAATAGACCACCCTCTCTTGCCGAGGTGTCGTAAAATACGACTAAGGTAAGTTGATGTCAGGCAGGCGGCCGGTCGTAAAAACGCAGCCAAATCATATGACAACATGTTTATAACATGTTGTGCCGACCCCACTTAGAGTGGGATAAGGGCAGGAGGATGTTGACTGAGCCTTGCTCGATACTTTTTAACAAAATAAAAAAAAACTTTAAAAAAAAAGTGGGTAGGCGGGGCTCGATCCTAGGTATTTTCATCTTTGGAAACTGCCCGTTCCCCGAAAAAACTACGCTAACATAACAGTTTTCGGCAAAAATTGTATTTTATATATTCAATGTAAATTTTTGTATTTTTTAATGCCCAAAAACAAGGATAAAACGAAATTTTTTTTTAAATTAAACCTAGCTGGATCGATTTTTCCCCCAGAACCTCCTGCATGCTCCTGGGATTCGAATCCGGGTTTTGAACATTTTTGTTCCGCCCGTTACCCATTGTCTATCGCATCATTACGTTTGACAACTAAAAACACATAATACATTTTGCTATTTTTTTGTTGCCCAAAAATCTAACCTTTTTAGATTGATTCCCTCTCCTCCCCAAAACCCTCTACACGCTGAATTTCATGAAAATCGTTTGAGCAGTTTCCGAGATTCGGAAACTATACTAGCATTATATATATTTTCTATTTTACTTCATCGCGGATTATAGCAAAAAAAAATTTACTATAACTATTGTTTTTTTATTATTTCATTATTCCTTATTGTTTTTCTGTCCAGTCATTTTGCGTACATCGCTTATCGCCCACTGTACCATCAACCTAACAGCATATTAATTGACGTCATAGACAACCTAAAAGCTACTAAAAGCTAGCACTTAGTGTTAAAAGATTATATATAAGACTCTACGTATAAATATCGTATGAAGTAAGGTGTTACTTATTTGTTTAATTGATAATTGCAATTTATCACATACTTTTCGGTGAAGGAAAACATCGTGAGGAAACCTGCATATCTCTAGAGAATTGTGTGGATATGTGTAACCTACCAATCATTGGACCGTGGTAGGTTTTAGCTCCAAACCTTCTCTCCTAAAACGGAGAGAGGAGGCCTATACCCAACAGTGGAATAGTAACATGGCTTCGTTTAACACGCTTTTAAGTTAAATAAAACATAGTAAAGAAACTTGAATATCTCTATATAATTCTGGTGATATGTGTAAACTACCAATCATTGGAGCAGCGTGGTAGGTCCTTGCTCCAACCCTTTTTTCCAAAAAACGAAGATAAGAGACCTATGCCCAGCAGTGGGATATTACCGGGCAGTTACTTAACGAGCTTTTAGCTGTAATAAAACATAGTAAAGAAACATGAATATCTATCTCTATATAATTCTGGTGATACGTGTAACCTACCAATCATTGGAGCGTGGTAGGTTTTAGCTCCAACCCTTCTTTCCAAAAAACGAAGATAAGAGACCTATGCCCAGCTGTGGGATAGTAACGGGCAGTTACTTAACGAGGTTTTAGCTAAAAGAAAACATGTTAAGGAAACTGCATATCTCTAGAGAATTCTGCGGATATGTGTAACCTACCAATCATTGGAGCGTGGTAGGTCTTAGTTCCAACCCTTTTTTCCAAATAACGGAGAGAGGAGGCCTATTCCCAGTAGTGGGATAATATCAGGCCGGTACTTAACAAGCTTTTAGTTGAAATAAAATATGGTTGGGAAACTTGTATATCTCTAGAGAATTGTAGGAATATGCGTAACCTACCAATCATCTTCCTGCCCTTATCCCACTCTAAGTGGGGTCGGCACAACATGTTATAAACATGTTGTAACATGATTTGGCTACGTATTTAACGACCGGCCGCCTACCTGACATCAACTTACCATAGTCATATTTTACGACACCTCGCTAAGAAAGAGGGTGATCTATTTTACTTAACCGGATACCACACGGTGAGTCAACTTACCTTAGTCGCCTTTTACGACACCTCGGTAAGAAATGAGGGTCGTCTATTCTACTCAGCCGGACACCACACGGCGGTAACCTACCAATACGCATTGAAACTCAGATAAGTGTATATATACAAGATTAACTCATTTAAATATTAAAGATTGAGATAAAAACATGCATACTTGTACTAATAAAGATTCTCTTTATAAAAAAATAGATATTCTATTCTAAAAATTCGAGTTACTTTTACTAAAGATTACTAAAATTTAAATACGGCATAAGTAAAACGTTTTTTATTCTCACAAAGAGAGCTAACAAGATAACAGACTTCGTTAATGAATATTTAAGGCGGACATGAATATTCAAATCGGGTACGTTTTGGCAAAAAAATTTGGCGGGAGAACAGCTACATTGTTATCAAGCTTGGTATATAGGGGGGACTGTCCTATCTATTTTTAACAATATACTATTAGTCTCTAATTGGATTGAGATAGAACAATGTCCTAAGGGTGCCTCCTGTGAGGCCGGACCGCGGCTTAGGGCGACGTGTAGTGGAGGGCTGGTGGTATGACTGTGACTAGTCATCACGCTGTTGTATGAAGCTCTACTAGCTATGGGGAACGTCGTCCTAAGGGTGCCTCCTGTGAGGCCGGACCGCGGCTTAGGGCGACGTGTAGTGGAGGGCTGGTGGTATGACTGTGACTAGTCATCACGCTGTTGTATGAAGCTCTACTAGCTATGGGGAACGTCGTCCTAAGGGTGCCTCCTGTGAGGCCGGACCGCGGCTTAGGGCGACGTGTAGTGGAGGGCTGGTGGTATGACTGTGACTAGTCATCACGCTGTTGTATGAAGCTCTACTAGCTATGGGGAACGTCGTCCTAAGGGTGCCTCCTGTGAGGCCGGACCGCGGCTTAGGGCGACGTGTAGTGGAGGGCTGGTGGTATGACTGTGACTAGTCATCACGCTGTTGTATGAAGCTCTACTAGCTATGGGGAACGTCGTCCTAAGGGTGCCTCCTGTGAGGCCGGACCGCGGCTTAGGGCGACGTGTAGTGGAGGGCTGGTGGTATGACTGTGACTAGTCATCACGCTGTTGTATGAAGCTCTACTAGCTATGGGGAACGTCGTCCTAAGGGTGCCTCCTGTGAGGCCGGACCGCGGCTTGTTTCTTTGTAGCTTATATACAGGGCTAGTATATGATAAAAGAATAAATCTATTTCTTAGGTTAGAGAAATAGGTTATCTATACTAATATATAAAGCTGAAGAGTTTGTTTGTTTTACTGCGTTTGAACGCGCTAATCTCAGGAACTACTGGACCGATTTGAAAAATTCTTTGAGTGTAAGATAGTACATTTATCGAGGAAGATGAATAGGAGAGGAGCAGCAATAAAAAAAAGTGTGCTAAGTAAACGGTGATAGTTATTCAAAAATCATATATGACAAAATTGTTGCCCTCTAAAAGTTCTAAATAAAAGTCCGCGATAGCATATGTTTAGCTTTTAAGGTTAACCCACTTTAACCGTTTTTATTTTCAAAATGCTATATTACGGTTTAAATCTTTCCACGCGGGCAGTTTTATTTATTTATTTATTTATACTTTATTGTACACCACATTATATAAATACAAACATTAGATTAATACTAAACAAAAATAAAAATTTTGTACTGCACAAAAGGTGGCCTTATCGCTTATAAGCGATTTCTTCCAGACAACCTTTAGATTAGGAAAACTGTAAAGCACAGAGCAGGTAGGCATATAATATTGCGGTTGCTATTTTTAGTAATTTTTAAACTTATAAGTCTTAAGGAACGTAGGGAACTGCTCGACCTTGTCTTTCTGTTCAAGTTAGTAAGAGGGGCAATTGATTGTCCAGAATTATTACAAAAAATAAACTTAAAAACGCCATCCAAACTTCCAAGGCAATCAAAATATTCACCATTTACTACAAGCTCGGCAAAAAGCAACTTGGGCCACCATGCCACCTTGAACAGAATACAACGTCGCTACAATTATTTATCAAAAGAACTAGATGTAGACATATTTAGCGATAGCATCCATACTTTCAGACACAATATAATTAAATTTAAAAGAAATAATTAAGTTTACAATATTGTTACATTTCATATTTTATAATTTTTTTTTTATATAATATTTTAT
The DNA here is from genome assembly GCA_029227775.1 of Morpho helenor. NCBI lineage: Eukaryota > Metazoa > Arthropoda > Insecta > Lepidoptera > Nymphalidae > Morpho > Morpho helenor. The sequence continues at coordinate 41,312,561 of JARGCU010000028.1, read as the reverse complement.
TTAGTAATATATTTAAATAATGTACGCGTCCCTATTACATGCCGTGGTAACCTATAATTAAGACTACATTTAATTGTATAGTTTATAGAGTATTTAATTGTACTATTAATGTAAGTCTTGTTGGTTATCCTAATAAATAAAAAATAAAAAAATAATAATAAAATTAAAGAAAGTCCCGGGTATATAGTAGTAAGTAGAACCCTGTAGAATTACCCGAGAAACCCTAAAAGCATTCAGGCAAGGGGTTTTGCACATAAATTCGCTTCCCCTCAGAAGTGTGCCGTAAATTCTGCAAGTACATTTATGTCAAACGCAAAAATTAAATTATGTTTTATGATATGGCGCTATACCGCAGTTATTGTTGTATAGCTTGTACAGCTTTTGTTGTATATATTTCAGCTTTGCCATTACAGCAGTTTAAAAACACTGTTAAAAAGAGGCTGATACAGAAAACCTACTATACTCTTGAAGATTATTTAGAAGATAAGAATGTGTGAATATAGCTCTCTTAGAACCTGTACAAGACAGTAACGACATAATATAAATAGTATTAAGAATTATATTTTTAAAAGAGCAACCGCCGAGTTTCTTGCTGGCTCTTCTCGGTAGGAACAGCTTTCCGAACCAGCAGTAGAGTTGACGATTCAAAAGCACTTGTTTACAAGTTTATTTGAATAAAGAATATTTTGAATTTGAATTTGAATATATATATGGTAGCCTAGTGGTAACACCGTGCGCCTCTTTCGAGGAGGTCTAGGGTTCAAACCCCGGGCAGACACCAATGAGTTTTCTAGTAAAACTTATGTGTCTAATTGATAATTGCAATTTATCACACGCTTTTCGGTGAAGGAAAACATCGTGAGGAAACCTGCATATCTCTAGACAATTCTGTAGATATGTGTAACCTACCAATCCGCATTGGAGCAGCGTGGTAGGTCTTAGCTCCAATCCTTCTCTCTAATAACGGAGAGAAGAGGCCTATGCTCAGCAGTGGGATAGTAACAGGCCGTTACTACTTACAATTTAAGTCCGCGTGATTCCCTGCGAGAGAAGTTTAAGGAAATAGTTATTCTTACATTAGCTTCACAGTATATTTTAAGCAATTTAATTTATGTACATAAAAATATAAAGAATTATAAAACGATAGGTGATGTATACAATAGACAAAGCAGGAACCGACATAAGCTTGCGGCTCCTGCTTTGAACAAAAGTACGTAAGTCGTTTACGGGTTTGTGTATAAGATTCTATAATAACATTCCGCAATCAATTATAGCTTTGCCATTACAGCAGTTTGAAAACACTGTTAAAGAGAGGCTGATACAGAAAGCCTACTATACTGTTGAGGATTACTTAGATGATAAAAATGCGTGGATGTAGCTACTGTTTGACCCTGTACAAGACAGTAATAACTAATGTAATTAGTAATAAGAATTATATTTTTTTAAAATAATTATAATGCTAAATGTAGAGTGGACAAAATGATAAATTTTGTCGTGGAGTCTATCTCCTGGTGATGCTTCGGTTGCGGGGCGAAACGATTGTTGAGTTTGTGATAGTGAACGTGTGTAGTGCTTGTGTATTATAGCAGTGGTGGTTTTGCATGTGTTTTTGAATCCTGCATGTATCAGGTATGATAACCGATTGTCCACTCTACATTTAGCATTATATATATTTTCTATTTTATCATCACGGATTATAGCAAAATAATGTTATTATTACTTTTGTATTATGGATCTCCGCAAGTAAGTAGCGGCCTGTTACTATCCCACTGCTGGGAATAGGCCTCCGTTTGTGAAGAGAAGGATTGGAGCTAACCTACCACGCTGCTCCAATGCGGATTGGTAGGTTACACATATCTCCAGAATTCTCTAGAGATATGCAGGTTTCCTCACGATGTTTCCCTTCACCGAAAAGCGTGTGATAAATTGCAATTATCAATTAGACACATAAGTTTTAACAGAAAAACTCATTGGTGTCTTCCCGGGTTCCCGTGACCTCCTTTGAAAGAGTCGCACGGTGTTACCTCTGGGCTACCACAGCTTGTATGCTTGTATGCTTGGCATACTTACTGTAGCATCACAATATATATATATAGTAATATTTTATTCGTACGGAAAAATATTCATATGTATAAGATGAAATTCGATGTATATCATATACATACGAGAGGTCATAAAAAGCTTGTGATACCTGTGTCGCGACTCAGCAGAGTTAGCAACTCATTCGATGGTCTCGGTATTCGCTTTTACAATAAAATTCCGCAATCCATACTAGACCAGTCTACAGAAAGGTTTAAATTATAAGAGATATGCTTATACGTAAAGCATATTACAAAATTGAAGATTATTTGAATGATAAAAATGTCTGGATTTGAAAATCCTTTCAGCTTCATACAAGCGGTTTAATAATGTTAATTTGAAAATGTTTAATTGACCGCCGAGTTTCTTTATGATTCTTCTCGGTAAGAGCAACATTCCGAACCAGTTGTAGCTTCATTAATCATGTTTATTGACGATTCAAAAGTGCTTGTAAGGGCTCATTTGAATAAAGATATTTTGATTTGATTTATGCAGCTGGATCTCCGCAAAGTAACGTCTAATTCTATCTACGTAGTTCGCGTCAAAGATATTAGTTAATTTCGTGTAAAATTTCCGCTATTAGCACAGCCTCCATTGCAGGCACGATCTTGACAGAGATCTCGCGCCGCTGAACAATTTGACTCCAGATTTGTACAGCGAACGAACAGTTTTGATAGTTTCAACATATTTTGAGGCAGCCGTGTGCTATCCGGCTGATTAGAATAGACCATCCCCATTAAAAAAAAATATACTCATCAAAATATCCTTTATTAAAATAAACTTGTAGAATTGAATATAATGAAAAAAAAAAACGGTTGCCAGTAAAGTCGGTTTTACGGGCAAAGATTTTACGTGACAACGTCTTTTTAAATGTGATGGATTTGAGTGGGAGAGAGACGCAAGGCATTCGCCAGTCCGGCGGGCCTCTCTTTCGTTCGGTGACTCATCGTAACAGACGTGAGCGGGCGTTACACTTTTTCATGAGTGACTCCAAGCCGCAACCTAATTTAAGACGTTGTCACGTCAAAAAAATGTATTACAAAAAAGAGCCATACGTGGGTATTTACAAATTAAGCCCGCGTGATTCCCTGCGAGAGAAGTGTAAGGAAATAGTTATTCTTACATTAGCTTCACAGTATATTTTAAGCAATTTAATTTTTGTACATAAGAATATAAAGATTATTCTTTATATTTTTATGTACAAAAATTATTACACCTATTCTTTTATTATTAATAGGGATACCTAAAATAATCGATTTTTAAAAAATCGATTTTTGAGAAAAAAATCGATTATTAAAAATCGATTATTTTTCACTTTCGCTAATTTCTGTAGACGTCTATTCATCACTGATCCATCGGGGCTTTAGGTACTGAAATTTAAGTGTTAAAAATCTGCAATCGCCAGTTGGGTACGACGTAAATTGTTCGCGCGTTCGTTCGTATTTTTGATGAAAACATAATCGATTATTAAAAATCGATTATTAAAAATCGATTATTTTAAAAATCGATTATTTTTCACATCGCTAATTACTGCTAATCAAAAGCAGTAAAAGCTTTTGATTAGCAGTAATTAGCGATGTGCCACTAAAAAGAAAAAAATACCAAGTTGGTAGATCGCACTTTAGCAGCTAGGGCGCGCCCTTATCGCGGCTTGTAGCATGAATTTTAATATTTAATTAAAAACTTGCGCAGGGCTGTCTGTATCCGTTGTTCGGGCGAGTGTTGCTATAATGGGCCGTCAAGTTGGCTGACAGATTCTTATAGTTTTTAACTAGCTTTTGTCCGCAATTTCGACCGTTTGCATTTTGGGATAAAAAGTGTTTAATGTCACTATACCTCCCCCTAACATCCAAAAATCACATTGCTTTGTCGCTACGTTCGGAAATTCCAAAAACCGTGCGAGAAGGCCTATGTCTAACAGGCCGTTCCTTTTTACTTTTATAAATATTTTATATACGAACGAAAATGTTGCCGATCCCTGTTCTACTTCACATTTACAAATATTTTATATTTAAATTAAAATGTTGATGCCGGATCTATTTTTTGTTTTTTAACTAAAATGTTGGTGATCCCTGGCCCGTTTTACTGCTATAAATATTTTGTTTTTATATGAAATTGTTGCCGATCCCTGATCTTTTTTACATTTATAAATATTTTATTTTTTAATTAAAATGTTGTTGATGCCGGATTTTTTTTTTGTTTTTATAATTATTTTGTTTTTTAATTAAAATGTTGCCGATCCCTAATCTATTTCACATTTACAAAAATGTTATGGCTTTAATCAAAATGTTGATGCCGGATCTATTTTTTGTTTTATAATTATTTTGTTTTTTAATTAAAATGTTGCCGATCCCTGGCCCGTTTTACTGCTATAAATATTTTGTTTTCGTATGAAATTGTTGCCGAACCCTGATCTATTTTACTTTTAAAAATATTTTTTTAAATTAAAATGTTGTTGATGCCGGATCCATTTTTTGTTTTTATAATTATTTTGTTTTTTAATTAAAATGTTGGCGATTCCTGACCTACTTTACTTTTATAAATATTTTGTATTCGAACGAAAATGTTCCCGATCCCTGGCCTGTTTTAATACATATTTTGTTTTCGAATAAAAATGTCGCTGATCCTTTGCCTATATTGCTTCCATAAATATTTTGTTTTCAAATTAAGATATTTCTGATCTCAGCCCTAATTTACTTTTATAAATATTTTATTTTAAAAGAAAATGTTGCCGACCCCTGTATTGATGTTATTTTTTAATTTAAATGGTAACACCGGCATACAGCAGCCCTATTCCCAGATATCTTAATTAAAAATAAGCCGCCATTTGTCGAGCGATTGAAATCCGTCCAACCGACAAATTAAGCATTTATAATCCAAGCGAGGAATTGACGCTAAAAGGAAATAACATCAATGGAAGCTGACGAAATAGATACATTAATAAATAGTTAAAAGGCAATTTAAAAAGGTCATAAATAGTAGATTATGATACTGTTGCATAATAAGGGTTCTTATAACACGAGTGTGTTTTATAGTATCACACGAGTGTTATAAGACCAAGTTATGTACAGTGTCATACACTACTTTATTTACTCTCATACTATAATACGTAAAACAATATTAATAAAAACCAAACTTTGTTTAAATATTGAAAAGATTTTTTAAATGTCAAATGTTAGCGCCAAGGCGCATACCTTTGTTTTTAAGATAGAGGTTCAACCTCCTCGCTCCAGCTGGAGGTTGTATAGGTGTATCGTTAAGATTAAAAAGGTATATTATGATACAGGTGTCCATACAAGACCTGTATCGTAATAAAACAATTTAATTTTTTATTTGTGGCCTGTACGTAATGTTTGTCATAAGAATTTTGATTTCAGTTTTATAATCTTTGTATTATAGTATCAAAGTAGATAAAATAACATACAAACAACCTGGTCAAAGGGCAGCCACCTCAGCAATAAATTAATAAGTAATAGTTAAAACGAGGCAAGTTAGAAAGTATTTTATAAAAGCTTTTAACTGAATTTCATGTCCGTGTTAACCGTTGAGTTCCCTCGTCTGGAGCCAATCCTGACATCAGGTCATTATCATAAACATTGTCATCGGGACTGGACCAGTATGTATCATCTCAATCGGACACCGGGAAAGAATATTCCACCTTCATATATATTGCAAGTTGAATTAAAGCTTTTAAAAATTAATGAAGAATAACTAGTTTAAAGTAACGACAAATATTTGTGTAATTATAGTAAAGAAAACGTGAATGTGCTGAAAGCATTTTATAATAAGTATAGTTTATAATTTATCTTTGATATTTAAATGAGTTAATCTTGTATGTACGAGTATATATGTATATATGTAGACTCATCAGTATCTTGGGCATTATTCTTAGACATTGGTGGGCGTAATTAGGGTATCGTGCATATGGAAAAGTACAACGATTATCTTCAACTTTATATTCTTCTTAACAATTTTCACAACCGCGCCATGACAAGCATCTGTCTTCATCTCTCACATGCGCCGTCTGCAATCTGTCACGGCTGCGCCTTCTATTTTCAATGTATTTTCAATATATTTTTAATGATGGAATGTTGGTTGCCAGGATGCGACATATAAATATATTTTCGAAATCTCGGAAACGGCTCCAACGATTTTCCTGAAATTCAGCATGCAGGAGGTTCTGGGCGAGAAAATTCAATCTAGCTAGGTTTTATTTAAAAAAAATCGTCTTATCCCTGCTTTTGGGCATTATAAAATACTAAAATTTATATTGAATTGAATTTTTGCCATTAACTGTCAAGTCAGCGTAGCTTATTCGGGGAACGGGTGATCGCGAGAAATACCTAGGATCAAGCTCCACTTATACTATTATTTTTTTGTAAAAAAGGACCGAGGCCAACCAGGTTTTAATACATGCAGGTTTACTATACCTCCATTTATAATCATCCTGCCCTTATCCCACTGTAAGTGGGGTCGGCACAATGTCACATGATTTGGCTACGTATTTTACGTTACGCCCGACATTAACTTACCATAGTCGTATTTTACGTCACCTCGGTAAAAAATAGGGTAGGTGGGGAACTACCCTATTATTTTTTTTTGTAAAAAATTACGAAGCAAGGTATCAATCGGGTAATATATTTATTACGAGAGTGGCCGCGTCACTTTAGCTTAGACGAGCTGTACCCGTCATTCGTCACTGGATCCAATATAATCCTAATCAAAGGTAACCGCCAACGAGAAGGAAATGGCTGTGAAAATATTATCGTGTGTCGGCGCTGTTTGCGCTGGCTAATTGGAACGCGTCGTCGCCCGCGGCACTAGGTGTGTGCACTTATCGATATAATATCGATAACTTCTTTTTTTTAATCGAATTGTCATATATAGTAAGTACCTTAAACTAACAATTTTATAACAACTACAAGCGGTTCCGCCCACGTGGAAAGATTACCGTAATATAGTATTTTGATAGCCATAAAAATGGTTAAAGTTTAATTACCTTAAAAGTTATATACATCTGTCGCGGACCTGGAACTTGAAAGGGGAACAATGTTGTAATACATGGTTTTTGAATAACTATTACCGTTTACTCAGCGCACGCAAGGAAAGTTTTAAATTTTACCGTTTTCGTACTATTTTTTATTGCTGTTCCTCTCCTATTCATCTTAGCATGATGTTATATAACCTTCCTTGATAAATGGACTATCTTACACTGAAAGAATTTTTCAAATCGGTCCAATAGTTCCTGAGATTAGCGCGTTCAAACAATAAAACAATCTCCCCAACATTGCTCATCTTTTTAAGCGCTTTTCAAAGTCTTACTTTGAGAAAGCAGAGTTACACCAGAACCCACTCATTACAGTGGCTTCTACTTACATCACTGTTAGGTCCACTCACCAAAAGGCATCCTGTATGACCCTGACGATCAAATATCAATCGCAAACACACACACATATAATACACGCAAACAGCGTCTTCGCCGGCGAAGACGAGGTCCTAGTTTTCTGACGTCGGTCGGCCGTGGCTTCTCGCAATACTCCCGATGCCATGATGAATAATCGTCATACTTTAACCCCTCCACTACACGTCGCCCTAAGCCGTGGTCCGGCCTCACAGGAGGCACCCTTAGGACGACGTTCCCCATAGCTAGTAGAACTTCATACAACAGCGTGATGACTAGTCACAGTCATACCACCAGCCCTCCACTACACGTCGCCCTAAGCCGCGGTCCGGCCTCACAGGAGGCACCCTTAGGACGACGTTCCCCATAGCTAGTAGAGCTTCATACAACAGCGTGATGACTAGTCACAGTCATACCACCAGCCCTCCACTACACGTCGCCCTAAGCCGCGGTCCGGCCTCACAGGAGGCACCCTTAGGACGACGTTCCCCATAGCTAGTAGAGCTTCATACAACAGCGTGATGACTAGTCACAGTCATACCACCAGCCCTCCACTACACGTCGCCCTAAGCCGCGGTCCGGCCTCACAGGAGGCACCCTTAGGACGACGTTCCCCATAGCTAGTAGAGCTTCATACAACAGCGTGATGACTAGTCACAGTCATACCACCAGCCCTCCACTACACGTCGCCCTAAGCCGCGGTCCGGCCTCACAGGAGGCACCCTTAGGACGACGTTCCCCATAGCTAGTAGAGCTTCATACAACAGCGTGATGACTAGTCACAGTCATACCACCAGCCCTCCACTACACGTCGCCCTAAGCCGCGGTCCGGCCTCACAGGAGGCACCCTTAGGACGACGTTCCCCATAGCTAGTAGAACTTCATACAACAGCGTGATGACTAGTCACAGTCATACCACCAGCCCTCCACTACACGTCGCCCTAAGCCGCGGTCCGGCCTCACAGGAGGCACCCTTAGGACGACGTTCCCCATAGCTAGTAGAGCTTCATACAACAGCGTGATGACTAGTCACAGTCATACCACCAGCCCTCCACTACACGTCGCCCTAAGCCGCGGTCCGGCCTCACAGGAGGCACCCTTAGGACGACGTTCCCCATAGCTAGTAGAGCTTCATACAACAGCGTGATGACTAGTCACAGTCATACCACCAGCCCTCCACTACACGTCGCCCTAAGCCGCGGTCCGGCCTCACAGGAGGCACCCTTAGGACGACGTTCCCCATAGCTAGTAGAACTTCATACAACAGCGTGATGACTAGTCACAGTCATACCACCAGCCCTCCACTACACGTCGCCCTAAGCCGCGGTCCGGCCTCACAGGAGGCACCCTTAGGACGACGTTCCCCATAGCTAGTAGAGCTTCTGCGCCCGTCACGCCTGGTGACTCTGTAAAAGCTCTAGGGCTAAGAGCATATAGTCAATTCGAAAAAAAAAAACTGCAGCTTTATTTTTTTTTTTTAAAGTTGTTTCTTGTTTTTAATTTGTAAAAAATTACCGAGCAAGACTCAGTCAACCAGGCACTAAGTATATACAAAATTGTAGTAAGTAGTAAGTAAGTAACGGCCTGTTACTATCCCACTGCTGGGCATAGGCCATTTTTGGACAGAAGGATTGGAGCTAAGACCTACCACGCTGCTCCAATGATTGGTAGGTTACACATATCTCCAGAATTCTCTAGAGATATACAGGTTTCCTCACGATGTTTTCCTTCACCGAAAAGCGTGTGATAAATTGCAATTATCAATTAGACACATAAGTTTTACTAAAAAACTCATTGGTGCCTGCCCGGGGTTTGAACCCTAGACCTCCTCGAAAGAGGCGCACGGTGTTACCGCTGGGCTACCACAGCTTATATACAAGATTAGATACAAGATTAACTTTAAACTTTTAAGTATTAAAGATTCTATTTATATCGATATAAATATTCCAATCAATCCCATCTCTACGATCTTGTTTAAATATTAATTCGGAGGACAAAGGGGTTGGTTTGGCCCGCGGTGTTTCCTTTGTAGTGGGGTAGCTGAGGGTAGGGGGTTCGACCGGGGGCACCTGCTCCCATCAGATATTCACTCCTGTTACTCAAACACGACGAAGATCTGTGCGATGTATTGTTTATTAATGTTAATAATAATATATATTAATATATAAAGCTAAAGAGTTTGTGTGTTTGATTGTTTCAACGCGCTAATCTCAGGAACTAATGGAGCAATGTGAAAAATTATTTTACTGTCAGATAGTCCATTTATTGAGGAAGGCTATATTCGGTTTAATATATTTTATAATATGTAGTGAGTAGTGAAGACCGCGTGATTCCTTGCGAGAGAAGTTTAAGGAAACAGGTATTCTTACATTTGCTTCACAGTATATTTTAAGCAATTTAATTTATGTACATAAATATATAAGGAATTATAAAACGATAGGTGATGTATACAATAGACAAAGCAGGAACCGACATAAGCTTGCGGCTCCTGCTTTGCGCCTTGCAAAAGATCGTAAGCCGTTTGTGGGTTTTGGTATAAGATTCTATAACAAAATTCCGCAATCAATTTTAGCTTTGCCATTACAGCAGTTTAAAAGCACTGTTAAAAAGAGGCTGATACAGAAAGCCTACTATACACTTGAAGATTATTTGGAAGATAAGAATGTGTGGATATAGCTCTCTTTGAACCTGTACAAGACAGTAACGACTGAATGTAAATAGTATTAAGAATTATATTTTTAAAAGAGCAACCGCCGAGTTTCTTGCCGGCTCTTCTCGGTAGGAACAGCTTTCCGAACCAGCGGTAGAGTTGACGATTCAAAAGCACATGTTTACAAGTTTATTTGAATAAAGAATATTTTGAATTTGAATTTGAATATAGCCTATATGTTACTCTGGTATATAAGGAGTAGTTGTGACAAATATCATCGATATTGGTTCAATGGATTCGCCGTGAAAGAGTAACAAACATACTCACAAACTTTCGCATTTATAATACTAGTATTAACTGTTATTATATCATGATGATCATGCAGAGAATTAACTAACTATGAGAAATTATCTTAGTGTGCCGTTTCTTACTAAACAAACAGTTTAAAGTTAACTGTAAATTAGTTACGGGGATCCATAGTTTATCTAATCTAACTTAATTGACATGAGCTGTGATATCACAGTGGTAAATCGTCTCTTTCCACGGGTCACGGGTTTAAGCCGTCAAAGTTTTTCTGTGTCTAATTGATAATTGCAGAAGTAAGTAAGTAAAAGTAAGTAACGGCCTGTTACTATCCCACTGCTGGGCATAGGCCTCCTCTCTCCATTTTTGGAGAGAAGGATTGGAGCTAAGACCTACCACGCTGCTCCAATGCGGATTGGTAGGTTACACATATCCCTACAATTCTCTAGAGATATGCAGGTTTCCTCACGATGTTTTCCTTCACCGAAAAGCGTGTGATAAATTGCAATTATCAATTAGACACATAAGTTTTAATAGAAAAACTCATTGGTGTCTGCCCGGGTTTGAACCCATGATCGTCTCTAGAGATTCACACGGTCGCACCGCTAGGCCATCACAGCTATTGCAGAAGTAATAATATAATTATTTTGCTATAATCCGCAATGAAGTAAATTAGAAAACATATATAATGCTAATATATAATGCTAATATAAAGTGGACAATACGTTTTCATTGATATCAAATTCAAATTCATTCATTTTTTTAATTCAACAGTTAAAAAAATTATCCGAACGCCGCAAAACTTTACAGGAACATCCGCTGGATCATTCTAAAGATCATCCAGCCGTATCTTTACTAGTAATATATATTATAAATTTATTATGGTCGAATTTCAATCACTCGACGACTAGTAATTAGGGGTGTGACTTGGAATAGAAAAAATCGATTAATAAATAATCGATTTTTTTCCCTTTAAAAATAATCGATTTTTTAAAAATCGATTTTTTCTGACTATTTCAAAAGTTGGCCTTTTTTAATATTAATAATTATTTACAATAAAGGCTAATCAAAGTGGACAACTAACAAGAAATGATATCAGATGCGCTGTTTGTGAAATTGGATTAAAATGTGTAGTTTGGCTAAATTGGTTTCATCCAACAATGCATATCTAATCTTAAAAAACAAGAAAAAGAGTTAAAAAGAAAAAGGGATAACTAGAATAATCGATTTTTTGAAAATCAATTTTTGATGAAAAAATAATCGATCATTAAAAATCGATTATTTCGGAAAAATAATCTATTATTTTTTCACATCGCTACTAGTAATATAAAATCTTTCCTCCACTGCGCCAAAGAGATTCGACTTTGAAGACAATACCCCCTTTTAAACATTCAACAAGTCGGTGAAAAAGATTAATGAATACTAAATTAGTTTGAAATTAAATTCAAACAAAAGTTTCGAGAAAGGACTTTCCTTAGGGCCGTGATGTTATAATTGCAATTAAAATTAAAAAAGGTTTTATACAAGAAAATAACTATTTTAGAATTGGATTTTCGAAAGATTTTTGTTGCTCAAAAGAGAGTCATACGCTATCTATATTAATATGTAAAGCTGAAGAGTTTGTTTGATTATTTCATCTCAGAAACTGCTAGACCGATCTGAAAAATTCTTTCAGTGTAAGACAGTCCATTTATCGAGGAAGGCTATAGGCTAAGATGAATAGGAGAGGAGCAGCAATAAAAAATATTGCGGAATCGACAAAATCTAAAGCTTTCCTTGCGTGCGCTGAGTAAACGGTGATAGTTATTCAAAAATCATGTATTACAAAATTGTTCCCCTTGAAAAGTTCTAAATAAAAGTCCGCGACAGCATATGTCTAGCTTTTAAGGTTAGCCCAATTTAACCATTTTTCATCATCATCATCCTCAAGTCCTTATCCCATTCTAAGTAGGGTCGGCACAACGTGTTATAAACATGCTATCACATTGGCTGCGTTTTTACGACCGGCCGCTTGCCTGACATCAACTTACCTTAGCCGTATTTTACGGCACCTCGGTATGAAAGAGGGTGGTCTAATCTACTCAGCCGGGTAACACACGGCTTAGTGAAAAATAACGCAATACGTTACTTTAATAGCGAAAAGCGTTGGAAAATTAACAGTCAACCATTTTATTATTTTTCTACCATTTTATTATTTTAGTGACGGGTAATAAATTATTTATTTTAATAAAATTAATTAAATTGTAGACAGCAACATTTTTAATCAGTGTTTTAATTTATTGTTGCTAGCAACACTTCATAATTACCTCTCATCTAGAGTATAAAAATGGTCAGGTCAAGAACAGAGGTCTCTTTTACGATCGGTACTTGCGTGCGAAAGCTCTGTTAGTTAATCTGTTCACGTCAGCTATTTTGTTTGTTTGGTTACAAATGTATTAATTTAGTTCTCTTTTCTTAAATCCTACTTTGGATCCTAACAATATTATATTACATTTGTATTTGTTTTAAATAAAAAAACGCCTCAAGTGAAGGATGTGACTTGTATTAGAAAAAATCAATTAATAAATAATCGAATTTATTTCCCTTTAAACTAAATTAATTTTTAAAAATCAATTAATCGTATCAAAATAATCGATTAATAATAATCAAATTTTTTTGACTATTTAAAATGTTGCCTTTTAAAAATATTAATAATTAATTACAATAAAGGCTAATTAAAGTGGACAACTACCAAGAAATAATAAAAGTTGCGCTGTTTGCGAAAGTTGATTAAATTGTGTGGTTTTATTCAACAATATCTAATCTTAAAAAACAAGAATAAAGAGTAGAACTAAAAAGAGGATAATTAGAATAATCAATTTTAAAAATATTATTGTGATTGTTAAAAAAATCGATTGTTTAAAAAATAGACGATTTTTAATAATCGATTATATTTTTCATCAAAAATCGATTTTTAAAAAATCACAAACTTACTCACCTATAAAAAATGGATAAATGGTGTATTATATTTTTAAAGAATAAAAAAAGTACGGGTATCACTACATAGTATAAAACAAAGTCGCATTCTTTGTTTGTCCATATATCCCTATGTATGCATAAAACTTTAAAATTACGCAACAGATTTTGATGCGGTTTTTTTTAATAGATAGAGTGATTCAAGAGGAAGGTTTATACGTATAATAACATTCAATATGGAGTAGAGAAATACTGTAATTTTTGAGGTTTCTGTAAATAATTACATTTTTTTCCGCTTACATTGCAAACGCTGGCTAAACCCTACGAGATTTATCAAAATGATGTACTAAGTATTTGTACACCTTGAAAAGGTCTACAGAAAAGTCCGCGATGGTGTATGTCTATCTCTTATGGATAACCCACAATATAATTTTTTGTCTTTTACTTTTTACAAAAAATAATGCCTTATGTTGAAAGCAATTTTTAGACAATACAGCATTAATCCTTATCCAATTAAGTACCTTAAATAAGTTGTTGATTTAATATAGATTAATATGGCCGTTTACAGCATGTAATTTAAGTGAACATTTTAGGAGATATTACAGATTTAAAATGCCGTGAGGACGCCGCGCTTCACCCTATAGCACTTCGCATTTAGCAGCTGTATGTCATTATTTCAAACGTTTGTTTAATGACAAGAAAGCTGTGAATGTTGTATATAAAGACATTCTGTAATTAATTTAACGCTTGCGGGCCACGGGCAGTAATGAATAAATCAAAACTACTAGATCGGTTTTAATCATTTTTTTTACACTGAGTGACATGGGATATATTTTATACCCGTGCGAAGCAGGGGCTGGCCGCTAGTATATTATATTTTGAAAGCCTATTTTATAAGCTTTAAAATGATACCATAATCTTAAAAATCTGCGCGATATTTTTGAATTCAATCGAATTCGAATCACAAGGTAACAAAAATTTAATTAGTGAAAAAAACAAAGGATAAATAAAACTAAAGGAAAACAAAATGTTGTAAAAAATTTGTTAAATCAATACTTAGTGTTGCCCCCCCTGGCACTAATAACAGCTCCAAGACGGTTCTTCATCGACCTCATAACCCTTACTACCAAATCTTGAGGTAGAGCTTCCCACTCCTCTTCGAACGCTGTCTTTATCTCTACAATGTCAATTGTATGTTTTTATGATTGTATATTTTATGTTTTGAACTTAATTGTACACAATTAAGTTCAAAACACGATATTTTTTAAAGTAGTGATTAGATTAAAATGATAAATGTGTTAATTTAAAGTTAAAAGAATGGGTTTTAATAAAATAATACATTTAATATACTTTTTTTTAAAGTTTTAAACAAAAACACGCTTTTTTATTTGGTGAGTCGATTCGGCGATCGCGAGTGTAGATGGCGCTGTATCATATTGTCCCGCGCTATAAAATGTGTATTGTGTTCAGTATATAGAGAATCGCTTTTGGACGAATAGCGACGACGTAATACAATATAGATCTTTTATTTTTGGATAGGCGCTCTTACTAGTGGCCTTATTGGAGAAGTGTTTGATATTCAATTAATGCATAGTCGGTTTTTCTCGATATTAACTTAATTTAATTTCACAAACAGCGCATCTGTTATTTATTGTCCACTTTAATTAGCCTTTATTGTAATTAATTATTAAAGGCAACTTTGTAAATAGTCAGAAAAAAATCGATTAATATTAATTGATTATTGCGTGGTTGCTGATGATTTTGAATTCGCTCACCGGGTCCAGTCCCGGCGCGCCGCGTCGGGAACTTCTTCGCAATCGACCAGGACAATTATAGCACGTCTGAAGCAGCGAACTCGGAAGGATCAAATAATAGCAGCAGCTAGAAAATTTCACTCCTTCACCGCTAAAGAGATCGGTTTGGGTCTAGAGACACAAAAAATTTACGTGAACGAACACCTGACGCGAGAAAGTAAGTTGCTGCTGCGCGCCTGCAAAACAAAAGCCAAAGAAGCCAATTATAGTTTTGTATGGACAAAAAACTGCAGAGTATATGTGCGCCGCAACGAAAAGTCACCACCTATTCCGGTAAATACAACAACCGATATCAAAAAAATTGTTTGAGGTGTCTTGTATTATATCTTTGCGTTTCTTTTATATTTGTGAAGCTTGTCGCTAAGCCGACACACCCTTACAATTATTTTTCTAGTTATAAAACTAACCTTTTTCAGAAACTGACATACACACACATAAACACACCACATTATAAACATATCATAAAATATAGTAAGAGACATAATTTTTTAAGTTGTGCTACACTGCTCTCTAAATCTAAAATAAAAATCTATTTCCTTTTATCCCCGTACACTATAAGTATATTGTATAAAGGTAAAAACTTGGATTATAATATATATAAATTAAAAAATAATATACAAAAATTAAAAATGATAATGAAATACATAAAAACTTTTTTTGGATTGCTATGGTTAATAAACCTACATAAACTATCTATATCAAGCATGAGTTATTGCACTACTAAATATAGTCTACTCGACCACAGCCTACTAATATATGTTTATTCATTGTTCTATATTTATCTTAATTATATAGCAAGAAACGCTTACGGTTCTCTCTGTAACCGAGAAATTAATTTAGTTCTGGTCCTAAAGTATGAAACAAAACTCAAAGGGAAAACAGGAAAATTACTAACGAGATCTTATAACTTACTTGTTGATATTTACCGTATTCTTCAATTCCGAAAATGTTTAACAGTATTTGGCATAATTAATATATTATTAAATGATTTTACAAACAAATAATAACTTATCTGTTTATTATCAGAACGTTAGGGGGCTCAGAACAAAAACCAACACGTTCTACAATAATATCCTGTCCTGTAATTACGATTTAATATTGATAACAGAGTCATGGTTATGTGACGGCATCCTAGATAGCGAGCTCAGTGATAGTAAATATATAAGCATGCGGCGGGATCGCGGATCGGGGCGCGGCGGGGGAGTCTTGGCCTTGTGTGCGTCGCGCTTAGAACCGCGCCTCCGTCCGGAGTGGCAACATGCAGATATCGAATGTTTATGGTTTACGATTTCTTCCAAGGTGCTAAAATCAAACCGTAACTTACATGTTGCTGTGGCTTATTTTCCACCCTACGATACCTCGCCCAGAAAGATTAATACTTTCCTAGATAACTTAGTAGAAATCAGTAATAAAGTTGAAGGTGACCATATCTTAATTACAGGGGATTTTAATTTACCGTGTATTAATTGGCTCAATAGCGAGCCACTAGTACTAAAAAAAGGATCATTGGATATGCAAAACACTGCTTCTAAATTTATAGAAAGGATTGTTTTTTCTGGTCTTACTCAATACAATCTCAATGTCAACTGTTCAAATAACATCTTAGATTTGATAATTTGTAATTTCTCCGTTACAGTCGATACTGCTAACCTCCCGCTCGTGCCGGAAGATAATTATCATCCCTCGTTGTTATTTAAAAGTGCTGACATTATAAGCAAATCATTTAAAAATCGATCCTTGTTAAAGCGACAATTTAGTAAAGCGGACTATCATATTATTAATAATTGTATAAATGATACGGACTGGTCTTTTATCAATCAAATAGGTAATTTTTCAGAAGCTGTAAATACCGTTTATGTAGTTCTTAATAAGATCATTGATAATCATGTACCTAAAAAAATGTGTTCTGGTGCCTATATTTACCCTGTTTGGTACAGTAAAGCATTAATTAAACTAATAAAAGAAAAAAATAAATATCATAAAAATTGGATTCAATTTCACAACCCATTAGACTATAATGAGTTTTCTACGCTCAGACGCCGACAAAAGAAATTACAAAAAGAATGCTTAGATACCTATATAAAATTATCACAAAATAACATTAAGCGTAATTCTAAGTTATTTTGGTCATATGTAAATTCTAAAAAGAATCGTAAATCAAAATATCCTAATAATATGACTTTTAATAACACAGAGATTACTAGTGGAAAAGATATTTGTAATTCTTTCAACTCTTATTTTATCCGGAATTTTGGAAACTCATCTCACTCCCATATGGCAATTTCCACTTATACTGAAAATGAAAAAGCAAATAGTATGCATAGCATTGACATATCTCGGGAATTGATTTTAAAACTTATAAAAAATCTTGACGGGTCCAAAGGCCCCGGTAGCGACAGTTTACCACCAATTTTCTTTTTGAACTGTGCAGATTCTATTGCTTATCCAATTTCTCTCCTTTTTGATAGAAGTTTACGGGATGGTTATGTTCCTATAATTTGGAAGACCGCGCATATTGTTCCTGTGTATAAGAAAGGCGTAAAAACCGCGATTGAAAACTACCGGCCGATATCTATATTAAACGTTTTGGCAAAACTGTTGGAGAGAATTGTACACGGTTATATATACAGTAATCTTGCTCAATTGATACCAGAGCAACAACATGGTTTTATTAAAGGCCGATCAACGCAGACAAATCTGGCTATTTTTATTAATGATGTGACGCGAGGTATAGATGGTGGGAAATCAGTGGATGTGATCTACACGGACTTCGAAAAAGCATTTGACCGTGTAGATCACATAATTTTACTGCGTAAGCTATTTGAATTGGGTATTCGAGGTAACTTATTGAGGTGGTTTGAGTCATATTTAAGAAATCGCTGTCAAGCAGTAACTATAGGAGGATACCGCTCTGATTACGCCAATATTCCTTCGGGAGTGCCTCAGGGCTCAATACTGTCACCTTTACTTTATGCTTGCTATCTTTACGACATTCAAAAGACTCTGAAACACGCAAAATTCCTCATGTATGGGGATGATACAAAAATTTATATGACAATAAAAGATCGGTCAGATTGTGAAAAACTGCAATCTGATCTTGACAAACTGGCCAAGTACTACAAAGACAATAAAATTGATGTTAATGTAGACAAATGTTCATCCGTAACTTTTACGCGTAAAAAATTACACATTAAGGCTACTTATATACTAAACGATACTATTATTCCCAGAGTAGATAAAGTTAAAGATCTTGGTATTATATTTGATTCCAAATTGACATATTCTGATCATGTAAATTCGATTGTTAACCGTGCTAATAAAACACTAGGCTTTGTATTACGTATAACTCAGCCCTTTTCAGACCAAAATTGCTTAAGACTTCTTTATTGCTCACTCGTTAGAAGCATTTTAGAATACGGTAGTTGCATTTGGAACCCCGCAACCAATTATCAAAAACATAACATTGAAAAAGTGCAATCAAAATTTTTTAAACATCTTAGTTTTCGAACAAACTCAAATATTAACATGAACGATAATTATAAGCAGTTATGTACAACTTATAAACTCATGTCTCTTGAAAATAGAAGATCCCTGTTAGACATGCTTTTCCTACACAGGATATGCAACGGCCACATCGACTGCATTGAGCTGGTAAATAACATAGTGCGCTTGTGCACTCCTAAACATTTATTTCGCAAAACACCTCTTTTCTGTGTCCCTTTCACCAAATCTATTTATGCAGGGAACTCGGTAGTATGTCGACTGCTTAGAACATATAATGTCAATTATACCCAAATTGATATATTTAATAACTCCAAGGAGTGTTTTAGGAAAAAAATTCTTCATAGTACATTAATTAAATTATATCTATAAAGTATTTTTTGAAATAAACATAATAGAATAAAGATTACATATTTAATTTTATATTATTATATTATATATATTTCACGCATAACATACACATACACACGCAACACACGCAACACACACACAGACACATACATACACATCACATACTTCTCTGGCGTCCTAATTATAATAAGTAATATGTTAACAAATTTAAAATCCGTTATTGGCTGTATGTACTGTTAATTTAATACTTTGTAAGTTACTATATAAGAGCTGTGGATTTTGTAAAAATAAATAATTTTAACACCAATAAATCGATTTTAAAAAATCAATTTATTTTAAAGGGAAAATAATCGATTTTTCTACTCCAAGTCACATCCCTAGAAGAGAGTGGAATTCAATTAATACATAATTGTTTTTTCTCCTACCTAATAAAATAAATCGATTAATTCGTATCAATATGATCGATTTTTCTGACTATTTGAACTGTTGCCTCTTTTTAATATTACTAATTAATTACAAAAAAGGCTAATTAAAGTGGGCAACTACCAATAAATAATAACAGATGCGTTGTTTGTGAACTTCGAATTAAATTTGTGTATGTGTGTTTTTTACTTTTATTCTCATACCTGATACATGCAGGATTCCTAAAATATAGTTTTTTGACTTTTACGACTTTGGAGGATTTCCTAACGAGTCTTGAGATTGTGGTAGTGAATGTGTGGAGTGTGTATATGTTATTGGTGGCGGGTAGTGCATGAGTTATAGGTAACTTTGCATTTATCAGGTATGAAAACAGATAGTATTGTTAGCTATTCCAGTATTTGTCTATTCCCATCTTCGTATATTTGTCTATAACTACACTCAAAATAATAGAGGAGACTATGGAAAAGCTGAGAGGCGGCCATGCTTGCGCGAGCTGTCAGAAAGGAATATACGTAAAAGCGAGAGAACGACATTTTTATAAAACTGAATTGTATGTATTATAAAGTGAAATAAAATAGTTGATACACCGCTGGCCGTATTTTACTATTACTGCTTATTAACAAGACCGAAGACCCACTCTCTAATAGTATACTCTACATTTAGCGTTTCATATATGTGTTCTGTTTTATCGCTGATAATAGCAAAATAATATTTTCATTACTTTTGAATTATGACATTGACCTCCGCAAAGTAACGCCTAATTCTATAAATAATTTTAGAAAGGCTAAGGTTTCATGCTGCTCTTAACCGTACAAATATCCGTTAATCACTACTCACTACATATTATAAAACAAAGTCCATATTTCCGTTGTACGCATAAAACTTTAAAACTACGCAACAGATTTTGATGCGGTTTTTTTAAATAGATAAAGTGATTCAAAAGGAAGGTTTGTACGTATAATAACATTCAATACGAAGTAGAGAAATACTGTAATTTTTGAGGTTTCTGTAAATAATTACATTTTTTTCCGCTTACATTGCAAACGCAGGCTAGACCCTACGAGATTTATCAAAACGATGTACTAAGTATTTGTACACATTGAAAAGGTCTACAGAAAAGTCCGCGATGGTGTATGTCTATCTCTCATGGATAGCCCACTAAGCATTTTTTGTCATTTACTTTTTACGAAAAATAATGCCTTATTTTTGAAGCAATTTTTATACAATACAGCATTAATCCTTATCCAATTAAGTTCCTTAAATAAATAGTTGATTTAATATAGATCAATATGGCCGTTTACAGCATGTAATTTAAGTGAACATTTTCGGAGATATTACAGATTTAAAATGCCGTGAGGACGCCGCGCTTCACCCTATAGCACTTCGCATTTAGCAGCTGTATGTCGTTATTTCAAAAGTTTGTTTAATGACAAGAAAGCTGTGAATGTTGTATATAAAGACATTCTGTAATTAATTGTAAAAATTAAATACATAGGGAAAATGTAAAAGTAAATAAGTAAAAATGTACTATATGAATTTAGATATTCCAAAGATAGCAGGAAATCTTCTTGGTATAGGGAAAGGAAATTGTTTTTCTCCAAATATAACGCTTGCGGGCCACGGGCAGTAATGAATAAATCAAAACTAGTGGATCGGTTTTAATCATTTTTTTACACTGAATGACATGGGATATATATTTTATACCCGTGCGAAGCAGGAGCAGGCCGCTAGTCTTTAATATTTAAATGAGTTAATCTTGTATGTATATTTATATATGTATATTTTTGGAATCTCGGAAACGGCTGCAACGATTTTCCTGAAATTCAGCATGTAGGGGGTTCTGGGGAAAAATATATATAGCCAGGTTTTATTTTAAAAAAAATTCGTTTCTCAAAATCTTGGTAGTTGTCCACCTTAATTAGCCTTTATTGTAATTAATTATTAATATTAAAAAAGACAATTTTTGAAAAAGTCAGAAAAAATTGATTTTTAATGTGATAAAAATCGTCTTTTTCTACTCTAAGTCACATCCCTAATCCCAACCTCATGTATTTTTTCTTTTTTTATGTTAATTTTTTTATTTTGTTAAAAATTACCGAGCAAGTCAACCAGGGACTTAATATTATAAGTAATTTTGAGAAAATCGATCAAATACAGACAGACAGCTTTAGGGGACTTATTAATAAGTAATAAGTATAGATTTTTATTCATTTGCTTTAAAGTGATGACGCCTCTAGTGATGTTTCTATAATTTCTCAACGGCAGGATAGATGGCGCTGTACCGTTTTGGCCCGCGCTATAGAGTGTGCATTGTATTTAGTACAAGTAAAATCGAAGCCGCGGCTTCCGAGTTCTAATAATAATTTTCTTTATTTTTGGATAGGACACTCTTACTGGTGCTCCTAATTAAGCATGTGATTATGTGATATGAAGTACAAAAAATCGAGTTATATGTAAGCGGTTTTTTTCCTATTAAAATAAATCGATTATTTCGTAACAAAATAATTTATTTTTTAAAAATCGTTTTTTTTCTGACTATTTCAAATTTGTCTAATAATTAATTACAATAAAGGCTAATTAAAGTGGACAACTACCAAGAAATAATTGATATCAGATGCGCTGTTTGTGAAATAAAATTAAAATGTGTAGGCAATTTGGCTAAATTGGTTTCATACAACACTACATACCTAATATTAAAAAACAAGAAAAAGATGATATTTCAAATAATCGATTTTATAAAATACCTACGTTTTTTATGAAAAATAATCGATTATTAAAAATCCGTGATGACGCCTCTAGTGATGTTTCTATAATGTCTCAACGGCAGGATAGATGGCGCTGTACCGTTTTGACCCGCGCTATAGAGTGTGCATTGTATTTAGTACAAGTAAAATCGAAGCCGCGGCTTCCGGGTTCTAATAATAATTTTCTTTATTTTTGGATAGGACACTCTTACTGGTGCTCCTAATTAAGCATGTGATTATGTGATATGAAGTACAAAAAATCGAGTTATATGTAAGCGGTTTTTTTCCTATTAAAATAAATCGATTATTTCGTAACAAAATAATTTATTTTTTAAAAATCGTTTTTTTTCTGACTATTTCAAATTTGTCTAATAATTAATTACAATAAAGGCTAATTAAAGTGGACAACTACCAAGAAATAATTGATATCAGATGCGCTGTTTGTGAAATAAAATTAAAATGTGTAGGCAATTTGGCTAAATTGGTTTCATACAACACTACATACCTAATATTAAAAAACAAGAAAAAGATGATATTTCAAATAATCGATTTTATAAAATACCTACGTTTTTTATGAAAAATAATCGATTATTAAAAATCCGTGATGACGCCTCTAGTGATGTTTCTATAATGTCTCAACGGCAGGATAGATGGCGCTGTACCGTTTTGACCCGCGCTATAGAGTGTGCATTGTATTTAGTACAAGTAAAATCGAAGCCGCGGCTTCCGGGTTCTAATAATAATTTTCTTTATTTTTGGATAGGACACTCTTACTGGTGCTCCTAATTAAGCATGTGATTATGTGATATGAAGTACAAAAAATCGAGTTATATGTAAGCGGTTTTTTTCCTATTAAAATAAATCGATTATTTCGTAACAAAATAATTTATTTTTTAAAAATCGTTTTTTTTCTGACTATTTCAAATTTGTCTCATAATTAATTACAATAAAGGCTAATTAAAGTGGACAACTACCAAGAAATAATTGATATCAGATGCGCTGTTTGTGAAATAAAATTAAAATGTGTAGGCAATTTGGCTAAATTGGTTTCATACAACACTGCATACCTAATATTAAAAAACAAGAAAAAGATGATATTTCAAATAATCGATTTTATAAAATACCTACGTTTTTTATGAAAAATAATCGATTATTAAAAATCCGTGATGACGCCTCTAGTGATGTTTCTATAATGTCTCAACGGCAGGATAGATGGCGATGTACCGTTTTGGCCCGCGCTATAGAGTGTGCATTGTATTTAGTACAACTAAAATCGAACATCAATTATCGTCTTTCGAGTTCTAATTATAATAATATTCGTTATTTTTGGATAGGACACTCTTACTGGTGCTCCTAATTAGTAATTAAGGATGTGTAAGTATAAAGTAAGCTATTTTTTCCTATTAAGATATATCGATTATTATGAAATAATCGATATATCTTAATAGGAAAAAATCGCTTTAAATTACAAAATAATTTATTTTTTAAAAATCGATTTTTTCTGACTATTTCAAATTTGTCTATTTTTAATATTAATTAATTACAATAAAGGCTAATTAAAGTGGACAACTACCAAGAAATAATTGATATCAGATGGGCTGTTTGTGAAATAAAATTAAAATGTGTAGGTAATTTGGCTAAATTGGTTTCATCCAACACTGCATACCTAATATTAAAAAACAAGAAAAAGATGATATTTCAAATAATCGATTTTATAAAATACCTACGTTTTTTATGAAAAATAATCGATTATTAAAAATCGATTATTAAAAAAAAATCGATTATTCTAATAATTGATATTTATTTTCACATCAAGTGACGATGTTAAATGTTTCTTTAATGTCTTAATGGCAGATCATAGATGGCGCTGTGCTGTTTTGGCCCGCGCTATAGAGTGTGCATTGTATTTACTACAACCAAAACCGTCCATTAGTGTAAGTACCTTTAGTTCTATGATAATAATATCATTATTTTTGGATAGGACACTCTTATTAGTGATCCTTATAATTTCGTGACTTGGAGTAGAAAAAATCGATTATTTATTAATCGATTTTTAAGCCTTTAAAATAATCGAGCCAGTCATTTTCGAAAAAAAAAAGTATAAGTACCTTTAGTTCTATGATAATAATATCATTATTTTTGGATAGGACACTCTTATTAGTGATCCTTATAATTTTGTGAATTGGAGTAGAAAAAATCGATTAATAAATAATCGATTTTTATGCCTTTAAAATAATCGATTATTGTGTTCCGAAATAATCGGTTTTTAAAATCGATTTTTTTCTGACTATTTCAAAAGTTGCCTTTTTTATATTAATAATTGATTACAATAAAGGCTAATTAAAGTGAACAACTACCAAGAAATAATATCAGATGCGATGTTTGTGCAATTGGATTAAAATGTGTAGTTTGGCTAAGTTGGTTTCATCCAACAATAATCAGTATATCATAATTATATCATCATCAACAATATATATACCTAACCTTAAAAATCAAGAAAAAATGTAAAAAGGAAAAACTAAAATAATAGTTTTAAAAAAATCGATTTAAGATGAAAAAATATTCCATTATTAATAATCGATTATTTTGAAAATATTAACCGATTATTTTAAAAATCGATTATTTTTTTACATCGCGAATGAACACAAGAGTTGTAGTAACATTGAGTGGAATAAGGGACAATGGAATAGAGATGGGACTTGGAGTAGAAATAATCGATTTTTATCCCTTTATGAATAATTGATTTTTTTAATCGATTATTTTGTTACGAAATAATCGATTTTTCATAAATCGATTTTTTTCTGACTATTTCAAAAGTTGTCTTTTTTAATAATAATAATTAATTACAATAAAGGCTAACTAAAGTGGACAACTACCAAGAAATAATATCAGATGCGCTGTTTGTGAAGTTGGATAAAAATGTGTAGTTTGGTTACATTGGTTTCTTCTAACAATGCATAGCTAATCTTAAAAAACAAGAAAAAAGTTATAAAGAAAAGAGGATAACTAAAATACGACTAGCTCGACTGGCTCGTTGGAGCAGTGGATAGTGACCCTGCCTTCAGCTCTCCAGGTCGCGGGTTCGATTCCCGCCGAGGGCCAACATTTTCTATAAATGAATTTGTTTGTCTTCGAGTCTGGGTGTATATTTGTATTTAAAAATATATAAGTAATAAGTATATATTCACCAGTTGTCTGTCTACCATAACATAAGTATTAAGTTACTTTGGGGGCGGACGACCGTGTGTGTGTCCCATATATTTATTTATTTATTTATTATTAACATAATCGATTTGTAAAAAATAGATTTTTAATGGAAAAATAATCGATTATTTTAAAAATCGATTATTTTATAATCGATTCTACTAAAAATCGATAATGTTTTAACAACCCTATAAGGGGCTAGGGATGTAACTTTTAATACAACAAATCAATTAATAAATAATCGGTTTTTTTTACCTTTAAAATAAATCGATCTTTAAAAATCGATTAATAATAATCGATTTTTTTCTGACCATTCCAAAAGTTATATTAAATAATAATAATTTACAATATATAATTACAATTGCACCAAATAGCAAGCCAGCAATAATAAAGATTTCCATCTATCGGCCGTTAATTGAAACATAGGGGGCGGCCGGGGATAAAAAGCACAATCATTTGGTCAGCGATTCCCGTGTCCATACCACCCTAACACCCCCCTAACCCCCCCAAAGGTTTTTTCGTCAATAATTAATACATACGGTTCAATGGATTTGTTTTGGTTTTCTTTTGAGCTTGTTTCTGCTTTATAGAAGGGTTTGCGAAATTCCATAACACATAAATTTCATCATCTTCCTGCCCTTATCCCACTCTAAGTGGGGGCACAACATGTTATAAACATGCTGTCACATGATTTGGCTGCGTTTTTACGACCGGCCGCCTGCCAGACTTACCTCTGTCGTATTTTACGACACCTCGGTAAGAATGAGGGTGGTCTATTCTACTAAACCGGATACCACACGGTGGGTCAACTTACCTTAGTCGCCTTTTACGACACCTCGGTAAGAAATGAGGTTAGTCTATTCTACTTAGCCGGATACCACACGGCGGGTCGACTTACCTTAGTCGCCTTTTACGACACCTCGGTAAGAAATGAGGTTAGTCTATTCTACTTAGCGGATACCACACGGCGGGTCGACTTACCTTAGTCGCCTTTTACAACACCTCGGTAAGAATGAGGTTAGTCTATTCTACTTAGCGGATACCACACGGCGGGTCGACTTACCTTAGTCGCCTTTTACAACACCTCGGTAAGAATGAGGTTAGTCTATTCTACTTAGCCGGATACCACACGGCGGGTCGACTTACCTTAGTCGCCTTTTACAACACCTCGGTAAGAATGAGGTTAGTCTATTCTACTTAGCCGGATACCACACGGCGGGTCGACTTACCTTAGTCGCCTTTTACGACACCTCGGTAAGAAATGAGGTTTGTCTATTCTATTCAGCCGGTTACCACACGGCGGGTCGACTTACCTTAGTCGCCTTTTACGACACCTCGGTAAGAAATGAGGTTTGTCTATTCTATTCAGCCGGTTACCACACGGCGGGTCGACTTACCTTAGTCGCCTTTTACGACACCTCGGTAAGAAATGAGGTTTGTCTATTCTATTCAGCCGGTTACCACACGGCGGGTCGACTTACCTTAGTCGTCGTTATTTATTTTGCTCTATCTATGTATGTATGAAGGCAACATTTACCTACTTATACTTGCAGGACAAGTCACTACACGTATCACAATAGCGATGTGAAAAATAATCGATTATTTTTTCATCAAAAATCGATTTTTTTTATATCGATTATTTTAGGTATCCCTTTTTCTTTTTTACTCTTTTTCTTGTTTTTTAAGATTAGATATGCATTGTTGGATGAAACCAATTTAGCCAAACTACACATTTTTATATAATTTCACAAACAGCGCATCTGATATTATTTCTTGGTAACTGTCTACTTTAATTAGCCTTTATTGTAATTTATTATTTATATTAAAAAATACAACTTTTGAAATGGAAAAAAATCGTTTTTAAAAAATCGATTATTTCGTAACATGATAATCGATTTTTAATCGATTATTTTTTAAGGGATAAATATCGATTATATATTAATCGATTTTTTGAACGCCAAGTCACTAGTCACCTGAAATTATCTGAATAACGCTATCGTTAATCGTACATTATTATTAATACGCTATCACAATTCACAAGTCACATTAAGCATGAAATTATCTGAAGTTATAACACTTTACACTATCATACACTATCACATTGAGGACACTAGAAAGAGTGCCTTTTCAAAAATTAAATGATAATAACGGAATCTATGATAGATGACATAGATAAAATTCTTTAAAAGCGATTTTGTTTATAATGAAATACAATTCACACTCTATAGCGCGGGAAATAACAGCACAGCGCCATCTATGTATGTCGTTAAAACTATTATAAAAAACATCAACATTGGAATAAATATTTATGGGTTAAAATATATGGATAAAGAAAAAAAAACGATTGTCTATTTCCATTTAATAACGAAGGCGATCGACGTTGTCATTGGTAATTAAAATATTAAAAAAAACAATAACTAAACTTTTTTAAACATTGTGACACTGGCAGAGTGACTTGCGCCTAATTTACGCTGTACAGGCTATAAAGCAAGATAGTAACACGATTTTTTTATATTTTAGAAAAAGTCCAAGTCACACCCCAGTAACCTACCAATCCGAATTGGAGCAACGTGGTAGGTCTTAGCTCCAATCATTCTCTCAAAAATATAAAAAAAAATCGGGATTATTATTATCTTAATCGATCGATTATCTTAATTATTATTATCTTAATCGATTATTAATAATCGATTTTTATTTTTAAAAATAATGGATTTTGAAAAAGTTTATTATCGAGTATTTATCAAAATTTCTGACTATTTGTAATGTTGCCTTTTTTTAATATAAATAATTAATAACAATAAAAGCTAATTAGGCTGGACAATTATTAAGAAATAATATCAGATGAGCTGTGTGTGAAATTGGATTAAAATGTGTAGTTTGGCTACATTGGTTTCATCCAACATCGCATAGATAATCTTAAAAAACAAGAAAAAAAATTATAAAGAAAAAGAGGATTAAAATAATCGATTTTTGATAAAAATAACACAAGATTAACTCATTTAAATATTAAAGACTAGCTTTTACCCGCGACTTCGTTTGCGTAGACGTATGACGCGTGATAAGTTGATAGATGGCGCTTTTCATGTCATCCTATTCCTGCTAAGTTAACAGGATTTGTATAACCTATGTGTTACCCCGGTGTAAAAGGAATAATTGTGCATATTTTATCAAATTCAAATTCAAAATATTCTTTATTAAAATAAACTTGCAAACAAGTGCTTTTGAATCGTCAACTCTACTGCTGGTTCGGAAAGCTGTTCCTACCGAGAAGAGCCAGCAAGAAACTCGGCGGTTGCTCTTTTAAAAATATAATTCTTAATACTATTTACATTAAGTCGTTACTGTCTTGTACAGGTTCAAAGAGAGCTATATCCACACATTCTTATCTTCTAAATAATCTTCAAGAGTATAGTAGGCTTTCTGTATCAGCCTCTTTTTAACAGTGTTTTTAAACTGCTGTAATGGCAGTGCTGAAATTGATTGCAGAATTTTATTAGAGAATCTTATACCAAAAACCACAAACAAGTTACGCACTTTTGCAAGGCACAAAGCAGGAACCGCAAGCTTATGTCGGTTCCTGCTTTGTGTATTGTATACATCACCTATCGTTTTATAATTCTTTATATTTTTATGTACATAAATTAAATTGCTTAAAATATACTGTGAAGCAAATGTAAGAATACCTGTTTCCTTAAACTTCTCTCTCAGGGAATCACGCGGTCTTAAAGTATAAATGCCACGTATAGCTCTTTTTAAAATTCGATATTGATTCAGCGGATTCGCCGTTAAAGAGTAACAAACATACATCCATACTCACAGACTATCGCATTTATAATATTAGTACCTGAGTGAAAGAACCTTGCTTGCTAATTTTTTTAAGATATTAAAAAAATGCAATTAAAAACACAAATCATCGCTTTGTATTTGACAGTTTAAATATCAATATCTGGGTGACCGAGCTTCGCTCGGTAATTTTTTACAAAAAAAAACTTAAAAAAAACAATTATTTAGTTGGGGATCGATCCTTGGCATTCACATTTCTCAATTCTGCCCGTCACCCGAATAAGCTATGTCGACTTGACAGTTAATGGCGAAAATTCAATTCAATATAAATGTTAGTGTTTTTTAATGCCCAAAAACAGGGATAAAACAATTTTTTTTTTACATAAAACCTAGCAAGATCAATTTTTCTCCCCCAAAACCTCCTACATGCTGAATTTCAGGAAAATCGTTGGAGCCGTTTCCGAGATTCGGAATATATAAATATATATATATACAAGATTAACTCATTTAAATATTACAAATTTACATTCAATCCTGCATTTTAGGTTTTTGTCTTTGACTGTGACTCTTTTGTTTTTTACCTTGTCCGTCCATATTGTGGAAAAGTAATCGGTTTTTATATTCATCGATTAATTTATTATTATAATCGATTTTTTTTAGGGTTGGGGATGAATTACATCCCTCATTACATGTCCATGCTATCTTAATTTTGCACTTATCTTTTTTTATAACGTAGTAGGTATGGTCATGTAATGAGGAGGGATGAAAATCATGTGACCAAAAGAGTTTTAAATATGAACGTGGACGGATGTATGTCTAGGGGGAGGACGAAAAAAATTATTTAAACTTAAATTCCATACCTAAAGCCCCGATAGGTCAGTGGTGAATAGACGTCTACAGAAATTAGCAATGAGAAAAAATAATCGATTATTTTTACATCAAAAATCGATTTCTGTTAAATCAATTATTTTAGGTATCCCTTTTTCTTTTTTACCTTTTTTCTTGTTTTTTTTAGATTAGATATGCATTGGTTTTATCCTACAATAAAACCAATTTTGCCAAACTACACATTTTAATCCAATTTCACAAACAGCGCATCTGATATTATTTCTTGGTAGTTGCCCACTTTAATTAGCCTTTACTGTAATTAATTATAATATTAAAAAGGCAACTTTTGAAATAGTCAGGAAAAATCGATTATTATTAATCGATTATATTGAAACGAAATACTCGATTTTTTAAAACCGCTTATTTATTAATCGATTTTTTTCTACTCCAAAAAGAAAAAGGGATACCTACAATAATCGATTTAAAAAATCGATTTTTGATTTAAAAAGTCGATTATTAAAAATCGATTATTTTGTTCACATCGCTAGTAAAAATTGTTAAAATGGTTTAACCACACCATCTTAATTTTGCACTTATCCTTTTTATAACGGACGCAACTTTCAGACTTCCCCATTATATTTCCATACACACATGTCCTTTAATTACATAGCGAACGGCGCAATCCGAGGGTCGGAAATGTCAATTAACTCTTTCATCGGGGCGCGAACAATTTACGTCGTCCCCAACTGGCGAGTGCAGATTTTTCACATTTAAATTCCATACCTAAAGCCCCGATAGATCAGTGGTGAATAGACCTCTACAGAAATTAGCGATGTGAAAAAAATAATCGATTATTTAAAAAAAAACGATTTTTAAAAATCGATTATTTTAGGTATCACATTTCTTTTTTACTCTTTTTTTGTTTTTTAAGATTAGATACGCATCGTTGGATGAAACCAATTTAGCCAAACTACACATTTTAATCCAATTTCACAAACAGCGCACCTGTTATTATTTATTGGTAGTTGTCCACTTTAATTAGCCTTTATTGTAATTAATTATTAATATTAAACTTTTGAAATAGTCGAAATCGATTTTCAATAATCGTCTATATTAATCGATTTTTTCTACTCCAAGTTACATCCCTAACAGAAATGCTTATTATCGACTCTATACTTGTGAAGTCTGCGCTTAGCGATTATTTTATAAGCACGACGTTTAAGAACTTTACAAGCCTTACTTATAAACGTTAACTAAATTTAAGTAATTAGTTAAGAAAGATATTAGTTAATTAACTTTAAACACTGTTTAAATCGCTGCAGTTGTCAAAATAAACACCACTAGGACGTTGTTTAACGATAGTTCAACGGATGAACCAATTCGGCTGAAAATTGGTGTAGAGGTTGCTTAGAACCAGGAGACGGACATAGAATACTTTTTATCCCGTTCAACCGTATTTATTTTATCCCGTCAAGTTATAAAAGTTGGTAACAAAAACGACTATGACATGAAATAACAAAACATAAATGACAGCTATACGTAGGTAATAGTCTTTGGTTAAGTATGGTAAAAAAATTGACAATTATCAAAATAATAGCTTAACTTCACTACATAGTATAAAATAATCGCTTTCTCTGTCTGTCTGCGACAATTGAGTTAGCGATAAAAATATAGTATTTTTTGTCGTATATTATTTTTCTATAATATATAGTACAATTGACTAAAATATAGTACGATACTATATAATATAATACGGACGCCGTGTGGTATCCGGCTGAATAGAATAGTACCACCCTCATTTCTTACCGAGGTGTCGTAAAAGGCGACTAAGGTAAGTCGACCCGCCGTGTGGTATCCGGCTGAGTAGAATAGACCAACCTCATTTCTTACCGAGGTGTCGTAAAAGGCGACTAAGGTAAGTTGACCCACCGTGTGGTATCCGGTTTAGTAGAAAAGACCACCCTCTTTCTTACCGAGGTGTCGTAAAATACGACAGAGGTAAGTTGGCGTCAGGCAGGCGGCCGGTCGTAAAAACGCAGCCAAATCATGTGACAGCATGTTTATAACATGTTGTGCCGACCCCACTTAGAGTGGGATAAGGGCAGGAAGAGGATGACTATATAATATAGTACGGGTGGCAACCCTACCTATATGTACCTAATGCATAATAATATAATTATATTATGTAATTGTGTAGCTAATGCATAATCGTATTTAACCGATCGTATTAGCCATTGTGTAATTGTGTAATTATTTGACTTAACGTTCGTTCCCTTTTATTTAATGTGTTAAAACATTTAAAACGAAAATAATAAATAAAAATATCAATGTCAAAGGAAATTAGATGTCTAAAAACAAATTGTTAAAAAAAATATACCTGTATGGTAAATCTAATAATTGATTGAAGGAAGATAAAGTGTAACTCCATTATTCCAGAATTATCTTCCTCTGGGATCCCCTTTATATGTTTATATACATAGGCTTTAGGTGATTTTAAGCTTTGTGCTGTGTTGAATTATCGAATATTGTTTTATGTAAATGCGTGCGCGTCCGCCAAAAAGCACTTCACTCGAGAGATCAAAGGCAACTGAGATCGCGCGCTAGATGGCGCTTGTTGAGCGTTGGGAGCTACACTTTATATATTTAAAATTATAGGAAAACAAAGGAAAAAAGTAGTCTGTGCTATTTCTACGGAACAATTTTTGTAGTACTTCTTCCCAAGAAGCCTTTTTCGATTTATTTATATTAATACTAGAATATTTACATTCTATAATTGTTACTTCTTCCTGAATAAGATTCATGAGAATTTTCTGAAAATACAATAACCAATCATAAAAAAATATCTCAGTATAATAATGCATGGTGTTTTTTCAAAGAAAAAGACAAACTTACTTTTTCTTCTTCCCAATTACAGGAACGGGCGCGGGAACGCTTCTCATTATCACTACATATTATAAAACAAAGTCGCATTCTCCGTATGTACGCATAAAACTTTAAAACTACGCAACAGATTTTGATGCGGTTTTTTTTTAATAGATAGAGAGAGTCCAGAGGAAGGTTTGTACGTATAATAACATACAATACGGAGTAGAGAAATAATGTAATTTTTGAGGTTTCTGTAAATAATTTCATTTTTTTCCGCTTACATTGCAAACGCAGGCTAAACCCTACGAGATTTATCAAAATAATGTACTAAGTATTTGTACACCTTGAAAAGGTCTACAGAAAAGTCCGCGATGGTATATGTCTATCTCTTATGGATAACCCACAATAGCATTTTTTGTCATTTACTTTTTACGAAAAATAATGCCTTATTTTTGAAGCAATTTTTATACAATACAGCATTAATCCTTATCCAATTAAGTACCTTAAATAAATAGTTGATTTAATATAGATCAATATGGCCGTTTACAGCATGTTATTTGAGTGAACATTTTCGGAGATATTACAGATTTAAAATGCCGTGAGGACGCGGCGCTTCGCGCCTATAACACTTCGACTTTAGCAGCTAAGTTAAGCTTTCAAGAGTTTCTTTAAAGACATTCTGTAATTAATTGTAAAAATAAAATAAATAGGGAAAATGTAAAAGTAAATAAGTAAAAATGTATTATATGAAATTAGATATTCCAAAGATAGCAGGAAATCTTCTTGGTATAGGGAAAGGAAATTGGTTTTTCTCCAAATTTAACGCATGCGGGCCACGGGCAGTAATTAATAAATCAAAACTACTAGATCGATTTTAATCATTTTTTTTACACTGACTGACATGGGATATATATTTTATACCCGTGCGAAGCAGGGGCAGGTCGCTAGTTTTTTATAATATTATCCATTTTTAAAAGTTAACTAAAGTTTTTTATATTAAAAGAAACTTAAAACAATTTTGTCGGTTTTGAGCATCAAAATAAACTTATCTATGACATAAACCAAATAACAGATTATGAATTTGAGAACAATCTGTGTCGCTACAGACTAAAAATAAATAACATCACAATTTCATTGTCTTTTGGCCAGTGTTGCAGTTCCTAAAAAAATGGTTTTTTTGTAATCGATTATTTTACGTATCTCTTTTATTTAAACTCTTTTTCTTGTTTTTTTAGAAAGATATGCATTGTTGGATGAAAACAATTTAGCCAAACTACACATTTTAATCCAATTTCACAAATGCATTTGTTATTATTGGTAGTTGTCCACTTTAATTAGCCTTTATTGTCATTAATTATTACAGAAAAGATGAGAAGTGCGAGACTAAGTTGGTACGGTCATGTAATGAGGAGGGATGAAAATCATGTGACCAAAAGAGTTTTAAATATGAATGTGGATGGCTAGAGGAAGGCCGAAAAAAAGATGGTTGGATTGTGTGAAAAATGATATGCATGTTAGAGGAGTGGTACCAGAGTTGACGAATGATAGAGGAGAATGGAAAAAGAAGACATATTGTGCCGACCCCACTTAGAGTGGGATAAGGGTAGGAGAATGATGATTGTCATTAATTATTGATATTAAAAATCGATTTTTAAGAAATCGATTATTTCGTAACCAAATAATCGATTTTTAAAAAGTCGATTATTTTTAAAGGGATAAAAATCGATTATTTTTTATCAATTTTTTATTCCAAGTCACATCCCTACATTCAAATTAATCGATTATTTTGATATGACTTAATCAATTTTTTATAAATTATAACTATTTATTTAAAGGATAATAAAATTAAAATTGTTAATAAATATATTAAATCATAGGAAAGAAGGACACTAGTAAGAGTGCCTTTACAAAAACTGGGTTTATAATCTCGACAACGTTTGTCGAGCTGTCTGTGTCAATTGTAATAACGGAAACGATTTTGTATATACTGAACACAATACACACTCTATAGCGCGGGCCAAAACTGTACAGCGCCATCTATGTTCTGTCGTTGAAACTTATAGAAATTATCAACCAGGGATATAAATAATAATCGATTTTTAATAATCGATTATTTTTCAGCATAAATCGATTTTTTTAAAAATCGATTCTTTCTTGTTTTTTTCTTTTTAATTTCTTGTTTTTTTAAAACTCATTTATGCATTGATGGATGAAACCATTGTAGCCAAACTACAGATTTTAATAGAATTTCACAAACAGCGCATCTGTTATTATTTATTGGTAGATGTCCATTTGAATTGGCCTTTAATTATTAATATTAAAAAGGCATTTTTACAAACAGTAAGAAAAAAATCGATTATTATTACTCGATTATTTTAATACGAAATAATCGATTTGTCGATTAATAATCGATATTTTCTACTCCAAGTCACATCCCTTACCCTATTCCCTAATGATTATATTGATAGATATAATAGATTTTTTAAAGGGTAAAAAATCGGTTAACCATTGTACGATTTATCTGCGCCAATTTACATCTCTACGTCCATAGATATAACGACACTAGAAAGAGTGCCATCTCCAAAAATAAAGTTTTGTGTTGTAAATATTGCTATAAATTAATGTCCAGAAGACGGACAACAGACATAAAAAACGGTTCTGCTTATATATAAACACAATGCACACTCTATAGCGCGGATCAAACCAGTACAGTGCCATCTATGCTCTACTGTGGAGACTTAAAAAATATAACTTGTACTTAAACTTTAACAGGGAAAAAACCGTGGGTATCAAGTTTTCAAATATTACTAGTAATCGATAGCGACTCCGTCCGCGTGGAAAGTTTAAAACCGTAATATAGTCTTTTTAACCATAAAAGTTAAAGCGGGTTAACTTTAAAAGCTAGACATTTGCTGTCGCAGACTTTTATTTAGAACTTTTAGAGGATAACAATTTCATAAAACATGATTTTTGAATAACTTTCACCGTTTATTCAGCGCACGCAAGGAAAGCTTTAAATTTTTCCGTTTTCATACTTTTTATTGCTGCTCCTCTTCTATTCATCTTAGCGTGGTGTTTTATATAGTCTTATAGCCTTCCTCTAAATGGACTATCTAACACTGAAAGAATTTTTCAAATCGGTCCAGTAGTTCCTGAGATTAGCGCTTTCAAGCAATCAAACAAACTCTTCAGCTTTACGAGGTGTGTTCAAAAAGTATCGCGAATTTTGTGTATTTTCAAAAACTATTTATTTATTCGTGAATATTTATTTTGTCCCGTTCAAAGTAGTCCCCCAGGGATATTATACACTTGTGCCAACGTTTTTTCCAATCTTCAAAGCACTTCAAAAAATCATTTTTTTGTATCTTGTTCAGCTCCTCCTTCGATGCCGTCTTTATCTCGTCAGTCGTGGCGTAGCGTCGTCCTTTCATGGGCCTTTTCGATTTCGGGAACAAGAAAAAGTCACAGGGG
This sequence comes from Morpho helenor, assembly GCA_029227775.1. NCBI lineage: Eukaryota > Metazoa > Arthropoda > Insecta > Lepidoptera > Nymphalidae > Morpho > Morpho helenor. The sequence continues at coordinate 41,276,189 of JARGCU010000028.1, read as the reverse complement.
GCCAGATCTGGGGAATAAGGTGGCTGCGGTATCATTAGTGTGTTGTTTTTGGCCAAGAAGTCGCGTACAAGCAGCGATGTGTGAGCAGGGGCGTTATCGTGGTCCATTTTTTTGAATAAGTAAAAATCGAAGACGAACCAAAACACGTGCAAGCAAAGCAGCTGTCAACAATTAACTGAAAATTCAAATAGGCCCAACTTGTCAGCATAAGTGAGGGACAAATGTACCAACATAACGCTACAAAAAAAACAAAATTCGAATATACGTAACCCGAGAAAATTCAAAATTCGCGATACTTTTTGAACACACCTCGTATATATCAGTATCTGTAGTATTTAATATTTATCCTTAATTTTAGACTGGTGGAAGAAATTCCAATTTTTGAATAAGCCACATTTTGCTTTTTCATCATTTTTATCTTTAACTAGCAATAACTCAAAACAAGATATATATTTATTACTAGCGGACCGCTCCGGCTTCGCAAGGGTATAGAATATATAGCCCATGTCACTCAGTGAACTCAGTCACTCAATGGCCTCCTCGCGACATTTTAAATCTGTTGAATCAAAAATCTGCTGCTATTTAAATAATATGCTGTAAACGGCCATATTGATTTATATTAAATCAACAATATATTTAAGGTACTTAATTGGATAAGGATTAATGCTGTATTGTTTAAAATTCCTTCGATAATAAGGCATTATTTTTCGTAAAAAGAAAATGACAAAAAAATGCTATTGTGGGTTATCCATAAGAGATAGATTTTATATACCATCACTAAGTTGTCTGTAGACCTTTTCAAGGTGTACAAATACTTAATACTGTAAAGTTGAACAAATAATTACCAACTATTACGAATATTTGGAGGCGGCCACACTGAGCGGACGGGGGGAAGAAGATGGCGGCTAGCTAGAAGAAGGATGGGTTCGATGGAAATGTATAATAATATAAAAGAGGGATCTTTTGTAAAGTAGATAACTATATATACTAAAGTAGATACTGATTACAATGTACGGAAATATATTTAAGGAAAGTTAATACTATAGTTTTATTACATTTCAGAAGTGCCAAGAACTTTAAGGTATGTAATGTATAATGGTGAAATGATTCAATTTTAATTATTTCATATGTTATTATTTTGCGATAACCATTTTCATCATACCTGTTTTGATATACACGCCTACTGCCTTATTTTCATTAACTTCCTTTAATTAAAAGAAAATAGATGACTGACAGTATTCGATGTAATTAACTTATTGTGTTATTTGTTTAATTTTATTCGTTAAAAAATAAATACTTGCGCTGTACAGGCCATAAACAAGATAATAATAATAATAAAAATAAATACAAAAAAACAAAACAATAAATTTTAAATAATATAAATAATAAAAGTATCTTTAATATAAGTTTAATGTAAAAAGTATTGTCCTTGCTTTTATATGAAAATAGTAAGAAAAGCATTACGTAAATGATAATTATACCCAATTGGTGTTCAATATTTTGAATTCCTTTGAAATACTTGCAATTTTCAAATTAATGGATTTAGATCTAACAAGTAAAATATTAATCAATATTTCATTTTCATTATAATATTTAGTAATATTGAGTTTTTAGGATATAAAATATATTATTGTGTGTAGTTTCAGCTTGATAAACAGGTTCGAGACTCATTTAGGCTGGTACTAATCCATATCAATACAAATATGCTAAATACTGTGTCTCAGACGCATGGAGGTTGAACTGAACTGAAAATTCAACGTGTATTTCCCTTCATTGTGTAATTGTGGCTGTAGTGTATGCAGGTGGAGATGTAGAGTGTAATGTACTTTGTATATTTATATACAAGACACATATATGTAATACATACATGAACATAGTCACTCTAACTCACACTTATACAAAAGGACATACACAGTTTCAGGATGCACCATGATAGTAACATGAGAGCCATTGGTGAGAGTGGTTGTAAAGTGACATGTTGTTACTGTAGTGTGTGTTTGAGCCTGTGCTATATTCACACAACATTAGTTTGTAAACACTACTGTGGCCGTAGCAAGTGGTAATGCTATGAATTTTGTTATAAATGGTTATACAAAATGATATTTGATTTAAAGCAATGAGTACTAATACATATATATTTTATTTATTTGTTGCACAAATTGTGTTTACAGTTCTGGTCTGGTTCTGGGTCTAGATTTTTAATAGACATCAATATTTAAAGTTTATTGATATAATTTACCTGAATCAGAATAAATATTTATTACTTTATTGTACATACATATTGTTAGAAAAGTTAAATAGTACATGCACCTACATTTGAGTACCAGAAGGAAAAGGTGAAGAAGTGAGATATGGGTAATATAGAAAGAAAGAAAAATAACAAAAACAAATGATATATAAAGAATAATAATTGCACACTTTACAAAAAAAAAAATGCAGTACAGATACAAGTAAATATTTAAATTTTTATAAATTTGATTGTTTAATTTTTGTAAAATAAGTAGATGAATAAAGATGTTAGTAATATATAATTACTTGAAACAAATATTTTCTAGTCTGTGACTTAAATGCCGAAAGGGAAACAGATTTGGTTTGTTATAGATAGCAGTTAGTAGTTCACTTATATGTTTATACTCATAAATTACAGATAGTTCAGTTTGTCTCTAATTCATGTCTTTAAATAGTTGATGCCCTTTCCCTATAAGTTCAGTTATGATAGAATATGATTATGATTTATATAAAATAAAGAAATCATTTATTTATTGGAATAAATCCACAGCTATTATTATAACTAAACACTAACATAAGTCAATTAGAATTTTATTGCTTGAAGCAAAACTGATGTTAGTGATTATGTTTATTAGGAGTCCATCTTCATTATCAATCATTAGGAATCTTATTATTTATTTATACACTTTATTGTACACCACAACAAATAAATTGGAAGCAGTAAAAAAAAAAAAAAAGAAAAAAAATTGTAACATACACGAGGCGGCCTTATTGATTAGTAGCGATCTCTTCCAGGCGACCCTTGGGTTAAGTAGAACTGTAACAACGGTGTGGGTGGTGCACTATTCTATAGTTAAATACATACAAATACAAAGACAGAAGATTTACACATCATAAAGACATCTAAAAGTAATATATATGCAATCTATAAACTAATACATATTATATAATGAATATATAACAATGATTTAAATACATACATTAATTATTATTTGACAAGTAGTATTGCTTTACAGATTTTAATTTTTATTTAAAGGTAAGGTATTTGTAAAGGTAAAGGTAATTGGTAAAGGTAAAGGTATTTGAATATTTAAAGTTAATACATTCCATAAATTAATCTTAACATTGTATTTATATATACAGAAGTTTTAGAATACTTTTGGATCTGTTTGTATATTTCCCACCTTCTGTAGAAAGTGAGATGTTTATTTGGTTGTTTAATTTCTGTATTATAAAGAAAGTAAGGAGCATACTTGACACAGAAATACAAATAAAAATACTAATTTCAACAGTCCTACATTTTCCACTAAAAAAAAATAAAAAAATTAGTGAATAAAAATAAAATATTAATAATTAAATTAGTATTCACTGGTTAAATAATTTTAAACAGGTCATAACATTTATTAAAGGTATATGAACTCTTGAAAGGATTAAATATGAGGTAAAGTGCCGCATAACTATTATAAGGAGTATTAAACAGTGTATGAATTTATATTTTGAACAACTTGGTTGCATATGGTTTATCACAGGCACTTTTGTTAATTAGTTTGACAAATTTGTTAAATTAGTTGTTTATATATATGTGTTTTTCATTTTTGTGAAATAATTTGTCTTAAAAGGTTTTCTTTATATAATTCTTGTTGTTATGAATAGATTCTAACCAAATACCTTTCTTTGCAAGTTCTGTGGAGCATTATGGAGGAGCATGGTGATCGCTATGAGCATGCAAGCAACCTGAAGGTATCGAATAAAAAAAAAAAAAGAAGGAAAAACAAAAAAAGGTAATCGATCTCAGATTATAAGCGACCTGAAGGGGTTAAGTATGTGTTAATGGAGCCAGAAGTTTAAGACATAAAAAGCCTATTGCCAGGTATTCGGGCATTTATGATGATATATTTTAAGATGATAATCTCGCTAAAATGTATGGGTTAGCGAGTATTGTGTAACTGTGTAGTATTGATATGGACAAACTTGCTAGAATTGATGGGTTAGAAAGTACTATGTTACTGTTAGGATGTTTATATACAATCTTGCTGAAATTGAGGGGTTAGAAAGTATTATATTACTGTTAGGATGTGAATAGACAAACTTGCTAGAATGGGGTGGTTTAGTAAGTATGGCCGAACTACAGTAACATATAATTAATGAGTTGCTTTTTGCCCCGACAATATAAAGTGTCATTCGAATCTAACCTCAAATATAAATAAATTCTTCTGCACAACTAGTACAGCTTAATACGGATGATATATTTGTTATGGCATTGATTTTATATTTAGTACAGAAAGAGTGTAAGAAATATGCTTATACATGAAGAATATAAAAAAAAAATATTTGAATATTATTTGAATGATTAAAATATCTGGATTGAGAATACTATCAGCTCTGCATTATTGAATGACAAGACTGAGGTTTAATAATGTGAAATTGAAAATGTATAAAGGATTGACCGCCGAGTTTCTTGATGGTTATTCTCGGTAAGAGCAATATTACGCACGAATTGTAGATTCATTAAACATATTGAGCATTAACGATTCAAAAGTACTTAAAAGAGGTGATTTGAATAAAGATTATTTAATTTGATGAGTTAATTTTGTTAATGCATCATCTACATCGCACTCCGTGACTGAAGGGTGCAGCGTTGCGATAGTCGGTGTCGCAAAATGAATGGTTTGCATACACTATACTCCGTGGACGTTGTACTGTCACGATAGTAAGCGATTTGATGAGTTGATTTTGTGGTTGTACCATCTACATCGCACTCCGTGACTGAAGGGTGCAGCGTTGCGATAGTCGGTGTCGCGAAATGAATGGTTCGCATACACTGTACTCCGTGGACATTGTACTGTCACGATAGTTAGCGATTTGATGAGTTGATTTTGTTGTTGTACCATCTACATCGCACTCCGTGACTGAAAGGTGCAACGTTGCGATAGTCAGTGTCGCGGAATGAATGGTTCGCATACACTGTACTCCGTGGACGTTGTACTGTCGCGATAGTAAGCGATTTGATGAGTTGATTTTGTTGTTGTACCATCTACATGGCACTCCGTGACTGAAGGGTGCAATATTGCGATAATCAGTGTTACGAAATGAATGGTTCGCATATACTGTAGGTACTTCGTGGACGTTGTACTGTCACGATAGTAAGCGATTTGATAAGTTGATTTTGTTGTTCTACTGTCACGATAGTAAGCGATTTGATGATGACATCGCACTCCGTGGTTTGGTGCCGAGATAATCGACGACGAGCGATGGCTGCCGGGTGTGTTGACGGCTGCCGGGTGTGTTGACTGCCGGCGACACTTAAGCGGGCGCCTATCAGTGATAAAAATGGAAAAGGATTCGGCATGTCCAGGGTGTGGAGAAGAGAAAGGCTTGTGGTGTACTCACCGGTAAGATGGAAGATATTGGGTAAGGATGAAACTGCAGTTGAGGCTTAAATAAATATCCCTTTCAGGGATAATATCAGATTTGTAAAAGCGACTGGTAGCTTAAAGCAGGTGACACTGTCGGGACGGCAGTGAATCTTGTAGCACTACGTGGGGAAATTTGTCAAGTAGTCAATCACATGAGCTAACGACAAGTCTGGGCGTCCCCAGGACTCAGTAGATGTGTCGTTTAAGTTGCAGTGGTAACTAATTGGACTGGTTAGACTTGGATAAAGCATAACAACGGGAGGGATAAACGGTGCCATTGTTACTGTACGATTGTTATTGACTTTAAGTTTATTTTTAGTGTATTTATGATTTGGATTTGTGCTTTTAGGGCATGATATATTTCGCTGTAGGGGCTCTACAACAATAACCAGCAGAGTTCGGTCCTGCTGGGGCAGTCGACCGGTTCCGAGCGCTGCGAGTGCGCCGCCTGCAGTGCCGCATGCGACTCGGCCCCAGTTATCAGCGCGCCCTCATTGCGAAGCCACGTCACTGTGCAGTATTTCCCTACTTAAGTAGACAACCATCCTACTAATATTGTAAATGTGGAAGTTTGTATGGGTGTATGTGTGTTGTTACTCTTTCGCGGCCGACTCGCTGGGCCGGTATTGGTGGGGTTTGGCACATTTATCCGTTGTACACCGGAGTGACATGTGGACTTTAGAATTTATGTTGGTTCTACAGGAATAGAATGACAAAAAAGAGGCGTCATCTATTACCGACCAAATACTCGACAGCAGTTTGCGTGGGCGGGGTTGCGGGTAAAAGCCAGTATAAATATATATAGAATTTAGCCTTTATACGCATCACATGGTTTGTTATAGTTATAATTGAATTCTAATGAACGATACTAATTTAATTAGTATACAGCAGATAACATTATAATTTAATATTGTTTTGTCACCAACGAAATGTACACATAGGTACATTAGTAAACATTGGAAATTTATAAGAATTGTAGTAAGGGGGAATGTCGTATTAATGGAAATGTGAAACTAAAGTGATGGGAGTCAATAAAAAAATTTTCGAGAACACTTAAGTTTACCCGTAACAGAAGTAGTAATCTATAGTTGCACTTTAAAGTAATGGCCATATGTAAAATTAGTTTAAATTTATATGCAGGTTCTGAATGTCTTCTTTTGCCGAGTGTAAAGAGGTATCCCGTGCATGAGGACATACACGCGTTCAGGATGGACGAGTGTAAAGTTGAACAAATAATTACCAACTATTACGAATATTTGGAGGCGGCCACACTGAGCGGACGGGGGGAAGAAGATGGCGGCTAGCTAGAAGAAGGATGGGTTCGATGGAAATGTATAATAATATAAAAGAGGGATCTTTTGTAAAGTAGATAACTATATATACTAAAGTAGATACTGATTACAATGTACGGAAATATATTTAAGGAAAGTTAATACTATAGTTTTATTACAATACATTATTTTGATAAATCTCGTAAGGTTGAGTCTGCGTTTGCAATGTAAGCGGAAAAAAATGTAATTTTTACGACATCACATTAGAAACCTCAAAAATAACAGTATTTCTCTAATCCATATTGAATGTTATTATACATATAAACCTTCCTCTTTAATCACACTATCTATTAAAGAACCGAATCAAAATCTGTTGCGTAGTTTTAAAGATTTACGCATACATAGGGATATAGGGACATAGGGACATAGGGACGGAGAAAGCGACTGTGTTTTACACTATGTAGTGATATTCTTGTATCTAATATCTGTAAAAGCAATAAAGACATGTCACACCCTGCCAGACATGCCATCTGGTTCGAGAAAAATTGCGATAGGGGTCTGCGACAGTCAATTAGCGAGGCCTGCGTTTCGTCGAACAGGATGCTGCGTCTAACATGATTATCTGATTCTTTAAACGTGTTGCTTTATTGATTGTTATATAATATGAAAAAATAATCGATTTTTAAAATAATCGATTATTTTTTCATCTAAAATCGATTTTTTTAAATCTATTAATTTAGGTATCCCTGTTTCTTTTTTACTCTTTTTCTTATTTTTATAGATTAGATATGCATTGTTGTATGAAACTTATTTAGCCATCTGATAATATTTCTTTGTAGTTGTCCACTTTAATTAGTCTTTATTGAAATTATTTTTTTAATATTTAAAAGACAACTTTGAAATAGTCAGTAATAATCAATAATAATTTACAAAATAAAAAAAAAAACAATAAAAAAAATAAAATCGGGTAGGTTGGTCTCTAATCTCTCATCATCCTCCTGCCCTTATCCCACTCTAAGTGGGGTCGGCACAACATATTATAAACATGCTGTCAAATGATTTGGCTGCGTTTTTACGACCGGCCGCCTGCCTGACGTCAACTTACCTGTCGTATTTTACGACACCTCGGTAAGAAAGAGGGTGGTCTATTCTACTAAACCGGATACCACACGGTGGGTCAACATACCTTAGTCGCCTTTTACGACACCTCGGTAAGAAATGAGGTTGGTCTATTCTACTCAGCCGGATACCACACGGCGGGTCGACTTACCTTAGTCGCCTTTTACGACACCTCGGTAAGGAAAGAGGGTGGTACTATTCTATTCAGCCGGATACCACACGGCGCTGGTCTCTAATCTCTATCCTAGGTATTATCATTTCTAGAGCCCACCCGTTCCCCGAATAAACTATGCTGACTTGAAAGTTTTGAATGTTGAATCATTTCTTTCGGTGATTATTTGGTATACGTTAGAAATAAAATTGATAAATATCAGACGATGACCCGACGGTTAGAGGGAAAGAATACGTACAGGTGACAGGCACAAGAGTTTAATCGTCACTTATACATAGAGTATCGCTGACTAACGACGGGTCCCTCACAGCATTCCAGGTTTGGATGTGCCTGAAGGCGTATTAAAGGGATAAAAATTTATGAAATAATCAATTTAATAAGATTTAAAATCTTAGAAAGTTAGCAAAGAAGGACACTACACTAGTAAAAATGACCTTTACAAAATCTTAAATTAAAATTTCAACGTTTATTATTAAAATATGAATACGAAAATGGAAACGATTTTGTATATACTAAACACAATACACACTCTATAGCGCGGGCCAAAACTGTACAGCGCCATCTATGTTCTGTCGTTGAAAATTATAGAAATATATCAATCAGGGATGTCAAAAATAATCGATTTTTAATCGATTTTTTAAAAATCGATTCTTTCTTTTTTTTTTCTTTTTACTTTCTTGTTTTTTTTTAAATCATTTATGCATTGATGGATGAAACCATTGTAGCCAAACTACAGATTTTAATAGAATTTCACAAACAGCGCATCTCTTATTATTTATTGGATGTCCATTTTAATTAGCCTTTAATTGTTAATATTAAAAAGGCATTTTCACAAACAGTAAGAAAAAAATCGATTATTATTACTCGATTATTTTAATACGAAATACTCGATTTATCGATTATTAATCGATATTTTCTACTCCAAGTCACATCCCTAATGATTATTTTGATAGAATATAATGGATTTTTTTAAAGGGTAAAAAAAAATCGGTTAATCATTGCAAGATTTATCTGCGCCAAATCACATCTCTACGTCTACAGATATAATTTTGAAAAGATTTAAATTCTTAGAAAAGAAGGACACTAGAAAGAGTGCCTTTACAAAAATCCAACTTTAGACTTTCATCAATCTGTGCCTGAACAGGCACATTCAACAATGTGCCTGTAGGTATATGTTTACACTAATCGAAACGATTTTGTATATACTGAACACAATACACACTCTATAGCGCGGGCCAAAACTGTACAGCGCCATCTATGTTCTGTCGTTGAAACTTATAGAAATATTATCAACCAGGGATGTCCCAACGCCCCCAACACCTCCAACCTCCACGTCATTCGTCATCACGCGGCTGTCCAGGACAAGCTGGAGAGGTTCCTGTCGGCCCCTACACCGCCGCTCCGGGGAGAGGACTTCATCTCCCTGTCAGAGCTGCGGTCGGTCGCTGCTCGCCTTGACAAGCGAAAGGCGCCAGGCCCCGACGGAATCGCCAACGCCGCGTTGATGCTGCTGCCCCGAACAGGTCTCGTAGCGCTCACGAGACTGTTCAACGGAGTACTCCGCACCGGCCACTTCCCAGAGGCGTGGAAGACCGGGAAGATCATCGTTCTTCCCAAGCCGGGGAAGGACCGCCGCCTGCCTGGAAGCTACCGGCCGATCACCCTGCTCTCGCATATAGCCAAGCTGTTTGAGCGTCTGCTGCTGCGTCGAGTCACGCCCCACCTGCCCCTGCGCGAGGAGCAGTTTGGATTCCGCAGCGGCCACTCGACGACGCTCCAGCTGGCGAGGGTAATAAACCACCTGACCAGTGAGCGGAACAACGGGCGCTACACCGTGGGGGTCTTTCTCGACATCGAGAAGGCCTTCGATCGTGTGTGGCACGCCGGGCTCCTGGTCAAAATACTGGACACCACCATGCCGCCTGCTTATGTGCGAGTGCTGGCATCGTTCCTACACGGCCGTAGCTTTTACGTGGCAGTAGATGGTGCCGAATCTCAGCCACGCACCATCCAAGCCGGAGTACCCCAGGGCAGTTGTATATCGCCGCGTTTATACGCGGCGTATACGGATGACATCCCCACCCTGCGCCACCATCTGCGGGAAGGGGAGGAGGACGTGCTGTTGTCGCTTTTCGCCGACGACAGCGCGTATTTCGCGTCGTCCTACCATCAGATCGTCGCCACCAACCGCATGCAGCGTATGCTGGACTTGTTGCCGGAATGGCTGGACAAGTGGAGGATGGCCGTCAACGTCGGGAAGACGGCCGCTCTGCTCACCAGCCGCTCCAAGCCGCTACGTCAGCTGACTCTCCGAGGCCAGGACGTAGAGTGGAAGACCACAGTGAGGTTTTTGGGGTGTGATTTGGACCGCAGCCTGCGCATGCTCCCCACGGTGAATCACGTCGTGGGTCGAGCCGCCGCTGCTAGGTCCAAGCTTCACGCGCTATTCACATCCCATCTACCTATGAACACCAAACTGCGGGTCTACGGTGCCTACGTCCGCTCGCGCTTGACGTATGCGGCACCCGCCTGGTACGCGTTATGTTCGGCGTACCAGAAGCGAAGACTGCAAGTCCAGCAGAACCGTTGCCTGCGACTGATCGTAGGAGCCCCGAGGTATGTGCGGAACGACGTCGTGCATCGGGATACCAAAATGCCGACCGTGGAGGAGTATGTCCGTCGCCTTGCGCGCCGGATGTTCGCGCGTGCGGACAACAGCGCGCACGTACACCTCCACGGCATCGCGCCACTCCATGCGCGACCACCCGATGGACGTTCCCTGCCTCGCGAGCTCCTGCGGTCACCGTCTCCGCGGCTCGATGTGGATGACGACGGCGACGATGAGGACGACGCGATGGGCGAGAGGGCGAAAACACCGGATTTGACACCCCTGATCATGACACCACCCGACTTAGGACCACCCGAAGAAGACTTTGAGGTCTGGGAGCTACCATTCCCAGACCTCCCCACCGAACCAGACATCCCTTAGGTCACCTAGGTGACCTCGGCCTACGGCCGAAACACAGACCGGGCTTAAGTGCCCGCGAGGAACTGCCCGGGCAAGGAGGTACGCCTCGAGGCCCGTACCCCGCCTACTCCCAAGGAGTAAGCGAGACGACCCTGCACCAGGGATGTCAAAAATAATCTATTTTTAATAAATCGATTCTTTCTTGTTTTTATAAAAACCATTTATGCATTGATGGATGAAACCATTGTAGCCAAACTACAGATTTTAATAGAATTTCACAAACAGCGCATCGGTTATTATTTATTGGTAGAGGTCCATTTGAATTTTAATTATTAATATTAAAAAGGCATTTTTACAAACAGTAAGAAAAAATCGATTGTTATTACTCGATTATTTTAATACGAAATAATCGATTTGTCGATTAATAATCGATATTTTCTACTCCAAGTCACATCCCTATTCCCTAATGATTATATTGATAGATATAATAGATTTTTTAAAGGGTAAAAAATCGGTTAACCATTGTACGATTTATCTGCGCCAAATCACATCTCTGCGTCCATACAATTACATATAACGACACTAGAAAGAGTGCCGTCTCCAAAAATAAAGTTTTACAATATAAATATTGCTATAAATTAATTACGATTTACGAGAAGATGGACAAGGAGCTAGGTATTTTCACCTCTCTAGACCGCCCGTTCACCAAATGAACCACCATGACTTTACATTTGACAGCGAAAAATTGTGATTGTATTCAACGTAAATTAAAAAAAAAATGTAAAGCCCAAAAACGGATAAAAAACAATTTTTTTGAAAATAAAACTTATCTAGATTTCTTTTCTCCAAAACCCTCTACATGCTGAATTTCAGGAAAATCGTTGGAGCCGTTTCCGAGATTCTGAAAAAATATATATGTATACATGATTAACTCTAAATGAATTAATCTTGTATGTGGTAATATAAAGATTTTGAATTTTATAGTCCACTCTACATTTACCTCTATTTTCGTTTGGTTTAAAGATGCCTCAACAGTTAAATGTACTTTGACTGAACCCATTTAATATGCGAGCCTTGTAAAGTTACAGGAAATTTTTTCCTTAAACATTGTTTTATTTAAAGTCCTAATTTGCATCGGAAACGGAGGGGCCCGTAGGTAAGATTGAACCATTTCTTTCGATGATTATTTGGTATACGTTAGGAATAATATTGATACGTAGTTTCCACAATTTGAGGTTTTATTTATTTAATATCTGGGTGACAGAGCCGGTCGGTGATCGGTAATTTAAAAAAAAATATATATTATTTAGTTGGGGATCAATCCTAGGTTATGTTGTGCTAGTGGATGTTATATAGCCTAGAGCTTCCTCAACTTAAACTTATACTTTTCAAATCGGTTTAGTAGTTCCTGATATAAGTTAGTTCAAACAAACAAACAAACTCTTCTTCTTCTTCTTCAACCGATGGACGTCCACTGCTGGACATAGGTCTCTTCATGGGATCTCCAGAACACACGATTTTGTGCCGCTTGTATCCAGCGGCTCCCCGCGACCCTTTTGAGGTCGTCTGTCCATCAAGCAGGGGGTCTTCCGACACTGCGCTTTCCGGTGCGGGGTCGCCATTCCAACACTTTGAGACCCCAACGTCCATCGGTTCTCCGCACTATGTGCCCCGCCCATCGCCACTTCAGCTTCGCGACCCGCTGAGCTATGTCGGTGACTCTGGTTCTTCTACGGATCTCCTCATTTCTGATTTGATCACGTAGAGAAACTCCGAGCATAGCTCGCTCCATCGCCCGCTAAACGGCTCTGAGCTTTCTTATGTTTCTGAGCCCATAACAAACTCGTCAGCTTTATATATTAGTATAGATGTGAACATTATCTGCTTATTACACTTAGCATTTTTGAGATTAGATTTTCTTAACGAAAGAGGATCATAGCAAAATAATGCTATCATAACTTCTGTCCAATTTACCTAACCTTCACAAATAATACACTAACACCTTCCTTATGAATTACTCTGTCTATTGGAGGATCGTGAATCACCAAAAACTGTACTGACCAAAAGACTAACCAAAAAAAACGGTTGCCTGTAAAGTCGGTTTTACGGGCAAAGATTTTACGTGACAACGTCTTTTTCTCAGTAGAATATTTTTTGATATGAATAATATTAAATTGCACAATAGGAACAAGGAATTGAATGAAAATAAGAATTGCACAAATTTTAACTATAGAAATATATTTTGTTTACCAGAGACACAAGCACGCCCGATTCAACGCGCCTATTTCTCTAGTGGGAGAGAGACGCAAGGCATTCGCCAGTGCGGCGGGCCTCTCTTTCGTTCGGTGACTCATCGTAACAGACGTGAGCGGGCGTTACACTTTTTCATGAGTGACTCCAAGCCGCAACCTAATTTAACGTTGTCACGTCAAAAACCACGTCTTAAACCGGTCCATACTATGACAGCGTCTACTTCATTCTATCGTGAAATTGAAACCGCCGTTGCATGAAAGTCGCGTGTTTATTCCGATGAACGAATGAATAAGAATGAAATAATGGAAAAGAAAGAATTCTGCTCTCGTTCATGCCCTTCTTTCTTTTTTAATATATCACGTTATACTATACTAAAATTCGAATTTTATAACGTTTATTATTTTTAAGCTTTTATTTGTGTATGGAAGGTGAAATGCCGCCGCCTGGCTGGTCAACAATGGTGGTTATCAACTTACCTTAGTCGCCTTTTACGACACCTCAGTAAGAAATGAGGGTGGTCTATTCTACTCCACCGGATACCACACGGCGGTTAGGCTTATAATAAATATACATACATAAAAGGTAATAATTCCACTTACATATCTCTAGAGAATTCTGTTGATATGTAAGTAAGTAAGTAACGGCCTGTTACTATCCCACTGCTGGGCATACCTACATTGTTTTGTTATCACAAAATTCTGCTACATCTCAAGCACTTCTACTTTCTACGCCGGTTAAAATGAAAACAGAAGATCAGAAAAAAGTTATTACATCCTCCCGACACATGTGCTCAGATGTAATATTCAAAATTTGATATATCGATATGGGGTGGGCCAATATTGTCTGTCACAAGAAAGTCGATGCAAAGAATTTATTTGAGGTAAAAATGGAGTTTGAAACTGTTAAAGGTTAAGATGTATTGTTGTTGTATGTGAAAGTGGAATCTTGCAAGTTAAATTTACCCCACTTCCCGGTGTCCGATTGAGATGATACATACTGGTCCAGTCCCAACAATGCATGTTTATGATAAGCATGACCTGATGTCAGGATTGGCTCCAGACGAGGGAACTGTTCAATGGCTAACGGTAGGGTCACGAAATTTAGATAAAAGCTTTTTTAAAAGTGTTTTTAACTTTACTTGTTAATGACTTTTACTTAACTTGCAATGTATGTGTGTGAAGGTGGAATCTTGCAAGTTAAATTTACCCCACTTCCCGGTGTCCGATTGAAATGATACATACTGGTCCAGTCCCGATGACAATGTTTATGATAAGCATGACCTGATGTCAGGATTGGCTCTAGACGGTTGTAAAAGGTGACATCAGGCAGACAGTGTGTTGGTTGATTATGTTTATAACATGTTCCGACCCCACTTAGAGTGGGATAAGGGCAGGAGAATGACGGTCTGGGGTGCCAAAGTGGTCGGCCTCCTAGTATCGCACCCTCGGCTGCTCCTTGGAATACTTTTATTCCTTAGTCTTGGCGAACGGACCACTGTGGGGTGGCTAATTTCTTTTATGGATCCAATCTACTGCTGGCGAGTCCAGGTAGTAGCGACTTGCTTAAGCCCATCATCTGCCGCCCTGTCAGGGGACCTTCGGACGTTCCGAACGGGGTATATCGGACGTCTGGCTTACAGGTCCCCTAGGCGGTCGGTGCATCTGGTGCTCCCAATGCACCGGTTAGCGGAGGAGGGATTCTCTTTCGAGGGGTCCCTGCACGGAGGAGGTGTTCTCTGGGATCAGAGCTGTCGACGAGGATGGGGGCAATATGTACAATGATTCCCTGTCCTTGCCATCGGCAGCGTGGTGGAGCACACAGGTCGTTTTAGTCGATGCGATCTGAGCGAATATTATTCTCAATAAAACATAAAGATATCAAACCCTGTACCCTCCTAAGCTTTAAAAAACATTCTAAAACGTAAAAGCTTCGAACTTTGAGAAGTAAAATTTTCCCAGTCATCCTCAAGCTATAAAAATCTTCCTTATAATTAGACTACGCTTCTAAGTTTTTTTTCTTTTGATCCTTAAAGCTTGGTCCAAGTTATAAGAGCGAGCGATCGAATATCGTAAGGAAATGTTTATTTCGTTTAAAAATTTAAATCTTTAATAATGAAATGAGTTAATCTAATATTAGTATTTTTTTATTTACAACGAAAATGTACAAGTTATATCTATCTTAAATTACTTACACGCTAGGACTATACAGATCATGCCCACGTGGAATGGTCCCAAGAATGCTGGCATCGTTGAAAAAGGAGAAATGAAAGAAGTTTTGAAATGTAAGAAGTTTAACATAGATATAACTTGTACATTTTTGTTGTATATAAAAAAAAGAAAGATAAACTCTTTCAAATATTAAAGATTTTGAATATGTTGCAATCTGTCTACTACAAGAGCCTCTTTTGACATGTTTACATTTAGTTAACTAAACCTATGTAGTATAGGATAACTTATCGAGGTTCTACAAAAGTAATAATAAAATTATTTTACTATAATCCTCGATTAAGACCTCATAGCGATCTCATATTCATTGCGGATTATAGCAAAATTATTTTATTATTACTTTTGTATAATGGATCTCCGCAAATGAACGTCTATTTTTATAAATTACTAGCGGCCTGCCCCTGCTTCGCACGGACTATATAAAATATATAGTTTGTCAGTGAAAAAAATGAATAAAATCAATCCAGTAGTTTGATTTATTCATTACTGCCAGTGGGCCGCACGCGTTAAATTTCGCGGCCCCCTCGCGGGATTTTAAATCTGTGATATCTCCGAAAATGTTCATAATCATAAAAATGGTTATAGTGGGTTAACCTTAAAAGGTAGACATATGATGTCGCGGACTTTTAATTAGAACTTTTAGAGGGGCACAATTCTGTGATACATGATTTTTGAATAACTGTTACCGTTTACTCAGCGCACGCTAGGAAAGCTTTAAATTTTGCTGTTTTCGTAATATTTTTTAATGCTGCTGCTCTCCTACTGATCTTAGCGTATGAATTCCTCGATAAATGGACTATCTTGGACTGAAAGAATTTCTCACTTACAAGACAGATGTCTAGAAGTTCCTGAGATTAGCGCGTTCAAACAATCAACCAAACTTTCAGCTTTATATATAATATTTTTTATTTTTTTAATTTAAAATTGTAGAAATAAATATATAAAAAAACACAAATAAAACCGTGCTCTCCAAAAGATCTCCAAGATTTTAATATTTTTTTCCTAAATTCATTTAAGTGTCAACTATATCATTGACATTATTGATTTATCAAGATTCTATTGTATAAATAAGGCACCGCTACCGCTTACGTCCCGCACCACACTTTAATAGGCCGAGTTTGTCAAGTGTCCGGAGTCTAATAAGCATACAAATGGCTGTGCTTACATTAAGCTAATCACTGTTTGCTCCAACGACAGAGGGAGACAGTGGATAATTAGCGACGATAGGGTGTAAGGGCACGCTCGTCACAGTCTGTATCTACCGATTACGTCGCATCTATCTATAGTAAGTAGCGACCTGTTACTATCCCTCTGAGCTGAGAAAAATTAAAAACGTAATATAGTCTTTTGATAATCATAAAAATGGTTATAGTGGGTTAACCTTAAAAGCTAGACATATGCTGTCGCGGACTTTTATTTAGAACTTTTAGAGGGGCACAATTCTGTGATACATGATTTTTGAATAACTATCACCGTTTACTTAGCACACTATTTTTTATTGCTGCTCCTCTCCTATTCATCTTGCCGTGATGTTATATAGTCTATAGCCTTCGACAAATGGACTATCTTACACTGAAAGAATTTTTCAAATCGTTCCAGTTCAAATTCAAATTCAAAATATTCTTTATTCAAATAAACTTGTAAACAAGTGCTTTTGAATCGTCAACTCTACTGCTGGTTCGGAAAGCTGTTCCTACCGAGAAGAGCCAGCAAGAAACTCGGCGGTTGCTCTTTTTAAAATATAATTCTTATACTGCGTCCATCATATTATCAGTCTTTTGACAGCTCACGCTCATTAAGTTTTGTATTGCTTACGTACAAATATCATACAAATAATATTTGTACTTTATGGATGGGTACCGCCCACTTAGTGATGTCACACATAATGGGTTACTACGATTATGCCACAGATTAAAAATAATCGGTAGAAATCGATGTTACGAGTATTAAAAGACATTTAATAACATTATATAAAGTTTTACTTTCTTCTTAGTTAATACATGAATACAAATAAAACAATCAGGATATTTTAATTTATTTTATTAGCACGAGTCGTCGGAATGATAATCAACACCAGACTCCTCCGATGAGGAGTCTTCAGTAGCAGTTATTATTAGCTCTTGTGTAGATAATATATTATCAAACGCAATATCACGTTCCCAATCAGAGAATATTACTCTTTTAGTTCTTTCCACCACACTTGCCCAGTTCTCGGCCGTTACGTGGGTGCAAGCATTTTTTAGCAATTGCAACATTTTATTCGCTGTGAATGGGGGCTTGTATTGCATCTCGCAGCATGCCCTTTTACTTGTGCCCATATAAGTTCTATTGCGTTGTACTGGCAGTGGTATGGAGGAATCCGAAGAACAGTATGGCCATATTCTGCTGCCATTTCATTGATTACATAGCGTTTTGCTCTCTTTTTGGTTTTTAATATTTTTATTAATTCAACTTTTAACATTGAGTCGTCCACATTTTCTCCATTGTCCCGAAGCCAATTAATTATTTCATGCTTTTTATTAGCCTGTGTTGGCATTTTGTCAATTTGACGGGAGTGGTAGGGCGCATTATCAATAAAAATTATTGATGGTTCTTCCAATGAAATGAGCATTTTTTTGAACCACTCTTCATACACATTTGCATTCATCTCTTCGTGGTAGTCATTTGATTTCTTCGATTTAAATGCCAACAGTGCGTCTTGTACAAATCCTTTTGCTGTACCTGCATGGCAAATGATTAGGCGCTCACCTTTTCCCATTGGTACTGAGGAAGTGGAATCAGCAGTATCATCAGTCCAGAAACGAGATAGTGTGTGGTTAGCGTAGAGCCATGTTTCATCCGTGAAAACAATATTTGCCCAATCTTGTATTTTCTTTGCCTCTCTTAAAAAATCACAACGTGCTATAGCTATATCTGTGCGTTCCATTAATAATTTTCTTTTATTTAACTTTTTATATGAAAAGCCAATTGTGTTCAAAACTTTGACCAAAGAAGATTTTTCACCATGAAATAGACCACTTCTTTTCAAAGAAACAATAAGTTTTCTCAAAGTTGGAATTTCTTTTCTCAAGTAGTAATCTAGTTTACGTAGGTTATCATTAATCGAATTACTTAGGTACGTAATTCGATTAATGATAGTAGGTACTATAATCGGAATGGTATCGCATACGAGAATCTTTAGGACATCACTATCGTCAATCTGTCAAAAGATGGTTAATATAATGGACAGTGTATAATAGTATTTACATTATGTCGTTACTGTCTTGTACAGGTTCAAAGAGAGCTATATCCACACATTCTTATTTTCTAAATAATCTTCAAGAGTATAGTAGGCTTTCTGTATCAGCCTCTTTTTAACAGTGTTTTTAAACTGCTGTAATGGCAATGCTGAAATTGATTGCGGAATTTTATTATAGAATCTTATACCAAAACCCACAAACGAGTTACGCACTTTTGCAAGGCGCAAAGCAGGAGCCGCAAGCTTATGTCGGTTCCTGCTTTGTCTATTGTATACATCACCTATCGTCCTACCAGTATATCCTACCAGTAGTTCTTAAGATTAGCGCGATCCAACAATAATACAAACTCTTTAGCTTTATATACTAGTATAGATGTATACCAAAGCCCACAAATGATCTACGAAATACGATAGTAACCTTTTAGTTTAACTTATTCAATACAATGTAAACAAACGTATATAAGTCGATTTGAAAAGCTCTTAAGACCTGACAGATTTATAGCGACCCGGGTAAGTGGCGGCGTATCCGGGTAAAGACCCGGTAGTGCCGGCCATTTAAAGTCAGATGAATATGGTTTACAAAGTACTTTGCAATCTTTATATTTAAATGAGTTAATCTTGTATATATATATATTTTCTGAATCTCGGAAACGGCTCCAACGATTTTCCTGAAATTTAACATGTAGGAGGTTTTGGGGGAGAAAAATTGATCTAGTTAGGTTTTATATAAAAAAAAATTTGTTTTATCCCTGTTTTTGGGCATTAAAAAACACTAACATTTATATTGGATTGAATTTTCGCCATTAACTGTCAAGTCGACGTAGCTTATTCTGGTGATGGGCAGACTTGAGAAATGTGAATGCCAAGGATCGATCCCCAACTAAATAATTGTTTTTTTTAAGTTTTTTTTTTGTAAAAAATTACCGAGCGAAGCTCGGTCACCCAGATATTATTTTATAATAGTTATTGATAATTTGACTGGCTCGTTGGAGCAGTGGGTAGTGACCCTGCCCTCGGCATCACGGGTCGCGGGTTCGATTCCCGCCGAGGGCCAACATTTTTAATAAATGAATTTGTTGGTCTTTGAGCCTGGGTGTATATTTGTATTTAAGTATGCATTTAAAAATATATAAGTATAAATTCACCAGTTGTCTGTCCATAACACAAGTATTAAGTTACTTACTTTGGGGACGGACGACCGTGTGTGTAAGTGTTCCATACATTTATTTATTTATTTATTTAATAACTTTGCCTGCAGCTTCGTCCACGTGGATATTTAATATCTCCTTAAGCAGGGGTGATTAAACCTACCGCCCTATTTATTTATTTATTACTTTTTGTATATAGTATATATATAGTACATGTACATAAGCTGTGATAGCTCTGCGGTAACACCGTGCGACTCTTTCGAGAAGGTCACTGGTTCAAACCCGGGCAGACACCAATCAGTTTTTCTGTTAAACTTATGTGTCTAAATGATAATTGCTATTTATCACACGCTTTTCAGTGAAGGAAAACATCGTGAGGAAACCTGCATATCTTTAGAGAATTCTGGTGATATGTGTAACCTACCAATCCGCATTGGTGGTAGGTATTAGCTCCAATCCTTCTCTCCAATAACGGAGAGAAGAGGCCTATTCCCAACAGTGGGATAGTAACAGACCGCTACTTACTTACTTATACATATAGTTAGAAAAGAACGTGTGGTATCCGGCTGAATAGAATAGTACCACCCTCATTTCTTAATGAGGTGTCGTAAAAGGCGAGTAAGGTAAGTCAACACGCCGTGTGGTATCCGGCTGAGTAGAATAGACCAACCTCATTTCTTACGGAGGTGTCGTAAAAGGTGACTAAGGTAAGTTGACCATCGTGTGGTATCTGTTTTAGTAGAATAGACCACCCTCTTTCTTACCGAGGTGTCGTAAAAGGCGACTAAGTTAAGATGACTCACCGAGTGGTATCCTTTTAAGTAGAATAGACCACCTTTTTTCTTATCGAGGTGTCGTAAAATACGACTAAGATAAGTTGACGACAGGCAGGCGACCGGTCATAAAATACGAAGCCAAATCATGTGACATATTTCAAACATGTGCCGACCCCACTTACAGGAGGGCAGGAGGAAGAAGTAAGTAAACTTTACATAATAATAAAATAGATTGGCAATGTATAAATAGACAAAGCAGGAACCGACATAAGCTTGCGGCTCCTGCTTTAAACAAAAGTACGTAAGTCGTTTGCGGGTTTGGGTATGGGATTATATAATAACATTCCGCAATCAATTTTAGCTTTGCCATCACAGCAGTTTAAAAACACTGTTAAAGCGAGGCTGATACAGAAACCCTAATGTACTGTTGATGATTATTTAGACGATAAGAATGCGTGGATATAGATAGCTACTGTCCGACCCTGCACAAGAAATAACTAAATGTTATTAAATAATTTATAGGGTTAGTACAAAAGCAATAATACAAATATTTTTAAAAAGAGCAACCGCCGAGTCTCTCTTAGGCTCTCCTCAGTAGAACAAAATTCAAAATTCAAAATATTCTTTATTCAAATAAACTTGTAAACGCGTGCTTTTGAATCGTCAACTCTACTGCTGGTTCGGAAAGCTGTTTCTACCGAGAAGAGCCTAAGAGAAACTCGGCGGTTGCTATTTTAAAAATATAATTCTTAATACTATTCACATTAAGTCGTTACTGTCTTGTACAGGTACAAAGAGAGCTATATCCACACATTCTTATTCCAAATAATCTTCAAGAGTATAGTAGGCTTTCTGTAACAGCTTTCAGAACTAGCAGTAGAGTTGATTCAAAAGCACTTGTTTACAAGTTTATTTGAATAAAGAATATTTTGAATTTGAATAACTACGTGCAGCTACTTGGAATATTAAAGTTTATTAGTGAAAAGTGCAAAAATACCTTTGTTATAGCAGTAGGGATCCAAAATTTCCTCACCTAAAGAGATAAGCATGTCAATGCGTGATAGATTTATTGCCAAATGAAAGTAAAGGGGGATCTAAGATACTTTAAAGGGAAATCAAATTATTCTAATGGTATTTATTTATTCATACGCCGTGTGGTATCCGACTGAGTTGAATAAACCACCCTTATGTCTTACCGAGGTGTCGTAAAAAGCGACTAAGGTAAGTCGACCCACCGTGTGGTATCCGGGTGAGTAGAATAGAACAATCTCATTTCTCGATAAGGTGTCGTAAAAAGCGACTAAGTTAAGTCGTCCCGAAGTGTGGTATCCTGCTAAATAGAATAGACCACCCGCTTTCTTACCGAGGTGTCGTAAAAGGCGACTAAGGTAAATTGACCAACCGTGTGGTATCCGGCTGAGTAGAATAGACCATTAAATAAACATACGGGTCACATCGCGTTATAATCGATTACCTTAGTATAAGGTTCTACGTTTCGGCAGAGTTGCATCCACCGTGGTCACGAACTGACTGGAGCGCCGCGGCGTCTTCGTTCCCGAGTACTACAGTCATTATTTTGTTCATCTACCCGCACTTGAACCGCACAATCCATATAAAGTCTGTTGCACACCACACTGATATTATCCGCACGCGATATAGCTTAAAATCTACTAGAATAGACCAACCTCATTTCTTACCAAGATGTCGTAAAAGGCGACTAAGGTAAGTTGACCCGCCGTGTGGTATCCAGCTGAGTAGAATAGACCACCCTCATATCTTACCGAGGTTTCGTAAAGGGCGACTAAGTAAGTTGTTGAAAAAATCAATTAATAATGTTTAGAAAATGGATTCTTAAAAATCGATTATAATAAAATTATCGATTCATATAATAATCGAATATTTTTACACATACCTAACTCCCCTCCCCCCACTAAAATCACTTCTAAGAGGTTCAAACTGGGTCAAAACGTTACAAGATCGTGTGGTTTTGTAACATAGGACTCATGGCAAAACTCTTGCCCGTGAAGATGTAAGTTAAATGAGAACTTGCGACCAATAAAAACGTGTTAATCACTGTGCCATTGGGGTCATAAACACAAGGTTCACATCTGCATGCGCTCTCTCCTCACGTACAGACTATAAAATGGGAAAATCTTTATTATGAGTGCGGTGGCGCGGAAAGGCGTTTTATATAGGATGTTGCAATTAAATATTTTCTAATATTATTTTATACATATTACTTAACGACGTGTGGTATTCCGATGAATAGTATAGTACCACCCTCATTTCTTACCGAGGTGTCGTAAAAGGCGACTAAGGTAAGTCCCTTAACAAAAGGGGGATCTAAGATACTTTAAGGGGAAATAGAATTATTCTAATGGTATTTATTTATTCATACGCCGTGTGGTATCCGACAGAGTTAAATAAACCACCCTCATGTCTTACCGAGGTGTCGTAAAAGGCGACTACGGTAAGTCGACCCGCCGAGTGGTATCCGGCTGAATAGAATAGTACCTCCTTTATTTCTTACCGAGGTTTCGTAAAAGGCGACTAAGGTAATTCGACCCACCGTGTGGTATCCAGGTGAGTAGAATAAACCATGCTCATTTCTTACCGAGGTTTCGTAAAAGGCGACTAAGGTAATTCGACCCACCGTGTGGTATCCAGGTGAGTAGAATAAACCATGCTCATTTCTTACCGAGGTGTCGTAAAAGGCGAGTAAGGTACGTTGACGTCGGGCAGGAAGCCAGTGTTAAAATAACTAGCCAAAAAATGTAACAGCACTTGTAACACTTAGAGTGGGATAAGGGCAGGAGAATGATGATATACATGATTTGGATACGTATTTTACGATCGGCCGCCTGCCTGACGTCAACTTACCTTACTTCCCTTTTACGGCACGTGAACAAAGAGGGTGGTCTATTTTACTCAGCCGGATACCACACGGTGGTTCGATTTACCTTAGTCGCCTCTTAGGACACCTTGGTAAGAAATGAGGGTGGTCTATTCTACTCAGCCGGATACCATATTTATTTAATTTATTATTTTAGTTTATATAATTTTATTTTGAAAATAAGTTGATACGCCGTATGGTATCCGGCTAAATAGAATAGACCACCCTCTTTCTTACCGAGGTATCGCGTAAGTTGACCTCAGGCAGGCGGTCGTAAAATACTTGTGCCAAATCATGTGACAACATGTTCACAATATCGAACAAGTTCAGGTAAAGATGTTAATTTTAGTTTGATAATAAACCGGAGCACGCTGTACATAAAGGTGTACAGCGGGGCACCATTGTACTGTGAACTTCGTGCTATGAATGTGTTAAATATGAAATATAGACTGGTTAGGGCTTTATTCGATGTAACTCCAAAATTCAAGCGAAGTTATTAAAGTAATAGTTAAGTACCGGGTTGAGCTTACTCAATATTTTTTTACAAAATAAAAAAAAAAAACTTAAAAAAAAAAAGAAAAAATAATTATTAATTAATTTTTTTTTGAACATCTACACACACGGCCGTCCGTCCTCAAAGTAAGTAACTTGATACTTGTGTTATGACAGACAACTGGTGAATTTAAACTTATATTTTTTTTTAAATATATACTTAAATACAAGTCTGGGTGTATTTTTTAAATACACCCAGACTCGAAGACCAACAAATTCATTTAAGAAAATGTTGGCCCTCGGCGGGAATCGAACCCGCGACCCGCAGAGCTTAAGGCAGGGCCCACTGCACCAACGGGCCAGTCATTTTAATTTCTCATTATAAAATTCAGCATATAGGGGGTTATGGGGGAGATTTTATCCCTGTTTTTAGGCATTAAAAAAACTACGAAAATAGCATTATTACATTTACATTTAAATTCAGCATGTAACGGATTTTGGGGGAGAAAAATCGATCTAGATAAGTTTTATTTAAAAAAAATTTAGTTTATCCCTGTTTTCAGGCTCTAAAATATTTTTCGCTGTCAAACGTGAAGTCATGGTGGTTCATTTGGGGAACGGGCGGTCTAGAGAGGTGAAAATACCTAGGGTCGAGCCCCACCTGCTCTTTTATTTTTTTAATTTTTCTTTTCAATTTTTTTTTACATCATCATTTTTTACTGAGCAAGGCTCAGACACTCAGGTACTTGACTTGTACGTAGAAAAAACGTTTGTAACTGATTTGCACGGGCGAAGCTAAAGGTAAGCTAGTCTCTTATAAACTATGATATTTTATAGAAACCCAAAAACTTCCCCGTGCCGACCACTCGCTAAAAATAATATTTTCTTAGTTTAGCTGCGGACCGATGATAAGAGGACCCCTGGTCATTCTTATATAGGTACAGTCGGGAACACACAACAACAAAAAAATGTTTTAGTTAGTTTAGGTTTTATCTGTTGCTGACGTCTATGCATAAAACAATGGCGGCCACTGAAAATCGGTGTTCGGGTTTCAAATTCGAACCAAGCCGTTACCCATTTTATGGCGTCACACCGCGCCTTTATTAATAAATTTATTATAATTATTGTGTAAAATGTAAAACTTAGTAGTGTACGTCATAAATAATTATTTTCTTTCTTTCTTCCTTTTTGACGTGACAACGTCTTAAATAAGGTTGCGGCTTGGAGTCACTCATGAAAAAGTGTAACGCCCGCTCACGTCTGTTACGATGAGTCACCGAACGAAAGAGGGGCCCGCCGGACTGGCGAATGCCTTGCGTCTCTCTCCCACTCCAATCCATCACATTTAAAAAGACGTTGTCACGTAAAATCTTTGCCCGTAAAACCGACTTTACAGGCAACAGTTTTTTTTTCTTTCTTTCTAAATATTAAAGATTATTCAAAAGGCTTTTCGCCACACCTGTACCCGTCGCTATGTTATGATAGGCCGATGCTAAGTGTATATCCCTTATACGCGACCACACCTCTGTCTTGAACATGTTATGTGTTACGAATCAATTTCCTTAACCTGTATAATTCTTTCATTCTTTATAACGACTTGCCGCTAATCTCTAGAACTACTGGACCGATTTGAAAAATTCTTTGAGTGTAAGATAGTCCATTTATCGAGAAAGGCTATAGGCTATATAACATCACGATAAGATGAATAGGAGAGGAGCAGTAATAAAAAATATTACGAGAACGGCAAAAGCTTTCCTTTCTATTCTACTAAACCGGATACCACACGGTGGGTCAATTTACCTTACAAAATTTAAAGCTTTCCTTGCGTGTGCTAAGTAAACGGTGATATTTATGCAAAAATCATGTATTACAAAATTGTTCCCCTCTAAAAGTTCTAAATAAGATTCCGCGACAACATATGTCTAGCTTTTATGGTTAACCCACTTTAATCATTTTTATGGTTATCAAAAGACTATATTACGGTTTCAATCTTTCCACGCGGGCGGAGCCGCTGGCGATTGCTAGTAAGTAAGTAAATACCAATTTTAGAATGTTAGTATGACCATAAGTAATTTCTCTTTCAAGTGGAAAAACATTCTATGAATAAAATTGTAGTTTAAATTCAAATTTATAGCGCGTGAGACATTTATACGACTACCCTCAATTTACATTTATTGCGAGCCATTTCTGTACCGAGGATGACTGAATAAGCGACGGTAGTAGGTATGTGACGGAGTAGAAAAAATCGTTTTTTTCCGTTAAAAATAATCGATTTTTAAAAAAAACGATTTTTTTGTATTAAAAAAAAAATTCTGACTATTTGATCAAACAATCACATTAGAAACCTCAAAAATTACAGTATTTCTCTACTCCATATTGAATGTTATTATACATATAAACCTTCCTCTTTAATCACTGTATCTATTAAAAAAACCGCTTCAAAATCTGTTGCGTAGTTTTAAAGATTTAAGCATAGAGGGATATAAGGACATAGGCACAGACAGAAAAAGCGACTTTGTTTTTATATTATGTAGTGATGATGAAAAAATAAAAATGCAAAAAAGTCTGATGTTAATTAATTAGTCCGCCCATTCCGCACTGACAATACAACTCTACAAATGACAGCTAAAAAGTGTTTTATATTCAAAGTAAATTTTAAATTTTTCAATGCCTGAAAACAGATGAAACAACATTTTTTTTAAATAATATCTAGTTAAATCAACTTTTCTCCCCCAATACCTCTACATGCTGAATTTCATGAAAATCGTTGGAGCAGAGTCCGATGTAAACTCATTTAAATACTAAAGATTTTGACTTGATTTGACTTACATAAATATACTAAATATGCTGGAAATACTGTAATGCATCGTTCTAGTAAAGCGTATAATGATTTATTTCACGATATTGATATATTTAACGATAATATATTTTCTTTTAAAAATAAAATAACAAAAATACTGTATCGAGTTACAAAAAACATTTCGGTGTTATAAATATGATTGTACAAGTAAAAGTGTATTAAACATTACATTAAATAGTTAAGCTCCTAAATTACTAGTATTTGTGTAACATTTTTAGTGGAAACTTTGTTGATGTATGATATATTTATATTTTAACTAGCGGCCTGCCCCTGCTTCGCACGGGTATAAAATATGTATCCCATGTCAGTCAGTGTAAAAAAAATGATTAAAATTGATCCAGTAGTTTTGATATGGCGCTGTATTTAAAAAATGATTTTCCCTATTTTCCCGCTTTTCTATTGAAATTTTTCCTAGATTTTCGTTGCTATAAACCTCACGGAGCCCGAGACCTTTCCAACGAATGCAAAACCGTGGAAATCGGTTCGTGCGTTCTGGAGTTATATCGTCAGGAAGGAAAACCCGACTTATTTTTATATAGTAGATATTTATTTAGTAATAGAACCATTGTTTGTTTCCCAAATAAAATAAAATAAAATAAAGCGTAAAAATAGCCGTGTGGTATCCGGCTGAGTAGAATAGTACCACACTCATTTCTTACCGAGGTATCGTAAAAGGCGACAAAGGTAAGACGACCCGCCGAGTGGTATCCGGTTTAATAGAATAGACCAACCTCATTTCTTATCGAGGAGTCGTAAAAGGTGACTAAGGTAAGTTGACCCACAGTATGGTATTCGGTTTAGTAGAATAGACCACCCTCCTTACCGAGGTGCCGTAAAATACGACTAAGGTAAGTTGACGTCAGGCAAGCGGCCGGTCGTAAAAACGCAGCCAAATCATGCTATAGCATGTTTATAACATGTTGTGCCGACCCCACTTAGAATGGGATAAGGGCAAGAGGATATAGATATAAAATAAAGTAAAAAACTTACCTTTTCATTAGATTTGACAGTCTGTTTCATGATGTAAGGTAAACCGGGTATCTGGAACATCGAAGGCACCATGGCAGGCGCTATAATCACTTTGACAGGTTGGTTTTGACAGCACGATTTAGACTCGCCAACAATCACTTTGTCCTCGCACGACTCGCGGCAACAGCAATGGTGGCAGATTTTGACAGGATTTTGACAGTGCTTTTGACAGTCGTTATTTGTTTCCGATGTTTGCATCGACGTGTTTCTCATTTCAGTATTATCATTTGATGCTTCTGACACGTAGAGTTTTGGTTTCTTATTATTATCAGGTATTTCTAATAGAGGCGGTTTACGTTTTAATTCTGGTGTTTCTAGTAAATATTTCGGTTTTTCGTTCTCTTTTGTGTTTTTGGAATATGGATGGACTAGTAGAGTTTTTTGGGGTCTTGAATTCAATTTAACAGCCCCGTAGGGCTGAACGTTCGTTGTTGAATCCAATTTGAATGTTTATATTACTTTAGAGTGTTTAATGTTTCATAAACACTACGTCACTTTTGATTTACTTTAGAGTGTTAAAGTTTCATAAACACTACGTCACTTTTGATTTACTTTAGAGTGTTTAATGTTTCATAAACACTGATTCACTTTCAGTTTACTTTAGTGTTTATTGTTTCATAAACACTACTTTACTTGCGGTTTACTTTAGAGTGTTTAATGTTTCATAAACACTACTTCACTTTCGGTTTACTTTAGTGTTTAATGTTTCATAAACACTGTTTCACTTTCAGTTTACTTTAGTGTTTAATGTTTCATAAACACTACTTCACTTGCGATTTACTTTAGAGTGTTTAATGTTTCATAAACACTACGTCACTTTTGATTTATTTTAGGGTGTTTAATATTTCATAAACACTACTTCACTTTCGGTTTACTTTAGAGTGTTTAATGTTTCATAAACACTATTTCACTTTCCGTTTCCTTTAGAGTGTTTATTGTTTCATAAATTTCTTGGTAAACTTGTAAAGTTTTTGTTTAAGTATTAAATGTTTCTTTAATATCTCTACACTGTTAACATGTTAAGTTTTTGTTTACACTAAAGTAAAATCACTATAATATTAGCAACTAATAGTTTTAGTCTTGATATCAATTTAATTGAAAGATATGTAGTTAATGTATGTTTATTTTCATATATATACTATTTATTTATCTATATTGAATTTAGTATAGTAACTGTTTATATATTTTAATTAAATATTAGTATGTGAGTGTGTGCACTTTCTACCCGACTTTTTATACAATTTCTTTCACCGAGGTTGTCCGGTAGAAATCGCTGTTAAGCGATAAGACTTTCTTTGTACAATTTTTATAGTTATAAGTGTATTTTAGTATATTCTGAAACTGTTTTATTTTTGTTGTGCAATAAAGTATATTAAATAAATAAATAAAAATAAAAAATAGTTAAAACTATCAATTAAATTTTTAATCACAAATGCTAATTTTTTTATAAATAAAATTTAAATGTTTTCTAGACGCTCCAATGTTCAATATTTTACAAAGTTTTATCTCTACATGTATGCTAATATATAAAGCTGAAGAGTTTGTTTGTTTGATTGTTTGGACGCGTTAATCTCAGGAATTACTGGACCGATTTGAAAATTTGAGTGTAAGATAGTCCATTTATCAAGGAAGGCTATAGGCTATATCACATCACGCTAAGATGAATAGGAGAGGAGCAGCAATGAAAAATATTTCAAATACGGCAAAATTTAAAGCTTTCCTTGCGTGCGCTTAGTAATAATAGTTATTCAAAAATCATATATTACAAAATTGAATTGAAAAATTCTTTCAGTGTAAGATAGTCCATTTATCGAGGAAGGCTATAGGCTATATAATATCACGATAAGATGAATAGGAGAGGAGCAGCAATGAAAAAAATTTCAAAAACGGCAAAATTAAAAGCTTTCCTTGCGTTCGCTAAGTAAACAGTGAAATTTATTCAAAAGTCCCTTACAATTAACTTACGTTTACTATTTTTATATTCTAAATTTTAATTCCGAAAAAAAAATTGTGACACTAATTTCCATACAGGCAAAGCGGCTAGCACATCTAGTATAGTATACACAAGTTTTTTAGGTTTTTTTTTAATATAACTAGTCAATTTTATTACTAAAAACCACTATTTTTTTATATTAAATGAAATTCGATTGTTTATATATTGAAAATCGTCAATGTTTTAGTTTCGTTAGACAATTCTATCTAAGTTTTTTTGAAATTTAGTCACTGAATAACTTTATTACATCTAAATAAAACCAGTTTCTATCCTGTCGTTTTCACTAGTCACTTAATTTCTTTATCCAATTAAATTGTTTACAAAGCGTTATATTTCACAAATCTTTATTAAGTTTATTTTATATATTGCAGAGTTTATTCTTTTTTAATTTATTTCTGAAAACAATTATTTAAAATATATATAGTTCTATCACTTTATAATATATATTTAGATTATTTATAAATCTTTGAAATCTTAAATTTCATATATAATTTACGCACATTTTTATTGAATGTTTACTCAAAGAATATTTAATATAACCAGTTAACAGAAATATTTAATAATTAATTTTATAATCCAATTTAATTAAACCTTATTTCACAAATCTTGTATTATATAGTTTATATTATCTATATATTCATAGTTTATTCAATTTACAACACAAAACCAATTTGTACGAACATATTTACAAATATATTGTAAATAAACACCTTAATTATCGTATAATTCAAGTTTGTTTATATAAATCGTTTAAATATATTTATAACACTTCAGACATTTAGTTAATTGTTAATTAAATTTGATTAGAAACACTTTAAAGTGGAAATTTTATTTAGTAATGTAGATAAAACCAGTCACAACAAATATGTCCTTGAACTGCGTGAACTATGATATGTTTGTAAACAAACAAATTCGCAAATAACACAAAAATTGCAAATTTTTGAGTGTTATATATATAAAAACTTTTACAGTTGTAATAAACGTGATTTGTTCTTTAATTTATGTATTTTTTAATAGAATATATGCTGTTAATTAATATATTTACGGGTTGTTAAATGCGATACGTGTTTTCGCGTCGGCATCTTCGAGAAAACTGGAGGAAAATTCTCAGAGAGGAGGGTTTTTGGGCGTCGTTATTGGGTGGGACGAGGTATCATGCCACGCCTCTCTAGTGCTAGGTTTTAAATTATTTTATTATTAGCCGTCTAGACTGCAAGATGGCCGGCATTGAGTGCCAAATTTTTTTGTTTTCAATTACATAATAATAGCATTCAAAAGTTAAAAGTATGAAAACGGATTGTCCACTCTACATTTAGCATTATATATATTTTCTATTTTACTTCATAGCGGTTTATAGCACAATAATTTTATTATTACTTTGTATTATCTCCGCAAAGTAACGCCTAATTCTATATTCTCGGTATTTGCTTCTACAATAAAATTCCGCTATCCATACTACACCAGTCTACAGAAAGGTTTAGATTAAGTATAAGAGATATGCTTATACGTAAACAATATTACAAAATTGAAGATTGTTTGGATGATAAAAAGTGCCTGGATTTGAAAATCCTTTCAGCTTCATACAAGATTGCGGTTTAATTGTAAATTAAAAATGTTTAATGACCGCCGAGTTTCTTTCTTCTCGGTAAGAGCAAAGTTCCGAACCAGTTGTAGCTTCATAAATCATATTGATTGACAATTCAAGAGTGCCTGAAAGAGCTTATTTGAATAACAATTATTTTGAGTTGATATAATATGATTTTCCTGTGCAGGGTCGCTATTCCAACACCTTAAGAACCCAACGTCCATCAGTTCTCCTACGCACGCACTATGTGCCGTCCATCACTTCAGCTTCCACACGCTGCGCTATGTCGGACTCTGGTTCTTCTACGGATCTCCTCCTTGATCAGGTAGAGTTACTCCGACCATAGTCAGCGAGCACGTTATGGATCCGTATATCATCACTGGCAACACTCACTGTACACGGGAGTACTCTATTAAGATTAACTCATCATACCTTTAGCCGTATCTTGGGTTGGATTATTCTCTATTTCCTCATCAGTTGAATCCACAACCTCTTGGCAGTCCGTGAAAGCCGTCTGTGAAGAGACGTATAGACATTTTTATTCTTTATCTTTTGTATTATCTCGAGTATAAATATTAATCTAGGTATATTATAGTTATTTATCTATATTACCCGTATTTCACTTCTTGTCCATTTCCTTCTGTTACTCAAAGGTTGACGGGAAGAGATCCCTTTTAGGGATAAATCCGCCTTTGGCTATTGCGACCTTAGAGGTCGGTCCACCTCGTAGGGAGTCTTCTGTTGCTGCGTGTTCCGGTGCGGGATCGCCATTCCAACACCTTAAGACCCCAACGCCCATCGATTCCGCACTATGTTTCCATCAACACGCTGAGCTATTTCGGTGACTCTGGTTCTTCTACGGATTCATTAATCGCCTGCTGATTGACACTGAGCTTTCTTTGAGGCCCATAGTCAGCGACTACTTTATGGATCCATATATCATCACTGGCAACACTCACTGTTCACGGAGAAGGTGTTTCCTATGAGCCCCATAGTCAGCCCACGTTTCTGATCCGTATGTCATCACTGGCAACACTATTCGAATTTGGTCTTCACTGATTGAGGTTAAAAAAGTAAAGTAAAGTAGCGGTCTGTTACTAACCTATTGGGCATTGGCCTCTCTCCGATTTTGGCGAGAAGAATTTGAGCTAAGACCTACCACTTCAATGATTGGTAGGTTACACATATACAAATATAAAAACCTATAATTTAACATCTTTAAATTCAATTCTTGTTTATACAAAGTAAAGTAACGGATTGTTACTATCCTACTTCTCGGCCTTTTCTCTCCGTTTTTGTAGAGAAGGGTTGGAGCTGAGACCTACCACGCTGCTCCAATGATTGGTAGGTTACACATATCCTTAGAACTCTCTAGTAATATGCAGGTTTTCTCATGTTTTCCTTCACCGTAAAGCGTGCTAAATTGCAATTATCGATTAGCACATAAGTTTTAATAGAAACATTCATTAGAAAGAGACGAGTCGAAAATACGATTCCACGAAAAAGCTTGCAATACGAATGAAAGTCAATTATTATTCAAGAAGCGAAGCCCTTCCTGTAAAAATCAACACGTCGCCTAATGATGCTATTGTTTTAGCATTTTGGAAATACCTTTTCCAAATTGAAATTTACACAAGTTTAGAAATTATCTCAAAACGATGTTGCTACATAAAGCTTACTATACAATTGAGGATTATTTGAGTAATAGCATATCTTAACTGTACTCAGCTAAGGACTAGGAATGTGACTTGGAGTACAAAAAATCGATTAATAAATAATCGACTTTTATCCCTTTAAAAATAATCGATTTAAAAAAAAACGATTACTTTGTTACGAAATAATAGATTTGTTAACAATCGATTTTTTATGAGTATTTCAAAAGTTGTCTTTTTTAATATTAATAATTAATTACAATAAATGCTAATTAAAGTGGACAACTACCAAGAAATAATATGAGATACGCTGTTTGTGAAATTGGATTAAAATG
The DNA here is from genome assembly GCA_029227775.1 of Morpho helenor. Taxonomy (NCBI): domain Eukaryota; kingdom Metazoa; phylum Arthropoda; class Insecta; order Lepidoptera; family Nymphalidae; genus Morpho; species Morpho helenor. The sequence goes on along the minus strand of JARGCU010000028.1, from coordinate 41,242,535 downwards.
TGTAGTTTGGCTAAATTCGTTTCCTACAACACAGCATAGCTACTCTTAAAAAACTTATACTTAACTTATACTTAAAGATTACAAGATATAAAGAAATAATAAAATAAATTGAAAAAAAATAATCGATTAGTTTTAAAAATAATTATTTAAAAAATAATCGATTATTTTTAAAATCGATTATTCTTTAACATACCACACGGCGGATCAACTTACGTAGTCATCTTTTACGTCAACCGGTAAGAAATGAGAGCGGTCTATTATACTCAGCCGGATACAACACAAGGACATTGCTAGTGTTATAAAGTATAGTAACGGACTGTTACTATCCCACTGTTGGGCATAGACCTCTCTCCGTTTTTGTGTCGAAGGGTTGTAGCTAAGACCTACCACGCTGCTCCAATGATTGGTAGGTTACACATATCAACAGAATTATATAGAGATATGCAGGTTTCCTCACGATGTCGTCTTTAACAGGAAAGCTGTGTTATAAATTGCAATATATACTAATATATAAACCTGAAGAGTTTGTTTGTTTGTTTATTTGTTTGTTGGAACCCACTAATCTCAGGAACTACTGGACCGATTTGAAAAATTCTTTCAGTGTAAGATAGTCCATTTATCGAGGAAGGCTATAGGCTATATAACATCACGATAAGATAAATAGGAGAGGAGCAGCAATAAAAAATAGCGTGCTGAGTAAACAGTGATAGTTATTAAAAAATCAAGTATTTGTAACTAAACTATTTATATTAATAGAAGAAGTATTCTAAATCAGTTTTATTCTTTTAAAAAAAAAATGCTATAATGAAATCAAAGCAAACTCTCATTCGCTATCCGCGGGCTAGCTGCTAATGACAGCGGCTGTCACATCTCCCACGACAAAATGGCGCGAACGGCTGTGGCAAGATGTGACGTCATGGCTTGCTTGCTTGCTTGCTTGCAGTAGCGACACGGCTGCGTTGTTACACAGCTAAAGAAGTGATGTCCAAATTTAAATGTTTGACTCATTTTCTAAAAACAATTGTAACTAAACTACTTGTAGTAATAAAAGAAGTATTCTAAATCAGTTTTATTCTTTTCATAAAAAATGCTAAAATGAAATCAAAGCAAACTCTCATTCGCTATCCGCGGGCTAGCTGCTAATGACAGCGGCTGTCACATCTCCCACGTCAAAATGGCGCGAAAGGCTGTGGCAAGATGTGACGTCATGGCTTGCTTGCTTGCTTGCTTGCAGTAGCGACACGGCTGCGTTGTTACATATTACAATATTGTTCCGCTTTAAAAGTTCTAAATAAAAGTTCCCGACATCATATATCTAGCTTTTTGATCCTCTCTAACCGTTATCGAAAGACTTTTTTTTATAAAACTATTAATCGAAGTTTATTATAAAACTAGCGACCGCCAGGATTGCTTGTTTTATAAACACACTATTAAGGAGAGGCTGATACAGAAAGCCTACTATACTGTTGAGGATTATATAGACGATAAAATGCGTTGATATAGATATTGTTCGACCCTGTACAAGATAGAAACGATTAAATGTAACTATCATTAAGAATTGTTGTTTTTAAAAAGTGCAACCGCCGAGTTTCTTGCCGGCTCTTCTCGGTAGGAACAGCTTTCCGAACCAGCAGTAGAGTTGACGATTCAAAAGCACTTGTTTACAAGTTTATTTCAATAAAGAATATTTTGAATTTGAATTTCAATTTCAATTACACTCAAAGAATTTTTCAAATCGGTTTAGTAGTTCCTGAGATTAGCGCATTCAAACAAACAAATAAATCTTCAGCTTTATATATTAGTATAAATAGGATTATAGAGCAAACAAATATAATACAAAATATAAAAGAACTATATATAATATATAATAAACATTACACAACACAAAACAGAAGAAAAATATATAATAAACATTACTATTTTACATTACTTTACTTTTGTTTAGTAACAGTTTCCCAAGTCGTTCACAGATGGCGCTGTGCTGTATTCGCACGCGCTATCGACTGTACATTATAGATAGTATAAGACACTAAACATGATTTTTATGTTGCGCTTTTCAATGTCATTTACATTTAATATGTAAATGTAATATTTTTTGGATAGGGACATCAAACTTGTGTCCCTTTATTAAATTAAAACCTAGTAAAGAGATGAGGCTGAATCTTGATGTAGAAAAAAAATCGGTTATTAAATAATCGATTCTTAAAAAAATCGGTTATTAAATAATCGATTCTTAAAAAAATCGATTATTTAGTTTCATAATAAGTTTTTTAATACTAATTGAACATTTGCTTATTAAGTTTTTTAATATAAATAATTGATTACAGTAAAGGCTAATTGAGTGAGAGGTGAATCACAATTGACAATTAGCGACAAATATCATTATCGATTAGGGATGTGACTCAGAGTAGAAAAATCGATGAATAAATAATCGATTTTTATCCATTTAAAAATAATCGATTTTTAAAAAATCGATTATTTTGTTACCAAATAGTTTTTTTCTATTTCAAAAGTTGTCTCTTTTAATATTCATAACTAATTAAAGTGTACAACAGACAACTACCAAGAAATAATATCAGATGCGCTGTTTGTGAAATTCTTTTGAAATGTGTATTTTGGCTACATTGTTTTCATCTAACAATGCATATGTGAACTTTAAACACAAGTAAAAGAATGAAAAAGAAATACAAAATAATTAAAATAATCGATTTTTAATGAATAAAAAAATCGATTATTTCAAAAATAATAGATTATTTTTACATCCCTAAGGATGAGGAGAGTTGGAGTAAAAAATTTTCTCTTTTAAATAAATCGATTTTTATTTCGTATTAAAAAAAATTTCTTACTATTTGAAAAGAGCGGTCTTTTTTAATATTAATAATTAATTACAATAAAAGCTAATTAAAGTGGATAACATTTTTATAACGTGGAGGTGGGTATATATTACTTAGTATGACCGTAACTGTAAATGTTATTGGAAAGTACCCACTTTTATAAATTTTTCGAGCTAATTAAGTTAGTGTTATTGGAAGAGACTAGTGTCTAAGATACAGGCTCCGCCTAGTTTAGACGCTAGTGCTCAAGTAATTTAAGTTTAGTTATAAGTTCGATTTAAATTGTATAGTTTAAAGTTGGAATGTTACATTTTGGAGTCAATAAAGATTTATTTATTTATTTAACTCCCAAGAAATAATATCAGATGCGCTGTTTGTGAAATTGTATTAAAATGTGTAGTTTAGCTAAATTGGTTTCATCCAACAATGGATATGTTAAAAAACATGAAACAGAAAAAGAGGATGTGAATCATATGACTTGGAGTAGAAAAAATCGATTAATAAATAATAGATTTCATCCCTTTAAAAATAATCGATTTAAAAAAAAACGATTTTTTTCTGACTATTTCAAAAGTTGTCTTTTTTAATATTAATAAATAATTGTGTGATGGTCTAGCGGTGCGACCGTGTGAATCTCTAGAGACGATCATGGGTTCAAACCCGGGCAGACACCAATGAGTTTTCTATTAAAACTTATGTGTCTAATTGATAATTGCAATTTATCACACGCTTTTCGGTGAAGGAAAACATCGTGAGGAAACCTGCATATCTCTAGAAAATTCTAGGGATATGTGTAACCTACCAATCCGCATTGAAGCAGCGTTGTAGGTCTTAGCTCCAATCCTTCTCTCCAAAAACGGAGAGAAGAGGCCCATTCTCAGCAGTGGGATAGTAACAGGCCGCTACTTACTAAAGCGGACAACTACCAAGAAATAATATCAGATGCGCTGTTTGTGAAATTGTATTAAAATGTGTAGTTTGGCTAAATTGGTTTCATCCAACAATGCATATCTAATCTTAAAAACAAGAAAAAGAATAAAAGAAAACGAGGATGATTAAAATAATCGATTTTTTTAAATTCCATTTTTTATGAACAAAAAAATCTTTTAGTAAAAGTTGTACAAGAAATTATTTAATAGGTTTTATATAGCTGTGATGGCCTAGCGGTGCGACTGTGTGAATCTCTAGAGACGATCATGGGTTCAAACCCGGGCAGACACCAATGAGTTTTTCTATTATAACTTATGTGTCTAATTGATAATTGCAATTTATCACACGCTTTTCGGTGAAGGAAAACATCGTGAGGAAACCTGCATATCTCTAGAGAATTCCGGGGATATGTGTAACCTACCAATCATTGGAGTAGCGTGGTAGGTCTTAGCTCCAATCCTTCTCTCCAATAACGGAGAGAAGAGGCCTATGCCCAGCAGTGGGATAGTAACAGGCCGCTACTTAAGAAAATCGATGTCATACAGACAGACAGCGTGTCGGTACTTTGTTTAATAATATGTATAGATAATTTTTATCAACATCAACCTCCTGCCCTTATCCCATTCTAAGTGGGGTCGACACAATATGTTATAAACATGTTGTCATACGATTGGACTACGTATTTTACGGCCACCTGCCAGACGTCAGCTTACCTAAGTCGTATTTTACCCCGGTAAGAAAGCGGGTGGTCTATTCTACTAAGCCGGATACCACACGGCGAGTCGACTTACCTTATTCGCCTTTTACGACACGTCGATAACAAAGCGGATGGTCTATTCTACTCAGCCGTATACCACACAGCGGGTCGACTTATCTTAGTCGCCTTTTACGACACTACGGTAAAAAATGAGGGTGGTCTAATCTACTCAGCCGGATACCACACTTTGATTATATTTTTCAACACATATAACGGTATAAACGTGTCCAGATATGTTTCAAGTACTGTCTCAACAGTTAATCATAGATGGCGCTGTTCTGTTTTGGCCCGCGCTATAGTCTGTGGAAGCTGTTTATTATTTACATATGCCAGATATTTTATTACATAATGTTCCTTAATACACTATTTATTCGGAAATTTAATAAATTTTTGGAGACACTTTCACTTTGTTGAGTGTCAAATAACATCGTTCAACACTGTTAGTGTCACATGGATTAAGTAGTCGGTTTTGTTTAGATTTGTAACCCTTCATTAAAAAAAAATTTATAGTTTCGTTCCAGACACTAGCGATTTGAAAAAAAATCGATTTTAAATAATCGATTATTTTTTTATCAAAAACCGATTTTTTAAAAATCGATTATTTTAGGTATCCCTTTTTCTTTATTACGTAACCCTTCTTTGAAAAAAAATTTATAGTTTCGTTCCAGACACTAGCGATTTGAAAAATAATCGATTATTTTTTCATCAAAAACCGATTTTTTTTTTAATCTATTATTTTAGGTATCCCTTTTTCTTTATTACGTAACCCTTCTTTGAAAAAAAATTTATAGTTTCGTTCCAGACACTAGCGATTTGAAAAAAAAACGATTTTAAATAATCGATTATTTTTTCATCAAAAACCGATTTTATAAAAATCTATTATTTTAGGTATCCCTTTTTCTTTATTACGTAACCCTTCTTTGAAAAAAAATTTATAGTTTCGTTCCAGACACTAGCGATTTGAAAAAAAATCGATTTTAAATAATCGATTATTTTTTCATCAAAAACCGATTTTTTTTTTTAATCTATTATTTTAGGTATCCCTTTTTCTTTATTACGTAACCCTTCTTTGAAAAAAAATTTATAGTTTCGTTCCAGACACTAGCGATTTGAAAAAAATCGATTTTAAATAATCGATTATTTTTTCATCAAAAACCGATTTTTTAAAAATCGATTATTTTAGGTATCCCTTTTTCTTTATTACTCTTTTACTTGTTTTATAAGTTAAGATATGCATTGCTGGATGAAACCAATGTAGCCAAACTACACATTTTAATCCAATTTCACAAACAGCGCATCTGATATTATTTCTTGTCCACTTTAATGAGCCTTTATCGTAATTAATAATTCTTATTAATATTTAAAAAAGAAAATTTTTATAATAGTCAGAAGAAATCGATTATTTTGTTTTTTTTTTAAATCGATTATTTCTATCGTTTTTTTCTACTCAAAGTCACATCCCTACCGGATACCACACAGGGGATCAGCTTACCTTAGACACCTTTTACAACACCACGGTAAGAAATGAGGGTGGTCTATTACTCAGCCGGATACCACACTTTGATTATTTCTATCAACATTTATATCAGTGTAAACTTCTCCAACAGGGGGGTCATCTCGCATACCCTTAGAGGTAGGCGGGGTACGGGCCTCGAGGCGAACCTCTTTGCCCGGGCCGGTCCTCGCAGGCTTTGTGGCCTGGACTGTGTTCGGGCCGTAGGCCCAGGTCACCTAGGTGACCTAAGGGTTGTCGGGTTCGGTGGGGGGGCCTAGGAGTGGTAGCTCCCAGACCGCGATGTCCAAATCGGTGGTGTCTCGTCCGGTGGTAGTGGTGTTTCGTTCGGATGGTTGTGTCGTATCCGGTGGTGTCGCCCTCTCGCCCGTCGCGTCGTCTTCGTCGTCGCCGTCGTCGTCCGCGTCGGGCCGCGGTGACGGTGATCGCAGGAGCTCGCGAGGCAGAGAACGTCCCTCTGGTGGTCGTGCGTGGAGTGACGCGATGCCGTGGAGGTGAACGTGCGCGCTGTTGTCCGCTCGCGCGAACATTCGGCGCGCAAGGCGACGAACGAACTCCTCCACGGTCGGCATTTGGGTGTCTCTGTGCACGACGTCGTTCCGCACATACCTCGGGGCTCCTACGATCATTCGCAGGCAGCGATTCTGCTGGACTTGAAGCCTTCGCCTCTGGTACGCCGAACATAGCGCGTACCAGGCGGGTGCCGCGTACGTCAAGCGCGAGCGGACGTAGGCACCGTAGACCCGCAGTTTGGTGGTGACAGGTAGATGGGATGTGAACAGCGTGTGGAGCTGGGACCTGGCAGCAGCAGCTTGGCCCACGGCACGGTTCACCATGGGGACCATGCGCAGGCTGCGGTCCAACTCACACCCCAAGAATCTCACTGTGGTCTTCCACTCTACGTCCTGGTCTCGCAGAGTGAGTTTACGTAGCGGCTTGGAGCGACTGGTCAGCAAAGCGGCCGTCGTCCCGACGTTGACGGCCATCTTCCACTTGTCCAGCCATTCCGGCAACAAGTCCAGCAGACGCTGCATGCGGTTAGTGGCGACTATCTGATTGTAGGACGACGCGAAATACGCGAAATACTGTCGTCAGCGAAGAGCGACAACAGCACGTCCTCCTCCCCTTCCCGCAGATGGTGGCGCAGGGTGGGGATGTCATCCGTATACGCCGCGTATAAGCGCGGCGATATACAGCTGCCCTGGGGTACTCCGGCTAGGATGGTGCGTGGTTGGGATTCGGCACCATCCACTGCCACGTAAAAGCTACGGCCCTGAAGAAATGATGCCAGCACTAGCACATAAGTAGGTGGCATGGTGGTATCCAAGATCTTGACCAGGAGCCCGGCGTGCCACACACGGTCGAAGGCCTTCTCGATGTCGAGAAAGACCCCTACGGTGTAGCGCCCGTTGTTCCGCTCACTGGTCAGGTGGTTGATTACCCTCGCCAGCTGGAGCGTCGTCGAGTGGCCGCTGCGGAATCCAACTGCTCCTCGCGCAGGGGCAGATGGGGCGTGACTAGACGCAGCAGCAGACGCTCGAAACTTCTCCAGATATGTTTCAAGAACTGTCTCAACAGTTAATCATAGATGGCGCTGTTCTGTTTTGGCCCGCGCTATAGTCTATGCAATCTGTTTACTATATACATATGCCAGATTTTGATTCATGTATCTGTATGCTTTTAACACTGTTAATATAATTTAACAATTTTTGAATAGACACTTGTTTCAGTGTCCTATAATTTTATTCATTACTGTTTTCGTCACATGAACTTAGTGGTCAATTTTGTTTAAGTTAGCACTTAGCAACCCTTCATTAAAAAAATATAGTTTCATTCCAGACACTAGCGATTTGAAAAATAATCGATTTTTAATCATCGATTATTTTTTCATCAAAAACCTTTTTTTTTTTTAAATCTATTATTTTAGGTATCTCTTTTTCTTTTTTACTCTTTTTCTTGATTTTTAAGATTAGATATGCATTGTTGGATGAAACCAATTTAGCCAAACTACACATTTTAATCCAATTTCACAAACAGCGCATCTGTTATTATTTCTTGTCCACTTTAATGAGCCTTTATCGTAATTAATTATTAATAAATAAAAAAGAAAATAATAGCCGGAAAAAATCGATTATTTCATAAACTTCTCCACATGTTTCAAGTACTGTCTCAACAGTTAATCATAGATGGCGCTGTTCTGTTTTGGCCCGCGCTATAGACTTTGGAATCTGTTTACTATATACATAATGGCAGACAATAATTATTTTCTCGACGAACTTCTGACAACATGTTATGATTTGAAATTTTTGGATAGACATTTTATTTAATGTCTAATAATCATAAATTAATGACGTAAGGGAATAAAGACTAAAAATGTGACTTGTAGTTAAACATCGAATAATAGATAATCGATTACAGCAGTTTAAAAACACTGTTAAAAAGAGGCTGATACAGAAAGCCTACTATACTCTTGAAGGTTATTTAGAAGATAAGAATGTGTGGATATAGCTCTCTTTGAACCTGTACAAGACAGTAACGACTTAATGTAAATAATATTAAGAATTATATTTTTAAAAGAGCAACCGCCGAGTTTCTTGCTGGCTCTTCTCGGTAGGAACAGCTTTCCGAACCAGCAGTAGAGTTGACGATTCAAAAGCACTTGTTTACAAGTTTATTAGAATAAAGAATATTTTGAATTTGAATTTGATTTTTTTCCCTTTAAAATAAATCCTTTAAATGCTACCAAAATAGCAGACTGTTTCTATTTGAAAAGTTTTTCAATATTAATAATTGATTAGTGATTACAATAAAGGCTAATTAAAGTAGACTTACCTATAAATAATACTAAATAATCGATTATTTAAATATCGTTTTTTTCTGACTATTTCAAAGTTGTCTTCTTTAATATTAATGATTAATTACAATGAAGGGATACCTAAAATAATCGACTTTTAAAAATCGATTTTTGATGAAAAAATAATCGATTATTAAAAATCGACTATTTTGAAAAAATAATCAATTATTTGAAAAATCGATTATTTTTTCACATCGCTAAGTTGTGAGGTTTGGCCCTATTTTGTTTTAAGTAGTTTATATATACCTAAATATAGTCTCACATTTTATTTCATAAGATATTTTTTCAAATAATAAAAAAATAATATACTTACTAATACGCCGTGTGGTATCCGGCTGAATAGAATAGTACCACCCTCATTTCTTACCGAGGTGTCGTAAAATACGACAGAGGTAAGTTAACGTCAGGCAGGCGGCCGGTAAAAACGCAGCCAAATCATGTGACAGCATGTTTATAACATGTTGTGCCGACCCCACTAAGAGTAAGACAAGGGCAGGAAGATGAAGATGATGATATAATTAATTAATAATATTAAAAAATACAACTTTTGAAATAGTCAGAAAAAAACGATTTTTAGAAAATCGATTATTTCGTAACAAAATAATCGATTATTTTTAAAGGGATAAAAATCGATTATTTATTAATCGATTTTTCTACTCCAACTCACACCCTACCACAACTTACAAAAACCGATTTATAATGTTTTCTATACTAATATCATTAAGAGAAAAATTTTTGTATGTATGTTTGTAATGTTTTCACACAAAAATCTCTGGACCGATTTCAGTTACCGCCGCTTGTTCATTAGTCTGTAAATTTTTTTCCCTCGTAAATTTCCCCACAGGAATTGTAGGAAAAAAATGGCCTAAATGTTGCTCCTTAATCTCAGTGAAAGACTCATCAAAATAGGCTTACCTTGCTTCACAGTATATTTTAAGTAATTTAATTTTTGTATATAAAAATATAAAGACATATAAAACGATAGGTGATGTATATAATAGACAAAGTAGGAACCGACATAAGCTTGCGGCTCCTGCTTTGACGAACAAAAGTACGTAAGTTGTTTGTGGGTTTGGGTATGAGATTATATAATAACATTCCGCAATCAATTTTAGCTTTGCCAATACAGCAGTTTAAAAACACTATTAAGAGAGGCTGATACAGAAAGCCTACTATACTGTTGAGGATTACTTAGATGATAAGAATGTGTGGATATAACTGTCCAACCCTGTACAAGATAGTAATGACTTTATGCAACTGGTTATGAGTATTATGTTGAAAAGAGCAACCTCCGAGTTTCTTGCCGGCTCTTCTCGGTAGGAACAGCTTTCCGAACCAGCAGTAGAGAGTAGAGTTGATGATTCAAAAGCACTTAATTAATGTATAGAAACCGGCTATACTCACGTGTTATTTTACGTGCGGGAACTCCCGCCGCGATAACGCCGCGTAAAGAGCTCATGAATAAGAGCCCCGTATGGGCTTGAAACTAGTCGGGCTCATCCGATAAAATAACACGTGAGTATAGCCGGTTTCTATACATTAATTATGAATTCCACTCACGATAGTTGAAAGCACTTGTTTACAAGTTTATTTGAAAATGTTGAATTTTAATTTGAATAGATTTTGAGTAATTCGATACATACAGACAGACAGCTTTTGGGTACTTTGTTTAATAATATGTATAGATAATTTGTATCAACATCAACCTCCTGCCCTTATCCCACTCTAAGTGGGGTCGACACAATATGTTATAAACATGTCATACTATATTTCACAACCGGTCGCCTACTGACGTCAACTTGCCATAGTCGTATTTTATTTACGACACCTACTAAGGATGCGACTACCTTAGTCGCCTTTTACGACACCACGGTAAGAAATAAGTGTGGTCTATTCTATTCAACCGGATACCACACTTTGAATATTTTTATCAACATTTATAACAGTATAAACGTCTCCAGAGTCCAGATATGTTACAAGAACTGTATCAACAGTTAATCATAGATGGCGCTGTTCTGTTTTGGCCCGCGCTATAGACTGTGTAATCTGTTTACTATATACATATGCCAGATATTTACATTAAGTGCATTTTAAATCTGTAATATCAATTTTTGACAGACACTACATCTAGTAGTGTCTTATAATCGTTAGTCTTATATGAACGTAAAAACTAAGGATGTGATATCGAGTACGAAAAATCGATTAATAATCGATTTTTGGAAACCGATTTTTTTTTTATTAAAAATAATCGATGATTTAAAAAGTTACGTGTTACTGTTTAGTTATAATCGTAAATCGATGAAGAAATAATCGATTTTTTTTAATCTTTTTTTTACTTTATTTATAATTGCCCGTTATAACAAATAATCATTTTAAAATTTAAGTTATAATAATTAAATACAATAAAGGCTTATTATATATATTCTTCCAGTCCTTATCCCACTCTAAGTGGGGTCGGCACAACATGTAGTTCTCTTCCATTCTGTCCTATCTTTCGTCAACTCTGGCGCCACTCCTTTTATATGCATATCAAACTTCACACAATCCAACCATCTCTTTTTAGGCCTCCCTCTAGGCACATATCCATCCACATTCAAATTTAACACACGTTTGGTCACATGATTTTCATCCCTCCTCATTACATGTCCATACCTTCTCAATCTTGCACTTCTCGTCTTTTCTATAATGGGCGCAACTTTCAGACTTCCCCTTATATACTCGTTTCGTATTTTATCCAGTTTTGTCACACCACACATCCACCTTAACATTCTCATTTCATTTGCATGTATGACTATAATAAAGGCTTATTATAGTCGATTTAAAAACAAGAAAAAGAGGATAATTAAAATAATCGATAATTAAGAAAAATTCGATTATTTTTTCACATCGTTTATGGGGACATAAATTGAAGTTAGGGATGTCAAAAAGTAATCGATTTTTAATAATAGATTATTTTAATTATCCTCTTCTTTTTTATTCTTTTTCGTTTAATGCAATGCATATCTAGTATATTTATTGTAGTAATATTTATATTATATTTATAATATTTAGTAAGTAGTAGTAGTATTTATTGTTAGTTGCTAATTTTAATTAGCCTTTATTGTAATTAATTATTAATGTTAAAAAGACAATTTTTCAAATAGTCGAGTCAAATACTCATTAATCGATTTTTTAAATCGATTTATTTTTAAAGGAAAAAACCGATCTTTTATTAATCGATTGTTTTTCTCCAAGTCACATCCCTATCCTATACTTTCAAAAGTCCCATATCTCTAAATCATGTTATATCACTCGCAGATGTTTCCTTTGTCAAACCATATCTGGGGTAACCCATAGTACTGATTTATCTTTTAAACTTCAAAGGGAATCTCTGAATACAGACTAGTGTCTTTAATATTTAAATGAGTTAATCTTGTATGTATATATATATTTTCGGAATCTCGGTAACGGTCTCCAACGATTTTCATGAAATTCAGCATGAAGGAAGTTTTGGGGGAGAAAAATCGATCTAGCTAGGTTTTATTTTAAAAAAATCATTTTATTCCTGTTTTTGGGGAATTAAAAAATACTAAAATTTATATTGAATTGAATTTTTGCCATAAACTGTCAAGTCAGCGTAGCTTATTCGGGGAACGGGTGGTCGCAAGAAATGTAAATACCTAGGATCGAGGCCCCACCTACTGTATTATTTTTTTTATTATTTTGTAAACAATTACCGAGTAAGGCTTGGCCACCCAGATATTCCTACTAATCTATATTATTATATAAAGCTGAAGAGTTTGTTTGTTTGAACGTGCTAATCTCAGGAACTACTGGACCGATTTGAAAAATTCTTTCAGTTTAAGTTAGTCTATTTATCGAGGAAAGCTAAATATAGGCTATATCACGCTAAAATGAATAGGAGAGGAACAGCAATAAAAAATGAAACGAAATCGGCAAAATTTAAAGCTTTCCTTGCGTGTGCTGAGTAAACGGTGTAAGTTATTAAAAATCATGTATTACTGATAATTTATAGGATAAAACAACGTTGACCCGCTGAGCTAGACTATAATAAATGTAATGTAATAAATAGACTATAGTAAATGTAATAAATGTAAACCTGCATGATTTCAATTAAAAAATATTCTTTATTCAAATAAACTTGTAAACAATTGTTTCTGTATCGTCAACTCTACTGCTGGTTCGGAAAGCTGATCTTACCGAGAAGAGCCTAAGAGAAACTCGGCGGTTGCTCTCTTAAAAATATAATTCTTATTACTAGTTACATTTAGTTATTACTGTCTTGTACATGGTCAATGATTAGCTACGTCCACGCATTCATATCATCCAGTATCTAAGATTAGCGCGTTCAAACAAACTCTTCAGCTTTATATATTAGATAGGGTCCGATTTTCGTTATGGGTCATAAAACAACATTATACAGCCCCTAAATAGTAATGTTGGGTTTAAACCAACCCTTCGGGTAGCGCCTAGGGATGTGACATGGTGTAGAAAAAATCGATTAAAAATAATTGATTTAAAAAAATCGATTATTTTTTAACATAGCTACTGGGGATGAGAGTTGGAGTAGAAAAAAATCGATAAAAAATAATCGTTTTTGTTCCCTTAAAAATCGATTATTTCGCATATATCGTAAAATAATCGATTTTTTCTGACTATTTTAAAAGTTGCCTTCTTTAATAATAATAATTAATTACAATAAAGGCTAATTAAAGTGGACAACTACCAAGAAATAATATCAGATGCGCTATTTGTGAAATTGGATTAAAATGTGTAGTTTGGCTAAATTGATTTCATCCAACAATGCACATCTAATTTTGAAAAACAAAAGAGAGTAAAAAATAAAAAGGGGATACTTAAAATAATTTCTTTTTAAAAAATAGATTTTTGATGAATATATAATCGATTACGTATTAAAAATCGATTGTGTCGAAAATATAATCGATTACGTATTAAAAATTGATTGTCGAAAATATAATCGAATATTAAAAAACGATTATTTTGAAAATATAATCGATTATTTTGTAAATATAATCGATTATTAAAAAACGATTATTTTGAAAATATAATCGATTTTTATAATCGATTATTTTTCGACATCCCTAGTAGCGCCCAATAACCGTGTCGAGGTTTAGACCCTGCTATAGAATTCACCGGACCCTAACGAATTTGGTTTTTTGCAGACGAAACGGTTACGACACGATTTTTAATTTGTTTAACTTTAATATATCTTTTACTAGCTTTTACCCGCAATTTCGTTTGCTTGGACTGTTGTCGCGTGATAGATTGGTAATAGATGGCGCTTTTGAATCTATTACTGTAGAATTAACAAGATTTTGTATTGTTATTTCGGTGTATAAGAAATAATTGTGCCAAATTTCTTTGATCAGCGGATTCGCCGTAAAAGAGTAACAAACATACATTCATACTCACAAACTTTCGCATTTATAATACTAGCTTTTACCCGCAACTTCGTTCGAGCGAACTGTTGTGATAGATCGAATAGATGGTGCTTTTCAATGTCATCCTATTACTGTAGAATTGACAGGATTTCTATAGCCTACATGTTATTCCGGTGAATAAGGAATAATTGTGCCAAATTTCTTTATTATTGCATCAGCGGAATCGCCGTGAAAGAGTAACAAACATACATCCATACCCACAAACATTCGCTAAACAAAAAACAAACTTAGGATAGGATATTGATAGATCAATTTATTCTTCGGCCTTTATCCCACTCAAAGTGGGCTCGGCACAACATGTTTTAAATGTTACATGTTTTGGCTAATTATATTACGACCGGCCTGGCTGACGTCAACTTACCTTAGTCGCCTTCTACGTTAAGAAATAATTGCAAAAAACAAAAGTAATAATGAAATTATTTTGCTATAATCCGCGATGAAGTAAAATAGAAAATATATATAATGCTAAATGTAAAGTGGACAATCAGTTTTTATACCTGATACATGCAGGATTCGTAAAAGCACATGCGCAAACCTCCACCACAATCCACAAGCACTACATACGTTCACTATCACAAACTCAACAATCGTTTCGCCCCGCAAACAAAGTATCATCAGGAGATAGACTCCACGACAAATACGCAAAGCTTTATGATTATAGCAAAATAATTTTATTATTACTTTTGTATTATGGATCTCCGCAAAGTAACGCTTAATTAGATAAATTATTTCAAAAAAAACGGTTGCCTGTAAAGTCGATTTTACGGGCAAAGATTGTACGTGACAACGTCTTTTTAAATGTGACGGATTGGAGTGGGAGAGAGACGCAAGGCATTCGCCAGTCCGGCGGGCCTCTCTTTCGTTCGGTGACTCATCGTAACAGACGTGAGCGGGCGTTACACTTTTTCATGAGTGACTCCAAGCCGCAACCTAATTTAAGACGTTGAAAAACCATGAAATACACGTTTCAAATCTACAGTTAAGTTTCATAACGACCCATAAAATGTAAATGTCGTATCGATATCGTGTGCTGTAAACAGCTTTGAGATTAAGTTTAAACTTAATTAAGACCTGCGTTTAAGCGACAAGTTAATTTGAAGTTACAAAGAGAATTAGTATATTATATTGTGATTATATCATTCAGTCTGTGTCCCCTTTAGATAACAAAGAAGATTGGATATGTATCTATATTAATATATAAAGCTGAAGAGTGTTTTACAAAATTGTTCCCCTCTAAAAGTTCTAAATAAAACTCCACGACAGCATAAGCTTTTAAGGTTAAAATAATTTTTTAGTAATCTTTTTTTAAAAAATCGATTATTTTAGGTATTCCTTTTTGTTTTTTACTCTTTTTCTTGTTTTTTAAGATGAGATATGTATTGTTGGATGAAACCAATTTAGCCAAAATACACATTTTAATCCAATTTAATTAGCCTTTATTGTAATTAATTAATAATATTGAAAAAAGCTGTGATGGCCTAGCAGTGCGACCGTGTGAATCTCTAGAGACGATCAAGGGTTCAAACCCGGGCAGACTCCAATGAGTTTTTCTATTAAAACTTATGTGTCTAATTGATAATTGCAATTTATCACACGCTTTTCGGTGAAGGAAAACATCGTGAGGAAACCTGCATATCTCTAGAGAACTCCGGGGATATGTGTAACCTACCAATCCGCATTGGACCAGCGTGGTAGGTCTTAGCTCCAACCCTTCTCTCCAAAAATGGAGAGAGGAGGCCTATGCCCAGCAGTGGGATAGTAACAGGCCGTTACTTACTTTACTTTATTGAAAAAGACAACTTTTGGAAATAGTCGATTAACGTTTGAAAAAATCGATTATTTCGTAACAAAATAATCGTTTTTTTTAAATAGATTATTCATTAATCATTAATCGATTGTCTCTACTCCAAGTCCCCACTGTCTAAAAACGATGTTAATAAAATACAAGGGATGTTTTCAAGACGATCCCTTTACAAAAACTATTTCTCTTTACAGAGATCATACACGTCCTCGTCATACACTTTTTTGGGCAAGTCGGTAACTGAAAGAAGATACCACACAGCCTTATACAATCCACAATGCACACTCGAGAGCGCGGGCAAATACAGTACAGCGCCATCTGTTGTACGAGGAGTAAGACGGTCACAAAACAACAATATTACTTTTGCATCATAGAACTCTGTAAACTAACGCCTAATTCTATTTATTTTTTCAAAAAAATAAATATACAAACAACGATATTTCTCCTTTATACTTATGCAATAATAAAGAACAATTTTCTCAAAGTCAACCCACTTAATCTCTGAAGTCTGAACAACTAAATGGTGTCATTTAGTTGTTCAGAGATTAATGACGACCACAATGTTTTTTTTTATATTATTAGCCAACTCTATGAAGGAGGTTGTATTAGAAACATGTTATAACAATAGTTTTAATAGAATTATTTTGCTATAATTTACGATTAAAGAAAATATTTGTAATGTGTAACAACGCTGCCTTGTCGTTACTGCAAGCAAGCAAGCAAGCAAGCCATGACGTCACATCTTGCCACAGCCTTTCGCGCCATTTTGACGTGGGAGATGTGACAGCCGCTGTCATCAGCAGCTAGCCCGCGGATAGCGAATGAGAGTTTGCTTTGATTTCATTTTAGCATTTTTTTATGAAAAGAATAAAACTGATTTAGAATACCTACTTCTTTTATTAATATAAATAGTCTAGTTACAAATGCAAAGTAAAGGATATGTGTAACAAATCCACATTTTAAAGTATGGTAGGTTAAGGATGTGAGAATTTAATCGATTTTTATCTTTACCGGTTATTATAAATAGATTTTTAAAAATCGATATTAAGTACCCTCTTTTTGTTCTGTTTCTTATTATATTTCTTGTTTTTAAAAGATAAGATATCCGTTTTTAGTTCCGATTGCTTAAACTATATTTTACTTCATTGTGGATTATAGAAAAACAATTTTATTATTACTTTTGTATTATGGATCTCCGCAAAGTAACGCCTAATTCTATGAATTATTTAAATATAATTAGATATTGACTGGCCCGTTGGCGCAGTGGGCAGTGACCCTGCCTTCAGCTCCACGGGTCGCGGATTCGATTCCCGCCGAGGGCTAAAATTTTCTATAAATGAATTTGTTAGTCTTTGAGTCTGGGTGTATATTTGTATTTAAGTATGTATTTAAAAATATATAATATATATTCACCAGTTGTCTGTCATAACACAAGTATTAAGTTACTTTGGGGACGGACGACCGTGTGTGTAAGTGTCCCATATATTTATTTATTAATATTTATTAGAAATGCAGGCATATGACTGCTATATCGTAAAAAAAAGAAAAAGGCATTTAAAAAATATTTTATTAATTAAACAATATTAACAATTAATTTAACATAACATTAGCTTAAGCTAGTAGACAGTCTTATAAACAAAAATACATTTAAATTATCATAGTTTCAAAAACCTGTTAAAGGCTGAGAGAAGTTTAAGGAAATAGGTATTCTTACATTTGCTTCACAGTATGTTTTAAATAATTTCATTTTGTACATAAAAATATAAAGAATTATAGAACGATAGGTGATGTATATAATAGACAAAGTAGGAACCGACATAAGCTTGCGGCTCCTGCTTAGCGATGGCAAAAAATAATCGTTTTTAAACAATCGATTATTTTCATCAAAAATCGATTTTAAAAATCAATTACTTTAGATATCCCTCTTTCTTTTTTACTCTTTTTCTTGTTTTTTAAGATTAGATATGCATTGTTTGATGAAACCAATTTAGCCAAACTACACATTTTAATACAATTTTACAAACAGCGCGTCTGATATTATTTCTTGGTAGTTGTCCACTTTAATTTGCCTTTATTGTAATTAATTATTAAAATTAAAAAAGAAAACTTTTGAAATAGACAGAAAAAAAACGATTTTTAAAAAATAATTATTTCGTAACAAATTAATCGAATTTTTAAAAATCGATTATTTTTAAAGGGATAAAAATCGATTATTTCTTCTACAAGTCACATCTCTATTCCTGCTTTGACGAACAAAAGTACGTAAGTTGTTTGTGGGTTTGGGTATGAGATTATATAATAACATTCCGCAATCAATTTTAGCTTTGCCATTACAG
The DNA here is from genome assembly GCA_029227775.1 of Morpho helenor. Classification (NCBI taxonomy): domain Eukaryota; kingdom Metazoa; phylum Arthropoda; class Insecta; order Lepidoptera; family Nymphalidae; genus Morpho; species Morpho helenor. Next base: position 41,224,048 of record JARGCU010000028.1, on the reverse strand, counting down.
CAGTTTAAAAACACTGTTAAAGAGAGGCTGATACAGAAAGCCTACTATACTCTTGAGGATTATTTAGACGATAAGAATGCGTGGATATAACTGTCCGACCCTGTACAATATAGTAATGACTTTATGCAACTGGTTATAAGTATTATGTTGAAAAGAGCAACCGCCGAGTTTCTCTTAGGCTCTTCTCGGTAGGAACAGCTTTCCGAACCAGCAGTAGAGAGTAGAGTTGATGATTCAAAAGCACTTAATTAATGTATAGAAACCGGCTATACTCACGTGTTATTTTACGTGCGGGAACTCCCGCCGCGATAACGCCGCGTAAAGTGCTCATGAATAAGAGTCCCGTATGGGCTTGAAACTAGTCGGTCTCATCCGATAAAATAACACTTGAGTATAGCCGGTTTCTATACATTAATTATGAATTCCACTCACGATAGTTTACTGCAACTGCAACTGGTTATAAGTATTATATTTAAAAGAGCAACCGTTTCTTACTGGCTCTTCTCGGTAGGAACAGCTTTCCGAAGTTCTCGTTTAAAGGTATAAATAGGTTTAATACTCATAAATTTAATCTACGTTGGCGAGAGCCGCGAACTTGTTCGCGATCTCCGTATTATCATCATCATCATCGCTTTCATCACCCGAGCTGTCCTCACCGCGGGACACATCATCAGTTTCCGATGATGAACGCGCCACCTCATCATCAGCTGTCAACGCTTGCACCCACTTGACATATTTGATCTCACTGCAGGTTTCGTATTTATCTGTGGACGGTAAAATCACTACATAGTATTAAAAAAGTCGCTTTCTGTGTCTGTCCTCATGTCCCTATGACCCTATATCCCTATGTATGCTTAAATCTTTAAAACTACGCAACAGATTTTGATGCGGTGTTTTTAATAGATAGAGTGATTCAAGAGAAAGGTTTATATGTATAATAACATTCAATACGGAGTAGAGAAATACTGTAATTTTTGAGGTTTCTAATGCGATGTCGTAAATAACTACATTTAAAATTAAACCCTACGAGATTTATCAAAATGATGTACTAAGTATTTGTACACCTTGAAAAGGTCTACAGAAAAGTCCACGATGGTATATGTCTATCTCTTATGGATAACCCACAAAAGCATTTTTATTGTAAGCAAAAATGTAAAAGTAAATAAGTAAAAATGTAGTATATGAATTTAGATATTCCAAAGATAGCAGGAAATCTTCATGCTATAGGGAGAGGGAAATTGCTTTTCTCCAAATTTAACGCTTGCGGGCCACGGGCAGTAATGAAAAATCAAAACTACTGGATCGATTTAATAATTTTTTTCACTGAATGACATGGGCTATATTTTATACCCGTGCGAAGCAGGGGCAGGCCGCTAGTTAAGTTTAAGTTAGTTTAGTTATAAATGTGAAAGTTTGTGAGTATGGATGTATGTTTGTTACGCTTTCAAGGCGAATCCGCTGAATCAATATCGATGAAATTTGTCACAATTATTCCTTATACACCGGAATAACATATAGGCTATAGAAATCCTGTTAATTCAACAGGAATAGGTGCAGAATTTAGACACAATGGTCAGTGATGTTGCCTATATCAACACATTCTGAGTAATAAGCATGCAATTTGTATTATAATTATTATATTGATTCTTGCTACTAATATTTTAAGTTTTGATTAAAAGATGATATGATATAGACGGGTGAATGACCGAACTACATTGACTGTAATGCATTGACCTTGACCGAAGGGCTACATACAAGTAGTGGAAGAATGATGAATTTATAGAATTAGGCGTTATTTTGCAGACATCCATAATACAAAAGTAAACTAGAAATATTTATCGAGTGATAGCTTGTTACACTTGTTCGCAGGCAAAATAAAATAAATGGTGGTGTCGAATCGATTAGTATATAACTAAGCTTGTTTGGGTATTGCTTCGCTTTGCGATTTTGGTCGTGGAGTCTATCTCCTGATGAAGATTCGGTTGCGGAACGATTGTTAAGTTTGTGATAGTGAACGTATGTAGTGCTTGTGTATTGTGGTGGCGGTGGTGGAGGTGAAAACGGATTGTCCACTCTACATTTAGCCTTATATATATTTTCTATTTTACTTTATCGCGGATTATAGCAAAATAATTTTATTATTACTTTTACGCCGTGTGGTATAGAACAGTACCACCCTCAATTCTTACTTAGGTGTCGTAAAAGGCGACTAAGGTAAGTTGACCCACCGTGTGGTATCCCGTTGAGTAGAATAGACCAACCTCTTTCTTACCGAGGTGTCATAAAATACGACTAAGGTAAGTTGACGTCAGGCAGGCGGCAGATCATTAAATACGTAGCCAAATCATGTGACAACATGTTATAACATGTTGTGTTGACCCTACTTAGAGTGTGATAAGTGCAGGAAGATGATGATCAAGGTCATCGTCATGCATTACCGTCAATGTAGTACGGTCATTCACTCTTCTATATCATATCATCTTTTATTCAAAGTATTCTAAACTATAGTAAGAAAGAGACTAAGATAAGTCACTTGTTCTTAGCTATAAATTTATATATATATATATATATATATATATATATATATATATATATATATATATATTTATTCTATTTTACTTTGTTTAAACATTACCTCTCTGCTCAGTAAAGTCAGGCGGTCTCAGCCAAAGACATATCTTCCCGTCAAGCGCCATCCTCAGGATGCTGTTAGCTGCTCTGTATGTATCCAGCCTAATGACAAAAAATATATAATAAACACTCAATTTGATTAGGCACGGACCCCCAAAAAACAAAAACATACCTAAACAGTCAACTATATCTAAAAAGAGACAAATATCGACAAAAAACGCGACTGTAGGCGACGTGGCATCTAATAGTTGTATTGAGTCAACGTTCAGAATTAAATTAATTTGGCAACCTAGGTATTCAAATTCAATCCATTCTTTATTAACCAACATATCTTTATATATCATTATCATTCTTATCCCACTTAAAATGGGGTCGGCACAACACGTTATAAACATGGTCTATTATACTCAACCGGACACCACACCGTGGGTCAACTTACCTTAGTCGCCTTTTACTACATCTCGGTAAGATGTATATATATATATATATATATACATCTCATATACATATCATATACATATCATATATATATATATATATATATATATATATATATATATATATGATATGTATATGATATGTATATGAGATGTATATATATATATATATATACATCTTACCGAGATGTAGTAAAAGGCGACTAAGGTAAGTTGACCCACGGTGTGGTGTCCGGTATATATATATATATATATATATATATATATTTTTTTAAATTCAAATTCAAATAATTCTTTATTCAAAAATTCAAATTACAATGAAGCTACCACTGGTTCGGAATGGTGCACTTACCGAGAAGAACCAGCAAGAAACTCGGCGGTCACTCTTTTCAAAATTGAGTTTTACAATAATGGCTTAATTAAGAACAAATTAAAAAATTTACAATATAATCTAGTGCGTAGCTGGTCGCAATTTAAAACCAAGCTTTCTTATCATCAATATAGTCCTCAACAGTATAATAAGCTTTATGAATCAGTGTCTTTTTAATTGCTATTTTGAACTTGTGTAAAGGCAAGTCCAAAATAGATTGTGGAATTTTATTATAAAAATGTATACCGAGGCCCACAAACGATCTACGAACTTTCTGAAGCCGTATCCTGGGTATTATTAATTTATTTCGGTTCCTGGTTTGCCTATTACTAATATCACTTTTTTTATTAAAAAGATGTATATTTTGTCTCACAAACACTATATTATTATAAATGTATTGCGAAGCTACGGTGAGAATACCTATTTCTTTAAATTTATCACGGAGCGAGTCACGTGGTTTCATATTATAAATCGCACGTACAGCTCGCTTTTGCAAAACGAATATTTTTTGTATATCAGCTGCCTTACCCCACAGCAAGATACCGTATGCCATAATGCTATGGAAATAAGAAAAATAGACAAGTCTTGCTGTTTCAATATCAGCTAATTGCCTAATCTTCCTAACGGCATAGGCAGCGGAACTAAGTTTACTACAAAGATTAGTAATGTGGGGTCCCCATTGCAGCTTTGCATCCAAGGTTACTCCCAGAAAAACAGCTAAGTCTTCTGTTTTTACTATTTCATTATTAATTTTTACTGTATTTACCAATTTTTCAACATTAGGCAATGTGAATTCTAAGCACTTAGTCTTATTTGTATTTAAAAGCAGATTATTTACTGTAAACCAATGCGATACCTGTGACAAAGCACTGTTCACATCGTCAACTTTTCATCGTCAATCTTAAATAATAATGATGTATCATCTGCGAAAAGTACTACGTCACAAATATTGTTTACATAAAATGGCAAATCATTTATATATATTAAAAATAGGAAGGGACCCAGAATAGAGCCTTGTGGCACACCCATTTTCGTGATTGAACCGGATGACTTTATATTATTTACACACACTCTTTGAATTCTATTACTGAGATATGAGGCAATAAGCTTCAGTGCAGTACCTTTTACCCCATAGTGGCTTAGTTTTCGCAGGAGAGTCTCATGCTGAACACAATCGAATGCCTTTGACAAGTCACAGAAAACACCTAAGGTATTCTGGAACTTCTCCCAAGCACTAAATACATGTTTCATCAATCTTGCACCCGCATCTGTTGTGGACCTACCCTTTGTAAAACCATACTGCTCCGAATGAAGTAATTTGTTAGAATTGAAATGATGGAGCAGTTGATTAAGCATAATTTTTTCAAAGATTTTACTAAAAGCGGGTAGTATTGAAATTGGTCTATAATTATTTGGATCTTTTTTATCTCCAGATTTAAACAGAGGTATTAATTTACTGTGTTTCATAAGATCTGGAAATATACCTAAATCTACAGTTTTATTAAAAATTGGAGCTAAATGAGACGCAAGAACATCAATGATATTCTGAATTGTGCGCACTGACATTCCCCATAAATCTTCCGTTTTTTTCATTTGGATTGTTTGGAAGCTTTTTAGAACGTCACACGGGGTAATGTGTTTAAAATTAAAGACAACGTTACATTCAGTGACGCACCCCTCTAAAAGATTAAGTGCTAATGTTGGCGAGGAATTGATGGATTTAGTAGTGGTAATTGGTATGTCTTGAAAAAAACTTTCAAATGTGCGAGCTACTTCTAAATTGGAAGTAATAATTTTGTTATTGATGCTAAGTTCAAGATTGTTATTATTATTACCTTGAATTTTATTTTTACCAATTTCATCATTTAAAATATTCCATGTTGCTTTTATTTTATTTTCAGAAGTAGCGATCTTCCTTTTTATATATAATGACTTAGCTTGTATGCAAACAATTTTAAATAATTTAGAATATTTTTTTACATAATCGGCGAATGTGGGGGTTTGATTGAACTGCTTTTGTGCATACAAGTCAAACAAGTTATTCCGGCTTTTGTAAATGCCAACTGTTGCCCAATCACTAAACTTTAGATTTGGTGATAGTTTTTTTTCCACAATCTTAAAGACACGGTTAAATTCAAGGTTGATTAAGCTAAAGAGAGAATTATAAAGTTCATCCGGATCATTCTGAGCTGTATTAATTTTAGGTATCTTAGCTAAGATGTTATCTCTAAAGGTATTAATTTTTTTAGTAGTAACAGGTCTAAATTGGATTATTTTCTTGAACTTTTGTTCTAAACCAGGAACTGATATTGTCTGTCCACTATGATCTGATTTTAAGCTATTTATAATTGATTTATGTAAGATTTTACAATTACAAAATATGTTATCGAGGCAAGTAGCTGAGGTTGCAGTTATTCTAGTAGGTTCATTAAAAACATTATCAAGGTTAAAACATTTGAATAGGTTAAGTAATTTTTCTCTTATAGAAGTCTTTACTAAAATGTCTACATTGAAATCACCGCAAATTAATAACTTTTTAGGTGATTTACTTAACCTCTTAAGTACTTCCTCCATAACTTCTTCAAATACAATAAAATCGCCTGGGGGTGGCCGATACACGCAAACTACTAAATATTGCTCCAGCTCAACACTAGACAGCTCAACAGTGTGTTCTACAGAAAGACCCATAATGTCATTCCTTTTTTTATATTGTATATTGTCCCGTACTAATATAAGGGAACCCCCACGATTTGAGCCACGATTTGCGGTCTTTCTTGAAAAAGCACTGGATACTGTATAATCCTTAATATTTAACATTAATTGCGAACTATTAAGCCAGTGTTCAGTTATGCACAAAACATCAATATTATATTTTTTTAAAAACAATTCTAATTCGAATTCTTTGCCAGATAAGCCTTGTAAATTCTGGTGCACTAAATTTATTTGACAAGGCTTATCTGTTGTCCTTATTTCTAGTTTAAACTAGTATTATCACTACAAAATATATATATATATATATATATATATATATATATATATATATATATATATATAAATTCAGAAACGGCTGCAACGATTTCCATGAAATTCAGTATGTAGGGGCTTTCAGGGGCGATAAATCAATCTAGCTAGGTTTAATATTTTTAAAGTCCTTTTATTCCTGTTTTCGGGCACTGAACAAAAAAAATACTTAAATATAAAATAGAATACTATTTTTGCTCTAAATATGTGGATATACCCCAGATCAAGTCCCAGATATCACAAGCCTTTTTTGTTTTTTACTTGCATTTTTCAAGTCTTAAAATATATACTCTCGGCCTGTCCCTTCGCACGGGTATTAAATATTACATTTTACATTTTTATTTATTTATTTATTTATTTATTGGACAACTAACAATAGATACATTTTTAATTCCTTAAATTATATTAGTCAAATCACATTGTAAATGCTCTATTAATTAAAAGTTATCACGTCATTCGTATTAATTCGAGTTCAATAATTATGTCAATAATATGTCATATATAATGTCAATCTCAATATCATAAAGTAATACTTAACAATAGTTTTATAATAATATACATTTGAATCTTTAAAAATAATTATAATAATTTTATTAATTTCTTTCTCCTACTCTGCTGAAACAAGTTCCGTGACTTTGCGTTTAAATTCTAGATAATTATCATGGAAAATGTCTAGATCGCACTTTTGTTCAGCCAAAATATTGTAGAATGTTGACATTCGTGGCACGGGTGAGTATTTACCTAGGTTAGTTCTTTTAAAACTATGGTATAACAACTTACAGGGACGTCGGGGATTATTATTACGTGGTGTATTAATACAGAATTTGGACAAAAGCTCTGGACAATCTATATTATTATTAAAAAGTTTAAACAGAAACATCATTGCAACAATCTTCCTTCTTTCTTCAAGACTATTTCTCTTGAAAAAATTGAGCCTCTTTTCATTCATTTTCAATTATATTTTCTTACAATTAATTACAGAATGTATTTACATACAACATTTACAGCTGCCTTGTCATTAAACAAACTCTTGAAAGAGCGACATATAGCTGCTAGATTAGAAGTGCTATGGGGCGAAGCACGGCGTCCTCACGGCATTTTAAATCTGTAATATCTCCGAAAATGTTCTGCATCAAACTGCATCAAAATCTGTTGCGTACTTTTAAAGATTTAAACATACATAGGGATATAGGGACAGACAGGGAAAGCGACTTTGTTTTATACTATGTAGTGATTAAAAAAATACCTTGCCGCTTTCGCTGTTAGATAGCCACGCTTCTTGGCCCATCCGTCGCAGATGTCTCTAGGTGACCAGGTGTCATCGTTCTCTGGATGGTCGATACGGAGCAACCGCGGTAGATCTAGTCTCTCGCCTAAGTATCTGGAAATTAAAATACATGGTCAAATGACATTTGTTGTAATGGTACCCGGCTGATTAGAATAGACCACCCACATTTCTTAACTAGGTGTCGTAAAAGGCGACTAAGGAAGGTCGACCAAACGTGCGGGATCCGGTTTAGTAGAATAGACCATCCTTTTTCTTACCTAGGTATCGTATTTTACGACTAAGGTAAGTTGACGTCAAGCAGGCGGCCGGTCGTAAAAACGCAGCCAAATCATGTGACGGCATGTTTGAAGCATGTTGTGCCGACCCCACTTAGAGTGGGATAAAGTCAAGAGGACGATGGCCAAATTACATTTATGTAGTAGTATAATACTGGATCAATCAATGACCGCACCCTAATACGTAATTACAATTGATGTGAAGACCCATAACCTTAGCCTATAAATAGTAAGTGCGAGTGAGACAAAACAAGAATGTTATTGTTTTCTCCTGTTTCGCGCTACTTTAGGTCAGTGAACCAAAACAAAGCCACCTTCCAATTGTATTATAGTACCTGGGTGAGTGAGCCTTGGTCGGTATTTTTTTTTAAATAAAGTAAGTGCAGTATTAATTGACAATGTACTAGTAGTTGACCGTTTTGTATGAAATTTAAACAAATAATAAGCGTTTTGTTTGTTGTAGCTCATATAAAATATTAAATAATAATATTAAATTTTATATATTATACAATAGGCTAGAGTTCCGCCGTGTGGTGTCCGGCTGAGTAGAATAGACCAACCTCATTTCTTACCGAGGTGTTGTAAAATACGACAGAGGTAAGTTGACGTCAGGCAGGCGGCCGGTCGTAAAGACGCAGCCAAATTATGTGACAGCATGTTTATAACATGTTGTGCCGACCCCACTTAGAGTGGGAGAAGGGCAGGAGGATGATAAAATAGGCTAGAGTTCTGAGGTTTCAGGCAGTTGTTAATAGATGGCAAGAGGTAATTACAAATTTATTTTTTATTAGCTAAAACAAACAAAACGCTTATTATTTAAAATGTTATACAAAACGGTCAACTACTAGTACACGGTCAATTACAAATCCCTTACCTTATATCACTACATAGTATAAAACAAAGTCACGTTCTTTGTTTGTCCATATATCCTTATGTATGCTTAAATCTTTAAAACTACGCAACAGATTTTGATACGGATTTTTTAAATAGATAGAGTGATTCAAGAGGAAGGTTTGTATGTATAATAACATTCAATAGAGAAATACTGTTATTTTTCAGGTTTCTAACGTGATGTCGTAAATAATTACATTTTTTTCCGCTTACATTGCAAACGCAGGCTGAACCCTACGAGATTTATCAAAATAATGTACTAAGTATTTGTACACCTTGAAAAGTTCTACAGAAAAGCGACGCTACGCGACGGTATATGTCTATCTCTTATGGATAACCCACAATAGCATTTTTTTGAATTTTTTTTTACGAAAAATAATGCCTTATGTTCAAAGCAATTTTTATACAATACAGCATTAATCCTTATCCAATTAAGTACATTAAATAAATTGTTGACGGCCATATTGATCTATATTTATATAGATCAATATGGCCGTTTACAGCATGTAATTTAAGTATACATTTTCGGAGATATTACAGATTTAAAATGCCGTGAGGACGCCGCGCTTCGCCCTATAACACTTCGACTTTAGCAGCTATGTCCCTCTTTCAAGAGTTTGTTTAACGACAAGGAAGCTGTGAATGTTGTATATAAAGACATTCTAAATGTAAAAAAAAAAATACATAGAGAAAAATGTAAAAATAAATAAGCAAATATGTACTATATGAATTTAGATATTCCAAAGATAGCAGGAAATCTTCTTGGTATAGGGAGAGGAAATTGTTTTTCTCCAAATTTAACGCTTGCGGGCCACGGGCAGTAATGAATAAATCAAAACTGCTGGATCGATTTTAATGATTTTTTTAATTTGAGTGACATGGGATATATATTTTATACCCGTGCGAAGCAGGGGCAGGCCGCTAGTATTTATTTAAATACATTAAAAAGAATCTAATTAAAAATTTAAAAAATATATATTTTTGTCTGGAATCGATCCTGGTATACAGAATTTGAGACCCCCCGTTATCCAATTGAGCTATTGACTTTGCATTTGATAGCGTGAGTTGCGGGTAAAAGCTAGTTATATATATTACCGTATGGTGGTGTAGGGCTCCCGCAGTTGAGCTATGGGGTACGATCCCATCAGGATCTGGATGGGACGAGGCACCTTTGATGGGAACACCAGCCCGGGACAGTCGCACAGACGGACCTGGAAAAATGTTGTAAACCATATATATATATATATATATATATATATATATATATATATATATATATATATATATATATATATATATATATATATATATATATATATCTGTACATGTTATATAAACTACCTGTGTAAACAGAACTTACCTGTTGAGTCAGGAATTTCGTTTGAAAGGGTATCGTGTGACACGGTGTCCTGGATCAAGTATTTGTGACATGTCCTTACCTATACGTGTCCATGTTATATAAATTACTTGTGTAAAAAACTTACCTGTTGAGTCAGGAATATTGTTGAAAGGGTATTGTGTGACACTTTATGGCATATTCCCATTTTTATCTGTACAAGTTATATAAATTACCTGTGTAAACAGAACTTACCTGTTAAGTCTGTAATATCGTCCGGATGGGTATCGGTTGTCCCAATAACCAGCATAAAGTATTTGTGGCATGTTCCTATGTATATATGAACGTGTTATACAAATTATCTGTGTGAACAAAATTACCTGTTGAGTCAGGAATATCGTTTGAAAGAGTATCTTGGGACACGGTATCCTGCATCAAGTATATGTGGCATGTTCCTTCCTTAATCTATGTGTTATATAAATTACCTGTGTGAACAAAACTTACCTGTTAAGTCTGTAATATCGTCTGGATGGTTATCATTTGTCCCAATATCCTGTATAAAGTATTTGTGGCATGTTCCTACGTATATATGTACGTGTTATACAAATTACCTGTGTGAACAAAACTTACCTGTTGAGTTAGGAATATCGTCTGGAAGTGTTTCGTGTGTCCCGGCGTCTTGGACACCGACACGACCTTCTTGCCCATGATAGCGTTCATAAGGGACGACTTGCCCACGTTAGGTTGTCCGACGCAGCCGATCGTCAGCACACCGTTTTTGTAGCGTTCGTGGGTGTAAAATGTAGTGTCCGCCTTTTCGAGTATCGTTTCGCCTGGAATCAAAGGTAAGAATCATATAAAACGAGAAAAATGCCAACTTTTGAGTAATATACAACTACAAAAGTAATAGTAAAATTATTTTGCTATAATCCGCGATAAAGTAAAATAGAAAATATATATAATGCTAAATGTAGAGTGGACAATCGGTTATCACGACTAAACTCCACAACCAAGGAGTCTATCTCCTGATGATGCTTTGGTTGCGGGGCGAAACGATTGTTGAGTTTGTGATAGTGAACGTATATAGTGCTTGTGTATCGTGGTGGCGGTGGTGGAGGTTTGTGCATGTGTTTTTACGAATCCTGCATGTATCAGGTATGATAACCGATTGTCCACTCTACATTTAGCATTATATATATTTTCTATTTTACTTAATCGCGGATTATAGCAAAAATAATTTTACTATTACTTTTGTATTATGGATCTCCACAAAGTAACGCCTAATTCTATAAATTATTTAATATACAACTGTTTTTACACTATACATAGCGCGTCGGAGGCCGCACTTCGCTCTATAGTCTATACTGCTATAGTACTTCGAATTTAGCAGCGATCGGACGCGTTTGTTTTTCACATGGGCAACTATATGTCGCTCTTTCAAGAGTAACCTCTAAAGAAAACATGTTTGTATTGTCTAGTGACATGAAAGCTGTGAATGTTGTATATAAAAACATTCTGTAATTAATTGTAATAATAAAATATATAGGGAAAAATGTAAAATGTAAATATGTACTATATGAATTTAGATATTCAAAGATAGCAGGAAATCTTCTTGGTATAGGGAAAGGAAATTGTTTTTCTCCAAATTTAACTCTTGCGGGCCACGGGCAGTAATGAATAAATCAAAACTACTGGATCGATTTTAATCAATTTTTTTACACTGACTGACATGGGATATATATTTTATACCCGTGCGAAGCCGGAGCGGGCCGCTAGTCCTATAATATAATAGATGTCGATAATGACAGGATAGTAAAAATTATCCATATCTAATGGAGATATCTAATGGCTGGCCCGTTGGCGCAGTGGGATCCTGCCTTCAGCTCCGCGGGTCTCGGGTTCGATTCCCGCCGAGGGCCAACATTTTCTATAAATGAATTTGTTGGCCTTTGAGCCTGGGTGTATATTTGTATTTAAGTATGTATTTAAAATTATATAAGTATATATTCACCAGTTGTCTGTCATAACACAAGTATTAAGTTACTTACTTTGGGGACGGACGACCGTGTGTGTAAGTGTCCCATATATTTATAATTTTTTTTTTTATAATCTAGGTCATACTCACCAACTTCAGTCTCCTCATCATCGAACTCTAAATCAGTCTCTTCTCTTATCTTCTTCTCCCACGAGGCCAGGTCCACTTCACCGTTGACTATATCCTTGCATGCTTCTAGAATCTTCGTGGCTCCTTCTGCGCACATTCGCTGACGACCTTTGCGTCTGCGAACTTGGAGACCTGGAAAAGGAAATATATTTCATATATCGAGTGGTATCCTGGTTGAGTAGAAAAGACCACCCTCATATCTTATCGTAAAGGCGACTGAGGATAGTTGACCCGTCGTGTGGTATCCGGCTGAGTAATAGACCATCGTCATTTCTTACCGACGTGCCGTAACAGGCGACTGAGGTAAGTTGACGCACTGTGTAGTATCCGGCTGAGTAGAATAGACCATCGTCATATCTCACTGACGTGTCGTAAAAGAAGTCCAAGGTAAGTCGACCAGCCGTTTGGTATCCAGCTGAGTAGAATAGACCACCGATATTTTTTTACTGACGTATCGTAAAAGGCGACTAAAGTAAGTTAACCTACTGTGTGGTATCCGGCTGAGTAATAGACCATCGTCATTTCTTACCGACGTGTCGTAAAAGGCGACTAAGGTAAGTAGACCCGCCGTGTGGTATCCGGCTGAGTAGAATAGACCATCGTCATTTCTTACCGACGTGTCGTAAAAGGCGACTAAGGTAAGTAGACCCGCCGTGTGGTATCCGGCTGAGTAGAATAGACCATCGTCATTTCTTACCGACGTGTCGTAAAAGGCGACTAAGGTAAGTAGACCCGCCGTGTGGTATCCGGCTGAGTAGAATAGACCATCGTCATTTCTTACCGACGTGTCGTAAAAGGCGACTAAGGTAAGTAGACCCGCCGTGTGGTATCCGGCTGAGTAGAATAGACCATCGTCATTTCTTACCGACGTGTCGTAAAAGGCGACTAAGGTAAGTAGACCCGCCGTGTGGTATCCGGCTGAGTAGAATAGACCATCGTCATTTCTTACCGACGTGTCGTAAAAGGCGACTAAGGTAAGTAGACCCGCCGTGTGGTATCCGGCTGAGTAGAATAGACCATCGTCATTTCTTACCGACGTGTCGTAAAAGGCGACTAAAGTAAGTTAACCTACTGTGTGGTATCCGACTGAGTAGACTAGACCACCCTCATTTCTTACCGACGTGTCGTAAAAGGCGACTAAGGTAAGTAGACCCGCCGTGTGGTATCCGGCTGAGTAGAATAGACCACCCTCATTTCTTACCGACGTGACGTAAAAGGCGACTAAAGTAAGTTAACCTACTGTTTGGTATCCGGTTGAGTAGAATAGACCATCCTCATTTCTTATCGACGTGTCGTAAAGGCGACTGAGGATAGGTAGTCGACCCGACGTGTGGTATCCGGTTGAGTAGAATAGACCAACTTTATTTCTTATCGAGATGTCGTAAAATACGACTAAATTAAGTTGACGTCAGGCAGGCGGCCGATCGTAAAATAGCCTAATCATGTTGCAACATGTTTATAACATGTTATGCCGACCTCAGAATGGGATAAGGGCTGAAGAATGATGATAAAGTCACTCCAAAGTGTAATTCTAGTCTTAGCGACTAGGATTGGGTGATTACAGGATCAACGTATATATAGCACGGTTAGAATTAAAGTGACCTAATTAAAATTATTGAATTTCTTGAAATAAATAAATAATCAACCGTCCAACTTCTCTAACTACTAAACCGGATACCATACGGCGGGTCACCTTAACTTAGTCGCCTTTTACGACACTTCGCTAGGAAAGATTGTTGAAAGTATGGACGCCTGCGCTTAATTTATAGCAATAACTCATATAAAACACTGTTAAAAAGAGGCTGATACAGAAAGCCTACTATACTCTTGAGGATTATTTGGAAGATAAGAATGTGTGGATATAGCTCTCTTTGAGCCTGTACAAGACAGTAACGACTTAATGTAAATAGTATAAAGAATTATATTTTTAAAAGAGCAACCGCCGAGTTGCTTGCCGGCTCTTCTCGGTAGGAACAGCTTTCCGAACCAGCAGTAGAGTTGACGATTCAAAAGCACTTGTTTACAAGTTTATTTGAATAAAGAATATTTTGAATTTGAATTACACACCCACCAGCTTTGTCAGAGCTTCCTCCAGCCAAATTATATCCCGGGCAAGATGTGAAATACACCACGTGCAACCCAGAACATGTTCTTGTCAGGTAATCCTTCCACGCAGCCACCAATGATGCTGGGACCAGGTCGATCTTGTTCAACACCAGAATCATGTTTTTCTTCTGTTCTTTCACTATGTATTCGTAGAGGGAGGGGGGGAACATCATACCCTGGAAGAAGATATGGGAATTTTAAAGAACTACCCTACACTGTAAAAGAAGTAAGGGAGTTGATGATTCAAAATGACTTGTTTAGCAGTTTATTTGAATAAAGAGTATTTTGAATTCTGACCTAAGAAGGTTAGGGCTTAGATAATTGAGAAGAGCCTACAAGAAAATCGGGGGTTGGGGGTCAAAATATAATTCTTATAAATATAGTTACACTAGCAGCCTGTCCCTGCTTCGCACGGGTATAAAATATATAGCCCATGTCACTCAGTGAAAAAAATCGTTCCAATAGTGTTGATTTATTCATTACTGCCCGTGGCCCGCAAGCGTTGGAGAAAAACAATTCCCCTCTCCCTATACTAAGAAGATTTCCTGCTATCTTTGGAATATCTAAATTCATATGAATGTTATTTTTACAATTAATTACAGAATGTCTTTATATACAACATTCACAGCTTCCTTGTCATTAAACAAACTCTTGAAAGAGCGACATATAGCTGCTAAATTCGAAGTAGTATAGGGCGAAGCGCGGCGTCCTCACGGCATTTTAAATCTGTAATATCTCCGAAAATGTTTACTTAAATTACATGCTGTAAACGGCAATATTGATCTATATTAAATCAACAATTTATTTAAGGTACTTAATTGGATAAGGATTAATGCTGTATTGTATAAAAATTGCTTCAAAAATAAGGCATTATTTTTCGTAATAAGTAAATGACAAAAAATGCTATAGTGGGTTATCCATAAGAGATAGACATATACCATCGCGGACTTTTCTGTAGACCTTTTCAAGGTGTACAAATACTTAGTACATCATTTTGATAAATCTCGTAGGGTTTAGCCTGCGTTTACAATTACATTAGAAACCTCAAAAATTACAGTATTTCTCTACTCCATATTGAATGTTATACATATAAACCTTTCTCTTGAATCTCTCTATTTATTAAAAAACCGCATCAAAATCTGTTGCGTAGTTTTAAAGATTTAAGCATACATAGGGATATAGGGGCAAACAAAGAATGCGACTTTGTTTTATACTATGTGAAAAAAAAAGTACTATCTACTAGTAAAGTAAAAGTACTAGTAAAATACTATCCCACAGCTGAGAATAGGCCTCTTCTCTCCGTTTTTTTTTTGTAGAGAAGGATTGGAGCTAAGACCTACAACGCTGCTCCAATGATTGGTAGGTTACACATATCACCAGAAATATATAGAGATATGCAGGTTTCCTCACGATGTTTTCCTTAACCGAAAAGCGTGTGATAAATTGCAATTATTAATTAGACACATAAGTTTTACTAGAAAACACATTGGTGCCTGCCCGGGGTTTGAACCCTTTACTATGTAGTGATTAATAATTTCTAGTGTGAATGTTTTGCATGTGTAATGTGTATGATGACGCACAAGTAGGCATGGACAGAATCACCAATCACTTAATGATCATGATATGAAAAACTTTTCATATAGCATCATCTGCTAATGAGTTTTAGAGTAACTGCTACTGCTATACAAAATTATGGATAGGTATTCTATGAAAAAGTAAAATAATAAATTAATACTGAGACTAACTCACTGATATTGAGCAAAATTATTGTTAATACAAACAAATGTAATTCTTATATGTCATATAATACGGTCGATAATTCGGGAAAATTTAAATTTATTTACGGAGAAGAAAGCACTTTTACGTTATTCCAACTGAAACTATATTACTAGAAATATCGACCGTATTGAATATTATTTAAAAAATACATTTGTTTGTAATAGCAATCGCTTTATCAAGTAATAATATTATAGCGAATAGCTGAATAATATAATAGCGGATAGCGTTTTTGCTAATCAATATTACTGGGAAAAATTATTATTGATTAGCAAAAACGCTATCCGCTATTATATTATTTACGTTAATGGACTAAATGATTGCTTATACGAGCAAATGTAGTCTTTATGTCCTATAAACTGCATACGATATAAAGAATACATTTGTTTGCATTCGAATAGCATTAGCAGTAGCAGGTATGATCACGTGATTAAAATCGATCATATCGTGGAACGAATATGATTCTTATATAGCAATCATACCCATGCCTACGCACAAGACATGCTACAATATACTTACAGCGAATCTGACATCAACGATCAATAAAAGAATATCGCACATCTCCAAAACTCTCCAGAGCTGCCTCCAAGTTTCCAAATTCAGCTCGAAATACGACATTTCCTCCCAATGGGGGGTAGATTGAAGATTCTGGATGTATTCCTGCGAAGAATTGCATAGATTGAATTTCTACAGTTGCCTCTTAGGAGGTTAGGGAAAAATTCTTTGAGTGTAAGATAGTCCAAAAGTAATAATAAAATTATTTTGCTATATTATTTTGCAGTAGAAAATCGCTTTGCGATTTTGGTCGTGCAGTCTATCTCCTGATGATGCTTCGGTTGCGGGGCGAAACGATTGTTGAGTTTGTGATAGTGAACGTATATAGTGCTTGTGTATCGTGGTGGCGGTGGTGGAGGTTTGTGCATGTGTTTTTACGAATCCTGCATGTATCAGGTATGATAACCGATTATCCACTCTACATTTAGCATTATATATATTTTCTATTTTACTTCATCGCGGATTATAGCAAAATAATTTTATTATCACTTTTGTATTATGGATCTCCGCAAAGTAACGCCTAATTATATAAATTATATAAGATAGTCCATTTATCGAGGAAGGCTATAAGCTATATAATATCACGCTAAAATGAATGGGAGAGGAGAAACAATAACAAATTTAAAGCTTTCCTTGCATGCACTGAAATCAAGTATTACAAAATTGTTCCCCTATAAAAGTTCTAAATAAAAGTCCGCGACAGCATATGTCTAGCTTTTAAGGTTATTTCAGTTTTAATCTTTTTATTACGGTTTAAATCCTACTTCCTCTGTGCCACAGACAACATTGTATATCCAACACCATAGATACACTATTATCTGTACCATAGACCAGTGATTCTCAACCTTTTTTTTGTTGCGGCATATATTTAAAGATTTCAAAATTTGGCGGCACACAAAGAAAAAGAAGATAAAATTTATTTACTTACTACAACACACTGCATAAATAGTTTATGACAAAAATTTTAAATATACGACATAAACTAATATATACTACAATAATAATTAAACGTTTATTAAGGGATTAATTACAAGCTAATAATAAAAATATTTTTATTTTTAAATGATATAATTTCAAATTCAAATTCAAAATATTCTTTATTCAAATAAACTTGTAAACAAGTGCTTTTGAATCGTCAACTCTACTGCTGGATCGGAAAGCTGTTCCTACCGAGAAGAGACAGCAAGAAACTCGGCGGTTGCTCTTTTAAAAATATAATTCTTAATACTATTTACATTATGTCGTTACTGTCTTGTACAGGCTCAAAGAGAGCTATATCCACACATTCTTATCTTATAAATAATCCTCAAGAGTATAGTAGGCTTTCTGTATCAGCCTCTTTTTAACAGTGTTTTTAAACTGCTGTAATGGCAAAGCTGAAAATGCTGTAATGCTGTAATGGAAATTTAATAATATTAACATTATAATATATTTGCAAAATTTGGCGGCACACAAAAGTGCCGCGGCACAGTGGTTGAGAATCACTGATCTATACCATAGACACATTATTTATTTTAACTTGAAGTCTATGTAGGACTCAGAATACCGAAATACAATTCCAAAATTTTCATTGTAATCTATATATATAAAAGAAAGTTGGTCTTAGTTACACTTTTTATAACTCAAGAACGGATGAACCAATTCGGCTGGAAATTGGTAGAGAGGTTGCTTAGAACCAGGAAACGGACATAGGATACTTTTTATCCCGTTCGACCGCATTTATTTTATTCCGTCAAGCCACTATAAAACGTGGTATAGCAAAAACGACTATGACATGGAAAAACAAAACATAAATGACAGCTAAACGTAATTTAGTCTTTGGGTAAGTATGGTAAAAATTTGACAATTATCAAAATAGTAGTAGCTATAAACGTTACTACATAGTATAAAACAAAGTCGCTTTCTCTGTCTGTCCTTTTATCTCTATGTTTGCTTAAATCTTTAAAACTACGCAACAGATTTTAATGCGGTTTTTTTAAATATATAGAGTGATTGAAGAGGAAGGTTTTTATGTATAATTAAATTCAATATGGAGTAGCGAAATACTGTGATTATCACTGAGTGACATAGGCTATATGCTTTATACCCGTGCGAAGCTGGGGCAGCACTCCTAGTTTTTTATATTTTATCAAATTCAAACTTCTCACCCTAAAATATCTTTGTTCCTGTGCATCCAGCTGTGCGGGACTCATGTTGAAGTCCCACGGAGGTCTCTTCGGGAATGATATCTCTTTAGGGAAGAAGTCAGATGGATCGACCTCCATTTCTTTCTCTGGCACTGGATTTAGAGATTTACTGCAAAGTAAATTGTGACAATTAAAGAAAAGTACCAGACAAACTAAAGTTAATTTATATAATTAGCTTAAGCTGTGGTAGCCCAGCGGTATCACCGTGCGCCTCTTTCGAGAAGGTCTATGGTTCAAACCCCGGGGCAGGCACCAATGAGTTTTCTAGTAAAACTTATGTGTCTAATTGATAATTGCAATTTATCACACGCTTTTCGGTGAAGGAAAACATCGTGAGGAAACCTGCATATCTCTAGAGAATTCTGGTGATATGTGAAACCTACCAATCCGCATTGGAGCAGCGTGGTAGGTCTCAGCTCCAATCCTTCTCTCCAAAAACGGTGAGAAGAGGCCTATGCCCAGCAGTGGGATAGTAACAGGCCGTTACTTACTTGCCATGTGGTAAAGTAAGTAATAATTATTACATGTTACATTGTACTTTTATTATGCTTATTAATAAAGAATACACTTTAAAAACTGGTAACTTTAAACGACTGGCCCGTTGGCGCATTGGGCAGTAACCTTGCCTTCAGATCGGCGGGTCGCAGGTTCGATTCCCGCCGAGGGCCAACATTTTCTATAAATGAATTTGTTGGTCTTTGAGCCTGGGTGTATATTTGTATTTAAGTATGTATTTAAATTCAAATTCAAATTTCAAATATTCTTTATTCAAATAAACTTGTAAACAAGTGCTTTTGAATCGTCTACTCTACTGCTAGTTCGGAAAGCTGTTCCTACCGAGAAGAGCCAGCAAGAAACTCGGCGGTTGCTCTTTTAAAAATATAATTCTTAATACTATTTACATTATGTCGTTACTGTCTTATACAGGTTCAAAGAGATTAAAAATATATATTCACCAGTTATGGGTGACAGATAGTCACCCATAACACAACTAATTAAGTTACTTACTTTGAGGACGGACAACCGTGTGTGTAAGTGTCCCATATATTTATTTATATTTATTATTTATTAAAAACTATTGTTTTCTTGTATGGTTCTATCAAGTATTTAGCTTCCCAAAAAGGTTCTGTCGCCAACAAAGTTTGAGAACCACTGCTTTAGATACATAATGTTTCTTCTTCTTCTTCTTCTTCTGGGAGTAGTGGCTTTGCAGGGCCATAAGGCCCAGTATCACTTTGACCATCACTGATCTATTGTGATCGCCACTGACTACAGTTCGCTGCCAATGCGGGTGATCTCCAGAAATTCCAGGATCTTCTTGGCAGAGAGATCTTTCACCTCTTTTGGGCGTTATCGAATGTGAACCAGCACAGGACAGTCGCACAGGATATGCATGGGTGTTTCCTCCGCCTCTAGACAGAGTCTGCACGATCCTGTGTCTGACAGCTTCAGGTTTAACATGTGTTTGTTTAGTCCACAGTGCCCTGTAAGCGCCCTTGCTAGTTTACTTAAGTTGGTTCTACTAAGCGCTAAGATTTTACAAGTAGCTCTTTTGTTAAAGGCTTTCATTAGTGCTTTCGAGTGTTTTAATCCCGGACTATTTCTCCAGAGATTAAGTGTATGATAGAAGCAATAGGTTTCCAGAGTAAGCATGGCCAAACTTTGGTTCCGCATTGGTTCCAGTCCATAATATAACAAATACATAATGTTTACACTTACAGCGCTTCCTCCTTTTTAATCTTGAGCTCTTGATCACTCTCTCTATAGAACTTGAGGGCATATCTGTTTGTGTCACTGCGACCCCTTAAGCGGTTGGGTTGGTAGTTCACCGAAACCACATCAAAAGTGTTCGAGCCTGAGGAAGCTAAATAACAAAATAAGTTTTTATTATAAATAAGTTAGTTTTAAAAGAAAATTAATATATAATTAACTAGCGACCCGCTCTGACTTCGCGCGGATATAAAATTTATAGCCTGTCACTCAGTGAAAAAAATGATTAAAATTGATCCAGTAGTTTTGATTTATTCATTACTGCCTATGGCCCGCACGCGTTAAATTTGGAGTAAAACAAAACCGCTATGCCCCTGCATTTTAAATCTGTAATATCTTCTAAAATGTTCATTTAAATTACATGCTGTAAACGGCCATATTGATCTATATTAAATTAATAATATATTTAAGGTACTTAATTGAATAATGATTAATGCTGTATTGTTCAAAAATGCTTCGAAAATAAGGAATTATATTGCGTTTGCAATTGAAGCGAGAAAAAAATGTAATTATTTACAACATCACATTAGAATCCTCAAAAATTATAGTATTTCTCTACTCCATATTGAATGTTATCATGCATATAAACCTCCCTCTTCAATCACTCTATTAAAAAAAACCACATCAAAATACATTGCGTAGATTTAATAATTTAAGCATACATATGGATATAGGGACAGACAGGGAATGCGAGTTTGTTTTATACTATGTAGTGATAAATTGTAAAGGAAAATATGAATTTGGATGAATGTATGGCTAGGGGGAGGCCAAAAAAAGATGGATGGTGTGAAAAATGATATGCATGTTAAAACAGTGGCACCAGAGTTGACGGAAAGACGAGAATGGAAAAGGAAGACATATTGTGCCAACCCCACTTAGAGTGGGATAAGGGTAAGAGAATGATGAAGTTGTTTGGAAAATTAAAATAAATATATAGTTAATACTCAAAAGCAGTAAGCTGTGATGGCCTAGCGGTGCGACCGTGTGAATCTCTAGAGACGAATGGGTCTCTAGAGACGATCTCTCATGGGTTCAAACCCGGGCAGACACCAATGAGTTTTTCTATTAAAAACTTATGTGTCTAATTGATAATTGCAATTTATCACACGCTTTTCGGTGAAGGAAAACATCGTGAGGAAACCTGCATATCTCTAGAGAATTCTGGTGATATGTGTAACCTACCAATCATTGGAGCAGCGTGGTAGGTCTTAGCTCCAATACTTCTCTCTTATAACGGAGAGAAGAGGCCTATTCCCAGCAGTGGGATAATAACAGGCCGCTACTATATAGTTAATACTCAAAAAATTGTAACTATGTTCGCCAAATGGTGTGACTCTTTCCAGAAAGTCACAGGTTCAATTAATATTTGTAATGTATCACATGTTTTTTGACAAACAAAAACATTGGAAGGACATCTATTGAGAAATCTAGGGATAGGTGTAACCTACCAAAATGCAGTATAGTATTCAGCTGACTAGAATATACCACCCTTATTTCTTACCTAGGTTTCATAAAAGGCGACTAAGGTATGTCGACCTGCTGTGTTGTATCGGGTTGAGTAGAATAGACCACCCTCATTTCTTACTGAGGTCTTGTAAAAGGACTACGGTAAGTTGACTCACTGTGTTGTATCCGGCTGAATAGAATAGACCATCCTCATTTCTTACTGACTTGTAGTAAAAGACAACTAAGGTAAGTTGACCCGCCTTGTGCTATGCGATTGAGTAAAATAAACCACCCTCTTTCTTACCGAGGTGTCTTAAAATACGACTAAGATAACGACGTGACGTCAGGCAGGCGTAAAATACCTTGCCAAATCATGTGACATGTTTATAACATGTTGTGCCGACCCCTACTTAGAGTGGGATAAGGGGAGGATGATGATGATCTATTAAATTATCTATCCATACTTACATGGCATAACAAGAGTTTTGTTTTGTTTTTTAGACTGTATCTGTTGTTTCTTAGCTTTCCCGCTGAAGGGAGTTTTGCGACGAAATTGAGGCATTTTGGATACTGTTCTGAAAAAAAAATGCATATTCCATATACTGTACTGCACTCAAACACACACACACACACTCTCTCTCTCTCTCTCTCACACACTCACACGCAAACTTCTAAGCACATGCATGTATTAATATTTTATTCCACGTATCACATATAACACTTGGCATATGCTGTTAATTTGCTCTGTTTATGTTAGTTTAAGTTAATTGTGGCACATTTCTAAGGATGGAGACCTGGTGACCTGTAATACAGGTTTTTTACCTGCCATAGGCACCAGCAATCCACAACCATAATTTCTTGTATAATAAATTAAATTGCTTTAGTTTATAAGCTGTGGTAGCCCAGCGGTAGCAACGCGCGACTCTTTCGAGGAGGTCACGGGTTCAAACCCGGGCAGACACCAATGAGTTTTTCTGTCAAAACTTATGTGTCTAATTGATAATTGCAATTTATCACACGATTTTCGGTGAAAGAAAACACAGTGAGGAAACCTGCATATCTCTATATAATTCTGTTGATATGTGTAACCTACCAATCATTGGAGCAGCGTGGTAGGTCTTAGCTCCAATCCTTCGCTCCAAAAACGGAGAAAGGAGGCCTATTTTGAACAATGGGATAGTAACAGCTGCTACATACGTTAAGTTTATTTACTGTACAGTTTTGTGGTACGAAATAAACTTTTTATTATTATTATTACTAACAGTAATTCATATAAATTGATAAGCACCGCATGTTATCTGCAGTGTTCGAAAAATAGGAATAAAACTGGTTTTTACTTGGCACATTTTAACGACAATCTATATTGCAACTCCATTTGACAGAGAGTTTACAGAAGCATTATTTTTGAACACAGTATATGCCCACATCAAAAGTATAACAAAATAGTGTTATGAAGTAACTATAATAAACAGTATCATACTGTCAAGTATAAAGTTAAGGTTAACAAAGAGAAACGTTAAGAAACGTGTTCATGATTCATCACTTACCTTTAATTATGTGGAATGTAAGATACGTATGATCGTTTCTCAGTTATCACATAAAAACGGATTATTTTCTAGATTATTCCCATTTGTAATACGGCACCGGCATATTTCAATATTTTCGTCCGCGTCAAAGACAAATCCATAGACAATACTAAAAAATGGACAAATCGCAAACATAGTGTTACGAGTAGGTAGTAAACTAGGTTATTCAGTTCCGTTGAAAAACGTTTACGGTATAATGGGACAGTATCAAAAGAAGATTTAGAACCGTTGAAAAATATGTGATACTGAAACTAATATGTCTAATTATAACGGTATTCTATTTAAATAATTTATAGAGTTAAGCATTACTTTGGATCCATAATACAAAAGTAATAATAAAATTATTTTGTTATAATCCGCGATGAAGTTAAATGGAAATATAATATATAATGCTAATTGTAGAGCGGACAATTCGTTTTATTTATTTATTTATTTATTTATAGATTACCAACAAAATACACACTTCACATTACTCTAATACATTGAACAACTTAAAATAATTAGTATTTTAATTAAAGGTAATAACAACTTTCAAACTAAGTTACGACAACTGAAAGATATAATTTAACTATAGTAATTTTATATAATTTTATATAATTATATAATTTTAATAATTTCATATCCATTACATTCGGGATTCGTAAAAAACACGTATACAAACCTCCACCACCGCCACCACACGTTCACTATCACAATCTCAACAATCGTTTCACCTCGCCATTCTATTTCTTAATGCTATTCACTATTGTTGCCATATAACTTCAAATCATAGGCTACTAACGAAAGCATACTATAGGATGATTGATGATACTACGCATAGATTACTAACTATAAAACTACGTATAACCATACTGATACTACGTATAACCATAGAGTTGTTTATTGCTAAAACTTGTGTAATAATTCTATGACTATATGCATCAAATATTTGACAATCGACCTAGCTTGTTGTCTATGTTAGCGAAAAAAAAGGCGGGAACCTTCGTATGAAAAAGGCGCGTTGCAAAACTATAATTTTTATATTGTACTTTTAACTACTTCAATTATTTCTAATCAGTGTATTTCCAAAATTATAAGTTGCTATAAAGTTGGAAAAACTGTTTTGACTCTTCCCCAAAATGGGGAAGGGTGCTAAAAGACGCAAGCAGGATTTGCCAGCGTCAGAAGCTGAGCCGCCCGATTCATCGGATTCGGAATCTTCAGAACAAAATAGAAGAGATGCAGCCGACAAATATAAAATCTTCAAGATGCCTGGATATTCTAGAAAATATCCTGAAAATTCAGATAAGAAAGAATTTATAGTATTCCTTGCACACACTGACGATAAAACACCATTCTCGGACAAAGATAGACTAGCTCTTTCCAAAGCTTTGCGGGATCATTGCGTATCGGGTATCATGCATTTGAGGCCCATCAACCGCTTCAAAGTTGGTATTACATTCGATGTTTCTAATAATGCCAATGTATTTCTTACAAATATTAATCTTCAAAATGAGCTTTCTTTAAAAGCATCAATTCCAGCGGCTGACACCGAGGTGACTGGAGTACTTACTTCAGTTCCCGTAGAGCTGTCAAATAAAACCATATTCTCATTAATTGGTAGTTCTAGAAATGTTATACAAGTAAGGCGATTCATGCGCAGAGTAAGAGGTGAAGGTGGTGAGATCTCTTTTCAACCAACTCAAACTGTAGCAGTAACTTTTGCTTCCACACAGCTCCCAGAGCATGTATATTTGGATTCATGGCGACATGAAGTTAATGTTTATATACCACCAGTCAAACAATGTTTAAAATGTTTACGTTATGGTCACATTGCAAAATTTTGTCGCAATGCTGATGTTTGCTCAATCTGTACAGAAAATCATAATTTTAAAATTTGTAACAAGGACAAAAATGCTCCAAAATGTGCAAATTGTCAAGGAAATCACATTGCCATTTCATCTACATGCCCAATTAAAAAACAAAAAATTGAAGAAAACAAAATTAAGTCCCACTCTGTTAAATATTCAGATCTTTTTAACAATGCAGCCTTTCCTTATATTAATTCTAAGGGTATAGAGGTTCAATTAAGTAAACTATGTAAATCTGATATTTTTATGAATTTATTGGTAGAGGCATTAACAAAAATAGTAAGTAATAAAAACAATATTCCCATAAATTCAGGATCCATTCGAGAAATTATTCAGCAAACCATAAATAAGAAACAAACTTCTAGTAATCATTAATTTATGGATAATTTAAATATTTTTCAATGGAATGCACAGAGTATTTTAAGTAATAAGCTTAGTTTAACTCGTTTTTTATATGCTTCCCAAAAATATGCTTTTTAATAGCTTATGCCAAAATGCTTCAAAAATATCACAAAAGCCATTCTTCTTATTACTAGAATTTCCTAGCATAATTCTTCTTTTTAAAAACCTTAATATTTTTCGATCAAATGCAGTTTTACCTTGTTATCAAGGTAGTTTTATAAGTAAATTCCCTTCTATGAATATTGTCATAGATCACACCTTATCTACAAAAGAACATGTTTATGTTAAACTTTCACACTGGCATGATCACAAGTTTATTTATACTGATGGTTCTAAGAACTCAGACTCTTCTTCCATTGCTATATATGACTCATCTCAAAATAATAGGTTTGGTTACAGACTAGAAAAACATGCAAGTATTTTTACAGCTGAAGCAGCTGCTATTCTGTTTGCTCTTAAGTACATAAAAAAATCATATCCTTCATCTAATAAATGGGTTATAGTTAGTGATAGCATGAGTGTACTTAAAAATTTACAAAACAACAAGTTGCATGCTAACACTAATTATCTTATTTACAGTATAAAAGAAATATGGATTGAGCTTACACAGTTAGACATTCAAATTACTTTTATTTGGATACCATCTCATGTTGGAGTTGTTGGAAATGAAAGAGTAGATTATTTAGCTAAAGCAATTGTTAATTCTATAAATGTTACAACAGATTCGGAAATTAGTGATAATAGTATTACTTTGCCGTTTACAGACATTGTCTATAATTTAAAACAGCGTATGTGTAAGAAATGGGCTAAACATTGGTATAATTTTTCTGAAGTTTTAAATAAGGGCCGCTGGTATCCTTCTCTAGACATCAGAGTCAATAGTTCTCCTTGGTTTTACAAAACTCGAAATTATTCTAATAGAAAATTCTATGCAATCATGAGTAGATAGCGTTTTGTTCATTTTCGTCTTAACTTCCATCTTCACCGCATAAAATTATCGAACTCATCGCTGTGTGATTATTGCGGAACTCAAGAAGTACAAACTATACAACACATCTTCTTCGAATGCCCATCTTTCGGCATTCAGCGCCTTGTGCTGATCGATGAGCTTATTCAATCTTATGGTACTAGTGACTTGGTCCCGCGTCATATAACGGATTTATTAATGAATCCATCGGTTTATTATTACCTTTATAGGTTTATTTCATGCACTGTAAAAGACTTGTAAATATAGTGTATAATCATATTATATTCTATGATCTATCATCTATGGTTGTAAAACATCTTCAGAAACTGAAGATATACCTGTTCTGAGCTTTGACTTTAATTACTGACCATGACAATTTACAAGGACAGAGGACATTCAAGGATAATGAGAACATGCAAGGATAATGAGAACATGCAAGGATAATGAGAACATGATAATTTACTACGTGAATTAAACTAATGAAGAATATTATAACCAATTTGAAGACAAATACAATATAAAAAAAAGGAAAAATAATTATTTACGCAAGACAAAATTATTGGATATGACTTCAAAGATTTAAATAAGTGAATATGAAAAAGTTAAAAATGAAAGAAGAATATACTAAAGACGAAAACTCATTTTATTATTATGGACAATTGACAAGGCGGTATGGTCAACGACCTTAGCCTGCTCGTTTAGAAACGGGCGAATGGAAAAAAAAAAAAAATGTCTATGTTAGCAAATGTCAAGTGTAGAAAAATAAACTTTGAATCAATTTTTCCGCTTTTTGTTTGTACAACAATTGTTTAGTTTAATAAATTAAAAATGCTACCATTATCGTTATTACGAACAGCTCAGAACCATCCAATGCTGGTTGAATTAAAAAACGGGGAGACTTATAACGGACATCTAGTTAGTTGTGATAATTGGATGAATATAAATCTCAGAGAAGTAATTTGTACGTCGAGAGACGGTGACAAGTTTTGGAGGATGCCGGAATGTTATATCCGCGGTAGCACGATAAAGTACCTAAGAATACCTGACGAAGTTATAGATATGGTGAAAGAAGAAACGCAGATTAAAACGAGAGGTCGCGGTGAAGTTTCAAAAGGTCGTGGTGGACAGAACATGCGTTCTGGTAGAGGCGGCAGTCGTGGAGCGTTTGGCAACCGTGGTAGACCCGCGCCGCTCTCGCGTGGCGGCGGCAATACTGGACGACCACAGAACAAAAATAAAAAATGATCTTGTACTATGTTGTGTAAATTATAATTATTTAAGTATTTTGAATTTTTTTTATTTTTTAAATTAACGCCTTATTCACTTTGGATATTGATGTAACTCAAATTAAAAATAGTACTCTGTACTTAATACACTAATATTTGCTCAGTAATTTTATTAAAAGATTAAAAAATGCAATTTTTAAAAAAAGAAGGGTCGTTGACATGGAAGAATTGAACTCTGGTTTTTTCCTGTATTTTATCTGTTTACCATTGCACCATTATAACTTTACAAATGACAGAAAATATAAGCTTTATAATCATTTTTCAGTTTCAATTTAATGCTCAAAAACAACATTTTTTTAAACAAAACCTTGCTAGATCAATTTGCCTTTTGCTCAAGGCTCCCTATATGTCAAATTTCATGACAATCATTGGAGCCGTTTCCAAAATTCAGAAATATATATATATACAAGGTTAATTCATTCAAATATTAAAGATTCTTAATTCAAATAATCTTGTAAACAAGTTCTGTTCAAAAAATTTCCTTTACCAAGAAGAGCTAGGTATAATGTATGAGAACGGTTTGGTTCCAACAAATAACATTACATAGATTTTGTTAACAAACATGGATTATGGCAAAATAATAATATCATAACTTTTGTACCGTGTGGTATCCGGCTGAATAGAATAGTACCACCCTCATTTCTTACCGAGGTGTCGTAAAAGGCGACTAAGGTAAGTCGACCCGCCGTGTGGTATCCGGCTGAGTAGAATAGACCAACCTCAATTCTTACCGAGGTGTCGTAAAAGGCGACTAAGGTAAGTTGACGCACCGTGTGGTATCCGGTTTAGTAGAATAGACCACCCTCTTTCTTACCGAGGTGTCGTAAAATATGATTATGGTAAGTTGATATCAGGCAGGCGGCCGGTCGTAAAAACGCAGCCAAATCATGTGACAGCGTGTTTATGGCATGTTGTGCCGACCCCACTTAGAGTGGGATAAGGGCAGGAAGATGATGAATAATATCATAACTTTTCTACTCTGGAATTCTGCAAAGGAGTTCGTTTACTTCTATGAATTATTTAAGTCTTACACTTTCATATGATGTATTTATTATTATTAAGAATGATGTATTGTAAATGTGAATTGAGTTTTATATAAAAGACTAGCGGCCTGCCCCTGCTTCGCACGGGTATAAAATATATATCCCATGTCAGTCAGTGTAAAAAAAATTTATAAATTATTTTTACAATTAATTACAGAATGTCTTTAAACAAACTCTTGAAAGAGGGACATAGCTGCTAAAGTCGAAGTGTTATAGGGCGAAGCGCGGCGTCCTCACGGCATTTTAAATCTGTAATATCTCCGAAAATGTTCACTTAAATTACATGCTGTAAACGGCCATATTGATCTATATTAAATCAACTATTTATTTAAGGTACTTAATTGGATAAGGATTAATGCTGTATTGTATAAAAATTGCTTCAAAAATAAGGCATTATTTTTCGTAAAAAGTAAATGACAAAAAATGCTATAGTGGGTTATCCATAAGAGATAGACATATACCATCGCGGACTTTTCTGTAGACCTTTTCAAGATGTACAAATACTTAGTACATTATTTTGATAAATCTCGTAGGGTTTAGCCTGCGTTTGCAATGTAAGCGGAAAAAAATGTAATTATTTACAGAAACCTCAAAAATTACAGTATTTTTCTACTCCGTATTGAATGTTATTATACGTACAAACCTTCCTCTGGAATCACTCTATCTATTAAAAAAACCGCTTTAAAATCTGTTGCGTAGTTTTAAAGTTTTATGCGTACATAGGGATATAGGGACTTTATTTTATAATATGTAGTGATGAAGCATTAGCAGATTTGAACCTGCAATCTCATGTTAAAATTCCATCCACTGTTAGGACATGGTATAATGTATTTAAGCATATTCTCGTCAGCTAAAATTATCAAAATCATGCAAGGAAAAGTTGTGTAGAGCGACTTAAGAATCAGAATTCTAAAAAAAAAAGAAGCAGAGCAAAGCTCAGTCACTAGTAACATGGAATACAAAAAATCGATGAATAAATAATCGCTTTTTTCCCTTTAATAAAAATCGACTACCTATTTGAAAAGTTTGTCTTTTTTAATATTAATAATTAATTACAATAAAGGCTAATTAAAGTGGACAACAACCAAGAAATATTATCAAATGCGCTGTTTGTAAAATTGGATTAAAATGTGTAGTTTGGCTAAATTGGTTTCATCCAACAATGCATATCTAATCTTAAAAAACAAGAAAAGGAGCATAGAAATTATTTAGTAAATTTGTATAGTACACTCAATTTAGATTATTTCGTAACAGGAATTTTTAAAATCGATCATTTTTAAAGGGATATAAATTAAAAATCAATTATTTAGTAAGCGATTGTTTCTACATCAAGTCATCCATATTATCATATATCATTATCGCTTAAATTCAATTCAAATTCAAAATATTCTTTATTCAAATAAACTTGTAAACAAGTGCTTTTGAATCGTCAACTCTACTGCTGGTTCGGAAAACTGTTCCTACCGAGAAGAGCCAGCAAGAAACTCGGCGGTTGCTCTTTTTAAAAAAAATATAATTCTTAATATTATTTACATTAAGTCGTTACTGTCTTGTACAGGTTCAAAGAGAGCTATATCCACACATTCTTATCTTCCAAATAATCCTCAAGAGTATAGTAGGCTTTCTGTATCAGCCTCTTTTTAACAGTGTTTTTAAACTGCTGTAATGGCAGTGCTAAAATTGATTGCGGAATTTTATTATAGAATCTTATACCAAAACCCACAAACGAGTTACGCACTTTTGCAAGGCGCAAAGCAGGAACCGCAAGCTTATGTCGGTTCCTGCTTTGTCTATTGTATATTGTATATCTTAGGGATACTAGAACAGTACCCTCGCAAAAATTTTATACTATATTTAAATTTACGTGCTATTCGCAATTGCGAAATTAAAATCACAGTGTATTATACCATCCTTAATGTACATTTGATAGCGCGGGCCAATACTGCACAGCGCCATCTGTGTATTATATGTCAAACGGTCAATAGTATTTTCAATTATTTTAAACTAGCTTTTACCCGCGACTTCGTTCGCGCGATTTATTGAACAAACATACATCCATACGCACAAACTTTTGCATTTATTTATTTGATACACCATGTTCGCGCCTAAACACACCTTCACCGAGAGCGAGGGGAAGGGGGGCCGCGGGGGGATGGAAGGAGCGGTCGCGGCGATCGAGTGTCGGCCATTGACAATTCTGATAGCCGGCAGTGACATTTTCTCCTCACAATAGACATAAAAATAACTACAAAAAAGGGAAGACAGTTCAAGTTGAGAATAAAAATTGTGATTAATAATTTGACTTTATATCGACACGAAGTAATAAAAACTGTTCGGAAGTAATACCGTACAACACACCATGATATATTATAGAGACATTAACAATAAATCCCGCTGTGTGGTATTTGGCTGAATAAAATAGTACCATCATTTCTCACCGATGTCGTAAAAGGTGACTAAGGTAAGTTGACCCACCGTGTGGTATCCGGTTTAGTAGAATAGACCACCCTCTTTCTTACCAAGGTGTCGTAAAATACTACTAAGATAAGGTGATGTCAGGCAGGCGGCCGGTCGTAAAAACAGCCAAATCATGTGACAGCATGCTTATAACATGTTGTGCCGACCCCACTTAAAGTGGGATAAGGGCAGGAGGATGATGACATTCTAATTATCATTTACAGGCGTATTCAGCATTGTTTTTATTTTTATTAGTCCCTAACTTTTCTATTTTAATTATAACAATAATTAAATCTAGGTTTTCCATAAATCAAGCTTTTCTGAAAATGAATATGTAAAAAAAAATAAAAATATAAATAATCGTATATGTATAAAAAAATATAAATATAATAATAATAAAAATAAAGATCATAATTGCCTAAAAAGTACTTTATAATATTAGTAGAATTTAACTTTTGACAGCTAAAGAAGTGATGTCCAAATTTAAATGTCTGATGCATTTTCTAAAAACAATTGTAACTTAACTACTTCACTACATATTATAAAACAAAGTCCATATTTCCGTATGTACGCATAAAACTTTAAAACTACGCAACCGATTTTGATGCGGTTTTTTTTAATAGATAGAGTGATTCAAAAGGAAGGTTTGTACGTATAATAACATTCAATACGAAGTAGAGAAATACTGTAATTTTTGAGGTTTCTGTAAATAATTACATTTTTTTCCGCTTACATTGCAAACGCAGGCTAAACCCTACGAGATTTATCAAAATGATGTACTAACTATTTGTACACCTTGAAAAGGTCTACAGAAAAGTCCGCGATGGTATATGTCTATCTCTTATGGATAACCCACAATAGCAGTTTTTTTCATTTACTTTTTACGAAAAATGATGCCTTATGTTCAAAGCAATTTTTATACAATACAGCATTAATCCTTATCCAATTGAGTACCTTAAATAAATTGTTGATTTAATATAGATCAATATTGCCGTTTACAGCATGTAATTAAAGTGAACATTTTCGGAGATATTACAGATTTAAAATCCCGCGAGGAGGCCGCGCTTCGACCCATAAGCACTTCGAATTTAGCAGCGACCGGAGGCGCAACTAAATGTCCTTCTTTCAAGTTTATATTGTCTAATGATAAGAAAGCTATGTATGTTGTATGTAAAGACATTTTCTAATCAATTGTAAAAATAAATAATATCACTACATAGTATAAAACAAAGTCACATTCTTTGTTTGTCCGTATATCCCTATGTATGCTTAAATCTTTAAAACTACGCAACAGATTTTGATGCGGTTTTTTTATAGATAGAGTGATTCAAGAGGAAGGTTTATATGTATAATAGCATTCAATATGGAGTAGAGAAATACTGTAATTTTTGAGGTTTCTAATGTGATGTCGTAAATAATTACTTTTTTCCCGCTTACATTGCAAACGCAGGCTAAACCCTACGAGATTTATCAAAATGATGTACTAAGTATTTGTACACCTTGAAAAGGTCTACAGAAAAGTCCGCGATGGTATATGTCTATCTCTTATGAATAACCCACAATAGCATTTTTTGTCATTTACTTTTTACGAAAAATAATGCCTTATTTTTGAAGCAATTTTTATACACTGAGCATTAATCCTTATCCAATTAAGTATCTTAAATAAATTGTTGATTTAATATAGATCAATATCGCCGTTTACAGCATGTAATTTAAGTGAACATTTTCGGAGATATTACAGATTTAAAATGCCATGAGGAGGCCGCGCTTCACCCTATAGCACTTCGAATCCAGCAGGTATATCGTTCTTTCCAGAGTTTGTTTAACGACAAGGAAGCTGTGAATGTTGTATATAAAGACATTCTGTAATTAATTGTAAAAATTAAATATATAGGGAAAATGTAAAAGTAAATAAGTAAAAATGTACTATATGAATTTAGATATTCCAAAGATAGCAGGAAATCTTCTTGGTATAGGGAAAGGAAATTTTTTTTCTCCAAATTTAACGCTTGCGGGCCACGGGCAGTAATGAATAAATCAAAACTACTGGATCGGTTTTAATCATTTTTTTACACTGAATGACATGGGATATATATTTTATACCCGTGCGAAGCAGGGGCAGGCAGCTAGTGTAGTAATAAAAGAAGTATTCTAAATCAGTTTTATTCTTTTCATAAAAAATGCTAAAATGAAATCTAAGCAAAATCTCATTCGCTATCCGCGGGCTAGCTGCTAATGACAGCGGCTGTCACATCTCCCACGTCAAAATGGCGCGAAAGGCTGTGGCAAGATGTGACGTCATGGCTTGCTTGCTTGCTTGCAGTAGCGACACGGCTGCGTTGTTACACAGCTAAAGAAGTGATGTCCAAATTTAAATGTCTGACTCAATTTCTAAAAACAATCGTTTTTATTTACAGTACATTGTTGACTGAGCCTTGCTAGGTAATTTTTTACAGAATAACAAAAAGAAACTTTAAAAATATAATAGGGTATGTGGGGCTCGATCTTAGGTATTTTCATTTCTCTCGACTGCCCGTTCGCTGAATAAGCTACGCTGACTTGACAGTTTACGGCAAAAATAGTGTTTTATATTCAATGTAAACTTTGGTATTTTTTGAATCCCCAAAAACATGTAACAACGCAGCCGTGTCGCTACTGCAAGCAAGCAAGCCATGACGTCACATCTCGCCACAGCCTTTCGCGCCATTTTGACGTGGGAGATGTGACAGCCGTCATTAGCAGCTAGCCCGCGGATAGCGAATGAGAGTTTGCTTTGATTTCATATTAGCATTTTTTATGAAAAGAATAAAACTGATTTAGAATACTTCTTTTATTAATACTAGTAGTTTAGTTACAAACGGGAATAAAACGATTAAAAAAAAAAACCTAGTTAGGTCCATTTTTCTCCCCCAAAACCTACATGCTGAATTTAAGAAAAATCGTTGAAGCCGTTTTTTTTTCATCTTCAGACATTTAGTTTCATTTAAATCTATACTAATATATAAAGCTGAAGAGTTTGTTTTTTTGTTTGTTTGAACGCCTTAATCTTAGGACTGGAGGCTATATAACATCACGCTAAGATGAATAGAACAGGAGCAGCAATAAAAATTAATACGAAAAAATCATGTACAACAAAATTGTTCCCCTCTAAGTTCTAAACAAAAGTCCGCGACAGCATATGTCTAGCTTTTAAGGTTATTACGGTTTTAATCTTTTAATTACGGTTTAAATCCTACTCCCTTTGTGCCACAGACAACATTGTATATCCAACACCATAGATACACTATTATCTGTACCATAGACCAGTGATTCTCAACCTTTTTTTTGTTTGTTGCGGCATATATTTAAAGATTTCAAAATTTGGCGGCACACAAAGAAAAAGAAGATAAAATTTATTTACTTACTACAACACACTGAAAATAGTTTATGACAAAAATTTTAAATATGTATGTTTAAAACATGTCTAGCATTTTATGTTAACTCACTTTAACCATTTTTATGGTTACATAATAATATATTACGGTTTTAATCATTCCACGCGGGGGGAGACGCTGGCGATTGCTAGTTTAAAGAATATAATAAAACACAGTTATAGTGCAAACATTTATTTGATTAAATACACTTATACAAAAAGGATGTCCGTAAATAATGACAATTTCATTAATTTTAATTAATGACATCATTACTAGCGATGTGAAAAAATAATCGATTATTTTGATCAACAATCAATTTTTTTAAATCGACTATTTAAGTATCCCTTTATCTTTTTTACTCTTTTTCTTGTTTTTTAAGATTCGATATGCATTGTTGGATGAAACCAATTTAGCCAAACTACACATTTTAATCCAATTTCACAAACAGCGTATCTGTTATTATTTCTTGGTAGTTGTCCACTTTAATTAGCCTTTATTGTAATTATTAATACTAAAAAATACAATTTTGGAATAGCCAGACAAAAATCGATTATTTTGTAACAAAATAATAGATTTTTTAAATCGATTTTTAAGGGATAAAAATCGATTTTTTCTACTCCAAGTCACATCGCTAATCATTACACTATACTTATATAAGCATGATAAATAAATCATGAGTTTTAATAATAATTTGGCTTTATATCGAGTTTACACACAAAGATTCGTGTATCGACCTTAAGAATGCCGAAATCGATTTTAATTTTATCTGTAACTAGCGGACTGCCCCTGCTTCGCACGGGTATAAAATATATATCCCATGTCAGTCAGTGTAAAAAAATGGTTAAAATCGATCCAGTAGTTTTGATTTATTCATTACTGCCCGTGGCCCACAAGCGTTAAATTTGGAGAAAAACAATTCCCGTTTCCACATACCATGAAGATTTTCTGTTTCTGTAAACCTTTTCAAGGTAGTATTTATAATTAAATCAAAATAATGTACTTAATATTTATACATACTAAGTACATTATTTTGATAAATATCGTAGGATTCTAAAGTAATTATTTAGGACATCACATTAGAACTTAAAAAATTACAGTATTTCTCTACTCCATATTGAATGTTATTATACATATAAAACCTCCTCTTTAATTACTATATCTATTAAAAAAGACCGCATCAAAATCTGTTGCGTTGTTTTAAAGATTTAAGCATACATAGGGATATAGGGACAGACACAGAAAGCGACTTTGTTTTATAGTATGTAGTGATATATTAAAAATATCATCAAAAGTAACCAACTCAAGTTAGTTTGAAATGTCATTAGAAAAATTAACATGTTTCTATCCCACTTCTGAGTATCGGTCTCCTCTCTGTTTTCAGAGAGAAAAATTGTAGCTAAGACCTACCACGCTCCAATGATTGGTAGGTTACACATATCACCAGAATTATATGATATGCAGGTTTCCTCACCATGTACCTATTCCTTCACGCCTAAAAAAGTAATAATAAAATTATTTTGCTATAATCCGCGATGAAGTAAAATAGAAAATATATATAATGCTAAATGTAGAGTGGACAATGCGTTTTCATACCTGATACACGCTGTTGTGCGATTAATATTAATATATTTAACTCATGCAAGCTTGCGATTTCTGCGAAAGCTTGTGCATTATTGCTTTCGCATCGATTAAAAAACAAGAAACAAAGAGAAGAAAAAAGGATATTGAAAATAATCTATATACAATGTAAAAAAAACTATTATAAAAACCGATTAATTTAATAAAATAATCTTAAAAGTTCGATTATTTATTAATCGATTTTTACTACTCCAAGTCCTTAATTCATAGGCGCTTATATGGATAGACGTCAGGGATGTGAAAAAATAATCTTATCAAAGTAATCGAATTTTAAAAATCGATTTATTTAAAAGCGGAAATAATCGATTATTTATTAATCGATTTTTTCTACTCAATGTCATATACCTATTGTCCAGTTTAATTAGCCTTAATTGTGATTAATTATTAATATTAAAAAAGGCAATATTTCAAATAGTCAGAAAAAAAAACAATTTTAAAAAACGACAGCTTTTAATACCCAAAAACAGGGACAAAACGGAATTAATAGATTTTTTCTATTCCATATCAGCGATGTGAAAAAATAATCGATTTTTAATAATCAATTATTTTTTCATCAAAAATCGATTTTTAAAAATCGATTATTTTACGTATCTCCCATTTCTTTTTTACTTCTTTTATTGTTTTTCAAGATTAGATATGCATTGTTTGATGAAACCAATGTAGCCAAAATACACACTTTAATCCAATTTCACAAACAGCGCATCTGATATTATTTCTTGGTAGTTGTCCACTTTAATTAGCCTTTATTGAAATTAATTATTAATATTAAAAGAGACAACTATGGAAATAGAAAAAAAATCGATTTTCAAAATCCATTATTTTGTAACAAAATAATCGATTTATAAAAAATCGATTATTATTTTTAAAGTGAATATAATCGATTTTTTTCCTCCATGCTAGCTCTAGCTTAGGGACACTTAAAATGTGCCCCTTTCACAAAATTTAATATAATAAGAAGAAACGTAGAGTCATAAAAAAAAGTCATTTCCACAAACAACACATCTGTTATTATTTTTTGGTAGTTGTCCACTTTGATTAGCCTTTATTGTATTTAATTATTAATATTAAAAAAGACAACTATTGAAATAGTCGGAAAGAATCGATTTTCAATAAATCTATTATTTTGAAACAAAGTAATCGATATTTTAAAAATCGATTATTTATAGAGTGAAATTAAAGAATATTTAAAACTCGATTTTTCTACTCCATGTTACACACGTCTCTAGCTTAGGGACACTTAGAAATGTGCCCCTTTTACAAAAATAATATAACAAAAAAGAAACGTGGAGTCATAACACTTGACTTGAAAAGATCACACAGTCTATACTATTCAAAATATACACTCGATAGCGCGGGCCAATACTGTACAGCGCCATCTGTGGACGAGTGATGTAGTCACTAGACTCAATGCCACGGTTTTAGCATCATCGCTTGCTGCATGCATAAGGTAGCGATGTGAAAAAATAATCGATTTTCGATTACATTTTCATCAAAAATCGATTATTTTAGATATCCCTTTTTCTTTTTACTCTTTCTCTTGTTTTTTAAGATTAGATATGCATTGTTGGATGAAACCAATTTAGCCAAACTACACATTTTAATCCATTTCCACAAACACCGCATCAATTACCATTTATTGTTAGTTGTCCGCTGTAGTTAGCCTATTTATTGTAATTATTTATTATTATTAAAAAAGACTACTTTGAAATAGAAAAAAAGATTAAAAAAAAATAATAATTTCGTAACAAAATAATCGATATTCTAGAAACGATTATTTAATAATCTATTTTTTCTACTCCAAATCACATCCCTAGTATCAGCGTGTTCTAAATGTACTCTTTTTATATGATGACCGTGACTGAATCGATAACCCCCTCCTCCCCCCTCAAAGTGGGGGCACTTTGGCCCTTAAGTTTCAGAAGTATCCTGATGGGGAGATATGTATTAACTTCTCCCTCTTAACACCGTTAATAGCAACCCCATATCCCCCCATTTTGTCTAGCTCAGTTTTCACCCCCCTTTTTACTATCAGCGTAATCTTAATGAGGGTCACTCTTTTTATTTAAATCTTATATTCGCGAAGTATCCATCCTGATGGGGAGATATGTTTTAAAATCCCTTTAAACACGGTTAATGGTAACCCCATATCCCCCCATTTTGTCTAGCTCAGTTTTCACCCCCCTTTTTACTATCAGCGTAATCTAAATGAAGGTCACTCTTTTTATATAAATCTAATATTCCCGACGTATCCATCCTGATGGGGAGATATATTTTAACTTCCCTTTAAACACGGTTAATTGCAACCCCATATCCCCCCATTTTGTCTAGCTCAGTTTTCATCCCCCTTTTTACTATCAGCGTAATCTAAATGAAGGTCACTCTTTTTATTTAAATCTTATATTCCCGAAGTATCCATCCTGATGGGGAGATATGTTTTAACTTCCCTTTTAACACGGTTAATGGCAACCCCATATCCCCCCATTTTGTCTAGCTCAGTTTTCACCCCCCTTTTTACTATCAGCGTAATCTTAATGAGGGTCACTCTTTTTATTTAAATCTTATATTCGCGAAGTATCCATCCTGATGGGGAGATATGTTTTAAAATCCCTTTAAACACGGTTAATGGTAACCCCATATCCCCCCATTTTGTCTAGCTCAGTTTTCACCCCCCTTTTTACTATCAGCGTAATCTAAATGAAGGTCACTCTTTTTATATAAATCTAATATTCCCGACGTATCCATCCTGATGGGGAGATATATTTTAACTTCCCTTTAAACACGGTTAATTGCAACCCCATATCCCCCCATTTTGTCTAGCTCAGTTTTCATCCCCCTTTTTACTATCAGCGTAATCTAAATGAAGGTCACTCTTTTTATTTAAATCTTATATTCCCGAAGTATCCATCCTGATGGGGAGATATGTTTTAACTTCCCTTTTAACACGGTTAATGGCAACCCCATATCCCCCCATTTTGTCTAGCTCAGTTTTCACCCCCCTTTTTACTATCAGCGTAATTAAAATGAAGGTCACTCTTTTTATATAAATCTAATATTCGCGAAGTATCCATCCTGATGGGGAGATATGTTTTAACTTCCCTTTAAACACGGTTAATGGCAACCCCATATCCCCCCATTTTGTCTAGCTCAGTTTTCATTCCCCTTTTTACTATCAGCGTAATCTAAGTGAAGGTTATACTTATTATATAAATGACTATGATCGAATCGGTACGCAACTAGGCGTCTTTGGATTCTACGTTTAGCTAAGTTGGGGATTGGTTTGGGGGAGTTGGGGGGATTAGGGGGGGAGATCTATCTGGGCTTGTGTATCCTGAGATGTCGCAGCGCACAGCGGGCGGCTGTGCCCTTTGCTATTCTGTAATTCCTCCCGATCCCTTTGAAAGCCCCGCGGCCGAACACCTCGACGCACACTCTAACGCGACGTCCATCAGCCAATCGCTCTGGTTTACTGAAAATATATATTTAAAATTAATAAACACAATATATCCCTGCCCTTATCCCAAGATTAACTCATTTAAATATTAAGTAGTAAGTAAGTAACGGCCTGTTATTATCCCACTGCTGGGCAAAGGCCTCCTCTCTTCATTTTTGGAAAGAAGGGTTGGAGCTAAGACCTCCCACGCTGCTCCAATGCGGATTGGTAGGTTACACATATCCCTAGGATTCTCTAGAGATATGCAGGTTTCCTCACGATGTTTTCCTTCACCGAAAAGCGTGTGATAAATTGCAATTATCAATTAGACATATAAGTTTTAATAGAAAAACTCATTGGTGTTTGCCCGGGTTTGAACCCATGATCGTCTCTAGAGATTCACACGGTCGCATTAAATTAAATATCAAAGATAAATATATTTATATATCCTTCATTTGACGGTAAGCAAT
Source organism: Morpho helenor (assembly GCA_029227775.1). Taxonomy (NCBI): domain Eukaryota; kingdom Metazoa; phylum Arthropoda; class Insecta; order Lepidoptera; family Nymphalidae; genus Morpho; species Morpho helenor. The sequence goes on along the minus strand of JARGCU010000028.1, from coordinate 41,183,254 downwards.
ATTTCCCCCAATTTCCCCCCTTTTCGTTAAGCTTAGTATTCATCCTCTTTTTATTATGAGTGCGTACTAAATGGACTCTTTTTGTATAAGTGACCGTGTCTGAATCGACGCCCCCCTTCCCCTCCTTGGCTCGTATATTTCCGAAATATAGTATAATGAAGGGGAGATATGTTTTAAAGATAGATATATTTAAAATTAATAAACACAATATATATCCTCCTGCCCTAATCCCACTCTAAGTGGGGTCGGTACAACATGTTATAAACATGTTGTCACATGATTTGGCTGCGTTTTTACGACCGGCCGCCTGCCTGACGGCAACTTACCTTAGTCGTATTTCACGACACCTCGGTGAGAAAGAGGGTGGTCTATTATACTAAACCGGATATCACACAGTGGGTCAACTTACCTTAGTCACCTTTTACGACATCGGTAAGAAATGAGGGTGGAACACAATATTAAAAAAAATTAATCTCACTGATTAACTTAAACGTCATTAAATTACCTTATTATATATAATTTTATAAATATAAAAGTAAAAAGTAAAGTAGCGGCCTATTACTCTCCCACTGCTGGGCATAGGCCTCTTCTCTCCGTTATTGGAGAGAAGGATTGGAGCTAAGACCTACCACGCTGCTCCAATGCGGATTGGTAGGTTACACATATCACCAGAATTCTCTAGAGATATGCAGGTTTCCTCACGATGTTTTCCTTCACCGAAAAGCGTGTGATAAATTGCAATTATCAATTAGACACATAAGTTTTAATATAAAAACTCATTGGTGTCTGCCTGGGTTCGAACCCGTGACCTCCTCGAAAGAGTCGCACGGTGTTACCGCTGGGCTACTATAGCTCTAAAGCTCAGCTTTTAAGGTTAAACCACTTTAACCATTTTTATGGTTATCAAAAGACTATATTACGGTTTTAATCTATCCACGCGGGCGGAGCCGCCAGTATTTTATAAGGATCCATAATTGTTAGCGATGTAAAAAATAATCGATTATTTTCTCAAAATAATCGATTTTTAATACTCGATTACTGTTTCATCAAAAATCCATTAAAAAAAAAACGATTATTATAGGTATACCTTTTTCTTTTTTACCCTTTTTTGTTTTTTAACATTAGATATGCAATGTTGGATGAAACCAATGTAGCCAAACTACACATTTTAATTCACTTTCACAAACAGCGCATCTGATATTATTTCTTGGTAGTTGTCCACTTTAATAAGTTTTTATTCAATTAATTATTTATATTAAAAAAGGCAACCTATCATATAGTCAGAAAAAAATCGATTATTAATAGTCGATTATTTTGATACAAAAAAATACATTGTTTATAGAGCTGAGTAGCTCGCGAGCTAAAGACAAGAAAGATATATATCTCTCCAGAAGATATAATCACTCTCTAGCTCGCGTGTGTTTCAATTATATCTCTATATCTTTAATCTTAAGAGTCAATTTTCGTGATGAGTTACGGCTCGTTCAGAGTTAGAGTGGAAGAGATGAGCTTATTTAGCAATTTACATGTCAGAAAGAGAGACGAATAACTCGTTCAGAGTTAGAGTGAAAGAGATGAGCTTATTTAGCAATTTACATGTCAGAAAGAGAGACGAATAACTCGTTCAGAGTTAGAGTGAAAGAGATGAGCTTATATAGCAATTTACATGTCAGAAAGAGAGACGAATAACCCTTTCAGAGTTAGAGTAAAAGAGATGAGCTTATATAGCAATTTACATGTCAGAAAGAGAGACGAATAACTCGTTCATAGTTAGAGTGAAAGAGATGAGCTTATATAGCAATTTACATGTCAGAAAGAGAGACGAATAACTCGTTCAGAGTTAGAGTGAAAGAGATGAGCTTATATAGCAATTTACATGTCAGAAAGAAAGACGAATAACTCTATTGCATATTTGTATTAAAAATGTAAACTACGGATTTTCGGAACGACAACACGCGCCGGCGTTCAGCTTTTTTGTGCTTTATGTCAAAGACATAAAATGCTTAATTGGATGCAAATGTACCAAAAAAAATCACTAATTCGCGAACGATTATTTGTTTATTTACATTCTATTCTAAGTGGGAAGAAGTCATCATTACCTGTACATATCAAAAAAGCGTAAATAATAGTGTACATAATAAATAGAAAAAAAAGAAAATATGTAGCATAATTTATATCACTACATATTATAAAACAAAGTCCATATTTCCGTATGTACGCATAAAACTTTAAAACTACGCAACCGATTTTGATGCGGTTTTTTTTTAATAGATAGAGTGATTCAAAAGGAAGGTTTGTACGTATAATAACATTCAATACGGAGTAGAGAAATACTGTAATTTTTGAGGTTTCTGTAAATAATTACATTTTTGTCCGCTTACATTGCAAACGCAGGCTAAACCCTACGAGATTTATCAAAATGATGTTCTAAGTATTTGTACGCCTTGAAAAGGTCTACAGAAAAGTCCGCGATGGTATATGTCTATCTCTTATGGATATCCCACAAAAGCATTTTTTGTCATATACTTTTTACGAAAAATAATGCCTTATGTTCAAAGCAATTTTTATACAATACAACATTAATCCTTATGCAATTAAGTACCTTAAATAAATTGTTGATTTAATATAGATCAATATCGCCGTTTACAGCATGTAATTTAAGTGAACATTTTCGGAGATATTACAGATTTAAAATGCCGTGAGGACGCCGCGCTTCACCCTATAGCACTTCGAATCTTTTAAGAGTTTGTTTAGAGACATTCTGTAATTAATTGTAAAAATGTAAAAGTAAATAAGTAAAAATGTACAATATGAGTATTATAGATATATATATATATATAGATATTCCAAAGATAGCAGGAAATCTTCTTGGCATAGGGAGAGGAAATTGTTTTTCTCCAAATTTAACGCTTGCGGGCCACGGGCAGTAATGAATAAATCAAAACCACTGGATCGATTTTAATCATTTTTTTTACACTGAGTGACATGGGATATATATTTTATACCCGTGCGAAGCATGGGCAGGCCGCTAGTAATAAATAAAAAAGTATAATACCGCCTTACTGGGTTCTAAGTCAGGGCTAAAATAGCCAAAGATATAAAGGATATATTTTTAGTCTTAGTTGCCTTATGCTCTCTTCGAGCCGTATTGAGCTAAAAGAGTTAAAAATATAAAAGAGTTTTATATCCATCTATTTTTATTACCTTATGTTTATTGTTATCCATTTATTTATTTCTTATTTGCCTCGGCACATCGCTATCTCCTTTTGTGAAACCATTATGGTCAGAAAGGAGACTGCCGAGCGTAACCGCGAAAGGGCTGATCCTTCTCACAGGCAGAGACGAAGGGGCCGTAGAAACCGCCCTAATTGATAGTCCCGGCCAATGGGACCCCTGGGGTCAGGATCGGTCACAGTGGGGGCTATGACCGTTCCTCTCGACCTCGAGAGAATACGGAGCTTGTTACGGACACAAGCTCCGTACTAGATAGATAGAAGAGCACGATGTGCACGGCACTAGAGAGACTTCGTTGCAGTTCGTCAGAGATCCCGGAGCCTCTCTGCTGGTGCGGAGGCTGTCCATCGAGGGGGTTTTAGTGGGTAGAAATCCCACATAACCGGATCTCTCCCCTAAGAGTTCCGGTATCTTTTTGAAGATTTCCCCCCCGTAAAAAAAAAAAAAGGCACATCGCTATAGTTTATCGATTTTCATCTCATAAATATTTATGCCTATTACTACTTTCTTCTTCTGTTTGTTTGCTTGCTGCACCTATTCTAATTTTCCGTTTGACCCTAAGATTGACTGGTGGAGAACGCTTTGTTTAGTGTTAAGTCCGCCTTTTGTACTTTTATGTTAATAGTGCAATAAAGACTAAAAAAAAAAGAGTGATATATATACCAAGATCTAAAAGATATATATCACTCTTTTCTTGTCAGGGATACATTTCGCCCATCTCTAGTCACATCGCTAATTGCTTGGGGACTCTAGAAAGAGAGACCCTTATACAAAAATTTCACTTTTTTAGTGAGTACATTCGCCACGCTAAATACGTGTACATTAGGGCACACACAAGTCTTATATAATCCACATTGAATAGTCGATAGCGCGAGCTAATATTGTAGTGTGATGAGAGCTTTATAATCATTATACATTACTCACGTGTAAACTAGTATAAGATGTAGTATTTAGCTTATTATAATAGAGTATTAAAGGAGACATCAAAGTATACGGTCGTTTGTTTTCATAATCTAATCCGCACCTTACATGGCGACCCTGCAACAGGAGTCTGCCTCGAGCGCGATGGACAAATTCCTTACCATATATGGAAACACTTACTAATAACAATGGAGTTAAATTATATTGAAGAGCGAATTTCTAAGTAACGAACTACATAATTATGTTATAGAAGAATATTCAGGCGTGAAAAATGTGTCGATCTTCAGTTGAAAAGGAAGAAATCTTTTTAAATCAAAATTCGGCAGGTGGGAATAATGCCAATCTGCAAGATATAGGATGGCATTTAAATACAATTAATGTTTTGATGACCATTATTGCCGTGGTGCTGGGATTGGTCCTGATTTATTTTACATATAAAGTATATGCTCGTTGTCACCGAAATTGGATGAGACAAGAGATTTTTCAGCACAGATTTAGAAGCATGCGTGCATATTCAGAGCCAGCAGTAAGTTACATCTCCGGTCGACCTCCAGAGACGCAGTCGGGTGATTCTACGAGGATAAAGGGGTCTGGATAACAACGTGACTACATTATAAGCAAACTTTTCATAACTTTAATGGCTGAAGAATTAAAAAATACAAATTAAGCGATCAAATTGCGAAAAGAGAAATTAAAGTTACGGACTTATCGAGGGTGCAAGATATTCGCGATAACATAAAATCGTTATTCAGCAAGATAAAAGAGCTTTGTTCCACTTCAGCACAGACCAGTACAAAAGAAAGCGACGTAAAAATGGAAAAGTTTGATTTAAAAACTGCAATATCGTTGCTGCCAGTCATGACGAATGACGAATCCGTAACAAAACAATTAATTAGTAATATTGAAATGTACAGTGACATGTTGGACCACGACAATAAACTTTTATTAATAAATTTTGTGTTAAAATCCAGGTTATCGGAGTATGCAAAATTACGTTTAAGTCAAAATTATTCATCTATTGCAGATCTCATTAAAGATATGAAATCATTATTGTTAACGAAAAAATCCGATACAGCTATTCAACAACAGCTCCAGCAGGCAAAGCAAGGTTCAAGGTCTATACAGGATTTCGGTAAGTCTTTAGAAAGTATGTTTGTGGATTTGACTATATCACAGGCTGATGGAGATTCTAGTAAATATGAAGTTTTAAAACCTATCAATGAGAAGAATGCAATAAAGCGTTTTTCTGACGGTCTACGAAATAGTCGAATCAGCACGATTATAGCTGCGCGTAGTTATTCAACGCTGAAAGATGCTATACGAGGAGCAATGGACGAGGAGCTGTCATCGCAGCCCCAAGGAGAGTTCGTGAACTACGCTAGTCACCGTGCTAGAGGTAGGCCATATCAAAATAATTATTATAGTCAAAGGAATAGCAGAGCATATTTTAATAAGCCTAGGATACCGATTTTACGTACCGCTTATAACAGAGGTGTGCGATTAGAAAATAATAATTTGTCAGGTCAAAATTATAGAGGTAGAGTTCAAACAAATTTTAACCATGGTTTTCGAGGCGGTAGGAATTTTTATAGGCGAAATAATTTCCGAAATAATAATTACAGTAATCAAATTAATATGGCTCAAACTTCAAATGTCAATCAGATACCAGAATCGAATCCGAACGACATACATAAAAAAGATGAAATAAAAAATCTGTTTTTTCGTTCATAATACAGTCAATAAAAATTATGATAATTTTAACTCAGTTGTTATAAACATATCGAACATTCCGTACAGTTGGTTAATTGACACGGGCGCATCACTCTCGGCCGTGAAATACGAGAGCTTGATTGCGCACAACATTCCTTACCATATAGAGAAAATTTGTATCCAAGGGATCGGTGGTAATATTTATTCAGAAGGATATATTTATTTGAATTTACAGATTAATAATTTAGAAATAAATCATAAATTTTATATTTTTAAAAGTTTGCCTTGTAAATGTGATGGAATATTGGGACAAGATTTTTTAAGTAAATATAACTGCATATTAAATTTTGAATTGAATACTTTTACAATAAATACCGGTGTAGAAAATGTTAGGCTATTTATGCAGATGGGTAGCACAGGTTACAATAATTATATTATTTTGCCGCCGCGTTGCGAGTCAATACATTACGTCGATACTAATTTAAATCAAGATTGTGTAATATTACCTAAAGAATTAGGAGACGGAATTTTCTTAGGAAGCGCGTTAGTGTCACCGATTCAAGGAAAAATACCTTTAAGAATATTAAATACCAGAGATAATTTAGTAAAACTAAGTTACTTTTCTCCGGACATTGACTATTTTTATAATTACGATATATGTAAATTTGAACGCGACTTAAATAGCGCGGAACGAGTGAAGAGATTGTTTGAGATATTAGAGCTCAATCATTGAAGTACAGAAGAACAAATATCAATCGAAAATATTTGTGCGAAATATGCTGATATTTTTCATCTTGAAGGAGATAAATTAGGAGTAACTAACGTATATAAACCATGTATATGTTTGAAAGAAAATATTTCACCTGTTTACGTAAAACCGTTTCGTTTACCTAAATCTCAAAAACCAGAATTAGATAGACAAATAAAGCAAATGCTGGATGACAATGTAATCGAAGAGTGTCAAAGCGAATGGTCAAGCCCAGTTCTTCTCGTGCCAAAGAAAAATCATTCTTCAAACGAAAAAAAATGGCGAGTAGTGATAGATTATCGAAAATTAAATGACACAATAAAAGACGATAAATTCCCCTTACCTAATATTTGTGAAATTTTGGACGCATTATCTGGATCTATTTATTTTAGTCATTTAGACCTTTCTCAAGGATATTTTCAAGTAGAGTTAGAACCAAATAGTCGAAAATGTACTGCTTTTACAACCGATAAACAATATCAATTTAAGCGATTACCAATGGGTTTAAAAATTAGCCCTAGTGCTTTTAGCCGGGTTATGACAGTTGCCATGTCAGGATTAAACTACGAAAAATGTCTTATTTATTTAGATGACCTAATATGTTTTGGTAGAAACCTTGATCAACATAATAAAAATCTAATCAATATTTTTGAAAGATTAAGACTAGTCAATCTAAAATTAAATCCACTTAAATGTCAATTTTTGAAGAAAGAGTTGTTATATTTAGGGCATGTTGTTTCTGCTGACGGTATTAGACCAGATCCAGGAAAAATTGAAGCAATTAAAAACTATCCAAAACCATGCAATAAAGACGAAATCAAACGTTTTGTTGCCTTTGCTAATTATTATAGAAAATTTATTCCACGCTTCGCTGAAATTACAATTCCGCTTAATAAACTTTGTCGAAAAGGAGTAAATTTTGAATGGAATGACGAATGCGAAAATTCATTTTTACATTTAAAAAATTCACTTATAACACCACCTATTTTACAATATCCAGATTTTTCCGAAGAAAATAATTTTATTTTACATACTGACGCATCGGGAGTAGCGATAGGCTCGATGTTATGCAATAAAAATAATTTACCAATAGCGTATGCAAATCGAGTATTAAATAAAGCAGAGCTTAACTATCCGACCATGGAAAAAGAGTTATTGGCAATCGTATGGTCAGTGCGCTACTTTAGACCTTACTTATTTGGAAAAACTTTTACTATTTATACAGATCATAGACCACTAGTATATTTATTTAACATGAATAGTCCTAGTAGTCGTTTATTAAAATTTAGACTTAGCTTAGAGGAATATGACTTTAGGATAGAGTACGTGAAAGGAGCGAATAACGTAGCTGCAGACGCGTTATCTCGCATAGTGTTGAGTTCAGATGAGTTAAAAGATATGAACAGGCATATCGTTAATGTTATGACAAGACGAATGAGAAGGATGCAAGAAGATGAGAATAATACTGTTTTGGTGGATAACATCGGCGACGGGGCTGATCACCCAAACGTCGTAGAGGTGCTTAAGAAACCAAACACAGGAGTTGAATTACTTTTTAAGAAAAATAAAAAGTGCAAAAATTTTTGTGTAAAAGATAATAATTTTATATACATTCCATCAAAATCCACTATTTTTTATGAAGCTAATACTCGATCATGTTCAGCGCGAGACGCGTTCGTGAGAAGTTTAGAATCATTTTGTAAAGAGATTAATGTTGATGAAATTTATATCGTGAGAGATAACGATAATAAGTATATAATTGAATGGTTAACCAAGGAGATAAAAAATAATAAAATGCGGTCCGGACCCCGAATTTGTATTGTTAGTGGAGTAACAAGAATTATTGACGTTGATGACAGAAAAGTAATATTAAATGACTTTCATTTATTGCCCACTAGTGGACATGCTGGTGTTAGGCGTATGTTAAACAACATAAAAAGATATTATTTTTGGCCAAATATGAATGACGATGTAAGAAAGTTTGTGAAGAAATGTAATACTTGTCAACGACAAAAACATTCTTTGCCAACTAAACAACCCATGGAAATTACTACTACTTCAAAAAGCGCTTTTGATAAGATTTATTTAGACATAGTAGGTCCATTAGAAAAGGATTATTATAATTATTCATATATTTTAACTATACAATGTGAATTAAGTAAGTATGTAGAGGCATATCCTTTAGAAAATAAGAGTAGTGATAATGTAGCCAGAGCTTTCGTGGACAATTTTATTCTTAGATATGGAATTCCTCGCGAAATTGGAAGCGACAGAGGATCAGAATTTATTTCTGCAACGATGACTAAGGTATGTGAACTATTGAATATCAAGCAAATTTTAGCAACATCATATCACCATGAATCTTTAGGTTCATTAGAAAATACTCATAAATGTCTAAATTCATTTCTGAGGATTCAAACAGATAATAATTCAAAATATTGGAGCACTTGGTTACCATATTGGACGTTTTCGTATAATACCACTGTTCATACTTCAACAAATTATACACCATATGAACTTATATTTGGGAAAAGATGTAACTTGCCAAGTAATTTGAAAAATAATCATGTTGATCCATTGTACAATTTTGATAATTGTGCTTCAGAATTGAAGTACCGATTACAAAAATCACAGTTTGATGCAAGACAAAATTTAATAAAAAGTAAAGAGTTAAGAAAATATACATACGATACATATATTAACCCTGTAACTTATAATAAGAATGACTTGATATTGGTTAAAAATGAAACTGGTAATAAATTGTCAACCCCAGTATATTCAGGTACTTATAAAGTAATGGAAGATCTAAATCCCAATGTAAAAATTTTGAGAAAAGGAAAAGAGGAAATTTTGCATAAGAATAGAACTAAGTTATATTACGATAATTAGACTAAATATATAACTTTTATAATCTTGTTTATTTTTAAGGTTTTTCTATATTCAAATAAATGTAAGTTAAAAAAAAAATGTAAACTACTGTTAATTTTTTTTTTTCTTGTTGATGAGGCATGTAGTGTGATGAGAGCTTTATAATCATTATACATTACTCACGTGTAAACTAGTATAAGATGTAGTATTTAGCTTATTATAATAGAGTATTAAAGGAGACATCAAAGTATACGGTCGTTTGTTTTCATAATCTAATCCGCACCTTACAATATAGTACAGCGCCATCTGTGGACCATGCTTACAAAACTTGATGTACTTCAGTTGTTCAGATGTTCAGTAATTGGTAATAAATTTCAGGTTAAGAGCCTGCGTTGAATAGCCCGGGCAAGGAGGTTCGCCTCGACGACCGTACCCCCCCTAACTCCCACCCGGGGAGTAAGCGAGAAGACCCTTCATTCGTTCGGTATCGATTAGGGGTGTGACTTGGAGTAGAAAAAATCGATTAATTAATAATCGATTTTAAAAATATCGATTATTTAGTTACGAAATAATCGTTTTTTATCGATTTTTTTCTGTCTATTTAAAAAGTTGTCTTTATTAATATTTAAAACCAATTACAACAAAGGCAAATTAAAGTGGACAACTATCAAGAAATAATATCAGATGCGCTGTTTGTGAAATTGGATTAAAATGTGCAGTTTGGCTAAATTTGTTTCATCCAACAATGCATATCTAATCCTTAAAACAAGAAAAAGAGTAAAAAAAAATGATACCTAAAATAATCGTTTTTTTAAAATCGATTTGCGATGAAAGAATAACCGATTATTAAAAATCGATTATTTTTCATATCGCTAGTATCGATATCGATGAAATTGGCACAATAATTATTCCTTATACACCGGTGTAACACATAAGTAGTAAGTAGCGGCCTGTTACTATCCCACTGCTGGGCATAGGCCTCTTCTCTCCGTTATTGGAGAGGAGGATTGGAGCTAAGACCTACCACGCTGCTCCAGTGCGGATTGGTAGGTTACACATATCACCAGAATTATATAGAGATATGCAGGTTTCCTCACGATGTTTTCCTTCACCGAAAAGCGTGTGATAAATTGCAATTATCAATTAGACACATAAGTTTTAATAGAAAAACTCATTGGTGTCTGCCCGGGTTTGAACCCATGATCGTCTCTAGAGATTCACACGGTCGCACCGCTAGGCCATCACAGCTTTTTTTTTTATAACGCATACGCTATACAAATCCTATTAGTTTTACAGCAATACGATGACATTAAAAGTCGCCATCTATTATCAACCTTTGAAAGTTTTATTTATTTATTTATGTACCAAAAAAGGTTGGAAAAAAAACATTATTGGTAAAAAAAAGTGTACAAAGGTCAACTTATCCCTATGACAGAGATATCTGCCAGCTAACCTACGAAGTGAGACAATTTATATTAAAGAAAAAGGTACGCAAATATCAAACATTATGTATTAGAATTACCTACTAATAATTACCTAATTTAACAATAAAAATAAAAGAAATATATAATATATTTATATATAAATAAATATATATACATACACACTATGTATAATACAAAGTATAATATATAAATGTCAATTACATTAAGATGTTAAGTTAATGTTTTTTATTTATTTATTTTTAACAACATCCACTACCTTAACAGCTAGCCAATGCGATAATGGAGTACAACAACTTATTTTATCTTAAAAACTATAACGGATTGATCATATATTACTATAACAAATAGTCCAACTTCCTATCTTTGTGAATTCCCCCAGAGAACAACAAAAGATATCTATCTCCTTGGCAACAATATTAAGAGTGCGCAGGGCGCGCGTAAAGGGCGCCTTCTCGAGCAGGTTGGTCCGCCCACAGGGTACCGCTAGCAGTGGCGGTCGGCGTCTCCTTTCTACATATCTGTCCGGGACACAAAAACCAACCTGGGCCAGTATAGCCGCACTGCTTACCTTACCTCTTATCACCTTAAATATATATGTAATAAGGGTAAGTTCCCTCCTAACCTTCAGCTCGTTGTATCCAACCATCCCTAACACAAATAAGGTAGGATACATCAATGGATAATATGTTAAGTTTTATGTCCACAATGTATCAAATTCAACTCAAATCTATATATTTTAAAGACATAGTTTGTCAAAAGAGGTATCTTCAGAAAGTTTTGATATATTTTGGTTTCTGTTTACTGAATAAATTTATTCGAGCTATTACAAGGTATAATAAATGTAAGTAAAATGGTTTATATACTAAAATAAATAAACAACTAATTTTATAAATGCGAAATTCTATATGACTGTTACGTTTTGACGGTAGCGATGTGAAAAAATAATAATGGTTTTTAAAAATAATCGATTATTTTTTATAAATAATCGATTTTTAATTATCGATTATTGTTTCATCAAATATCGATTTTTTAATAATCGATTATTTTAGGTATCCCTTTTTCTTGTTTACTCATTTTCTCGTTTTTTAGGATTAGTTACGCATTGTTGGATGAAACCAATTTAACCAAACTACACATTTTAATTCAAATTCACAAACAGCGCAACTGATATTATCTCTTGGTAGTTGCCCACTTTAAAAAGCTTTTATTTTAATTAATTATTTATATAAAAAAAGGCAACTTTTCATATAGTCAGAAAAAAATCGATTACTAATAATCGATTATTTTAAAACGAAAAAATAATTTTTTAAGAATCGATTATTATTAAATGGAAAACACATCGATTTTTTCTACTCCAAGTCACTCGCTATTTCACGGCCAATGCGCTGAACCAATATAACATATAGGCTATAGAAATACTGTTAACTCTACAGGAATAGGATAAGATTGAAAACGCCGTCTTTTATCATTATATCAATTGTTTTAATTGACGATGAGTCAAAGTCAAATTTGAAAGTTAGAGAGATAGGTTTTGTATGGGAGGTAATGAGAGGTCATCAGTTGATGACCTCGAATAATCGATTAGTTATAAATCGACTTTTCTACTCCATGTCACATCCGTCACTCACATCTAACGATGTGAAAAATTAATCGATTTTTAAAATAATCTATTTTTAATAATCGATTATTTTTTTTATCAAAAATCGATTTTTTAATAATCGATTATTTAAGGTATCCCTTTTTCTTTTTTTCCTATTTTTCTTGTTTTTTGAGATTAGATATGCATTGTTGGATGAAACCAATTTAGCCAAACTACACATTTTAATCCAATTTCACAAACAGCGTATCTGATATTATTTCTTGATAGTTGTTCACTCTAATTAGACTTTATTGTAATTAATTATTAATATTTAAAAAGACAACTTTTGAAATAGGCAGAAAAAAATCGATTATTTCGTAACTAAACAATCAATTTTTTTCAACTACTAGTACATCCCTAGAAAAAATCGATTCTATAATAATCGATTTTTTAACTCCAAATCACATCCCCAATAAAATTCAGACACTAGAAAGAGTGTCTGTACAAAAAATTCTGTTTTAGAATAAACACAGATAATAATATCGACCGATTGGGCTTACTTCTGACTATAGTAAACACATGGCACACTCTATAGCGCGGGCCAAAACAGTACAGCGCCATCTATAGTCAGTTAAAACAGTTCTAGAGACCTAAAAATACTTTAAAAATGCTTTTAACAAAATTTCATAGTCCTACTGTTAACTTTTGAGGAGTTCCCTCGTCTAGAGCCAATCCTGACATCAGGTCATTATCTTAAACATGCATTGTTGGGACTGGACCAGTATGTATCATCTCAATCGGACCAAGGGAAGTGGGGCAAATAACTTGCAAGATTCCACCTTCATATACATACATTGTATTGAATAAAAGATTTTAATAACCAACGGATGTAGAACCAAGTATTAACCAAGACACAGCAGTCTGAGAGTCCTGACATCCTTCAGGTTAGCTTTCAGGTGACCTAGGCCTGATGGTCTGAACACTGTCCAGGCTGACATGCCCGGGCAAATATATATGCCTCGGGATTTACAAATAGGGATGTAATTATAATGACTTTGGAGTAGAAAAAATCGATTCATAAATAACCGATTTTTATCCCTTTAGAAATAATCGATTTAGAAAAAAACGATTATTTTGTTACGTAATAATCGAATTTTTTAAAAATCGTTTTTTTCTGACTATATGAAAAGTTGCCTTTTTTTAATATAAATAATTAATTAGAATAAAGGCTTATTAAGGTGGACAACTACCAAGAAATAATATCAGATGCGCTGTTTGTGAAATTGGATTAAAATGTGTAGTTTGGCTAAATTGGTTTCATCCATAAACACTCCTTCTAGTGTCGAATTTTAATCGGGATGCGAGTTACGGATGTGACATGGAGAAGAAAAATCGATTAAAAATAATCGATTTTATATTTTAAATAACTTTAAAAAACATAGGATAATTTTAAAAAATAAGAAAAAGAGTAAAAAAGAAAAAGAGATACCTAAAACATCTAATTATTTTTCACATCGCTACTAACAAAGGGCCAAGGCCAAGGGCCAAAGGACTAAGAATTGAGGGCAGGAGAAAGAGAAACAGAAGTTTGGAGTATAGGATAGTCCCAATTCTGAACGTGTTACCCGAATTTGGCTGTATCCGGTTCCGCCTCCAGCAGCTCCCGGACCGGCGACTTGGGCGCGGCCGCACTGAACGCGTCCAACTCGGCACCTAGAAGGGCGCCAACGGAGCGCCACACCGCGCCCAGCGACATGCCTGAAGAACACAGCAGCAGTTTAAAAACACTGCTAAAAAGAGGCTGATACAGAAAGCCTACTATACTCTTGAAGATTATTTAGAAGATAAGAATGTGTGGATATAGCTCTCTTTGAGCATGTACAAGACAGTAACGACATAATAAATAAATAAATAAATATATGGGACACTTACACACACGGTCGTCCGTCCCCAAAGTAACTCAATACTTGTGTTATGGACAGACAACTGGTGAATATATCCTTATATATTTTTAAATACATACTTAAATACAAATATACACCCAGGCTCAAAGGCCACCAAATTAATTAATAGAAAATGTTAGCCCTCGGCGGGAATCGAACCCGCGACCCGCGGAGCTGAAGGCAGGGTCACTACCCACTGCTCCAACGGGCCAGTCAATGTCAGTTAATGTAAATAGTATTAAGAATTATATTTTTAAAAGAGCAACCGCCGAGTTTTTCTTAGTCTCTTCTCTGTAGGAACAGCTTTCCGAACCAGCAGTAGTGTTGACGATTCAAAAGCACGCGTTTACAAGTTTATTTGAATAAATAATATTTTGAATTTGAATTTGAACAACAAAGATATCTATACTAATATTATAAAGAGGATTTTTTAAATGTATATTTGTAATGTTTTCACACAAAAACTACTGGAAGAATTTAAAAAATTCTATCACCATTCGAAGCTGCATCTTTACTGAGCAACATAGGCTATAATAAATTTGGAAAAAAAAAATTAGTGATCCGTTATAAAAAGTTATACAATTAGTATAGATGTGGCAAAGTCAAGTCAAAACAGTATTTACAGAATCTGTATTTAAAGAAAAATTTAGTTTACCTGAATCCAAGAATATTGCTCCAGCCACCGACTCGAACAGGTCCCCAAGTGCCTTTGGAACCTCCACATCTTCAGCTTGTTCCATTTCATCCTCTTGGATCAAATAGTGCTGCGGAAATAGAAAAAACATATCTATACTTATACATAAAGCTGAAGAGTTTGTTTGATTATTTGAACGCAATATGGTCAATAATAAAAGTAGATATTCATGAGTACAGTATGAAATCTGCCTTTTCTAATTTACCTATTAACTTTATCGGTGAGCAAAAACAGCATTTTTAATTTTTTGGGGTTGGCAACACTGATCAAATCTATACTAATATATAAATCTGAAGAGTTTGTTTGATTGATTGTTTGAACGCGCTTATTTTAGGGACTACTGGACCGATTTGAAAAATTATTTGAAAGTAAGATAGTCCATTTATCGAAGGCTATAGGCTATATAACATCACGCTATGAATAGGAGAGGAGCAGCAATAAAAATTAGTACGAAAACGGCTCAATTTAAAGCTTTCATTGCGTGCGTTGAGTAAACGGTGAAAGTTATTAAAAAATCTATTATAAATAACAACTTTAGTGTTCAAAATTTCATGCAAATTTGTGACGCATTAATTTTTATGCGAGCGAAACTGCTGGCAACGCTAGTAAACAAATAAATGCCGTTAACACTTTGTTGTGTTGGAAACTTCAATATTAAATACATTTTTGATATTTTGGAATGGTTAGGGAATAATTTTGCTCGAATTGCTTTAATTACTAAAATCTTTTATTCAACTTGCAATGTATGTGAAGATGGAATCTTGCAAGTTATTTGCCCCACTTCCCGGTGTCCGATTGAGATGATACATACTGGTCCAGTCCCGATGACAATGTTTATGATAAGCATGACCTGAGTCCTGATGTCAGGATTGGTTAAGGTACAAATACTTTAAAAAAGCTAGTAAACAAAATTTAATTCTTATTAATTATTAATATAAAAAAAATCAACTTTTCAGACTGTAAAAAAAAATCGGTTATTATTAATTAATTAATTATTTTGAATAGAATTGAACGATTTTTTTAAAACCGATTTATTTTGAAGGGAAATAATCGATTCTTTACAAATTCGATTTATTCTACTCCAAGTTATTTTTTGAAAATAATCGATTTTTAATAATCGGTTATTTTAAATATCCCTTTTTCTTTTTCACTCTTTTTCTTGTTTTTTAAGGTTAGATATGCATTGTTGGATGAAACCAATTTAGCCAAACTGCACATTTTAATCCAATTTCACGAACAGCGCATCTGATATTATTTCTTGGTAGTTGTCCACTTTAAGTAGCCTTTATTGTAATTAATTATTAATATTAAGAAAGACTACGTATAAAATAGACAGAAAAAATTGATTAGTTAAAAATCGGTTATTTATAAAAGTACTAGTGGCCCGCTCCGGCTTCGCACTGGTATAAAATACGGGTATACCCTTTGTCACTCAATGAAAAAAAATGATTAAAATCTATCCAGAAGTTTTGTTTTATTCATTACTGTTCGCGTGTTGCCCGCACGCGTTAAATTTGGAGTAAAACAATTCCCCTTTTCCTATACCATGAAGATTCCCTGCTATCTTTGGAATATCTAAATTCATATTCTAAATTTTTACTTATTTACTCTTACATTTTCCCTATGTATTTTATTTTTACAATTAATTACAGAATGTCTTTATATACAAAATTCACAGCGTTCTTGCCATTACACAATACAAACATGTTTTCTTTAGAGGTTACTCTTGAAAGAGCGACATATAGTTGGCTTTGTGAAAAACAAACCCGTCCGATCGCAGCTAAATTCGAAGTGCTATAGGGCGAAGCGCGCAATCGCTATGCCCTGCATTTTAAATCTGTAATATCTTCGAAAATGTTCATTTAAATTACATGCTGTAAATGGCCATATTGATCTATATTAAATAAATAATGTATTTAGGGTACTTAATTGGATAAGGATTAATGCTGTATTGTTTAAAATTGATTCGAAAAGAAGGCAATATTTTTCGTAAAAAGAAAATGACAAAAAAATGCTATTGTGGGTTATCCATAAGAGATATGTATAACATCGCGGAGCTTTCTGTAGACCTTTTTAAGGTGTACAATTACTTACTACATTATTTTGATATATATCATAGGGTTCAGCGTGCGTTTGCAATTAAAGCGGAAAAAAAATGTAGTTATTTACGACATCACATTAGAAACCTCAAAAATTACAGTATTTTACTACTCTAAATTGAATGTTATTGTACATATAAACCTTTCTCTTCAATCACTCTATCTATTAAAAAACCGGATCAAAATCTGTTGCGTAGTTTTAAAGATTTAAGAATACAAAGGGATATAGGGACAGGGACAGACAGAGGAAGCGACTTTGTTTTATACTATGTAGTGACGTTTAGCTATTATTTTGTATAATTGTCAAATTTTTTTACCATACTTCACCAAAGACAAAATTACGTTTAGCTGTCATCTATGTTTTGTATTCCACTGACATTTGCGTTTTGTTATTCAATGTCATAGTCGTTTTTGTTATACCACGTTTTATAGTCACTTGACGGGATAAAATAAATACGGTCGAACGGGATAAAAAGTATCCTATGTCCGTCTCCTGGTTCTAAGCAACCTCTACACAAATTTTCAGCCGAATTGGTTCCTCCGTTCTTGAGTTATAAATAGTGTAACTAAGACCAACTTTCTTTTATAAATATAGATAAGATAATTAATAATAATCGATTACTAATTAATCGATTTTTTTACTCCAAATCACATCCCGAATAAAATTCAGACACTAGAAAGAGTGTCTGTACAAAAATTTATGTTTATAATAAACACAGGTAATAGTATCGACCAAATGGGCTTACTTCTGTCTATAGTAAACACATGGCACACTCTATAGCGCGGGCCAAAACAGTACAGCGCCATCTATGGTCGTAAAATACGACTAAGGTAAGTTGACGTCGGGCAGGTGGCCGCTCGTAAAATACGTAGCTATTGAATAGGATTGGCTTCAAACGAAGGAACTCCTCCATGGTTAACCTGAATCTGGGGCTTGTAGACCCAAAGTTAGTCCAAAACATTAAGTTTTTGAGTTGTGTCACTAAAGTAATAATAAAATTATTTTGCTATAATCCGCAAAGAAGAAAAATAGAAAATATATATAATGTTAAATGTAAGTGGACAATCCGTTATCATACCTGATACATGCAGGATTCGTAAAAACACATGCACAAACCTCCACCACCGCCACCACAATACACAAGCACTATATACGTTCACTATCACAAACTCAACAATCGTTTCGCCCCGCAACCGAAGCATCATCAGGAGATAGACTCCACGACCAAAATCGCAAAGCGGCTTTGCCGATAACCGAAACCCGATTGTCCACTTACATTTATCATTATATATATTTTCTATTTTACTTCATCGCGGATTATAGCAAAACAATTTTATCATTACTTTTGTATTATGGATCTCCGCAAAGTAACGCCTAATTCTATAAATTATTTGTGTTACTATTGCAGCCTAGGAGCGATATAGGGTTAAAAATTTCAAATATTTCCTTTGGGAATAGAAAAAAGAACAATATCTTGTTATTATTATAAATGCGAAAGTTTGTGAGTATGGATGTTTGTTACTCTTTCAAGGCGAATCCGCTGAACCAATATCGATGAAATTTGGCACAATTATTCCTTATACACCGGAGTACCATATAGGCTGTAGAAATCCTGTTAATTCTACAGGAATAGGATGACCTTGAAAAGCACTATCAAACTATTACGCGACAATAGTCTACGGAAACAAAGTTGCGGGTAAAATCTAGTATTATAAATGCGAAAGTTTGTGAGTATGGATGTATTTTTGTGACTCTTTCACGTCCAATCTATTGAACCAATATTGATAAAATTATGCATAATTAAACCTTCATCACCCTCCTGCCCTTATTCCACCATAAGTGAGGTCGGCACAACATGTTACAAACATGTTGTCACATCATTTGGCAACGTATTTTACGACCAGCCGCCTGCTTGACGTCAACTTACCTTAAGAACGACCTTAACGTAAGAAATAGGGTAGTCTATTATACACAGGAATAATACAGACTAATACGCGACAACAGTCCACGCAAACAAAGTTGCGGGTAAAATCTGGTATTATAAATGCGAAAGTTTATCCGCTGAACCAATATCGATGAAATTTGGCACAATTATTCCTTATACACCGTAACATATAGGCTATAGAAATCCTGTTAATTCTACAGGAATAGGATGACCTTGAGAAGCACTATCAAACTATCACGCGACAATAGTCTACGGAAACAAAGTTGCGGGTAAAAGCTAGTATTATAAATGCGAATTTTGTGAGTATGTATGTATGTTACTCTTTCACGTCGAATCCGCTGAACCAATATCTATGAAATTTGGCGCAATTATTCCTTATACACCGTAACATATAGGCTATAGAAATCCTGTTAATTTTACAGGAATAGGATGACATTGAAAAGCGCTATCAAACAATCGAGCGACAATAGTCCACGCGAACGAAATTGCGGGTAAAAGCTGGTATTATAAATGCGAAAGTTTGTGAGTATGGATGTATGTTTGTTACTCTCTCACGACGAATCCGCTGAACCAATATCGATGAAATTTGGCACAATTATTCCTTATACACCGGAATAACATATAGGCTTTAGAAATCCTAATCTACAGGTATAGAGAGAAGGAAGTCGCGGGCAAAAGCTGGTATTACATCATTGGTACTGTTCACTGACCTCCTCGCTGATGGAGTGTCCATTCTCCTCTTGAATCTTCACGTACTTCGTCAATACTTCGTTCAGACCTGGCGACATGTGCCTGAAGTACCTGTAATATACAGAAACGGATTAAAGTGAATTATTCACCGTGACCAAGTGGTGGAATAACTTACCACCCCCTCTCCAAAATTTCAATACTATAGCTATTTTGCCGATTAAGGTAAGTCGACCCACCGTGTGGTATCCGGTTGAGTAGAATAGACCACCCTTATTTTTGAAGTGTCGTAAAAGGCGACTAAGGTAAGTCAAATACGTAGTGACAACATGTTTGTAACATGTTTTGCCGACCTCACTTAGAGTGGGATAAGGGCAGGAAGATGATGAGGATGATGATAACCTATTTTTTGATTAAAATTTAAAACATTTCTTGAACCATGTGGAAAATTGTACAAAATGTACAAAAGTTACCATATGACAAATTGTAATAAACGATTAATGACAATGATTAATGGTGTAGAAAAGTGACCATGTGACTAAGTGCAAGCAACGATTACCGACAGTGAACATCGGTGTACAACAGTTGCCATTTGTTAATTTACAATCACCGAGAACCGATAATGACCAACGATGAATATTTACATTAAATTTACCGACAATAAATAACGTTGTACAACAGTAACCATGTGACAAATTGTAATCAACGATTACCGACAGTGACCAACGGTATACAACTGTGACCATATGGCAAATTGTAATCAACATTTACCGACGATGACCAACGGTGTACAAAAGTGACCATATGGCAAATTGCAATCAACGATTACAGACAATGACCAACGGTGTACAACAGTGGCCATGTGCTAATTTGCAATCAACGATTACCGACAATGACCAATGGTGTACAAAAGTGACCATATGGCAAATTGCAATCAACGATTACCGACAATGACTAACAGTGTACAACAGTGGCCATGTGCTAATTTGCAATCAACGATTACCGATACTGACCAACGGTGTACAAAAGTGACCATATGGCAAATTGCAATCAACGATTACAGACAATGACCAACGGTGTACAACAGTTGCCATTTGTTAATTTACAATCACCGAGAACCGATAATGACCAACGATGAATATCACTACATATTATAAAACAAAGTCCATATTTCCGTATGTACGCATAAAACTTTAAAACTACGCAACCGATTTTGATGCGGTTTTTTTTAATAGATAGAGTGATTCAAAAGGAAGGTTTGTACGTATAATAATATTCAATACGAAGTAGAGAAATACTGTAATTTTTGAGGTTTCTGTAAATAATTACATTTTTTTCCGCTTACATTGCAAACGCAGGCTAAACCCTACGAGATTTATCAAAATGATGTACTAAGTATTTGTACACCTTAAAAAGGTCTACAGAAAAGTCCGCGATGGTATATGTCTATCTCTTATGGATAACCCACAATAGCAGTTTTTTTCATTTACTTTTTACGAAAAATGATGCCTTATGTTCAAAGCAATTTTTATACAATACAGCATTAATCCTTATCCAATTGAGTACCTTAAATAAATTGTTGATTTAATATAGATCAATATTGCCGTTTACAGCATGTAATTTAAGTGAACATTTTCGGAGATATTACAGATTTAAAATCCCGCGAGGAGGCCGCGCTTCGACCTATAAGCACTTCGAATTTAGCAGCGACCGGAGGCGCAACTAAATGTCCTTCTTTCAAGTTTATATTGTCTAATGATAAGAAAGCTATGAATGTTGTATGTAATGACATTGTCTAATCAATTGTAAAAATAAATAATATCACTACATAGTATAAAACAAAGTCGCATTCTCTGTCTATCCCTATGTCCGTATATCCCTATGTAAACTTCAATCTTTAAAACTATGCAACAGATTTTGATGCGGTTTTTTTTTAATAGATAGAGTGATTTTAGAGGAAGGTTTACATGTCTAATAACATTCAATATGGAGTAGAGAAATACTGTAATTTTTGAGGTTTCTAATGTGATGTCGTAAATAATTACATTTTTTTCCGCTTACATTGCAAACGCAGGCTAAACCCTACAAGATTTATCAAAATGATGTACTTAGTATTTGTACACCTTAAAAAGGTCTACAAAAAAGTCCGGGATGGTATATGTCTATCTCTTATGGATGACCCACAATAGCAGTTTTTTTCATTTACTTTTTACGAAAAATAATGCCATATTTTAGAAGCAATTTTTATACAATACAGCATTAATCCTTATCCAATTAAGTATCTTAAATAAATAGTTGATTTAATATAGATCAATATGGCCGTTTACAGCATGTAATTTAAGTGAACATTTTCGGAGATATTACAGATTTAAAATGCCGTGAGGACGCCGCGCTTCGCCCTATAACACTACGACTTTAGCAGCTATGTCCCTCTTTGTCAAGAGTTTGTTTGAAGACATTCTGTAATTAATTGTAAAAATAAAATACACAGAGAAAATGTAAAAGTAAATAAGTAAAAATGTACTATATGAATTTAGATATTCAAAAGATAGCAGGAAATCTTCTTGGTATAGGGAAACGAAATTGTTTTTCTCCAAATTTAACGCGTGCGGGCCACGGGCAGTAATGAATAAATCAAAACTACTCGATCGATTTTAATCATTTTTTTTACACTGACTGACATGGGATATATATTTTATACCCGTGCGAAGCAGGGGCAGGCCGCTAGTTTACAATAAATTTACCGACAATAACTAACGTTGTACAACAGTAACCATGTGACAAATTGTAATCAACGATTACCGACAGTGACCAACGGTATACAACTGTGACCATATGGCAAATTGTAATCAACATTTACCGACGATGACCAACGGTGTACAAAAGTGACCATATGGCAAATTGCAATCAACGATTACAGACAATGACCAACGGTGTACAACAGTGGCCATGTGCTAATTTGCAATCAACGATTACCGACAATGACCAATGGTGTACAAAAGTGACCATATGGCAAATTGCAATCAACGATTACCGACAATGACTAACAGTGTACAACAGTGGCCATGTGCTAATTTGCAATCAACGATTACCGATACTGACCAACGGTGTACAAAAGTGACCATATGGCAAATTGCAATCAACGATTACAGACAATGACCAACGGTGTACAACAGTTGCCATTTGTTAATTTACAATCACCGAGAACCGATAATGACCAACGATGAATATTTACAATAAATTTACCGACAATAACTAACGTTGTACAACAGTAACCATGTGACAAATTGTAATCAACGATTACCGACAGTGACCAACGGTATACAACTGTGACCATATGGCAAATTGTAATCAACATTTACCGACGATGACCAACGGTGTACAAAAGTGACCATATGGCAAATTGCAATCAACGATTACAGACAATGACCAACGGTGTACAACAGTGGCCATGTGCTAATTTGCAATCAACGATTACCGACAATGACCAATGGTGTACAAAAGTGACCATATGGCAAATTGCAATCAACGATTACCGACAATGACTAACAGTGTACAACAGTGGCCATGTGCTAATTTGCAATCAACGATTACCGATACTGACCAACGGTGTACAAAAGTGACCATATGGCAAATTGCAATCAACGATTACAGACAATGACCAACGGTGTACAACAGTGGCCATGTGCTATTTTGCAATCAACGATTACCGACAATGACCAACAGTGTACAAAAGTGACCATATGGCAAATGGCACTCAACGATTACAGACAATGACCAACGGTGTACAACAGTGGCCATGTACTAATTTGCAATCAACGATTACCGACAATGACCAATGGTGTACAAAAGTGACCTTATGACAAATTGCAATCAATGATTACCAATAATGACCAACAGCGTACAACAATGACCATGTGTCAATTTACAATCAACGATTACAGACGATGACCAAACAATAACCATGTGACAAATTGCAATTAAATAAATAAATAAATATATGGGACACTTACACACACGGTCGTCCCCAAAGTAAGTAACTTAATACTTGTGTTATGACAGACAACTGGTGAATATATACTTATATATTTTTAAATACATACTTAAATACAAATATACACCCAGACTCAAAGGCCAACAAATTCATTTATAGAAAATGTTGGCCCTCGGCGGGAATCGAACCCGCGACCCGTGGAGCTGAAGGCAGGGTCACTACCCACTGCTCCAACGGGCCAGTCAATTAACGATTACCGATAATGACCAACAATGACCATGTGACAAATTGCAAATCAACGATTACCAATAATGACCAACGGTGTACAAAAGTGATGAAAATCGAACATTACTTGTGGAAGCCGTGTCTCGCGGCCAAGGTGGCGAAGATGGTGTTGTTGACCAGCGCCGAGCGGAGGTCGGTCAGGGCTCCGGGCGAGTGGCGCCGCGGGTCCTCGTAGAGGTGACGGGTGATGAGATAATCTGGAACGGGAGATAGATCATAGACAATTATCCTATGACATCTATATATACTAATATATAAAGCTTAGGAGTTTGTTTGTTTAAATCCCCTAATCTAAGGAACTACTGGAACGATTTGAAAAATTATTTCAGTGTAAGATAGTCCATTTATCGAGGAAGGCTATAGGCCATAACATCACGATAAGATGAATAGGAGAGGAGCAGCAATAAAAATAGTACGAAAACGGAAATATTTAAAGCTTTCCTTACGTGCGCTGAGTAAAGGGTAATAGTTATTAAAAAATCATGTATTACTAAATTGTTCCCCTTCTAAAAGTTCTAATTAAAAGTCCGCGACAGCATACGCCTAGCTTTTAAGGTTAACCCACTATAACCATTTTTATGGTTATTAAAAGACTACATTACGGTTGCTTGTGATTTATAGAAGGAAGCGTTACTTTGCGGAAATCCATAATACAAAAATACTAATAAAATAATTTTGCTATAATCCGCGATGAAGTAAAATAGAAAATATATATAATGCTAAATGTAGAGTGGACAATCGGTTATCATACCTGATACATGCAGGAGTCGTAAAAACACATGCACAAACCTCCACCACCGCCACCACAATACACAAGCACTACGTATGTAGTAGGTATGATGCTTCATATACATGAACATACGTTCACTATCTACCACATACGTAGTGCTTGTGTATTGTGGTGGCGGTGGTGGAGGTTTGTGCGTGTGTTTTTACGACTCCTGCATGTATCAGGTATGATAACCGATTGTCCACTCTACATTTAGCATTGTATGAGAAATTGAATAATGAATAATGTGTGAAGGAAGATAAAGCGTAACTCACCTTTATTATTCCAGAATTATCTTCCTCGGGGATCCCCTTTTTTATATGTATATTTCCATAGGCTTTTAGTGATTTTAAGCTTTGTGCTGAATTATCGAATATTGCTTTATGTAAAATGCGTGCGCGTCCGCCTGGTAGCACTTCCCTCTTGAGAGATCGGAGGCGACTGGTGTTGCGCGCTAGATGGCGCTTGTTGAGCGTATGGAGCTACGCTTTATATATTAGATTATATTATATTGAAAATGAAAAGAAAAGTAGTTGTGCTAATTCTACAGAACAAGCATTATATATATTTTCCATTTTACTTTTGTATTATGGATCTCTGCAAAGTGACGCCTAATTCTATAAATTAAGTATCCAAAGCTCTCATGTTAAATGGACGCTCACCAAGTATCGCGTCCCCGAGGAACTCCAGCCGCTGGTAGCAGTCGGTGAGGCGGTTCTTCTGGTGGGAGGCGTGCGTCAGCGCCTGCAGCAGCAGCGAGCGGTCCCGGAACCGGTACTGCAGGGTCCTCTCCAACGCGTCGTAACCTTTAACGCAATGGTCGGCAAACTTATAAGCAAAAGAGCCAAATATAAACATTCATCATCATCTTCCTGCCCTTATCCCACTCTAAGTGGAGTCGACACAACATGTTATAAACATGCTGTCACATGATTTGGCTGCGTTTTTACGACCGGCCACCTGCCTGACGTCAACTTACCCCAGTCCTATTTTACAAATTTACGACACCTCGGCAAGAAATGAGGGTGGTACTATTCTACTCAGCCGGATACTACACGGATAAGCCAAATATAAACATTACAACAATTAAAAACAATTGGGAGCCAAATCTTTTCGTATCACCGAATGCCCCTTAAACTTAGGGGGAAAATTTATAAAAGCGTCAATAGACCTGACATAATGTATGGATCAGAATGTTTGGCAATAAAATAAAAGGATGAAAGAAATGTGCATGAGAATATTAAGGTGGATATGGTGTGACAAAACTTGATAGAATACGCAATGAGTATATCAGGGGAAGTCTGGAAGTTGCGCCCATTACAGAAAAGAGAAGTGCGAGACTAAGTTGGTATGGTCATGTAATGAGGAGGGATGAAAGTCATGTGACCAAAAGAGTTTTAAATATGAATGTGGATGGATGGATGGCTAGGGGGAGGCCGAAAATAAGATGGATGGATTGTGTGATAAATGATATGCATGTTAGAGTGGCACCAGAGTTGACGAATGATAAGAGGAGAATGGAAGACATTGTGCCGACCCCACTTAGAGTGGGATAAGGGTAACAGAATGATGATGATGGGAGCCAAATCTTCTTGTTTAGTAAACTTTTATTACATGAAATAATTAAAGGACTAGATAAAACTATATTTTTTTATGTTTATTAATGCGAATAATGTTTAATTTATAGAATTAGGCGATACTTTGCGGAGATCCATAATACAAAAGTTATAGTAAAATTATTTTGCTATAATCGACGATGAAGTGAAATAGAAAATCTATATAATGCTAAATGTAAGTGGACAAACGGTTATCATACCTGATACATGCAGGATTCGTAAGAACACATGCACAAACCTCCACCACCGCCACCACAATACACAAGCACTACATACGTTCACTATCACAAACTCATTAGTGGTTTCCAGGTGGCATAGGCTTCCAGGTTTACTGGTGGGAATAGGGCATAGATGGGTTGGACATAGGCCTCGTCTCTCCGTTATTGTAGAGAAGGATTGTAGCTAAGACCTACGACGCTGCAACAACGATTGGTAGGTTACACATATCACCAGAACTAAATAGAGATATGTAGGTTTCCTCACTATGTTTTCCTTCACCGAAAAGCGTTTGATAAATTGAAGTTATCAATAAGACACATAAGTTTTATTTGAAAATCTCATTAGTACCTTCCCGTGGTTTGGACTCGT
This sequence comes from Morpho helenor, assembly GCA_029227775.1. Lineage (NCBI taxonomy): Eukaryota > Metazoa > Arthropoda > Insecta > Lepidoptera > Nymphalidae > Morpho > Morpho helenor. The sequence goes on along the minus strand of JARGCU010000028.1, from coordinate 41,156,128 downwards.
GTACGGATGTGACTTGGAGTAGAAAAATCGATTAATAAATAATCGATTTTTATCCCATTAAAAATAGAGAGAGAGGGGTCATCTCGCATACCCTTGGGGGTAGGCGGGGTACGGGCCTCGAGGCGAACCTCTTTGCCCGGGCCGGTCCTCGCAGGCTTTAATGGCCTGGACTATGTTCGGGCCGTAGGCCCAGGTCACCTGGGTGACCTAAGGGTTGTCGGGTTCGGTGGGGGGGCCTAGGAGTGGTAGCTCCCAGACCGCGATGTCCAAATCGGTGGTAGTGGTGTTTCGTTCGGGTGGTTGTGTCGTATCCGGTGGTGTCGCCCTCTCGCCCGTCGCGTCGTCCTCGTCGTCGCCGTCGTCGTCTGCGTCGGGCCGCGGTGACGGTGATCGCAGGAGCTCGCGAGGCAGGGAACGTCCCTCGGGTGGTCGTGCGTGGAGTGGCGCGATGCCGTGAAGGTGAACGTGCGCGCTGTTGTCCGCTCGCGCGAACATTCGGCGCGCAAGGCGACGAACGAACTCCTCCACGGTCGGCATTTGGGTGTCTCTGTGCACGACGTCGTTCCGCACATACCTCGGGGCTCCTACGATCATTCGCAGGCAGCGATTCTGCTGGACTTGAAGTCTTCGCCTCTGGTACGCTGAACATAGAGCGTACCAGGCGGGTGCCGCATACGTCAAGCGCGAGCGGACGTAGGCACCGTAGACCCGCAGTTTGGTGGTGACAGGTAGATGGGATGTGAACAGCGTGTGGAGCTGGGACCTGGCAGCAGCAGCTTGGCCCACGGCACGGTTCACCATGGGGACCATGCGCAGGCTGCGGTCCAACTCACACCCCAAAAACCTCACTGTGGTCTTCCACTCTACGTCCTGGCCTCGCAGAGTGAGTTGACGTAGCGGCTTGGAGCGACTGGTCAGCAGAGCGGCCGTCTTCCCGACGTTGACGGCCATCCTCCACTTGTCCAGCCATTCCGGCAACAAGTCCAGCAGACGCTGCATGCGGTTAGTGGCGACGATCTGGTGATAGGACGACGCGAAATACGCGCTGTCGTCAGCGAAGAGTGACAACAGCACGTCCTCCTCCCCTTCCCGTAGATGGTGGCGCAGGGTGGGGATGTCATCCGTATACGCCGCGTATAAGCGCGGCGATATACAGCTGCCCTGGGGTACTCCGGCTTGGATGGTGCGTGGTTGGGATTCGGCACCATCCACTGCCACGTAAAAGCTACGGCCGTGAAGAAATGATGCCAGCACTCGCACATAAGCAGGCGGCATGGTGGTATCCAAGATCTTGACCAGGAGCCCGGCGTGCCACACACGGTCAAAGGCCTTCTCGATGTCGAGAAAGACCCCCACGGTGTAGCGCCCGTTGTTCCGCTCACTGGTCAGGTGGTTTATAACCCTCGCCAGCTGGAGCGTCGTGGAGTGGCCGCTGCGGAATCCAAACTGCTCCTCGCGCAGGGGCAGATGGGGCGTGACTCGACGCAGCAGCAGACGCTCGAACAGCTTGGCTATGTGCGAGAGCAGGGTGATCGGCCGGTAGCTCCCAGGCAGGCGGCGGTCCTTCCCCGGCTTGGGAAGAACGATGATCTTCCCGGTCTTCCACGCCTCTGGGAAGTGGCCGGTGCAGAGTACTCCATTGAACAGTCTCGTGAGCGCTACGAGACCTGTTCGGGGCAGCAGCATCAACGCGGCGTTGGTGATTCCGTCGGGGCCTGGCGCTTTTCGCTTGTTAAGGCGAGCAGCGACCGAACGCAGCTCTGACAGGGAGATGAAGTCCTCTCCCCGGAGCGGCGGTGTAGGGGCCGACAGGAACCTCTCCAGCTTGTCCTGGACAGCCGCGTGATGACGGATGACGTGGAGGTTGGAGGTGTTGGGGGCGTTGGGCGTAAAAGTCTTTTCCAGGTGGTCCGCCAGAATCTCAGCACGATCCTTGGCGGCGTAGGTGCGTTTACCCGCAGCATCGAGCAGCGGGTAAACGGGGGTGTCGTGTCCGGTAAGTTGCTTGCAGAGAGAGTACAGCGCTGTGTCATGTTCCGTCGCTCGATCGACGGTATACTCCCACCGCGCCTCGTCAAGAGCGACTATGGCACGCGCGATCTTCTCTGCAAGCCGGTTCAAGTCAGCCTTCACCCTGGGGCAACGAGTGCGGGCCCATAGGCGGCGCAGGGTGCGCTTCCGTCTGAGCATGCAGCGGAGCGAGCTTGGCAGGTCCTTCCTTCGGTTGGAGTGTGATGGTGATGAAGCCGACGTGGTGGTAGTCGCTGCTGCTTTGGCGGCGGTGATCGCCTCAGCGACGAGTGCAGCAGCATCGTCGACTTCAGAAGGGGTAGTGATCGGGCCTGCCAGCTCAAGCCCGGCAAGCTCGACAGCGTAGCGCTCCCAGTTCGTCCGCGTCCGCGGCGGGCGGGGCACTAAGAAGCCTCCCTGGGTAGCAAGGGTGACCAGAACCGGTAAGTGTTGAGTATCGAGGTCGTAGAGGACCTCGACATCAAAGGGGTTGTCTAATCCGTGGTGCAGCACTATGTCGATGACGTCCGGCTGGGCGCGGGGGTCAGTGGGTATATGGGTCGGCGCTCCCGGCCCCACCACACCGTACCCGCTCCTCACGCTGTCTTCGTGCAGATGCGTCCCGACCGCAGTGATGATTCGCGATCCCCACGCGTGATGTTTCGCGTTGAGATCGCCCACGATCACTGCGGGTCCCTGCTGTCCGAAGATGGTCCCGACATCAGTGCTGCAGAAAGTCAGTCCGGGTGGTTTATAGGCGGCATAGATGCGGAGCTCCTGGTTCCCCATATTGACTCGCACTCCCTGTGTGCGAGTGCTAGTGAACGGGGTGTGTTCCAACTCCTCGTGTATGATGTCCCTCCGCACCAGAGCGGCCGTACCTCTGTACGGGTGGCCCCGGGGAGAGACTTCGTCGCGACGATACACGAAGTAGTTGGGCACGCGGAGCTCGACGCTATCCGTGAGTTTAGTTTCGCCCAGGAGGATAACGTGGACGTCCTGCGACTGGGCGAGTAAAGATAGCTCACGGACGTGACCTCTTATGCCGCCCGGATTCCAATATAAGATTCTTAGGGCGGTCATTGATACGACCGCCCAAATTGGGTTATAGCCGCCGTGATGGCGCCGACGACGTCCCTGGTTGCCAGGTAAGTTGTGAGCGCCGCCATTAGCGCCTCAATCAGGACCCGGACAATGTTATTTATGCCCGAGTCCTGTGCGGAGGGTGGCGGGAGGGAAGTTAGATGTTGCGGCGCTTGTGGCTCCGCATCGCTCGAAGTTAATCGGAGGCCGCGGCTTCTCGGCGCCTCGGCAGTTATGGGTTGTGGCGCCAGTGATGTCGATGCTGGCGGCTGAGGATGCGGTGTGGACGCTGCGGCGGGCTCCACGTTAGCGGGCCTCGGCTGCCTGCGCCTGCGCCGGTTTCTCTTCTTTTTCCCCGCCAGCGGTTCCCCCCTGGCTGTCGGGACGTTAGCCGGCGGCTGGAGCGTCGTCGGCGGTAGCACCGTCGGTACCCCGTGCGCTCCCTGCGGACGCGCGTTCGTCCCGGCAGTAAAAACGGCGGGCGTCGGAGGGGCGCTACTGAGTGCGGTGAGGGCGGAAGTGGCACGTACGGCTACTGCGGGACGTGCTGCGGGAGCGGCGGGTGTCGGACCGGCGGTTGCTGTGGTTGGGGGGGGAACTTGCCCTCTCCCCCCTGCCCTCTTCTTCGCCGGCTCGTTCGGACGCGGCGGTGCGATGTCAATTCCGCGCCTTCGCGCTTCTCTCCGGAAGACAGGGCACTTCCGGTCGCGCGCCACGTGCGCCCTCCCACAGTTGGCACACTTAGGGGCTTCTTCTGGGGCCCTGTCACAGTCTTGTGAGATGTGTCCGCCTGCGCATCGGACACATTTTGGCGGCCGGTGACAATTGGCCGATGAGTGGCCAAACTGCTGGCAGCGGTGACACTGAGGTGGTCCGCGTCCACCCTTCCAGGCCTCGATGATGAGGCCGGGCATCGACAGCAACTCGGTCTCACGGTATAAGTGACCGAGCTCTTCGTGTGATAAGTGTTCAAGCTGCACGAAGAACGTGCAGCCGAGTCGCCCTCTGACCGCCGGAATGGCCCTCGCTCGGTCCGCCGGGTAACCGAGGGTACGCAACGCCACGACGACTTCTTCTGGCGGGGTGTCTTGAGGTAGCCCCCTGATGGCTACCTTTGTGGGCAGGGTCGACGCCGGGCTATAACAGAACCACGATATGGCGGGGTCCTGTTTAGCGGCGTCGATGAGGTATCTTTGGAGGACCCGGAATTCCTCTGCAGACTTCGGTAGAAAACGCACTCCTTTCCCCATCGGGCGGGCGTTGGGTGCGTGTCCGAGTTGGCCCCGAATGACGCTGAAGTGCTTCGTCCAATTTGGGAAGCACTCCACTGTGATGGGGGGATATTCGGACCGTGCCGTCTTTAGTCCTGCTGCTGTTGGTTGTTGCTGGCGCTGTTGTTCGGCCTGGCGCTGTTCCAGCGCTCGAGGCGACGGCGGCGCGGCGGCGGCAGCAGCGTAGCCGGAGGGTCCGGCCTGGGGTGAGGGGGGGCGGCTCGTCACCATTGAGGATAGTGACGCCAGACCAGCATAGCTGGTGGAGTCTCGAGGCCAGCTGCCTGACTCCTGCGTCTCACCAGCAATGTGAGACTGCCCTCCTGTTATTTCCTGTGGCGCGGGAGGCAGGGGTTTCGATTGCCGGGCATAGGTTCTTAGGCCAGCAGGTTCTACAGGTGGTGGTGGTGGTGTTGGCGTTGGTGAGAGCGTCGGTGAGCGGTCCGTCTTCGGACGCTTATCTTCACCCTCTTGAGACCCGGGTGATGAGTCGTCGGCACGTGGTCGCTTCGGCGCATCGACGCCCGATGTATACTCAGATACATCGGCCGTGATTAGAGAAGTGGCAGGCTCCGACGACTGTCGCTCGCCGGTTATCGACCGGAAGCGAGGACGAGGTGCTGGTTGCGCCGGTGCTGGCGCTGTCGGCACGAACGGAACGACATCCCGTAACTCGCGCCTTACGACGGCGTGTGGGAAAGCGGGACGCTCCCCCCTGATGCGTTGGTCCTTAGGGGGGGGCTCCCCCCTACCGGACATGGTACACGATTATTCGTGCGTGCTTTACAGTGCCTACTTCTTTGCGAGTATGGCTCCGGACTCCCTCGGCGCGTGCAACCCAGCCGGGTGAGACCCCTAGGGGAGGCCCAGCTAAGCGCCCGCGAGCGGGAACGGAAACCACACACGCGTGGAAAGGAAGGACGGCGGTGTCACAGAGGGCACGTCTACAATCACCTTTTCCAATGAAAGGCGGTATAGATCGCTGTGTCCGGACAGCTACGGCGAAGCAGGTGCACGCGATGCGCTGCCGACCGCTTCCTCAAGCCGCGACACGGGTCGCGGCGAGTACAACTGGCGTCGGGGGCAGGGGTGCAGGGGCGATAACCGAAGCTGGCGAACAATATTGCGTCTCCCACGATACGCGCAGCGATAACGTTCACATAAACAATACGCGTCCGTTCACTGCGCGCGTACGCACGAGACTCCGTACGCACGAGACTGTTATTAACCCATTAAAAATAATCGCATTGAGTCTAGTGACTACATCACTCGTCCACAGATGGCGCTGTACTGTATTGGCCCGCGCTATCGAGTGTATATTTTGAATAGTATAGACTGTGTGATCTTTTCGAGTCAAATGTTTATGACTCCACGTTTCTTCTTCTTATTAGGCATGGGTATGATTGCTATATAAGTATCATATTCGTTCCACGATATGATCGATTTTAATCACGTGATTATACCCGCTACTGCTAATGCTACTGGAATACAAGCAAATGTATTCTTTATGTCGTATGCAGTGTATAGGACATAAAGACTACATTTGTTTGTATAAGAAATGCTATTGCTATTGGAATACAAGCAAATGTATTCTTTATGTCGTATGCAGTGTATAGGACATAAAGACTATATTTGTTCGTATAAGCAATCATTTAGTCCATTAACGTAAATAATATAATAGCGGATAGCGTTTTTGCTAATCAATGTTGCTAGGCAAAATTATTGTTATTACAAACAAATGTAATTCTTGGGTCGAATATAATACGCTCGTTATTTCTAGGTTATACTTTTACTTCAAATAGCGTCTTCTAATGTTATAATGTTTTTTGTTGACTGGATAAACGTAGCAACAAATTCTACTATCATAATAATATCCATTACTAACAAATACGATCCGATTAACGATTTTTATTTTTATAACGAATATTTCCAACGACAGTAGCAAACTCTCGCCACCTTTTGACATTTGTTTGAACTATTTAGAGTCGCCAAATATTTTGCTATTTGCGGAACAGATGTCGCTATTTCAATATATTTATATTATTTTATTCAATCATCATTTAACTTTATTTAATCCAATCTTTATGACTCTTCTAAATTTATATTTAAATATGTTATCTCTTTCTACTAGTGTAACACTACTTTACCTTATACACATTGCACTTTGGCAATTCTAACTTTAGTTTTCAAAAGACGGAATTTCTAGCATATAGTTTCAGTTGGAATAACGTAAAAGTGCGTCATCTTCCCGAATTATCGACCGTATTTTATGAGAAATAAGAATTACATTTGTTTGTATTAACAATAATTTTGCTCAATATCAGTGAATTAGTCTCAGTATTAATTTATTATTTTACTTTTTCATAGAATACCTATCCATAATTTTGTATAGCAGTAGCAGTTACTCTAAAACTCATTAGCAGATGATGCTATATGAAAAGTTTTTCATATCATGATCATTAAGTGATCGGTGATTCTGTCCATGCCTACTTCTTATATTAATTTTTGTAAAAGGTGCACATTTTAAGTGTCCCAAAGCTAGAGTTCTAGCATAGAGGAGAAAAATCGATTATTTTCACTTTAAAAATAAGAATCGATTTTTTATAAATCGATTATTACAAAATAATAATTTACAAATATTACAAAATAATAAGTTTTGAAAATCGTTTTTTTTTTCTATTTACATCGTTGTCTCTTTTAATATTAATAATTAATTACAATAAAGGCTAATTAAAGTGGACAACTACCAAGAAATAATATCAGATGCGCTGTTTGTGAAATTGGTTTAAATTGTGTATTTTGGCTAAATTGGTTTCATCCAACAATGCTTATCTAATTTTAAAATTAAGAAAAACCAGTAAAAAGAAATAGGGATTTATTCTAAAAAAATCGATTAAAAAAATCGTTTTGATGAAAAAATCGATTATTGAAAATCGATTATTTTTTCACATCGCTATACTCGTGTCCCTCTCAAAAGCGTATCTAAGAAATATGAACTCACCAGATAACATTCTCTCCAACTCCCCCTCAGGGTCTTCGATGTGCCTTAGGAGGGGGGATGGGGGCGCCTTCAGCTCACCGAATATTGGCTGAAATATCGACAGTAAGGAAAGTGAACAAAACGATCAAAAATTTGCAATATGGCGAACAAACTAATAGAATCGTATTATCAGAATGTTGGTCAAAATAAATCCATATGTAAAAAATCGATTACTAATATTCGGGTTTTACCTTAATGATAAATTGTCTTTATAATATTAATATAATAATTAAGTAGAATAAAGACATTGAAGCGGATTACGAATTTAAAAAAAAATAGATTCGTTTTTGCGAAATTCGATTTAAATATGAAGTTTGCCTACATTTAAATTATCCAACAACGGATATTTTGTAATATGAAATATCCGTTGGATATGTCCGAACAAGAAAAAAGAGACTAAAAAAAAGAATTACCCATAAAATCGATTTTAAAAAATATCCATTTACAATGGTTAGGAATCGATTATTATAATACAATAATCGATTTTTTTTTAAATCAATTCATAATAATTAGAAAATCGGTTATAATAACACAATTGTCGACTTTTTAAAATCGACTTTCCATGAAAAAAATATCGATTATAACAATACAATAATCGATTTATAATAATTAGAAAATCGATCACAATAGTATAAAAAACTATTTTTTTTAAATATCGATTTATAATGTTAAAAAAAATCGATTATAATAATAATCGATTTGTTATGATAAGAAAATCGACTTTACAGAAAAATCGATTTTTTAAGAATCGATTTAATAAATTAAGAAAATCGATTCCAATAAAAACATCGATTTTTAAAAATCGATTCTAAATATTAGTAAATCATCATTACAATTAATACAATATTATAATAATCGATTTTCATATCCCCACCTGCATCCACTTTCCGTTCCTATCTTGGTAGGGCCTCAAGGTGCCCACAGGCCTTCCCAACCAGCCCCAGTCGGGCTCCGGCGCGCCAGTCTCAGGGTCCACCTCCTCCTCATCATCAGAACAGCTCGAGTCTGAGGACTCCGGCTCCAAAGGCTTCGGCGGTGGTGGTCTCTGCTTAATAAATACTTATTCGTTACTTTAAGGGAGGTAGGACTTGGAGTACAAAAAATCGATTAATAAAGAATCGATTTGTCTCCCTATAAAATAAACGAATTTTAAATAATGATATGCAAATGATATATCTTTGCTAAATGGCCACAAAGAAAATCAAATTTAATGTTGAAGTTTCGAGTGGATAGGGATGTGACTTTAAAAAAACCGACTAATAAATTTACATGTACCGATTTTCAAAAATCAATTATTGCGTAGCAAAATAATCGATTAATAATAATCGTTTTTTTTGCATCTATTTGTAAAGTTGCCTTTTTAATATTAATAATTAATTACAATAAAGGCTAACTAAAGTGGACAACTACCAAGAAATAATATCAGATGCGCTGTTTGTGAAATTGGATTAAACTGTGTAGTTTGGCTAAATTGGTTTGATCCAACAATGAATATCTAATCTTAAAAATCAAGAAAAAAAGTAAAAAAGAAAAAGGGATACCTAAAATAATCGATTTTTAAAAAAAAGATTTTTGATGATAAAAATAATCGATTATTCAAAATCGATTATTTAGAAAAAATAATCGATTATTTTTTGCATTGCTACAGTTAGCGCAAAGAAAGCTTTAAATTTTGCAGTGTTCGCAATATTTTTTATTGCTGCTCCTCTCCTATTCATCTTAACATGATGTTATATAGCCTATAGCCTCAATAAATCGACTATCTTACACTCAAAGAATTTTTCAAATTGTTCCAATAGTTCCTGAGATTAGCGCGTTTAAACAAACAAACTCTTCAGCTTTATATATTAGTATAGATAAAAAGTGGCCATACCTGCACAACCCTCTCCTCTTGTTTATGGGTACTGGCTTGCACGTAGGGGTGGTCGGGTGGTAGGGGTAGCACGTGGCGCGGCAGCACCCTGATGCCCAGCCAGGACATGAAGAGTAAGGCACCACGAGGACCACACTCCAGAAGGTAGGCTCCGATTAGGGCCTCGACGCAATCCGCTATTGATTTGTCTGTAAAACAAAATGGCTGCCGTTTACAGACCATGATAGACTGGTATCAGTCTGCTTTATACTGACAACAGTCATCAAAAGTAAAGTAAATAGCGGCCTGTTACTATCCCACTTTCGAGAACAGGCCTCTTCTCTCTGTTTTTGGAGAGAACGGTTGTAGCTAAGACGTACCACGCTGCTCCAATGATTGGTAGGTTACACATATCTCGAGAATTCTCTAGAGATATGCAGGTTTCCTCACGATGTTTTCCTTCACCGAAAACCGTGCGATAAATTGCAATTATCAATTAGACTATTAAGTTTTAACAGATAAACTCATTGGTGTCTGCCCGGAACCCGTGACCTCCTCGAATGAGTCGCACGGTGTTACCGCTGGGATACCACAGCTTTATAAAAGGATAAGGGGAGAATGATGACAACAGTCATCATTCTCATCTTATCCCACTTTAAGTGGGGTCTATTGTGGCTACGTATTTATTTATTTTGGACAGCCAGTTGTTGTTACATATAAAATTTTCATATAATATCAATAGAAAAAAAAAATATTTAACATGTACAACTTATGAAGGTGTCACAGCATGAATCAAAAAATATTTAACAAAATACATAAAAAAAAATTACATAAAAACTTTGTACCTGGGTGTATTTTTAAAATGGTGTAAAAAAAAAATTAAAAAAAAAAATTTAAAAGAAAAAATTAAAAAATAATAGGGCAGGAGGGGCTCGATCCTAGGTATTTTCACCTCAGGTTTGAGTGACAAATTGTGATTGTATTCAACGTAAATTAAACAAATCCCGAAAACAGGGATAAAACGACATTTTTTAAAAATAAAAACATGCTGAATTTCAGGAAAACCGTTGGAGCCGTTTCCGAGATTCCGTATATATATATATATATATATATATATATATATATATATATATATATATATATATATATATATATATATATATATATATATATATATATATATATATATATATATATATATATATATATTCGGAAAACAAAAAAAATAATGAAATTAAATTCTAAGTTAATTATATATAGATGCAATCTATATCAGATTGCATCTAATTAATCTCCTCTTAACAATAACAATTGACTGTATCTTTTTTAGTCGCCTTTTACGACACCTCTGTAAGAAATTGGTGTGGTCTATTCTACTCAGCCGGATACCACGCGGCGGGTCGACTCACATTAGTCGACTTTTACCAATTTTTTTTTCAAAATGAAATAAATAATAACTCACCAGGTATACTGTGCTGAGTGATCAGGTTGTAGGGTATAAAGCATCCGCTGCTGTCTACCGGCGCATCCGAGTTCTGGAGCGGCTCCTTTACCTCCCCCTGGATAAATAAATAATAAATATATGAGACACTTACACACACGGTCGTCCGTCCCCAAAGTAAGTAACTCAATACTTGTGTTATGACAGACAACTGGTGAATATATACTTATATATTTATTAAATACATACTTAAATACAAATATACACCCAGACTCAAAGACCAACAAATTTATTTATAGAAAATGTTAGCCTTTGGCGGGAATCGAACCCGCGACCTGCGGAGCTGAACGGGCCAATCAAGTAAGATTTTCTTCCTGACAAATGCACTCTAAATTAATCTTTGTCGTTTTGTATCTATTAAATAAGAAGGGAGGCTGTAGTGGTATTGCTGTGGAATGGAACAGGTCTTCGGGTTTCTCAATGATTGAAGACAAGTCATCAAGCAGTGTATCCGGCTCGAAGGACCAAAATGTGAGTACGAGAAATGGTACTACTAACTTACTATAATGATATTGTATTTTTAAAAGAGCAACCGCCGAGTTTCTTGCTGGCTCTTCTCGGTAGGAACAGCTTTCCGAACCAGCAGTAGAGTTGACGATTCAAAAGCACGCGTTTACAAGTTTATTTGAATAAAGAATATTTTGAATTTGAATTTGATAACTGCTATGTCCATATATATTTCCATATATATGCATATATATGATCGATTTTCTAATAACCTACTGAACCAATTTTTCTACGGATTTATAACAAGGTATTGCAATGTTTCCGGAAGGTTTAAATTAAAAGTACATAACGGTTTTATGTATATATTATACGGTTTTATGTAAATTGTCTTAAAGAGGTCGCGGCTCTTTCGTTTTGTCTACATTCGGTTTACCTTCGTTTTCTCTAGTGATTGGGGATGTTGATGATGATGGGGATCGTGATGACGATAGAGATGGTGATAATGATGGGACTGGTGATAATGGTGATGATGGAAATGATGATAGTGATGGGGATGATGATGATGGGGTGGTGATAATGGTGGGGAGCGTGATGATGATGGAAATGATGATAGTGATGGGGATGATGATGATGGGGTGGTGATGATTATGGGGTGGTGATGATGTTGGGGTGGTGATGATGATGGGGATCGTGATGACGATGGAGATGGTGATAATGATGAGGAGCGCGATGATGATGGCGTGGTGATGATGATGGGGTGGCGATGATGATGGTGTGGCGACGATGATAGGGTGGTGATGATTATGGGGTGATGATGATGTTGGGTCTATTTTGATTTTCCACAATCTATTTTGGACTTGCCTTTACACAAGTTCAAAATAGCAATTAAAAAGACACTGATTCATAAAGCTTATTATACTGTTGAGAACTATATTGATGATAAGAAAGCTTGGTAGTATATTGCGTCCAGCTACGCACTAGATTATATTTAATTTGTTCTTAATTAAGCCATTATTGTAAAACTTAATTTTGAAAAGAGTGACCGCCGAGTTTCTTGCTGGTTCTTCTCGGTAAGAGCACCTTTCCGAACCAGTGGTAGCTTCAGCTTACAAATTACAATTTGACGATTCGAAAGTGCTTGTAAAGGCCAATTTGAATAAAGAATTATTTGAATTTGAATTTGAATTTGGGGTGGTGGTGATGATGATGAGGATGGTAATGATGATTAGGGTGGTACTGTTGGTGACGATGGGAATGGTGATAATACCATTATTATCGATGGAGATGATGATGGATATGGTAATGAAGATAGGGATGGTGCTGATGATGGGGAAAGTGATGATGATGGGGATGGTAATGATGATGGTAATGGTACCCACCGCGACCCCCGGCTGCAGCGTGGGCGGCGGGCGGTGGCACGGCGGCAACCAGTTGTCGTGAGGCTCGAACTTGGACGCGATCATGCGAGCTCCTAACCTCTTGCTGCGACCCAGCCGGTACAGGTTTAGATTGGACACCTGGAATACACGGCCTAAATCTAAATCCAATTCCATCTCAATATATTTTTTATTACTTTTACGCACATACATAAGCTGTGATAGCCCAACAGTGCGACAGTGTGAATCTCTAGAGACGATCATGGGTTCAAACCCAGGCGGACACCAATGAGTTTTTCTATTAAAAACTTGTGTCTAAGTGATAATTGCAATTTATCACACGCTTTTCGGTGAAGGAAAACATCGTGAGGAAACCTGCATATCTCTAGAGAATTCTGGTGATATGTGTAACCTACCAATCATTGGAGCAACATGGTAGTTTTTACTACATACATATTGTTAGAAAATAGGAAAATATTTAGTACATATACAATGGCGGACTTATCTCTAAAAGGGATTCCAGTCAAAATTTGAGTAACAGGACCTTTTCTTGTCCTTTGAGTACAAGAAGTGAAATATGGGTAATATAAAAAGAGTAAGTAAGTAGCGGCCTGTTACTATCCCACTGCTGAGAATAGGCCTCTTCTCTCCGTTTGTGGAGAGAAGGTTTGGAGCTAAGACCTACCACGCTCCAATGATTGGTAGGTTACACATATCACCAGAATAAAGATAGAAAGAAAAAGAAAAATGAAGCAGTTCAAGACTGTTAAGAAACGACCACGCGATCGGACAGAGCGTCGTTAGTAATAAACACATATTCGTATATATCTATAATACAATTTAGGTTAGAACAATTGCAATGGTGATGTGCTTATTACTGACGACGCTCTGTCTGATCACGCGATCGCTTCTGTATTGAACCGCCCCTCCCCACTCTCTATTACACTCGTTCCCTTCTGAATTGAACACTCTCCGCACCCCCTTTGCCAAGCGCTGCTTTCTGTATTGACCCCCCGCACCCGCTTTTGCCACTAGCTCCCTTCTTTATTGACCCTCCCGCACCCATTTTGCCACTCACTTCCTTCTGTATTGACCCCCGCACGCCCTTTGCTATTTATTCCTTCTGTATTGACCCTCCCGCACCCCCTTTGCCATTAACACTCTTCCGTATTGATCCCCCACACCCCCTTTGCCACTCGCTCCCTTCTGTATTGACCCCCGCACCCCCTTTACCACTAGCTCCTTCTACACTGACCCCCTGCACCCGTTCACTTTTTTCATTCTGTATTGACCCCCCCCCCCGCACCCCCTTTGCGAATCGCTTCCGGTTCGAGTTTGTTCAGGCTCTAACAGATGTAGATAATTGATTATCAACGCCAATTGCACCCACCTGCTTGCTCCGCATGTGCGAAAGCTTGCCCTCGTGCACCGCGGGATGCGCGCAGTAGAGGTACGCGGTGATGGCGAACTTCAGGAAACTGTCCCCAATGGTCTCCAGACGCTCCAGGTTTATCCCGTCGTTGGCGTTGGACATCGTCAGCGCCTGGAACGGCAGGCGAATACTACAGCCTTAACTAGTCTTGTTAAGGAAACAGATACACTTTAAATAATTTATAGTATTAGGCGTTACTTTGCGGAGGTCCATAATACAAAAGTAATGAGAATATTATTTTGCTATAATCCGCGATAAAAGAAAATATATGTAATGCTAAGTGTAGAGTGTACTATTCGTTCTCATACCTGATACATGCAGAATTTGTTCTTTCTTTCCATTCTCTCTTATTATTCGTCAACTCTGGCACCAAATCTTTTATATCATTCTTCTCCGTCCTTAATAAACTTAAACCTTACTTATTTCATATACTTAAGTCTTACCTGCAAAATAACACTAGGACTGGGCCCCGGATGTCCCTGCAAATCGGGCTGGTAATCAAAATCGAAATCCTTCCCATTCTGCCCTTTACTATCCATATAATAAGGTCTATTTTCCGTTGAATCAAACCAGGTTGTTACTCTCTCTTGATACTTCTCTTTCGAGTCAAAACCTACGTTAGCGACTTTCTCATTCACGTAATCAGGAGAGTCTATATCAACATCGATCATAGAGAAGCAGTTTAACTTTTTAATTTCATCATCAGACAACGATTTTTTCAATTCAGCTAACAGCTGTCTCTTACTTCTTTCAATAGATTCTAATGTTATTTGTCCATCTTTTAATTCTATACTGCTTTCAAATGGAAATATTTCTTCTATAACTTTCTTAGCGTCTTTTGAAATTTTTATTGGATTTGTGAGCTTATTTTGTTTTTCATTATTTTTCATATGGTTAGCTATTGATTCTCCATTAAAAACACCATGCAAATTTTCACTATCTACAGTTGATAAAACATTCTGCATTTCTTTATTATTCACTTTATTTTTCAAATTAGCATCATTAGGTGTTTTTGTTAAGTCTGTATTTTTAATTAAATCATTTGGAAATTCATTTTGAGAAGTTATATTAATTGTTTTATAATTTATATTATCTTTTATACTTTCTGGAGATTTACTGGAATCTTTTCTAATATCTAAATTTTTCATTACTTCAGTATTACATTCGTTTTCATTTCCTTTATCGTCAATATTTTTACTTGAATCTGTATTATTCGATATTGCATTAACATCTATATTTGGAGTTTTTATATTTCCATACAAATTGTTATCAATTGTATCAACTTCTGAAGAATTTATATTATCTTTGGACGGAGATAGACTTTTTATAGCTTCATTATGAGCTGTTCTTGTTATTACATCATTATTTGAACTCATATCTTTTGCATAACTTTCTTTACCTTCATTTCCTATTATTATCTTTGTATTATCATATATTATCCTATCATTTTTGGCATGTTTAATATCAAATATATTTTCTTTAATTTCATCTGATATTCTATGAAGAAGATTTACACTTGCATCTGTTTTTTCTTCATCATTTTTATTCTTATCAACATTTGATATTTTAGTATTATTTGCATCACTATTATTTATTTCATTTCTATTACCTAAGTGGTCGTGATATTTCTCTATGTCTATCGTTGCTTCAGGCAGTAGGTTCACTATAGGTTTATCTTTGCATATTAGATTTCCGTTCTCTTTTATTTCTTTCTTATGTTGAGCTACAGACCTCTTGAACTTTTCGATATACTGAAACGAAATAAGATAATTAGTCAATTTATATCTGTTTTTATTAAGATATATCAATTATTATGAAACAAGAGCCATTTTTAACAGTCGCCAGTATAAATTGTAAGGATTTTTTTTTGGACATTTTTTTTGATATTTTTATTTTTTTTATTTCATTTTTTTTATTTGTCCAAAAACTTATATCACCCTATTATTAATACCCTTGATATTTTAATATCAAAGGGGTATGAAAAAATAGATCTACTATCTATTTTTTGTGATTTTTATCCGATTGTGAAACTATCCCACTCCCCAAATTATCCCACTCTAAGTGGTATTGGCACAACATTTTACAAACATGTTGTCACATGATTTGGCTACGTATTTTACGACCGGCCGCCTGCCTAACGTCAACTTATCTTAGTCGCATTTTACGACACCTCAGTAATTAATTTCATTAAAAGCCAATTAAAGTGGACAACTACCATGAAATAATATCAGATGCGCTGTTTGTGAAATTGGATTAAAATGTGCAGTTTGGCTAAATTGGTTTCATCCAACAATGCATATCTAATCTTAAAAAACAATGAAAAGAGACTAATTAAAATAATCGATTTCTAAATAATCGATTTTTGATGAAAAAATAATCGGTTATTAAAATCGATTATTATTGAAAAATAATCGATTATTATTTCACACCGCTGGTCTGTTCTTATCAGCCGGATACCACACGGCCAAATAAACAAAAATAAATAAAAAATACCTTTCTGGGCGGAACCCCTGCCCTTAATATCCTCTTATACTCGGCCAGGTCTTTGTCATCATCAAGTTTGTCAGGCTGCGGTGCTGGTGCTATGGGTTTCCTCCTCTCAAGATCGACAGCTTCCGCCTCGTGGGCTGTCTTGTACTCGATCCTGACTCCCATTGCCGCTGAAGAGAGAAAAAGGATTTAATTACTGGAAGTAGGATGTAAGTCTATTTGAAGTCAAGTAGAGGAGCATAGAGATGTTTCTCTTCTCCTTTCTCAACTTATGCTTACTCCACTGCTGGATATAGGTCTCTTTACAGAAATTCCCACACTACACGATCTTTATTGATTTATATAAGAGAAACAAAAACAAAAACATAAACCAAAAAAGTCTTCGCAGAAAAGAACAAATAGAACATACATACAAGTTAAATTACATATTAATTAATAATTAATAAATAATCTCATGCCGCTTTTACCCAGGGGCTATGTATTAATAATAATTAATAATAATTTATTAATTATAAATTAAAAGACATTACATCCATTGTGTTAGTAGATATAAAATATATATATGAACTTATAGGCTATGTTAGTATTAGAATTAAAATAAGAATTAAAATTAAAATTAAATTATGGCATAACGACCATTTGTGATTATTCAATTTTCATTTGTGGGTTATTCAATTTTCCATATAGTGTTTTCAGAATACCGTTGGAGCTACCACGTAATCTGTTCATCATTGATGCTGCTCTTTTTCTGAAGATTCCATAAAAATCGTCTGTTCGAACTTCAGCAAACATCAATGACGCAATACAGAAACGCGGCAACCCCAACAGCATTCTGAACCCATTATTATATAGGGTACGCAGTTCATTGTAGGCCTTCAGCGTATATGTGACCCACAGGCTGCACGTGTAAAATGTTTGGCAATATGCCTTGAACAATATGAGCTTGATGTATTGATGTCATTTCAACTTGTATGGTCAACGCTGCGTGTTCTGGTACGGGGTCGCTAGCACCTTGAGACCCCATAACTCATCGGTTCTCCGCACTATGTGCCCATCACCACTACAGCTTCAACAAGCTGACCTAGAGACCCCATAAACAAAAGATTTTTTGACACCAGTAAAAAAATAGGGTGGTCTATTCTATTACTTTATTCAGCTTGACATCACACGGCGCAATTCTTTATATTTTTATGTACAACAATTAAATTTCCAACCTCCCCCACACTTTCTATATTTCATCACCCCGGGTCCCTTGAAATGTCCCGTGCAATTTGGGAGCTGTGAGGACATACTCTACACCACTGACGTGTAATTGTTAAGTCAGCATACACTCACCATTGGTATTCCTGCTGTTGCAGAAGCCACTGGTGTCGGTGTCCTCGTCGCTGCCATCGCTCAGGTCCGAGTCGTCCGTATCGAAATCGCTGGAAATTTATTAAAGCTTGTGATTAAGCTGTGATAACCCAGCGGCATCATAAGAGAGCTCTAAGAGTCTCAGCGGGCGATGGAGCGAGCTATGCTCGGAGAATCTTTATGTGATCAATGAGGAGAACCGTAGAAGAACCAGAGTCACCGACATAGCTCAGCGTGTTGATGGAAACATAGTGCAGAGAACCGATGGGCGTTGGGGAGGTGTTGGAATGACTACCCCACACCGGATAACGCAGCGTTGGTGGACCCCTACCAGGTGGAATAATCTCTAAGTTCGCGAGAAGCCGCTGGGCCCAAGCGGCAAAAGGTCGTGTGTTGTGGAGGTCCCGTGAAGAGACCTATGTCCAGCAGTGGACCTCCATCAGTCGACAAAGAAGATGCTCGAAGTATCTTTATGTGATCAATGAGGAGATCCGTAGAAGAATCAAAGACACCAATATAGGTCAGCGTGTTGCGAAGCTGAAGTGCCGATGGGCACATAGTGCGGATGACGGATGGGCGTTGGGGTCTTAAGGTGTTGGAATGGCGACCCCGCACCGGAAACGCAGCGTCGGTAGACCTTTCAAGGTGGACTGATCTCTAAGGTCGCGATAGCCAAAAGCGGACTTATCGCTAAAAGGGATCTCTTCCAGTCAACCTTTGAGTAACAGAAGGAAATGGATAATAAGTGAAATACGGGTAATATTGAAAGAAGGAAGAAAAACTATATACCTTGATTAATATTTCCACTGGAGATAATACAAAAGCTAAAAAATAAAAATGTCTAAATGTATCTTCACTGCGAGGGCTTTCACGGGCTGCCAAGCGGTTGTGAATCCAACTGATGAAAAAATAGAGAACAACCCAACCCAAGATATGGCTGAAGGTATGATTAGAGAAATCTCAGTAGAGTACTCCCGTAAGCAGTGCGTGTTGCCAGTGATGATATACGGATCCATAACGTGGTCGCTGACTATGGGCCTCGTAAAAGAGCTCAGAGTGAGTCAGCGGGCGATGGAGCGAGCTATGGTCGGAGTATCTCTACGTGATCAATAAGGAGATCAGTAGAAGAACCAGAGTCACCGACATAGCTCAGAGAAGAACCTAACCCAAGATACGGCTAAAGGTATGATGAGATAAATATTAGTAGAGTACTCTCATGAACATTGGAGTGTTAATGATATACGGATCCAAAACGTGGTCGCTGACTAAGGGCCTCGTAAGAGAGCTCAGAGTCGCTCCGCGTGCGATGGAGCGAGCTATTCTCGGAGAATCTTTATGTGATCAATGAGGAGAACCGTAGAAGAACCAGAGTCCAACATAGGTCAGCGTGTCGGAGCTGAAGTGATGGGCGGTACATAGTGCGGAGAACCGATGGCCGTTGGGGTCGTAAGGTGTTGGAATGACTACCCCACACCGGATAACGCAGCGTTGGTGGACCCCCTACGAGGTGGACTGATCTCTAAGTTCGCGGGGAGCCGCTGGGCCCAAGCGGCAAAAAGTCGTGTGATGTGAAGGTCCCGTCCTATAAGAGACCTATGTCCAGCAGTGGACCTCCATCAGTCGAGAAAGAAGATGCTCGGAGTATCTTTATGTGATCAATAAGGAGATCCGTAGAAGAATCAAAGACACCAATATAGGTCAGCGTGTTGCGAAGCTGAAGTGCCGATGGGCACATAGTGCGGAGGACGGATGGCCGTTGGGGTCTTAAGGTGTTGGAATGGCGATCCCGCAACGGAAAACGCAGTTGGTAGACCCCCTGCGAGATATATTAATAATCGGGGTTAATAATTTTACCTCGATATGTAGGAGCAGTCGCTGTCGGCCACGTAGTAGGAGCGGGTCGGGTTGAATTGACCCTTGGGCTTTTCAATGGGCTGCGACCAATTGGCGCCACCTGGAATAAATATCGGTATGTGAGAACCTACTAGAATACCAGAGATTTGTGCATAGTGAATATGTTAATCTATTCACTATGCACAAGTTAAAAAACTGTTAACAAAATTTTATGTGGCTATTATTAACCGTTGAGTTTCCTCGTCTGGATAGGCAGGTCACGCTCATCATATACATCCGCTTTCAAATAAAAATGTAAATAATGAAGAGATATATATACACAAAACTGCTATTACAATATGTAACTATTTTGAAAAGAGCAAAGGCCGCGTTTCTCTTAGGCTCTTCTTGATAGGAACAGCTTTCCGAACCAGCAGTAGAGTTGACGATTCAAAAGCACGCGTTTACAAGTTTACAGTAGTATTATAAAACAAAGTCTACAAAAAATGTCTATCTGTAAGGTTTCGGAAGAGATCGCTTGTTAGCGATAAGGCCGCCTCACTGTATCACGCAGTTTATAATGTGATTTTTGTTATTTAGTACTATTGTAAATTCTGTGGTGTAAAATAATGAGTATTCTATTATATTCTATTCTATGTGGTCCATTATTTGGAAATCTACTAAACTTTTTTTGTAATCTGACTTTAGTAACGAGTGGACGTATTATGCACATCGACTTGCTGAACGTTCAATGTTGTATGTATTCTTTAAAAAGTATTTTCTATTCTGTTTTTTTTTTTTACTTTATAAGGCTACGATCTCGCCTGACGGAATGATGCACCTAAGGTGGACCCCGCTTGCAAATGTAGTGCCTAATCACTCTTTTTTTTAAGGTATTCAAATCGTAGGAATCCGGGAAGATCGATGCAGGAAGGGAATTCCACACCTTGACTGTACGCATGAGGAAAGATGAGCTGAACCGACTTGTGCGAATTTTTGGAATATTTATTGAATAGCGGTGCAGCCCATCGCGGCATCTGGTCGTCCGGTCGTAAAAATGGTGAGGAAGACATTTTGGCTTCACTTTCCACGCGAACGAAGCCGCTGGCAAAGATAGTATTGAGAATTTTGAAATTAAATCAGGGTATGCTTACCTGTTAAGCTGTGATGGCCTAGCGGTGCGACCGTGTGAATCTCTAGAGACGATCATGGGTTCAAACCCGGGCAGACACCAATGAGGTTTTCTATTAAAACTTATGTGTCTAATTGATAATTGCAATTTATCACACGCTTTTCGGTGAAGGAAAACATCGTGAGGAAACCTGCATATCTCTAGAGAATCCTAGGGATATGTGTAACCTACCAATCCGCATTGGAGCAGCGTGGTAGGTCTTAGCTCCAACCCTTCTCTCCAAAAATGGAGAGAGGAGGCCTATGCCCAGCAGTGGGATAGTAACAGGCCGTTACTTACTTACTTACTTATGCTTACCTGATGATGAGGTGCAGAAGGTGAGGTTCGAAGGCAGCGGTTCCATGAACTCGTCGTACTCGATCTGCGGGATCGACGACGCCATGTCGTTACTCCATGTGCCTATTTCGAAACCCTGCAAAACATAACTAGATCTAAGACTAAGATTTTATATCTATTGCGTGTGGTCATTCATATTGACTGGCCCGTTGGCGCAGTGGGTAGTGACCCTGCCTTCAGCTCCGTGGGTCGCGGGTTCGATTCCCGCCGAGGGCCAACATTTTCTATAAATGAATTTGTTGGCCTTTGAGCCTGGGTGTATATTTGTATTTAAGTATGTATTTAAAAATATATAAGTATATATTGACCAGTTGTCTGTCATAACACAAGTATTAAGTTACTTACTTTGGGGACGGACGACCGTGTGTGTAAGTGTCCCATATATTTATTTATTTATTTATATTATAACGAAGCTGTATTTGAAATATTTAGCCTTGAACTTGTGTTGAGAAATTGTAAAATTGCAATTAGTTGTTGCAATAAATAAATTCAATCTATACTAATATATAAAGCTGAAGAGTTTGTTATTGTTTGAACGCGCTAATCTCAGGAACTATTGGACCGATTTAAAAAATTCTTGGAGTTTAAGATAGTCTATTTATCGAGGAAGGATATAGGCTATATAGCATCACGTTATGAATAGGAGAGGAGCAGCAATAAAAAATATTACGAAAATATTAGGAACGGCAAAATTTAAAGCTTTCCTTGCGTGCGTTGAGTAAACGGTTAAAGTTATTCAAAAATCATGTAATACAAAACTGTCCACACTTAAAGTTCTTTATTATAATAAGTCTGCGACAGTATACGTATAGCTTTTAGGGTCAACCCACTTCAACCATTTCTTTCAAAGTACTGTATTATGGTTTTAATCTTCAACGCTAGCGATTGCTAGTCTTTAATATTTAAATGAGTTAATCTTGTATGTATATTTATATATATATTTTCTGAATCTCGGATAGGGCTCCAACGGTTTTCCTGAAATGTTTCCGGGGGTTTTGGGGG
The DNA here is from genome assembly GCA_029227775.1 of Morpho helenor. Classification (NCBI taxonomy): domain Eukaryota; kingdom Metazoa; phylum Arthropoda; class Insecta; order Lepidoptera; family Nymphalidae; genus Morpho; species Morpho helenor. Next base: position 41,133,910 of record JARGCU010000028.1, on the reverse strand, counting down.
AGGAAAATAGCTTTAGGTTTTATTTTAAAAATCCCTGTTTCTAGGCACTAAAAAAAACCTGTTAGGAATAGTAAGTAAATGATTTTTTTTTGGTGTTATATGTAAAGTTATGACAGCCTAACGGTAACGCGGGTCTGGCCGGCGCTTTTATCTTTTTTTTGCATTCTTTATATCTTTTAAAAATGACCGGGCAAGGCCCGATGACCCAGGTATTAATATTTATATGAGGTAATAGATACATACGCTTTCTGCTTCCAGCTTCTCCTGCAGGATATCATTTATCGTCTTCTCTTTCTCTTCTAATGTCTCCGCATTCTCTTTCACGACATTGTCGCTAAAAATTCAATTAATTCTTACTTATACGACGCTAATGTAAAAGATACAAATCAAGTTAAAATAGCTTTTAACAAAATTCCATGTCCCCACTGTTAACCGTTGAGCAGTTCCCTAGTCTGGAGCCAATCCTGACATCAGGATATCAGGTATGTATCATCTCAATCGGAGACCGGGAAGTGGGGCAAATTTAACTAGCAAGATTACACCTTAACATACATACAATGCAAGTTGAATAAATGCATTTAATCATCATGTTCAACGGAAACAACACGTCACAGTGTTGCCACCATTTTAATAAAAAAGGGCGCGAAACTCTTGTTTCATGACTGTGTTGCTATTAAATACAAAGCGGAAGTCATTGGCGACAACATCCACAACACACGATCTTGTGCCGCTTGGATCCACCTCTCCACGATTTTAGAGGTCGTCAGTCCACTTGAGACCCCATAACCCATCGGTTCTCCACTGTATGTGCCCATCGCCACTTCAGCTTCATCACGCTGACCTGTATAGATGTCTTTGATTCTTCTACGGATCTCCTCATTGATCACCTGAAGATACCCCGAGCCCCCATTTCTTTAAACGATGTACGTCCACTGCTGGACATAAGTCTCTTCACGGGATCTCCACACCACACGATCTTGTGCCGCTTGGATCCACTTCCCCACGACCTTAGAGGTCAGTACACCTCGAAGGAGGTCTACCGACGCTGCGTTTGCTAATGCGAGACCATTTCAACACCTTGAGACCCCAACGCTAGTCGTCTATTAGCGTTAGATGCCCGAGAAAACCATGTATTCCGATGAATAGTAATTTATCACACGCGTTTCGGTGAAGAAACATCGTGAGGAAACCTGCATATCTCTATATAATTCTGGTGATATGTGTAACCTACCAATCATTGGAGCAGCGTGGTAGGACTTAGCTCCAATAGGAGAGAAGAGATCTTTGCCCATCACTGTGATAGTAACAAAAAATTGCTACTGCTTTACAGGCTTGTCTATGGCCTACTAAAGTATAACTTTACGACTCTATTACCCATATATAGACGTATGGTAATTTTCATTCAATACCATTCCTTTTCTTTAACAATAGAGAGAAGGGAGCTATGCCCAGCAGTGGGATATTAATAGGCCGTCACTTTAAACAGTAAGCGGTTATGATGTCACGACTAAAAATATACAGTAAGCAAAAGCTGCACAACTCTCTCCCCCTCTTTATGGGTACCGGCTTGCACGTAGGGGTAGTGATACGTAAAAAAACGGTAAAACCCTCTACAAAAATGCCCTGTAGTGCGATAGTAACAGTCCGTTACTTTACCAAACCACACATCTGCGATAAACTATATCTCCACGTTACCCTCAACTCACCTCGCTTCATCAATTGCATCCCCTTTAGATTCGTTATCCTGGTCTTTTATCTTCTCAGTCTTCTCCGAATCAGCGTTGAGTACCTGATAAAAGAGATATAGTTAAAGTTTAAAGTTCCCACTTCTCTATTTGTATGGACTTAAACTGAAAATCATAACCAAACGAGTGTTAAATATGAATGTGGTTGGATATGTGACTAGAAGACGCTGTGAGATGGTTGGATTGTGTGAAGGTACATATAACAGGAGTTAAAGCTGTGACGGCCTAGCGGTGCGACCATTTGAATTTCTAGAGACGATCATGGGTTCAAACCCGGGCAGACACCAATGAGTTTTTCTATTAAAACTTATGTGTCTAATTGATAATTGCAATTTATCACACGCTTTTCGGTGAAGGAAAACATCGCGAGGAAACCTGCATATCTCTGGAGAATCCTAGGGATATGTGTAACCTACCAATCCGCATTGGAGCAGCGTGGTAGGTCTTAGCTCCAACCCTTCTCTCCAAAATTGGAGAGGAGGCCTATGCCCAGCAGTGGGATAGTAACAGGCCGTTACTTACATATAACAGGAGCAGCGACAGTGTTGAATGATAGGAGATAATGGAAGAGATAACATGTGCTACACTTAGAGTGGGATAAGAGTAGAAGAATGATAATATAATTATATATTGGCCCGTTTCTCAAATCAAATCATGGGACCAAACGAGTGTTAAATAGAAATGTGAATAGATATGTAACTATCATAAAAACACAACGTAGAAGGAAATCATGGTTACGAAACATCCGGGAGTAGACAGGTATCAAGAGCGCTTCCGAACTCTTCCGTCTGGCCACGCAAAGGAGGGCGTATGCAGAGCTGACTGCCAACCTCCACTAGTTGGAGAGGCACCAAAAGAAGAAGATAAAAACACATGGAGCATGTTTTTACGTAACCTGTATGTATCAGGCATGAAAACTTATTGTCCACTCTACATTTAGCATTATCTCTTTATATTTAAATGAGTTAATCTTGTATATATATATATTTTCTGAATCTCGGAAACGGTTCCAACGATTTTCCCGAAATTCAGCATGTAGGAGGCTTTGGGGGAGAAAAATTGATCTAGCTAGGTTTTATGTAAAAAAAATATTGTTGTATCCCGTTTTTGGGCATTAAAAAACACTAACATTTATATTGAATTGAATTTTCGCCATTAGCTGTCAAGTCGACGTAGCTTATTCGAGTAACGGGCAGCCTCGAGAAATGTGAGTGCCAAGGATCGATCCCAACTAAATAATTGTTTTTTTTTTGAGTCTTTTTTTGTAAAAAATTACCGAGCGAAGCTCGGTCACCCAGATATTATATATTTTCTATTTTAGTGAATTACAGCAAAATTATTTTATTATTACTTTCGTATTATGGATCCCCGCAAAGTACCGCCTAATTCTATAAATTATCCTATATTTATGGACAAACCTCAGCCAGGCTCAATCCAAATTCCAGAGGGGGCCACTGGAATCCAGGGCAGGTACCGCGTCTATCCTGGGGATGCTAAGCCTCTACGTGATCAATGAGGAGATCCGTAGAAAAACCAGAGTCACCGACATAGGTCAGCGTGTCCAAGCTGAAGTGATGGACGGCACATAGTGCGAAAAACTGATGGCCGTTTGGGTTTTAAGGTATTGGAATGGTGACAGACCCCCTACGAGATGGATTGACCTCAAAGGTCGCTATAGCCGCTGGATCCAAACGGCACAAGATCGTGTGCTGTGGAGATCCCGTGAAGAGACCTATGTCCAGCAGTGGACGTACATCGGTTCAAGAAGAAGATGCTCGGGGTATTTTCGAGTGATCAATGAGGAGATCCGTAGAAGAATCAAAGACTATACAGGTCAGCGTGATGAAGCTGAAGTGGCGATGGGCACATATAGTGGAGAACCGATGGGTTATGGGGTCTCAAGTAGACTGACGACCTCTAAAATCGTGGGGAGGTGGATCCAAGCGGCACAAGATCGTGTGTTGTGGATGTTGTCGCCAATGACTTCCGCTTTGTATTTTATAGCAACACAGTCATGAAACAAGAGTTTCGCATCCTTTTTTATTAAAATGGTTGCAACACTGTGCTGTTGTTGTTTCCGGTGGAGTCTTCCTATTAATAAAACGTGTCAGTTGCATTCAGTCTTTGTTCGTTATTCAAGAGAAGTGTATCTCGCAGCGGGAATTGTGGTATTTCTGTTATATAGTTATTTTGTCCAATATATTTATAGACAAACCTCAGCCAGGCTCCATCCAAAGTCCAGAGGAGGCCACTGGAATCCAGGGCAGCTGCCGTCGTCTATCCTGGGGATGCCGAGCCCGACGTCGATGGCCACTGCGCGTCGGATCTCATCGGCTATCAGCAGAGCGTTGATCCTGTAAAAGAAATATACCGGGATCAGTCGAATCGAATCTAATTTATGGAATTAACGAAGTCGCGTGTAAGTGTTATATTTTATCATCACATCATCATTCTGCCCTTATCCCACTCTAAGTGAGGTCGGCACAACATGTTATAAACATGTTGTCACATGATTTGGCTACGTATTTTATGACTGGCAGCCTGCCTTACATACCTAAGTCGAGCCGTTAACTATTAAAGTTTTTAATTGGATTAAATGGCTGTTACCTGTACAATAAGAAGTTGTGATGGCCTAGCGGTGCGACCGTGTGAATCTCTAGAGACGATCACGGGTTCAAACCCGGGCAGACACCAATGAGTTTTTCTATTAAAACTTATGTGTCTAATTGATAATTGAAATTTATCACACGCTTTTCGGCGAAGGAAAACATCGTGAGGAAACCTGCATATCTCTATATAATTCTGGTGATATGTGTAACCTACGAATCCGCATTGGAGCAGCGTGGTAGGCCTTAGCTCCAATCCTTCTCTCCAAAAACAGAGAGAAGAGGCCTGTTCTCAGCAGTGGGATAGTAACAGGCCGTTACTTACTTACTTACTTACCTGTACAACACACAAGGCAGGGCGACCGTCGCGAACCACAGCGGCGCGGCGAACGGGTGCACCCGACATAGCTCGGGCACCAGGATCTGCTTCTGGTCCAGCCGGTCCCTCTTGGCGCGACGGGTGCGCTCCGACGACACGGGCAGGGTGACACCCTTGCGATTGACATACCTGGAAGCGAATTATTATTATCACTACATAGTATGAAACAAAGTCGCTTTCCCTGTCTGTCCCTATATCCCTATGTGTGCTTTAATCTTCAAAAATACGCAACAGATTTTTGAGACAGATTGAAGAGGAACATTTATATGCATAATAACATTCAATATCTTCATCCTCCTGCCCTTATCCCACTCTAACTAACATGTGCCGACACCAAACATGTTGTAACATGATTTGGCTACGTATTTTACATTTTTCTTTACGTATTTTGTGGGTTATCCATAAGTGATAGACATATACTATCGCGGACTTTTCTGTAGACCTTTTCAAGGTGTACAAATACTTAGTACATTATTTTATTTATTATTATTTTCATTTCTTACCGAGGTGTCGTAAAAGGCGACTAAGGTAAGTCGACCCGCCGTGTGGTATCCGGCTAAGTAGAATAGACCACCCTCCTTCATACCGAGGTGTCGTAAAAGGCGACAAACGTGAGTTAACATCAGGCAGGCGGCCAAATCATGTGACAGTCTGTTTATAGCATGTTGTGCCGACTCCACTTAGAGTAGAATAAGGTCAGGGAAATGATGAAAATAAATAGTTTATTTGTGTATAACTAAATTCCAGTACCTCGGGGTCAGTAGGTTCAATCTCGCGCTGGTGTGGTCCACGTCCAGCAGTGGCTGCGAACTCTGCGTTAGCTCTGCGCCGTACTGGAAAATAATAAAAAAACAATAGAAAACAATATCTTCAATATTTAAATGAGTTTGTTGTATCCAAATGAAAGTCTATTTAGTAACGTATTTTACAAAAGTAATAATAAAATTATTTTGCTATAATCCGCGAAGAAGTAAAATTGAAAATATATCTCCTGATGATGCTTCGGTTCCGGGGCGAAACGATTGTTGAGTTTGTGATAGTGAACGGATATAGTGCTTGTGTATCGTGGTGGCGGTGGTGGAGGTTTGTGCGTGTGTTTTTACGAATCCTGCATGTATCAGGTATGATAACCGATTGTCCACTCTACATTTAGCATTATACATATTTTCTATTTTACTTCATCGCGGATTATAGCAAAATATTTTTATTATTTCTATTATATTATAGATCAACGCAAAGTAACGCCTTATTCTATAAATAGCGTATTTTAATTTTATTTTCGAAACACTTTACAATCAATTTAGACGCGCCCTACAACGTCAAAAGAGAGAGAGAGACAGCGCAGGTGTGGAAGCGAGACCGCTATATCAAACATTCCAGTTCTCACAGAGTTAATCTTGTATGTATATATATATATTTTCAAAAACGCCGTGTGGTATCCGGCTGAATAGAATAGTACCACCCTCTTTTCTTACCGAGGTGTCGTAAAAGGCGACTAAGGTAAGTCGACCCGCCGTGTGGTATCCGGCTGAATAGAATAGACCACCCTCATTTCTTACCGAGGTGTCGTAAAAGGCGACTAAGGTAAGTTGACTCACCGTGTGGTATCCGGTTAAGTAGAATAGACCACCCTCTTTCTTACCGAGGTGTCGTAAAATATGACAGAGGTAAGTTGGCGTCAGGCAGGCGGCCGGTCGTAAAAACGCAGCCAAATCATGTGACAGCATGTTTATAATATGTTGTGCCGACCCCATTTAGAGTGGGATAAGGGCAGGAAGATGATGATGATATATATTTTCAAAATCTCGGAAACGGCTCCAACGATTTCCCTAAAATTCATCATGTAGGGGGTTTTGGGGGAGAAAAATCGATCCTGTTAAGTTTTATTTAAAAAAAAATGTTGTTTTATCACTGTTTTCAATATAATCACAATTTTTCGCTGTCAAACGTAAAGCCATAGTTCATTTGGGGAACGGGCGGTCTAGAGAGGTGAAAATACCTAGGATCGAGCCCCACCTGCCCTATTATTTTTTAATATTTTCTTTTCATTTTTTTTAATTTTTTTTTTACATCATTTAAAAATTACCCCGTATTCATAGACAAGTAAAAGTGTTTACTTGAGTAAAAGTAACTACTTCAGGAACAATTTTTATTTCATAATGGAGTAATTGTGTTAGTTAAGAAATGTAAAAAGACGCAATTTTTGTTTTACTGCTCATGAACACAACGCTACGAAATGGTATTGCCAATCCAATAGCTGCTCAAGAACGGGCCAATACATATGACTTTACTTAGACAAGTAACGGTCATTACATGATTATGACATAGGATTTTAGATTTAAGAATTCTTACGTCAAGATGTGATGGCCCAGCGGTGCGACCGTGTGAATCTCTAGAGACGATCACGGGTTCAAACCCGGGCAGACACCAATGAGTTTTCTCTTAAAAAACTTATGTGTCTAAATGATAATTGCAATTTATCACACGCTTTCCGGTGAAGGAAAACATCGTGAGGAAACCTGCATATCTCTAGAGAATTCTGGTGATATGTGTAACCTACCAATCCGCATTGGAGCAGCGTGGTAGGTCTTAGCTCCAATCCTTCTCTCCAAAAATGGAGAGAAGAGGCCTATTCTCAGCAGTGGGATAGTAACAGGCCGTTACTTACTTTTTTTTTTTACGTCAAGATGTGACTTAGTTAAGCAACTACTTAAGAAAAAGTAATTACTCAATTATGAATACGGGTGTTAAATATTAACCGCCCGGATTTTTTTGACCGTTTGTGCCTTCAGTGTTATTTTGAGTATAGTCTCAACTGCACGGCATAGATGGCGCTGTAGCGTATTGTACCGCGCTATAGAGTGTGCGTTTTGTTTAGCATATATATCAGTAAATAGTTTTATATGTATGTTGTCTAAAACCTTATTAAACAGTGAAATATTTTTGGGACGGACACCCTTACAGGCGTCCACAAAATACAAATTAGGGTTGTGACTTTGAATATCTATGTATTATACGACCGGCCGTCTGCTAGGGATGTGGATAGGACTTGGAGTAGAAAAAGTGGATTATTAAAAAATCGATTTTTAACAATCGATTATTATGTTACGAAATAATCGATTTTTTCCGAGTATTCTAAAAGTTGTCTCTTTTAATATTAATAATTAATAACAATAAAGGCTAATTAAAGTGGACAAGTACCAAGAAATAGTATCAGATGCGCCGTTTCTTAAATTGGATTAAAATGTGTAGTTTGGCTAAATTGGTTTCATCCAACAATGCATATCTAATCTTAAAAATCAACAAAAAGAGATACCAAAAATAATCGATTAAAAAAAAAATCGTTTTTTGGTGAAAAAATAATCGATTATTAAAAATCGATTATTTTTCAACATCGCTTATTAGGGATGCGACTTTTAATTAATTGCTATATATTTTATGACCGGCCGTCTGCCTGTCGACATCATCTTACCTTAGTCGTATTTTACGACATTTCGATAAGAAAAAGGTTGGTATATTCGCAATATGGTAAATTCGTAAAGGTTACTTAATCGCATACCACACAGCGGGTCGACTTACCTTTGTCGCCTTTTACGACACCTCGATAAACTCTTTATAATATTATATAGACAATATACGTATATAATAGACAAAGTAGGAACCGACATAATCTTGCGGCCCCTGCTTTGCACATTGAAAAAGTACGTAAGTCGTTTGTGGGTTTTGGAATTAATTGTAAAAATAAAATTCATAGGGGAAAATGTAAAAATAAATAAGTAAATATGAATTTAGATATTCCAAAGATAGCAGGAAATCTTCTTGGTAATATTATCCAATTAAGTACCTTAAATAAATAGTTGATTTAATATAGATCAATATGGCCGTTTACAACGTGTCCCGCGAGGAGGCCGCGCTTCGCCCTATAGCACTTCGAATTTACCAGCTATATGTCGCTCTTTCAAGAGTTTGTTTAATGACAAGAAAGCTGTGAGTGTTGTATATAAATACATTGTGTAATTAATTGTAAAAAAATACATAGGGAAAAATGTTAAATGTAAATAATATGTAGTATATGAATTTAGATATTCCAAAGATAGCAGGAAATCTTCTTGGTATAGGGAGAGGGGAATTGTTTTTCTCCAAATTTAACGCTTGCGGGCCACGGGCAGTAATGAATAAATCAAAACTACTGGATCGATTTTAATCATTTTTTGACGTGTCAACGTCTTAAATTAGGTTGCGGCTTGGAGTCACTCATGAAAAAGTGTAACGCCCGCTCACGTCTGTTACGATGAGTCACCGAACCAAAGAGAGGCCCGCCGGACTGGCGAATGCCTTGCGTCTCTCTCCCACTCCAATCCGTCACATTTAAAAAGACGTTGTCACGTAAAATCTTTGCCCGTAAAACCGACTTTACAGGCAACCGTTCTTTTACACTTTTACGTGACATGGGACATATATTTTATACCCGTGCAAAGCAGGGGCAGGCCGCTGGTATTAATATATATTAGTCTTTCGAACTTATATGCTGTGATGGCCTAGCGGTGCGACCGTGTGAATCTCTAGAGACGATCATGGGTTCAAACCCGGGCAGGCACCAATGAGTTTTTCTATTAAAACTTATGTGTCTAATTGATAATTGCAATTTATCACACGCTTTTCGGTGAAGGAAAACATCGTGAGGAAACCTGCATATCTCTAGAGAATTCTAGGGATATGTGTAACCTACCAATCCGCATTGGAGCAGCGTGGTAGGTCTTAGCTCCAACCCTTCTCTCCAAAAATGGAGAGAGGAGGCCTATGCCCAGCAGTGGGATAGTAACAGACCGTTACTTACTTACTTAGTCTTTCGAACTTACCTTAGCGCGATAATACGACCGGAAGCTGTCGTGCTGAGCGGATGGAAACGCTGAATCCGGGGAGAGTTTCCAGCATATCTCTGCCACTAGGAAAAACTGGAAGCGAATAAAAACATTCTATATAGAATACAAATTCAGCTAAAAGTCGTTTTCGTGTTTAAATTAGGGATGTGACTTAAAAATAATCGATTTTTTAAAAATCGATTTAATCGTATCAAAATAATAGATTTTTTCCTTAATAATAATCGATTTTTAAAAATCGATTATATTGTCAAAATAATTCCATTTTTTCCAGACTATTTGATAAGTAGCCTTTTTTAATATTAATAATTTATTAGAATAAAGACTAACTAAAGTGGACAACTACTAAGAAGTAATATCAGATGCGCTGTTTGTGAAATTATATTAAAATGTGTAGTTTGGCTAAATTCGTTTCATTCAAGAATGCATATGTAATCGCAAAAATCATGAAAAAGAGTAAAAAAAGAAAAGGGGGATATCTAATATAATCGATTTTCAAAAAATTGATTTTTGATAAAATAATCGATTATTTTGAAAAAATATTAATTTTATTATTATATTTATTAAATAATTTTAGGCTTAAACTGCTTTATCTGAAAGTGATTGGACCTACATCATAAACTAAATGGCTTAACTTGCTTTAACCATACAAAAACCATTCGAACTGACCTGAGGTTGATCTTGGTTTCTGTACCACGGAGTAACCACCGCCTCCTTGTACTTCTCAGGGTCGAAGGTGAACACCTCCCCATCCTTCAGCAAGGGGTTGTCCATCTTCACTTTGCCATCCTAGGACCAAAAACAGGCACTAATATTGCAATAATTTAGGCATTAATATGGTTGCAATAATTACAATTAGCGGCCTGTTACTATCCCACTGCTGGGAATAGTCTCTCTTCTATCCGTTTTTGGAGAGAAGGGTTGGAGCTAAGACCTACCACGCTGCTCCAATGCGGATTGGTAGGTTACACATATCTCCAGAATTCTCTAGAGATATGCAGGTTTCCTCACGATGTTTTCCTTCACCGAAAAGCGTGTGATAAATTGCAATTATCAATTAGACACATAAGTTTTAACAGAAAAACTCATTGGTGTCTGCCTGGGTTTGAACCCGTGCCCTCCTCGAAAGAGTCTCACGGTGTTACCGCTGGGCTACCACAGTATGCGCAACGGCCGAATGCCAGATGTCAACTCACCTTTCTCACTTTTTACGACACCTCGGTAAGAAATTAGGGTGGTCTATTCTACTCAGCCAGATACCACACGACTAGTCAACTTACATTAGTCTCCTTTTGCGACACCTCGGTAACAAATGAGGTTCGTCAATTCTACTCAGCCAGATACCACACGGCGGGTCGACTTACCTTAGTCGTATTTTACGACACCTCGGTAAGAAATGAGGGGGGGTCTATTCTACTTAGCCGGATAAAACATATCTTACTGTCATTCTCACATAAAAAAAACAGTTAATTCAGCAAAGTATTTTAGCCTCAGTAATATAAAATTATTGGTTGAGAAAAAGAAGAATACCTTCTCTTTCTCTTTCTTCTTTTCCTCTTGCACCCATATGATAGGTTTCTCTATCTCCAAATTCTTCTGCTCTTCGGTATGTTTGTATATCAGCTCGAGGAAGGACCAGTCCACGTCTGTCCAAGATGTACCATCGCTTCTTGCCTCTGGAATTAAAAGAGTTAAGAGTGAAAAAAAACAACCCAAGAGACACACAAACAAAGTTTGTGTGTGTTATGAGTCTTAAGTTACTTGAAATAAATAAATAAAAAAAAAAAAAAAAGAAGGCTCAAAGTTGCTCAACGGGAGATGGAGCGAGCTATGCTGGCGCGTTGGCACAATGGGTAGTGACCTTGCCTTCAGCTCCGCGGGTCACGGGTTCGATTCCCTACGAGGGCCAACATTTTCTATAAATGAATTTGTTGGTCTTTGAGCCTGGTGTATATTTGTATTTAAGTATTTATAAGTATATATTCACCAGTTATCTGTCTACCATAACACAAGTATTAAATCACTTAGTTTGGGGACGGACGACCGTGTGTGTGAGTGTCCCATATATTTATTTATTTATGCTCGGAGTATCTCTACGTGGTTAATGAGGAGGTCCGTAGAAGAACCAAAGGCAAAAAATAAAAATTTCTAAATGTCTCTTCACAGACAGCATGGGCTTTTACGGACTGCCAAGCTGTTGTGGATTCAACTGATGCGGAAATAGAGAAGAACCCAACCAAAGATACGGCTGAAGGGATGATCAGAGAAATCTTAGTTGCCAGTGATGTCATACGAATCCACAACATGGTCGCTGAGTATGGGCCACGTGAGGAGGCTCGGAGACACTCAGCGTGCGATGGAGCGAGCTATGGTCGGAGTATCTCTACGTGATCAATGTCGATCCGTGGATATGTGACTAGAGGGAGGTTGTGAGATGGTTGGACTGTGTGAAGTATGACATATAAAAAGAGTAGCATCAGAGTTGAATGATAGGAGAGAGTGGAAGATAGATATTTTTTTACCAGGAAAAACCCCTTATGGGTACAGTCGCCCGACGGGGACAGGCGACGGTTATGTCGGACTCGCACCGACTAAAATAACCTGTGTGCTCCACGCTGCTGGTGGCGGGGATAGGGTACCTATGGAGACATTACCCCCATTCCCGCCAGCAGCAGCTCTGTACCCCGGAGAGCGCCACCTCCAGGTCGGGGCCTCTCTAAACAGTGGCCCCTCCCTCCGCTAATCGATGCATCGGGAGCACCAGATGCATCGACCGCCTCGGGGACCTAACTCCAGCGAGCGTCCGATAAACCCCGTTCGGACCGCTCGGAGGTCCCCGTTACGGCGGCATGCGACGGGCTTCGGCGAGTCGTCTGCGCCCCGCTCGCCTGCGGTGGATCGGATCCAAGGACTCGACTTCCCGGATCCGCTCCGCCGCCTCCTTCCGCGAGATAACGTCCTCGCAGAAGGCCATCGCTGCCCACGATTCCTCCCTGTCCACCATGGCACGAACCACGGTGGGCAGGGAGAGATCGTGCCCCACCTGTAAACCAAATCATGTAACACCATGTTTAGAGTTTACTACCACTTAGAGTAGGGAAGGGGGGCAAGGGTAAGAGAATAATGATTGATTGATAAATTCATATATTACTTTTGATGGTGGGCACCACGTAGTAGTTGTTGTAGACGGTGCCTTCGGTCTGCAGCCGCATGCCGCGGCGGCGCACGCGCAGCACGTCCGTGAACACGAACCGCATGAACCTGCGAACGGGACGCACGCACGTGAGATATGCGAACTACCTTCCAACACAATAGTTAATACGATTTCAAGCCTTTCTCAACCGATGGACGTTCAGTGCTGGACATAGGTCACTAAAAGGATCTCAACACCAGCGATGTGAAAAATAATCTATTTTTAAAATCATCGATTATTTCAATAATTCTCTTTTTCTTTTTTACTCTTTTTCTTGTTTTTTAAGATTTAAATTGGTTTCATCCTACAATGCATATATAATGCATTGTTGGATGAAACCAATTTCACCTAACTACACATTTGAATCCAATTTCTTGGTTTTTGTTTGTTTTTCATAGAGCGTTAAAAGACATTTTTTAAGAATATTATCATTAATTTTTTCAGACCCAATAATAAATTTATGAAAGAGTTAGCGTTCAATATTTTATTAAAAGGTTATTAAATAAACTTTCACGTGACATATGTTTTGAAGTAATATAACACTTATAATAGGAAATATTTATTCATGAATGTAAAAATACAGGGGTGGCTCCATTTATTTGCCTCCCAAGTGTATATCTGTATATATTTACCAGTTGTCTGTCACACAATCATTAAGTTACATTGGGGGCAGACGACCATGTGTATAATTGCTCCACACGCACCCACGCACCCACGCACGCACGCACGCACGCACACACACCCTGCCCTATTATTTTTTCATTTTTCTTTTCAATATTTTTTTTAATTTTAATTATTTTAACATCGTTTTAAAAATTACTTAGCAAGACTTGGTTACCCAGGCTTTATATATAAGCACATTTCTTACACTTAACTTAAACCTTTCTGTAGACTGGTCTAGTATATTTACAATATCTGTTACATCTTACCTCCTAATGAGCTTGGCTCTTCGCGGAGATATCCTCACGTCAGCTTCCAAAGCGGGCTCCACGGAGACCCTTACTTCTCCTGACCTCGTGTACACTGGGAAGGCAGGTATCTGAAGCCTGAAACAGGGAGTCAGTGTAATGGACTGTTACTGTCCCACAACTGGGCATAAGCCTCGTTTTTGTAGAGAAGGGTTGTAGCTAAGACCTACCACGCTACTCCAATGATTGGTAGGTTACACGTATCACCGGAATTATATAGAGATGTACAGGTTTAATTAACGAAAAAACGTGTGATAAATAACAAGTACTACTTTACATAACAAGCATCACGTTACAAAACAATCAGCACGTAATGAAACAAGCACCAGTCAACAGAACTAGCACCTCTAAAAACAAGCACCACTTAATAAATAATAAATAAATAAATATATAGGACACTTACACACACGGTCGTCCGTCATCAAAGTAAGTAACTTAATACTTGTGTTATAGGTGACAGAAAACTGGTAAATATATACTTATATAATTTTAAATACATACTTAAATACAAATATACACCCAGGCTCGAAGATCCAACAAATTTTTGTTAGAAAATGTTGAACTCGGTGGGAATCGAACCCACGACCCGCGAAACTGAAAGCAGGGTCACTACCGACTGCGCCAACGAGCCAGTCAAACAAATAAGAACACCATTAAACTAGGCAAGCACTACTGCACAAAACCAGTAACACTTAACGAAACAAGCAGAACAGTCTCAAACAAGCACCAGTTAAAGAATCAAGCAGTACTTTACGAAACCAGCAACACTAAACGAAACAAGCAGAACAGTATTAAACAACAACCAATTTTTGAAACAAACACCACTATACAAAACAAGCATCACTCGACAAAACAAGCACTACTTTACAAATCAAACACCACCATACAAAAGAAGCAACACTCAACAAAAAAAAAAACACGACCATACAAAACAAGCATCATTCGATGAAACAAGCACTATTTTACGAAACAAGCACCACTGTGCAAAAAATGTAGAACAGTATCAAACAAGAACCATGTTGCAGAACATGAACAACCGTACCAAAAAAGCACCAAATTACAAAACAAGCACAACTTAACAAAACAAGCACCACCGTACAAAACAAGCACCAACATACATAATAACCATCACTCAACAAAACAAGCATCACTCGAAGAAACAAGCACTATTTTACAAAACAAGCACCACCATACAAAACAAGCATTACTCGACGAAACAAGCACTACTTTACAAAACAAGCACCACCATACAAAACAAATACAACCTTACAAAACAAGCACCACAGTACAAGACAAGCACTCACTGCGTGGGCTCTCTCCTCGCCATCAGCACACCGATGGCTTGCGTCGCATGTTGCGGCGCGTGCAGACGTCTGCCCCTTGTGTTGTAGCGCTCGGGCAGCGCACACCACAGCCGGGAGACTATCGCGTACAACATGTTGTGACTGGAAGCTGCACCAACAGAGCACTGACTTTTATATAAGTAAGGTAAGTTGACGTTAGGCAGACGGCCGGTCATAAAATACGTGGCCAAATCATGTGACATGTTTATAACATGTTTTGCCGCGCTTACCCCACTAAAGAGTGGAATAAGGGCAGGAAAATGATGATGATAGTACCTTTATACTAGCTTTCGCCAGCGGATCCACTCGCGTGAAAATATTAAAACCGTAATACACAATTATGATAATCATAAAAGTGGTTACATTGGGTTAACCCTAAAAGCCAGGCATATGCTGTCGCGGACTTTTATTTAGAACTTTTAGAGGAGAACAATTTTGTAGTACATGATTTTTTAATAACTTTCACCGTTTACTCAGCGCACGCAGGAAAGCTTTAAATTTTGCCGTTTTCGTACTATTTATTATTGCTGCTCCTCTCCTATTTATCGTAGTGTGATGTTATGTATTTTGTTTGTTTGTAATCTCTTTGTTACATTTATTAATATTAACTGGGTGAACGAGCCTTGCATAGTAATATTTTAAAGGAGAAAAAGAAAAAAAAAGGCAAATAAAAAAGTAGGCAAATGCCGGTATGGTATGGCATGGTGGTGGTATAGTTGGTGGTAGTTTATCCCGAATTGAAATTTTGAACATAAAAGTAGTTATCTTGAATTAATTATAAGAGATTTTGTAATAACTCTCACCGTTTACTTAGCGAACGCAAGGACGTTAAAAAATTTGCCGTCTTATTTTTTATTGCTGCTCCTCTCCTATTCATCTTATCGTGATGTTATATAGCCTATAGCCTTCCTCGATAAATGGACTATCTTACACTGAAAGAATTTTTCAAATCGGTCCAGTAGTTCCTGAGATTAGCATGTTCAAACAAACAAACTCTTCAGCTTTATATATTAGTATAGATCACTCTTATCCCTGTAAGCTGTGATGGCCTAGCGGTGCGACCGTGTGAATCTCTAGAGACGATCATGGGTTCAAACCCGGGCAGACACCAATGAGTTTTTCTATTAAAACTTATGTGTCTAATTGATAATTGCAATTTATCACACGCTTTTCGGTGAAGGAAAACATCGTGAGGAAACCTGCATATCTCTAGAGAATTCTGGAGATATGTGTAACCTACCAATCATTGGAGCAGCGTGGTAGGTCTTAGCTCCAACCCTTCTCTCCAATAACGGAGAGAAGAGGCCTATGCCCAGCAGTGGGATAGTAACAGGCCGCTTCTTACTTTTTTTTTTACTCTTATCCCACTCTCAATGGGATCAGCATAACATGTTATAAACGCGATATTAAACATAGCTAGGTATTATTATTTGGGTGTATATTTGTATTTAAGTATGTATTTAAAAAATATATAAGTATATATTCACCAGTTGTCTGTCCATAACACAAGTATTAAGTTACTTACTTTGGGGACGGACGACCGTGTGTGTAAGTGTCCCATATATTTATATTTTACGACTGGCCGCCTGCCTGGCGTTAGCTTACATTAATCGTCTTTTACGACACCAACTTTACGAAAGTAATAAGAGAAGATAAGAGATTAATTTGAGTAGAGTAGGAAAAGAGTACTAAGATTTTTGACTGGCCCGTTGGAGCAGTGGGTAGTGACCCTGCCTTCAACTCTGCGGGTCGCGGGTTCGATTCCCGCCGAGGGCTAACATTTTCTATTAATGAATTTGTTGGTCTTTGAGCCTGGGTGTATATTTGTATTTAAAAAATATATAAGTATATATTCACCAGTTGTCTGTCATAACACAAGTATTAAGTTACTTACTTTAGGGACAGACGACCGTGTGTGTAAGTGTCCCATATATTTATATTTATTTATATTTATTTATACTAAACATACCTTTAGCCGTATCTTGGGTTGGGTTGTTCTCTATTTCCTCATCAGTTGAATCCACAACTGCTTGGCAATCCGTGAAAGCCCACGCTGTCTGTAAAGAGACAATGGTTATTTCAAGTAATTCGTCCAATTAATGAATCTATCATCTATACTAATATATAAAGCTGAAGAGTTTGTTTGAACGCGCTAATCTCAGGAACTAATGGACCGATTTGAGAAATTCTTTATGTGTAAGATAGTCCATTTATCGAGGAAGGCTATAGGCTATATAACATCACGATATGAATAGGAGAGGAGCAGCAATAAAAAATATTACGAAAACGGCAAAATTTAAATCTTTCGTTGCGCTGAGTAAACGGTAAGAGTTATTCAAAAATCATGTATTAACAAATTTTTCCTCTAAAAGTTCTAAATAAAAGTCCGCAAAAGCATATGTCTATAGTCAGTCAGTTTTTAACCACGGTGGATGCAACTCTGCCGAAACGTCGAACTTTATACTAAGGTAACTCGAGGTTATTGCGACGTGACCCGTTTATTTATATATTCCTGTCCTTATCCCACTCTAAGTGGGGTCGGCACAACATGTTTTTCTCTTCCATTCTGTCCTATCTTTCGTCAACTCTGGCGCCACTCCTTTTATATGCATATCATACTTCACACAATCCAACCATCTCTTTTTAGGCCTCGCTCTAGGCACATATCCATCCACATTCAAATTTAACACACGTTTGGTCATGATTTTCATTCCTCCTCATTACATGTCCATACCATCTCAGTCTTGCACTTCTCATCGTTTCTATTTGTTTGTTTATATATTAACTTTGTTTAAATGTCTAACTTTTAATGTTAACCCACTTTAACCATTTTTATGGTTATCAAAAGACTATGGTTATATTATGGTATTATGTTAATAAGCTGTGGTAGCCCAGCGGTAACACCGTGCGACTCTTTCTTTGAACCGGTGGTTCAAACCCGGGCAGACACCAATGAGTTTTTCTGTTAAAACTTATGTGTCTAATTGATGATTGCAATTTATCACACGCTTTCCGGTGAATGAAAACATCGTGAGGAAACCTGCATATATCTAGAGAATTCTGGTGATATGTGTAACCTACCAATCATTGGAGCAGTGTGGTAGGTCTTAGCTCCAAACCTTCTCTCCAAAAATGGAGAGAAGAGGCTTATTCTCAGCAGTGGGATAGTAACAGGCCGCTACTTACTTTGCTTACTTGTTTAATACTTTAATATTATGGTTTTAATCTAGTCAGTCATACGTTTGAGATCTGCGACTGTTCTAATGTTGGTTGGGTAGCTCAGTCCCTACAATAATTGTTCTGAACACGTACCCGTTTAAAGTAGTACTGTCTACGTTTGGTGGTGCCCGGACGAGCGCAATCCCCGCTATCTGGTTCAGAACATGTCACCGTGCTCTCCAATTCTGCTGCCTTGAAGTTCTCCTTGCCTGAAAGTTACAAATGTCCATACTTATATTATAGCCCTGAATAGAACATGTACCTGATTGACCGAGACTTGTTAGGTAATTGTTTAAAAGATATAAAAAAATGGTGACATGTGGTAATCGATCCCAGGTTTTGACATCATCATGAGATCAGGTAGATTCAATTCTACATTTTAGCATTTTTTCATTCAAAAAACATCAGCATCAGGGATAAAACGACATTTTTTTTAAAACCTAGGTAGATCGATAAGCTATGTCGGTAACTCTGGTTCTTTTACGGATCTCCTCATTTCTGATTTGATCACGTAGAGATACTCCGAGCATAGCTCGCACCGTCGCCTGCTGACTTACTCTGAGCCTTCTTATAAGGCCCATAGTCAGCGACCACATTTGTTTGTTTGGTTACAAATGTATTAATTTTGTTCTCTTTTTACAAATCCTACTTTAGATCCAATATATACAGGGTGAACGATATGAAGTGTTACCTTTTCAAAAGACTGCCATTTTTTAAGTTATAACAAATCTTTTAATACTACAAGGGAGAAAATTATCAAAAATTTCAAATCAATTGACTTTAATTCGATATGACCACCTTTTGCCTTGACTATTGCCTTAAGCCGGTCAAAAATGAGTTACACGCGGCACGAAAGTGATCCTGAGGTATCTTATGCCATTCCCGTTCGATTGCTTTCTTTAGCACATCGATACTGGCATATTTTTTAGTTCTCACTTTGCTCTTCAAAATGGATCATATGGAAAAGTCCATCGGATTCGCGTCTGGGGAATTCGAAAGCCATTGTATGGACGAAATGAAATGTGGAACATGATTTTCTAGCCATTCTTGGTTCACGCGAGCTTTGTGAGTCGGGGCCTGTCTTGTTGAAATGTCTACGGCCTAATACCGAAATGTTTGGGAGCCCACGGGTCCAATACAGCTTCTAAAACATTCTTTCGATAATAGGCAGCATTTAATTTGACACCAGGCCGAATGAAAACGACCGAACAGCGTCCATCAGCGGTCACTGCAGCCCACACTATCACTTGTGATGGGAAATTACTTCAGGTGGCCATTCGATGGCGTAAATTCTCGTTTGTACGTTTGGTCAAGTAAACACGATCGTTTTGAGAATTGATAAATCGCTCAATTGGAAAAAAATTCTCATCAGAAAACACGATGTTTGAAAATTGACACTCCTCGTGCAAGCGCAACAAATGTTTTGCTTTTTCTAGGTAAACTTTTTTTTGCTTCTGTGTAAGATCTTGTGCTTTCTGGAACTTGTAAGGTTTGACTTTTAGCTCATTTTTTGGTATGCGGCGAATGCTATCTTGGAATATTTTTAATTCTTTAGCTATTTGCCGTCCACTTCGACGCGGATTCCGCTCGAGCCGCATCTTCACTTTCCGAACCATTGCACGTGACGTTGCTGTCTTTTTTGGTCCACTACCATAGTGTTTGGCAATGCTGCCAGTATCATTATAACGTTTTATGGTGCGAAATACAAACATTTTATTCATTTTTAGGTGACTGAGCTCACGCAAAATAGCAGGTTGTGATTTTCCAAACAAATATAACGCAATCACACTTTTACATTTGTATGTCGGATATTTTTCGTTCGACTGACAAGGGATGCAAATGCTTTCGGCAGCTTGTGAACAAGACAATGAGTTATCAAAATAGCAAATGTGACGTTGCTGCGATCAAAAATTTGAAAGATATGATTAGTGTGAAGTTGGTAACACTTCATATCGTTCACCCTATATAAATATATTTACTAGATTAAGTTATTTAAACATTAAAGATATGGAGAGCTATCAGGTTTTATGTTAGTGCAACAACACAACCACCAACCCTTCCTATGAGACGACGGTAACCATAAGGCATTTTCCAGGATTTTCAGAATATAAAAAAATCACTATAAAGATAAACACGAGCATAGTTACCTATGGGCATCAGCTGGTTGTCCAGCTCGCCGGACTTGTGCAGGATCCGGCACGCCTGCAAGGCCACCATCCTCCGCGCCAACACCCGGGTCGGCATCGGATGACCCTGAAGAGTCCGGAGAATACAGTTCAGTCGGATGGACCAGAATCAAACTTCTAGCTGAATGAAGCACTAACTTTCAATAGAAATTGCGTATAAAAAGGGACGTAAGAGGAACATGTCCTAGTCTAGTATTGCGAATGGATACGACAATTTCTTCTCATCTCATAGCAGTGAAAAGTCTACTAAGTCGGACAATAGATTTATTTTTGTTAACATAAACGTTTTATTTCTTATCTCACTAACATTCATAATCTGATTTATATACAGATTTTATAACTATTTTTTCTACACCTTATTAATTATTGTTGTCGCCATTGACTTCCGCTTTGTATTTTATAGCAACAGTCATGAAACAAGAGTATCGCGCCCTTTTTTATTGAAATTTTGGCAACACTGTGCCGTTGTTGTTTCAGGTGGAGTCTTCCTATTGATAAAGCGTTTCAGTGACATTCAGTCTTTGTTCGTCATTCAAGAGAAGTGCATCTCGGAACGGAATTGTGGCATTCCTATTATATCGTGTTATTGTATATAGTGTGCGCTTTTATCCTGTATATTTCGTAACTGGTACCAAGTTTAAATCGTACCAATTACATCAACATCGGTCCAACGGTATAGTTATAAAAGCTTTCCATAGAGACAGATTTCGCATTTATAATATTAGTATTGTAAACGGATATTACAAGAGGTCGCTGCTATCGTGCGTGTTACCAGTCAAGCTGATGGATAGCGAACTTACCGCGGCTCCCTGTCACCGAGCGTCCTACGAAATAACCGAGTGCCCGGCGTAATGGGCAATAACAAATGAAGGTTGAGATGACAACGGAATAACAAGCCATCTTGTATGATGTGACGTTTGCATTGGGAGATGTCTTATATTAGTGTTAGAAATCCAGATTTCTTATCTGTGACATTCTGTGGCTGACGTCATTCGCTCTCTTTTGGCGTGCACATTCGTAGGAGGTAGATATTGGCGCAGTTCCATCTAAACACTCTTTTACATTCATATTTATTTATTCGGGCAGAGTAACACCTTATACAATAAAACAAACATAAATGATAGTTTAGCTATATATAAAGTTAGTTAGCTATATATAATACCTAGATTAGTTTAGCTATAGATTAATTGTAAAAGTAATTTTTAATAAATTAATTATAATTTTTTGGTTTTTTTTAACTCCTCCGATTGTCGCAAACATAATTCGGTCTTACAGGAAGCAGTTTGAAATAATAAGCGATCAACAATTCCTCCATTGCCCCTATTACGTCACAATAGATTTAGTTACTTTTAAATTAATATTTAATGTCATATTACAGTTACAGATAAAAATCATTTTATATTCTTATAATTTTATACATTAATAATATTTATAATTTATAACATAACTTTACTTAACATTTATTTTTATCATGCAAATGACTAGCCGCCCATATAGACGTGTTTGGGAGACCTCATTTGAATTTCGTGTTATTAGAATCTAACCTCAAATAATCGCTATTTGTGATGTTAGCGACCACTGAGTTTGTTGCCAGTTCTTTTCAAGTGTATTATTGAGTCTTCCTATTGATAAAACGTTTCAGCGACAGTCAGTCTTTGTTCGTCATTCAAGAGAAGTGCATCACGGAACGGAATTGTGGTATTCCTATTATATCGTGCTATTGTATATAGTGTGCGCTAACACATAGCTAATATAAGAATGTATACTCACAACAATGTTGTATTTGACTGGACAGTTCAAAGGCATCCTCAAGGTGCAGATATACGCCCTCTTCATCATCCCGTGCCTGTCCGGGAGTCGAACCTCTTCCATCCACCACTGCGGCGCCAGTCGAGTGAACGTGTCCGAAGGCAGTTTCCCGCAGTACCTTAAGAGGTAAATCCAGATTATTTTATGGCAAGAATTCCTGAAGAGGTGATGGTTTTAATGTAAGGTACATTGTAATGTTTTATTCATTCATTGTAATATTAATATTATTTCATTGTAAAAAACATATACATTTTAATGTACCTTACATTAAAACCATCATACTGCGTAAATTCGAGATGATATTTGTGGAGATAATGGAAGAGAGGAAAGAAACATGACATATCATGTTTCTCTTCCTCTCTTTCATCATAATTGCAAAGACATAAATAAATAAATAAATAAATAAATATATGGGACACTTACACACACGGTCGTCCGTCCCCAAAGTAAGTAACTTAATACTTGTGTTATGACAGACAACTGGTGAATATATACATATATAAATGTTAAATACATACTTAAATACAAATATACACCCAGGGTCAAAGACCAACAAATTCATTTATAGAAAATGTTGGTTCTCGGCGGGAATCGAACCCGCGACCCGCGGAGCTCGCTACCCACTGCTCCAACGAGCCAGTCAATATTAATTTATCATCTTTATAACGCTGAAGAGTTTGTTTTTGTGATATAAAATTAATGTGATGTAAAAAACCTCGGATCAAATCCCAGATATTATCAGGATTTTCTTTTTTTTAAATTGAATTTTTTGATATTTTAAAAAAAAAATTACCAAGTAAGGCTCGGCCACGCAGTTACTTACCTATTTATAAGAGCTATCGCTGAATTCAAGTCAACGCTCGCTATACTTTCATCAGCTTTCTTACAATCGCTGAGTTTGAAATCGTATTTTATATCTGTATATACACTTTTGCCATCTTTACCCGTAAAAGAACTAAAATCAACACTTTTATCATTTCCGTCTCTCACTGCTTCTATATTATCATTTGGTTTATCATCAAATACACTTAAAACGTCTTTATTATCTTTCTTATCAAAACATTCTTTAGCATGTTTTTTAAGATTAGCCTTTGTCAAACTTTCAATTTCCTTAACACTATCAAAATCTTTTACAGCATCTTTATTAAGATCTTTAGCCTTTGTCAAACTTTCAATTTTCTTAACACTTTCAAAATTTACAGCGTCTTTATCAAGATCTTTAGCCTTTGTCAAACTTTCAATTTCCTTAACACTCTCAAAATCTTTTACAGCATCTTTTTTAAGATCTTTAGCCTTTGTCAAACTTTCAATTTCCTTAACACTCTCAAAATCTTCTACAGCATCTTTATTAAGATCTTTAGCCTTTTTGCAACTTTCAATTTTCTTAACACTCTCAAAATCTTCAACAGCATCTTTATTAAGATCTTTAGCCTTTTTGCAACTTTCAATTTCCTTAACACTATCAAAATCTTCTATAGCATCTTTATTATGATCTTTAGCCTTTGTCAAACTTTCAATTTTCTCTACACTCCTTTCCTTAATTTCTTTATTAAGTTTATCTTCATCTGTCATGTTATCACAGTATTTGTCTTCAATTATATTAAAATCATTGTTATGTTTAATTTCACTTTTAACAGTTTTGTTATAAACATTAAAATCTTTGGTAAATTCTTTAGGTTCTGTGGCATTTAAAATATTACCTTCTGCATTTAATCTATTCACATTAACATCAGTCACGGTATTCGTAATCTGTGCTACAATTTCCATGACGTTTTCTTGAACTTCTTTATTTATTAAGAATTCATTATTATCTGTAATTTCATTGATATTTTCACTATTCTCCACATCATTGTCTATTTTAGTATCTATTTTTGTTTCTGGTTCACATATATCACGTATCTCATTTACTACAGTGACTCCTTCTCTATTATACAAATCTATATTTATTGCTTCTCTATGATCAAGTTCTTCTTTCTTTATTTTCTCATCTTTCTTTTCGTTATATCTTTTGTTAGGTTTACTGTCTTTTACTCTAGTGTCTTCGCATTTTATTTCACTGTGATTGTCGTTTTGTATAACATCTACAGGTGTATATGGTTTTACTATAGATGCAACGGAATCTGCATGATTTTCTTCTTCTAATGGAGGTTCGAATTGTATACCGCAGCCACATTTTCTCGTTATTATCTGTGGAGAATAAAAAAAAATATTTACATTAGGCTATTGATAGAGGAAAGCTGTTTCTATTTGGGCTAGTTTCGACAGCTAGATAGATAGATAGCGCCCCTCCCCTCTGCAGCATGGTGAAATGCGTTCTTCATGTCTGTTCTGAAACCCTTCTCTATAGCTATATAGATTACTTTAGTTTATCTATGTTCATACGAGTATGATCAGGCGAGTTAACAAATATAAGAGTAACGTAGTTAAATCGAAAGCCGTGTGGTATCCGGCTGAGTAGAATAGACCACCCTCTTTCTTACGTGTCGTAATAAAAGACTAAGGTAAGTTGACGTCAGATAGCTAGCCGGTCGTAAAATACCTAGCCAAATCATGTCACAGCATGTTTATAACAACAGACCCACTTAGAGTGGGATAAGGGCAGGAAAATGAATATTCGTATAAAATAGTAACGTAGTGCAATCGGACTGCACGTTTACTAGTTTCGGCCCCTTGATTAGCGGGCATAACCCCTTGATAAGGGGGTGCTATGGGGGAAGCCCCCTTAGCACCCCCGCAGACCCCCATCACATCTCCAGAAACGATATCGTTGCTGGGGGGATGTGATGTATAAAAGGCAGTCACGTATAGGTCACTGCCTTGTAATACTTGAAGCCTTACCTGATCGAGTTCCTTATATACAGCTAGATTGTGAACTAACGCTTCGGTGTGAGATTCAGCAGAAGCAAGCAACGCTACTAAAGCTCTGGGGGCTCTTGCGCGACTCCTGCATAGACCGTGCGAGCGGTACCTGAAAACAAAAACATATTTTCAAAGCAAATTCAAATTCAAAATTTCCTTTATTAAAGTAAAACAAATTAGGACCTAATGATTAATAATCTAAAGTTTCGAAATCTTGCACACCTGTGAGAAATGTCTTAAATTAAACATCTGGGAGCAACTTGAGATTATCAAGCCTTAAATGTGTTATTTTGAAATTTTCAATTACCAGTAAAATAGAAATATATATAATGCTAAATGTAGAGACAATCCGTTTTTATACCCGATACATGTAGGATTTGTAAAACCTAATGACCATAGTTTCGAAGTCTTGCGCACCTGTAACAATGTAGTTTCCGGGAACTTCCGGGAGCAGCTTGACATTATCAAACATAACAATGGCATTAACGATCAGATAAATGTTTCTAGTTCAAGCTTGTTAAGTAAGCAAAATAAATGGTGGGATTGAACCGATTAGTATATAACTAAGCTTGCTGGGTATTATTTAAAATTGCCTCGAAAATAAGGCATTATTTTTCGTAAAAAAAATGTCAAAAAATGCTATTGTGGGTTATCCATAAGAGATAGACATATACCATAGCGGACTTTTCTGTAGACCTTTTCAAGGTGTACAAATACGCAGTACATCATTTTGATAAATCTCGTAGGGGTCAGCCTGCGTTTGCAATGTAAGCGGAAAAAAATGTAATTATTTACGCATCACATTAGAAACCTCAAAAATTACAGTATTTCTCTAATGCATATTGAATGTTATACATATAAACCTTCCTCTTCAATCACTCTATCTATTAATAAAAACCGCATCGAAATCTGTTGCGTAGTTTTAAAGATTTAAGCATACATAGGGATATATGGACAAACAAAGAATGTGACTTTGTTTTATACTATGTAGTGATAAATAAATAAAACTTTAACTTACGAGGGCGGTACGTCCCATCTCACTATAAGATTACATCTCGGCAGGTCGATGCCTTCCTCCAAAACAGATGTAGCTAGCAGCAGGTTGCACTCGTGCATACGGAACCTAAAAATATAGAATAGTATAGAAGTTACAATAGAATTATTCAAATTCAAAATATTCTTTATTCAAATAAACTTGTAAACGCGTGCTTTTGAATCGTCAACTCTACTGCTGGTTCGGAAAGCTGTTCCAACCGGGAAGAGCCGGCGAGAAACTCGGCGGTTGCTCTTTTCAAAATATCATTCTTATGACTAGTTACATTTAGTCATTACTGTCTTGTACAGGGTCTAAGCGAGCTATATCCAGTATTTTGCTGTAATCCGCGTTCGTTAAGAGAATATATGCAATGCTAAGTGTATGAAGCAGGCAACACACACATACATGCAGGATAATTCACCATACGTATCACAAAACGCCGTCAACACCAAGTGATTAATAATATATGCACATAAATACATAACACACAAACGTGCGCAAAAACACTGATGATCTAATATAATATTATTATTTATGTATTTCTAACTTCTTCTTCCTACCCTTATCACACTCTAAGTGGGGTCAACACATGTTATAAACATGTTGTCACATGATTTGGCTACGTATTTTACGACCGGCCGCTTGCCTGACGTCCACTTACCTCTGTCGTAATTTACGACATCTCGGTAAGAAAGAGGGTGGTCTATTTTACTCAGCCGGATACCACACGGGGGTCGACTTACCTTAGTCGCCTTTTACGACACCTCGGTAAGAAACGAGGGTGGTATATTCTATTCAGCCGGATACCACACGGCGGGTAAATCTTATAGTACATAAAAGCAGCAAATTGATACATGACTAAAAACTTAAAAGCTCCTTTTACTGGCAATACTAACTTCTTCAAGACCTCCTCCTGCTTCTTCCCCTCCCGCTGGCAGTCCCTCTCCCCGCCCCCCTCCGTGGCGCAGTACTGGACGTTTAGGTATGACAGGGATCGCCGGCTGCGAGACATGTCCTGTAAACATATACAAAAAAAAAATCAAAAATGTTTATTTCATTAACTCATCATCTTCCTGCCCTTATCCCACTCTAAGTGGGGTCGGCACAACATGTTACAAACATGCTGTCACATGATTTGGCTGCGTTTTTACGACCGGCCGCCTGCCTGACGTCAACTTACCACAGTCGTATTTTCCGACACCACGGTAAGAAAGAGGGTTGTCTATTCTACTAAATCGGATACCACAAGGTGGGTCAACTTATAGTAGCCTTTTACGACACCTTCGTAAGAAATGAGGTTGGTCTATTCTACTCAGCCGGATGCCACACGGCGGGTCGACTTACCTTAGTCACCTTTTACGACACCTCGGAAGAAATGAGGGCGGTACTATTCTATTCAGCCGGATACCACACGGCGGATTCATTAACTGTATAACATTATTTTTTTAGTTTGTGCTGGAGCAATCTTTTAAGTAACAAATACCTGTGCCAGAGAACCCTGTTCTTTCTGTTCAAAGTCGACAATGATTTTATAATTTAAAGCTATATACATATATGTTATTAACTAGCTGTGACTCGGAGTAGAATCGATGAATAAATGAATAAATAATCGATTCGATATAAGGGATGTGACTTTAAGTAGAAAAAACCTTTGGATTAATAAATATCGTTTCTTTTTCCATGAAAAAGAATCGATTTTTAAAAAATCGATTGTATTACGAAATAATCGAGTTTTTAAATCGATTTTTGTCTATTTCGAAAGTTGCCTTTTTAATATTAATAATAATTCGAATAAAGGCTTATTAAAGTGGACAACTACCAAATAATAACAGATGCCCTGTTTGTGAAATTGGATTAAAATTTGCAGTATAGCTACATTAGTACTGAACTACTACTACTAAAATTCTCGATTTTTTCAAATCGATTTGTAATTAAAAAATCGATTATTTCAAAAATAATCGATTATTTTTTGAAGTCCGTAAGTGCCAGCAGCTTCGCCCGCACGAAAATCAGTGTCACAATTTTTTCCCAAATTGTATTTTGAAAATAAAAGTAGTTATCGTTTAAATTAAAAGAAAATTTTGAATAACTTTCACCGTTTACTCAGCGTACTCAAGAAAAGCTTTGAATTTTGCTTTTTCCGCAATATATGTTATTGCTGCTCCTCTCCTATTCATCTTAGCGTAATGTTATATAGCCTATAGCCTTCCTCGATAAATGGACTATCTTACATTAAAAGAAAATTTCAAACCGTTCCAGCAGTTCCTGAGATTAGCGCGTTCAAACAAACAAACTCTTCAGCTTTATATATTAGTATAGATTAAGTCGTTAAAGGCGATTGAGGTAAGACGAACCGCCGTGTGGTATCCGCTTGAGTAGAATAGACCACCGTATTCTTAACGAGGCATCGTAATATACGACTAAGGTAAGTTTACGCCACGCAGGCGGACGGTCGTAAAATCACTATCCAAATCACCTAACATGTTGTGCCAACCCCACTTTAGAGTGGAATATGGGCAGGAGAGTGACCTTTTTATCCTACCGCTTGCAATTGCTAGCGGCTCCAGGTTTAAACCGTAATATATTATAATGACAAACATAAAAATGGTTAAAGTGGGTTAACCTTAAAAGCTAGATATATGCTGTCGCGGACTTTTATTTAGAGCTTTTAGAGGGGAACAATTTTGTAATACATGTTTACACGCAAGGAAAGCTTTGAATTTTGCTGTTTGCGCAATATTTTTTATTGCTGCTCCTCTCCTATTCATCGTGATGTTATATAGCCTATAGCCTTCCTCGATAAATGGACTATCTTACATTCAAAGAAAATTTCAAACCGTTCCAGTAGTTCCTGAGATTAGCGCGTTCAAACAAACAAACTCTTCAGCTTTATATATTAGTATAGATTAATTTTAACTTACCACAATCATCATGAACATGATTTTAGCCATCAGTGCCTCTTTAACGAACACTATCCCGCACAAAGAGTCAGGGTTTTGCTGTAATTGCTGTAACTTCGTATTGTTTCTCTGTAACCTGAACCTGCCTTTTAACTTGTTCCCTGCCCGTTTACCATACCCTAATTTCCGATTATCGTTATCTTTGGCACCATCAATATTGTTTCCTTCTTTATTTCCACCATCGTTATTACCAGTATCTTTATTTCCGCCATCTTTATTACCACTATCTTTATTTCCAGCATCCTTATTTTGACTATCATTATTTTCTTGAATTTTATTTCCACTATCCATATTTCTGCTATCGTTATTTCTACCATCCTTATTTCCATTATCTTTATTACCAGTATCTTTATTTTCACCATTCTTATTTTTACTACCTTTATTTCCACCATACTTTTTTTCAAAATCGTTATTTTCATTCTTATTTACACCATCCTTATTACCACTATCTTTAATATCAATATCTTTATTTCCAGTCGCCTCATTTCCATTATCCTTATTTCCAATATCTTTATTCCCACCATCTTTATTTCCACCTTCTTTGTTTCCACCTTCTTTGTTTCCACTATCTTTTATTTTAATAACATTATTTCCATTCTCATTTCCACTATCCTTATTCGCAATGTCAACATTCACACCAAGCATAAATTCACTATCTTTATTTAGTCCATTGTCTCTGGTTTGTCTTTTACAAACACTATTTTTTTGATTACCATTATTGGCTGTTATATTAGACTTATCTATAATAGCTTTATCTACACTATATTTTTGGTTATTTTTATTATCAATTATAGTTTTATTTTTAATAGCTGCATCAAAAATTTCATCACATTTTATTTCGTTAACGTTAGTCAGAGATTTCTTATTATTTATTTCAGAATTGGCTATATCTGGACTAGATTCATTATAATAGATATCATCTAAATCTTTCAAATTAGCTGCATATGTATTAACTCTATCTTCTATCTTGTTGCCTAGAGTCGTAAAATCACATTTCTCTATTGCCTTCAAAAGCTCATTGGTTTTAGATCTTTTTATACGATTAACGTTATCTTTTACATTTCTATTATCATCTTTTACAATCTGTACTTTACTATCAGTTTTATCATTCATCTTGTCTATATTGCTCTCAGTTTTATCAGCATCCTTAACAGTTGCTGTGTCATTCAGGTTTTCTGGCGGTTGAAAATTTTCCAAAATCTCCGCCAGTCTTAACACTTTTGGTGTGGAAAATGTTACGATTTTCTCCCATTCAGACGTACATTTGGAAAATAATAAATCAGCGTAACATCTGATTTTGACGAAAACCGAAGTACATAAGCACAGGAGGAGAAAATGTCGTTCGTAGGGTACTTTTATTTTTAATTTTTCTAACTTAACTAATAACGTGAACGCCGCTTTATCTGCCGCGTATGGACCTGAAAGTGAGAATTTAATGATGTATTAATGAATATATACGCTGTGATAGCCAAGCCGTGTGGTATCCGGCTGAGTAGAATAGTACCACCCTCATTTCTTACCGAGGTGTCGTAAAAGGCGAACGCGACCCGCAGTGTGGTATTCGGGTGAGTAGAATAAACCACCCTCATTTCTTACCGAGGTGTCGTAAGAGGGGACTAAGGTAAGTCGACCGCTGCCGCTGTGTGGTATTCGGGTGAGTAGAAAAAACCAACCTCATTTCTTACCGAGGTGTCGTAAGAGGGGACTAAGGTACGTCGACCCGCTGTGTGTTATCCGGCTGAGTAGAATAAACCACCCTCATTTTTTACCGAGGTGTCGTAAAAGACTAAGTTAAGTCGACCCGCTGTGTGGTGTCTGGCTGAGGAGAATAGGCCACCTTCATTTTTTACCGAGGTGTCGTAAGTAGGGACTAAGGTAAGTCGAACCGCAGTGTGATATCGGGCTGAGTAGAATAGACCAACCTCATTTGTTACCGAGGTGTCGTAAAAGGCGAACGCGACCCGCAGTGTGGTATTCGGGTGAGTAGAATAAACCACCCTCATTTCTTACCGAGGTGTCGTAAAATTCGACTGAGGTAAGTCGACCCGCTGTGTGGTATCCGGCTGAGTAGAATAGACTATCCTCATTTCTTACCGAGGTGTCGTAAAAGGCGACTAAGGTAAGTTGACGTCAGACAGGCGGCCGGTCGTAAAATGCAGCTAAATCATATGACAGCATGTTTATAACATGTAACGTGTGCCGACCCCACTTAGGATAAGGGCAGGATGATAATGATTTTATTATATAGTGAAAAAAATAATTAACTCAATCATCAATATATGTTTTACGAGCTTTTACCCGCAACTTCCTCAACATAGTCTGTGATAGGTTGACAATAGATGGCGCTTTTCAATGTCATCCTATTCCTGTAGAATTAATAGGATTTCTATAGCCTATATGTTATTCTGGTGTATGAGGAATAATTGTTCCAAATGTCATCGATATTCGTGAAAGAGTAACAAACATACATCCATACTCGCAAACTTTCGCATTTATAATATTAGTGGGACGAATTAAAGCATATAGGACGAATAAAAACCACTCATCATCATCTTCCTGCCCTTATCCCACTCTAAGTGGGGTCGGCACAACATGTTATAAACATGCTGTTACATGATTTGGCTGAGTTTATACGACCGGCTGAGTTTTTACGATCAACTAACCTTAGTCGCCTTTTACGTCACCTCGGTAAGAAATGAGGTTGGTCTATTCTACTCAGCCGGATACCACACGGCGTTAACTTACCTTAGTCGCCTTTTACTGTGTAGTAAAAGTCGACTAACTTACCTTAGTCAGTACCTTAGTGGGTTAACTTACCTTAGTCGCCTTTCACTACACCTCGGTAAGAAATGTGGATGGTCTATTACGAATAAAAACCACTACGATTTAGAAAAGATATTTTATAAACATACCCAATTCGTCCAAAACGTATATAAACTGTTTAAATAACTGCTTGGGGTCGTCGGTAGGGTCCGGTATGTTCGAGAACTCCTCGTACATATCGTCCCCGTAAATTTCCGTTGGATCGTATCTGAAAAAATTGATATATTTTTTAAAATCTGTAATTAATAGTAAAAATAAAATACACAGGGAAAAATGTAAAAAGTAAATAAGTAAAAATGTAGTATATGAATTTAGATATTCCAAAGATAGCAGGATCTTCATGGTATAGGGAAAGGGGAATAGTTTTCCTCCAAATTTAACGCTTGCGGGCCACGGGCAGTAATGAATAAATCAAAACTACTGGATCGATTTTTATGTTATGTTTGTTACATTTTCACGGCGAGACCGCTGAACCAATATCGATTTTCCTGAAATTCAGCATGTAGGTGGTTTTGGGGGAGAAAAATCGATCTATCTAGGTTTTATTAATAAAAAAATTCTTTTATCCTTGTTTGTGGGCATTAAAAAATACTAAAATTTATATTGAATTGAATTTTTGTTATTAACTGTCAAATCAGCGTAGCTTATTCAGGGGAAGGTGGTCGCGAGAAATGTAAATATCTAGGAGCCCCACCTATCCTATTATTTTTTCTTCTATTTTGGAGTTTCTTTTTTTTATTTTGTAAAAAAAATACCGAGCAAGGCTGGGTCACCCAGATATTTTGTATTTGTCATCATAACACAAGTTTACTTACTTTGGGGACCGACGACCGTGTGTGTATGTGTCCCATATATTTATTTATATATAAAAAAAAGAAAAAAAAAATCCATACCTATGTTCATTAATAAAATCCAACGCTCCACTAACTGTAGTCCTCATATAATCTTCCAACAGCATGTAGGGCTCTGGAAGTACTTCTGTATTCACTCGTGGGTTATACTCTATTATAAACTCTTTTGGCTTCGTTAAAGTTGCTGACAATCTGAAAGAAAGAAAATGTTATATTGCTTATCATAAACATGCAGTTTATGATAAGCATGACCTGATTTCAGGATCAGCTCCAGACTAGGTAACTGCTCAACGGGTAATAGGAGTGTCATGAAATTTTGTTAAAAAAGAAAACAATAATTCTTGTTTTGTGTCACTCACTCAAATATAGTTTTTAGGTCAAGGTTGTGTGTCATATAACATTATTTGGAATTTCCTGTTAGGGTACGGTCATTGATCTCTATAAACCGTGTTTTTGAAACAATAAAATAATTCTTGTGGCTAATAGCCCCCAAAATCCCCTACATGCTGAATTTCAAGTAAATCGTTAGAGCCGTTTCCGGGATTCTGAATATATATATATATATATATATATATATATATATATATACAAGATTAACTCATTTAAATCATCGTCATCATCTTCCTGCCCTTATCCCACTCTAAGTGTGGTTGGCACAACATGTTGTCACATGATTTGGCTACGTATTTTACGACCGGCCGCCTGCCTGACGTCAACTTATCTTAGTCGTATTTTACGACACCTCGATAATAGAGTAGTCTATTCAACTTAACCGGATACCACACGGTGAGTCACTTACCTCCACCTTTTCTTACGCCTCGGTAAGAAAAGAGGGTGGTACTATTCTATTCAGCCGGATACCACACGGCGGTAGATTAACTCATTTAAATATTAAATATATAGTTACCTCTTCACACCATCAATATCCTCAGCCAGGTCCATATCACAGCACAACTCCTTCTCCAAATCTTCAATCTTCCACTCCAATTTCTCGTACAATTTAAAATCGTCCAGATTATCACAATACATATTGGCTTCTCTACTTTCAATCGCATCATTTATATCTATCTTTCCATCATTTAATTTCTCACAATCACCGTCTTTATCTATCTTTATTTGTGTATTTTCTTCACAATGTTCATTTGGAATGTCTTTATTTACACTAAGTTCATCTTTATCCTTATTACTCTTATCTAGAGAAACTACACTCTCTGTATAGTCATTATTACGACTAAGTTCATCTTTCTCATTTTTACACTCTTGAGAATGTACACTTTTTGTACAGTTATTTTTATTACCGCTTAGCTTATCTTTATCACACTCATCTTGACAAACACTAATTTTATCTCTCTCATTTTTACACTCTTCTTTAGAGACTATGCTGACTGAATAGTCATTTTTAATTCCACTAAGTTCATCTTTCTCATTTTTACACTCTTGAGAATGTACACTTTTTGTACAGTTATTTTTATTACTGCTTAGCTTATCTATATCATTATCACACTCATCTTGACAAACTACACTCTCTGAATAGTCTCTTTTATTTCCACTAAGTTCATCTATCTTATTTTTACACTCTTCTTGAGAAACTACACTCTCTGTATAATCATTAATACCACTGAGTTTATCTTTATCATTTTCACACCCATCTTGACAAACTACCCTCCCTGCATAGTCAGTTTTATTTCCAATAAGTTTATCTTTGACACTATGATCGCCATCTTCAAAAACTACGTTCTCTGAATAGTCATTTTTATTTCCACTAGGTTCATCTTTGTCATTTTTAAACTCTTCTTGAGAACTTACGCTATCTGTAATGTCATTTTTATTTGCACTTAGTTTATCTTTAACACTATAACACTCATCTTGAGAACTTATTTCCTTAAAATGGCTCTTTTTACTTATATCTATAAAATCTTTCTCATCAACAGTTTCGACATGTATATTATCTTTATTTGTCATATCTATTTCTTTATCTTTTCTTCTCTCATCTTGATTTTCCTCGTCGTTGTTATCCAGTACATTGATTTCGTTGTCTATATCAACTGTTTCGTTACTGTCCGTCTCGTTAGCATCTCTCGGGGCTGTGAATAGTGGGTATGTGATGGCTAATATCCTTGGTTTCTCCTTCTTACATTGTTTATAAAGTTTCATAACCTGAAAATTTTGTTTAAATGCTTTAATATTCTTTATTTTATTCTTTTAAATATTGAAGAGAGGAAAAGGAAAATAATTATTGCACAAAGAAAAATATTAAAACAATACTTTATTTCTAAATACTGATACTCACATATTGTAAATTTTGATCGTTGAAAATCAAATGGCAGCTGTCAATAATCATTACGTTCACATCCGATATCATTAATATCTGTTTTTCCAAAATAGGTTTTAGTACATTGGAAGTACACACTAGGATCTGGAAACATAAAAAAACTACTATACATACAACTAGCGGCGTGCCCCTGCTTCGTAAGGGTATAAAATATATAGCCCATATCACTCAATGTTCTTCTTCACCCTAGAAGCGCGGCCTCCTCACGACATTTTAAATCTGTAATATCTCCGAAAAAGTTCACTTAAATTACATGCTGTAAACGGCGATATTGATCTATATTAAATCAACAATTTATTTAAGGTACTTAATTGGATAAGGATTAATGCTGTAGTGTATAAAAATTGCTTCAAAAATAAGGCATTATTTTTCGTAAAAAGAAAATGTCAAAAAAATGCTATTGTGGGTTATCCATAAGAGATAGACATATACCATCGGGGACTTTTCTGTAGACCTTTTCAAGGTGTACAAATACTTAGTACATTATTTTGATAAATCTCGTAGGGTTCAGCCTGCGTTTGCAATGTAAGCGGAAAAAAAATGTAACTATTTACGACATCACATTAGAAACCTCAAAAATTACAGTATTTCTCTACTCCATATTGAATGTTATTATACACATGGTTTATGTGTATAATAACATTCAATAATTCCTCTTTAATCAAATTCACAGATCAAATTAACAGATTCACTCAAATTAACAGATTTTGATTGATTTTTTCAAAATCTGTTGTGTAGTTTTAAAGATTTAATCATACATAGGGATATATGGACAAATTCAAATTCAAAATATTCTTTATTCAAGTGGACTGTTTACAGTACTTTTGAATCGTCAAATATTTTAAAGAAGCTACCACTGATTCGGAAGTTTGCTCCTACCGAGAAGAATCAGCAAGAAACTCGGCGGCTAATCTTTTAAAAATTATTACAATTTGATGGTTACAAGATAATCGTTGCAGCTGGATGCGTAGCTGACTGCAGTTAAGATAAGCTATCACTCAAATAATCCTCAATAGTATAGTAAGCTTTATGTAGCAACATCGTTTTGACAAACAAAGAATGTGACTTTGTTTTATAATATGTAGTGATAAAGATCTCGTAACTGGTTGACCAAGCTTTGTTCGGTAATTTTTTACATGATAAAAAAGAAACTTCAAAAAAAAATATTGGGTAGGTGGGGCTCGATCCTAAGTATTTTCATAATAAGCTACGCTGACTTGACAGTTTTAAATTAAAATTTTTGAATTTAAACTATCGTGAGTGGAATTCATAATTTATGTATAGAAAGCGGCTATACTCACGTGTTATTTTATCGGATGAGGAGTTCCCGCCGCGATAACGCCGCGTAAAGAGCTCATGAATAAGAGCCCCGTATGGGCTTGAAACTAGTCGGGCTCATCCGATAAAATAACACGTGAGTATAGCCGGTTTCTATACATAAATTATTTAAATTTAAATGTTAATATGTTTTTACGCCCAAAACAGGGATAAAATGATTTTTTTTAAATAAAACCTAGCTAGATCGATTTTTCTCCCTCAAAACCCCCCTACATGCTGAATTTCAGGAAAATCGTTGGAGCCGTTTCCGAGATTCCGAATTTCTTTATTTAAATAAGCCCCTTTAAGCACTTACGAAATTCTTTATTTAAATAAACCCTCTCAAGCACTTTTGAATCCAAAAGTAATGAGAATATTATTTTGCTATAATCCGCGATAAAAGAAAATATATGTAATGCTAAATGTAGAGTGTACTATTCGTTCTCATACCTGATACATGCAGAATTTGTAAGAACTCGAATTTGTCGTGATCTAAATCGTGATCAAAATCTTGATGGCTTTGCGATTTTGTCGTGGAGTCTATCTCCTGACGATGCTTCGGTTACGGGGCGAAACAATTGTTGAGATTGTGGTGGTGAATGTGTGCAGTGCTTGTGTATTGTTGTGCCATCGGTGTCGGGTAGTGCATGAGTTCTTACAAATTCTGCATGTATCAGGTATGAGAACGTATAGTACACTCTACATTTAGCATTACACATATTTCCTTTTATCGCGGATTATATCAAAATAATATTCTCATTACTTTTGTATTATGGACCTCCGCAAAGTAACGCCTAATTCTATAAATCACTTTTGAATCGTCAATCAATATGATTGATGAAGCTACAACTGATTCGGAATGTTTTTTCTTACCGAGAAATCGAAAAAGAAACTCGGCGGTCGATTGTTTAAACATTTTCAATTGTACATTATTAAACCGCAGTCTTGTATAAAGCTGATTTTTATCATCCAAATAATTTTGTAATATAGGTACTTTAGGTATAAGCATATCTCTTATACTTAATTATAAAAAAGTAAGTAAGTAAGCTGTGATGGCCTAGCGATGCGACCGTGTGAATCTCTAGAGACGATCACGGGTTCAAACCCGGGCAGACACCAATGAGTTGTTCTATTAAAAACTTATGTGTCTAATTGATAATTGCAATTTATCACACGCTTTTCGGTGAAGGAAAACATCGTGAGGAAACCTGCATATCTCTAGAGAATTCTGGGAATATGTGTAACCTATGTAATATGTGTAGAGATATGCAGGTTTCCTCACGATGTTTTCCTTCACCGAAAAGCGTGTGATAAATTGCAATTATCAATTAGACACATAAGTTTTTACTAGAAAACTCATTGGTGCCTGCCCGGGGTTTGAACCAT
Organism: Morpho helenor; assembly: GCA_029227775.1. Classification (NCBI taxonomy): domain Eukaryota; kingdom Metazoa; phylum Arthropoda; class Insecta; order Lepidoptera; family Nymphalidae; genus Morpho; species Morpho helenor. Next base: position 41,096,018 of record JARGCU010000028.1, on the reverse strand, counting down.
AGACATCCTCGAAAGAGGCGGACGGTATTACCGCTGGGCTACCACAGCTTTTGGCAGCACAATACTTAATTATATCCAGTGGAATTACACATAGTAACTATATATATAAAGCGATTTACTCACTTCTTTAGCCTCCAACTCCTCCGTCCAATCGTCGACGTCATCAAACGCGGAGGCTCCGGCGACTGACAGGTCTGTGAGGATCGACAGCTCGTGCGAGACGCACTCTATGCGGGAAGCGCGCGTTATGTAAACTGACCGCTGGCAGCCTGCTGAAAGGGGCCTGGGGAGACCATAGGTGTTTTAATCAATAACGATGAAAAGAAAAGAAAAGATGTAATAAAAGATAACAGATATTTTTCCAATATCTATGGGACCGTTCAAATATTACGTGAGCACTATAGGGGGGCGGGGGGATCTTTGCGTTGCTTATTTTGGATGACATGGGGGGGTAAGGGAGTCTAGATGATGATTACGTCATCGGTAGTTATTTACTTTTAAACACGAATGGCAACTCTCACATTTTCCATATCCACTATATACATTTTACCCCATCTGCTATCCACTATATACATTTTACCCCATCTACAATCCACTATATACATTTTACCCCATCTACTATCCACTATATACATTTTACCCCATCTACTATCCACTATATACATTTTACCCCATCTACTATCCACTATATACATTTTACCCTATCTCCGGGCAGTACCTAGCGCACACCTACCTACTTACGAAACATAGCATAGACGGGCAGTAGACCCTGCGACCCAATAAATTTGTTGTTACTGTTGGTGAGTCTTTCTTTTACACCCAGCGTCATACTAATTTTGAGAACGCCCCACAGTGGATGTACATCGGTTGAAAAGGAAGATCACTTACCCTCGTATCTTATGAGCATGTTCAATTAACACACTGGTAGATATGAACCCCGCATGCTCTGTGACCAGGATATTCTTGGTACCAGCACAAGCTGCCAGCCTCGCTCCGCCCTCAGCTGCTGTGAATCTCGTGCACGAGGACTCCATATCTGTGTATAATACGTCAATAATTAAAAAAAATAATAGGGCAGGTGGGGCTCGATCCTATGTATTTTCACCTCTCTAGACCGCCCGTTCCCAAAATGAACCACTATGACTTTTCGTTTGACAGCGAAAAATTGTGATTGTATTCAACGTAAATTCCAAAAAATTTTAGAGCCTGAAAACAGGAAAAAACCACATTTTTTTTAAATAAAACTTATCTAGATCGATTTTTCCCCGCCAAAACCCCTTACATGCTGAATTTCAGGAAATCGTTGGAGCCGTTACCGAGATTCTGAATATATATATATATATATACATACAAGATTAACTCATTTAAATATTAAAGATTATTAAACCACAGTCTTACAAAAAAAAAATGGTAAAATTATTTTACTATAGTCTACAGTGAGAGAAATATATCTAACTATATTTTGAACATACATTGAATTAGTAAATTATTAAACCATTCTATTTCTTTCCATATGCAGGTACCATAATTGTATACAAAATATAAGTAAAAAAAAGTAAGAAACGGCCTGTTACTATCCCACTGCTGGGCATAGGCCTCTTCTCTCCATTTTTTTTAGAGAGAAGGATTGGAGCTTAGACCTACCACTCTGCTCCAATGCGGATTGGTAGGTTACACATATCACCAGAATTGTCTAGAGATATGCAGGTTTCCTCAATATGTTTTCCTTCACCGAAAACATCGTGTGATAAATTGCAATTATCAATTAGACACATAAGTTTTTACTAGAAAACTCATTGGTGTCTGCCCGGGGTTTGAACCCTAGACCTCCTCGAAAGAGGCTACCACAGCTATACAAAATATATATATATAAAATATAAATGGGATATTAACAGGATGTTACTCTTAGAAATAAACAAATATTATTTGAATTGTTTTGAAAAGTCTAAGATCTTAGTCAAAAGTTATACATCTTTAATATTTAAATGAGTTAATTTTGTATGTATATATATATATTTTTACGGAATCTCGGAAATGGCTTAAACAATTTTCCTGAAATTCAGCATGTAGGGGGTTTTGGAGGAGAAACATCGATCTAGCTAGGTTTTGTTGCAAAAAAATCGTTTTATCCTTGTTTTTAGGCATTAAAACTACTACTATACTAAAATTTATATTGTACATAAAACACTATTTTTGCCGTAAAATGTCAAGTAAGCGTAGCTTATTCGGGGAAGGGACAGTCTCGAGAATGAAAAGATCTAGGATCGAGCCCACCTACTCAATTATTTTTTCTTTTTTTTCGAAGTTTCTTTTTTTTTTTTTTTTTTAAAGCAAGCAAGGCTCGCTCACCCATTACTTAAATTATAATGTTCAAACACAAATAATAATAGAATTCAAATAGAATTACATTCAAGAAACCACATTGTTCGAGAATACTATAATACGATTTGCAGATAAAATATACGATATAACTTTTTAAAAATTCGATTGACTAAATGCAATATCGTCTTTCTAGACGCCTCGCAAGCAGATCACAAAATGTTCAGTTTATACTAGATTCAATTATATAAAAATCTTACCTTTTAATACAATGTTATCCTCAAACTTTATTTACAAATAAAAACACAAAATAATTCATGATTTGTTTCGCTTTACAAATACTTTATTAGCATAATATTAAAATTCTGTAAAATGTGTAAATAAACTTCATTAAAATCTTAAAACAATATATTTAATAGCTAAAAATGCAACTGTATCAAATGGTTATCACATTTCAGCTTTATCGTTTTCATTACAATCAAAGACGGCGTGTGTAGAATTATTTTTAATAGAATAGATAGATTTGATAATAGTAGCATTAGGGTAGCGACGTGAAAAAAGGATCGATTTTTAAAATAATCGATTACTTTTTCCAAATAACCGATTTTTAATAATCGATTACTTTTTCATCAAAATCGATTTTTAAATCGATTTTTTAGGTGTCCCTTTTTCTTTTTTACTCTTTTTCTTGTTTTTTAAGATAACATATGCATTGTGTTGGATGAACCCAATTTAGCCAAATTACATTTTTTTTTATTTATTTTAATTATTAATATTAAAAAAGACAACTTTTGAAATGATTTGTATAGTCCTAGCGTTTAAGTAATTTAGGATAGATATAACTTGTACATTTTTGCTGTAAATAAATATATATTGGTAAAATTTTTGAAATAGTCAGAAAAAAAACGATTTTTAAAAAATCGATTATATCGTTATTAATCGTAAGGGATAAAAATCGATTATTTAATCATCGATTTACGTCATAGACTACTAACTACACTGAAAACGTCAAAGCGTACCTTTCTTTTGTAGTTTATTAATTTTCTCTATGGAACGTTTGCTGTTTGTCTGTGGTCTACAAAACAAATATATTATAATAAATAAACTTTTTATTTCCATGACGTAGGTTTATTATCATTCCAAGAAAAATCTCATCATTAAATTATAATTCTCCCGACTAGTTGTCAGTCCGAATATTCGTAAAGTTGGTTTAGTATATATTTTTATGAATGGGTTATTAAATAATGGACACGGTACACCGGCTTGAGCAAGAAATATCACAATTAAAAGAAACCTTGCTTCGGAAAGAACAGGAGCTTCACGATATTAAGCAGCAACTATTACCAGTAAGCAAATTAAATATATGTAACACAAAAAATTCTGCTATTGTAAGGTTAAAATGTTTCAATATTTTTGTTTTTTAAAATTTTACGAATTTATTGGGTATGAATACGAATAGTACGAAGTAGTAGTGTATTTTAAATTAAAATTCAAAATATTCTTTATTCAAATAAACTTGTAAACAAGTGCTTTTGAATCGTCAACTCTACTGCTGGTTCGGAAAGCTGTTCCTATCGAGAAGAGCCAGAAAGAAACTCGGCGGTTGCTCTTTTAAAAATAAAATTCTTAATACTATTTACATTAAGTCGTTACTGTCTTGTACAGGTTCAAAGAGAGCTATATCCACACATTCTTATCTTCTAAATAATCTTCAAGAGTATAGTAGGCTTTCTGCATCAGCCTCTTTTTAACAGTGTTTTTAAACTGCTGTAATGGTAAAGCTGAAATTGATTGCTGAATTTTATTATAGAATCTTATACCAAAACCCACAAACGACTTACATACTTTTATAAGGCACAAAGCAGGAGCTGCAAATCATAATAAATATATGGAACACTTACACAAACAGTCTTTTGCTGTCTCCAAAGTAACTTAAATACTTTTGTTATGGGTGACAGACAATTATAATTACTTATATACATAAGTAAGTAGCAGCCTGTTACTCTCCCACTGCTGTGAATAGGCCTTTTCTCCCCGTTTTTGGAGGGAAGGTTTGGAGCTAAGACCTATCACGCTGCTCTATTGGTTGGTAGGTTACACATATCATCTGAATTCTCTAGAGATATGCAGGTTTCCTCACGATGTTTCCCTTCACTGAAAAGCGTGTGATAAATTGTAATTATCAATTAGACACATAAGTTTTAACAGAAAAACTCATTGGTGCCTGCCTGGGTTATATCCCGTGACCTCCTCGAAAGAGTCGCACGGTGTTACCACTAGGCTAGCTAGTAGAAAAATAACAATATTTTTTATTTTTATTAAAGTAAGTAAGTAAGTAAGTAACGGCCTGTTACTATCCCACTGCTGGGCATAGGCCTCTTCTCTCCGTTTTTTTTTTTTGGAGAGAAGGATTGGAGCTAAGACCTACCACGCTGCTAAAATGCGGATTGGTAGGTTACGCATATCTCCAGAATTCTCTAGAGATATGTAGGTTTCCTCATGATGTTCTCCTTCACCGAAAAGCGTGTGATAAATTGTAATTATCAATAAGACACAAGTTTTAACAGAACTCATTGGTGCCTGCCCGGGGTTTGACCTCCTCGAAAGAGTCGCACGCTGTTACCGCTGGGCTACCACAGCTTAATATAGAACTCTATTAAATACTGCCTTAGTCTAGAAATTATTAACATGTTATTGCTTATTCCAGACAAAGGTGCAAAACTATATGGAAAATGGTTTACATGAAGGAAGTCCATCTTCAAAAATCCTAATTGGGGATAGTTTAGCGAAATGGGCAATTGAGAGGTCAGGCGATTTTCAAATTTATATTTTTGACTAGTAATATCCTGCGGTTTTACCCACGTACATACTGATCTCATGGCAGTGGAAAGTCTAAGTCGGACTATAGATTTATTTTTGTTAAATATATCATCAATAGTTTTCACAGCGCATGCGAGATTTTTATGACTAATTTTTTACACCTTATTACATTTTTGTTACGAATATCTATTTTTTTAATGTAATATAGCCTATGTCGCTCAGGAAAGCAGCTTTTGAATGGTGAAAGAATTTTTGAAATCGGTCCAGTAGTTTTTGTGTGAAAACATTACAAACATACATACAAATTTTTCCTCTTTATAATATTAGTATAGATTATTAGGTGGAGTGTGTGATTAAAGTTGGTTAAGTTGAAAATCCCTGTGTATTTGTGGTGAGGTTATTAAAATATTTTTCCACTAAATGGAGGGCTATCTATATTAATATATAACATTAGGTTATGAAGATATGGAAGCTCTATTAGAATATACATCTTAAATACATAGATCTACATGCACACAAACGCGCAACAACAGTCCCACACACACACACGAAAGCGCGCGCGCACACGCAAACGCGCACGCACGCACACACGCACGCACGCACACACACACACGCGCACGCACGCACACACGCTATAATTAAATAATTTAATTAATAGTAAATACTTACATACCGTTTCAATAATTAAATAACTAACATATGTTATGGAAGAGCGAGACCTTCTGACACAAGTATTCCTAATACTTACTAGAAGGTCTCAATCTGTATTTTTTGTAATGAATTATTGAAAATAAAAAATATATTTTTGTATCACTATCACTACATCACTACATATTATAAAACAAAGTCCCTATATCCCTATGTACGCATAAAACTTTAAAACTACGCAACAGATTTTGATGCGGTTTTTTTTTAATAGATAGAGTGATTCCAGAGGAAGGTTTGTACGTATAATAACATTCAATACGGAGTAGAGAAATACTGTAATTTTTGAGGTTTCTGTAAATAATTACATTTTTTTCCGCTTACATTGCGAACGCAGGCTAAACCCTACGAGATTTATCAAAATAATGTACTAAGTATTTGTACATCTTGAAAAGGTGATTGACTGACTGAAGGTTGACTGACATGGGATATATATTTTATACCCGTGCGAAGCAGGGGCAGGCCGCTAGTACTAATATATAACATTAAGTTATGAAGATACGGAAGCTCTATTAGAATATACATAGATCTACGCGCACAAACACACACACACACACACCCCCACACACACACACACACACACACACAAACACACACTCACACCCACACACACACACACACTCACACACTATAATTAAATAATTTAATTAATAAATAGTAAATACTTACATACCTTTTCAATAAATAAATAACTTACCTATGTTATGGAAGAGCGAGACCTTCTGAGTTCTGACACAAGTATTCCTATTACTTACTTATCTGTATTTTTTGTAATGAATTATTGAAAATAAAAAAAAACATTTTTGTATTTTCTATATAAAACTGAAGAGTTTGTTTGAATATGCTAATCTCAACAACTAATCTCTGTACTGATACCTGATACATGCAGGATTCGTAAAAACATGCACAAACCTCCACTACAATACACAAGCACTACACACGTTCACTATCACAAACTCAACAATCGTTTCGCTCCGCAACCCAGTCATCATCAGGAGACAGAATCCACAACAAAATCTTTGCTTTGCGATTTTATTATATACTAGCTTTCGCTTTAAACCATAAAAGTGGTTAAATTTGGTTAACCCTAAAAGCTAGACATATGCTGTTGCGGACTTTTATTTAAAACTTTTAGAGGGGAACAATTTTGTAGTACATGATTTTTGAATAATTTTTACCGTTTAATCAGCGCACGCAAGGAAAGCTTTAAATTTTGTCGTTTTCGTACAATTTTTTAATGCTGCTCCTCACCTATTCATCTTAGCTCGATGTTATATAGCCTATAGCCTTCCTCGATAAATAGACTATCTTACACTTATAGAATTATTAAAATCGATCCAGTAGTTCCTGAGATTAGCGCGTTCAAACAATCAATCAAACAAACAAACTCTTCAGCTTTATATATTAGTATAGATCATGGATTATAGCAAAATAATTTTATTATTACTTTTGTATTATGGATCTCAATGTAACGCCTATTTCTATAAATGATAAATATAACTCTGTTTTCCAGATATAGCCGCCAGATCCTGCTGCCTGACATCGGTGTCGAGGGTCAGAGGAAGCTGATGGCAGCCAAGGTGTTGGTGGTTGGCGCTGGTGGTCTGGGATGCCCTGCTTCTGCGTACCTTGCTGGTGCAGGGGTTGGTAAGAGAATCTTGATAAAAAGAAATCCGAAACCCAAAAATAAGGAAATACAAATCCTGCACAGTCCTAAAAATCACTTGGTTTATCAAAGTTGAAACAGCAAAACTTCTTATATAGCAGTACTGGCGGCCCGCTCCGGTTTTGCACGGGTATAAATATATAGCCCATGTCACTCGAAGAAAAATATAATTTAAATCGATCCAGTAGTTTTGATTTATTCATTACTGCCCGTGGCCCGCAAGCGTTAAATTTGGAGAAAAACAATTCGCCTCTCCCTATACTAAAAAGATTTTCTGCTATAGGGCGAAGCGCGGCCTCGGACGGACGCGCTATGTATAGGCAAGCGGTGCGCTGCCGCAATCGCTGTGTCCCTGCATTTTAAATCTGTAATATTTTTGAAAATGTTCAGTTAAATTACATGCTGTAAACGGCCATATTGATCGGCTGTATTGTATAAGAATGACTTCGAAAATATCTGATTATTTTTCGTAAAAAGTATATGACAAAAAAAATGCTATTGTGGGTTATCCATAAGAGATAGACATATACCATCGCGGACTTTTCTGTAGACCTTTTCAAGGTGTACAAATACTTAGTACATCATTTTGATAAATCTCGTAGGGTTTAGACTGCGTTTGCAATTTAAGCGGAACAAAAATATAATTATTTACGACATCACATTAGAAACCTCTATATTTTTCTACTCGGTATTGAATGTTATTATACCTATAAACCTTTCTCTTGAATCACTCTAACTATTTAAAAAAACCGCATCAAAATGTGTTGCGTAGTTTTAAAGATTTAAGCATACATAGGGATATAGGGACAGATAGGTAAAGCGACTTTGTTTTATACTATGTAGTGAAGTTCCTACTTTAATCCTTAAAGTTTCAAGTTGCTGAAGTTTCAATCACTTGATGTTTCAGGAGAAATAGGGGTAGTGGATTATGATAGTGTGGACTTGACCAATATACACAGACAGATGCTGCATAGCGAGAGAGATCAGCATCTCAGCAAGGCGGAGTCTGCGGCGAACAGCTTGAGAAGGTAGAAAAGCTATAGCTATCACCAGTGTGGAAAGAATTAAAACCGTAATATAGTCTTTTGATAACTATAGAAATGGTTAAAGTGGGTCAACTTTAAAAGCTAGACATACGCTGTCGCGGACTTTTATTAAGAACTTTTAAAAGGGAACAATTTTGTAATACATGATTTTTTAATAACTATTACCGTATTGCTGTGTGGTATCCGGCTGAGTAGAATAGACCACCGTCATTTCTTACCGAGGTGTCGTAATAGGCGACTAAGGTAATTCGAACTGCCATGTAGTATCGGGCTGAGTAGAATAGTCCACCCTCATTTCTTACCGAGGTGTCGTAAAAGGCGACTAAGGTAAGTCGTCCCACCGTGTGGTATCCGGCTGAGTAGAATAGTACCACCCTCATTTATTACCGAGGTGTCGTAAAAGGCGACAAAGGTAAATCGTCCCACCGTGTGGTATCCGGTTAAGTAGAATAGACCACCCTCATTTATTACCGAGGTGTCGTAAAATTCGACTGAGGTAAGTCGACCCGTCGTGTGGTATCCGGCTGAGTAGAATAGACCACCCTCTTTCTTACCGAGGTGCCGTAAAAAGGCTTTGGCTAGGTATTTAGTCGGTGGTAAAATACCTAGCCAAATCATGAACAACATGTTCATAACATGTTTTATTGACCCCACTTAGAGTGGGATAAGGACAGGAAAACGATGTAAATACTATTAGTACAAAATATAATTTTCTTCTTCTTCTTTTTCCTGCCCTTATCCCACTCTAAGTGGGGTCGGCACAACGTGTTTGTAAACATGTTGTCACATGATTTGGCTACGTATTTTACGACCGGCCGCCTGCCTGACGTTAACTAACCTTAGTCGTATTTTACGACAGCTCGGTAAGAAATGAGGTTGGTCTATTCTACTCAGCTGGATACCACACGGCGGGTCGACTTACCTTAGTCGCCTTTTACGACACCTCGGTAAGAAAGAGGGTGGTCTATTTTACTTAACCGGATACCACACGGCGGGTAGACTTACCTCAGTCGCCTTTTACGACACCTCGGTAAGAAAGAGGGTGGTCTATTTTACTTAACCGGATACCACACGGCGGGTAGACTTACCTCAGTCGCCTTTTACGACACCTCGGTAAGAAAGAGGGTGGTCTATTTTACTTAACCGGATACCACACGGTGGGTCCACTTACCTTAGTCGCCTTTTACGACACTTCGGTAAGAAATGAGGGTGGTCTATTCCACTCAGCCGGATACCACGCGGCGGGTCGACTTACCTTAGTCGCCTTTTACGACACTTCCGTAAGAAATGAGGGTGGTCTTTTCTATTTACCCAGATACCACACGGCGGGTCGACTTACCTCAGTCACCATTAACGACACCTCGGTAAGAAACGAGGGTGGTACTTTTCTACTCAGCCGGATACCACACGGCGTTAGTACAAAATATAATCTAATTTATATAATTAATTTACAGTATCAATTCAAAAATTAAAATAACCCCGTACAATTTGGATTTGAACCCCACTAATGCGTTGGATATAGCGGCCGGGTACGATGTGATACTGGACTGTACGGACAACGTGCCCACGAGGTACATGCTCAGTGACGTCAGCGTGCTCAGTAAGGTAAGGATGTGGAATCCCTAATTAAATATGGATATAGCTCTCTTTGAACCTGTACAAGACAGTAACGACTTAATGTAAATAGTATTAAGAATTATATTTTTTTAAAAAGAGCAACCGCCGAGTTTCTCTTAGGCTCTTCTCGGTAGGAACAGCTTTCCGAACCAGCAGTAGAGTTGACGATTCAAAAGCACTTGTTTACAAGTTTATTTGAATAAAGAATATTTTGAATTTGAATTTGAATTGAATAAATAAATATATGGGACACTTACACACACGGTCGTCCGTCCCCAAAGTAAGTAACTTAATACTTGTGTTATGACAGACAACTGGTGTATAAATACTTATATATTTTTAAATACATACTTAAATACAAATATACACCCAGGCTCGAAGACCAACAAATTCATTTATAGAAAATGTTGGCCCTCGGCGGGAATCGAACCCGCGACCCGCGGCACTGAAGGCAGGATCACTACCCACTGCACCAACGGGCCAGTCAAAAGTGAGTCTTAATTCCACCACATTAACACATACGTACCTACACTCAACTTACACAATACATAATTTATAGAATTAGGCGTTACTTTACGTAGGTCCATAATACAAAAGTAATGAGAATATTATTTTGCTATAATCCGCGATAAAAGGAAATATATGTAATGCTAAATGTAGAGTGTACTATTCGTTCTCATACCTGATACATGCAGAATTTGTAAGAACTCATGCACTACCCGACACCGATGACACAACAATACACAAGCACTGCACACATTCACTTTAACCAACCACCCGTACCTGGCACCCACAGATAAATAACTAGGTTAAGGATAAGTTTGAGGGGTAAAGATAAGTTAGAGGGGTAAAGATAAGTTTGAAGGGTAAAGATAAGTTTGGGGGGTAAAGATAAGTTTGAGGGGTAAAGATAAGTTTGAGGGGTAAAGATAAGTTAGAGGCTTTACCCCTCTAACTTATCTTTACCCCTCAAACTTATAAGTTAATATAAGTTAGAGGGGTAAAGATAAGTTTGAAGGGTAAAGATAAGTTTGGGGTGTAAAGATAAGTTTGAGGGGTAAAGATAAGTTTGAGGGGTAAAGATAAGTTTGAGGGGTAAAGATAAGTTAGAGGCTTTACCCCTCTAACTTATCTTTACCCCTCAAACTTATAAGTTAATATAAGTTAGAGGAGTAAAGATAAGTTTGAGGGGTAAAGATAAGTTTGGGGGGTAAAGATAAGTTTGAGGGGTAAAGATAAGTTTGAGGGGTAAAGATAAGTTAGAGGCTTTACCCCTCTAACTTATCTTTACCCCTCAAACTTATAAGTTAATATAAGTTAGAGGGGTAAAGATAAGTTTGAGGGGTAAATATAAGTTTGAGGGGTAAAGATAAGTCAGTAGGATAACGTTTATCAATAGCAATACCTGGGTGACCAAGCCTTGCTCGGTAATTTTTAAAATGATGTAAAAAAAAATATTAAAAAAAAATGAAAAGAAAAATGAAAAAATAATAGGGTTGGTGGGGCTCGATCCTAAATCGAGATGTCGTAAAAGGCGACTAAGGTAAGTTGACCCACCGTGTGGTATCCGGTTTAGTAAAATAGACCACCCCCTTTCTTACCGAGGTGTTGTAAAATACGACTAAGGTAAGTTGACGTCAGGCAGGCGGCCGGTCGTAAAAACGCAGCCAAATCATGTGACAGAATGTTTAAAACATGTTGTGCCGACCCCACTTAGAGTGGGATAAGGGCAGGAGGATGATGGTATAGAACCGGCTATACTCACGTGTTATTCTATCGGGTTAGCCCGACTAGTTTCGAATCCATCCGGGGCACTTATTCATGAGCTCTTTACACGACGTTATCGCGAAACTAGTCGGGCTTACCCGATAGAATAACACGTGAGTATAGCCGGTTCTATACATTAACTTTGAGTAAGGCCCTGTTTCACAAGTTACTGATAAAATGTCGGGTAGTTAACCGACAAATAAAAGTTAAAATGTAAAATAGAAAGCTAAGATATTTGAGCTGTCAAATTCAAAGCTGTGATAGCCTAATGGTAACGCGTGGAGCAAAAAAAGTTAATAAAATCGGTAAAATATTGTTTATAGCTGACAAAATAACAACATTTGTATCCCGCCGTCTATAGGAAGTCCATAAATCGAAGCTCAAAAAAGATTTTTAAAAATTCTAGAGCCTTAAATGTGTTTTTTTTTTAAATTTTCAGTTACTATATAAATAGAAAATATATATAATGCTAAATGTAGAGTGAACAATCCGTTTTCATAGCCGATACATGCGGGATTAGTAAAATTCCTAATGACCATAGTTTCGAAGTCTTGCGCACCTGTAACAAAGGCCTTAAATTAAACATCTGGGAGCAGCTTGAGATTATCAAACATAACAATGGCACACTCATTAACGCTCAGATAAATGTTTCTAGTTCAAGCTTGTTACACTTGTTCGCAGGCAAAATAAAATAAATGGTGGGGTTGAACCGATTAGTATATAACTAAGCTTATTTGGGTATTGCTTGGCTTTGCGATTTTGTCGTGGAGTCTATCTCCTGATGATGCTTGCGGAACGATTGTTGAGTTTGTGATAATAAACGTATGTAGTGCTTGTGTATTATGGTGGCGTTAATGGTTTGTGCATGTGTTTTTAAGAATCCTGCACATATCAGGTATGAAAACGGATTGTCCGCTCTATATTTAGCATTATATATATTCTCTATTTTACTTTATCGCGGATTATAGCAAAATAATTTTATTATTACTTTTGTATTATGGATCACCGCAAAGTAACGCCTAATTATATAAATTATTTTCAGATACCATTAATATCCGGAAGTGCGCTAAAAATGGAGGGTCAATTGACTATATACGGATATAGGAGGAAAAGTAGCATCAGTAAAGCGGTAAGTATTATTATAACATCTTTAATACTAATACCAGTGGCGTAGCTAGTATATTTGGGGCCCGGGGCCAATTGTCACCTGGTGCCCCCCCCCCCTTCTAAAGAGTAAATAATTTTAGATTTCAGAACGCAATGACTTTAATATATAAATTTAAATTGGTTCAAAATGATAATAACTATATATAAAATAACATTAGATTATGATAAAATTTATTTAGAAAATTTAAAAACGAACTTTCCTCACTTTTTGAGTGGCAAAGTCCGTTGTTTCTTCATCGAGCTCTGCAGCTAAGAAACTTTTTTGTGTTTATTGTAGACAATATAATCATACAAAATCAATGTGCAAAAAGTAGAATAAGAGTCTTATTCAACTTTTTCTGAAATGATTTCATTATTCATCCAAAAAAATTTTTTTTATCAAGTTTGGTGCCCCCCCTTGCCTGTGGTGCCCTGGGGCGACCGCCCCTCTCGCCACCCCCTAGCTACGCCACTGACTAATACTAACATTATAAATGCGAAAGTTTGTGAATATGGATGTATGTTTGTTAGTGTTAGTTCACGGCGAATCCGCTGAATAGCGAGGTGAAAAAATAATCGATTATTTTTTCATCAAAAATCATTTTTTTTTAAATCGATTATTTGAGGTATCCCTTTTTCTTTTTTACTCTTTTTCTTTTTTAAGATTAGATATGCATTGTTGGATGAAACCAATTTAGCCAAACACATTCAATTCAAATTCAAAATATTCTTTATTCAAATAAACTTGTAAACAAGTGCTTTTGAATCGTCAACTCTACCGCTGGTTCGGAAAGCTGTTCCTACCGAGAAGAGCCAGCAAGAAACTCGGCGGTTGCTCTTTTAAAAATATAATTCTTAATACTATTTACATTAAGTCGTTACTGTCTTGTACAGGTTCAAAGAGAGCTATATCCACACAATCTTATCTTCTAAATAATCTTCAAGAGTAGGCTTTCTGTATCAGCCTCTTTTTAACAGTGTTTTTAAACTGCTGTAATGGCACTGCTGAAATTGATTGCGGAATTTTATTATAGAAAATTTTAATCCAATTCCACAAACAGCGCATCTGATATTATTTCTTGGTAGTTGTCCGCTTTAATTAGCCTTTATTGTAATTAATCTATCTTCTATACTTATAATAAATCTGTAGAGAGGTTAATTCTGTAACTGGATTATATTTCCAAAATAACTATCAGGGGGTGATTAGGGATCGATACTGATGCCAAAAATGCAATCAGTAAAAATTTTGTCTGTCTGTCTGTCTGTCTGTCTCTGTCTGTCTGTCTGTCTGTCTGTCTGTATAACCGTTATAGAAACAAAAACTACTCGACGGATTTTAACGAAACTCGGTACAATTTTTTTTCATACTCCTGGGCTGGTTATAGTATACTTTTCATCACGCTACAATCAATAGGAGCAGAGCAGTGAAGGGAAATGTCAGGAAAACGGGAGAAGTTACTCCATTTTTTCAGCTTTCGTCGCGTGTGCAACCTTGATGGTTAAAGCTACATAGAAATCATGTATGACGGAAATGTTCTCTTTAAAATTATATAAAAAATATCCCACTACAGGATATGTCTATCTTTTATGGTTGACTCACAATAACACGTGTAACTCCCGATAGCTTAGCAGTTCGAAGCTTTCTGGTTATATTTGTCTACTCCTACGTTTATATCACTCTCAGTCATCCCTAAATAAAAAAGTGAATAGTATTAACCATTGTATAAAAAAAAGAATCATTGAAATCGGTATAGAAACACCAAAGTTATAATAAGTAATAATAAGCCATCAGAAATACGCTAATAATAAGCCATCGCGCGTGAATACTGAATCATGCTATAGGGATTATCACTACATACAAAGTCACATTCTTTGTTTGTCCCTATATAGGGATATAGGGATAATCAAAGAATGTGACTTTGTAAGCAGTCATCCCTATGACTGCTTAAATCTTTAAAACTACTCAACAGATTTTGATGCGGTTTTTTTTATAGATAGAGTGATTCAAGACGACTGTATAATAACATTCAATACGAAGTAGAGAAATACTGTAATTTTTGAGGTTTCTGTAAATAATTACATTTTTTTCCGCTTACATTGCAAACGCAGGCTAAACCCTACGAGATTTATCAAAATGATGTACTAAGTATTTGTACACCTTAAAAAGGTCTACAGAAAAGTCCGCGATGGTATATGTCTATCTCTTATGGATAACCCACAATAGCATTTTTTGTCATTTACTTTTATACGAAAAATAATGCCTTATTTTCGAAGCAATTTTTATACAATATAGCATTAATTCTTATCCAATTAAGTACGTTAAATACATTGTTGATTTAATATAGATTAATATGGCCGTTACAGCATGTAATTTAAATGAACATTTTCGAAGATATCACAGATTTAATATCCCGCGAGGAGGCCGCGCTTCGCCCTATAGCACTTCGAATTTAGCAGCGATCGGACGCGCAACTAAATGTCGCTCTTTTAAGAGTAACCTCTAAAGAAAACATGTTTGTATTGTCTAATGATAACAAAGCCATGTATATAAAGACATTCTGTAATTAATTTTAAACATAAAATATATAGGGAAAAATGTAAAATGTAAATATGTAGTATATGAATTTAGACATTCCAAAAATAGCAGGAAATCTTCTTGGTATAGGGAGAGAGAATTGTTTTTATCCAAATTTAACGCTTGCGGGCCACGGGCAGTAATGAATAAATCAAAACTACTGGATCGATTTTAATCATTTTTTTCACTGAGTGACATAGGCTATATATTTTATACCCGTGCGAAGCAGGGTAGGCCGCTAGTTATTAATATAAAAAAAGACAACTATTGAAATAGTCAGAAAAAAATCGATTTTTAAAGGGATGAAAATCTATTATTTATTAATCTTTTTATTCTACTCCAAGTCACATCCCTAGTAGGATAGAATACATACTTTTGTATTTTGTAACAGTCTCACAGATCGTCCACAGATGGCGCTGTACGGTATTGGCCCGCGCTATTGAATATTCATTATGCAATGTATTAAACACTGTGTGATCTTTAAGTCCGTTTATAGTCCTCCACGACACGTCGTCTTAAGCCGAGGCTCGGCCTCACAGGAGGCACCCTTAAGGCGACGTTCCCAAGATGTCACGAGCCTCTCCCGAGGCTCGCTCCACTCCACGATGCTTCTGCGCTCGCCCCAATCTCCCGGTGACGCTGTAAAAGCCGCTCTGGCTAACAGCAAGAAGTCATTTTTCGAAAAAAAAAAAAAAAAAAAAAAAAAAAAAAAAAAAAAAAAAAAAAAAAATATGTGCAATGTAGGGTATTGAACCATTCAAAGTTCTTAAGTATTATTTAAATACATTTTTGTAATTGGGACACTCTTTCTAGTGTCCCTTATTAGGTATAAGACTTGGAGTAGAAAAAATCGATTATCAATTACTCAAAGTTTTCCCACATAAAATAAATCGATTTCCTCATCACTACATATTATAAAACAAAGTCGCATTCTTTGTTTGTCCATATATCCCATTTTCGGAGATATTACAGTATTAAAATGCCGTGAGGACGCCGCGCTTCACCCTATAGCACTTCGAATCTAGCAGCTATATCGACATATAGCTCTTAATCTCTTTAAAGAGTTTGTTTAACGACAAGGAAGCTGTGAATGTTGTATATAAAGACATTCTGTAATTAATTGTAAAAATAAAATACATACGGAAAATGTAAAAGTAAATAAGTAAAAATGTACTATATGAATTTAGATATTCCAAAGATAGCAGGAAATCTTCTTGGTATAGGGAAAGGAAATTGTTTTTCTCCAAATTTAACGCGTGCGGGCCACGGGCAGTAATGAATAAATCAAAACTACTGGATCGACTTTAATCATTTTATTTACACTGACTGACATGGGATATATATTTTATACCCGTGCGAAGCAGGGCAGGCCGCTAGTATTTGATAATTTGAAAAGTTGCTTTTTTAATATTTAAATGAGTTAATCTTGTATATTTATGTGCTTACCCACTTTATTTAAAAATACCCATACAAGTTTTGTTACGAGAGCGGTTATTTGTTTTATTTGAGGAATCCAAAACAATTTCTCATCTAAAACAACTCCTTTCTATTCTACAGGAATAGCATGACATTGAAAAGCGCCATCTAATATCTTTTGACTGGCCCGTTGGCGTAGTGGGTGACCCTGCCTTCAGCTCCGCGGGTCGCGGGTTCGATTCCCGCCGAGGGCCAACATTTTCTATAAATGAATTTGTTGGTCTTTGAGTCTGGGTGTATATTTGTATTTAAGTATGTATTTAAAAAATATATAAGTATATATTCACCAGTTGTCTGTCATAACACAAGTATTAAGTTACTTACTTTGGGGACGGACGACCGTGTGTGTAAGTGTCCCATATAATAATTAAACAGTCCACGCGAACGGTGTCGCGGGTAAAAGCTAGTCATTTATAATGACAGAAATATTAATTTCTTTACAGGGAGAGTACGAGGGTCCCTGTTATAGATGCCTGTTCCCCACCCCTCCCCCTCCAGAGGCTGTGGGCAGTTGTTCAGCCAACGGGGTCGCGGGACCAGTTCCAGGTGTCATAGGTAACCTTTCTTATGGCTTACAAGTTTTTACTAGCGAAGTGGAAAATAATCGATTTTTAAAATAATCGATTATTATTTCAACAAAAATCGATTTTTTAAATCGATTATTTTAGGTATCCCTTTTTCTTTTTTACTCTTTTTCTTAACCAATGTAGCCAAACTACACATTTTAATCCAATTTCACAAACAGCGCATCTGATATTATTTATTTCCTCTTTAATAAGCCTTTATTGTGAGATTGTTTGTTCCGTTCATGATTTCAATTTCATGAGAAATTAAATGAATTTATTTTAACGTTGTCTTTGGTTATTTTTTATTTTTGTATTGAATTTTAGGTTAATAATAATGTCAGAAAATAATAATATGTCTGGATTTAATTCATATATATGTTGCGTTTCCTTAGTGATTCTAGAATTTTGTTAAAATTTATCGTAACTTTGACAATTAGATAGCGTTTACATTTATTTGTTTGGAATAATTTCTTACTAAAAAATGTTGACTTTAGAATTAAAGCGTATATACTATAACTAGTCACTTGTTTAAGCACCAGATAGTAACATTAAAATGTATTGTCTTGAGAAATAGCACTATCGAGACTATTTATTTAATGATTTTTGCACCATATCTTGATCACAAACGTAAAACAGTACAATGGCGGACTTTTATATTGGGACAAAAATGTTTTTGCACTGTTATCTTTTAGTTTGTACACTGGATTTATTGATTTTTAGTTTAGTCTTCCATAATAACACTTTAAAAATCACTCTTTTGCGGTTCGTAATTATTAATAGTATTTTTAAATGCACAGTAAAACGCAAACGATTGACAACGTCAGAGCAGCGCCCTCTCTCTCCTTTATTTTTTTTATAATTATTAATATTAAGTCAGAAAAAAATCGATTATTAATAATCGATTATTTAAATACGAAAAATTCGATTATTTTTAAAAGGAAAAAATCGATTATTTATTAATCGATTTTTTCTACTTCAAATCACATCCATAGATCTTAGCTCCAACCCTTCTCTCCAGAAACGGAGAAAGGTCTATGCTCAGAAGTGGGATAGTAACATTTTATTTTATATTACATTTGTTGCACAGTATATATAAAGTAATTTGATTTTTGTATATAAAAATATAAACAATTATAAAACGATAGGTGATGTATACAATAGACAAAGCAGGAACCGACATAAGCTTGCGGCTCCTGCTTTGAATAAAAATTCGTAAGTCATTTGTGGGTTTGGGTATGAGATTATATAATAACATTCCGCAATCAATTTTAGCTTTGCCATTACAGCAGTTTGAAAACACTGTTAAAAAGAGGCTGATACAGAAAGCCTACTATACTGTTGAGGATTATTTAGATGATAAGAATGTGTGGATATAACTGTCCGACCCTGTACAAGACAGTAATGACTTAATGTAACTAGTTATAAGTATTATGTTGTAAAGAGCAACCGCCGAGTTTCTTGCCGGCTCTTCTCGGTAGGAACAGCTTTCCGAACCAGCAGTAGAGTTGATCAAAAGCACTTGTTTACAAGTTTATTTGAATAAAGAATATTTTGAATTTGAATTTATTCATTACAGGAGCGTTGCAGGCTCTGGAAGCTATAAAGCTGATCGTGGGACACACACATACACTACTGCTGGTGCAGAGAATGTTGGTGTTCGATGGAGAAGACATGACCTTTAGAACGGGTATGTTACTGTACTAGGGATGTGAAAAAAGAATCGATTTTTAAAATAATCGATTATTTATTCTAAATAATCGATTATTTTTTCATCAAAAATCGATTTTTGATTTGCACTTTAATTAGCCTTTATTGTAATTAATTATTAATATTAAAAAAGACAATTTTTTAAATAGTCAGAAAAAAATCGATTATGTTTAAAAGGAATGAAAATCAATTATTTATTCGATTAGAAAAATTCGATTGTTAATTTATCGATTTTTCTTCCTTCAAAATAAATCGATTTGTAAAAATCGTTTGGGTGACTGAGCCTTGCTCAGTAATTATTAAAATGATGTAAAAAACAAATAAAAAAAAGTGCAGGTGGGGCCCGATCCTAGGTATTGTCACCTCTCTAGACCGCCCGTTCCCCAAATGAACCACCATGACTTTACGTTTGACAGCGATTGTGATTGTATTCAACGTAAATTTCAAAAAAAAACTAGAGCCCGAAAACAGGGATAAAACGACATTTTTTTAAATAAAATTTATCTAGATCGATTTTTCTTCCACAAAACCCCCCTACATGCTGAATTTCAGGAAAATCGTTGCAGTCGTTTCCGAGATTCTGAAAATATATATATACATACAAGATTAACTCATTTAAATATTAAAGAGATATTCTATTTTACTTCATCTTGGATTATAGCAAAATAATTTTGCTATTACTTTTGTACAAAAGTAATAATAATATTATTTTGCTATAATCCAAGATGAAGTACATTAGAAAATATATATAATGCTAAATGTAAGTGGACAATCGGTTATCATACCTGATACATGCAGGATTCGTAAAAACACATGCACAAACCTCCACCACCGCCACCACAATACACAAGCACTCACATTCACTATCAAAAATTACATTTAACATTATATATATTTTCTATTTTACTTCTTCGCGGATTATAGCAAAATAATATTATTATTACTTTTGTATTATGGATCTCCGCAAAGTAACACCTAATTCTATAAATTATTAATAATTTTGTAATAATTTATGTTTTCAGTAAAACTTCGTCCGCGGAATCCCAACTGCGATATATGTTCAGAAACTCCAAGAATAAAGAGATTGGTGGATTACGAAGTACTTTGTAAGAGTCAAGCGAAGGAGAAGGTAAATATTGAGTAAAGTAACGGCCTGTTGCTATCCCAATTACCTTAGTCGTATTTAACGACGCCTTGGTAAGAAAGAGGTTGGTCTATTTTACTCAGCCGGATACTACACGGCGGGTAAACTTACCTTAGTCTTATTTTACGACACTTCGGTATGAAATCAGGGTTGTACTATTATATTCGGATACCCGCGGCGTTTCAATATATGTACATATAAATATTTTTCGATTTTTTTCTAAAAATTTTAGGATTTGGATTTGAACCTGCTGCCCGTTGAAAAACGTATTTCAGCGACGGATTTAGCAAACAGTCTCAATACAAAGCAGAGCCATCTCTTAGTGGATGTGCGAAACGAGGCCGAGTTCAAAATGTGCAGGATAGATGGCGCTGTCAACTACCCATTGGAGAGTTTGTCTTTGGAACACCTTTTGAACACCATCAGGGAAAGTACCGGCTATGGTGAGTAAATTAACCTGTTACTATATACAAAAGTAATAATAAAATTATTTTGCTATAATCCGCGATGAAGTTAAATAGAAAATATATATAATGCTAAATGTAAGTGGACAATCGGTTATCATACCTGATACATGCAGGATTCGTATAAAACACATGCACAAACCTCCACCACCGCCACCACAATACACAAGCACTATATACGTTCACTATCACAAACTCAACAATCGTTTCGCCCCGCAACCGAAGCATCATCAGGCGATAGACTCCACGACCAAAATCGCAAAGCCTTTGCGAATCGATCGATTTTAATTATCCTCTTTTTCATTCTTACTTTAAATCCTCTTTTTTTAAATATTTTTTTCTATTTAAAAAGTTGCCCTTTTAAATATTAATATTAAATAACAATAAAGGCTAATTAAAGTGGACAACTACCAATAAATAATATCAGATGCGCTGTTTGTGAAATTGGATTAAAATGTGTTTGGCTAAATTGGTTTCATCCAACAATGCATATCTAATCTTAAAAAACAAAAAACAGTGAAAAAGAAAAAGAGGACGATTAAAATAATCAATTTTTAAAAAATTATTAAAAATCGATTATTTTTTCACATCTCTCGATGTTACTTGGTGTAGCAAAAATCGATTATTAAAAATTCGATTTGTCCGTTTTAAAAATAATCGATTATTATAAAAATCGATTATTTTTACATCTCTAACTGGCACCTAAAATCCATTACTAATAAATCGATTTGTCCTTTTTAAAAATAATCGATTTTTAAAAAAACGATTATTATAAAACTCGATTATTTTTTACATCTCCAACTGGCACCTAAAATCGATTATTAATAAATCGATTTGTCCGTTTTAAAAATAATCGATTTTTATAAAACTCGATTATTTTTTACATCTCTAACTGGCACCCAAAATCGATTTGTCTGTTTTAAAAATAATCGATTTAAAAAAAAACGATTATTATAAAACTCGATTATTATTTTACATCTCTAACTGGCACCCAAAATCTATTATGAATAAATCGATTTGTCCGTTTTAAAAATAATCGATTTTTAAAAAAACGTTTTTTATAAAACTCGATTATTTTTACATCTCTAACTGGCACCTAAAATCGATTATTAATAAATCGATTTGTCCGTTTTTAAAATAATCGATTTTTATAAAACTCGATTATTTTTTACATCTCTAACTGGCACCTAACGGGACAACCCGGTATATCCCCATATCCCCATGTTCCAGTGACCTTTATCTGCAGAAGAGGGAATGACTCCCAAATAGCGGCCAAGAAGGTGCTGGACCTCGTGGAGGAACAGCATCAGGGCAGGATAAGGGACCTCGCTGGAGGCCTGCACTCCTGGGCGGAACATGTCGACCGGGGATTCCCCATTTATTAACACTTACATAACTATCTTTAATATTTAAATGAGTTAATCTTGTATGTATATATATATTTTCGGAATCTCGAAAACGGCTCCTATGATTTTCCTTTTGGGGTTTTGGGGGAGAAAAATCGATCTAGATAAGTTTTATTTAAAAAAAATCGTTTTTCCTTGTTTTCGGACCCTAAATTTTTTGAAATTTACGTTAAATACAATCACAATTTTTCGCTATCAAACATAAGTCATAACATGGAGTTATAATTTTTTCAGATGGCCCTATTATTTCTTCTATTTTTTATTAATTTTTTTTTACATAATTTTTAATTACCGACCAAAAAAAAATTATTTAATCCCTATTTTTGGGCATTAAAAAATATTAAAATTTATATTGAATTGAATTTTCGCCATTAACTGCCAAGTCAGCGTAGTTTATTCGGGGAACGGGTGGTCGCGAGAAATGAAAATATCTAGGATGGATCCCCACCTACCCTATTATTTTTTTTATTTAAGTTTCATTTTTTTATTTTGAAAAATTACCGAGCAAGGCTTAGTCACCCTGATATTTAATATTAAAGTTAGCAAATGGTATTGTCTATGACTTATGTTATTTATAAATAAATACTTTTCATTGTTACATTGTTGTCAAATTGTAAATAAAGCGATAAATGTTTGTACATATGTTTTTTATTACCTACAATATATAGAAGTTACAATTAAATTATTTTGCTTTAATCCGCGTTTGTTAAGTGAATATATGTAATGCTATGTGTATGAAGCAGGTAACAATCACATACCTAATACATGCAGGACAAATCACCACACGTATAACAAAACGCCGCCAACACCAATACTCCACACCCGCACTACACAAACTCACTACAACAATCTCTGCGATCGTTTCGTCCCGAAACCGAAGCATCATCAAGAGGATAGGTTCCACGACAAAATCGTAAATGGGGATGTAAAAAAATTATCGATTATTTTTTTAAATAATCGATTATTTTAATCATCCTCACTTTTCTTTATCTTTTTTTAGGTTAGCTATGCATTGTTGAATCAAACCAATTTAACGTGTAGTTAGTAGTTACATCATTATTTAAGGATACTCACTGGTATCCCTATTCAAAAATAGTAAGTCAGATAACTGGTAAATATATGATTAGATTTTAAGATCACAAAGTGTTATACTATTCATTATGTACAGTCAATAGCGCGGGCCAAAACAGTATAGCGCCATCTGTGGGCGATGTAGAAGATTGTTACAAAACTTATAAGGTCTTACATAGCACATAGCCACGTTAATCTCACAGACTTAATAAAGAGAAGTACCTACTCGCTAATTTTTTATAAAATTAAATTAAAGAAAACAATAATTATGGAGTTGGGGATCGATTATACGTATTCACATTTCTCGCGACCGCCCGTTCCCCGAATAAGCTACGCTGACTTGACAGTTAATGGCATAAATTCAATTCAATATAAATTTTAGTTTTTTTTTGCTTAAAAACAGGCATAAAATAAATTTTTTTTTACATTACTTAGATCGATTTTTCTCCCTCACAACCCCTACATGATGAATTTCATACATACAAGATTAACTTATTTAAATATTAAAGATATCACATAAAGCTTACTATATATTTGAGTGATTGCATATCTTAACTGTAGTCAGCAAAGCAGCACTAACTTGTAACCTTCAATTAAAATGTAATTATTTTTATTGAAAAGATAATCCGCCGAGTTTCTTGCGTGTTCTTCTCGGTAGTGCTCCTAAGCACACTTCTGAATCAGTGGTAGCTTCTTTAAAAACATTTGATCATTCAAAAGTACCGCAAACATTTTACTTGAATAAAAAATATTTTGAGTTTGAATTAAACTTTCAAAAAATTTGTTTTAATTTCTTACATGTCAACCAACCGCACATGGCAACCATCTATCAAATTAGACGAAATTTGCATTTTCTTTGTTGTGTCAAGATATTGGTCGTCATTCCTTAAACCTCTTGAAATTTTCATATACATCTTTTGTTCACTTTATTTGTGAGGGTTACATCCCACTTCTGAATGTAACAACGATATTTTCCTTTGCACTTATTCAATAAAAAGAGGCAATTTTCCCATTAATTCTTTCTCAACTCAATCACATGACGGCGAAAATGTTTTTTATATTATTGACTTTTTTATATATGTTAGAGGACACTAAACATGTAACAATATGATGAGATATATATGAGGGTATTTAAGGATATTTCAATTTAAACAAGGTCTTGCTAGGTTATATATAACAACGATATTTTTCCTTTATACTTATTCAGTAAATAAGAAGCTATTTTCTCAGAAGCCAATCATATTATTATTTTTTAACAACTTGTCAACAACGCGGACAAATCACAACAAAATCTTTACTTCCATATCCTGCTTCCCTTTTCCTTGCGTTACAAAACTATCCCACCGCTGGGTAAAGGCCGGCATTCTCCTCTATATAAAGATTGGTGTGTAAACACACCACCCTGCAATACACATATCCCAGGAAATCTCCAGAGATACGGTTTTCCTCACGATGCTTTTATCACATAAAAACACCTGATAAATCTATACTAATATATAAAACTGAAGTTTGTTTCAACGCGCTAATCTCAGGAACTACTGGACCGATTTGAAAAATTCTTTAAGTGTAAGATAGTCCATTTATCGAGGAAGGCTATAGGCTATATAACGCGCTAAGATGAATAGGAGAGGAGCAGCAATAAAAAATATTACGAAAACGGCAAAAATAAAGCTTTCCTTGCTTGCGCTAAGTAAACGGTAATAGTTATTCAAAAATCATGTACTACATAATTGTCCCCCTCTAAAAGTTCTAAATAAAAGTCCGCGACAGCACATGTCTAGCTTTTAAGATTAATTCACTTTATCCATTTTTATGGTTATCAAAATACGGTTACGGTTTTAATCTTTCCATGCGGGCGGAGCCGTTGGTGATTGCTAGCTATGTAAATAAAACAACAAATATATTTATTTTAAAAATATCTTATATTAAACTTAACATATCTTAACCTTGGTAAATTAAAGTAATATTTTTAATCATAAAATAAAGCATTCCTGGAATATTTATTGGTTTCCATTGTCTCACTGGGACACTTCCATCTGCTGAGGGGCATCTGGAAAGGAAAACACTAAATTATTACTAGTACCTGGTAGGGATGCGACATGGAGTAGAAAAAATCGATTAATAAAAAATCGATTATTTTGAATTGAAATTCGATTATTTATTTTTTTTCTGACTATTTGTAATGTTGCCTTTTTTAATATTAATAATTAATTACAATTAAGGCTATTTAAAGTGTACAACTACCAAGAAATAATAATAGATGTACAGTTTGTGAAATTCTATTAAAATGTGTAGTTTGGCCAAATTGGTTTCATCCAACAATGCATATCTAATTTTAAAAACAGGAAAAAGATTAAGAAAGAAAAAGGGATACCTAAAATAATCGATTTAAAAAAAATCGATATTTGATGATAAAATAATCGATTATTTTTCACATCGCTAATCTGAACCTGTAGCCACTTTGAATTACCTCCCGATCCGTCGTTGAACATGAACTCATCCTGGTACTCCTTGAGGAACTGCTCCGAGCGGTGCTCGTCCAGGAACAGCGAGTACACCTTCTTCACGTCCTCCATGCTCACCTGGAAGTAAATTAAATGAATCACCATCCTCTTGCCTTATCCCACTCTAAGTGGGGTCGGCACATGTTATAAACATTCACATGATTTGGTTACGTATTTTACGACCGGCCGCCTGCCTGACGTCAACTTATCTTAGTCGTATTTTACGACACCTCGATAAGAAATGAGGTTAGTCTACCTCATTTCTTACCGAGGTGTCGTAAAAGGCGACTAAGGTAAGTCGACCCACCGTGTGGTATCCGGTTTAGTAGAATAGACCACCCTCTTTCTTACAGAGGTGTCGTAAAACACGACTGAGGTAAGTTGAGGCGGCCGGCCGTTAAAACGCAGCCAAATCATGACAGCATGATTAAAACATGTTGTGCCGACCCCACTTAGAGTGGGATAAGGGCAGGAAGATGATGATGGTTTCATCCAACAATGCATATCTAATCTTAAAAAACAAGAAAAAAAGGTAAAAAAGAAAATCTAAAATAATCGATTTTTAAAAAATCGATTTTTGGTTAAAAATAATCGATTATTTTTTCACATCGCTACCTTTAACAGTGATTTCAAACTGCTGTAATGGCAAAGCTAAAATTGATTGCTGAATGTTATTATATAATCTCATACCCAAACCCACAAACGACTAACGTACTTTTGTTCAAAGCAGGAGCCGCAAGCTTATGTCGGTTCCTTTGTCTATAACTATCCTGAGCTGGTGGGAGACTCACCTCAGTAGCCTTCCGCCTCTTGGCGACCAGAGAGGCAGTGGTGATCAGCTGGATGGCGTACCGCAGAGAGGTCTCCGTGGCCACCCTGGTCAGAACCGTCAGAGCGTCGGCCGACATCTGACAGTCCTCCTCCTCACACCTGGAATCATGACCTGGTCATACTTCTGCAGCAGGATATAAAATAATAATAAATATCATCATCTCGCCGTGTGATATCCGGCTGAATAGAATAGACCACCCTCCTTTCTAACCGTGGAGTCATAAAATGTGACTAAGGTTAGA
Source organism: Morpho helenor (assembly GCA_029227775.1). NCBI lineage: Eukaryota > Metazoa > Arthropoda > Insecta > Lepidoptera > Nymphalidae > Morpho > Morpho helenor. The sequence goes on along the minus strand of JARGCU010000028.1, from coordinate 41,068,946 downwards.
GATATGTGGTATCCGGCTGAGTTGAATAGACCACCCTCATTTCTTACCGAAGGGACTGAGGTAAGTGCCGTGTGGTCTATTCTATGCAATTGGATACTACACGGCGGGTCGACTAATCTTAGTCACCTTTTACGACACTTCGAACAAGAAATGAAGGTGGTCTATTCTACTGAGCCGGATACTTCAAGGCTGGTCGACTTACCTTAGTCGCCTTTTACGACACTTCGGTAAGAAATGAAGGTGGTCTATTCTACTGAGCCGGATACCTCAAGGCTGGTCGAATTACCTTAGTTGCCTTTCCGCATGTAGGGGGTTTTGAGGGAGAAAAATCGTAGTTATATCGATATTTTTTTTAAATGTAACCCCCCCATTTCATTTTAAAATCGTTTTATCCCTGTTTTCGGACATTAAAAAAAAGCTAAACTATAGAATTGAATGCAAATGATATTTGAGCTGTCATATGCAGAGTTGTGATAGCCTAATAGTTACGCGCGGACCAAAAGATTATTCGATCTATACTAATATATAAAGCTGAAGAGTTTGTTTGTTTCAACGCGCTAATCTCAGGAATTACTGGATGGATATGAAAAATTATTTCAGTGAAGACAGTCCATTTATCGAGGAAGGCTACTATAGGCTATAACATCACGCAAAGATGAATAGGAGAGGAGCAAACAATATTGCGAAAACGGCAAAATTTGAAGCTTTCCTTGCGCTAAGTATCGATGTGACAAATAATCGATTTTAAAAATAATCTATTATTTTTTCAAAATAATCGATTTTTAATAATTGATAGATTTTTAAAAAATTGATTATTTATTTTTTCGGTTTTTTTCTTCTCCAAGTAACATCCCTATTCAAAAGTACTTGTTTACAAGAATTTTTAAAAGAATACAATTTGAATTTGAATAAATATCACTCACCTAATATTCAATATTTCCTTCAACTCCTGGTGGGAATAAGGCGTGGTGGGCACGATTATCATTCTGTCTAACAGGTCCAGGGGTATCCCGTGGGGACTGCGATAATTTGTTCCCCGGATGCGCGTGATGCCCCGGTTAGTGGCCATTATGACAATCGGCGCCGTTTCCGACTCCAGAGCTCGGTTCAGGAACGAGAAACATTCTATGTCTAGCATGTGGGCCTAGAACCAAGATATATCTTCTAAATGCTGGAATAACATACCGCCTCATATAACAGCTTACATGGAAAGTTAAATTGATATCTTTATATAAGGACTAGCCTTTACTTTTTGATAGGTCACCCTCCACCTTCCCCACAACCCATAAGCACACTCACATAGTCCACGAACAGCGCGCCCGGTATCATCTCAGCCTTGCCCCCACAATTCCCCCTTAACCCCCCCAATCCCACACAACATACACACCTCGTCCACGAACAGCTAGCCCGATATCATCTCCACCCTACCCCCACAAACCCCCAACACACTCATCTCGTCCACGAACAGCACGCCCTGTATCATCTCCGCCTTACCCCCTCCCCTTCCCCACAAACCCCCCACCCCCACACTCACCTCGTCCACGAACAGCACGCCCAGTATCATCTCTACTTTACCCCCTCCCCTTCCCCACAAACCCCCCACCCCCACACTCACCTCGTCCACGACCAGCACGCCCAGTATCATCTCCACCTTACCCCCTCCCCTTCCCCACAAACCCCCCACCCCCACACTCACCTCGTCCACGAACTGCACGCCCAGTATCATCTCCACCTTACCCCCTCAAACCCCCCAACACCCCCCACACTCAGCTCGTCCACGAACAGCACGCCCGGTATCATCTCCGCCTTACCCCCCAACACCCCCCCACACACTCACCTCGTCCACGAACAGCACGCCCGGTGTCATCTCCACCTTACCCCTCAATAACCCCAACCCCCCCCCCACTCACCTCGTCCACGAACAGCACGCCCGGTATCATCTCCGCCTTACCCCCTCAATCCCCCCAACACCCCCCCACTCACCTCGTCCACGAACAGCACGCCCGGTATCATCTCCACCCAATCCCCCACAAACCCCTAACACACTCACCTCGTCCACGAACAGCACGCCCAGTATCATCTCCGCCTTACCCCCTCAATCCCCCCAACCCCCCCCAAACTTACCTCGTCCACGAACAGCACGCCCGGTATCATCTCCACCCAATCCCCCACAAACCCCTAACACACTCACCTCGTCCACGAACAGCACGCCCAGTATCATCTCCGCCTTACCCCCTCAATCCCCCCAACCCCCCCCAAACTTACCTCGTCCACGAACAGCACGCCCGGTATCATCTCCACCCAATCCCCCACAAACCCCTAACACACTCACCTCGTCCACGAACAGCACGCCCAGTATCATCTCCGCCTTACCCCCTCAATCCCCCCAACCCCCCCCAAACTTACCTCGTCCACGAACAGCACGCCCGGTATCATCTCCGCCTTGCCCTCCTCGCGCCACTCGGCCACCTTCCCGTTGATCTGCTCCCTGATCTCGGCCTTGATCTCGCCGGTGTCGCCCGAGAACAGCGCCAGGAAGCCGTGGGTGCGCGAGTTGATCACGTCCACCTCGTGCAGGGTGACCGTGTGCACCACCTCCTTGCGCTTCTGCAGCTCACCCTCGGGGCACTGGACGAAGCGGGCCTGCTGACCTGAAAGTAGTAAAGTAACGGCCTGTTACTATCCCACCTCTGACTCCTCCTCTCTCCGTTTATGTAGAGAAAGGTTGGAGCTAAGACCTAACACGCTGCTCCAATGATTGGTAGGTTACGGAAGTGGTTCAAATTTAACTTGTAAGATTGTATCAGGGACATACATTGCAAGTTGAATAAAAGCATTAAAAAAAGTAACGGCCTGTTACTATCCCACTTCTGAATATAGGCCACTACTCTCCGTTTTTGGAGAGGGTTGGAGCTAAGACCTACCACGTTGAATTACATTTCCCAGGTTAGTGAATAACGGCAGAGTTCTATTATTTTGAGCATATAATATAGGAATAAGTGTAGATAAGGGTGTTAAAGGTTGTGTGAAAGTGTTTAGAGATTATATTGTAGTAAAGTAACGGTCTGTTACTATCCCACTTCTGAGTATAGGCCTCCTCTTTCCGTTAATAGAGAGAGGAGTTGGAGCTAAGACCTACCGCACTGCTCCAATGATTGGTAGGTTACGGAAGTGGGTCAAATTTAACTTGTAAGATTGTATCAGGCACATACATTGCAAGTTGAATAAAAGCATTAAAAAAAGTAACGGCCTGTTACTATCCCACTTCTGAGTATAGGCCTCCTTTTTCCGTTATTGTAGAGAATGATTGGAGCTAAGACCTACGCTGATCCAATGATTGGTAGGTTACACATAGACAGGAATAAAAAGCTATAATAAAACCCCCCTAAATTCAATTCTTGTATATACAAAGTAAAGTACCGGCCTGTTACTATCCCACTTCTTACTATAGGCCTCTACTATCCGTCATTGTACAGAAGGATTGGAGCTAAGACCTACCACGCTGCTCCAATGATTGGTAGGTTACACATATCACCAGAATTATATAGAGATATGCAGGTTTCCTCACGATGTTTTCCTTCACCGAAAAGCGTGTGATAAATTGCAATTATCAATTAGACACATAAGTTTTAATAGAAAACTCATTGGTGTCTGCCCGGGTTCGAACCTGTGACCTCCTCGAAAGAGTCGCGCGGTGTTACCGCTGGGCCTATCACTATGTGGTTATTATTTCGTGGTCAAATTTTAAATTGAGTTATATTATTAGTCTAAAGTCTCACTGAATGTCAATAATAATGATGATGATCCTGTCGTGTATTTCGGTATCCAGCTGAGTAGAATAGACCACCCTCATTTTTTACCTTGGTCAAGTAACCTTACCTGACGTCAACTAACCTTAGTCGTTAATTAAGTCTAAGGTTAGTTGACATCAGGCAGGCGTCCGGTCGTAAGATAACTAGCCAAATGTAACATGTTTATAACGTATTGTGCCGACCCCACTTAAAGTGGAATAAAAGCAGGAGGATGAATAACAAGGAATGTTGAACACACAAATACATATACTTTTGTTTGTGGTTATTAGTCTGTGGTCAAATTTTAAATTGATTTATATTATTAGTCTCGCTGAATGTCAATAATAGTTATGATGAATAATTTATAATTTGAATAAAACGCTTTTAATTTGCTGTCAATTTTTTTTAAACCATATAGGATTAATACGGAAGTGTTACCACTTTAAAATTATGGCGATATAACCATAATTAAGCGCCGGTAGCGGAATGGTTAGAGTAACGGATTTGCGACCGAGAGGTCGTGGGTTCGAATCCCGGCCATTATACTCCTAACAAGCATTGAACTTAGCTGGAGGAGTTAATAAATTTACTATTAATTTGTAACCCATTTTGCTAGGTAACCTTTAAAAAAAAGTTACCTGTGGCGTCATAGTCTCGCGCCCTTGCGAAACTCCGTCCCAGTTTGTTGATTTTCCCCGTGGCTTTGTCTATGGTGATGACGTCACCGGCTTGCACCTGAAGTCAAGAGAAAAGTTTGTTAGGCATAAATCCGTACCAGGCCCAACCCAGACCAAAACACTAGAGATGTGAAAAATAATCGATTTCTATAATAATTTTTAAAAATGGATTATTTTATTATAAAAAATCCTTTTTTTTATTAATCGATTATTTTAATTATCTACTTTCTTTTTCCCTCTTTTTTCTTGATTTTTAAGATTACATATGCATTGTTGGATGAAACAAACGTAGACAAACTACAAATTGTAATCAAATTTCAGAAAAATCGATTATTTTGATACGAAATACTCGATTTTTTAAATCGTATATTTTTTGAAGCAAAAGTCGATTGTTTATTAATCGATTATTTCTACGCCAAGTCACATCCCTACCAGGTAACAGCTACCGTGAATATGCTGATAAGTCGACTTACTTTCCTTTATACGTTTTAACCATAAGTACCTGAGTGACCGCTTATCGATTTTTTTACATTAAAAATTGATTAATTTTTAAAAATACTTGATTTTTAATAATCGATTACTTTTTCGATTTTTAAAAAAATCTATTTTTTTAATCATCCTCTTTTTCTTTTTCGATCGTTTTTTCTTGTTACTTTTTTAAGATTACATATGCCTTGTTGAAAGAAACCAATGTAGCCAAACAACACATTTTAATTTCTTTTCACAAACAGCACATCTATTACCATTTCTTGGTAGTTGTCCACTTTAATAAGCCTTATTATAATTAATTATTAACATTAAAAAGCCATCTTTTCAATTAGTCAGAAAAAGTCGATTATTTTGATACGAATCATTCGATTTATTTTATGGGGAAAAAAATCGATTATTTATTAATCGATATTTTCTCCAAGTCACAAATACATCCCTACTGGAGACGTGTTTTTCTTTAACAAATGTTAAGTAACGTAATAAATATTTCTCAATATGGACACTTGTAAGAGTGTCTGTCAAAAATAAAACATCAATTTGACATTCTTCATAGATTTGGTATGAGATAATTTCTGTTATTACTCACTCTATACTAAACTCGATGCAACCTTTATAGCGCGGGCCAAAACGGTACAACGCCATCTATGAGCTAGGGACGCGAGACTAATTGAAATGATTTTAGAGATTTTAATCATCGTTTTTTTTACATTAAAAAACGGGTTTTTTAACGATTATTTACATTATACTCTTTTTCATTTTGTTTAGATTATTTTTAAGCTTAGATATGCACTGTCGGATAAAATCAATGTAGCCAAACTACACATTATAGAATAGATGTTCACAAACAGCTCATCTGTTATTATTAATTGGTAGTTGTTCAGTTTAATCCGCCTTTATCTTAATATTTACTAGCGGCCTGCCCCTGCTTCGCACGGGTATAAAATATATATCCCATGTCAGTCAGTGTAAAAAAAATGATCAAAATCGATCGAGTAGTTTTGATTTATTCATTACTGCCCGTGGCCCGCACGCGTTAAATTTGGAGAAAAACAATTTCCTTTCCCTATACCAAGAAGATTTCCTGCTATCTTTGGAATATCTAAATTCATATAGCACATTTTTACTTATTTACTTTTACATTTTCCCTATGTATTTTATTTTTACAATTAATTACAGAATGTCTTTAAACAAACTCTTGAAAGAGGGACATCGCTGCTAAAGTCGAAGTGTTATAGGGCGAAGAGCGGCGTCCTCACGGCATTTTAAATCTGTAATATCTCCAAAAATGTTCACTTAAATTACATGCTGTAAACGGCCACATTGATCTATATTAAATCAACTATTTATTTAAGGTACTTAATTGGATAAGGATTAATGCTGTATTGTATAAAAATTGCTTCAAAAATATGGAATTATTTTTCTTAAAAAGTAAATGACAAAAAATGCTATAGTGGGTTATCCATAAGAGATAGACATATACCATCGCGGACTTTTCTGTAGACCTTTTCAAGATGTACAAATACTTAGTACATTATTTTGATAAATCTCGTAGGGTTTAGCCTGCGTTTGCAATGTAAGCGGAAAAAAATGAAATTTTTTACAGAAACCTCAAAAATTACAGTATTTCTCTACTCTGTATTGAATGTTATTATACGTACAAACCTTCCTCTGGAATCACTTTATCTATTAAAAAAAACCGCATCAAAATCTATTGCGTAGTTTTAAAGTTTTATGCGTACATACGGATATAGGGACTTTGTTTTATAATATGTAGTGAAGTGATATGAGTTAATCTTGTATGTATATACATACATATATTTTCGGAAACAGCTCCAACGATTTGACTGAAATTCAGCAAGTAGGGGATTTTGGGAGATAAAAATCGATCTAGATAAGTTTTATTTAAAAAAAATGTCGCTTTATCACTGTTTTCGGGCCTCTAAATTTTATTTTGAAGTTTACGTTGAATACAATCAGAATTTTTCGCTATCAAATGTAAAGTCATGGTAGTTCATTTGAGGAACAAAAAAATCTGTTGCGTAGTTTTAAAGATTTAAGATTACATAGGGATATATGGACAAACAAAGAATGTGACTGTTTTATAATATGTAGTGATACACTACCTACGACATTTACATTTGTTTGTATTCACGATAGCATTAGCAGTAGCAAATATGATCACGTGATCACAATCAATCATATCGTAAAACGAATATGATTCTTAAATAGCAATCATACCCAAGATTACAGAGAAAAAAACTTTGTTTTATACTATGTAGTGATACAATGCACACTATAGCGGGGGCCAGACCAGTACAGCGCCATCTATGATTTGCATTTATCAAACACCTCACCTTCTCCTTGAGCAGAGAGTCTATCATCTTTGTCCCCATGTCGTAGTTGGTCTCCATGTCTGTGGTCTTCAAGGTCAAGCGGCCCGTCCTCGCCCCCCCGCCGCCCGCCGCCCTCTCCACTACCACTTCCACCACTTCCCCTTCTATTATCTCTGACTCTTCCCTGTAATGATTATATAATACATCAAAATACGCCCATCAGCATCCTCATGCCCTTGTCCCACTCTAAGTGGGGTCGGCACAACATGTTATAAACATGTTGCCACATGATTTGGCTACGATCCCCTTGGAAGAAACAGGGTGGTCTATTCTACTCAATGAGATACCACACGGTGGGTCAACTTACCTTAGTCGCCTTTTACAACACCTTGGTAAGAAATGAGGGTGGTCTATTCTACTCAGCCGGATACCACACGGCGAGTCAAGTACCTTAGTCGCTTTATACAACAACTCAGTTAGAAACAGAGTGGTCTATTTTACTCAACTAGATACCACAGGGTGGGTCAATTTATCTTAGTCGCCTTAAGTTTGAATGGACTATTTGTTTTCATACCTGATACACGCAAGATAAATTATATAAAGTAAGTAAGTAAGTAACGGCCTGTTAGTATCCCACTGCTGGGCATAGGCCTCTTCTCTCAGTTTTTTTTTTTTTGGAGAGAAGGATTGGAGCTAAGACCTACCACGCTGCTCCAATGCGGGTTGGTAGGTTACACATATCTCCAGAATTCTCTAGAGATATGCAGGTTTCCTCACGATGTTTTCCTTCACCGAAAAGCGTGTGATAAATTGCAATTATCAATTAGACACATAAGTTTTATACTAGAAAACTCATTGGTGCCTGCCCGGGGTTTGAACCCTAGACCTCCTTGAAAGAGGCGCACGGTGTTACCGCTGGACTACCACAGCTTATAAATTATATAATACATCAAAATCTGTCCCTGTTTTTTTCCAATAATACATCTTTTAACAATCCGATTATTCGAATGTGTATTACAAAGATTCTGTTACTAACAATTCTTCTCTGGTAATAACAATTGTAAAAAGTTTAAAGCACACTTAAAAAAAGTTTGTTTAATTTATATTTTTTTACTTTTAAAAGTAATTTTTACATTACTTTTAAAAGTAAAAAAATTATTGTATTTCAATTTAAATCAGGTGGAATAAAATTACCCGATAAATATATATTTTTTAATAATCATTAAAACAGTTACGCAGTGTGGTATCCGGCGGAATAGAATAGTACCACCCTCTTTGCTTACCGAGGTGTCGTAAAAGGCGACTAAGGTAAGTCGACCCGCCGTGTAGTATCCGGCTGAGTAGAATAGACCAACCTTATTTCTTACCGAGGTGTCGTAAAAGGCGACTAAGGTAAGTCGACCCACCGTGTGGTATCCGGTTCAGTGAAATAGACCACCCTCTTTCTTACCGAGGAGTCGTAAAATACGACTAAGGTAAGTTGACGTCAGGCAGGCGGCCGGTCGTAAAATACAAAGCCAAATCATGTGACAACATGTTTGTAACATGTTGTGCCGACCCCACTCATAGGGATAAGGGCAGGAAGATGATGATGAAAAGTAATTTTTACATTCTTTTGTATTATATAGTTTCACGCCGTGTGGTATCCAGCTGAATAGAATAGTAAAAAACAGTAATGCAGTCTAAGATGGAGTGTTCCTAAAAACACTCCATGCATCATCGCTTACCAGATTAGGCATGATTGCAGTCAAGCAATCACCAATTTTTTTAATTTATTTACTTTAAGCCTACCAACAAAATTACATTTTTTTAATCCATAAATACTTGGTCTTATTTGCTAATTACATATAAATTCACTTATTGGACACAGCATGCTTTTATAAACTACTAGCGGCCTGCCCCTGCTTCGCACGGGTATAAAATATATATCCCATGTCAGTCAGTGTAAAAAAATGATTAAAATTGATCCAGTTGTTTTGATTTATTCATTACTGCCCGTGGCCGTAGCGTTAAATTTTGAGAAAAACAATTTCCCTCTCCCTATTCCAAGAAGATTTCCTACTATCATTGAATATCTAAATTCATATAGTACATATTTGCGTATTTATTTTTACATTTTTCCCTATGTATTTTATTTTTACAATTAATTACAGAATGTCTTTAAATAAACTCTTGAAAGAGCGACATAGCTGCTAAAGTCGAAGTGCTATAGGGCGAAGCGCGGCCTCCTCACGGCATTTTTTAATCTATAATATCTCCGAAAAAGTTCGCTTAAACTACATGCTGTAAACGGCCATATTGATCTATATTAAATCAACTATTTATTTAAGGTACTTAATTGGATAAGGATTAATGCTGTATTGTATAAAAATTGCTTCAAAAATATGGCATTATTTTTCGTAAAAAGTAAATGACAAAAATGCTATAGTGGGTTATCCATAAGAGATAGACATATACCATCGCGGACTTTTCTGTAGACCTTTTCAAGGTGTACAAATACTTAGTATATTACTTCGATAAATCTCGTAGGGTTTAGCCTGCGTTTGCAATGTAAGCGGAAGAAAAAGTAATTATTTACAGAAACCTCAAAAATTACAGTATTTCTCTACTCCGTATTGAATGTTATTATACGTACAAACCTTCCTCTGGAATCACTCTATCTATTAAAAAAAACCGCATCAAAATCTGTTGCGTAATTTTAAAGTTTTATGCGTACATAGGGATATATGGACAAAGAATGCGACTTTGTTTTATAATATGTAGTGACTATGTACGATAAACAAACAGACAAATGTAGTACTAAAACTATTATTAATATTTATTTAACTAAAACTTAAACTATTATCTAAAAATACTCTATTTCCTACATACAAGAAATATTAGCATAGAACACAGTGAATAATTAAATTGAACAATAAATTAAACAGCAGTGAGTGCTTTATCCACTTTTTTCTTAAAATAAACTAATTTATTATATTAATTAAATTTTTTTATTTTGCAATAGTGCCTATATCTATATATATAAAAGAAAGTTGGTCTTAGTTACACTATTTATAACTCAAGAACGGATGAACAAATTCGGCTGAAAATTAGTGTAGAGGTTGCTTAGAACCAGGAGACGGACATAGGATACTTTTTATCCCGTTCGACCGCATTTATTTTATCCCGTCAAGTCACTAAAACGTGGTATAGCAAAAACGACTATGACATGGAAAAACAAAACATAAATGACAGCTAAACGTAATTTAGTCTTTGGGTAAGTATGGTAAAAATATGACAATTATCAAAATAGTAGTAGCTATAAACGTTACTACATAGTATAAAACAAAGTCACTTTCTCTGTCTGTCCTTATATCTCTATGTTTGCTTAAATCTTTAAAACTACGCTAAAGATTTTGATGCGGTTTTTTTTAAGTATATAGAGTGATTGAAGAGGAAGGTTTATATGTATAATAAAATTCAATATGGAGTAGCGAAATACTGTGATTATCACTGAGTGACATAGGCTATATGCTTTATACCCGTGCGAAGCTGGGGCGGGACTCCTAGTAAATTATAAAATCTAACAGTAGGAAAGAAAATACTTACTTAATTCTTATTCCGATAGATTTCCTTATAGCTTGAGTCAAAGCCTCTGTCTTGCTCATCTCTAATGAATATATCTCCGATCCTGGAATAGGGTTAAAGAGGAATTATAAAAATAACTTATACCCTTCAGCAAGACTCCACTAAGCCATGACTATTATCAATCGCTGCTCTGGTCTTCGTTATTGGATGCCCGGAAAAAATTTAACGATAACGACGACCAGAGCAGCAACGGAGAGTGCATAGAAGACGCGTAAAGAGCTCATGAATAAAGCCCTGTATGGGCTTGAAACTAGTCGGGCTCATCTGATAAAATAACATGAGTATAGCCGGTTTCTATACATTAACCAAAAATTACTACCTTCCCTGATCATCTGCTTGCAAATCTTGTGACAACATGTTGTGCAGACCCCACTTAGAGTGGGATAAGGGCAGGAGAATGATGATGAGGTCGAGGTGTTTATTTAATACTTACCAGCCATGCTAGTGAAAGGTGTATCTGGGCCTAAAGCCTGCGCCAGACCCATGGCTATTGCTGTCTTCCCTGTGCCAGGCTGACCAGCTAGGAGTACCGCTCGACCAGCAATTTTCCCTGAAAATAACAGTGTAATACTTTAAATACCATGCATTTGCATATGCAAAAAAATATATTTTTTTAAATTATCATTAACAACACAACATAAAGAGTCAAGTTTATATTTAGGGGAACGGAAAGTTGCACCTATTACAGAAAAGATGAGAAGTGCGAGACTAAGTTGGTATAGTCATGTAATCATTGATGGTAGGATGAAAATCATGTGACGAAAAGAGTTAAATATGAATGTGGATGGATGTATGGCTAGGGGCAGGCTGTAAAAAAGATGGATGGATTGTGTGAAGAATGATATACGTTAAAGTGGTACCAGAGTTGATGAATGATAGAGGAGAATGGAAGAAGATATATGCTATGTATATGCATGCTGACCCCACTTAGAGTGGGATAAGGGTAAGAGAAAGATGACAACATAAAGAATCAAGCTAACTTAGAAATGGCAGCACTAGACTCTTCACATACAAGGAAAGATAATGTACTTTGAAATCCTGCTACTTCACCGTTCTTCTGAAAAAGCGAACCAAGGTTCCGGAAGTCGGAGCAGACTGGCAAAACAACACCATTTAAGGTAATTGGTAAAAAATTGGAGATACTTCTAAAATCACAGTGCATGTGTTCAGTTTTGGTCCGATATATATTTTTATTTAATATATTTTCCATACTATGCTGAACCAGTTAGGAATATTTTCCATCATTTTCTAGAAAAGGTTTAAAATACATGTGTGTTTGCCAGTCATGAGAAAAAAGGTTCTTAAGGTAGGCTGTTTACAATGCATTAAATAATATTTAAATTTACTTGTATCAAAGTTTTTAATTTTATTGATAGCAATCATAAAATGGCGTAAATACGACTAAGGTTAGTTGATCCACCGTGTGGTATTAGGTTGAGTAAAATAGACCACCCACTTTCTTACCAAGGTGTCGTAAAATACGACTAAGGTAAGTTGAAGTCAGGCAGGCCAAATCATGTGACAATATGTTTGTAGCATGTTTTGCCGACCCCACTTGGAGTGGGATAAGGGCAGGAGGATGATATTTCTAAATATAACCTTAAAATCGGTAACCATGACAACCAAAAATCACTACCTTCTCTGATCATCTGCAAGACGACACCAGCGGCTTTCCTGGCCATCTTCTGTCCCACCATGCCCTGGGAAACCGCTCTCGGCTCCAAAGCATCGTCTAAACCAAGCCCGCGTATATGCGAATGAGCTCCTATCCGCTCTATGCGCGTTATAGACCGCACTTCTTGAACTTGGGCTGCGGCTAACGACTAAAATTAACATTAAGAAATAGTCTTTTTTTTTATCTAAACATCAAATATTATCTATATATAACATATTGTGAGGTTAGAAAACAACAAAAGTACATTATTATATCAAGTAAAGATGATACTTATAATTCAAGTATTTTATGATCGTAACGTACTTACAGCCATTTTCCGTGTATTATAAAATGTATATTAGTGGTTTAACGAACGAGAAAATACAATTCGATGCGCAATAAAGCCGCTTGCAATAAAATAACAATGAAACCACAGACTAATAAACATAGACAACAAAATTTCATAGACCAAAGCTTTGTCAAAGACAAATAGTTTATGACAAGCAATACGTACCAAAATGAGTGCGCTCTTTAATAGCCGCTCATGGAATATCACTCGTGTAGAGCGAGTACAGGGTGCCAGAACAGATCCTTGAGGGACACTAGCACGGATTGGATAAAAATATAGATACAGACTTTGGCATCTATCTATACTTTTTATAAAACAATGTCCCCAAAAGCTGTCTGTCTGTGTGTGATCAATTTTCTCAAAATCTTCTGAACGGATAATTGGTTTTATCCAACAATGCATATTTAATCTAATCTTGTTCCTCCATAACCTTGTTCCTCCATTGCCTTTCTATTATCGCACTGATAGACACCGGGAGAATTTCCACCCTTACAGCATTGACCTTCCACGAACGCGCACGGAGCGCTTTGCGTCCTCGTTTTTATTGCGCACAGCAAGGGAATGGAATTCTCTCCCGGCATCAATATTTCCGAGTTCTTTTGATATGGTTCTCTTTAAAGCAAGAGTGACTATTCACTCTTCATTCTTCAAGAGTGACTATTCATTTATCTTCTAGGCAAGCACGCTCCATCTTATGATTGCAGTCAAGCGCTCGCCTATTCTGCAATAAAAAAAATATAAAAAAAAAACAAGAAAAAGAAAAAGGGATTTTTAATGGAAAAATAATGAATTATTAAAAATAGATTATTTTGAAAAAAAAAATAATCGATTGTTTTAAAAATCGATTATTTTTCTATCGCTATCAGAGATACACAAAAGTAATGTACAGAATTGTAGATCAACAAAAGTACTACAAAAAATTCCGCGACAGCATGTCTCTATCTCTAATAGTTAACTCATAATAACTTTATGTTCAAAAATTTTCAATTAAAAATATTGCGCCATTTTTGATACCTTTTCCTTCAGTTCATTATCAAACCATATCTTATCAATCAATAAATACGTTAGCTTCGCCTTTTAATATATATCAAAATTGTCTTTTACATCATATGGATCCAATTAACAATTTAGAAAATATTAAACTAAAATTTTATACCACCAGAATAAAATTAAGAGATTTACGCGGGAAAAAACTTTGTGACACATCGATTTCGGTAAGAAATGAGTAGGTACACATCAGTAAGAAATGAGGGTGGTCTATTCTACTCAGCCGGATACCACACCACGGGTCAACTTACCTTAGTCGCCTTTTACGACAACTCGGTAAGAAATGTGGGGTGGTCTATTCTACTCAGCCGGGTGCCACTCGGTGGGTCAACTTACCTTAGTCACCACTTACGACATCTTGGTAAGAAATGAGGGTGGTCTATTCTACTTAGCCCACTACTATTTTATGCTATAAAGCTAAATCTTTTAATAATTTAAAAACTAATTTTTACTGTTTTTTTATTTCCTTTTTGAAAATTGATACAACATGTTGTACCGACCCCACTAAGAGTGGGATAACGGAAGGAGAATGATGAGTATAGTGAAAAGAGGGCTGGCTCCTTTTTCGCACAAAGAATCAGTTTAGCGATTCAGCGCGGAAACGCTGCCAACATTCTTGGGATCATTCCACGTGGGCATGATTTGTATAGTCCTAGCGTGTAAGTAATTTAAGATAGATATAACTTGTACATTTTACGCCGTGTGGTATCCGGCTCCCTCATTTCTTACCGAGGTGTCGTAAAAGGCGACTAAGGTAAGTCGACCCGCCGTGTGGTATCCGGCTGAGTAGAATAGACCAACCTCATTTCTTACCGAGGTGTCGTAAAAGGCGACTAAGGTAAGTTGACCCACCGTGTGGTATCCGGTTTAGTAGAATAGACCACCCTCTTTCTTACCGAGGTGTCGTAAAATACGACAGAGGTAAGTTGACGTCAGGCAGGCGGCCGGTCGTAAAAACGCAGCCAAATCATGTGACATGAGTGGGATAAGGGTAGGAAGATGATGATAACTTGTACATTTTAGCTGTATATAAAAAAAAGAAAAAAAATTATGGTACTTTTTTTTTAAATTAAGGCTTAGATATGATATCTAAGGCTTAATTAAAAAAACCGCTAAGTACTTTGTATATGTCACAGCACTACCCTAGACAATTAAGGTTAAATACTAAAAAAAAGACAAAAGTCTCTAGTACTTGTCTATGTTTTTCCCACATTGTCTGCCGGATCACGTTGCCAGCATCCCCACATTCTAAACAAGCCCCTACTGCTCCAGTTATTATAGGGGTAAGAAAACTACTGGGGAAAATTACCGCGGGGCTACTAAGGTGATCTGTTTTCTTGACTACGATGTAAACTCGAACGTAAAAATCAAATATATCAATCGACGAGTGTTGTCTTTTATAATATTCTAAATTCAAAAAAACTGGACACAGATTAATAAAATTTATAAGGTAAGGTGTAAGGTGTTTCTTTGCGGAGGTCTATAGTCCTGGACTTTTATTTAGAACTTTTAGAACAAATTTCTAAAAATTTTTTTTTAAATAACTATCACCATTTAATTAGCGCACACAAGGAGAGCTTTAAATTTTGCCGTTTTCGTACTTTTTTATTGCTGTTCCACTTCTATTCATCTTAGCGTGATGTTATATAGCCTATAGACTTCCTCAATAAATAGATTATGTTCCTGAGATTAGCGCGTTCAAACAATCAAACAAACAGAGAAACAAACTCTTCAGCTTTATATATTAGTATAGATTTTCAGCGATATCCCATAAAATATTTAGGTTGGTAACAAATGATATTTAAATTTTTGTATTCCTTGCCTTTTAAATATGACAGAGAAAGCTAAAAAAAATGTTTTTTTTAAATTCAGTAGTAGCCTTTCGCAAAACCCTGATTTCGAGGGTTCAACACACCCACAAATAAACATTCCCCCTCTCGCTTTATGGGACGTTATCTCACTTCAACTCAATTAAAATGCGTATACCTGTCTCGCTCGCCCGCCTAGTCTTGAAAATCGATCTTCGCTTCCATTTTTCATGGAGCCTTCATGTGAACTGAACGCGAATGTTTTAAAACGCATATTTCGTTACCACGTGATAAAAACTGTAATATAGATTTGTGTTTATTAAATTCTAATAATTAAAGTGTCTTTTAAGTATTGGAGTGATTTAATTGTCATTACTGGTGAGTATTAGCAGAATCTTTTATAATAGTGTGATTTTGTTACATGTTTTGTTTTGTTGTTAAGGGTTGATTCGCGATCGTAAGATTTTGCTTTGGGCAACGATTTAATTCGTTTATCTGTTCTTCTGTCGGAAAAGATATTTGAGGAAAGAGTTAGTTTAAATTCTATTCGTTTTTAATTTGTTTATATTTTAAATACATTGCATTTTACTAAACAAAATGTTAAAGCAACATTTTCCTACAACTACAGACTATCAAAAAGTAAAATAATAAATGAAACTTATGTATACTGCAATAGATGTTATATATATAGCTATTATTTAAAATAATCGTCTTTATTCCTTTTATATAAAAAAATTAACAATGTAAAAACTGAAACAGATAATATTTTATTCTTGTATTGTAAAAAAAAGACATCTTTTAATATTTTCTTGTCATTTAAGAATTTTTAGGATTTATATTAACTGTAAAATTGCATTTGCGCTTTTTTAATAATTAGTACAATATACAGTCTTTTCTATATTTAATACAAGTAATAATCTTCAAGGAACGAATAGTCTTTAATATTTAAATGAGTTAATCTTGTATGTAATTATATATATATTTTCTGAATCTCGGAAACGGCTCCAACAATATTCCTGAAATTCAGCATGTAGGAGGTTTTGGGGGGATAAAATAGATGTTGCTAGGTTTTATTTAAAAAAAATCTCGTTTTATCCCTGTTTTTGGGCACTAAAAAAACTACGAAAATAGAAATAGCTAGCAACGCATAATTTTAGCTGTCAAATGCAAAGCTGATAGGCTAATGATAACGCGCGAATCAAAAAAGTTGGGATCGATGCCCACATGTCATTAGGCGCTTTTTTTATTGCATTTTTTATATATTTTAAAAAATTAACGGTCATCCAGGTACCTACTAATATTTTATGAGTTTGTTATTTTGTGACAGTAAGAAAATGTTATTTTTAAAATTTGGCCTGTTACAATTTCACCTCTGGAAAATGCTTTCTTTCGTCTTTAGAGATAAAGATACGAAACTTAGGCCCACCACGCGATTTTATTGCGTATTGGCAGGTTACACCTAACCAGGAAATTCTTGCAGCCTAGTCTAGCTATAAGCTTTCTGACCTCAAACCATTGCCACTTTAGCTTCGGGATACAAGAGAGTTGCGAAGCCTAGCTTGTTTTCTTTGCTTCTGGATCGATAATTGAGGGTCACGTAAAAGCTTTAAAGTCTCTATGACGTCAGTGCAGGTTAACAAGACGTTAGTAGATTGTTATCGTAGTTATTTTTGCTAACTTGTTTACTTATGACGTCATTGTACCAAGCGAATTATATCGATCGTTGGTTTTTGGCGCCAGATTTTTGTTTATTTCCTGTTACTTCTATTTTTATTAAGTTTAGAATCACCATTTTTAGATAGATCGGTAAGTTACACGTATCCCGGGAGGGTAATAGGTAAGGGTGCCTCCTGTGAGGCCGGACCGAGGCTTAGGGCGACGTGTAGTGGAGGGCTGGTGGTATGACTGTGACTAGTCATCACGCTGTTGTATGAAGCTCTACTAGCTATGGGGAACGTCGTCCTAAGGGTGCCTCCTGTGAGGCCGGACCGCGGCTTAGGGCGACGTGTAGTGGAGGGCTGGTGGTATGACTGTGACTAGTCATCACGCTGTTGTATGATGCTCTACTAGCTATGGGGAACGTCGTCCTAAGGGTGCCTCCTGTGAGGCCGGACCGCGGCTTAGGGCGACGTGTAGTGGAGGGCTGGTGGTATGACTGTGACTAGTCATCACGCTGTTGTATGAAGCTCTACTAGCTATGGGGAACGTCGTCCTAAGGGTGCCTCCTGTGAGGCCGGACCGCGGCTTAGGGCGACGTGTAGTGGAGGGCTGGTGGTATGACTGTGACTAGTCATCACGCTGTTGTATGATGCTCTACTAGCTATGGGGAACGTCGTCCTAAGGCCTACAGGTAGTATACAAACCTATGTGACTCAATTAGCACATCAAAATCAGTAAAATCTATATCCAACAGTGAACATAAACGCGCGAAATAAATAAGGATATGCACATTCACAGCCCTTAAACCGTTTATCGGAAAATTGACAATATCCGGTTGGAAATGTAAAATTTCCATTTCTGAACGGAATCAATTTTCGATCTGTGCAATGCTTGCGATCGTAGTTATTAAACAGGAGTAGGGAAAACGTGTTATCTATACTAATATATAAAGCTTAAGAGTTTGTTTGTTTCAACGCGCTAATCTCAGGAACTACTGGAACGAATTTTTCAAATCGGTCCAGTAGTTCTCAGGAACTACTTAGAACAGATTAGCTTAGAACAGATTACAGAACAGATTAGCGCGTTGAAACAAAAAAACAAACAAAGAAACTCTTACAGCTTTATATATTAGTATAGATTATTAATATAACTAGCGTATCGTAAATAAAAAATAGTTCCATAGGTTTATTATAGATGGCGTGTTGAATGTCATCGTATTTAATTCCTCCTGAATTTAATTCCTGTTGAATTAACAGGATTTATATAGCCTATATGTTACCCCGGTATATAAGGAATATTTATGCCAAATTTCATCGATATTGGTTCAGCGGATTGGCCGTGAAAACGGAACCGAGAGACAGACAGACAGACTTTCACATTTATAATATTAGTAAGGAAGCGTTACTTTGCGGAGATCTATAATACAAAAGTAATAATAAAATTACTTTGCTATAATCCGCGATGAAGTAAAATAGAAAATATATATAACTAAATGTAGAGCAGACAATCCGTTTTCATACCTGATACATGCAGCCGCAAAAAATCTCTTTTCTATTTTGGTCGTGGAGTCTATCTCCTGATGACGCTTCGGTTGCGGGGCGAAACGATCGTTGAGTTTGTGATAGTGAACGTATGTAGTGCATGTGTATTGTGGTGGTGGAGGTGGAGGTTTGTGCATGTGTTTTTACGAATCCTGCATGTATCAGGTATGAAAACGAATTTTCCACTCTACATTTACCATTATATTATATATATTCTTTTTATACTAACAAGCCGCTACTTACTTTTATACTACTGTTAAAAATAGGCTGATACAGAAAGCCTACTATACTATTGAAGATTATTTAGAAGATAAGAATGTGTGGATATAGCTCTCGTTGAACCTGTACAAGACAGTAACGACTGAATGTAAATAGTATTAAGAATTATATGTTTAAAAGAGCAACCGCCGAGTTTCTTTCTGGCTCTTCTCGGTAGGAACAGCTTTCCGAACCAGCAGTAGAGATGATTTAAAAGCACTTGTTTACAAGTTTATTTGAATAAAGAATATTTTGAATTTGAATATTACTTTTGTAACAAACTCTTCAGCTTTATATATTAGTAGATATTGACTAGTATAGCCTGTGGTGTCAGCTGTTATAGTAAAGATTCTCGACCTAAATCTCAAGTATACTTAAAACTTGCAGCATGGAAGCTGTGTCCGATGTTTATATATATTGTCGATTTTATTGAGACCAAGGGTTATTCGACCTGATTATGAAATACAAGCTTTTACCTGCGACTTCGTTCACGTGAACTGTTGTTGTGTAGGTCTATAACAGATGGCGGCTTTCAATGTCATTCTGTAGAATTAACAGGATTTCTATAGCCCATATATTAATCCGGTGTTTAAGGAATAATTGTGCCAAATTACATAGATATACAGCGGATTCCCCTTGAAAGAGTAACAAACATACATCCAAGCTCACAAACTTTCGCATTTATAATATTCGTAGGAAGTAGCTGATGCCAAGATTTATATAGCTAAGACTAAACTTATGATAAGAATAGTTTAACCAGCGTTTAAATGTCCTTTCAAAATATTCTTTATTCAAATAAACTTGTAAACGCGTGCTTTTGAATCGTCAACTCTACTGCTGGTTCGGAAAGCTGTTCCTACCGAGAAGAGCCTAAGAGAAACTCGGCGGTTGCTCTTTTAAAAAAAAAATATATATATATATATATATATATATATATATATATATATATATATATATTATTTTTGTTTATTTATTTTTATTTATTTAAGTTTGAATATATAAATAATATTTACAGTACACTTCTTGTCCTAGACCCCTAAACTAGGAAAACCTGTATCTTAGGTGTGTGTGTGCGCGCGGGCTTGCATGCTTGCGTGCGAGCGTGTATCTATTTTATTCTTCTTCTTCCTGCCCTTATCCCACTTTAAGTGGGGTCGGCACAACATGTTATAAACATGTTGTCAGATGATTTGGCTACGTATTTTACGACCGGCTGCCTGCCTGACATCAACTTACCTTAGTCGTATTTTACGACACCTCGGTAAGAAAGAGGATGGTCTATTATGCTTAACCGGACACCACACGGTGGGTCAACTTACCTTAGTCACCATTTACGACACCTCGGTAAGAAATGAGGGTGGTACTATTCTATTCAGCCGGATACCATACGGCGTCGTGTATCTATTTTATTGTAATTGTTATAATTCTTATAACTAGTTACATTTTGTAATTTTTATCTTATGCAGGGTCGTACAGTAGCTATATCTATGTAATCCTCATCAGTACATTAGGTCAAGTCAAACAAATCAAATTAAAAAAGCTTTAAACAAAATTTAATGTCCCTACTGTTAACTGTTGAGTTCCCTCGTCTGGAGCCAATCCTGTCATCAGGTCATGCTTATCATAAACATTGTCATCGGGACTGGACCAGTATGTATCATCTCAATCGGACACCGGGAAGTGGGGCAAATTTAACTTGCAAGATTCCTCCACCTTCACATACATTGCAAGTTAAATAAATAAATAAATATATGGGACACTTACACACACGGTCGTCCGTCCCCAAAGTAAGTAACTTAATACTTGTGTTATGGACAGACAACTGGTGAATATATACTTATATATTTTTTAAATACATACTTAAATACAAATATACACCCAGACTCAAAGACCAACAAATTCATTTTTAGAAAATGTTTGCCCTCGCCGGGAATCGAACCCGCGACCCGCGGAGCTGAAGGCAAGGTCACTACCCACTGCTCCAACGGGCCAGTTAAATAAAATCTTTTGAATAAGTTAAACATAATAAAAGCTTTTAACAAATTTCTCATTAAATTTGTAGAGTAGATAGTAGAGTCATCTCTACTTTCAACCGTTGAGGATTTCCCTCGTCTGGAGCCAATCCTGTCATCAGGTCATGCTTATCATAAACATCGTCATCGGGACTGGACCAGTATGTATCATCTCAATCGGACCAAGGGAAGTGGGGCAAATAACTTGCAAGATTCCACCTTCACATATATTGCAAGTTGAATAACAGCTTTTAAATAACAGGAATTGTGAAACAAAAGTAATGAGAATATTATTTTGCTATAATACGCGATAAAAGAAAATATATGTAATGCTAAATGTAGAGTGTACTATTCAAAATACCTGATACATGCAGAATTTGTAAGAACTCATGCAATACCCGACACCGATGGCACAACAATACACAAGCACTGCACACATTCACCACCACAATCTCAACAAAAACAGAAACACAATCTCTGTCAGTCAGTCTCTCAAGTGGAGTCTATCTCCTGACGATGCTTCGGTTACGGGGCGAAACAATTGTTGAGATTGTGGTGGTGAATGTGTGCAGTGCTTGTGTATTGTTGTGCCATCGGTGTCGGGTATTGCATGAGTTCTTACAAATTCTGCATGTATCAGGTTGAGAACGAATAGTACACTCTACATTTAGCATTAAATATATTTTCTTTTATCGCGGATTACAGCAAAATAATATTCTCATTACTTTTGTATTATGGACCTCCGCAAAGTAACGCCTAATTCTATAAATTATTTGAAAACTATTTACTTTGGCTTATGTCAGTCTACAAATTTATACAAGTATATACAAAGTAAAGTAACGGCCTGTTACTATCCCACTGCTGAGAATAGGCCTCTTCTCTCAGTTTTTGGAGAGAAGGATTGGAGCTAAGACCTACCACGCTGCTCCAATGGTTGGTAGGTTACACATATCACCAGAATTCTCTAGAGATATGCAGGTTTCCTCACGATGTTTTCCTTCACAGGAAAGCGTGTGATAAATTAATTTGGTAATTGTTGGCATGAAAACAATGTTTTAACCCGCCTATTTAAACTCATCTCGCAAAGGGTAAAGACTCCAATGTATGTGAGAGCTTGTTCCTTTTGCTTTTAATAAAAGAGCAAGCGAAGGTAACACGCATTCAGCCGTAAACAGGGGTGCCAACATGCTTTTTAATCTGTAAGCGGCTTGTATTGTTTATCTGTGATTAAAAAAAAACTGAATAGAATTTATTTTCTTCTGCATGTTTTATAAATAAAAGCATTTTAAAATTTTTGAATTTAAACTATCGTGAGTGGAATTCATAATTAATGTATAGAAACCGGCTATACTCACGTGTTATTTTATCGAGTTACTTTAAGAGCTCATGAATAAGAGCCCCGTATTGGCTTGAAACTAGTCGGGCTCATACGATAAAATAACACGTGAGTATAGCCGGTTTCTATACATTAAGCATTTTAAAAGTAATTTATATTCTTTTATTTAATACTAGCAATCGCCAGCGGTTCTACCCGCGTTTAAAGATTAAAACCTTAATATAGTATTTTGATAACCATAAAAATGGTTAAAGTGGGTTAATCTTTAAAGCTAGGCATATGCTATATAACAGTAACAGTAATATAACAGTATTGCTTAAGCCTATATGTTATTCCGGTGTATTTAATACTAAAATGTGTTAATCTTGTATGAATATAAATATATATATTTTAGGAATGTCGGAAACGGCTCCAACGGTTTTCCTGAAATTCATTTAGGTTTTATGTAAAAAAAATCTTTTTATCCCTATTTTTGTGCAAAAAAAAAAAAAAAATTATATCACTATCACTACTCACTACATATTATAAAACAAAGTCGTATTTTCCGTATGTACGCATAAAACTTTAAAACTACGCAACAGATTTTGATGCGGTTTTTTTAATAGATAAAGTGATTCCAGAGGAAGGTTTGTACGTATAAAAACATTCAATACGGAGTAGAGAAATACTGTAATTTTTGAGGTTTCTGTAAATAATTACATTTTTTTCCGCTTACATTGCAAACGCAGGTTAAACCCTACGAGATTTATCAAAATGATGTACTAAGTATTTGTACACCTTAAAAAGGTCTACAGAAAAGTCCGCGATGGTATATGTCTATCTCTTATGGATAACCCACAATAGCAGTTTTTTTCATTTACTTTTTACGAAATATGATGCCTTATGTTCAAAGCAATTTTTATACAATACAGCATTAATCCTTATCCAATTGAGTACCTTAAATAAATTGTTGATTTAATATAGATCAATATCGCCGTTTACAGCATGTAATTTAAGTGAATATTTTCGGAGATATTACAGATTTAAAATGCCATGCGGAGGCCGCGCTTCACGCTATAGCACTTCGAATCCAGCAGCTATATCGTTCTTTCCAGAGTTTGCTTAAAGACATTCTGTAATTAATTGTAAAAATAAAATACATAGGGAAAATGTAAAAGTAAATAAACAAAAATGTACTATATGAATTTAGATATTCCAAACATAGCAGGAAATCTTCTTGGTATAGGGAAAGGAAATTGTTTTTCTCCAAATTTAACGCGTGCGGGCCACGGGCTGTAATGAATAAATCAAAACTACTGGATCGATTTTAATCATTTTTTTTACACTGACTGACATGGAATATATATTTTATACCCGTGCGAAGCAGGGGCAGGCCGCTAGTTGAATATAAAACACTTTTTTGCCATAAACTGTCAAGTCAGCGTTGTGTATTCGGGGAACAGGCAATCTCGAGAAATGTAAATACCTAGGATCGTTCCCCAACAATTTAATTATTTCTTCCATTTTTTTAAGTTTCATTTTTTTATTTTGTAAAAAATTGTCGAGCAACCAACCAACCAAGTACTAAGTAATAATTGTGCCAAATGTCATCGATAAGGGTTCAGCGGATTCGCCGTTAAAGAGTAACAAATATACATCCATACTGACAAACTGTCGTATAATATTAATAGTATACGAAAGGATGCTATCACTGTCTAAGTTAAAAAAAAGTGGAATCATCACACGCAATCTCAGCCTTACTAATTAAAAAAGTTAAAAGCGAGTGTTGCCATAATTAAGCAATTACTTTCCACGTTCGCGCCCTCTGTGCAAGAGTCTAGCCCTCTTAACACCATACATTGCACCCTTGAGACGTGATGCAAGGCCTTTGGTATAAAAAATGCCGCACGCACCCTTTGTATACAGACGTACATGTTCATTGGTTCTAGAAATGTTATTTACCCTCTTTGCGAATTAAATTTTTTAGAGATTAGATTAGATTGCTTGGACGCGCTAATCTCAGGAACTACTGAACCGATTTGAAAAATTCTTTCAGTGTAATATAGCCCATTTATCGAGGATATCACTACATATTATAAAACAAAGTCCCTATATCCCTTTGTACGCATAAAACTTTAAAACTACGCAACAGATTTTGATGCGGTTTTTTTTAATAGATAGAGTGATTCCAGAGCAAGGTTTGTACGTATAATAACATTCAATACGGAGTAGAGAAATACTGTAATTTTTGAGGTTTCTGTAAATAATTACATTTTTTTCCGCTTACATTGCAAACGCAGGCTAAACCCTACGAGATTTATCAAAATAATGTACTAAGTATTTGTACATCTTGAAAAGGTCTACAGAAAAGTCCGCGATGGTATATGTCTATCTCTTATGGATAACCCACTATAGCACTTTTTGTCATTTACTTTTTACGAAAAATAATGCCTTTTTTTGAAGCAATTTTAATACAATACAGCATTAATCCTTATTCAATTAAGTACCTTAAATAAATTGTTGATTTAATATAGATCAATATGGCCGTTTACAACATGTAATTTAAGTGACCATTTTCGGAGATATTACAGATTTAAAATGCCGTGAGGACGCCGCGCTTCGCCCTATAACACTTCGACTTTAGCAGCTATGTCCCTCTTTCAAGAGTTTGTTTAAAGACATTCTGTAATTAATTGTAAAAATAAAATACATAGGGAAAATGTAAAAGTAAATAAGTAAAAATGTACTATATGAATTTAGATATTCCAAAGATAGCAGGAAATCTTCTTGGTATAGGGAAAGGAAATTGTTTTTCTCCAAATTTAACGCGTGAGGGCCACGGGCAGTAATGAATAAATCAAAACTACTGGATCGATTTTAATCATTTTTTTTACACTGACTGACATGGGATATATATTTTATACCCGTGCGAAGCAGGGGCAGGCCGCTAGTTAGTTATATAACATCACGCTAAGTTGAATAGGAGAGGAGCAGCAATAAAAAATATTACGAAAACGGCAAAATTTAAAGCTATCCTTGCTTGCCCTAAGTAAACGGTGATAGTTATTAAAAAATCACGTATTACAAAATTGTTTCCCTCTAAAATTTCTAAATAAAAGTCCGCGACAGCATATTTCTAGCTTTTAAGGTTAACCCACTGTAAGCATTTTTATGGTTATCAGAATACTATATTTAAGGTTTTAATCTTTCCAAAAGCACTTTACAAGTTTACTTTAATAAAGAATATTTTGAAAGGATATTTCAACGCTGGTTACCGCTGAGGGAACTCCTCAGTTGTCAACAGTAGGGACATGGAATTTTGTTGAAAGCTTTTAAAAGATAAAAGCTTTTTAAACTTGACTTGTTTTAATTCCAGGCCGGCATGCCGGGGTCGTGAGATGGACGGGATTCAAATGGAGCCCATCGGGAAGTACAAGGCCGACCGGAACGGATCCGCGAAGGGTACGATACGATTAAATGTCTGTAGTTGTAAACAAAAAAACAATACCATCTTATACTCCATAGGTTCTTTAAGTAGGCAGATTACGATATTATATCTTTAATATTGAAATTACTTATGTTGTATTACGTGGTTGACCGAGGTAAATAAAAAAATTAACTTTAAAAAAAACAAAAAATAATTGGGTAGGTGGGGCTATTTATAAAACGGTCATTAGACCTGTCGTAACGTATGGATCAGAATGTTGGGCAATAAAAGAAAAGGATGAAAGAAATGTGCATGCGAATGAGATGAGAATGTTAAGGTGGATGTGGTGTGACAAAACTTGATAGAATACGCAATGAGTATATCAGGGGAAGTCTGAAAGTTGCGGCCATTATAGAACAGAGAAGTGCGAGACTAAGTTGGTATGGTCATGTAATGAGGAGGGATGAAAATCATGTGACCAAAAGAGTTTTAAATATGAATGTGGATGGATGTATGTCTAGGGGGAGGCCGAAATAAAGACGGATGGATTGGGTGAAAAATGATATGCATGTTAAAGGAGTGGCACTTGTATTTAAAGCGTTTAAAATTATATTATTTGCTCCATTTTATTTTATAACGAGTGTTAAATATGAATGTATGGATATGTGACTAGAGGGAGGCTGAGAGATGGTTGTATTGTGTGAAGTATGACATGGATATAACAGGAGTAGCGACAGAGTTGAATGATAGGAGATAATGGAAGAGAAAAACATGTTCCGACTACACTTAGAGAGAGAAAAGGCCAGGAGAAAGTAGATAGAGGAATAATAACTAATGCTTTCGGTCATCTATATAAGGCGACTAAGGTAAGTCGACCCGCCGTGTGATATCCGGCTGAGTAGAATAGACCACCCTCATTCTTACCGAGGTGTCGTAACATACGACTAAGGTAAGTTGACGTCAGGCAGGCGGCCGGTCGTTAAAACGCAGCCAAATCACGTGACAGCAAGTTTATAACGTGTTGGGCCGACCCCACTTAGAATGGGATAAGGGCAGGAGGATGATGATGATGATGACTTTTGGTCATATATGCTGTGTGGTATCCGGCTTAGTAGATAGACCAACTTCATTTCTCACCAAGGTGTCGTAAGATACGGTTAAGCTAAGTTGACATCAGGTCGTAAAATACGTAGCTAAATCATGTGACAACATGTTGTGCATCTTAGGATAAGGGCAGGAGATGATTTTTGGTCATAAATGTGTTGATTTCATTCCAGCGGCCGCCTGGCGTAACATGGTAGACCAGGACCTCGACGATGTGGCATTTCTAGCAGGTAAAACTACACACAACCAGCTATATAAGTTTGAACTATCGCGAGTAGTTCATAGTTAATGTATAGAACCGGCTATACTCATCTTATTCTATCGGGTTAGCCCGACTAGTTTCAAACCAGTAGCTTTGGGAACCAGTTCCCGCGATAACGTCGTGTAAAGAGCTCATGAATGAGTGCCCCGGATGGGTTCGAAACTAGTCGGGCTAACTCGATAGAATAACACGCGAGTATAGCCGGTTCTATACATCAGCCATATAAGAAGACAAGCATTAATAAAAAGAAACCTAAAACAAATTAAAACTAACTAAATAATAACTAATAAATAAAAATTATCTAATTGGTAATTGCAATTTATCACACGCTTTTCGGTGAAGGAAAACATCATGAGGAAACCTGCATATCTCTAGAGAATTCTGGAGATATGTGTAACCTACCAATCCGCATTGGAGCAGCGTGGTAGGTTTTAGCTCCAATCCTTCTCTCGTAAAACGGAGAGAAGAGGCCTATTCTCAGCAGTGGGATAGTAACAGGCAGCTACTTACTTTTTAAATAAAAATTTATAAATATAAATATATTTACATTAAATCAAAACAATCCATTCCATTGCAATGGGGTAAAGTTCCTAAAATACTGGCAGCGTTGCCCCTTTGTATGGCCAAACTTATTCGTTGGCCAAGGTAGCTGCCAGCTCTCGGGTCCCCGGTACGCTCTACGAGCCTTCTAGCGAGCTCGTTGAAGAACGTATGAGCGTCCGGGCCTCATGGACCCAAGGTCTCTACACCAAAAGGCACAAAAATGAAGCTTCTATTTATGTCTTCATATTTGCGCCTCTTGGCATGTTCTGCATTGGTAGCTGCTGCTCCCGCCTTAGTAGAGGTCCCTTGTATATGTGATGTAGCCATGTGTTATTAATATCTGGTTAGCCCGATTAATTAAGACATCCAAGGTCCATACTCCTGAGTTATTTATGCAACGTCGCGTGGACTGTTGTGGTGTGATAGTTCGATATTAGATGGCGCTTTTCAATGTCATCCTATTCCTGTAGAATTAACAGGATTTCTATAGTCTATATGTTATTCCGGTGTATAAGGAATAATTGTGGCAAATTTCATCCATATTCAGCGGATTCGCCGTGAAAGAGTAACAAACATACATCTATATTCACAAACTACTTATAATATGAGTAGGTTATCACTACATAGTATAAAACGGAGTCGCATTCTCTGTCTGTCCCTATGTCCCTATATCCCTATGTATGCTTAAATATTTAAAACTACCCAACAGATTTTGATGCTGTTTTTTTATAGATAGACTGATTCAAGAGGAAGGTTTATATGTATTATAACATTCAATACGAATTTAGATATTAGATATAGCAGGAAATCTTCTTGGTATAGGGAATAGTTTTCTTCAAATTTAACGCGTGCGGGACACGGGCAGTAATGAATACCTAATTTAAAACTACTGGATCGATTTTAATCATTTTTTTCACTGAGTGACATAGGTTATATATTTTATACCCGTGCGAAGCAGGGTAGGCCGCTAGTAATAGAATATGAGTTTAGATATTAGATATAGCAGGAAATCTTGTTGGTATAGGGAAAGGAAATTGTTTTTCTCCAAATTTAACGCTTGCGGGCCGCGGGCAGTAATGAATAAATCAAAACTACTGGATCGATTTTAATCATTTTTTTTACACTGACTGTACACGCCAGTATATATATATATATATATATATATATATATATATATATATATATACTGGTGGTATATATATATATATATATATATTTCCTTTCTCAACTTCCTCCAGACACGGACAAGGCGCGCGAGGCTCGCGAGCTGGGCGACGCCCCGGTGGCCGTGTGCTCCCAGCGCCGGGCGATCTGCTTGGCTGCGTTGGTCTTCACGGCCATGTTCTCCACGGCTTTGCTGGTGGTATACGCCACTCCGCAGCCTGGTATGGAACCCACTTTTCCATATTCCAGATATTTCCAAACATAACTCACTTAATCCAAATTCAAATTCAAATTCAAATTTAAAATATTCTTTATTCAAATAAACTTGTAAACAAGTGTTTTTGAATCGTCAACTCTACTGCTGGTTCGGAAAGCTGTTCCTACCGAGAAGAGCCAGCAAGAAACTCGGCGGTTGCTCTTTTTAAAAAATACAATTCTTAATACTAGTTACATTTAATGTTTCTATCTTGTACAGGGTCGAACAATATTTATATCCACGCATTTTTATCTTTAATAATCCTCAACAGTATAGTAGGCTTTCTGTATCAGCCTCTCCTTAATAGTGTTTTTAAACTGCTGTAATGGCAAAGTTAAAATTGATTGTGGAATTTTATAATAGAATCTTATACCCAAACCCACAAACGACTTACGTACTTTTTCAAGGCGCAAAGCAGGAGCCGCAAGCTTATGTCGGTTCCTACTTTGTCTATTGTATACATCGCCTATTGTTTTATAATTTTTTATATTTGTATATACAAAAATTAAATTACTTAAAATATACTGTGAAGCAAATGTAAGAATACCTATTTCCTTAAACTTCTCTCGCAGGGAATCCCGCGGTCTTAAATTGTAAATGCCACGTACGGCTCTTTTTTGTAATACAAAAAAAAAACGGTTGCCTGTAAAGTCGGTTTTACGGGCAAAGATTTTACGTGACAACGTCTTTTTAAATGTGATGGATTGGAGTGGGAGAGAGACGCAAGGCATTCGCCAGTCCGGCGGGGCTCGTTTCGTTCGGTGACGCATCGTAACAGACGTGAGCGGGCGTTACATTTTTTCATGAGTGACTCTTAGCCGCAACCTAATTTAAGACGTCACGTCAAAAATGTACTTTTTAAATTTGTTAACCCCTGTCTGGTTATAAGTAAAAAAAGTAAGTAACGGCCTGTTACTATCCCACTGCTGGGCATAGGCCTCTTCTCTCCGTTTTTAGAGAGAAGGGTTGGAGCTAAGACCTACCACGCTGCTCCAATGATTGGTAGGTTACACATATCCCCAGAATTCTCTAGAGATATGCAGGTTTCCTCACGATGTTTTCCTTCACCGAAAAGCGTGTGATAAATTGCAATTATCAATTAGACACATAAGTTTTAATAGAAAAACTCATTGGTGTCTGCCCGGGTTTGAACCCATGATCATCTCTAGAGACTCACACGGTCGCACCGCTAGGCCATCACAGCTTTTTGTTATATATGGATATATTTTAAACATAACTTGTTTAATCGCCCATAACATAAATTTTCTTTTCAATTTCGCTACTCCCTAACTGGTTATGGATGTTTTGTTTTATTTAAATCAAATTAAAATAATCTTTATTCAAATAAGCTCTTTCAAGCACTTTTGAATCGTCAATCAATATGATTAATGAAGCTACAACTAGTTCGGAATGTTGCTCTTACCGAGAATTGAATTACGGTCAATTGATTTTTTTGATTTACAATTAAACCGCAGCCTTGTATGAAGCTGACAGGATTTTCAAAATTAAGTAAGAACATATTTTTCCTTTATATACGCCGTGTGGTATCCGGCTGAATAGAATAGTACCACCCTCATTTCTTACCGAGGTGTCGTAAAAGGCGACTAAGGTAAGAAGACCCGCCGTGTGGTATCCGGCTGAGCAGAATAGACCAACCTCGTTTCTTACCGAGGTGTCGTAAAAGGCGACTAAGGTAAGTTGACCCACCGTGTGGAATCCGGTTTAGTAGAATAGACCACCCTCTTTCTTACAGAGGTGTCGTAAAATACGACTAAGGTAAGTTGACGTCAGGCAGGCGGCCGGTCTTAAAAACGCAGTCAAATCATGAAACAACATGTTAATAACATGTTGTGCCGACCCCACTTAGAGTGGGATAAGGGCAGGAGGATGATGATGATATTTTTCCTTTATATTTATTCATTAGTCAAATTTATTTTGACTGGCCCGTTGAAGCAGTGGGTAGCGACCCTGCCTATAACTCCGCGGGTCGCGGGTTCGATTTCCGCCGAGGGCCAACATTTTCTATAAATGAATTTGTTGGTCTTTGAGCCTGGGTGTATATTTGTATTTAAGTATGTATTTAAAAAATATATAAGTATGTATTCACCAGTTGTCTGTCCATAACACAAGTATTAAGTTATTTACTTTGGGGACGGACGCCCGTGTGTGTAAGTGTCCCATATATTTATTTATTTATTTA
Organism: Morpho helenor; assembly: GCA_029227775.1. Taxonomy (NCBI): domain Eukaryota; kingdom Metazoa; phylum Arthropoda; class Insecta; order Lepidoptera; family Nymphalidae; genus Morpho; species Morpho helenor. The sequence continues at coordinate 41,037,430 of JARGCU010000028.1, read as the reverse complement.
TTATTATTTTTTAAATTTCTCAAATTTGTCAATGGTAGATTTTAAAATTTCGCGATTCATACTGATTATTATATAAACACACGTGTGTGTATAATACAAAATAGCGCCACTACTCTCCTGTACTCTCCGCGCTTCACCACACCTCGCTACAGCAATCCTCACATCTCTATACCACAACTTCCGCTCTCTTCTTTTTTCTTCCGTTACAATACTTTTGTATTCTGGATCTTCCAGTAACGCCTAATTATCTAAATAAACAACTTCATCTGAAACTACTATATGTTTTCACAGTCCGATATAGTCCTTCTAATGGGCGTCGCTTTAAGCCGAAGTCCTCACGGGAGGCACCCTTAAGGCGATGCTCCCAGGATACTGCGAGTCTCGCTCGAGACTCGCTCTCCCAGTTTCATTCCGGCGATGCTTCTGCGCTCGCCCACTCTCTCGGTAACGCTGTCAAAGCCTCTAGGGCTAACAGCATTAGTGAGAGTCCGAAAAAAAGGGAATTAAAACGCCCCCTCTGGGCTCAATACGTCACTTCGTCCGCAGGCACAATAATGCGTGCACGCGTACACTTCAGGATGAATCCGCAAGTTTTATTTCTTCCGCTGTACCCTTAAATATCCAATACAATGTTACACCTTCCGCTCTCCTCTTTTCCTTTCTGATGCAATACTTTTGTATTCTGGATCTTCAAGTGACACTAATTATTTATGGCTGAGTGCCCTATGTACTCGCTGGTAAGATGGGAGATACTAGGTAAGGATGAAATTGAAGTTGAGGATCTGACAAATATCTCCTTCAGATATAATATCAGGTTCGTAAGAGCTACGGGTAGATGAGAGCAGTTGACACTGTCGGGACAGCAGTGAAACCCCTGTCCCAACATGGGGAAATGGGCGGAATAGTCCGGAATAGGAGCTGACCACCCGCTCTGCACCGACAGGCGTCCCCGAAATTAGATAGATAGATAGACGCCTAATTATATAAATAACCAACTTCATCTGCCCAAATGAAGCTTAATCCCTTGCTCTTGTCTAGAATGCCCGTGTGCTGTTGAGGCCGAGCTGATGCCGGGACAGCCTCCGACTGGGTCTGAAGAGAATGCTACTGCAGCCAATAAGTGAGTTAAGATTTGTATTCACCTTTTAGCTTATTCAATAAAAATGTGTGACATGTTCATTTCATTGTTCAAACTAGAATATTTGATAGACCGCCCGTTGCCCAAATGAACTACCATTACTTTACGTTTGACAGTGTTTCGCAAACCGAAGCATTGTCAGGAGATATGCTACGCGATAGGATTTGAGATTTTGTCGTGCCTATCCCCTATAAGGGGGGGCATTTGGTTGATTGTGGTATCGTATACTTCCTGCTTAGAGTGGAATAAGGGAAGGTTAAAGGAGTTGCAGGATTCATGAATGGATTTCGTTTCCAGAGAACGTATAGCGAGCAATGGTATGGTGTTTCCATGGCGAGGTGCGCGGTTGCCGACCTTCCTCATTCCAAAGCACTATAGTCTATGGTTACATCCGAATCTCACCACGGGAGAACTTAGAGGTGAGTGCTAATAGGTCTGAACTCCTTTGAAATAATTTATAGAATTAGGCGTTACTTTGCGTAGGTCCATAATACAAAAGTAATGAGAATATTATTTTGATATAATCCGCGATAAAAGAGAATATATGTAATGCTAAATGTATAGTGTACTATTCGTTCTCATACCGGATACATGCAGAATTTGTAAGAACTCGTGCACTACACCGATGACACAACAATACACAAGCACTGCACACATTCACCACCACAATCGTAAAGCTTTACGATGTTAAAACGAATAAAAATTTCTGCACTTTGACTCCGTGACCCAAGGGTCTCAATTGCAAACGGCACAAATATATAACTATCGATGAAAGATGCATATTTCCGTTTGCCGTATTTGGCCATTTCCGCCGCAGCTCCAGGTCTCTACGCTGTTTCCCTGATATGGGACGAGGCCAATGTATCAACGCATGTTGCGTCCCACATTAGGGCCCGTCTCCGTTCCCAAGGAACCAGCGTCAAGCTGTCTGGTCTCTTGCCATCATCCCGACATATCCCCTAAGGTTCGAAAAGAGCAAGAATGTCGATGGTGGGAGCTCTTTTGATGGTATAATTAAGAGAACCATGACAGAAAAGCCTACCAGAGCTCCTATGGCATGAAAGGCCGTGTATGACAAAACTGTCTACAGTTTCCTAAGCTACCTAACCTAATGAAAATATTATTTTGCTATAATCTGCGATAAAGTTTTCCGCGATTTTTCATTACTTTTGTATTATGGACCTCCGCAAAGTAACGCCTAATAAATCTAAATATTAAAAAAAAGTGGTGTTAGTTACATTATTTATAACTCAAGAACGGATGAACCAATGTGGCTGAAAATTGGTGGGGAGGTTGCTTAGAACTAGGAGACGGACATAGGATACTTTTTATCCAGTTCGACCGCGTTTCCGCCAAGTCACTATAGAACGTGGTATAACAACGCGAATGACACGTTTTTCACATGGCCAACTATATGTCAGTCTTTCAAGAGTAACCTCTAAATAAAACATGTTTGTATTGTCCAATGACAAGAAAGCTGTGAATGTTGTATATATACAGTAATTAATTGTAAAAATAAAATATAATACATAGGGAAAATGTAAAAGTAAATAAGTAAAAATGACTAGCCCGTTGGAGCAGTGGGTAGTGACCCTGCCTTCAGCTCCGTGGGTCGCGGGTTCGATTCCCGCCGAGGGCCAACATTTTCTGTAAATGAATTTGTTGGTCTTTGAGCCTGGGTGTATATTTATATTTAAGTATGTATTTAAAAAATATATAAGTATATATTCACCAGTCGTCTGTCATAACACAAGTATTAAGTTACTTACTTTGGCGACGGACGACCGTGTGTGTAAGTGTCACATATATTAAAAAAAAAAAAAATGTAGTATATGAAAAAAGGGGAATTGTTTTACTCCAAACTGCCACGGGCAGTAATGAATAAATCAAAACTACTGGATCGATTTTAATCATTTTTTTCACTGAGTGACATAGGCTATATATTTTATACCCGTGCGAAGCCGGGGCAGGCCACTAGTTATCTATATTTATTTTTTCAGGGGAGGTCTCCATAGATTTCAAAGTGGACCGCGACACCGCATTCGTTGTTCTCAACTTGCGAGATGTGAATGTGACTGAACGAGCCCTGTTTAAGAGTGGGGGCTCTTTGGGGCCCAAAGTGGTGAAGACCCTGGACTATCCCCCAGCCGACCAGACCTACATAGAGTTCAAGGTAAACTGCTTATACACATGTTATAAACATGTTGTCACATGATTTGGCACGTATTTTACGACTGGCCACCTGCCTGACGTCAAATTACCTTAGTCGCCTTTTACGACACCCCGGTAAGAAATGAGGGTGGTCTATTCTACTCAGCCGGATAACACACGGTTGGTCAACTTACCTTAGTCGCCTTTTACGACACCTCGGTAAGAAATGAGGGTTTCAGAAATTTCTAGAGATGCAGGTTACCTCACGATGTTTTCCTCCAACGTAAAGCGTGTGATGAATTGTAAATATTTATGGTAAGTGCACTAGTAATTGACAATGTACTAGTAGTTGACCGTTTTGTATGAAATTTTAAATAATAAGCGTTTGTTTGTTGTAGCTAATATAAAATGGTAAATTACTAGTGCATTTACCTTATTATAAAGTTTTAACAGAACTCATTGGTGCTTGCACGAGGTTTTTCAACTATTGACTCCCCTTTTTTCACATTTCCGTATCTACTAAGTGCATATATCTCATTATCATTCATCATTCTTATCCCACTCTAAGTGGGGTCGGCACAATATGTCTTCTCCCATTCTCCTATATCATTCGTCAACTCTGGTGCCACTTTAACATGTATATCATTCTTCACACAATCCATCCCTCTTTTTTTTGGCCTTCCCCTAGCCAAACATCCATCCACATTCATATTTAAAACTCTTTTGGTCATATATCTATTTTTATTAAAATTTTGAATATAATTTATACACCCATTAAGTCATCATCTTCCTGCCCTTATCCCACTCTAAGTGGGGTCGGCACAACATGTTACAAACATGCTGTCACATGATTTGGCAGTGTTTTTACGACCGGCCGCCTGCCTGACGTCAACTTACCTTAGTCGTATTTTACGACACCTCGGTAAGAAAGAGGGTGGTCTATTCTACTAAACCGGATACCACACGGTGGATCAACTTACCTTAGTCGCCTTTTACGACATCTCGGTAAGAAATGGGGGTGGTCTATTCTACTCAGACTAAATTGTGACATAGTTAATGTGTGCCGGTTATTAACTCATTAACATATTTATTAACATCCTCTTCAGGAAAAACTCCGTCGTAAGTTCAATTACACATTGAGTCTGAGGTTCATAACGAAGTTGGATCGCAGCGAGAAACAGCGCGGGTTCTTCTTAACTGGAACGCACAGACAGTAAGTAATGTGTTAATTGTAATATAGCGATAATAAGGCACGATACAAGCAAGCATTGGCTTCAAAATAGAAAAAAAATTAATCACTTAAAAATAATCTAGTGCTAATGTTGATAAATCATGTTTATTTAGGTTTAAAAACAAAAGTTTTATCATAAAATCTTGGGACAATATACATATGTCTAATCCCTCAAATGAAGTTCAGTTCAAAGTGCAATGAATCAAATGAAACATATTTCAATGTTCATAACGGCAAATAAAAGTTATTTCAATGTCCAATCAATCAAATGAAGCGTAATTGAATGAAGATTATTTCTAAATATCAGTGTTAATATCAGATGAACAATTCATCCAGTGAAAGCTAATTCAATATAAAATCCAAAAATTAAGCTTAGTTAACGTCCAATCAATCAAATGAAAATTAGTTCCATGTCCAATCCACAAATAAAGTTTAGTTCAAAGTGAAATGAATCAGACGAAACGTAGTTCAAACTGTCAAATGACAGTTAATGTCCAATCCATCAATTGTAAGTTAGTTTAAAGTCCAATCTCTCAAATGTAAGTAAGTTCAAATTCCAATTTATCAAATAAAGGTTGGATCAAAGTCCAATCAATCGAATGAAATGTACTTTAATGTCTAATCCATCGAAATAAAGAATATGGCCGCTTTCAGGAATAATAAACCACGAAATTCACATTTCGCCAAACATTTGTTAGAAAGCGGTCATTAAGTACCTAATGACCATAGTTTCGAAGTCTTGCGCACATGTACCATAGGGCTTAAATTGAACATCTGGAAACAGCTTGAGATTATAAAATATAACAATGGCAACATCATTAACGATCAGATAAATGTTTCTAGTTCAAGCTTGTTACACTTGTTCGCAGGCAAAAATAAATAAATAGTGGGGTTGAACCGATTAGTATATAACTAAACTTATTTGGGTATTGCTTCGCTTTGCGATTTTATCGTGGAGTCTATCTCCTGATGATGCTTCGGTTGCGGAACTATTGTTGAGTTTGTGATAGTGAACGTGTGTAGTGCTTGTGTATTGTGGGCGGTGGTGGAGGTTTGTGCATGTGTTTTTACGAATCCTGCTTGTATTAGGTATGAAAACAGATTTTTCACTCTACATATTGCATTATATATATTCTCTATTTTAGTTCATCGCGTATTATAGCAAAATAATTTTATTATTACTTTTGTAAAGTGTAAAAGAAGAAGAAAAAGCAAGGGTCCAATACTAAACACTAGCTCGGTTTAGAACTTCAGGAACAGAACTCCCTCAGACATGTTGAAACATGACTTGGACACGTGGGTATTTAATAATTGTACAATGACGTCACAATCCAGCAGCATAACAGTATGCTAACCGTTCTAGTTAAATGTAACAGCAAGACTCTCTCGCTATGGCAAGCTTGACTATTTTATAGACAATTATTAAGGCCTTAATTTGCTTGGTCACGTGATAACCGCGTTTTTAGTATTTAATAAATAAAGAGATGACATTTGACTATTTCCATTTCTAACGACTTTAAGATGTCGCCACAGTCGCTGGTGCCTAAATAATTATGTCAAAAGAGTATCTTATTTAAAGATGCAATAGGTCATAACTATAGCACTTGATATAAATATTGATTACTGCTTGCCCAGCCCGGTTCGCTGTCCTAATTTGAAAGATATATTAATTACAGTTATAAAAAAAAACACCAAATTTTACAGTATCATCCACTGGGTCATTTTAAAGATTCTCTGAAATTTCATTGAAATAGTTCCAGCCGTTTCGGAGTCTATAAAGAAAATCCTCTAAAAGGTGAAAGAAGTGGCGAAAACCAAAATAAGCAAGTACCAGTATCATAGTATATGACCGTTGAATTTAAAATTGACATCTTTTTTATTTGCTGACCAATTGAAATAAAACGAGGTATTTTACTACATATTAGTGAAAACAGCGCCCAAATCGAATTAGCGGGAATAAACGCACAGAGATTTGACATCTCAACTCAATTTTATTATATGTATAGAATAGATAGAAGATATAGTTTAATTATTAATATCTGGGTGACCGAGCTTCGCTCGGTAATTTTTTACAAAAAAAAACTTTAAAAAAAGAAAAAAATTATTATTTAGTTGGGATCGATCCTTGGCACTCACATTTCTCGAGGCTGCCCGCTAACCGAATAAGCTACGTCGACTTGACAGTTAATGGCGAAAATTCAATTCAATATAAATGTTAGTGTTTTTTAATGCCCACAAATAGGGATAAAACAATATTTTTTTTACATAAAACCTAGCTAGATCAATTTTTCTCCCCCAAAACCTCCTACATGCTGAATTTCAGGAAAATCGTTGCAGCCGTTTCCGAGATTCGGAATATATATATATATATACAAGATTAACTCATTTAAATATTAAGATACATCACTAGATGTGACGCATTCCTTAGTCATTAATAGTGCGGTAACAAAAGTTTCTTATTTGAATCTAATATCAAAATGTTTCATATTTACAGTCGGTGCGCAGTTTCCCGGTTCTGGTTGACGCATGCGCGGTCAGCTTTTCCTTGCCTAGACGAGCCGCACTTGAGGGCCACCTTCAAGCTGACCATAGTGAGGGACAGGTTCCACGTGTCCCTCACCAACATGCCCATAGTGGCGACCGAGGAGGCCGGCTTCTACCTGGGCCATAGGCTGGTAGGTAAACCCCTTGGCTACTTTACTAACTGGGTACTAAAAGCTGTCGTGGCCTAGCGGTAACACCGTGCGATTCTTTCGAGGAGCTCACGGGTTCAAACCCGGGCAGACAACAATGAGTTTTTCTGTTAAAACTTATGTGTCTTATTGATAATTGCAATTTATCACACGCTTTTCGGTGAAGGAAAACATCGTGAGGAAACCTGCATATCTCTAGAGAATTCTGGTGATATGTGTAACCTACCAATCATTGGAGCAGCGTGGTAGGTCTTAGCTCCAATCCTTCTCTACAAAAACGGAGAGAAGAGGCCTATTCTCGGCAGTGGGATAGTAACAGGCCGCTATTTTTACCTGGGTACTTTAGTCTATACTAATATTATAAAGTTATTAAATAAAATATAAAAATTTGTATGTATGTTTGTAATGTTTTCACACAAAAACTATTGGACCGATTTCAAAAATTCTTTCACCATGGGAAAGCTACATCTTTACTGAGCAACATAGGCTTTATTACATTAAAAAAAATAGGGATCTTTCTTAGCATATAAGTAATTCTCAACAGTAAAGTAAAGGCTTTCTGTATCAGCCTCACTTTAATAGTTTTTGAACTGCTGTAGTGACAATGTCTTTATATATACCCCCCATTTATATCTCTTTAAGCTGCAAGACGAATTCGCCGCATCCCCTCCAATGGCCCCCCACATGATGGCACTCGCGGTCTGCCGTCTCCAGAGAAGAGCAGCGCCCCCTTTAGCGAACACGACGGAAGCCCCCGAATCCCAAGATGAGCTGATGTTACCACCTGAAGTCAGTCTGTACAGCGACCAGCAAGTGATTTTGGATGAATCAGGGTAAGACTGTAGGGTTCAATGTGAAATACAGAAGATATTTATCAAATAAAACATATTATTTATACAATAATGATCATAAATAGCTAAGACCTACCACGCTGCTCCAATGCGGATTGGCAGGTTACACATATCCCCAGAATTCTCTAGAGATATGCAGGTTTCCTCACGATGTTTTCCTTCACCGAAAAGCGTGTGATAAATTGCAATTATCAATTAGACACATAAGTTTTACTAGAAAACTCATTGGTGCCTGCCCGGGGTTTTGAACCCTAGACCTTCTCGAAAGAGGCGCACGGTGATACCGCTAGGCTACCACAGCTATGGTACTTACTTACTTAATTATATTTAATTAATCTCTAGATTAGATTAATTTGATATGGTCAATAGGGTTAAGTAGTTATGGTCTAAGGTCGCGGGGATCCGCTGGTTCCAAGCGGTACAAAAGTTGTGGCCGCACGTTTTGAATATTATTCTGCTATACCTTAAAGAGACCTATGTCCAGCAGTGGACGTCCATCGTTTGAGAAAGAAGGTAAAAGGGCGCAATCATGTGACCAAACGAGTATATATCCTCCTGCCCTTACCCCACTTTAAGTGGGGTCGACACAACATGTTATAAGCATGCTGTAATATGGTTTGGCTGCTTTTTTACTACCGGCCGCCTGCCTGACGTCAACTTCCCTTAATCGTATTTTACGACACCTTGGTAAGGGGGGTGGTCTATTCTACTACACCGAATACCACACGGTGGGTCAACTTACCATAGTCACCTCTTACGACACCTCGGTAAGAAATGAGTGTGGTACTATTCTACTTAGCCGGATACCACACGGCTACAAATTACAAATATTATTTATTCAATAATGATCATAAAGGTTTACACTTTTATCGTCTACTAGTAATATCCCGCGGTGTCACCCGCGTACATACCGATCTCATGGCAGTGGAAAGTCTACTAAGTCGGACTATAGATTTATTATTGTTAAATATATCATCATTAGTTTCCGCAGAGCACGCGCTTACGATTTTTATGGCTAATTTTTTACACCTTATTAAATTTTTATTACTGAGCCTTTATTCCATTAAAAAAAGCAGTTAAATGTAATATATATAGCCTATGTTGCTCAGTAAAGATGCAGCTTTCCAATGGTGTGAGGTTAAATTTGATCCACTTCCTGGTGGTGGTGGTGTGTACATTTTGAAATTTTACATATTGGTCCAGTCCCGATGACCATGTCCTAATGCTGCTGCCAGGATTGGATTCAGACGAGAAAACTCCTCAACGGTTAACTGTAGGGACAATTAAATTTTGTAAAAACCTTTTTTAAAAGCTCTTTTAACTTGACTTGAGCCAATTCGTCATTAATGATTTATCAATTCTGTCCGCAGACCTTTACTGGAATGGGTCCAGAAAACGATCCAACTCTTCGCCTACGAGTTAAACACTTCGTACCCTTTGCCGAAATTTGGTGAGTGACATCATTTTTGAGTTCGACAAAGACGACGCGTGTTGTATATTATCATTATAGTTTATACTGTGAGTATGAACTATAATGTACCCTAGGTATAATTTATATGGCAAAAAACCGTTTGCCGTATGCTAGTATGATATAAAACTATTGACATGTAATATCTCTTCATCCAGATATCGTGGTGGTAGAAGGTGGCAACCAATATTCAGAAGGCTGGGGCCTCATCACGCTGTCACCTTCCATGCTGACTGATACGAAGGTCATCGCCAGGCTACTGGCTCAGCAGGTGGGAACATATATGTCTATAGAGCAACCGCCGAGTTTCTGTCTGGCTCTTCTCGGTAGGAACAGCTTTCCGAACCAGCAGTAGAGTTGACGATTCAAAAGCACTTGTTTACAAGTTTATTTGAATA